>CM032417.1:11829430-13264816 GCA_019049465.1 Dryas iulia moderata
CAATTTATCAAAGACCTTTTCGCCTCCCTCAAATTCAACAAGAAGAAATAAAAAAACAAGTTAATACATTATTAAATGAAAAAATAATTAGGCCTTCTGAGTCGCCATGGGCGTCTCCTGTTCATATTATCCCCAAAAAAGTAGATCAATCCGGAATTCAAAAATGGAGAATGGTTATTGATTATAGGAAATTAAATGAAAAAACTAAATCCGATAAATTTCCCTTGCCGAATATTGAAGAATTATTTTCGAAATTACAAGGCAACAATTACTTTACTACTCTTGATTTAACTTCTGGATATCATCAAATAAAAATGGACGAAAATTCCATAGAAAAACTGCTTTTAGTACCCCTGACGGTCATTACGAATTTTTAAGAATGCCATTCGGTTTAAAAAATGCCCCTGCAACCTTTCAAAGAATGATGAATAACGTTTTAAGACAGGAAATTTCACGAAATATATGTTTAGTATATCTCGATGATATTATAATTTATTCAAAAACAAAACAAGATCATATTAATAGATTACAACAAGTTTTTGAAGCCTTAAGAAAAGCAAATTTAAAAATTAATAAAAATAAATGTGTATTCATGAAAGAAGAAATTGAATTTTTAGGCCATACTTTAAATAAGGACGGTTTAAAACCCAATCAAAAGAAAATAGAAGCTATTCAAAAATTTCCGATTCCAAAAACATTAAAGGAAATTAGAGCTTTCTTAGGATTAATAGGATATTATAGGAAATTCGTACCGAATCTTAGTAAAATTGTAAAACCTCTCACTGAAGCTACAAAAAAGAATGCTGTCATCGATATACACGATAAAAAATATATAGAAGCCTTTCAAACTTGCAAGCGATTATTAATGAACGCCCCAATTTTAGCTTTCCCGGATTTTAATAAAACATTTGTTATTACAACCGATGCCTCTGATGTCGCACTAGGAGGAGTATTGAGTCAAAATAATCACCCAATTGCTTATGCTTCTAGGACATTAAGTAAAACCGAACAAAAATATAACACTACAGAAAAAGAATTATTAGGTGTACTATGGGCTGTAACACAATTTCGACCTTATGTCTATGGTAGAAGATTCATATTAAAAACTGATCATAAAGCGTTAATATGGTTAGCAAAATTAAAAGAGCCGAATCAAAGATTAACACGTTGGAAATTAAAATTACAGGATTACGATTTTTCAATAGAACACGTTAAAGGAAAGGATAATTATGTTGCTGACGCTTTAAGTAGAATTGAGATATTTCTTACTGATACATCATCAACTGAAGCAGGTCCGTCACGTAGATTACAAGATTGTCCCGAAAGTTCAGATTCAATGCGTGTAAATATAGAAGAAGATTTATCTGACAATAATACTGTAAGTAACGATAATAGCTCAGGACAAACTATTCATTCGAATCAAGAGGATAGCGATTCAGGAATTCCAATAAGAGATGCATATCCTCCCAAAAGATTGCATAGAGTAATTTTTGAATATGCCCCGTATAGAAAAAGTTTTCAAAAAAACGGAATATGGTACTTTTACATACCGCCGGAAGATGAAGAACAAACTATAAAAGAATTAATGTTAGAATATCTCCCACATGAAAAATACGCTTTTATAATACCCAATGACGACCTATATTATAAAATATCGGAAGTATATCGTAAATATTTTGATCACACTAAGTTTAAACCTGTTAGGTATACTAAATCACTAATAGAAATAACGGAAAAAGAGGAACAGTTAAGATTAATTAAGGAATATCATCTTCAAAATAATCGCCACGCGGGAATAGAAAGTTTATATAAACAAATTAAGGAAAAATATTATTGGGAAAATATGCGAAAAATTATTAAAAATTATGTCCTTCATTGTGAAATTTGTAAAAAAGAAAAATACAATAGGCACCCTTATACCACATTAGCTTACGAGACAGAGACTCCACACGAACCTATGGAAGTTTGGCATGTAGATTTTATGTCGTTAGAACGCCAATGGTATTAACTATTATAGATAAATTTTCTAAGTACGCTATAGTTAAACCTACAGAAAAAAGTAAAGTTTATGATACCCTAATTGAAATATTTGCTATGATAGGAGCCCCAAAGAAAGTAGTACATGATGGAGAGCAATCGTTCTGTAGCGAAATTATAAATGAGTTATTTAAATGTTATGACATAATTAACCATACTACATCCCCCCAACATCACAAATCTAGTTCTGACGTAGAAAGATTGCACAACACCATACAAGAGCTTTATAGGTTACAACGAGAATCAGATTTAGATCAATTACAAAAAATTCATTATATTACACATGCCTATAATAATACTACACATAGTACCATTAACATGACACCCTTTGAAGTACATTTTGGTAGAAAACCTAAACTTAAAAACTTGACAATTTACAAGTAATTATTCAAAGATATACGGCCCAGGAAAAGGAATTTGTTAACAATTTAAATAAAAATATACACGATTTAATAAGAAAAGAAAAAGAAAAGAGAAATAATTACACCAATAAAAGAATTAGGTCCCAAAAAATATTTAGCATAGGAGATTTAGCATATTTAAAAAATAGTATGGCACAAAGGCATAAAACTAAGCCTCGGTTTTTGGGACCATACAAAACAATTGGTATAGAATCGAATAATAAATATAAATTAAATAATGGACGAATTTATCATATCGAGGAACTTATTGTTGCAGAACCACCTTACCCTCGGTTACAAGTTCAGACAATTAGACTCGAATGAATACGTAGTTCTGGTGGAGCTTAAAACCCACTAGAATTATAGAAGGCAAATGGACTATTATACATAAGTTAGATATAAAAACCTATTATGCAAAATTTAATTAGTAACCAAGATTTAGTTAAGGAAATTATGTTAAAATTTAAGCTAGATGATGTTAAGTATATATATCAAAGAATTTTAATTATTTTAGATCATATTAAAGAAATTTGTAATCACTTAGACATACAAAGCAATGTAAGAGTTAAAAGAGGATTAATTAATGGATTAGGTTCTATAATAAAAGCAATCACTGGTAATTAAGACCAAGATGATTTAAAGAAAATTCAAGATAATTTGGAAACACTGAGAATTGCTTATAATAAACAAATTTCTATAACGGACGAGACTTTAGAGGAATATAATAACCAAATTCTTAAAATCACCAAAATTCAGGAGGAAATAAATAGACAATATGCCCATATTAGTAACAAACAAATTCAACAAAAAGTTGCTATTAGTTTATTATTACAAGCTCAAACTTTGCAAGATGTAACTGAAAGGTTAGCTACTGCTGTAACATTTGCTGAACATGGAATGTATCACTATAGTATAATTCAATCTCATATTTTAGAAAGTACTTTAAAGTCTATTCCAAATGATATCATGATTTCCAATAATATTAATGATATTGAACCTTTTATAAAAGTAAATTGTAGAATACTAAACGGAAATGTATATTTTATGATAGAAATACCTTTAGTTAAGAAAAATATATATCAAACTAGAAAAATTGTACCCGTGATCCTAAACACCCCCACCTGCTCCTATCCTTTAATGCAAAAGGTAACTTTAGCATATAACAAAGATGAAGTTTTTGAAGTTGAAAATTGTAAAGAACTTAACATGTTTATTTGTAAAGGCGATCCAATAAGAATAGAAACTTGTGAAACAGACATACTTTTCAAAAAAGAAAGCAGTAAATGTCAGACGGTGCCAATAAAATGTCCTTTGGAAGAAATTCAAGATGTATCACAAACAACAATTTATATGTATTTTAATAAGACGACCGAAGTAAACATTCAATGCAACAAAAATCAGGAAACAATTTGGGTTAGAGGATCTTATATTTTGAACGGCGAAAATTGTGAACTTAACGTTTCAGGAACACGATTATTTAAAACAACAGAATCAGCTGAAAAAATTATAATTACAAATATAGATTTACCGAAAATGGAAACCATACCAGAAATTCAATTAAGTTATGATAAATCTAAAATAACTGCAAAAATCAAACAAATGAAAGAAATACAAACTATGGTTGCTCTGGAGACACACGAAATCATACAATATGCTTGGATTGGTATAATTACTATAATAATAATAATGGGAATTATATATTTTAAATGTTGTAGATCCAAGGTCTGCTCCAAACCATGGACTTCAAATTTAGAGGGGGACAGCCAACCGACGCGTTTCCCCGAAGACAATAACAAAGTCATAACACTATACAAGGCGCCAAACACTATGCGCGGAGACAATACAATTCTGGTAAATGAAATACCTTTGTCAACATCCACTCTAATAACGCCTTGGACTACTCGAAATGAGAGATTACTGATTGAAAACATAACAAGTCCAAGAAGCCACACAGAATTACCGATTGTATCCTCAACAATGGAACAGTGACCAGCACCGTCGCATATATAAAGCCATCCCAATGCTCAGAACATCATTCCACCGCTAGCCTTAGCTTAGTTCCTAAGTTAAAATAATAAAATATTTTATTATTTTATATTGTAATTTTAAAATAGTATTAATAAAGTTTTTTTAAAGTCAGTGTCGCTTCCATTATTTTGACTTATGTATATATATAGATATTAGTAGTATAGGAAACATCCATCCCATTGTAATTAGAACCTATAAAATTCAAAAGTACTTAAATAGTTATGTTTAGAGATACTTTTGGTATAAGAAGGCATATATTATTTATAGTCTTTCCTAGCAATGTATTCCATGTACATAAAAAACTATTCTTTTAGGACGACAATGGTGTCTATTGATATAAATATATAGTTGGCCAGAATAAACTACAATTCAAACAAGTGATCACTTTCCACTACATCAAAATAACTTTACTAAATTGGAAAATATCTCATATGGTATGATTTATATCTGGTGTCGTATTAAATCCCCTTATTCACGCTTTTACTCTTAATAGGGTAGACAGACCCTAGTGTCATGACACTTCGATGTCCACATTCTCCCGAAATTGAGACAGTGATTCTGGGGGAAATCCTGAAACGCCATGGTTTGTTTTCCCAGAGATAGAAATTAATTAAATATAATGATTTTCCTCCACATTGGGGATCGAATACAGTAAAACCAATTCTTGGTTTTTCTATTTTCCCCACCGTCACAACGGCCGTCCCATTGCGACAGGATAATCGATTGCTCGTATCAATAAGGGGTTACGCGGAGAAAACTATCAAAAGATTGATACCATTGGTGACTATATATATAAATAAATCCCTCTCTTTACTATATTAAATAAGTAGAATAAATAGTTATACAAATAGTACTGATGCTAAAAATCTGGGGAGAGTTACTTATTTATAGTAATCAATCTTTGAAATAATATTGTACGTATATTATTAATTAAATTAATCTGAAAATTGTATTTAGGTACTAACGTTAGCCCGTCCTCTGTTTGTTTGACTATTAAAATATCGACTTAAACCTTTTAAATTTGGGTCATCGTCTACTCCGGCCATGATGTGTAATTTTAGCCTAAAATTCTAAATCCTAAAATTTTTAGGATTTTAAAGATTTTGAATATTAACCTGAGAAATGAGCGTGTAATATACAAACGTCAACAATTTTTTTTTTCAATCTATAAAAAGTATTTATTCGAAATCTTTATTTGTTTTTGATGAATTTAAATATAAATTATAAATATATTTTAAATCAATCAAAAAACAAAACCTTTACGGATAAACATGTAATATCATAATTTTCTCAAATTACGACTGAATTTATAAGATATCATTGTTTGCCAATTCCACGAATTGAATGGTAGGGATATGTAGATTAAGCCACTTTGACCTAAAGCACGCAGTTGTAATACGGAGTATGTTAAATTACAGGTACCGGACCTATTTAAAAAATCTATTACGGAGAATATTAAAAAAGGCTTGTGTAGAAAGTTTAACTAAAAATACTATTTCAATAAAGTACCTATACGAAAAAACATAATCGTAAACATTGCCAACACAAGTCAGATGCACAGTCACATATTTTAAGATAACCAGAAACAAATAGAAACATACATATATTATTGAGTAAATGTTTATTGCCTTATGTATAATTAAATTCTAATAAGCTGTACATGTATGAAAGTATAAAAAGAAATAAAATTCCAGCTGAAGCATTAAATGCCTTTATTATACAAGTCAAATGTGCAAGAAATAATTAACATAAAACAACTGAACATAATGATGAATATATCAGTTGTTTTAGAGTATTACTTTATATATAGAGCCTCTTGTTTTCAAAGATATATCATTAAAAAAATTAAAAATATTGCTTTTATGTAATAAATCTTTTTACGATTTGTAAACACATTATTTGTCATAGCACCATTTTATTTAATCCAACTTATGTCTAATTTTGCCATAGTTTTGTGCATTATGCATATACAATATTTTATTACCATATCAAAATATTTCTGTAACTTACCAATAGTGTTAGGATGTATAAAAAAATCCATAAATCTAGTTATTACAAGCGACTAGTATTCAATAAAAAGAAAGTCAACTGCATTTAGTTGACTCAATTACTTACAAAAAAAAAATAAGTGTATCAAAAGAGATATATAAAAATATCAATATCCTATACATTTTATAAAAACTTTAACATAAAAATGTTACCAAATTACATACTTTAGGTTAATAAAAAGAATATGACTAAATAGGGCTGTAACTAAAAGCCCAACTAAACATTAATTAAGTACTAAAATTTTGAGCACGTAGTGTGATATTTCATATATAAAAATCTTACAATATTTTATTGGACTCCATTCACTATATGCTTAAGTAATCTTAATAAAATCTTATTTGCACAAGGCTAAATCACAGTTGAGTTAGGACCAGTCAAATGTATCACATAGTTTTGCCAGTATTAAAATATATATATCTTTTTTTTAAATTTTCATATCAACCATAAGCATAACACAAAATGTATATATATTCTTATATCTGGCAATACTATTTTATAGATTCTCATTGTAGTAGTCCATAGATATTATATATCATAAGTCTTGTACATGGGGATATTCTATATTAGGAGATCTTCTTCCCAATCTTCTTTTTCTCTTTCCGATACTGATATAGAAGGCCTAGTCAACTGTTTTAATTCTTCATGCATTCTTGGTGGAATAGGGTTGTCACTTAAGTCTACATATTCAAGTGCCCGAGACCTTGCTAATCTGTCCACATCCACTTCTGTAAAAAGAAATCAAAATATAAATGACATAAAGAAATATACTTTATCACACATTATCTATATTTAAAAATGTTATCAGTGCTATTAAATTTGATAAAGGGGTATGTTTATATACAACCAGTGGGAAAAAACTGCAAAATTAAGTTCCAATATATTATTAAGATATGTCTATGTAAAGTTTATAAAGATTTATTTTATATTCAATACAAAATTACCTTAACCAAAAACAATTAAATAAGAATTCAAGTACCAATGATTTGATTGTGATGTGCTAATAATGTATGCAGACTGGGACACTGGAAAGCAATACTGGGGAGCGCCACAAATGTGTTGTGGGAGATGTCCAGGCGTTGAAGGCAGGCTAATGTGCAAAGTTCATCAGGCAGCTTGGCCATTTGATTGTTTGATAGATTTAAATCTGTAAAATGAAATACATTTATATTATTATTAAACATTTATACAATATAAAATAGTGCAGTTGTAACATGTTTTCAGTAAATGATTAATTTACCTGTAATTAAACTAAATTTAACAGTAAATTTAGGTGGAATTTTGGTAATAACATTCCCACTGAGATCACAACTCTTGAGCTCTGTGTGTCGCATCAGGTGATATACTGCATCAGGTACTTGCATTAGTTGGCACTCGGACAGATCTATAAAAAAAATTGGTATTTTAATTACATTCACTAAAAAACGTTACCATCTCAGGTAGTAATTAATTCTCATCAATTTACAAATAGTGATTATAAGAAAACTGAAGTGCTGCTAAATGTGAGGTTAATTTTCTATTAATGGTACATTACCTAACACTTGAGTTTCTTGTGCGTTTTCACACCTTAATATTACACGAGTAACGGCTAAAGCCATTTTTCAGACAAGTATTAATATATAAATACTGAAAAATATTACTTTCAAAAATCAAAATGTGCAAAGAACAGAAACCTAGTTATTTTTAACGTCTTACAGTAACTTCAAACGTATTCGTAATACTAGTTCAGTAAGATTCTATCGTCTATTTTTAAAATTAATGGTTCTCTCTTCAAGGTTGCACAATATTTAATTTACGCTGCTTTTAACGTATATACTTTAATATAAGAAGACTTCCAAACTAAATTATAAGCCACATAGGAATTACGTACGAAGCGTATCGCACTTTCATTAATAATTTTACATTTAGTATGCGAAAATATAATAAAACAGAGTAGACAAATTCTTCAAATGACAGATGATTTAATCAAACATGTCACTTGTCAATTTCGTTCTGATATTTGACAGCGCTGAGAACTACCAACCGTTTCTACATATTTAGTTCGGAAAATAAGCACGTTTGAAAACGATAACTTATTGTTACTAAACTGAACAAAAAATATGAATATCTAATTTGGAAGAGATTGTATGCTTTATAACTCCATAAGCAATATACGTTATTTGTGTATAAAATTGAAATTATGTGTTCACGATTCAATCATCACAATGCCTTCATGTGTGTGTCCGAACTATCTCATAATTTAATATTTAAAAAGAATTTTTTCTTATATTCTTTTTATATTCATAAAAAAGAAAAAATATTTTAATTATTTAGCATATCCTTTTTTTTGTTGTCTTCGGTTTTGTTTCAAGAAAAAGATGTAAAAAAATGTTCATATAATTACAAAGGTACTATAACATTACTAAGTAAACGATAATCCAACTAGGAAGTAAATACATTCAACGAACAGTGACCTCAAACAGTCAGTTCTTAGTTGTCTTTATATGGAGTAAATTGTTTTTCTAAGGTCAACGCGTTTTATACAAGACTCTGTACAAGTCACAATGGCCGAGGATGTTCTAAATCTATCACTTCACATGTCTATAAGACAAGCGTCGAGTAGATATCGTTTGAAGCACGCAATAAATTCATGCGACTACGCGCCTTCCGCATGTTAGAACACTTAATGTATTTATGTCGTCGACTTCCGGGAGTCAATATAGGTATTTGTGGATATAATTAAAATATATTGTCAGAAAGGTATTTAAAGGACCCTTTTGGGAATCACATTGTTTAGACGATTTCATGTGAATGCATTCTTATTACTAGGACTATGTATTTTTTTATTACAACAATATCATTAAGGAAATACATATTCTACCTATAACAAGTTACAAAATATGTTACAAGATCAATTTTAATAATATGGAAATTTAAAAAAGCGGCACATTAAAATCAAGGATTAAAAAATCAATTGACCGTGAACACGCACGGCGAAATCGCCGGATAAAGTGGCCGTCAACACGCGCGCATTCAAAACGGCAACTGCGCAGAAATCTCCAAATAAACTCTCATAATATTAGGGATTACGGCGGGTCACAATTCATAGTACATGCCAAGTAATTATATGTTCGTATTAGGTATATAGTATGTACCTACGTATGTATGTCGTAGAAGCAAATCGCACCAAACCAAATTTATTTGACTTTTTTTTTACGCTATATTTTTATATGTATTTGAATTTGTAAAACAAAATAATATAAATAAAATAACCTGAGACAATCATTGAATGAAGAAATGAACTTAATAAAGTTTCTTTATTTACTTTACATATAAGTACTAGGTACATATTATATATTTTTTATTAACAAAGACCGAATGAAGCGTTTATGACATTAAATATACAAAGGTACATATAGGATAAAACTTAATTAGGAAACTATTTCGGAAGATTGAACAAAGGCTGTATAAAAAGATTAACTTGCAGTTTGAAAAGTATCCCGTCAATACTATAGCTAAATAAACAAGAAATAAATAAGTCAAGAAAAACATATAATCACACTTTTAGGTAGGTACTTATTATTTTTTTATACTTCCCTAATGATTCCTTATAGTGCCAACAAAAAGTTTCGCGAATAGAAAGCTGTTGTATAACCGTTGTTAAGAGTCATTATGACGTAAAGACGGTAGTTTAGCTAATGTTTATTTATGGTAGAGTAGTGACACTGGCGACCATAATGTATGTCTAATGGTTCTATTAATTTTTATAATATTTTAAAAGCTGAGAATTATATTTAACTTTAAAAATTGAAATATTTGTATATTAATATGTGACGGAAGAGCTTTGGACTCTCTTACGAAAATTATGCAGACGAAAGAGTATAAAATTTGGCATAAATGGCTTATGTGAAATAGAAACCTAAAAAACCATAACCATTTAAATAATACATTAGACAAACGTTAAATTAATATTATAAACAATGCAATGTGTTTATCACAGATATGTTTGTATAAATAGAGTAGTTACTAAGGCAACGAGTATTTCACATGCATACAGGTCTTTTAGGGGACGTTTCATAGTTACTAACACTTGTAACAAGTAATTTAAGATATCAAATTAATGTTACAAAATGTTTTAACCATTTTATAAAAAACTTATTTTCATTGTGGGGTTTATGATGACATCTAAATATATCATCATAACAGTAATAGTAAAGTATGAGTATTTGGTCTACTAGGTAGGTACCTACTACTATATTTACGCTAGATAGGTAGATATATAGTGTTGTTGTTCTAAATAGATTTTTTAATCTTATCGCATCAGTAGATGTTTATTGTTTACAAATGTATAAAAGGTAGAATGTCCTTTAAATACTTACACTTATTACTATTAATTTTAATATTGATCACGTAAATTCCGACATAATTAATAAATTCGTTTAATTTCTTATTTGTTTACTGTATTGAACTGCAAGATCTTTTTTTGTAAAATACTGAACAAGAAATAAGTCTAAGTATTAAAAGTATAATAATAAAACAATAAAAATCGTGCGAGCGTATAAAACAAATTACAACGATGTACCTACTTACTTACTGCAATTCTAAATTAGCGTAATATTACAAAATTTAACACCTTGCATTTACATCACTCGGAGTTAATATAAAAATGAATATGTAACAGTAGCGAAATAAGAATGTTGCAACATTTTTCACATCAGTTATATTTCAAAGTAAAAATATAATTTAAATGTGATATAGCAATATATGTATACAATATAGCTACTAACTTATCTATTATTATATATGCTACAACTAAATGTATATAACTCAAATGAGGTAGATTTTATTTATGTAGGCGCATATAATATTACTGTCACTAGGGGACTATCGTGTTTGTGGGTTCGATTCTCATTCGAGGTATTGTTTTTATTATTTTTTTTTATTTTTCCTCTTTGGTAAATTATAACGTGGGGTTAAGTTCCGCAACTCTACATGCAACTTCCCGAATTCCTGAACCTGTGACTGTACTAAGATTTTAATTCTTCTTTTACTAACTAAATATTTTCTTATTCATTTAATGAAACAAATTAGAATATTCATTATTTTTATAGAATAAAGTATTTTACAAGCATTGACTTACTTCGTACCGTAGTTACCTCATAGGTTTTTTTGTATATGTAGAGCGCTTTCTTTTTATCAATGGAAAGATAGGAAGCAACTGTTTATTATTTTATCATTGTAATTCCTGTTATCTATGATCGTTTTACTTGTTTACTAATAAAAAAGTCACAATATGTAAATAATATATGAAACAAACAATAGTTGAAGTTACAACTACAGTTTACAGTAATTTAAGTACAGTTTAAACTACAGTTTACAGGACTTAAAGTTTTTGCATTGGTTAGGAGTTGCTACTATATTATTATTGATAAATATTATGAGTAGTAATAATAGATAGTGGGTCAAGGTCGTTCACGATCAGTTCACTGACAAGCAATTGCTTAATGATTTAACCCAGAAGACCTAACCTACTTCAACACTAATGCAAGTAAGTTTCATCGCAAATGTGTCCGCATATATTACGACGTAGTCGCTAAGATAAGATATTAGCAAATGAATTACAAACTAGAGCAAAGTGATTATTCAAATTGTAAAAGAACGATTTTGGGGCAAACTAATGAACTATTGTAGATATATTGTCATTATTTAAATCTAATAAGGTAACGATATAAAATAAGAGGTTGTGTTTATTCCATATACACAATTATGACATAGACATACGTAATACGTCTTTTTTATGAATGTATTCCCGCGGGGCTGGTAAAGATTCTTTTGTATCGCTATCTTATTAGATACTACATAGTACAATAAAAATATGTGCTAAACATCACTATAAATTAATAATTGCTAAAAAATCTAATTCATATCAATCTACTTTAATTATATTCCACTTACTATGGCCACCAATAAATATATTAATTTAAATATATAATTAAGTATTTCATCACGGTTCTTATGATTATTCCAAATGTTTAATCTAAAATTGTTAAATACTTTAAAAGTTATTAACTACTAAATTGCGCAACCTTTCCGGTGACTTTGAATTTAAGTTCCGTTACAGGAAAGTCGTAAAATGCATGACTAACGTTGAGTAGGCATACTTCCATCTCGCTAAGAATATCTATCTACCTATTATAGCTATATAGCTATTAAAGCTATATAGATTATATAGCTTTCTGAATTTCGTTATTAAAAAAACAGCTTCACGCTTATTTCCTTATTATAGCAGCGTAGTCAGAAAGAACAAAGACACTGTTCTCCACTTTTCACCCGAAATCGAGACATGGCGTTTTAAGTGGCGAAACTTAACGCCTAAATTTATTCAATAATTTAATAATTCTTTTTTTTATTTTGTGTACGACTTGAAAATGAAAATAAACAAAGAAGCTGACCTAATTGACTATTTTCCTGTGCGTCTTCACACCTGCCGACCACTCTTATGATGGCTCTTCCTGCTAATCGTGCGCAGATCATCATAGCTGGCGCTCTCGGGTCACCTTCTTCCGCCTCAGCGGGGACCCTCGCTCCATCGTAATCCGTAGGTGGCCTCATCACTGCACTTGATCACACTGCACTCCTCAGTTCAAGCGATCACTGCTTAAAATCACAAAATGTCTGGCAAAAAACGTTGTACAACAACAATGAATTAATTAATTATTTTTTAATACACCGCTCCGAAACGCAAAAGCGCCTGGGTGAACGGCAACACTTGTAAATTCGAGCGCCGTTCCCATCCAGCCTTTATATCGTCGCCAAAACAAAGAAGCATGACGCGCGAGCGAGACGGCAACAATAACAAACGGTTGTCTCCCTCGCACTGTCTGCGCAGTTGACGCTGCGCGCTTTCCTTGCGGAAGCACGTGGAAAATATAAGGTGGAAAACATATACATACGTATATGCTACAGACAATATGACAAATGGTCATATATTTTGGACTTAATTTAAGATATTTTCTATGATTTGTTTTAATTTTTACATATAATGTAATCCTTGATAGGTATTATTAATCTAATCATCGATCAATTGTTTGATTGCGTGTAGGTTCAATGTGAAAGGATGTTCAGTTTGATGGTCGAATAAAAGTTTCCAACCCAATTCGCTGTGCGCTATCATGTGAATAGTTTACATTGCCGTAATACATTGCGGAACTCTATTATTGTAATTTATTTGGTTATCATGAATTACAACCATGCATAAGCATACAAATGAGACAGGCATATATCGTTCATGTTATACATAAAATAAAAAAAATATACATTTAATAGGCCATCGTAGCGCTGTGGGACAGCGTCTGACTGTAAACAAGATGGTTGTAGATTCTATTCCCACGTCGAGGACTGATTTTATATTTTTTAAATTTCTCCGCTCTGGTGAACTAAGACAAAGCACGCCGTTAAGTAAAGCCACTTAACACACAAAGAAATCAGAGAACGGAGTGTCTTGACACTTTGTTCTCTTTAGCTACCCTGTTAAGGAGCATGAAAAAGATTGAAACTACAAAATATATATTTTATGATTTAAATGCAAACCTTAGAACTAATAGTTAATTTAATTTTCATAGAAATGATACCTAGGCTACATTACATAGCCTAATAGGTCTTATGTCTTGGTCCTAGTTATTGTTAATTGTTTACATAGCTGTAAACAAGTGGCAAACGCAATGGAAATGTACGTAACCAATCAATTAATAAAAACCTTGATTTATAGAGTGTCATAGATCGTGATTAAAGAAACGCCATGAAATTTACTACTTAGGCAACTGTTTCGTTCAAGGATGCTTTAAAATAATTTTTAAGCACCTTTACTTTGTTCTACAATGGACTTTTCTTTATCTTTTATTGTGAATATGAATTTAGCTTTAATTAATTAACTTTACAACGTTTTTAAAATAACGTCCATAGTATCCGAAAATGAACTAAACGGCAAAAGATTTTATGTTCTTTTATATTAGTATATTCATGTGTTAATAGTAAAATGCGTAAGAGAAACTTGCGAGATAGATTATATTAAAATCATTTTTATTTCTTTACTCTGGTAACTGGGTAGACAAAGCGCGACGTCGATCTCCACTACTTAACTATCTCGAATTCGATTTGAAAGTGGACAATGGATATCTTGACATTAAGTTCTCTTTCAATATCCTCCTCTGCTGAAAAAAGAGAAAAAGTTTGAAGTTTTTCATATTTATCTAAAACCAAAGTTTAATTACCAAAATTTACAAGCTCTTTCGTATTTATAAAACTTCTTCTTCTTTGTTTTGAAGCTTGTTCGTGTTTAATAACAAACGTTATTTATTTGCGTCAGATGGAAAAGCTTGACGTAGATTTAGCATCCGTTCAACGCACTGTTTTCATGTCTTGGCCAAACAGAGACGCAAAATTTCAAATTCAGCAACCTTGAACGTGTGCCAACACTAGGTATTCCCGAGTCCCGTGCTCCGATTTATATCTAAATCCATTTATTTATATACAAAGTCAACAAGGAAACGCAGTTGTGTTAAAAAATATACTCTTAACATAATTTATTTGTTTTTGTAAATTTTCACAATCGAGATGGCGGAAAAATTTGAAATGTAAACTATAAATAAGCAGCATGGCGCAGTTTAACGTGTATAAACGCTATGTTTATGAGTTTCAATTCGACTCGGAAAGATATAAAACAATGGCCATCATGACGAAGTGGGACAAAATGTGAGTACTAACACGATTGGTTGTGGGTTCGATTCCCACTTAGACTCGAAGGAATGCTTATGTTTAAAATTATTTTCATTACTTCGCTCTAGGAAGACAAAGCGCAGCGAAGACTAGAAATCCGCTACTCAAGGCGCAATGTCCTGAATTCAATGTCTTGATACTAGGTTCTCTGTGCCTGACTTGCATTACGGAACTAAGTATGCATCTGTTAAAAATATAAACAAAGTACGCGGCTTATGAGGTAAGAATGGGGAACAGTGAAAATGTCGTCTTTGTCATTCAAAAAATATAAAATACGTATGAGGATAATAAACTAAGGGAAATTATTCTGTAAGTTACTTTAATACTAAAATCGCAGTCATAATCATTTAATAGGCGGTAATAACACTTGTAAATTATTGTATAGTGTCAAATTTGTCGATAATTACTTTTGACCTTTTGTGTAATATAAAAAAAATATTATTTGAATTTAGAATCTATTAATCTACCTAGAGTCATTAGGTAATGAATTTATGTGCACAATTATTCACTCTACTAATTTAAGTTATTGTCAATTATAATTTTTATATGTAGGTGACTTGGCATATTAACGAGTAATTTCTATTACTGCAACCATATTTCCATTAAAATATGGTTCTCTCAATGTATAGTTTCAACGTACTAGATTTATTTATATTTAATAACCATATGTTCCGGTATTTTTGTAATTGGCATTTAATCGTACAGTTCATATAGAACTTAAAGCATGAGAAATTCAGTTACATATTCACATAGTCTTTCCACATTTTTAACATGAGAAAACTTCTTTAACTCTTAAAGTTGCCCTGTTGTGAGAGACGGGTTGTGTGAAACTTAAAGGCAGATGTAGACCGACATAATTATTACCCATTAACAAGCTATGGTGCTCCATCTTTACCACGAACCGAAGCCACGTCACATTCTCCCATGAGTGCCGAGGGCAGGTTCTGTCCACCCTCATGATATGAAAATGTTTTGAAGATAAGATGATTTGACACATACATATGTATACAGTATAGAGTCAAAGATATTTACTACTGCGCCATCAAGGAAAGGAATTGCGTGCTACGGTATACGCGATGGTTGATTTCGATCCCAAATGGAGGATATGATTATTATAAAACGTTTTTTTAACGCGTTTATTAACTTGCAATATATCGAATTGCGCGGAAAGCGAAGACCACTATGTTTTCTTTGTCAATCCGACTTATGCGGTAAATAGTATAAAACTGTCAATGTGTCAAAAATAACAACTATAAAAATGCTATTTAATATTACAAAATAAAATTTCTGTAATATTTATTCCTAACCTTGTATTCGTGAAAGTAGCTTCCTTCTTTCACGACCCAGTTTGAGACACATGTTGGTTATTTATTAGGTAAGAACGTAAATACGTAGGTACAATGTACGTAATCCGTATGCCACTTGTGTTCTTCATTTTGACTTCCGCCAATATAAAAAAATAGCTATAATTTTAAATTTATAATATTTTACAATAGTTAGATTATCACGGTAGATCTATTTTCGTTATATTATGCATAAAAATAAGTTAATAATTATTTATTTGCATGTATTTCGTAATATTCAAGAATGTTAGCCTTAATACTTAAGGTTAAAATTTTTCATAATTATTTAGAAAGGTTACAAAAAGAAACAAAATAAGTTTTTGGTGTATAATTTCACTGTTCATTTTTATTTTTTTGTGCAAGACAACCTAAATTATTACCTAAAATTTTGTCAAAATAGACTGACGAACGTGTTTGTTTATTCAACTATAAACACTTCTCAGTAAGGGAATTAATCCTACAAACATCATCTAAAACCGAATTTCCCAATTATACATGCACTATAACAATAACATTAATTATTGTGTAATTACTTTACATAATAATCTCTCACATGCTAGTCACTATGACCACGCACGCTACAGTTCTGGTGACGCACCAAAATTTCCGCCATAACGCGACCGCTGACATTTCGCAGAAGTTTTTTAACGAAACATAAAGGTCGATCCTTTGTGCTATTTCAGTAAAATTTGGAAATCGGCCAATTCCAAACGGACATTCGACGCAGTTCAACATGCGCGCGGGTCTTTGATCTGATACAATTACAATGAAAAATGTGTTTTAACTCCGAATCATAAGATTGTTAATAATTTTCGTCCAATATTTGGATACGTTTCTGACTTTTCTTTGTTTAGATAATATACTCGTACATATGGGATAATCAACTAGTTTGAAAATATTTTCTATTTAGTCAAAAAACCGTGTTTAACATGTTGTTGTTTGCTATAATAATCTGCGTAACGACTGCGTATTTTTATTTAAAGTTTGTTTATGCAAATTTATAGTTTTATAAAAAACTTGGCTTTCGTGGCTCAGTGGCCTGACTGCGAACACAATGATTGTGGGCTCGATCCCCGGTCAGAGGGATTATTATTTTCAATTTTCAAGCAAGGCATAACTACGTTGATTTTTGACGCTGAAAGCGGAAATCCGACTGTCCTGTTAATTATCTCTTTACCCTGCTATGCAGAGTAAAGCGTGAAGCTGAAAAATATGTATAAAATGTATGTATTATTATATTTTTATATTTTGAAATAAAATGTATTTACATTTTGTTTCAAAATGTAAAAATAAAATATACCTAATTAAAAAAAATAAAATATAATTTAAATAAAATATAAAAAATATATATTTCATTTCATGTTTACACTTATATTTTATTTTCCTGTAGTTAACAATGTCGTGACGTATATATAATACGTGTATATCTTCGTGACACGTCATTATTATTGTCAAGCTCTTGAGTTTTTGTTCTTGTGAGCTTTTGTTGTTAATGTTTTTAGAGCAAAAGTTAGCAATAACGAAATTAGAAATAAAACATCACAATTACATGAACATATATGTATATTTAATCTATGAATGGTTATCAAGTGTTGAGTCCGTCGGCGGCGCGTTGCTGCGCGAGCTGTGCGGCGGCGCAGCAGTGCAGCATGAGGGCGGTGAGCGCACACGCGCGCCCCTCGCCGCCCTCCTCCCCGCCCGCGTCTAACGCCGACAACTCTTCTCGTACTGCTTGTAGCTGTATAAATACAATGAATATTATCGGTAATAGTCAACGATGGTTATGGATTTATGTATATATTCTTTATTGTACACAGTTTATAGAAAAAAATCACAATTATCGGGCTTAACGCTAAAAAGCATTCTCATCCAGCCGACCTTGTCATGTTGGATGTGGTGTAGGTGCACAAAAGAACTAAAATGAACATAGGATAAGATATATATGGATTCTATTCCTAGGGGAATGAAGTATATCTTCATGAGTGACATGAGATAACGTGAACCCGTTTTTTTTTCTACTTTATATACATATACAGTAAAACAAAGTTGATGGTTATAAAATAAAAAAGTATGCTTATAAAACATTTTTAGATGACGTCTATTTTGGATGATATTTTTAACGCAGCTTCTTTTCGAAAAATGAGGAAAGGTTCCGTCTGCCTAGCCTGCTGTATGCGGGCTATATAATAAAAGATATATTTCAAATTGGAAAAGTTTAACTTGCAAATTTTAGTTTTGGTTGAGACATGACAAACAAACAAAATTAAAATAAAATAAGAATTATTAAATATGATGGGTCATGTATTTTTTCTTGCCAAAACCTGTTATATATGTAGAGGAAAACGTCGTTATTGTAAGTGAGAGAGAATTTATGTTTCTTAGTAGCATATATGTATGTACCTGTTTTGCTTGCATTAGTCATTCAAATATGGTAGGTATGATGAGTAAGTGAATGGCCATTTAGATATCAACATTATATTCATTGATATTACAACTTAAATATGCATTTATTAGATAACATAACCGATAGCTTCTAGCTATTTTTATAATAGTACCAAGTTTTGTCTCTATATTGAAAATGTTTCATTTAAATCTTTTTTAATTTTCTTCAAAAAGTTTGTGATCCATTTCATTAAAAGTAATTATTTATTAATTAATTGCTCCATGTTTTATCCCGCACACAGTAGGGTACGGGAAGCATAGTAAAATTTAATGTAATGTAATTTAATAAACTTCGTTCCCCACTTTCCGTCGAATTCTGAAGGCATTACATGTTGAGTGGCGGAACTCAACTCTATCAAAATACGGCAACATTTAATTTTTTTTTTTTTATGGAATAAAGGAGGCAAACGAGCTGAAGGCCCACCTGGTGTTAAGTGGTTACCTTCGCCCATAGACATCCACAACATTTAATCTATGGATGCGTTGCCAGCCTTGGGAATGTAGGACAGAAGGAAGGAGGAAGGATGGGAATGGTGGGAATAGGGAGAGCTGGCTTACATGCCATCGAACCGGAACACATCATAAGATATTTGGCGGTTCGTCTTTGACATGATAGTGGTCGCGAGCCAGTCGGAGAACGAATCTCCTAGCACCAAACTACTGGGTTACCCGCCTTTTACGGGACGCTACCCAGCGGCGGGGGGGAATTGTATTCTTAACCCGTCCCCACACGGGTACAATTGCAATTAACAATTAAATAGAGACAATTGATCATTTGTTTATGCGAAAATCACAATTAATGCATTCATTCATAAATTAATTAATTGCCAATTATAGTGTGAACATTTAAAATAATTACTTTTTTAGCTAATTGTGTTTTAATGTCACTTCCATATGTAATTGTTAATTACAATTATTTTTTTGCCTAACGCTGCGGCTCCAAGTAATCTGAAAAATTAAAAGTAATTAATGATAAAAGTATGTATTTTTACCATTTCATGTATCTGTGTGGGTGTGAGTTTCGAAGCCAGGTCAGGGGCGGAGTCGCGTGCGGCGGCGAGTAGCGCGTCCGGTGGTAAGGCGCTTCTTAACGCGGGCTGTAACATCGCGCCCACGCCGCCTCGGGCCAGCCATGTTGTACCGCAACCACTGAACGGATTGGCAGAATCTAGTGATTGTTTCCTGTAATAGAAATATAGAAAAAAATGATATTAGCCTCTTTCGCATTTAACATTTTAAAGTGTCGTTTATATACTAAGCAATTTGAAAAAGGTTTCTAAGAGGCTCGGGGTCGGATCTCGCTGCGTTCAAATGTATTTTTCTAAAAGTGTTTGCCTTTCATCTTTTAGATAATTTCCTTTCAAAAGTATACATATATCACAGTATACTGGTACTTATTAGCGGTCTTGGAGTTTTTCCTAGAAGATTAGTTTTTGCTACTAATGCACTCCGAGAAGTGAAATGTTAAAACATTTTATAAAATGGATACAAGTCTGTATAATATTTATGTACTGATTTAAAGTGATACAACACCACATACACAAGTACACTTTTTCTTAAATTACTCTTTTAAAGCAACTTTCATAATGATCACTTTCATTTCATGGCTTTTCCAGTTAGATTGGCGAAGGAGAAAATTCTTTTTTACATCTTAAAGTATCCATGTCTCTATTACAGTGTTCGACTCATTATACGCTTTTTAAGCACCAACATATACTCAATTCGTTTAAATTTACCTAATGTCTCTACTATTTGGAAAAATCCCTATGTAGGGATATTACATATCGTTATTTTTTTAGAAAGAACGGAGAGCCAAGCGCTACGGTCCTTGCACACTTTTTTCGTATTTTGCACTGTTATCAACCACTTTATACTTGCCCTTCGGGGAGTCCTCATGCTTTTTACTTGACCTTGTACCCAATACCATTACCCAATACGTGTGCTCTCGAAGGTCAACTTCTCGAGGTCTCCTACAACTTTACTCATCTTTACCGCTTTATAAGTTAAACAACCTTAGTTTAAGTTTAAGTCCATATATTTTTTTCTAAATTGAAGGAGGTTTTTAGTTTACCTGGGAGTATGGCTGGGTGAAGGAGGCAGAGAACGTGAGGACGCGTTGCTCTTTGGCGCGCAGAGTGAATGAGCAGAGCCAGCACGTCGCAGCCCCGCTACCAAAGCACTCATTGCACCTCCGCCTTTATATTAAATTAATACAAATTACTTCCAGACCTCAGAGTTTCTTAAAAAGCTAATATTTTATATAAATTACGTACGTAATATATATTCATATATTTAATTATTATTAGGTTTTTCGTGCTAACGCTAATTGGTGTTGGCTGTGCCCAGCAGTTACCATTTCCTATTTTTTTGCTAACGTGAAAATAATATTTATTTCCTGACAGCGTTAAGTTATTTTAGTGGTACCGATAGACCAATTATATGTTTTAAACTTTCTATGTAGGTGAATGAACTAATTTATTATTGTGATTATATTTATATTGCTATACATATATTACAATTTGAACAACTATATGTGAAATATTCTATGAGAACTTGAAATATAGTCTAGATTTTAAAGCTACATTATTGAAAACTAGGACTTGGTTCTTTATTGAGTAGATTTATTATTCAATCCAAAAGTTATGATTAAAGATTCCGAAAGCAAATCTAAACGTGTGCTCCACAAAATAAAGTTCTTTTTCGTTTAATAAACCTAATTAATTACTAGTAACTCATCGGTGAGCGAAACTTGAACAAGATCGTAGATAACACACAAGAGCTATGTTGCATTGTCTTCTAATTACTCAACGTGAGTCATTATCCTTGAAAATTAACCAGACCGTTCATTCGCTATGATTGTGATACAAAAATTTCTTCATACACAAATAATTTGGAAAATTTTTTTAATTACACAAGGAGTTGGGCAAAATGTATATAGGCTTCTATATTTTACTAGTGGGGTTGCTTAATTGGATGCGCTCGATAAAACAGGCAACTACGGGTACGTAATTTTATTATGATGTTAGTAACCTGTTTCGTTTGTTAATAGCAAAATAAAAGCAAGTTCTATTCTAGAAGTGGTTGGTTTTAAGCTACTCTTTCAAATTATTCAATTGCTGCTAAATTCTTGGCCAGCAATAAGCGTCTAACTTTGTAGGTCATGCTAGTTGCTACTGTATGGAATTCTTTGTCATTCTTTTATATATAGGTTTATTGGATTCTTCTGCTAAGCTTCCAAGTAGGTGGGCGTATTTTTTTATTTTCTTAGGACTGGGCAGGACACTTTTATAAATAGATAGATATTACATATGACAATCACGGAACATATATAAAAAGATAAACATTAGGTTTTAATTGTGGCAAAACAAAATATCAGAGTATAACATCCCAACATTCCGGTAGACGTACATTTCTAAAGATGAGCAATCCAGGCATTCAACTAGCATAATGACTAAGAGGATAAATAATCTGTTAAGGCGTTCAATAGTTACGAATGGTTTCGAGATTATATCGTGATATCACTTTTGGGACAAAACACTGACGGTGAAATAAACCTGAATGTATTTGTGTCGGAACGTGTCAGAAGAGTCCGGGTGTGTTAATAACACTTTCGTCAGCATTCAAGTAGCTCGTCTGTACAAAAGAAATGATATTCAAAAGTAAATTTTAGATATATTGAATCATTTAGAGATAATCAATTTAAAATATGATGATAATTTCGTTAATGATGTTATGTGTCTCATCAAGCAATATGGCTACCTACATAGTGTTGGTAACTGAAACACACAAAATAGATACAATGATATTATAACATACTACTAAGTAAAAGATTAAATGAATGATCTATTCATTATTTAGCCTATCATTGAAAGAATTGAAATTTACCAAAATAATAGTAGAAATTTGTGAGATTCAATTATTAGCGTTACTAAACTAGCAGATATAAGCGTTTATTTAAAAAGTACCTTCTTCTTGGACATCTAAAGAGTCCTTTCGTTCAGATTTTTCATCGTCATCAGATTCAGGATCTATAATAATATCTGGCTCAGTCATTATGAGTTCTGGAGGTGGGCAGTTGGCCCCTGTTGTTTGATCTGCAAAAAATAATATTGCAAAGAATTATTATTAAATGTCGTCTTCTTTGTGTTGTAGAATAAATAAATTTCATTTATTTTCTGTTAAAACAACATAATCAGCGTATCGTATGTACATAGATGAATAGAGACAAAAAACTCCCTAGCATTCTATGAATTTGTTGCAGAAAGAGGAGCTCGGAGCAGGCATAAGACTCATGACCCAACTGTTGACTGAAAAGGCGTTAGAAAATGCATTGACGCTTGTCTCCACAGTCCGAACGCATGTCTCTACTTTACTAAATATTTTTTGTCATATGAAAAACTATATCCATCCTGGCGTAATGGGACAGTCCCTGACGTAAACGTTTAGTTGTGGGTTCGATTACAACTCGGAGGAACGATAATGTTTAATTTATCTTGATTCCTCCGCTTTGGTAAAAAAACAAAGCGTGGTTTTGAGGTTTGGCTTTGAGCTTTGTCACTTACGGAGTGTTTTGACATTATTTTTTGTCTGATTATGCTATGCAGCTATGCCGAAAAAGCGTAAAACATATTTCAAAACCACAAAATAATACAATAAGAACCGTTACGAGCAACTACTATATCTACCATGTACGTATGTAGGTATATGTATGTACATGGTAGAGGTATATAAAAAAAGAGTTAATGACAGATCTATTAATTAAACGTTTTTCCTTAATCGCCGGTTGAACAGATTAGGTATGAGTCATATAGACTGTAGAGAGTTATGCTTATTATAAATACTGACGATTTCTAAGAAATAATTTTAAACCTGAATTCGTAAAGCTGGATAAAGGAAAGGAAAACATGACCTTGAATTCTGTGTTTTTTTAAGTATTTGTTATAAGCTTATACTTTAAAGATCTTAAATTAGGGCCAGATCTAACAACTTGATAGTAAATATATAATTTGTACCTATATTTTAATCCATACTGTAATTAAAAACAAAGTGTTTCTACGTGGACATCCTTGAAACAATTGAACTGCTTGAACGAAAAGATTTTTGACGTGTGTCTTGAAGTTTATGCATGACTAAACCTATAATTTTTGAAGAGTAGAACACCCGATAAAGAACCATAATAGTCCAGGTAAACCAGAAAAAATAAGATATAAGAAAATAAGCCTAACTTTTTTAGCATTACTATTTGGTGGGAAGAATCATTCTACACAATCGCAATAAATTTTCCACTCACATACATATGAATTTTAATTTATTAAGATTGCGTCTATGACTTCGAATGTAGACGCTAATTGAAACTTTTAAGTTTTTAGATCAAATTGATATAGTAATACAACACGCGGCCACGGCTTTACTTCCGCGTTTCGTACATCTCGCTCGTAACGTTCACGCAATCTTGGTGTTATTTCGTTCGTGTCTTGTCGAAATACAATAATTATGTCTGTTACAAATATTATTACGTAACTTTGGAGATTTTCTTTAATGTTTCAAATATATATTAAGGTCTTTCCATGTAAATAAATGTGAAAAAAATTTAACAGAGTAAGGCTATAATATGTTCGATTCCCACTCGGGGAAATGATTATGATGATGAATTCCGCTACGTAACACGCAATGTCTCGTTTTCTGGCTGAAAGTGGAGAACTGAATGTCTTTTTTCTTTGACTATTCTGCTACACATATCATAGGTATATTGATATTTTTAGCAAAAATGTGAAAATTAAAAAATATACATAGGTACCTTTTAGTTGGCACTATTCTTATATAAATATCTTATAAATAACGTTACGGAAAGATAAAATTGTATTAAAAAAATAAACTGTTAAAGTGTAAGGCACATTTGTGGAGCATTTTAATTAATTCAAGTAATAACTCAAGTTAATAAAAATATTCTAAAATATTAAAATAAAATTCGTTTATAATGAATTAGAGCAGAAAGATAATAATATAAAAAGCAAAGCGACTGTTATTGATCGTAACATCCTTTAAGTCGTTTAATTACTTTAAACATACGCTGAAATATAAAAATATACAAGGAAAACCTGTAGGTCACTGGCCCCGTTTGTACGTCTTTCTCTCGTTTAAGACTTTTGGCGGAATGTCAACAAAGGTTTTTAAAAATGGAATTAAGGCCTAAACGTGTCCTTTCAGACGTGCAGTTCTTAATATTATGTGTAACAAAGGATTAACTAACGGTTTTACAAGTATCTAATTTAATATGTACCGATATGATGTTAAATATTAATTTATATTTTAGCTACTTCTAAAATTAAATTTCGCAAATATTTTTAATTTCTTTATACTCACAATATGTGATTTCTTTACAAATACATACTACACGAGGAAGTTACAAGTGTGAACTTATTTATAAACAAATTAATTAATAATGACATGTGTTTTTTAAAATGACAGCGGAATGTTGAAAATAATCTTATAAAAAAACGTAAACGATAACAATTGTCGGCAAGCTAATTAACTAACGTCTGACGATTAAGGAACTGCTGTACATTAGGGGCCATCAATCTTCTGGCAAAAACTGTTTGTGATGTTCTTTGTGTTTATTTAAAGCGAGTATTATAAAAATGTTTTATTATTTTTAAAATAAAATTTTAAAATGTAGATGTAGACATTTAAAAACACATTTTAGAGCACGAAGTCAAGTTCATTACCTAATATTTAAAATAGGAAACCAATGCCACTATAAGTATTTTCAATTATACAATATAGACAGACATTGATGAATATAGACGGAATTCTCTATTAATATAATTGTTTTTTTGTCTGGTCTTTAACTTTCCACTAAAGAGTATATATATACTTCTTAAGCATTTTATTTATTTCAAAGAGTTAAGTTACAAATATGTTAAAATAAACACTCTTTCCACATGATATGGACTATGGAGCCATCAATTACTATGTGCATAAAAATCCAATGTTCTCTTTATAAATCCAACTTCTCGTTATAATATTTTTAATATATTTTTCCTTAATTAGTATATACATTTTAATATAATTTTTTATGTTACATTTTAGAATGTGTGTAATAACTTTTGTTTTATACTTACCACGGTCCTGCCTTGCCACACAAGGCGACGTTTCTTGGCATTTCGTTACACATTTCTTATGACAGCACAGTCCGCAGTTACGACATTGCATTGCGTCTTTGAGCCATATCTAAGAAGAGTGTAATTTTATAAAGTACTCTATAACATTACTCGATAATAGTGGATTTATATGGACAATTTATTCTCAATTATACGCCATCGTAGCTTACTTAAGACGTTTTTTACTTAACAGGATATTTGAGGGTTCAATGCCATATTGTCAATATCGTATACATTAATATATACTATATTTTTATTTATATAGAATAGATGTTACTAACTTATCAAAACTGCGTTTTATGTATATTGTACAGATATTGCTTAAAGATATATATATATATATTTTAACGGCCATACCTTTTTATTGCAGAAATCACATTGTGTAGATCTATGGAAATGTGTGCGAACAAAATCATGAACTGTTCTTGCCGGCTGAGCGGGGCCTCGTGGCGGTACCGACCCACGTGTAGACGGCCGCGGAGATCTGACACTCCCAGCGTCTTCCCACTCCCACCAGACGAGTGCATCTCCAAAACACAGGCATGGTTCGAATCCAGCGTGAGACGATAATTTATGCGTTTTACTAAAACACAATAAGTTAACATATGTTATTTAGTATACATAAGCTTTAATAAACAAATTGTAATTGAGAGTAAATTATCACCTAAATTTAATATCGACATCTGGCGGTAGAAACTGATACCGCTTCATATGATGAGGAACAGTAGAATCTTGACATTCGCTTAGCAAAGCCGCCAATGGTATATTTAAATATCCTAACAATACTTCATCTTTCTCACCAGGCACTGTCGCCCATACATTTATATTCAGGTACTTATGATTTTCATTCAATTTAAATTCGGTTTCTTCGTCAAATGGTATAATTGGCCTAATTTGTACACTTTTAGTCCAAAACATTTGACATATCTCTACATGCTCAGTCTGTCTCGGTCCACCTGTTTCAAATAATTCTTCTTCTTCTAAAGTATTTTCAGCCTTTTCTGTTATCCTGCACTCGGATGAGTCAGTTCTTATGATGGGTATATCTGGATGCTTTACAGTTTTATTTGTTGCCGTTGCTTGTCGTAATGGCGTGCTTGCTCCTGATGCTGGCGGAGTACTTCCTGCAGAACTGTCTGAAGATTTATTCTCCACTGAACATCTACGTTTACGTAACCCGTAGTTTGCAGGTCCAACCTCTGGTGCTTTTGCTATTTGACGTATAGAATCAACTTTTTGTTTGGTATGACTATCGGTTTCGTTTTGATGTTCTGGTGACTTTGAAGGTGAATCAGATTCCTGAAAATATGGAAGATTAACTTTGTATGAAGTTCTGGCATAAATTCATCAGTTATATGTATATAGTTTAAATTGAGATAAGTTTACGGTTAAATTGTTTTTTGATACAGCTGTACGCATCCCTTGTAATCGAACTCCTTCCATAACCTCCGAAACTCGTCTAAAGGAGAAATTTGTTCGTAGACGTTTAGGCTCGTCCTCTCGACGAGCAGAACCTCCAGAACCTCCTCTTCTAACCCGAACTGTGACTGCGCGACGTTCAACATTGCGCAGCAGCTTACCAACCTGATGACAGTGAAATATTATTTCGTTTTTAATATAACTCGTTAGATTACTCGTCAAAACATCGTGTATGATATTTTTTCAACTCGACGCTTCGTTTGTTTTTTCTTTTTTTTTCTTTCACGATTTTTACTGTATTTTGTATGTATTTTTACAGGCTAGTCAGAAAGAACCTAGTATTTTGTTGACACTACGTTTTCGATGTGGTATAAAATATTTTAAAAAGTATAATCTCAAAAGAAATCGTTTTTACACAGCACAAAAAATAGCATAATCTAATAAATAATAATAAATACCTGAGCCACATTATTAACAGGTTTATTATCTATAGCGAGCACTACATCATCACGCCGCAGATCAGCTCGATACGCGGGTGACATTGGCACAACTGTGTCTACTAATACTGCGCCCACTCCTTGACAACACACTAGGCCTAAAGGACCGCATACTGCTGGCAATACTACATCCAGTACTAAAATACCACGACGAAGCGATACCTGCATACAAAAATATAGCATAAACGAACAGGGGATAAGGTGTGAGACTTTTATTTAAATTAAATGACATCTATAGCTTATAATTGCCTGTGGACTTTTTGTTGTTTGGTTGTTTTAAGCGTTTAATTTAATCAAGACTATAGAAAAGTGCTTAGGTCAAAGGTGAGACATTACTGTTGTCATATATTATGATTGTAAATACTAAGAATGAATCAAAAAATATATTTAGATATTGTATAAAAATTTGAACGCAACAGGATTCGAACCCGCACCTCTTGGAAACCGTCCAAGCGCACTGATCACTCAGCCATGCATTCTACTACCAGCTACCGGCAAAATTCTTATGCGCTCTATAGAGAGATTATTACAATTTTCGGCTACCTAAAGATTATTCTACGAACACTCGTTTGGTAAGAGAGAAAGCTTTTTACTAATTACTTTTAACATTTTAAAGTTAGTTAAAATTGTATATGTTAAGTATTGCAGCTTAAGCTGCGTTCAAATTGTATATCTCTATCTATATTATATTATACTCTATATCCATATTATACGTATTCAAATATTTAAACTTTTTCTAAATGTCCTTTTTTAATTTCTTAAGTGTGTGAACAACACTTTAAAATGTTAAAAGTAAGGAATATATTGTTTATTTACCCATCCATGAGAATCTACAGCTAAAGCCGCCCGTACACTCCCGTTTACGCCAGTGTAATGAAGACGTGTTACTTCAACCAATCGTACTGTGAGACGACCATGTGGTGTCGGTCCATCTTCACCATCAGCGCTACCTGGTTCTGATTTTGGGAAAAACGGCTTGTACCTTTAAACATCCAAAAAAAGACAAGTTTTAATTATATGTTTGTTAAAACAATTGTAGTGGAATTGGAGTGGAAATTATATTTCCATTTTCTTCGCTCTGATGTCGAGATAAGGCGCGGCGTTAAGTTCCGCCACTTAACACGCAAGCCTCCGAATTCGGCGGAAAATGGGGAACGGAGTGTCTTAACACTAGGTTCCCTCTGCCTACCCTGCTGTGTGCGGGATACAGCGTGAAGGTAAAAAAAAATAATAATAAAAATGTAAATACAAGCGGTATTCAAATCCCTGCCTCTAGGAAGCCGTCTAAGCGCTTTGACCGCTAAGCCATGCGTTCTATATCCGGCTGCATATTCTTATACGGATAATACAGTATATTTTATTGTTAGCCCTGGGTTGGGTAAACCCCCCTTGGTTTAATAAAAATGTTTTTCAACATTTTGGTTTAAAGGATTATTCACATAATTATGTGAATAATACTTTAAGCCAGGAAATGATAAAATATTTTCAAAAATTACCTGATCTTATAATTAGGAAGAGTATGTCTTTGAGCTATGGCACGACGGATATGGGAAGCCACCAACGCAGCCAGTCGTGGCTTCAGTTGCCTGCCTTGGAATCGACCCCGCACTCGTAGTTCCAGACGTGGAGGTACTTCGAAGGCTAGTGCCCAATGAGTGTAGGGCGTACGTCGAAACATTATACGCACGTTACCGCTTATACTTTCCACTGAAAAAGATATAAAGCAGTTTCACGCTTTTGCTCGCATAGCACGTAGTCAGAAACATCCTAGCGTCAAGACTATCCGCTCTTAACTTTCAGTCTAAGATTGAGACATTGCATGTTGACTCAATAGCGGAATTTGTCTCAGCTGACAGGTAGAAATGAAAATAATATATAATTATTCCCCCAAGTAGGAATTGAAACCACAACCATCACATTTACATCCAAATGTCACATTACACCACGACGGCGGCAAACAAAAAAAAACAAGTAAATAAATGAAAAATACATTTAAAACGTATAAAAATTTGAACGCAGTGGGATTCGAACCCGCACCGATTTAATACATATAACAACAAAAATAAGTTGTAATAAAGCGTAGGTATAATAATTTCGACGCAGCTGGTAGTAGAACGCATGGCTCAGTGGTGAGAGCGTCTGGACGGAATTCAGGAGGCGCGGGTTCGTATCCCGCTGCTTTCAAATTTTTATACGTTTTCTTTAAATGTCTTTTTCAATTTTCCTAAGTGTGGAATAACACTTTAAAAATCATTAAAAGAAAATAATTATAAGCCCATAGTCACCAATAGATACTTTAGCCTTTAAGTATAAGTAGATTATATTATTATAGAATCATTGTCTAATCGCCTTTTCTTTTAAATCAATTGTCATAATCTAGGCATAAACTTTTCGATGTACCTCCTACTAAGAAGTTCATACAACCTCTATCACTTACCTGTTATAGAAATATTTGCTATTTTCCCTAAAAGCATAACAGCATCGACTTCTATTCTAAAGCTGCCGTCGTATTGAAGGTCACACTTCAGGTCTAGAGACCGTAACCTCGCACCGTCATCTTCCAGCTCTCCATTCACGAGGCGTAAGTTTGTAATACTGGGAAATTCTGTGCCTACCTCCAATGACCGGAGCTGTTAATTTAAAAGAAAAAATATGTGTATTATTTTGATTTTTAGGTAAAAATAAATAAATGAAACTTCAATTAGACTTAAGATGATTTTATTGAAAGTAATGATTCATAATAGTATATTTTACCTAGCTTATACAATGCGCAATGTGATATTCCCGCATTAACATAGTCTATAGTGATAAAAATAAATACTTCTATATTAAATTTAATAGTAAGGTATTTTTTTTCATCGAGGCTTCGTCCCAGTTGATATCACATTGTTATATTATACATACAAGCATACTCTAGTCGATAAACAGTAATTAATAAATATTGCTCTATTTCATAACGTAATCAGTAAAATTGTAATAATTATCTCTAATGTTTAATATTACGCTGACTTTGTTTTCTTGAGTCATTAGATAGAAAGTCATTAGTCATAAGATCATAGAAAGTTGCAATTTAATACGTAGATTCATTTAGGAGTACAACAGAGAGATTTTAGGTTTTTATAGCCCCACTCAAACCTAGTTTCGGACTGAATATTAACTATATACAAAAAATAATGTTAGAAAACGTATAAAAAATTAAACGCAGCGGGATTTCAATACGCGTCATTGGAAAACTGTTCAAGCTCTTTAACCGCTAAGCCATACCTTCAAACAAGCTGCGTTCAAATATTTATACATTTTCTAAAATTACTCTTCAATATAGGAGATTGTGTGTGCGAATAATACTTCAAAACGTAAAAAAAATGTGTACCGTAAGAGATTCAAAAATCTTTCCAGATGATGTTTTAGCAAGTAATTCAGCTAATTCGTTAGCCATACGCCTGCGTAGCCAACGCGTGTCTGCAGTGCTCTGCTGGAAGATAAACTGCAGCATCGCGTTGAGAGCCCCCTCGGGAGTGCTCCCAGCTCCGCGTGTGAGTTCATTTAAAATTTCCTGTAATCAATATGAATATTCTATTAAAAGTATTAGTAATAAGGGTTTGCACTTTGTAGTGCAGATGGAACATTCCCACGATGGTTATGAAACTAAAATGTATTCGGAGGATTAGAGGAATTCTGTTATTAACATGTACGTTGTTTTACTCGTATAGTTAAATAAAGTGCAGTTTGCAAATTGTGGCAGACTTCACCACAATAGGTAGTTAATATTGCCTTAAAATAAAGTAAATACTTAGAGACAATTTCTGTAAGCAAAGCATGGTTCACGTATGTAATTTTAATAATTTAATAGGAGATACCGTTCAAAATTTAATGGGGTTGACCAGTAAAAAGTTTCGCTTAGCTCGCAATAAGTATTAAATTCATAGTATTTTAAAAGTTCGTTTTTAGGTCAATCTATTTTACAGAGATTCAGTATGAAAAATTAATAAAATTTATACCAGCAAACTCCAGGCCGAGCTATTGTTTTGTTAAAATCAAAAGCTTTTCCACCAGCATCGACATAAACACAATTCTCGAGTAAAAATATTTTTCTCTGTTAGGACAACTATACCTACTAAAATAAAAAAGCCGTTGAAAAATATCGTGGAATTACTCAGATTACCTTTGTTTAAACATCAAACGATCCCTCGTTTTCCCTTACACTTTACGGTCACAAAAATAGGGGTGGCATAAATAAAGGTTGTTTTAGGGTTCAAAAGCAAAATTTTAGTGAAGTACATATAAAATTTCATAAAATATTTAAGTTTATGAACTTGAGAATGTCTCGAATTCGGGTGGAAAATGGAGAACGAAGTGCATGTAAGTTCTCTCTGACTATTAAACGGGAACAAACTTGAAGCTCTAAATAAAAGAATTTCTAAAGAAAAAAATATAATAAAAAATAATGAATAAGACAAGTCAACAACTTAACAACTTTTAAGACATTACTATGAAGAAAAATTCTTTAGAGCTAAAATAATTAATTTAATTTTATGGTTTGACGTTCTCAAAAGAAGCTCTATGTTTCTCTAAAGAAGCTCTATGTTTAGCTGTATCGATGTACACGTACATGTCAACTTTTTTTAAACAATAATATACTAATTATTAGAAAAAATAGATAATTAAAAATGTTAAGAGCTTGAACATAGGGCATATAAATATTCAGAGACTTATATAAGGTAAGGATTTAAAAGGAATAAAATAATAAACATATTGCTAGTAATACATACATACAAGAAGTAATTCTTCTTATATATAACAAATAATACAGAATACATGAGAAATACTATAGAGGTATACAAATAGAATAAAGCTATTAATAAATCAATTAACAAAACTAAAATGTTAACATCAAATCCTAAAAGAAATGTATAGAATTTTCAATAAAAAGCATTTCAAAAGCGAAAACGTTGTGCACTTGGTGCAAATTGCACGCGATTGCCCGCAGTCGATCCGCAATACTGCAGACCGAAAGTACAAGTGGTAATGAAATGCCATGCACCGTTCGTTATTTAACAAATAAAACGAACTGTGATAAATGTAGGCTTTGTTTTGTTTTCAATGGCTTTAACACGTATTGTAAAATGGAAAGAGGGAAACATGAATAAAGAAAGCACTTTTTCCACCATTTTTCACCTATAATCAGCGTTAGCTAGAGACAACCTAGTATAAGATAGTCCGTTTTCAACTTTCCACTCAAAATCATTTCGTGTCAAGTGTCAGAACTCAACGCCGCGCGTTGTTTTAGGTACCGGAGCGGAGAAATAAAAATAATAAATAAACATTCCCCTGAGCGGAAATCGAAATCACAACCATCGTGTTACATTTAGAAGCTGTTCTACTGCACCACGTTGGCCTCACCATAGTAATTATTTATACAAGTATTTCCGCCTAAAGATTTAAGCCCTAACCAAGCCAAGAAGCCGTCAATTGATAGAATTAAAAACATATAACCTATGTGTTTAACCTCTAAACCTAGTAATATACGTCAGGAAAATATATGATGCCCTTTACGTCCCTTTTATGTGGACATAAAACAAGCAAGTGACTATAAAAAGTAGAATTCAATATATAGAGCTAGTTTCCTTAGCTGTACACATACGTCGGTACCGCAATATCTTTGCTGTCCCAAGAGTATGAAATACTCAATACTCTCGTTCAATCGTTATAATGGAAATGTAGAATATCATATTTCTTATATGTAATGTGTGTAATAGCAAATTTATTGCTAAAAAGAGGTATTTATTGATTATTTAGTTTAAAACGTATGCACACTTTATAAAGCGTTCGAAGGTAAGGTGTTTAATGACTTGAAAACTTATAGTATTCTACGTATTAAGCGCCGCAAAGGTTAAGTTGGTGACTAACAGAGTTCCCTATTTTAAGAACTGTTAAAAGTCTTTGAATTTTATAATATATTAATTTAGTTAAGCATAAAATATATACAATAAATACAATATATTCTATATTCAAATTATTACAAATAACGTAATTATTATTCATAAGAGCAAAATGTTAACGATGATGACATTTTTTGGCTAAAAGCTTGAGAACTTCTTGTATTTTAAGCAAAACTTACCGGCGGTAAAGTGATAGGTATGCTGAATTCTTCTTCTACAGGTGGCTTTTTTTCAAAAGGGCGGACGAAGTATAACAGTAGTGCTAGTGGTACGGCGAGTGCGGATACTGCTCCGAACAGAGCAGCTAGTAACAACCAGGTCCAGTCCGGCATTATTATTAATTTAATTACCTGAAAAAAAATACATTAAATTAAAAACACTAGCAAATATGCAAATATGAACGTCATATTTCTCTTTAGCATACAGATAACTTTACTTATAACTTTTAATAAAAAGACTAACTAAAAAGAGCACGTTTAAATTTTTTCTCGCATATAGTCCTCCCGTCAGTGGCATTATATCTACTCATGTATCATGGAGTAGATATACAAGATTTAAAAAAAATCGTACGGTAAGTTGTAAATAATAATGTAATTGGGAGATTTTTTATATAGATGTGAAGCTACTATCATTAGTAGCTGGTAAATCTATGTTAAAAATGGTAATTTAGTTTTTCATACAAAAAAAATGCGATTTGGGTTATGGAACACAATAGCCCAGTAGTGTTTCTTAGTACCCAAACTTCTGTGGACTTTATGAATTGCTTACGACAAAAACATTAATCCAAAACAGAGATAAATAAAATTCTATATTTTTCAAGTTTATTTCATGAAAGGTGATATAGAAACTGAGGCCATATTGTAGAAAAAGAACAGTAGACCATGCTCATCAAAATGGCATCACGACGGCTTAATTAAAAAAGTTATTGTCATATACGTACATACATTTTATGTAATATGCTATATATTTTATAAAAGTTCCTTTATAAGACAAACAACGTTGTTTGTTTTATTTTTCTGTGTCAACAACGATCGATACTCGATAAAACGTGGTTAAAATTAATGACGTTCTTCTATAGCACTTCATAAATCTTAAATTTAATTAAGATTTTAATATAAAACTGAATCTTGGTGTTACATAAGTCTAAAACTGTACTGGATTTGTATTCATATATTGAATTTAGTTTGCCAAATATATGGAAAAGATAACGCAAAATAGAATGTAATACTATTTACTAATAATGTTTATTCAGGGTTTTTGATACTTTTATTATCATTACACAAATGCAATGCAAAAATAATTGTGTTCAAACAAGATTAATATGGTAGTCAAAAATTATTAAAGTTATTTAAAAAAAAATGAATGATTTTTTCCCCTTATAGTTAGAATGTTCTAAAACTAAAAATTATTATATTTTTTGACATATGCCTATTAAGCCACGAACATATGTATGTATGATGTATGTATTTACACAAAATTGGTGATATTGTTTGAAAAAAAACATAATTTGCTATTTAGCTTAAAAGACTTATCGCAAGCTCTATGACGCGCTTGGTTACCTCAGCAGACAAATGAAAATGATTTAAATATAATTGCTATATTACTTATAGCTATCGTATGGCTATGTGGTGCAATGTAGATACATGCCCCTAGAGCTCGGGGCCTCTAACCTTGCTTTGGAAAGACAGGAGCATAATCACTAGAAAACTTTTTTTTTTAATATTTTTAAGTGGCCATTAACAATTACAAAGATTGAACCCTTGTCCACCTAGCTACGCCAGAACCTGTCACAGAGCGTCGCGATGGCTCCTTTATTTATCGTAGTAGACGTAGTCAACCAAGAACCTTCGTGCGCAATTGTGTAATTGCACCGTTTACATCATGAGACATATTTCCTTCACGCCAAAGTGAGTAAGGGATTTCATTAAATTGTAGAAATTCTGAGCTATATTGTATAAATAAATTCCCTTTCTATACAAAACCGTGAATATATGTATATCTATTAATTCTACGTGACCTGAGACGAACATATCGTCATCAAGTTTTTTTCAAACCAATGAACTGAATACTTCCCTGCATTTTTCATAGAGACCCAGCTTTGACGTGATTCGAAACCAAATTGAATGTTGATTATAATACCTAGATGCTCCAGTTACCTGTGATATATTTTAAAGAGACTGAAAAAGAATAGACTTTTTTATTCGAACGCAAAAACAACTTCTTTTGTAACTAATATACTTTAAAACTAATATAGATTCTACACGAAATATTTGATGGAAAAATTGGTTATGATTAATTTCTAATTAATAATGTAATACTATGTTATTTCGTAGTAATAGATTTCAAGATGTTTTATTTCTTTTTTTGCGCTTTTCTCGCAAAGCAGTGTTGGCAGAGAGAGAACTTAAGAGTCAAGACACTCTGTTCTCCATTTACTGCCCGAAGTGGAAACATTGCGTATTAAATGGTGGAATTCAATATCGCACTCTCTCTTGTTACAGAGCAAAAATGAGAAAGTAATTTAAAAAAATATATTTTATAAAAATAAAATAAAATTGTTTTCTCAAGTTTAAATTGAACCCGCGCACATCGCGAATGTAACAGTCAGATACTGTCACACTGTGCCACTATGGTCTTAGATATTTAATGTCTGTATTATATTTCGGTATTAGTATGTTATTTTGGTATAGGAAAAGATGTATATAACATTGTTTCTTTTTAATTGATATAAATTTTAAATCTGGCAGTAATAAAAAGAACATACATTCATTCTAAGGGCGCAATATGCATTTTATAAAAGTGCTCAATGGCTGAAGTCTCACATTAAATTTTATTACAAAATAAAATCATTGTGATAATAATAAATCATTATAAAAACATTCAAAAAAAGTACGACTTCCCGTTTTGTTTTATGGCAAGATATTATTTTACACGAAAATAAGATACCTTAGTTTTATTTTAATCTCTTTGTTTACGTGAGAAATAAAAGGAAAAATGAAAATTCAGCATTTCTAACAATTTTCGTTACAGCCTTACGCATTTTTCTATCCTGCAGGGTATTCAGAACGAACCTAGTGTTAGGACACTCCACTTTCCGCCAGCAATCGAGACATTGCAGTATTAAATAAGATATTTATAATAATTTATTTAAATTTTACTTATTCATTTATTTTTAGTTGTGCACAATTGTCCTGGTTTAGAATATATGGAAAATATTATAACATAGTAGCGATAAGTTCGTAGTTTCCGGATTCCTTTTTTGCCTCTCAGGAGCTGAGCGCATGGAGCATATTCTTGTAAGGGTTCAATGAGTATTAAGTGGCGGAATTCAACGCCACCCCTTCGTCATAGGTATCATAGCGGAGAAATCAAAATATTCAAACCCCCGAGTTGGTTCGAACACTAACCATTGTTTTTACAATCACATGCTATACAACTGCGTCACGACTGTCTTAAAAATTAATTAAATTTTTAAATATTTATAATTTAAATAAGTTTTGTAAGTGGGCTGTGACTGTCTATTATTAGAGATAACTTTGTTTCTATCACATTGTACGAGCGTCATCATGTCGCGATAGTAATGCAATAGGGACGTAAAGTCTGACACAGTTGCCTTGCTTTATACGACACTTACTAGCTATAATTAACTTTTTTATAATGTAAACTATTTTATTATATTTTAAATTTAAAGTCATTAAACTCATAAAGGCAGTCGTGGCGTAGTGGCACAGACGTGTAACTGTAATCGACTGGTTGTGGGTTCGATTCTCACTCGAGGAGTGGAAATATTTAATATTTCCATTTTACTTAGTGCCGAGCTCTAGCTCTAGTATCGAGGCAGGGCGCGGCGTTAAATTCCGCCACTTAGCACGCAATGCCCCCAAAAATAGCGGAAAATGGGAAACGGAGTGTCATAACACTAGGTTTCCTCTGCTTACCCTGCTGTTTGCAGGATACAGCGTGAAGCTAAAAAAAAATATTTTTAATATTATAATTAGTTCTATAGTGAAAACTACCATTGAAAAACCTGTGTAAATCAAACAATTGCAGACTCAATTTCTTCTCTATATTTTATTTTAATACCAGTAGCAAGATTTCATAGAAATTAAAAATGCAAGTAAAGGTAGCAAAAGCGAACGTAATGTGATATTTATATTTTTTATATGGTGTTCATATTACGATGACTTTTTATTTTCTTTATTTTTTTAATATATATGCCTTATATACATACGAGTTACGAGTATAACTTAAAGTGACATATATATATATATATACACAGACATTTGCACGTTATATGTCTAAATAAGCGGAAAATGTAAAGCACTGCAACTGTTTATTAGATTTTTCACACTTACGCTTCACTAACGAACTCTGTTTTTTACTATATTGGTAATTTTAGCTAAAAATATGTATATTACAAATTTCTTTCCTTAAGCTTTCATTTAAAGTCTATATTGTATATTCTGTAATTTTCTCAGATTTTGATATTATTTTTTTATTTTATATTATTTATAATAATTATTTTTTATATTATTTTCTTCTTTATCCCATATATCAGGCTAAGCAGAGAGAACACAGTGTCATGGCACTACGTTCTCCGTTAGAGTTTGAAACATTGTATGTAGACTTGCGAAACTCTACATCACACTTTGTCTTACTAGGGAAGGGAAACGAAAATAATATAAAACTATTTAATTATTAATAATTTAAATATTTTTTTCTTTCAGTCATTCTTTAGTCTTCTTATATTTTTTTAATCTTTCTTTAATTTTCTTAAGTCAACTCGTCTGTTGTTATTTATGAATTTACGTATATCTTTACTGGATAATGTAAAAACATGACGGATAATGTGATGACAAATGGGAATATCTCTGCATCATCCTTGGACAGCGCCCAAGAAATGACTATGTAAACAGAAATACGGGAAATGAACTAATACAATATATGAACAACGTTTAATGTACAAAACAATTTGTCAATTAGGTACTTTAAAAATGAAATCACATTTATTAGTCACTACAAAGAAAAACAGGTTTACGTTTTCGCCAAAGCAAACTTCAGACAGAACCTAGAGCTAAGACACTCCGTTCACTACTTTCAATTTGAAATGAAGGCATCGTGTGTTGAAAGTTGTAGCTCGTCGCTACAATATTTATCTCAAATCTAGATTACAAAAATAGGCGTCAGGTTTTTAAAACATTTTCATTACTAGCGCGTGAACTATTTCGTTATTTTGCAACCCTTTGGGGCGAATTTTTAAAAACAAAGTAGCCTATGCTTAACTCCTTCTTATCAACTATCTTTATACTGTAGGGGATTCTTACTTCCCTAACTATTTCGATTCTTGAAGGTATAGTAATTCACTTGGTGATGCTTCCAGTGGAATGATTTATTTAAAAAATACATTGGTATATATACAAAAATTACAATTATAAATAACCAATAAACAATATTTACAAAATTGGTCTCCAATAAAAACTTTCACATTATAACCAATGAAATTGGATTATAATGTGAGTTATAATTTAATTACTGATTTACCAATCAGAAGGGCTATATTAAAAATAAAAATCTTTAGTAAAATTATGTACAAATCAAAACATTGGCTTTTCTACCAATAGCAAGTGAGTATTTAAGAACAATGATTATTTCCTAAGAATTATACAAGAGGTGAGGGGCGCACCGTCACCGCGGGGGGTGCCATATAAATATGCGCCTGTCTGCGTCCATACAAAACTCGGTGTATGTGCTCCTACGCTTTAGTAACAGCGCGCCTTTGGCTCGCGACTGTCATATGCTACACGTTATGTATGAACGCTACGTGTGGTAGGTAATGTAGGTCCCACATCACTCCCCCTCAAGAAAATCGTACGGATGGTTTGATTTTCTTCCAGACCTCGTCGTGTAGCTCGGAGAGTTGTCCTGGCATCTGCTGCTGACCGGTGGGTCCTCAGACGATGGCGACTCGTTGTATGTGTATGCTGGCTTGAGTCGGTCCAATGTGACAACTGTCGTGCGTGTTGGCAGTTGTATCTGGAAGTACTTGTCGTAGCGTTTCAAAACTTCGTAAGGCCCATCGTACGGCGGAGTTAGTGGAGCTCGAACTGTATCGTTGCGCACGAATACATGCGTGCACGTCGCTAGATCTTTATATACAAATGGTTTGTTCAGCGAGGTGTGCGTGCGCGGCGTCGGTTGTAGCTTCGCCATGGTCTCGATGAGGCGGCGTACGTACTCGGTGTCGTCAATCTTCGACTGTGTAGGTACGAAGAAATCCGAAGGTATGCGCAGAGTAGTACCGTAGGTCATAATTGCTGGACTAAAGTTGCTGTCGCTGCGTAACGCCGTGCGTAAACCGAGTAGCACGGTGGGTAACTCGTCCGTCCATTGTATCGTAGCCTCGCGCGCCATCAGTGCAGCTTTCAGGGTTCGGTGCCATCGCTCAATTTGACCATTCGATTGCGGGTGGTATGCAGTAGTTCGAATTCTTGTAATTCCGAATCTTTTCATAAGAGATTTGAATAGCTCGGATTCAAACTGACGCCCTTGATCCGTTGATATCCGTAGCGGGCAACCGAAACGTGCGATCCATTGTTCATATAAGGCTTTAGCGACGTTTTCAGCTGTTATATCTTGTATCGGTACTGCTTCGGGCCACTTCGTACAGCGATCGATCATAGTCACTAGATATCGACAATCATTCGACGGTCTTAGCGGTCCGACTATGTCGATGTGTATGTGTTCGAAGCGCTGTGACGGCGGGAACTCGCCTAAGGGCGTGACGACGTGTCGATGTATTTTCGCTCGTTGACAATTAATACACGCCTTTGTCCATGTACCGATGTCGGTGTTCATGTTCGGCCAAAAGTATTTCGAACTTATTTGTTTTCTTGAAGTCCGTACGCTCGGGTGGCATAGATCGTGTTGCGCTTTGAATGCTGCGTAGCGATAAATGCTTGGTAGGTACGGTCGCGGCGTTGCGGTAGACAGCTCGCACGTGATTGGCTGCTGTATCCCAGGCATCGCGACGTCGGCGAATTTCAAGTTAGGTTGTCTTCGCAATGATTTTAATTCTTCGTCGTTATGTTGATCGATGGCTAATTGATTGAAATCGATGGTCGTCGGGCATTGAATGTCTTCTATGCGCGAGAGAGCGTCGGCGACTGTGTTTTCTTCTCCTTGTATGTATTTGATGTTTGAGCAAAATTGACTAATGAAGTGTAGTTGTCGTTCTCTTCTCGGAGTGTCGGTACTATTTGCTTGGCGATGTAATGCGTAGGCAAGCGGCTTGTGATCGGTGTACACAGTCACTTCGCATCCCTCGATGAGTCGTCGGAAGTGTTTTACAGCTGTATAGATCGCTAGTAATTCGCGATCGTATACACTGTAGCGGCGTTGAGTAGCACTCATTGCTTTTGAGAAGTATGCGAGCGGTTTCCATTCGTTGTTTACTTTCTGTTGTAGTATGGCGCCGAGACTGTGATCTGAAGCGTCGCTCATGATGCTGAGTTGTGTACCGGGTAGCGGATGAGTTAAAATTGTAGCTTTTAAAATGCTTTGACGGCAATTTTCAAAGGCTACGTCGGCTTCCGGTGTCCACTCGATCGGAGTTTTGTCGTTTTTCTTACGGTTGTGCAAATATTTGTTGAGTTCGTGTTGAAGTTCGGCTTGATGTGGTAGGCAGTCTCGATAGAAATTCAACATGCCTAGGAAGCGACGTAACTCGACGACAGTTTTCGGTTTCGGATAATTTGAAATGGCTTCAATGCGATCTTCAGTAGGTTTTATTCCGTCCGCCGAGACTTCGTAACCGAGAAAATTAATCTTGTTTTTTCCGAATTCGCATTTTTCGATTTTTAGTGTGACGCCAAATTTTTCTAATCTCTGTAATACTTGATGTAATAATTCAATGTGTTTTTCTTCGTTTTCGGAATATAATAAGATGTCATCGACGAAACAGAAGCAGTTTTCGACGCCTCGGAGTACTTCGTGCATAAATCGCTGGAATGTCTGACTCGCGTTACGTAGTCCAAAGGTCATGCAGTTGAATTCAAACAGACCGAATGGAGTTATAATCGCGGTTTTCTGCGCGTCTTCCTCGGCGATTGGTATCCAGTAGTAGGCCATTTTTAAGTCGATCTTCGAGAATATTGTCTTGTTATGAAGTTGATATGTGAAGTCTTGTATGCGAGGTATCGGATAGCGGTCGGGTAGTGTGACCGCGTTTAATCGTCTGTAGTCACCGCAAACTCGTAAGCCGCCGTCCTTCTTCTTCACAACGTGTAGCGGGCTCGCCCAGGGGCTGTTTGACGGTTTGCAGATGCCCATTTCCAGCATGTTCTCGAATTCAGTCTTTGCAGCTTTGTACTTGTCCGGTGGAAGCGGACGCGGACGGGCGTAGAGTGGCGGGCCAGTTGTCTCGATATGGTGGACTACGTTATGTTTTGAAGGTTGTTTGAGTGACATGGGTCGTAGTACATCTGGATATTGCTTTAGTACGTGGTAATAGGCTTGGTTTGTGCCGATTACGTGTACCGTTTCTGTTTCTTTTTCAGCGCCTGTTGAAATTTCGATAGCATCGACGGAAAGTTCGGTGACTTTATCTATTAGTTTCTTCTTGTGCAGGTCTACTAATAGTTTGAAGTGTCGTAGAAAGTCAGCTCCCAAGATCGATGTTTTGACGTCGGCAATGATGAATGTCCATAGAAAGTTTCGCCGTAAACCAAAATCCAATCTTAACGTTTTTTTCGCCATACGTCTTGATAGGTGTGTTGTTTGCGGCAAATAATCTGCAGGCGTTTTCGATTTTTATGTTGCTTTTATAGTTTGATGCTGATAATACGGATATATCGGCGCCGGTATCCACGAGGAAACGTTCTCGAGTGTTGCGATCGTAGATACATAGGCGGTTACTTGCAATAGGGACATCGAGGTCCGCCGTAGTCGATGTCGGAGCTAGTTTAAAGCCTTGTTTCTACGGCAACACGGCGACTCGCAACGCTTCGCTTTATCGCCGAATCGGTAATGATATTTACATTCCCACGTGGCATCGCCGGGCTTCACCGATGATTTGTTTCTAGGTGTATTTGAACTTAATCGTGGTCTTGACTGAGAGCGATAGCGACGGTATTGACGATGTGTGGTGCGGCCGCGTATTTCATTTATTTCTAGCGACAATTTTTCTAGCTGCTTCGATAATATTGCTATTTGTGTTGATACGGCGTCCGTTGTTGTTGTTGCGGTCGATACCGCGGCGATCGTCGCGGGCTCGGAGTATTCCGCCATCTTGTCGGCCATGGCGGAGAGTGTGTCGAGCGATGACTCAGTATTTACTGATAGAACCACGCGTATCTGAGTAGGTAAATGATTAAGCCACTCGATACGGAGTCCTTCGTTCGTTATCATACCGGTGCTTAGTTCTCGCATCTTGCGAAGCAATTGAGAGGGTTTCTGGTCTCCCAGCTGTAGACCGCTGACGAGCTTCTGGAAATTCTTTACGTCGGATTTTTCATATACGGCGAGTAGGCGGTTCTTCAATGTGACGTATTTATCAGTAGCCGGCGTGTCGTATAAGATGTCAGTGACGTGTTGCAGGTCCGTGGCTTGCAGCTGTTGTAGGACGTACCGAAACTTCTGGTCATCGGACGTCTTCAAGGGGTCTACGACGGCTTCAAATTGTATAAACCAGGCTCGTGGAAGGTCCCTCCAGAATGGTAGTATCCGTGACTGTACGGAGATGGCTGCCAGGTCTACATCGGCCTGAGGTTTGGGATCTTGAGCAGCAGTATCTTGATCCATTTTCTCAGCGTCGGTAGGTCACCACTGTAGGGGATTCTTACTTCCCTAACTATTTCGATTCTTGAAGGTATAGTAATACACTTGTTGATGCTTCAGGTGGAATGATTTATTTAAAAATTACATTGGTATATATACAAAAATTACAATTATAAATAACCAATAAACAATATTTACAAAATTAGTCTCCAATAAAAACTTTCACATTATAACCAATGAAATTGGATTATAATGTGAGTTATAATTTAATTACTGATTTACCAATCAGAAGGGCTACATTAAAAATAAAAATCTTTAGTAAAATTATGTACAAATCAAAACATTGGCTTTTCTACCAATAGCAAGTGAGTATTTAAGAACAATGATTATTTCCTAAGAATTATACAAGAGGTGAGGGGCGCCCCGTCGCCGCGAGGGGTACCATATAAATATGCGCCTTTCTGCGCCCATACAAAACTCGGCGTATGTGCTCCTGCGCTTTAGTAACCGCGCGCCTTCGGCTCGCGACGGTCATATGCTTCATGTTATGTATGGACGCTGCGTGTGGTAGGTAATGTAGGTCCCACACTACCAAAATTTCTTACAATCGATCAAGCGGTTATATTTTTCGTACAAGTTTAACCGATTAGAGGTTGGTATTTGAAAAAAAAGCAGCCTATGTTTGACCCTGGACCTTGAACTATATTCATTCCCAATTTCATTCAAATCGAACCGGTAGATTAGCCGTGGCAGACAAACAGACATACTTTCGCATTTATAATATTAGTATAGAATCTAACTATAATTAGCATATAAAATTTGCAATTATTTTATTATCAAAAGTAAGGAATATAACAATTTAAAATTAATAGTTATAAGTTGGATTTTCTCTTCAAATAAGGAATGTTTCCATCGATCACAAATACGAGATTATGACTATAGGTAAGAATATTGCTGATTCCATACAAAATAAGCTAGAGCACTACATATAGGTATTGAAGAAAACTAATATTTTTTCTGTTAATTTCGTTGTACTACCTTTGATTCTTTGATAAATGATTCGTAATAATGAAACAAAAGACATTATGCCTTGTCACTTCAAATGATTAATTTGAACTCGTAACTATCGAACTATGTTTAGATTTGATTATATTAACGATTTTACTACGAAAGTGTATAGTTGTATATAGTATAATATTAAAAGTTTCACGCTGAATCCCGCACACAGCAGGGTAGGCAGAAGAAACCTAGTGTTAAGGCACTCCGTTCTCCACTTTCCGGCAAATTCGGAGGCATTGAGTGCTAAGAATGGCGGAAATTAACGCCGCGCTTAGCCTCAACACCAGAGCGAAGAAAATGGAAATAAATATTTCCACTCCTCGAGTGGGAATCGAACCCACAACCAGTCGCACACTTAGTGCCACTGCGCCACGACAGGCCCCGACGGATAATATTAAAAGAATTATTTGAAATATTTATTTTATTTTATATTATATCACTTGGCAATACAAAGCTAAAATAGTATTTAGATAGTATTTTTATATACATTATAATTGTAATCAATCATTTGAAATTCAGGTCATCATTAAATAGGGAAGCAACAAGAATTACTTGAACAACATTGTTTCTATTGTAATATGCTTGTTGTCATGGATGCTTGACATAATGAGCGAGGTGTACAAGTGTAAACAAGGGTTGAGGAATTGTTCTTATGTTTAGAAATAGTGATAAACAAAGAATATATAAAATTAGTATATATTTTACCGTCATTTAAATTTTATAACCTAGCTATACAGTACTAGTATTAGAATATCATAATAATGATTATTATTGTTATTGTTAGTACCTAATTATTAATGTGGTATGTATAAAGTATTAATTTATAAAAGTTTTCTAAAAGACTATTTTCTTTTCATGAACCAAATTTATTATGAAACGTTATTATAACATTACATATTCTTTAAATTGCACTCATATAATGAAAACCTAAGTTACATTAGTTAAATTTGTGATATATTATATTTTATTACTTAATTTTTAAATTATTTGACGTTCAATCTGTACTTGTCACAGAATCGATAAGATTTCCTTTATTCACTCGACAAATCCCTATAACAGGTTCTTAGTCAGCTGCTTGCTATAAAGGTCGATATGTCAGGATATTCCCAGAGGGGATTAAACTGTCAGCTTTCGTTATAAAGACATATGTGTATTAGATTTATGATATCGGATGTGAAAACGTTATTAGGTACGATATATTTTATTTATTTCTTTACTATTCTAGGTTCATCATTTTGCAATTATATTTTTACAGTTAACTAGAAAGTAACTGGTGATGCAGCTACATCTAAAAATGTATTTTTTTCATAATGTCGATAATTGATATTTTTAATAATTTTCAATTAAAAAAATCTTAGTAATCCAGTTAATCTAAAGTAATTCTAACAAATTAATATTTTTCCTAATACAAACCGGCAACCACTGTGATGATTCATGTTCGTACGTATACGCCCTCTCATAATTAAACATGCAATTGAAACCAATGTCAAGCAAAATTTAACCTTCCCACAACATTTCTAAGGCGTTCTTTCAGACGCTAAATAATCAAAATATGAGCGACACAGAGAGAAAAGAATAATAAAAGGTTCACACTTACCTTTATAAGAATAGCTACAACAACTTTTTTTTAATATTAATTCATATTCACTAAACAACAATTGACGACAGTAACTTAATTTATCTTATATGTAAAAGTGAGGATGCACATCGAGTGATAGAAAATGCATTTTAGCGCCTGCCGGAAAACCGGCGGCAACCGAGTTCTTTTGCGTCACTGACACTAGCTGGGAAAATACTTTGGGTTCAGGCGCTTTGAGCATGCGCCAACTTTATCCAATTGGAACGAAGTCTCACATAATGTATTGGGTTGACCGGGCCTAGGATGCACTTGCTTTGTTTACTAATCGTTCGATCATTATTAAAACTAATTTTCATTTAATTTTAACTATTATTATTTAAATACAAGCTATAATTATACCTATTTTATTGATCTAGACAAATTTAAGAATATATTCTTTATAATTTCGTCAAATGTCCAGGGTTTGGCAATGACGCTTGCGCGTAGGTCAGATCGATACGTGTTCTCCGATACGAAAGTAGGTAACAGGTAGGGGAAAAGGGACATCGGCGTGCTCATTACCGAGTCAAGGTTCAATAAATGCAGGTTACGTCCAATTACGAAAATTATGCTTTGCGTTAATTAAGGCTGTTATTGTTCTACATTTATATTTTTATTTTATTTCGCGTATGTTTTGAGAGTAATAATTAAGCTTGCATTTGCAAGTCCACGATTTTTCCCGCTGACATGGTCAAAGAAAACGTAATGTCACTGCGTCGTCTACTTTCCCATAATCAAGATATAGAGTATTGAGTGGCGAAACTTAACTTCGCGCTTTGTCTTTGGTACCAGAACAAGGAAATGAAAATTCGTATTAAGATAAAAATTTTACTTTATTCCTTCGCATTCGTATATAAAATTAGATTGTTTGATTTTGTTATTATAATAGCATTTGTTAATTTTAATGATATATTTTTTTACTAGAACTCGTTGGTAATTAAATGTATTTCTAAGAATTTTGATATTTTATCAGATTTACCGTTAAGAGATAACAAATCTTGGGTTTCGCTAGAAAACCTTAGAAATTACCCTAGTTTGGGATTTTTCTGTAGATTAAATGAAATCATAATTATTGTAAGTCAAGTCAGGAGTCTAAATGTAATTGGTTGTGGGTTCGATTTCCATTCGGGGAAATGATTATTTTGAATGCTCCATTTTGGTTAGAATACAAAGCTTCGAGGTAAAGGACGCCACATATAGAACGCAATATCTTGATCTCGGGTGAAAATTCCAAATAAGAGTGTCGTGACTCTTAAGAGTTTGTCTAAATACCCTGCAAGACATGAAAAAGGACCTAAAATAATAACTTAGTGGTTGCCACACCAGATATTTCTCATAAAAAAAAATTAGCCAGATTTTTTGATTAAAGGCTAAATTAATGAAACGAAGCACTTTGTTTAATAATAACTAGTCAATTAATGATTGAATGATGATTTCGGTGATATCAAATAGAGGCAATAAAATAAAAAACACAAATCTCATTTAAACAATATATTATTTCATTTTATTCACAAACACTCGATGCTCTTACTAAATTACAATTAACACTTCGTCTCTTACTTATTATGCCTAATGAACAATAACATTAGTGCTAATGATTTTTTTTACATATAATATATTCGTAATCTATTTTGAATAGAGTGACTATTCTGATCCTTTTGTGACGTTCCATTTAAGCGTCGGATAGAGCTGCTACACCTGGTAGCACTTTACCTGAAATAAATAGAAGAATATTATAAAATTATTTTTTACAAAAAAAATGCACTAAAAAGTAAAACATATTTTTGTTTTTACGACTTTCGATCAATATGCTTTTAACTACAAAATATGACGTAAGCCTCTACTTCCCAACCAGATGGGTAGTGGGTACTAACACTTCTCATATGACTTAATACATGGTTACTAGCAAAAAACAATTAACAAAATATATAATTACAGTTCACCTAAGTAAAATTTGTCAACCTTGGAGTCTGTGTCGGTGGAAGTCGGAGTACGGCGTGAAATAAAAATTAAAAATGCTATCGAGTTATAAATTTTCTACTTTTTATAAAGTTTGTAAAAAACTACTTAGTAAGATCTGACTGAAATTAATAATGGGACCACACTGCCACCATGCCATTAATACCATCCACAGGTCGAGAATCGATTCCACAACCAAAAACATTTACAGTCAGCTCTTCCACTGTGCGACGATGTCTCTATGTCCGAAATAAACAGAAAAATTATTAATTATTTCGGCCAGTTCAAAAATAACTGAGGCTGTGTCATAATTGAAACGGCAGAATAAATATTGGAATCGGCATAATGGCAGTTCGATAATCATAGTTTTGTAGTACACAAACCCGTCACAAAAGTCACTATTATTAAGTTATCCCGATTAATCTCGTTCATGTTATTGCCCCATGTAAGCTACAGTTTTACACTTATTCTTTTAAAAATATTTGTTGATTGTATTTGTATTGTACAATATGTTACTGGTTAGTATTTACCGCAGAAGTTATATTTTAAACTAGCTATAAGAAGGTAAACTATTGTTTGCGATTGACGTAATTTTGAATTCACTTAGTAAAAAATACTTTTTATATTATTATTTATTATAATATTATACTCTCTATTAACTCCACGGTTTTTCCTTCTTAGCAGGGTAGATAGAGAAAACATAGTGCTAAAACACTCTGGTCTCCATTTTCCAACTGAATTAGACACATTGCGTATCTTATACGTGGGAGGAACCTAGTCTAGACAGTCTAATATCAACTTTCTGCCTGAAATCGAAACATTACGTATTGAGTTGTAGACTTCAACGTCACGCTTTGTCTTCCTATCACTGCAGGGAAATCAAAATAGTGTAAAATAAAATTACCCCGAAAGGAAATCGAATCCATAACGCACAATATCATGTAGATTATCGACTGCATCGCGTGCAGTCAGAAGTAATCACACTACGCCACCATGGTTCATGCTATGCAAAAATGTAATGTCGGATCCTGACACCCGGTAATCGGATTCCGACATGTTTGAAAGATTTTAAATAAATCTAATGACTTCAAATTATTTCTTAGATTTTTTAAAATTAATTGATTCATACATACAATTGGAAGCTAATGCAATTTCCAAATATTCTTGCAAAAATTGAATACGTGTTTTATAAAAATATAAATTATTTATTTATTTATATATACAAATATTATATTTATACTTAATTAAATACGGCATTATTTCACCATGTTTCGATTACATAAAAGCCGATTGTTATCTTTGTTACTAAGGTTAAGTAAGGCAATTTATTTCTACGACCGCAGTTGTAGCGAAGGTTATTTATTACAGTAGATTGCTTTATTCACTTTTAAACTCGAAGCAATTTTTCATATATTTCACGTATCTTATGCAGAAAAAATAATATTTTAAAATTATCGGCTTATAATTTTAAAAGAACTTTGTATATGGAATTGTTATACGACCATATAATGTAGGTTAATTGATATTTAATATGTGGCCAGTCGTGGCTCAGTGGCACAAGCGTGTGATTGTAAACGACTGGTAGTGGGTTCGATTCCCACTCGAGGAGTGGAAATATTTAATATTTCCATTTTCTTCGCTCTGGTGTCGAGGTAAAGCGCGGCGTTAAAGTTCCGCCACTTAACACGCAAAGCCTCCGAATTCGGCGGAAAGTGAGGAATGGAATGTCTTAACACTAGGTTTCCCCTGCCTACCCTGCTGTGTGCGGGATACAGCGTAAAGCTAAAAAAAAGTAATAATATTTAATTAAGACGTATGGCCTTATGGGCCTAATAGGGTTGGGTAATCTAACAGATAGGCCCAACCGTCCTTTAAAATTTGTTTTTTTAGGATCCACAATTAAATACGTAAATGATATTAAAAAATATTTTATATTTGAAATATAATGACGAAAAGATGTGAACAGAAATCAGGCATATTTATCGAGTGCCTCAAATAACCCTTCAAAGAGCACCATGACACGCGAGCCGTAAGTTGGCACGCCCTGATAAATAAATAAATTTCTTAAATTACGTTTTTATAATACTAAATTGTTAATTGTAAGTGTTTAGACGTAATTAATTAACTACGTCTTCGTGTTAAAAGAAAGCAGAATAACATACCTATATTAGAGTCACTGTGTTTTCTTCTGTCTATTTTTATAAATGAATATATATTTAAGTTGTTATATTTTTTCGAAATGTTTATGTTATATAAAAATAACTGCTTTTTACTAAACGTATATAAATGTTTAAACTTTTGGAGCGGCTGAATCGATTTTGACGAGACTTTCACTAACAGATAGCTGATCTAATAAGGAGTAACTTAGCTACTTTCAATAAGAATTACAACTTTTATGTTAAACCCACGCGGACAAAGTCGCGGTCACAGCTAGTATATACATATAAATAGATGTAGTTTAATCCGTCGGCCAAACTATAAAAGCATTCAAACGACTGCAACGCTCAGCAGTTTATTTACGGTTATGAGTTTTGCGGTGTATAGTATATGAGCATATGCATACATATATGCATGTATGCTGTATGAACAACATATGGCCCAAATATTGTCGTTGTATAATGCTCGTTTTTATTAAAAGATTAAAAAGTCATTCTTTTTAATATATTTGGTGCACATTTTATATTAAAGTTATTAAAAAGTGTATTTTTATATTATACATAAGCTTTGCTCGCGATTTCGTTCGCGTGGAATTTAACAAAAAGGAAAACGAATGTACCCAAGTTACTCTCTATTACATCAGTTATATGCCAGTTAAATCTGTCCAGCAGTTCCAGGGATTCGTCGGAACAAACAGACAGACAGACAGACAGATATTCTAAAAAATATTATTTTATTACCCTGTATACATACATTTAGTACAAAAGCAGTTATTTTATTATTCAAAACTGACACTTCATATTTTATTTATTAGTATTTATTAGATAACTGTTCCCAGCTTTTAAAATTTTCAAAAATATTATTAATATTCTTTATTTACTTGTAATTAAAATATACTTTATATAAGCAAATGAGGGTAAAATCAAATAAGGTAGGCACGTAGTACATACGGCCTCGTATCGTTTAAATTACTATGTGCCTGAAAGTCAGTTAGGTAGCACGTTAAGCAATCTAATTATATCATAAACTATATAATGTCATGTTAAAGAGAGATTAGGCCTTTAACTACCACCTTTTTAACACATTTTACCTACTCATTATATTTTATTTTAAGAAAAAAAATGGTTTTTTCAAGATTTGTTGCAACATAAACTAACGGTAAATCCTTCCACTTTCCGCCAAAGGAAAGACGTAAATTTTTGTTGGCGAGACAATATAGAGGTGACAACGTGGTTAATTTTTTTTAACACGTTCAACGCCAAGAAAAATTATGCATCTTCCCGTTCGGGCCACGTCGGTCAATGCTGGTCGACAATGAGACTTTCCGTTCGGGCCGCGTCGGTCATGCTCCGCTATCTAATTAAAAACCATAAGTATTCACCCTCGTGGCTCACTAAATACTCTAAAATAAGTTGGTTTTTTAAAAATGTAAAATACTTGGAAGTAAGACGACAATTTCAAGTGCTGACCGACGTTCAATGACGTCACAAATAGTGACATTTGGATAGAAATGTGATTTTTGCTTGGCCTGTAGGGACAGCATGCTGTCGGTCAGTGCGTTGGCAGTCAACGTGTTAATATATACAATATGACACAAATAGTATAAGGCATTGGTCTGAATTCATTTTTACTAAGTTCCTTATCAGTATTTTTCGTGATACATTTTTTCCAGCTCCACGCTTTTTTCCGCATAACAGGGAGCAAGAGCGAACTTAGTCTCAAGACACTCCGTCCTCCGCTTTCTGCCTGAAATCTATATATTGCGTGGTAAGTGGTGGGCATATTAGAGCAGGAAAATGTAAAAATAATAATATAGAGATTCTTAAGAGTGGAGATCAAGCCCACAACCTTATTACAGCTGTCCCAATGCACTACGATGATCACGTAATACATTCATGTCAATTACAACAACTAAGCCGATATTTCAATGACTTTCTTTATCGTTTTTTGGTTTACACTTGACTTTTCATTTTTCATTTTTATAGCTTCACGCTGTATCCCCGCACACAGCAGGGTAGGCAGAGGAAACCTAGTATTAAGACACTCCGTTCCCCACTTTCCGCCAAATACGGAGGCATTGCGTGTTAAATGGCAGATCTTAACGCCGCACTTAGGCCTCGACACCAGAGCGAAGAAAATGGAAATATTACATATTTCCACTCCTCGAGTGGGAATCAAACCCACAACCAGTCGATTACAGTCACACGTTTGTGCCACTGCGCCACGACAGGCCCCAATAATTTTTACAGCACAGTCAGAAAACCTACTGACAAGACTGTCCGTTCTTTGCTTTCCAATTAAAATTGAATCGCATATTGACTTACCAAAGCGGATTAATAAAATAATATATAATTAAACATAATCATGCTCATCGAACCTTCAATTTTTGGGTTCAGAGTCAGACGATGTTCCACTGAGCCACGACAGCAGCTTTATACACTTTTAATTTAGGTACACTCGTGTATAACACATTACTCATTACTATGCAATATACATAATATACAGTGTAGTAGTAGTAGTGCAGTAGTCTAGTGGAGAATTTAAGATTCTGAAGTTAAATCTAAAATCCAACTTTTTTGTAGAATTTCAATATATCTTTTTCAGCTGAACGCTTTTTCCCGCATATTGGGGTAGTAAGAGACGACCTAGTGTCATGACACTCCGTCGTCCACTTTCCTCCCTAAATTGAGACATTTTTGCGTGTTGAATGGCGGAATTCAATGCCACACTTTGACTTTGGTACCAGAGCGAGTGAGAATCGAACCGGCAACCATCTCTGTACAGTGAAACGTTGTCCCACTGTCCCACACCCACCAAAACACTTAATAATATGTAAGTACAAGTTATAAAACTTATAAAACATTTACCTTCAAGCAGTTCTAAGGAAGCTCCGCCGCCAGTGGACACGTGAGACACTTTATCTTCAGTTCCCCACTTCGCACAGCAAGTGGCCGTGTCACCACCACCTGGTCAAACAAAAATATAAAATAAATATAATAATTAAATTACTTAATAGATGGTTAGTTAGATACAAATTCGTGTTAAGACAGAAATGGAGACATTGGGTGTTAAGTGGCGGAACTTAACGCTGCGCATTGTTTTATGTAGCAGAGCGGAGAAATGAAAAAAAAAATTGGTCGTTCCCCGAATGGGAATTGAACCCACATACAATCGTGTTCAAACTCGGAAGTTGACCCACCGCATCAAGAAGGCCTATTAATGGTGTGAGTAATAAATGTGAAAATTACCTAAAGTAATAATAAAAATATTTGAATATACTTTCGCTACCATCTGGTCAAACAAAATACAAATAAAATAAATATATTAAATAAATTAATTAATGTACGATTTGATGATGATGATGTTTACTGTAGACTCTGAGTAAACAGGACTAGTATTCATTAAAAATCATAAAATTAATTAGTAGGAAGCCTATAAAGTCTGACTATAAACCCCTTAGGGTGTGGGTTCGATCCCCTTTCAAAGGAATGATTTACATTTACATTTAAATTATTTACGTTTTTCTGTTCTGCCATGACAGAACACGGTAATCATTACCTTCACCTAATGTCTCAAATTTTGATTGAGGAGTGGAGTTTTTTGAATCTTGGTTCTCTGTGCCCCACTCGAAAATTACACAATGGTTGTCAGTTCGATTACCACTGGCGGAATGATTATATTTAAATTTTCACTTCTTTGCTCTGGTACCATAGACAAAGCGCGGGATTGAGTTCCGCATCTGCGCACTCTGTTGAATAGTGATTTTATTTTAGCTTCACGCTGTATCCCGCACACAGCAGGGTAGGCAGAGGGAACTTAGTGTTAAGAAACTCCGTTCTCCATGATAAATCGAATTTTGCAGACATTGCGTGTTAAGTGGCGGAACTTAACGCCGCGTTTTGCCTCAGCACCAGATCGAGGGAAATGGAAATATTAAATATTTCCATTCTTCGAGTGGGAATGGAACACACAACCAGTAGCGTTTACAGTCACCCAGTCGTGCCTCTACGCGACTACTGGCCTCATGATTTTAGGCGGAAGATTAGAGGACGGACTGTTTCGTCAAAACAGTCCATCCGTCCGTCCGTAGGCTAGTAAAAAATGTTATATTTCCATAATTTATTATATTTCTATAATATATTAATCTTATATTTCTATAAATTGCTATTTTATTTGTTATACCTACTTCATGCTGCTTTTTTTACAATAATTTTAATACAAGTTTAGTCCATTTTCTGCCTTAGATAAAATCATAGTGAAGGAAGTCTATGATTTTGCTATTATACCAGATTATTGAATAAGCGATGTGTCCTTTGTAATTTTGTAGAACTAGTTTCAACTAGTCCTGTAGATATTTTATTATGTATGACTAGTAATACTGGAATATTATTCACCTGACTTTGAATTTAGGACCATTGGTTAATACTTGTGATATTAATATATAATATAACTTTTACTAAACTGTTTAAAAAAAGTTATAGTCGCCTTGTAAAGTAGATTTTTTCCATTAGACACTTTTATTTAGTGTGTTGGTCCCGCATAGCGTGGAAATCAAAGGGAACTTAATGTGAAGACACTCCGTTCTCCACTTTTCGCGAAAATCTCTATTTTTCGCTTACATTGGGTACTAAGTGGCGGAGCTTAACACCGCCCTTTATCTCAGGTACCAGAGCAAATATCATCATAAATAGAATCACTCCCCGAGAAAGAATCCGAACCCACAACTACCATTGACAGTCAGACGCAGTAACATTGTCACGACGGCCTCTTCCTCCTTATTCTACATATTTTCTAAGACATATATTTTGAATTTTAATCGATTGTTAAATAAAAAAATATACTTAAATAGCGTCACGCTATATCCCGCACACAGCAGGGTAGGCAGAGGGAACCTAGTGTTAAGACACTCCGTTCCCCACTTTCCGCCGAATTCGGAGGCTTGCGTGTTACGTGTACTTAACGCCGCGCTTTACCTCGACACCAGAGCGAAGAAAATGGAAATATTAAATATTTCCACTCCTCGAGTGGGAATCGAACCCACAACCAGTCGTTTACAGTCACACTCTTGTGCCACTGGGCCACGACTGGCCACACTATTAATTAAATAAAAAAATATACTTACCAATAATAGTGACAGCTCCATTAACAGTTGCTTTTACAACACCGTCCATAAGAGCGCGAGTGCCGCCTGCGAACTTCTCGAATTCAAACACACCAGCTGGTCTGTTAAGATAAAAAAAAACAATTAATCATTATAATTTACATATTTTTTTTAACTTCACGCTGTATCCCGTACACGGCAGGTTAGGCAGAGGGAACCTACTGTTATGACACTCCGTTCTCCATTCTCCGCGCTATTTTGGAGGCATTGCGTGTTAAGTGGCAGAACTTAAAGCCACGCTTTGCCTCGATACTAGAGCGAAGAAAAAAGGAAATATCAAATATTTCCACTCCTCGACTGGAAATCGAACCTACAACCAGTCGTTTACAGTCACACGTTTGTGCCACTGCACCAGGACTGGTCCCATTTTCATAATTCACATATATTTATTTTGAAAAAAATAGTTGGTTAAAGAAAAATACTGTTCTGAAATTCCTAAAGTTGGAGAACAGACTTTTTCTGTTCAGATTCCCAAGAGAATTATTATATTTATGTCATTTTAATTCTAAACTTTGTTAAACTAGATTTTAGGTGAAAAGTAAAGTAAGCTAAAGAAACAGCAAAAATAAGTTATAATAAAACATCTAAGAATTTCGACATAGCTATAACATATGGTATAGTGGTCAAAATGATTGGATAGTTTCCATAAAGTGTAAGTTCAAGTATCATTAAGTTTGATCATTCCATTTAATGTTTTCTAAAAATGTAATAGAATGATTCCTCCAATAAACAGATAAAATTTGTTGCTTTTATTATTTGTGATATTTACCCATTCCATACAATGACTTTAGCTCTAGCAATAGGATCGGCGAAAAGTTCCCTGGACTTGGGACCAACATCCAAACCCATCCAGCCATCGGGAATACCAGAGCTGACATCAGCTGATCCAACCTAGTGATTAAATTTTGTTATAAAATATACTATTTATTTCAAAAAATTTTTTTATTTTTTTTTTAAATTAATGTAATGTGAGCATGAATTCATTAAGGAAGTGGTTTTTAAATTTTTTTAAGAGAAAACAAAAAATGACTTTGTTTTACAGTTCATTTATGAAGATAAAAATTAAAACAGTATAGCAAAGGTTATCAAAATCTACAGAAACAAAGTTTTGAGTGACAACTGATTCATACACATTGCCCAATAATTAAGAACTTAAACTGAGAAAATATACAAAGACTTTTTTGATATAAAGTATTTTTAATTGGTAAGGAGACTTACCTGCGCATTCTCATCAAACTTGTCAGCAGTAACAAAGTCGACAGGTAAGTGAACCTTTACATTATTCTTGGCAGCCTTGTCAAGAAGTTTTGCTACAATTTTTGCACCCTCTGCATCATATAAGGAATTTCCAATCTAGAAATAATAATCATAATTAACTGATTATTTTTTTTAAAGTATTTTAGCAAAGTTATAAAATATTGACAATCTATTAAATGAAATAAAAAAAATAAGGGAGTAATAATATATATATATATTTTTTAATACTTACAGCCATTCCTTTAGTTTCCTTTAGGAAAGTGTAGGCCATACCACCTCCAATAATCATTTCATTCACTTTGTCTAATAAGTTTTCAATTAGAAGAATTTTGTCAGCAACTTTAGCACCTCCAAGGATGGCAAGGAAAGGCCTATAGGAAAAAAATAAATAAAATAAAAGTACTTGAGATATTTCAAATATATTAGTATATATTTTATAAAAATACCTTTCTGGTTCATGCAATGCCTTAGCAAAGTATTGTAGTTCCTTTTTAAGTAAAAATCCACTCGCTCTTTGTTCAAAACCTTCACCCATCATAGAGCTGTGAGCTCTATGGGCAGTGCCTAAAATATAATATTATTTTATTGATCAATGTAATTTACCATTTTTATTGAACATTAAGTTACCCTACTTCAGACATGATTATAAATTATTTTCATGTCTCCACTCTGGTACTTAAGACAAAGGATGGTGTGTTCTGCCATTTAAAATACAATATCCCAATTTCAGGCAGAAAGTGGAGAACAGAGTCATGACACTAGGTTCTCCCTGGCTAACCTGCTTTGCTGGAAGTGGTGTAAAGCTACTAAGTTATCCTTAGTCTAAAAAACAAACAATATACCTACCAAAAGCATCATTAATATATAAATCTCCAAGTTTCCTCAGGCTGGCTCTGAATGCTTTAACTTTTTCAGGATCTGCTTTAGCTTTAGCACCACTGGCATCTACTCCTTTGCCTTCTTCTTCAATGTGGAAACGAAGGTTCTCAAGTAAAATTATTGAGCCTGCTGGTGGATCAGCACAGGCTGCTTCAACTTCAGCACCCACACAGTCAGGCAGGAATTGTACCTCTCTAAAACATATTACTTAATTTAGTAAATCAATATCATAAACATAATGATATTTAAAACGCTATAATTTTAAGCATTTTACTTAAAATATTGATGTATTTATTTAAGAAAATTGATTTTACTAATATTGTGATTTATTTGCCTTTGGATGAATGTACGACCTTCAAATGACAATGAAAATACTTACTTCTTTAAGAGTTTCTTAAGTTCCTCGGCTACCGGTTTCAAAGTATATTTTTGATTTGCTTGACCGTCTGGTCTACCGAGATGTGACATAAGAACTACAGATTTCGCACCCTTATCCAAAGCATATTTAACAGAGTCTAAGGCAGCTACAATACGTTGATTGTTGGTAATGACTCCATCTTTTAATGGTACATTAAAATCAACCCTTAAAATATAAAATATATTAAAAAATACAAGATATATGTATACATCTACAAATGTAAATATACTAAAATTTATTTACCTCATCAACACGCGTTTTCCGCTTAAATTGAGAGCATCAATGCTGAGTTTATTAAGAGCCATTGTTATTTTTTATTATTTTAATATAAATTCAGAGGAAATTTATTAATCGGCGCAAAGTAATTTTTAGTCAATCTTAGACAATTCTGACCTTGTAAATGTCAATAGGGTCAAATGTTCTTGCTATATTCAAAAATATTACTTTAACAATATATTTTGTTTGATATATTATATACACGTTCCTTTTACATTTTTCTAAAATGTAATGTACGTCCTAGAAAAGTCCAATAAATAAAATAGTAAGTATTTTAAGTTTATAGTTAAATAAGTACTCAACAAATGGTATATTATTTTTACCTTTGACACACAACGATATTTATAGAGTACATAAATTTGCAAAACCATAAACTATAAATATTGATGACGTAATGTTGGTAGGCGGAGGCGACTGATAGGAACGCGGGAGGGATTTTTTTGTTCGGTTTATGTTGGCATCACTGCTCGCTCTTCGCGAAATGCACGCATTGGGACGCTCGGATTTAGAATGTTCCTTGAAAATCTACGTTGAATTAAATGAAACTTCTTTACGAAGTGATAAGTTTTGTGATTCTTGTGTTCATAAGTTTTATTTAAGTTCTTGTTTAGTGTGTATTAGTGATTGTTTTGGTTGACCAACAAAGTTAACAGAAGTGCGTCGAAAGTTGAAACATGGTGCCGCTAGGACCCGGGCCAGGCCATCCTACCGCACATCAAACTCACGGCGGGCCATCTACAAATTTATCCGGTCCAAATTCGTTATCACAGAGCTCTTCACAATCGAACAAGTCGTCAGTAGCGGTATGTGTTGAGAAATATTGCTTAATTTTAAACAGTTTTGCATCAATCTGGCGGCTCGCACATGTTTATGTAACTTCTAGTTTGAGCACGTGCGATTTGGCGCTAATTTTAATATTGGTTTTCAGAAGCCGAACTACACATTAAAATTCACTCTTGCTGGACACACAAAAGCCGTTTCGTCCGTTAAATTTAGTCCCAACGGTGAATGGCTGGCTAGCTCCTGTAAGTATGATAAAATATTGATATAATCTGTATATTCTTACTAATTGTGTTTAATAAATAGTACGTACGAACTTGTTAAAAATGCGTTGTAGTTTTGAAGCAACAAGTAGTCTCAGTGGTCATAGGACTGTTTTTTGTATATTAATAGCATACGTTATTCAAATTAAGTAAGAAACAAAGAAAGAAAAAATGACTACTAAAAATAGTAGATATTTTTAGTATCAAATTTGGCTACTTTGTTATTGTACTATAATAACGTTTTGATAAAGACAAAATAACTTGATCAAATAATAATCAGGAATATATTTTAATTTAATAATATGTATTTAAATGCTTAATATATTACATGTAGTGTTTTTCTTTGGATTTCGTTAATATTTGTAATTAGGTCACATGTTCTTTGACATAATTTAAAGTGATAAGTTCATAGGTCTTACTAAAATATTATTTACTTAATTTAAGTAACATTTTAATAAATCACATAAAACTTGTTTAAGTTTCAATAACACAACTAGTTACATAGCTTATACACAAAGGAATAATTTGGTAACCTTGGATAATAATTCAAATGGAATTGTTAAATTGAATGACTTATTATTTGTATATATATATTTTATTTATACATTTTCTTTCATTGTGTTTTCACTTTTCAGCTGCTGACAAACTTATTAAAGTGTGGGGTGCTTATGATGGCAAATTTGAAAAGACTATATCGGGACATAAGATGGGAATCAGTGATGTGGCATGGTCATCAGATAGCAGGCTAATTGTTAGTGCTAGTGATGACAAAACATTGAAGGTATTTTTTTAAATAAATTTTTTACTCTTTTATTTTATTTATAAGGTATTCTTCAATTTAATATTTGAATATCTTTTAATAACCAAAAATTAAAATAATGGAAGTAAAATAGTTGTAAGACTTTCCCAAAAATATGAAATGTGGTAAATTACTTCCAAATATTAGATAGTGTAACTAAAAATCTCATTATAATATATCATAATTTCGTATACATCTTAGTTGAAATATTTTATGTAAACAATTCCATAAACAATATTTTTTTTTATATAGAAACTGATAAAGTTGAAACTAGGGCAAAGACTATTTTGTGTCTGTCAACATTTGAATTTCTCACGGTAATTGACCTCTTATCTTAAGAGATAACCAACACTAGTGCTTGATTAGAATGTTCACACTTAAGGTATTTTTGATAAGGCTCAAAAATTTACATCTTTTAACTTATTGTGAATTAAAGTACATAATTTTTCAGTAATTTTGTTTTTTAATATAAAACAAATATTTAATAACAAAACTTACAAATATAAAAAATTGTTAAATAATAATAGATATAAATAATTATGTATATAAAATAAATGATTAATTTTTCAGGTCTGGGAATTGAGTTCTGGTAAATGTTTGAAAACACTAAAAGGACACAGCAACTATGTATTTTGCTGTAATTTTAACCCACAAAGTAATCTTATTGTCTCTGGTAGTTTTGATGAGAGTGTGCGGATATGGGATGTAAGAACAGGTAATAAATATAAAATATAAACATATATCTTCCATTACAATAACTAGTTTATATAAAAAATATAGTAATATATTAGTTATTACGTAACTCATATTTCTGTGTTATAATTATCAGGTAAATGCTTAAAGACATTACCAGCACATTCGGATCCAGTGTCAGCAGTACACTTCAACAGAGATGGTAGTCTTATTGTATCTTCCAGTTATGATGGTTTATGGTAAGCACATTTAACATAATTTAAAGTTAAAAAAAAAAATAATATCCCTTATGTAATTACTCAAAAGTAGAATAATATACATACAATACAATTCATATAAGAAACTTTTAATTTAATTAGTTACATGTTATGTATCTTGAAATATATTTGAGATAATGAGATATTTCAAACACTTAACCATAGTCCAAGGTCATAAGAAAGAATCACCTAAAACAATATAAAAAATATGTAGAATGTTTGGTTTTATATTTGTAGAAGTCACAAACAAAAGGTTTATTTAATTTATGATATATTTTTTTCAATAATTTATTGGAATATTATAAAAAATAAATAAAATGAAAGAGCCCATACATAATGCCGTGTTTTAGACATTAGGCAATTTAAAGAGGGCATCAATATAAGTAAAAATTGTTATTTTTAATAAACTTTGTATTTATCCATATATATGTTTGTTTCAGTCGAATTTGGGACACAGCGTCCGGTCAGTGCCTTAAAACCCTCATAGATGACGACAACCCACCCGTTTCCTTTGTAAAATTCTCTCCAAATGGCAAATATATACTTGCAGCGACACTTGACAATACATTAAAATTGTGGGACTACAGCAGAGGCAAATGCTTAAAAACGTATACTGGACATAAGAATGAGAAATATTGTATTTTTGCTAATTTTAGTGTGACTGGTGGAAAGGTGAATGAGATTTTTTATGAATTTTTTTGCTTGTTACTTTTTTTAAGTATATCATATGGATATTGTGTAGATATTTCTTGTTTTTGGTATTTTTTACTATTACTTCAATTAGATTTCATATTCGTTAATAAACACAGACAATAACATACACAAAGTATTACTATTAACTTCATTTAGACTTTGACTATCCTGTAAGGGATAAGGCGTGAAGCTAAAAGCAAAGAAAAATTATGCATATGTTATTGTTTCAAATTTATAAAGCAAAATTATAATATTTTCTACTTTCTGCCTACAGTGGATAGTATCAGGATCGGAAGACAATCTTGTGTATATATGGAACCTCCAGTCAAAGGAAATAGTGCAGCGACTCTCTGGCCACACGGACACAGTGTTGTGCACCGCTTGCCACCCCACTGAGAATATAATCGCGTCAGCTGCACTAGAGAACGACAAGACTATCAAACTGTGGAAGAGTGACACGTAATGTTTGCTTTGTAAGTATTGATTTTTTTAAATATCTATAAGGGGAATATAGTGTTAAGTCCTTTTCCTTTCCTGCTATGATTATTAGAATAAGAAAAATAAATTAAAACTATTATTATTGGGTGTTGAAGCAGTAACCTTTGTTTAGCATTTTCGCTGCGGTAAGCGTCATTTATTTGTGTGTATATTGTGAGTACATAAATATTTAAATATATATGAATTCAGTTGTTAAATTTGTGTACATTTTCGATAAACGCTTTTTCAATATTCTTAAGTGTTTAAATAACACTTTAAAAGTTAAAAATATTTAAATAATTTTAATAGTCTTTAGTGTGAAAATAATCGTGTGAAAGATAATAATATTAAAATTAATTGATAGATTAAAAATTTCACGAGTGGAGGTTTTATTACGAAATTTTAATATTGATGCTCTTTAGCATATAAATAAGATTTTAAAATATTGTGTAATAAGCTTGTACAATATTGCATCATACACATTACTAGGCACTACCTAATTTAATAATATTTCTTGCTTTCGCGATTATATATTTTGAAATAAGACTATTTTTAACAGCTTTAATCGCGTATATTACTGATTACGGAAATATGTTTTAAGAAAACCCGACGTTACGAACACTTTACAGTAGTCCGTGGTTACAGGTAGACTCAATTACTCACTAGCCAATTTGTTTGTTTATCGTTTAAGCTCCTTGACACCTTTGAATTATTTTTTTTAAACGTGTTTATATAATAATGTCTTAAAAATACATTCAATTATTAAAATAGGTAATAAACAGTCGTTGCTAAGGAAACGCGTAAAATACTCATCAACGAGGCAACTAGTTATTATATACATTAACAATTATTTCTCTTTTTCCATAATATTCTTTGTCGAAATTGGTTTAAAAATACTGCATACGTAATGGCAGTTTACTGGCAGGTGTAAGGCAGGGTGGTGTCACACCTGCGTATAACGTATACTCGGGTTTATTGACCTTTCGCTAAATTACATTTTAAATTAGTTTACTTATTCAAATATTTCTTTTATAAAATAGTAAGCGCAATAGTTTTATTGTTTTTAATATTATTACAAAAAAAATTGCTCTATCGTCTCGTTCTTCACTCACTATAATGATTATATTTAATTTAATTATGTATATAGGTAAATGGTAGGACTGTCTTGACTTGTTTCTGTGCCTCAGTTTGTGTATTGCTTTATAATAGTTCCTCTAATGCTCTTAGCTTAAACGTATCGTTATATCTGTATTATTGTACGGGTTTAAATCGATGTTACCGTGCAAACCTTAAGTTGTCAATTAAATTTTTTTAATAATATTTTCTGTGATTACTGCATTTTGAAAAAATTATTCGCGTATTTATTAACGATATTAATAAACGATTTATAACGTGATACATCATTTTATTAAAATTTGAAATTGTTTTTGAAAAATATGCAAACCAATTAGCTAGTTATTATTCAATTCTTACTGTGTGAAGTTTGACAATTTGAACAATTAAATGTTGTGACAAAGGCCAAAGAGTGACACCGTTACGTATTTGCTTTTCAACATATCTATTTCACAAGCGCAAGGGCAAGCGTAAGTAAGTTATTAAACGTTTTGCAACAAGCCCTAATACTTAATGGCATTACTCAAATATATTATTTAAATATTGTACTGGACCTTTTAAAAAACTAATTATAATTAAGACGTTCTTAGAACTATGATATTTTTATGTATTACAAATATACGTCAGGGATTTTCTTCACCTTCACCTACAGAGAGAACTTAGTGTTATGACACTCCGTTTCATAGGTCAGAGAACTTAGTGGTAAGGTATCTCGTACTCTGGGTATGGTGGTGAGTGACGTAACTTGTTTGTAGAAGATTTTTTATGCGATGCAGAAATATATATTGATCCAATTTAGTTGTATAAATTTTAACATGTTTAAATATTCTGTAAGCTTAAAAAGACTGAGAAAATAAAATTAGTTTTGATATACTATGATTATATAATAAATTTTCTATGTTATAATTTTCTAAATTAAATAGTTTTTAAATTATAAAAAAAACAGCTTAACCTTTCTCCTGGTGCGGGTGATAAATGTAGTCAGACAGATACTAGTATTATTCTCTCCTTTTCAAAATTCCCGCCCGAATGCATGCCCGTCTTTAGTGGCGGAATTCAACGTCACACGTGGTATAATTAATATTTTAAATGTTAACGTTCCCCGGAGTGAAATCGAACTCGCAACCAATCGCGTTATGTCTGACACTGCTCCACTGCCCCGTAATGGCCTCATGATGGATGTGATAACTTTTCTACATTAATTTAATATTCATATATTAATAAACTTAAATAAGGTTTTATAAGTTTTGTAAATGATTTAATTTTTAATTAATATATTAATATTTGTTATTTTATTGTTTCAGATAACGCACAGACAGCGATCTGTTTATAGCGGCTCCATATTGAGAGCTCGGCCTTTGGCTTGTGAATAGTTTTTTTTATATAAATAAGGTTTTATTAGTTTTACGGAATTACGGACAATCGACCGAGCGTGTATCATCATTTAGTCAGTCAGAGAGATCATAGATGAGAGTGCATTTCATTTGTTTATAAGATTCACATATTTTTGTAACGTGCAAATGAGAATATGAAGTGTTTTAGCCATTATGCCCTAGTTTATACAGAGTTATTAAGGATCTTGCTTAATAATAACTTGTTGGATGCAATTAAAAATTTAGTAGTTATTATTGTGGTTTTATTATGTCCTGTTTGTGTTGTGTATTTGATGTTATATGGATTCCCATATAGGTATGGAATGGAATGGAAATGAATGTTTAAAAAAAAAAATACTTAGGCATTTGCAAATAAAAATATGTATTTAGTTTTTTTTCTAGTTTTTTTTATATTGTGTGTTTTAAAGAGAGAAATTAAAGAATGGAATTGGTTTGTTAATATTAGAAAAACAAAAACTAATTCTTTTTTAATATTATATTTGAAAGTAATATTCGAAGCATACTTCTTTGAAAGTAGATTTTTGAGTTGACTAATAATTTTATTTCCGCAAATTATACAAAAACAAGTGGATTTCTTAAAATGATCGAATCAAGGAATTGTATGTTTAACTAATACTAATGATATAAGGTAAGACAAAAAAATTGAACGCAGCGGATTCCAACCCGCGCCTCCTAGAAGGCGGCCAGGCGCTCTGTCTGCTAAGCCATGCGTTCTACTACCAGCTGCGTCGAAATTCTTATACGCTTTATTACAACTTATTTTTGTTATTAGCAGCTCTGTAGAGAGATTTTTACAAATTTCTGTTTCGATTTCTAAAATGGTTGGTTTTTCAATTTTCCTAAATGTGGATAACACTTTAAAAATGTTATAAAATAGATGAAACATGTTGATAAAATGCTAAAAATTATTATTTTACTTGACTTAACTAAACTAAAACTTGACTTGTTAAATATAACTTGTTCCAAGTTTATCTATCCTGCGAAAAACAAATAGAGGACGAAATGGTCGACCGGTTTTTTTTATTTTTACTATGTATTATTTGAACTCTGGAAATTCTTTTTTATTGTTTTTTTTTAATTTAAATATTTTTTAATCAAAATAGTATAACATAAAATTAAAAAATAGAATCAAAATAAGAAGCAATATTTTTTTTAGCTTCACGCTGTATCCCACACACAGCAGGCAGAGGAAACCTAGTGTTAAGACACTCCATTCCCCACTTTCCAGTTGGGGCCAGTCGTGCAACAAAGTGTGTCTGTAAAGCGACTGATTGTGGGTTCGATTCCCACTCGAGGAGTGGAAATATTTAATATATCCATTTTCTTCGCTCTGGTGTCGAGGTAAAGCGCGGCGTTAAGTTCCGCCACTTAACACGCAATGCCTCCAAATTCGGCAATAAATTACTAATATAAAAAAATGTAAACTAAAAGGAATACTCTTAAGGTATTTTTTTGGCATAAACCATGAAAATATTGTATTGTTATCGAATCCGCTCACGTGTGAAAATTTTTAATCAAATCGGACCGCAAGAATTGGGTCAAAATAGTTTTGAAAATTTTTGTTACATAAAAATATTTGGAAGAAAATACAGGTTAAGCTTATAAAAGGGTTTTAAAAAGAATACCACAAAGCTACTGGCGTGAAATTCCGCTCTTATCTATAAGTTTCTTTTGTACAATTTACCATATAACAATTTGTATTATTAGATTAGTTGCATCAATTTATATTGAAACATGCGTTAGAATTTAGTTTCTACCTATTTAGCTCGTTGATTGTGGCTTATAAGAAATATTTAAGAAAGTAAAAAAAAAGTCGTAGGAACTACTTAATTTAAAAACTATATTTTGTATAAGATACAGATGGGCTAGTGATGACAGAAAATATCTAGTAGTCCAAAAAATAACGTTTTAAAATACTTTTAACGGTGACGAGAATTACACTTTTCGATCTGAATCACCTATTGGAGGTCCAAGAATAATCCTGTATGTAAAAATTAAGGTTGAAAAATAAACTAGTTTTATCATTAAAATAGTTTTTATTAAGGAAGAGGAGCACAGCCAAGATCATAACCAGATTCGTCGGAGCTCGTGTCACCATCTCGAATTTTAATTATTATTTCGTGTTTTAATATAATTGTCGAAGTGGACGTCTCGCATCACTAACCATCATCCGATATAACATTGTACTTTCAGTGTTCCTATTTAAATTTTAAAATACTTGAAGTTTTTGGATTACGCTTAAATTTTTAGCTTTAATTCAAATAATTTGTGTTATATGTATATTTTTAAAACTTTTAAAATCATTAAATTAAGAAAATAATTTATTCATCATTGCAAAGTTATATCGAACAGAAAAAATTACTATCTTGTATAAGGTTTACATACCTATGTAAAGAATTTTTATCATAATTATCGGGAGCTATATAACTATATGTTAATTATGTATGTTTTGAGGCCCTCGCATTGAAAACGAAGTGTTTTGACTATATTTTCTCCGCCTATCCTGATATGGGAGATTAATAAAATATGTTTTTTTTAGCTGGGGCCAGTCGTGGCGCAGTGGCACGAATGTGTGCCTGTAAAGCAACTGGTTGTGGGTTCGATTCCCACTCGAGTAGTGGGAATATTTAATATTTCCATTTTCTTCGCTCTGGTATCGAAGCAAAGCGCGGCGTTAAGCTCCGCCTCTTAACACGCAATGCCTCCGAATTCGGCGGGAAGTGGGGAACGGAGTGTCTTAACACTAGGTTCACTCTGCCTACCTTGCTGTGTGCGGGATACAGCGTGACGCTAATAAAATATGAAGGTGAAAAAAAATCCAAGCAAGGTCGCAATACACAAGCTAGTTGATAGTTCTATAAAATAAGGGGTACCCACAGGGGTCCACAGTAATATGCTTTCCATAACTTTATACAGTCCCTATTATAGAAGATAAAGCGAGAAAAATTAGGTCAGCAAGCCCTTGGGATATCGTGGAGCAGTTTTATAACCCGGCCTTACCATATCGATAGCTTAGTATTGAGTTAGTTAGTTTAGTTTTCTGATTTAAATATATTATATGTCATATAATTAAAAGTAAAAAAAAAATGGAAATACAGATAATAGAATGATTGAATTATGTTGAATTTCAAGAAGATTATGCGTATTTCCAATGTTAGCAACATAGTTGAAAAAGTTTTAAGGCTAATCTGAAGATACGAATGGATGAATGTAATAAATACATTTTCTGTCATTTGCAGTTCTATAAATAAATAAATGATTTTTACTTTACGTATAAGAAAATATTTTTCCTTTATATATAGGAGTGTTTTTTTTTTCGCTTTTTCCTGCAGAATAATCTAGTGTAAAGTCACTCTGTCTACTTTGTGCCAGATTCCTAAAAATTGTGTTTTGAGTGTCAGAACTCAACGTTGTGCTTTATCATGTCACCAGAGCGAAGAAGAAATAAAAATAATTTAAATATTATAATTCTCCCGATTGGCAATCGAATCCACAACCATCGCGTACACAGTCAGAACCTGACTCACTTCGCCACGATGTACGTTGTTGAATATTATAATTTATTAAAAAAAAAAAAAAAAAAAAAAAATAGCTTCACGCTATATCCCGCACACAGCAGGGTAGGCAGAGGGAACCTAGTGTTAAGACACTCCGTTCTCCACTTTACCCTTATATTATTATTTAATTTATTACCCTTATATTAATATGGGAAAACAATTGAAACATTAACTACTAAGTGTAAAGGCCACATATTGAAAGCTTTGGTCTACCACAATTTAATGAGTGACTGGTACTTTGTACTTTGATACATAATAATTATAACTTGCGGTAAGTTCGGCCGGGTTCATTTTGTTCTGTTTTGAAGTACCTACATTGTGTAGATAGAGCACATATTTTCTATTAAAATGCCGTTATGAATTTATTTAGGCAAATTGGTTTAGTGGTTTAACAATCATTTCACCCGTGGGGGGACGGGTTAGAATACAATTCCCCTCCGTCGCTGGGCAGCGTATCGTAAAAGACGGGTAACCCAGAAGCCTGGTGGTAGGAGATTCGTTCTCCGACTGTCTCGCAACCACTATCATGTCAAAGGCGAACCGCCGAACATCTCGTGGTGTGTTCCGGTTCGAAGGCATATGAGCCAGCTCTCCCTATTCCCACCTTCCCTATCCTTCTTTGTTTCTTTCCTCCCGCCTTAAGGTCGGCAACGCATCCACAAACTTTCTAATCTTGTTGATGTCCACACGGGTCCACTTACCGTCAGGTGGTTTGCCTTACCTTCTGCTCGTTTGCCCCCATTTTATCAATAAAAAAAAAGCAATACGAGTAACTATATAAGATGCTGTTTTTAAAGTTTGTTTTTTTACGATCTTGTTATTACTTACGGTGTATTAAGGCGGCGTTAAGTTCCGGCACTTAACACGCTATACTGTAGACTAATATCTAGTTCTATTGAAAAAAAAAATATGTTATGGAAAATAAAAAAAAAACATATTAGAAAGTCCTTTAGAATATTTTATTTTCCGTACAATATTTATTCATACATCGACGCAGTGCTTTATATTACAGATTTATACAATCTGTTTACATATGAATGCCATAGTGAATAGGTACTGTGAGAGCTTTAGATTTCGTAAGATAAAATCTATGTAGGTACATTGAGCGACTTTATTACTAAAGATCCTCTCTCTAGTCTATAGTAATAAAATTATATAAATATACATATATTTAGCTTCACGCTGTATCCCCACACAGCACACAGCAAGGTAGGCAGAGGGAACCTAGGTAGTTAAGACTCTCCGTTCCTCACTTTCCGCCGAATTCGGAGGCATTGTGTGTTTAGTGGCGGAACTTCAGACCGCACTTTGCCTCGACACCAGAGCGAAGAAATTAGAAATATGAAATATTTCAACACCTAGCGTGGGAGTCAAATCCACAACCAGTCGCTTTACAGTCACACTTAGTGCCTCTGCGCCACGACTGGAGCCTAAAATTGTATATGATTATAAAAATAGGCGGTAAAATAAAGCGTTCAATATACTATGTTTCAAATACGAGCGGAAAATGGAGAACAGAGTGTTCGTATCTACTCGTCATATGGATGTCTTTTCCTACTTTGTTATAAGGGAAATAACGTGAAGGTATAAATAAAAATAATAAAATAAAAATCTCTATATAAAGTAAAAGGAACGTTACAAATTTTGTTTTGTTAATATTTTCACAATAAAAACGTTTTTTTACCATTTACAAATTACATAAACAGTTTTTATGTTAAAATAGTAAATATTTTTAGAAAAGGTATAAAAAATTGGCCGTAGCGGTGTAGGTATTTCTAAAATGTTTTCAATTTCCTAAGGAGGTATATGAAAAATATTTTAAAGTGTTAAAAAGTATTAAACAATATTTCAAATTTAACATGCCAATATATATTTGTCGGACTATTGCGATTGTATTTATGCTTGATTGATTAATTATTGCCTTAATAGAGCTGCCATGTGAGTGGCACAATAAATTCACGTCATTTGCCTTACGTCATTATTAGGTAATAGGAGTAGGTATAACAAATTATGAAGCTATGCTATAAAATAGTAATTTATAGAAGTACAAGCTTCCGCTTCATGATGCTTTTACGCATCCAGAGAGGGTCTAGGGTAGTAGTACTAGTAGTAGTGACACTTCGTCCTCCACTTCTCGCCCGAAATCGGGACATTGCATGTGGCGGAACTAAACGTCGCACTTTGTCTTAGGTACTAGAGTGATAAAATGAAAATTAAATCACTGCCAGTGGGAACCGATTAATTGAACCCATAATCATCGCATTATAGACAAACGCTGTCTCACTGCGCCACATTGTAAAAAGGAAACAATTGATATGTATGAAGTAGAAAAAAGTTTTAACTTTTAATAATAATGCATTAAAATACATGATATTAATAAAATAAATAATATATACATGTTTATCATACACTTTTCTATGAAGTATACACCTGATGATGATGCTTACTGTATACGCCAGATGCGTATTTTAGGCTTCAACGTGGTAACAGTATATAATGGCATTGAAATTAATGTATGTCGAAATTGGACGGGACGTAAATGGAGAGCGGTGTTGTCTTAACACTAACAAAACAAACAAAATTTTTGAAATCTATCTTCTATGTCTATAACACCTTTATATGTCAATATTCAATAAATATTTTTTTAAAACGTACAAAATATTTGACTCTGTAGAGATGCTAATGACAAAAATAAGTTGGTTACGCTTGTTAAAGCTAATAAAAGAAGTGACTTGAATTTGGCTTGGACGTTTTTATATATGTTTCCGCTACGCTAAATTTTATATCTTCTCCAAAAACATTTTTAATATATTAAGTATGTGAAAATATCATATACATTCTTAATAACGTACCAAATACATTTAAAATGGATAAATAACTTAATGCGATACATATTAAGTTGAAACTGCCATCATTTCTATAAAGTCGAATGAACTGAGTGAATGTAGGTATTCCCAGTCCCAGGCAACATTTAGCGCTACACATGATACGGAATGCGGTAATACTCTTACGAGAGGGGAATATTTCACAAATACCTGTAGATTTGTCGGCGGCACTTGATCCAATATTGTGGACGTGAAACACGAGGATAATACAAATTTCAATTTCGCACAAAGAATCGGCTCATTCTTCTTGAGTTCCTTCTGATGTCTTTTGTATGGATTTATGAGCAATAAAATTTTGTTTACTCTATTACTCTCTTGTATGTTCGTATATGTTTATTAATTTCAGACGGTTTTATGGTACTCAAATATAAATCTGAATAATGTAAATATTATGTTTAATATCACGTTTTAAGCTTTGTTCTTTCATTTCCTACCGTTTTAGACAAGTCTTGCTGGGTGGCCTAGACGTTTGTAGTTTTTTTTCTTTGCCTAACTCGGGACAATGGCTTCATTATGCTAGTTTCTTGATCTACATATGTATATGAAAGTCTGTATAAATTATCGTTTATAACTGTTATTGTGACAGTACTACATAGTTTAAAGCACCACTAGGTACACAAAAGTTGTGAACAAGAACGAAATTTGAGACCAAAAAGAATATTTTAATTAGGAACATTATTGTACTCTACAACATTGCCCTATAAAAAGTTTACTGTACCATCACAATAATGCCTTGTAAGATTTGCTTAATTCAGATATATCTTAATAACGCGTACATAATAAACTATCAACATTGTCACAACTTTCGACTTTCCACCATGACCCCTAAAATACTTATTTATAACACTCACGGCAAACGGCCACCCTCAAAAACGATTTTCTCAATTCCGCCCTAGAGAGTTCGCAACGAATAAAGCGTATTATTATACGAAAAAGCATTGTAAGTAATTTTTCTTATGGAATACTAATGGGTCTTGTATTATATAGGCCCTACAGCATTGTACGACTTTAATAAAAACATTTTTATTAGCCTATATAATATTTCAATATAAAATATGTTATTATTTATATTTTGCTGAAATCACAGTGTTTTTCCCTGTGGGGAGACCGGTTACGAATACAATTCCCCTCCACTGTTGTGTAGCATCCCATAAAAAGCGTGTAACCCAGTCATTTGGTAGTAGGAGATTCGTTACCCGACTGGCTCGCAATCACTATCATGTCAAACACGTACAGTCAAATATCTAATCATGTGTTCGCGTTCGATGACAGATTAGACAAGTCTTTCTATTCCCCATCTTTTTACATCCTTTCTTCCTTCTCCTTTCTTCTCTCTCAAGGACGGCAAGGCATGCACAACTCCTTTGATGTTGTAAGGGGGAAGGAAGGAAGGGCAAAGGTAATTTTACAAACTTACTATCAGGTGGTCCTTCTGCTTGTTTGCCTCCTTTATACAATAAAGAAAAATAAAATTATATATATTATATATTATTGGTATAAATAATCTATAGCATCAACTGACAACATAATAATAGATTAAGCAGCAGCTTAAGTCTATCAAGACTTAACTATATAGGTATTTACTAAACTGACGGTTTCCTGGCGGAGTTCGATTTGTAAATTTAAAGTCGAAAACCGTATATTCGAATGCCATCATCTCTAATTTAGAAAAAAATTATAATACTTTTAGGAGAAATAACATGCACCGTGCTACCCATAGCGTTGCAGAGAACGAAACTCGATGCGTTGCTTGGGACTGGACTCCCAAGTGTTAACTTGAAGGACCCTAAATACATTCATAAATATAGGACATTAATACCTCTTCTGTAAGGCCTACCTACTCTACCTCCTGAATTTCAGCCCACATGCCTACTTTAGATTACATGAAAAAAATATATGTAAAAATAGTACAAATTCTTACAGATTACGATCTGAATTTATTTTATATTCACAACTAGTTTTATTTGAAACGTTGCCTCATCATTATAAATTATTAATGTACAACGAGCAAAGCACTAAATGTACATTAAATAATGTATAAATCCATTATATAAGTAATACGTAGGTATGACATTGCCTGTTCATGTTTTATTCGTTGGCTTTACAGGCTTTAATAGTTACATATGTTTACTTATTTACTTAAAAACAATACGTTGTAAAGCCTGGGAAATTATAAATTGTGCTAGAAATAGTTATAAGATCTTTTTCGCAGCTGGATGAACGATGAAGAATTCATGGACAGCGGTCAGAGCGTTCGGTTTCTGGTATCCAAGAGGCGTGGGTTCGAATTCTTATTTTTATTCGAATATAAATTCGAATTTAAATTTTATACGATTTCTTATTTTTTTTTGTATTTTCTTTGTTTAATAAATAACTACTTTAAATGAATACGAACGAACCTGTCTTCATTAGAGGTTACCTGTTTCTCCTCTTCATAATTTCGATATGCTAATTAGGATAAATTGCAATGTGAATGTCTCATGGTTTTTACCTATAATTTACATCGTCCCAGGTGACCAGTAGTACAGTACCGTCCGTCCTCACCGTCTGCCTTGTGCACGATCTGCGTTAAAGGCATTTTCTAGCATCACAAAAATATATTTTCCCTACTGAAAAGTGTGACTTAAACTGCTCTTCACATAACCATTTTTATCGTTTTTGAGGGAAACGGTCTCCTTAAGCGGTCATATTAAGGCATGAATCTGATAGTCACTTCATTAATTTTATTAAGTATATGATTTATAGTTGATCGGTTCAAATTCTAGCGAAGGCGAAAATTATTAATATTATTAAATAAACAAGACTTTCTTTTTTTGACATATATGAAAAGAGCAGGTTCACGTTTTTCTTCACATAGTAGAGTAGACAGAGAGAACCCAGTGTCAATACATTCCACTGTGCACTTTCTATTCCCAAATCCAGACGTAGTATGTGGCGTGTGAAGAGGCGGAACTTAACGCCGCACCTTCTTTTAAGTGCGCACGTAGGTATTAGATTGGCTTATTCAATTTTGATTTTTATCATTAACCTCAGCTTTGAGTTTTGGTTCCAGCGCAATATGTTTCGTTAATATAAAATTATAAGCATATTTTATAGCACTCTCCATCCTGCATTTTTCTGCTTTCCTAAACTTGTTCAAACTTTTCAATTACTTGGATTTTTAATAGTTCACGTGGGTTTATGACACTCACGTTATAATACTATACTACAATACGTGGGATTTGAACTGTCTATTATTGCATGGCATTTAGGATCCTCGTCGGATTAAGTCTCACATATATTACGTTCTCCTTTTTATTACAAAGGGCCAATATAATTACTAAAAAGATAACTCTTAGTAAAGTCACCTTAAGGTCCATTTGTCCGAAAGAAACTTGTGAATGAGACTGACAATTTCATTATAACATGTTTTTTGCAATGTAAACTTTTTACTCAAATAGGTACAATATGATATGGTACATCAAAATTTACCCGAAAGTTTAAGAAGATGCTTTTCATATTTCTTAAAGAGATACGACTATATATCAAAAAAAGAGTTCCACATTGTTTCCCATCTAGCACTGTAGTCGGAGGGAACTAGTCTCAAGACACTCCGTTCTCCACTTTCCGCCTGAAATAGAAGTTTTGCGTGTTGAGTGGCACATGATCATAATGCCGCGCGTCGCCATATGTCAGAGCAAAGAATTATTTCTAAGTAATATAATAACAAAATGGTCACACATGATTAAAATTTGAATTATTAAGTAAATGTAGAATGAAGCATTTGATTTTACATTTTCCATTTCAAAATGTTATTCTAAGATAACTGATATATTTGAACATCGAATAAAAGTAACTATTGTAAATATTCAAGTATACATGCGTTACCGAGTGACTGACAGACAACGCACAAGCGGATCGCTGAAATTTAGGATATAGAGTCCTTGGGGATTGTAGGTGAGACGTCTCTCTAAGAGAGGAAGAGTTTTTCAAAATTCCGATGGGATCCGAAAATTGTTAGATTTTATGTATAGTTTACGCAAGCACAGTTACGGTTTACAAATAGTATATCATAAACAGTATTCTCAACATATTTTTTTTAAATATCACAAGCTTTATTACAGCCCTTAAATCAATACATTGCGTTCTAAGCGACGTTAACTAAAGATGAATGGTCTCTTGTGTTTTGCCGAGGTAGCAAATACAAAACAAACGGTCCAATACAACACGGTCTACACGATAAGATTAGCAGCTTTCCCTGACCTGACTAATGTCACCTATTGAAAAATTGGTTCGGCGACGTAACGAGTGCGAACAAAGAAAATACGAAAAGTTTTTTCCTTATACAATACATAAGTCTATAAACACAGGCCAATGTGTATTTATTATATATCCACATTTAGATATATAGCACCGTTATTAAAAACAATGGTAATATAAAACGGTTTATAAAACCAGCATATCAGAGAAAACAGGTTAAGACACTCCTTTCTTCATTTTCAGGCTGAAATTGAAATATTGCATGTTGAGTGGCGGAACACAACGCCGCGCTCTGTCTTATATAAGAAAGCGGATAAATGTAATTAATTTAAATATAATCATTCCTTTGAATCGAAATGAATGAATAACCTAACGCGGTTGCAATCAAATGCCATCCCACTGCACCACAATGGCTAGTTTGTTGTATGTTTTAGGTAATATATTTAAAATATATCTATAAATATAAATACATTTTTAATTTTGAAATGAACGCAGCAGCAAAAAAGATACTTAATAAATCAAATACAGGCCAAAGAAAATACAAAGTTAAAAGTTCTTCAAATAAAAATAGAAGAGTAAGTTGTGGCGTTCGATTCCGCCGCATTTTATAATAACTCGGGGCCTTGTATCTTGTTTTCTTTTACACTTTGATCTAGGCACTACTACTTGAATACCTATAATTGCATAGAACCGTTTCGAATTATTTTATTGGAATTTAATGTTAGACTCTTTTCAAAGCTATCGTTAGAATATATTGTCTGTATATTTTTTCAAATTTGAATAGGTACTGAAAGAAAATTTATTTTAAATTGGGGTCATTCGTGGCGCAGTGGCACGAACGTGTGACTGTAAACTGGTTGACTGGTTGTGGGTTCGATTCACTATCAAGGAGTGTATTTTCATTCGCTCTGGTATCAGAAGTAAAGCACGGCGTTAATTTCCGCCACTTAACACGCAATGCCTTCGAATTCGGCGGAAAGTGGGGAACGGAGTGTCTTAACATTATGTTTCCTGCTGTGTGCGGGATGCAGCGTGAAGTATTTTTTACTCAGTTACGACGCTTGCTTTCATTTAGGATTTGCCAGAGTTGGCGTTGTGGTTGGCATAGATGTACGACATGTACTAAAATCGATGACTTTGTTCTAGTTGTATAAAAGAATACCATAAACGAAATGAAACTATATTAGATATTTGAGTTTCGATATAACAGATATTTTTATGGTTTTATATAAAATTCGACAGAATACAAAAATCGGGAAAATTTCAGTTCACACTTAAATGAAGGTATATAGTGGAACATACATATGTAGGAATAATGAACGGATAAATGTATACAACTTGCGGTCCGCTTGAGGCTTCGCCACGTTAACTACATAACTGTTTCTTTATATAGCAACCGTCGGCGGTGGATTTTTGAAAAATAAAGTAGCCAATGTTAAACGTTGGATTATCAACTGTATTAATGCCAAAAATCATTTCAATCGGTCAAGCAGTTTAGATTTTTCATATAAACTTTCATCCCTCATGACTGAGTGTCTTGACAATAACGTTTCCCAGACTTCTAGTGCGGAAAAACGCCGTAAAGCTATTTTTATAACGTATGTAATAAAGCTATATTTATAATGTATGTAGTAAAATACACTTTATAAAAAAACCTCGAGGAATTGTGGCTACGTGAAATATGTATGTATAGTGGGGAACGGAGTGTCTTAACACTAGGTTCCCTCTGCTTACCCTGCTGGTGCGGGATACAGCGTGAAGCTGAAAAAAAAAGTATGTATATACCATATGTGCTTTATTGGGAACATTTAGAAAGTTTCTCTATATCATTCAAATGTTTTGGTCGTAAACTTTGTGAAGCCTTTCATTTAACAACTTAAGGTCAAATTGTTACACTTATCTTAGTCGTTGTACGTCCTAAGTACCAAGTTAATTGAATAGGTTAGAGTAGTATGTCTGAATTCGTATCATTTAAGCGTTGTAATGTGACCTACATATATATTTAAACTTTCTGCTTTTTCCTGTATAGTAGTATCGTGACAGAGGATCTAGTGTCAAGACACTCCGTTCACCACTTTATACCCGAAATTGAGACATTACGTCTTAACTTAATGCATCCTTTTATCTTAGTTACTAGAGCCCAGAGATTAAAATAATATATAATTCCTTCGAGTGGGTCTCGAACACACAATCACCGTATTTACCGTCAGACACTGCGCAAATGCGTCTCCGTATTCGTAATCTCCGTAATCGTCTCCATATTCTTATAAAATATTTGAATATACATATGTAGGCAATAATACTATTACGACATTCAAAATTCTAGAACTATTACTTGGTGTGATATGTATAAGGAATGTATATATTTTTTGTTTTTGTTTGTTTTTAGCTTCACGCTGTATCCCGGAGATAGCAGGGTAGGCAGAGTGTCCTAATGTTAAGTCACTCCGTTCCCCATTTTTCGTCCAATACCGGAGGCATTGCGTGTTAAGTGGCGGAAATTAACGCCGCGCTTTGTCTCGAAGCCAGGCGAAGAAAATGTATATATTAAATATTTCCACTCCTCGAGTGGGAATTGAACCACCAACTAGTCGTTTACAGTAACACGCTTGTGCCACTGCGCCACGACTGACCCTGGACCCTGACTGGTGTGTGATGTATAAGGAATATACATACATATGTGTATGATTATATTAATCTGGCTACAAAGGATTACGATCCAACAGCAACATTTTAGGTGACACGTCCGTCACATAGAATAGGGAAATAGTTAATTTTTGTGTTAGGTTTAGATTGTATACACAATGCTTTATGCTTCACGCTTCTTACTGCGTATTGCAGGGTATCTCAAAACAGAAGTGGAACACAACACTGCACTTTAACTTAGGAAAGCATAGAAAGTAAAATATAACCATTACCCAAGTAGGGATCGAATCCAATAGAATAATCATAACTCTTAAGTAAGGCGATGTCCTGATGTTATTTTTAAAAGGAGTAAGAAATGTGTCCGTAAATGTCACCTCTGTCGTCAAGACGTGGGAGATGGTATTTAATATTATTTTATATAACAATATTTTCATATTGTCGTATATAATTGTATTAGGGCGTCTCTGCCTACTCTGTACCACTCGAGACACGTCAGAGTGAAAAAAACAACTAAAGAGCAAAACTATTTTTACAACTTCAAAAAAATTATGAAGCTAAAATATACATAAATAAAGTTATTGCTTATTTAAATAGACAATACAAAAACAAGTTGCCATACTATTATAACTATTACATATTATACTGTATAATTTTATGTAAAGCCATTAAGGCCATTAAAGAGAATCCAAACCATTTGTCTAACATATTCTAGAAAGAAAAAAAAAGAAAAAATGACGGTGTTTATGTAAAAGATATTTAACTTTAAACTAACGTTTTATTCAAAATTGTTATATTAAGTAACAAAATTAAATATAATTAACCAAATTGTTAATTAAGTGAATTACTAAGAGCGCTCCAAGCTTTTATTGTGTAAGAATAAAACACAACAAGGAAAATGTTGGCTTTGTTAAGATTCTCGCCATTAAAACAACATCCTGGTGAAGCTTCACTTTGCATTTGTTAAATGTAGAGCAGAGCGAGCTTTGATTATTTTCTTAAACTCCTTTGCACATCATCTACTGAGATTTTATTACGGGACAATCTTGTTATTCGGGCTTTTCTGATATAAAATAATTTTGTTTATTTTGCTTACGATTAACACCAGAGTATTATTTTATTATGCGTAAAGATGTATGCTTTACGCGTTGATGGTATGGGAGGATTGTCAGAGAAAATCTAGTGTCTACTTAGTTAGTTCTCCACTTTTCATTCAAAAATCGAGATATCGCATGTCAATTGGCGGAACTTAACGCCACGTTCTCTCTTCAGTGGGAATCAAAGCCACAATTATCGTGCTTACAGTTAGATTACACAGAATATTTTGGATTATTATGAACGGACATGGAGTTTAGCGAATATAGGTATCAAGTTTTTGATTCAGGTGAGCATTAGTGGGCTTCTCTTAGTTCTTGGTAAATGGTACCGTTATCCACTCAAGGGATAGTTATATTTAAACCTATTATATTTTCTTTTTCTGCTCTAGTTAGGTACAGTTTAATCGTAAGTTCCGTTACCCAACATACAATGTCTTTTACCTTGCTCCCACTATTGCAGTTGATGAAAAATTAGGGCAGTTCATAAGGCCTCGTGAAGTTAGAGGGTAGTCCTGTGGCCTGTATTTGCCGATACGGAGTCCCACATAGCCTGCTCGAGCCAACAATCGAGGTAAAAGAGTTCCTCCCGAAAAACGTTATTTTTTATCTACAGTACTTTGCAGAAAAAAAATCGATCGTAACAAAAAAATTAACAAAATATATTTTTCGACTGTTCTAGATAATACAATTGCATTAATTAGATATAACCATTCGAAGATAGGTCAATGGCTTCCGAATGTGAGGCAAAGGGTTAATTTGTTTCGTCCTAAGCATACACAGGTGAGGTGCTATGCCCAATATGTGTGAATTTTGTGTTTTATTTCAATCAACCCTCTGTGGCTCAAAGGATATGAATAAAATATAATCCTCGGGCGAATTATGGCCGGAGATAATAACTTACGGCCCATTTATGTCTTTTTAGGGTTCGTAAACTGATTTTTTTAAGAGTTAAATGAATTATCTCTAAACTTATGGTATATTAACAAAATTAAAATAAATATTATATTATTTATTGTAATTGCCATCGTGGACTCTCATATCGCTAACTGTAAACGCGATTGGTCGTAGGTTTATTCCCAACTCGCGGGAATGATCATATTACAATTATTTTTATTTTTCCCCTGAAGTGAACAAGACAAAGCGCGGTTTTGAGGTCTGCCATTAACACGCAATGTCTTCAATTCGGACGTTATCCATACATAGTTACTTACGTGGATGTGCTATGCATATACTCGTATGTTAATTCAATTATCACATTAATATAAATAAATTTTAATACAATTTATATTAAGTAATCAGAACATTTAAAAATACTTTTTTCCTAGTGTTACTTTTTTTTTTGTAACTTCATGCTGTATCCCGCACACAGCAGGGTAGGCAGAGGGAACCTAGTGTTAAGATACTCCATTCCCCACTTTCCGCCGAATTCGGAGGCTTGCGTGTTAAGTGGCGGAACTTAACGCCGCGCTTTACCTCGACACCAGAGCGAAGAAAATGGAAATATAATTTCCACTCCTCGAGTGGGGATCGAACCCACAACCAGTCGTTTACAGTCACACGTTTGTGCCACTGGGCCACGACTGGCCAAGTGTTACTATCGACATATTATTTATTAAGATCATTTCAAATAATTATTTTATCTTTTATAAAACGTCTTTTTTATATTTCACGATAAACAAATCAAAATTAATATTTAAAATAAAGGACGCGATGAGGTTGGCTTACCTGAACCCACATACTCGATATTAAATTAAGCATAGCTAATGGTTGGTCAAAAGGGCTTTATATCTTTTTTAAGCCTCTTAAACAATATTACGAATCTGTTTTACGTACTTACTTTAAACCATGTATTTATAATACCAGCTAAAATAAAAAAGTTATTATTGTATATATTTTCTGCACTTTGTTTTAGGAATCAGAGTGGAGAAATTTAAATAATATGTAATAATTTTCCCGAATGGGAATCGAACTCACAACCATCGTGTCTACAGTCAGACACATTTTTTACCATTGTGTTACGACGGTCTTTAAGCGCGGCTTTCAGTTCCGCTACTTCCCCAACATTAGAAAAGTAATGATATAGCCCATAGTGGCGCAGTGGGGCAGCTAAACACGATCGGTTATGCATCGAAAAGTAGCTAAATTTCAAATTATTTTCATTTCATTTTATTCCCGCCCTAGTCACGAACTAAATCGTGGCGTAGAGTTCTGTCACTCAACACACAATATCTCCGGTCGAGCGGAAGGTGACGAGCGAGTGGAAAATGAAGTGTCTTGACACTAGGTTCTAACTGACTTTGGACTATGCCGGAGACTGAAAAGAAAAGCGGTAAACTAAGCTTAAAAAATATGTAGCTATATTTTATATCTTTTTTACATTATGTATTTTTAACATGGACAGAGAGAACCTAATTTTAAGAAACTTCATACTCCACTATCCTCTTAATTTTTTACTTTGTGTGTTGAGTTCTGAGAAAAACATGAAAAAAATAGCAGCTGCCATTATTAACAGCTTAAAATAGGGTACCATTTGCAGTCTAAATTCGGAGACGGAGACTTAATTATTTATTTTGGATTAGTTAATAAATTTAATTTGGCTTAAGCGTACGCCATTGCAGTTATAACTCAATGTAGATTTCGAATTAAATAGAGAAATACTTCTTTAAGATGTAAAAGAAAAACTGAAGTGTTTTGTAAAGGTCTATTCATTCTTGGCTAGATGACATTTATGTTGTAAGCAGACGAAACACCAACGGTGCAGTTTGTTCAAGTCCTTCGTTAAGTGTATTAAAAATGTTTGAGCTCGTTTCCAAAAGAGCAAATAGAAATTCTTTCAGTCTGGATTCGCTAGCTGCCTTTATAAATGCATTTTTTTTTATTTTTATAAGAGTACCTAAATGAAAATTTTCTTAAGATTGCTTAATTTTGAAAAACATTTTTTTGAAATAAAGGTTAGAACTTGAATGCAGCAGGTAACTAAGTTTTAAGCAATGCCGTTTATGATCAGAGAGCCTAAATGTGAATCCCGCTGTGTTCAAATTATGTCTAAAATATTTTTTCAATTTTCTAAGTGTGCGTGTGTATCTTTATATGCATAAGACTTTAAAAATGTTAGGTATTGTTTAACCTCATTAAAAATACATCGATTAGACGTTGTTGCTGTGCAATTATTGTTTTACTAACTATAAGCAGTGGTGGTGAGTTCAAGAAACATAAACATGAGCATGACAGAATATCTATGAGCGGAAAGTTGACATAAGGTAGTCATCCTGATTACTTCTTTTATACATGTATAGGTTCTTATGTATAGCATCACATAGTCAGAGTAAAATCAGTGTTAAGATATTCAATTCCCCCAGAAATTGGAACATTACGTGTTAGGTGATGGATATCGATGCCGCAATAACTTTTTTACAAAAGAGTAAATTATTTATAAATTTTTCAACTTATATATTTTACCATATAATTATTTATATAGCAAAATATATAATTTTTAAAATTTTATAGATTATATTAGATTTATATCTAAATATGGATTCCGGTATCCACCTTTTCTGCTTATCCTCGAACATTGCTGTTGTAAATGTTTGTTATAGTATTATAATTGTACTATTTTTTTAAATATAGTAAATATATATTTACTATATTCAAAAAATAAATAAATAGTACAATCCAATACAAAAATCTGTCCTTATATTAAATAAGTGAAGCAGGATAAACTAAATTAAGTAACAAAACAATTACTTTTACCACTGTACTACAGAAGTTTCGTTTTAATTTACGTGTATTTTAAATAGTTTTATATTAGTGTGTATGGTTTATTGCAAGTTTACAGGTAGCACTCGGTTGTAAATGAGATGGGTGTCATAAACGTTCGCTTTATGGTCACAAATGGAATGGCTGATTTACAGCTTAAGTATAGACGCGGGAACACTTTCAAAGCACTAAACAAACGCAGAACATGTAGGGCTGTAGGTATAGTATGATTTTATAGATATTAAATACGGTATAATCTATGACAATTCCAGGTCATTGCCAACGTTTATTGTCAGGCTACTTAGACAGTAGCTTGTATTTCGTGGGTTAAAAAAGTATTTTTTTTCATAAAATAATAGATTTAAAAATATCTTAGTTAATGCGAGAAATAGTCGACGTAAAATATACAGATATGAAAATGTCTTTATTGACAAAAATCATTTTTACAATTAATGGACTATTATAACCTACATACATATAGTTTTAGAAGTTAATAATTTTCTCATTTTACTAAACAGTCTAAATTACAAAAGAAAACAAAAGAAAGGAAAAAATGTTCAAACATTGAATTGCGGCGTCCAACGCGGAGTGTGAAACTATATTTTTTAAATGTATGTATTGGTTAAAACAGTTTAATTTCTTTGCCTTTCTATGTTTACTTATTTAAGTGAAACTGGAGTATTATCATTGTGTAACATAAATAACAATAAAAATGTATACGTAAAGTATTATTTATTTATTGTAATAAGTATTTTTATAAAGGTTTCATTACGAATCTATAAGAGAAAGTTATGAAAGAATATTATCTTCACGTATTTTTTGATTACCTTCAGATTTTTGTTTCTTGCATTTATTTTCAACTCTCAAAGGAATATTTCGTAGAAAGGTAAAAACAAACGATTATTAAAGAAATATAATGAGACATATTAGTGTTATTTTTTTTTACTTTATACCAAAAAATATCATGACAACATTAATTGTCATCATTACGAAAATGCTTTACAGTAGGAATTTTTGATAATTAGTTTTTCCGTATGAGTGTACTTGTAACACATAAATACAATCTATTAAAACTCTTTCGTTGCTGAACCATTAAACCAACTCGTAGCCGAAATTGTAAAAAACGGATTTTTTCGCGTAGGTATTCTATGGAAGTATTAATAGAGGATTTCCTGAAATTTCTCAAAAGATCGAGAAAAATAGGCTTTTACGCCAACACAAAATCAAAGGTCGAAAAGACGTTTTCGAAAAAGGTTAAAATTCGTTTATATAAAAATATCTTCTTGGATTGACATTTCGATTACTTACAATAACATTCCCAATCGATGATCCGTAAAAAACGTTTTATTTAATACATCTCCACTCGAAAATCAACTTACTATGTGTAAAGCAGGTTACGTTAGTCACGTAGCACTAGCGCTACGCGAGAATAAGCTTTTTGGGTTCTTTTCTGTAGGATACATGAAGAAACAATCGTTTCTTTGAATGAATGAAATGTAATACCTACTAGTATTTTAGTTTATAAATTTGCATTGTTAGAAACTTTATTCCAAGCTCTTACTTTTGTTTGAGCTCAGTACTCTTAAAATTGTATACTCAGATTTTTTATTTTAAGTTTCTGGTATTACTTACATCCGTACCTCGGTTTGAGAAATTAGGTCAATGTTGCTAATTATTAAAATTGTAGAAATCCAATTATAAAAGGTTTTTATTGTTATAATTGCTTGGGAAGAGAACACACAACAAGAGTAAATTACTTTGTGTGACCGTTAATCTCTCTCAGTCAAATTGGGGAAAATTGTTTACTACTAGTGACGCCCTCGAGACTTCGTCTGCGTTAACTGCAAACGTTTATACTATTTCGGTATTTGCCCGCCCACGTTCTCCCCTAAATCTTATGAATGGATTATAACAAAATAAAAAATAAGTGATAAGGGAAATGCTGTATTAAATCAGTTCAGTCGTTTCAGAGATCTGCGTCCACAAACGCATAGACAATCATATAAAATGAAAAAAAAAACTTAAAAACCATTGTTTTAGTTTCATTTATGCTTTAAACAAATGCCCCCAATAACATTTTATCTCATATATATTCCAAAACGATCTACATATTATGACAATAAAAGTAATAATCCTTGACTCAAAGTCTCAAGTGGAAACATTAAGGTAATATGTTTTGAGTACAGATAATTACAAGACACAGGGGCGTCAAATAGCACTTTCGGTAATCAATCACGTTATCTACGCGCGCACAGTCGCAGCTGCTTTATTTAAAAGCCAACTTTTGTGCCTTCACCGTTTAGGCACAGTGGAGGCTTAATTCTTTTTTTTCATATATATTTTTTTGATGTTTTGAACAATATATCTAAAATAAAATCATGATTTTTCTAGCTTTATAAGTTCATTATATTATTTATTTTTTACGTAATAAGATAGATTTTTTTTATTAAGTTCAAGGTTATATTTTTATTTTTAGGTTTACGGTTTTTACGATTCTAAATAGGAAGAGGGTAGGCAAAGACCTAGTGTCAAGACACTCCGTTCTTCCCTTTCAGTCCGAAATTGAGATAGCGTGTGTTGAGTGGCGAAACTCAATGTCACGCTTTGTTTTCTCACAGCGGAGAAATTAAATCAACTTAGATAAAAATCATTCCGATGATTGTAAATCGAATACACAACCTACGCCATTGCGTAAAGTCAGACGGTGTCACACTGCACCACAATGGCCTCTATTTAATTTTCTATAATGTACTCTCAAATTTTAAATTCATTCTTTTGATTTTTAAAAGCATCCCAATTATTACTTCTCATCTTTGAAAAGATAAACTTGGTGTGTAAATTTATTACTTTTTTATTAAATTAGCATTTTCCATTGTTTTACGCGGTAGGCAGAATATATTTATACTTAGGCTGAATATATTTCTTACATGTTATAAAGAAAACGTTTAAAATATGGCGTGTTGGGTGACGGACCATAATCTGTCGTAACTGGACTCGGTGGGTACTCTTTACGTATATACATATATATGGAATGACCTCGCGTTCAATTTACTCTTCGAAATGACATTTATGGTGTGCGGTTCGGTTTCATTTCGGTCCTTAGGTTATGCCGCTTCAAGAGTGTCAGTAGAAAATGAATCACTATGCCAATGTCACATTTACCGAAGGTCATATTTACCGGGTTAAAGTAGTGTAGTATATATAGATGAAAAGTCAGTATATATAGATTTGCTTAATTTTTTTTAGTTTCACGCTGTATCCCGCACAGAGCAAGGCAGGCAGAAGGAACCTAGTATTAAGACACTCCGTTCCCTACTTTCCGCCGAATTCGGAGGCATTGCGTGTTAAGTGGCGGAACTTAACGCCGCGCTTTGCTTCGACACCAGAGCGAAGAAAATAAAAATATTAAATATTTCTACTCCTCGAGTGGGAATCGAATGCACAACCAATCGTTTACAGTCACAAGCTTGTGCCACTGCGCCACGACTGACCCCCACTGCCCCACGTCTGGACCCTATATTACATAAAATAAATAAGTTTTATAGATACACATAAATATAAAATCAAAGTGTCAGATGCAATTTTGTTACAAGAAAATATATTTTTGGTCAAATTGGATATTAATATTGTAAGTCATGGAATATTTAAATTACCCTTGCCCTATAATAGAGAAAGTTTATGCTGCTTATCAGTCGGAACAATCTTGGAATAATGAAATTTGTTCGACACAATATCTCAGAAATTAAATTATGATTTCTGTATATATGATGGCTTTGATTAAAGGGATTTTCAGATCAATTATATAACAAAAAACACAATTGGTATTAGAATAGCAGTATAATAACATAGAAGTATACGAGCGTGGTAGATTATAAGTCTTTATAAAGCAGATACAGAAAAGTTTCTGTAAGAAATTGTAGATTTCTTTTATTTATTGAATTTAAACGAAAATCTATAAACAAATAAGTAAATAAAAGTATTCCGTCTCATATATCTGATAGCAGAGCGAAGAAATGAAATTATTAAATATTTCCACTCCTCGAGTGGGAAACGAACCCACAAGCAGCCATTTACAGTCACACGTTCGTGCCACTACGCCACGACTGGCCCGTAAAAAAAATAGAATTTAAAAAAAATAAAACTAATGGATCAAATAATATACATCCCTTTTTCTTCAAACCTTAAATAAAACATTATTTTAAAAGTAGATACATTAACTAAAAATCTTATATATGTCAGATTATTTATACAATACCTCTTTTCTTATAATAGTAAGCTTTGAAGCAACAGTTTCAGGAAGAAAGGTGTGAGGAAAACTGCGCGGAGGCGTCCCGGCCAGTGAGTGACGCGATTTATTATCGTTAGGACGTTCCCGCCGCGTTCAGTACTACGCGAGTCGAACAGTGAATATCCGTTATAGGTTTTTTTACATGGGCTTGTGTTTAAAATTATTGTTTAAAAAGTGCTTTATAATGGTGTGATCGTTTATATGGATATTCTTAAAATTAGCTCCAAAAAGGTTGGTATTTGTATTTCTTTAAAAGAATTTTTAGGAAGACAAGCAGTTTTCCTATATTTTTTATGTTTTAATAATATTTTATGTGTGTTCAATTAAAATTTTAATTATTTCTCTAAAAAATAAAATAAAAACAGTGATTTATTTACTTTTTTTTTTAATTATTTTAAATATTAAAATCGATAAAAACTTGTATTTTGAGTAACTAAAACTTTCAATATTTAATGCAGTTTTTTCATTAAGTTTCATATTTTACAATTTTAATTAATAAACGTATGGTACATATTTATTATAATTTATATCTGTAGTATTTGTTCATATGGTGGAAATGATTATAAAATATTTTCATTTCTCCGCCCAGGCATCTAACACTGAGTTCCGCCATTTAACACGCAACGTTCGGGCGGAAAGTGGAAAACGGAGTGTTTCAATAATAGATTTTCTCTTACTAACTTGGAAAAAATAAAAGGATTTATACCATAGCCTGTAGTGAACACCTTAATCGATCGACGGTTGGTATTCAATTCGTTATAAGCCGCTTTTAAATAGATTAAGCGGATATTTTAATGGCCCTTTACCAAAATATAATGTGCACATTAATTAACTTTATGGGGTAAAGTATTTGATAATATAATCTAAGTTACCTTACTTTTATGGATCTCTGCGTTTTCTCTACGTTGAATACTGTAAAAGATCTGTTGCGTGTACTTATAATGGATCAATTTTGTAGAACTATCACATATTCAGTTATATTCGTTATTATTTGTAAATAACACAATAATAAAGAAAAAATAATTTTAAAGTACTAGATATTATAATAATAATACTCTTAAATAAAAAAAACATATGAGATGTGGGACGGTGTCAGACTGAAACGCGATGGCATCGATTCCCCACCAGGGGAAAAAATATACTTTAATTATTTCCATTTTTTGGCTAAGATAAATCGTGGAATTTAGTTCCGCTACACAATACGCAATATCTTTGGTATTCTTTAACTACTTTATTATGCGGGAAAAACTATACATAAGAACAAGCTTAAAAATATACAAACGTACAAGTCTATTTTAAATTATTTTTCTTATTATTGTTTTTCAATTTTTTGATTTATAATTTCTCTGATTATTTGAATGTTAATTCCTTATTTTTTTAAATATATTTTATTTTGATTTATTAGTTTTTTATATTGTAATATTGTAAAACAAATAAAATTTATTTATGATGATCCAGTAATTCTTGGTGCTAAGTACTTGAAATATGAGGCTTTATAATTTAGAGTTCAACTTAATTAAATTTGAACTTCCAGCGTGAGTAAGGAGGGTGAAAATATTTATTAATTAACAGTCAATTATGATTTGTGATTGAAGATGTGACAATAATGTTTATATTAGAGTTTTCTTAGCTATATACAAGACGAATGTTTTATATATAAGTTATAAAACAAGTTATAAGGGCTTATTATAATATATTATTTACAAAGAAGGGAACGGAGTGTCTTAACACTAGGTTCTCTCTGCCTACCCTGCTGTGTGCGGGATACAGCTTGAAGCTAAAAAAAGAAAAATATTTACAAAGCGGGGGTTAAGTTTCGCGACTCAATAAGCAATGTTTAAATTTCGGGCGAAAAGTGGAAACGGAGTGTTTTGTCACTACGTTCTCTCTGACTACTCTGCTATGCGGGAAAAACTGTAAAGGTATTTATTTTAATATGAAGCTGTCGTAGTACAGTGGTATAGTATCTACCTGTACATAATGATAGTAGGTTCGATCCCAATTCAGTGAATCTTTTGAGGATATGGGATATGATTTTGTCGTTTTTATAAGACAATGCGCGGAGTTGAGTTTCCCAACTTAACACGTATTGAGCCGAAATCCGAATTTAAGTCACAATGTTGTACTAAATATAACAATTCATCTCGTTACATCTCTATTGAAGGAAGATACTAAAATACTATAAAGATAGATCTTTTCTATTCACTAGAGTGAATTTATACAACAAGTTACAAACATTGAAGATCTACAAATTTTTGTTTGTAGGCACATAGTCGTATATCCCAAAATAATTTAACAGTGCAGTGTTTATATTATCTAAATGAGTTATTACTGCTCCATTTGTTATTTCTTATCACAAAAACAAACGTATATAAATCATAATAAAATGAAATTACCTCAACATAATTTACTATTTAATAATATTTACTATTAAAACCTTTAAAATATCAAAAAACTAATAATGTTATTCTACCACAATTTATAACTGTAGCTTGTTTATATTATTTCACTTGTATCAGAGTGAATTTTTCATTTTCATGCATATTTTGACTTACGCCAGCTAAAATAGGTCAGACAATTTCGCAATTCATAAGTTTAACGAAGGCATTTGACACGCTGTTTATTTGAGAGTGGGAATATCTCTACAAGTTTTTTATTCCTTCACCATTAGCTTATTAGCGTCGAATAGTATATGAATGTAATGTGAAGTGACTACAGAATTAAGCTTTTATGAATGCCACTTTTAGAATATTTATATGATATATGTTTGTGTATTAGTGAAAGTAGAACAAGAGGTCGATGTGGCCCAGTGCGACAGCGTTTGGTTGTATTTGAGATGGTAGTGAGTTCGATTTCCGCTCGAGGGAACGATTTCATCTACATTATTTTAATTCCTCCGCTTTGGTGACAAGAAACAGTGTGGCGAGTTCAGGCACTAAACGTATAGTGTCTCGAATTTAGGCGGCAAGTGGAGAATGGATTTTTTTGGCACTAGGAGCAAAGAGATCTTTGCTCTACTTTGCTATGCAGGATAAAGCTGCTTTTAAAACAACTTACTAACTAATATTATAACAATATTATGTTATATTATAAAAACAAAGAATATTTATTCATGTATAAACGCCAGACATTAATAATTCCAATTTCTTATCGATTATACTTATTGTAATCTTACTATACCATGTAAATATTTAAATATGTTCTTGGTGTAAAGCTTAGCAGAATTTCACCTTACTTAGTAACTTAGAAAAAAAAAATAAAATATAAAATATTTTTGTTTCAATTTTAAAGTATTCTTTCTGAATTTTCTGAATTTTTCTGGCCTTCAATGCAATACGGTGATTTATAATATGTGTATAAAGAAGAAAGACTTTTCAGTCTTATGTTGTATCTCCCATGGCAGCATGCAAGGTAGGCAAAGAAAACCTATTGTCAAGACTTTTCGTTCCTCTCGTATTCGGGACATTGTGTGTTGATATTGTGCGTAAGGATGAAAAAGATGCGTCCATGTATTTTTATAACTTTATACATATATAATTATTACGTGAATGACTTAATTAATATATTTTTTCTCCAAAATCTGGAAAGTTTTAATTATAAACTAGCTTGTAACACTTATAAACGGCTTACGTATGTATTGTTAATTTGTTCATACAACCAGTTTGCCGGTCACATTGCCGGTTAAGTGTCTTCATACATGTTGTAGGTTTGAACTAGAACTGACTGACTTTTCTATAATGAACTGAACTTTTTTTTTATACATTTTATTTTTAAAGTGTTATTCCACACTTAGGAAAATTGATAAAGACATTTAGAAAACATATAAAAATTTGAATCCCGCTGCGTTCAAATTTTTATACGTTTTCTAAATGTCTTTTTGAACTGAGCTTATTTTCGGACTTTTATATAATGAAATGAAAAATTATTCTTAAAATACAAATTTTAAATATACATATATACGCAGCAGAAGTTTAAATATATAAGTGGAGTCATCGTGGCGCGATGGAAAAGCATTATTCTGTAAACGCAGTGGTTATGGATTCCATATCCACTTTTCATAATGATTATATTCCAAATATTTCTCTTTCCTCTTTTTGGGAAGACATAATTCAATCCCGTGAGTTCTGCCACTTAAAACAGAATGTTGAAAAAGGTATTTTTTGCGCTAATAAAATTAATATTGCAAAATTAATTTCGTTTGTATAGTAAAGTAATAATTTATTGATAAACATTTTCTTACATAGCGTAGAAAATTATGGCATATCAGAAAATATTTTATGATCGTAGCTTATGTTTTAAACGAAGTTGGTTGGGGAAAGAGATAATATTGTATTTTAATGCTCTTAAATTATACTACCAACTTTTCAAATACATTTGCTTAGTTAAAAAATATATTGATATTTATGAAATAAGTATAATATAGTGCATTATAGATATTTAGTAATATTATAAATTAAAAGAAGAGGTCAGTCGTGGCACGTAAGTGTGACTGTAAACATGACTGGTTTTGGGTTCGATTCCCACTCGAAGAGTGGAAACATTTAACATTTTCATTTCCTTCGCTCTGGTGTCGAGGCAAAAGCGCGGCGTTAAGTTCCGCCACTTAACACGCAATGCCTCCGAATTCGGCGGTAAATATAGCGTAAAGCTAAAAAAAAGGAGAGGATGAAAAGTCTCGAGACTAAATTTTCTCTGTCTACGTAGCATAGTAGAAAAAAGCGAAAGCTGTTTTTGTATAAAAATTAATAAAAAAATGCTCTATCTAAAGTACCTAAGTCATTATTTCTCAAATGACAGATAATTATAAACAAAATAAGTTGTGTGGTCGCCATTTAAACAAGCTAGGCTCTTAAGATTAAGGTGCCTAAATATGTATGTACATCGTACATAATATATATAACTATTGTAAGCTTCTTCCCATTTACCACAATTTTCACATAGTATCAAACAGAATATGGAGCAATATTAATATTTTGAGTTCATTTACTTAGTAATAAAACTTTATAATAAAATTAAACTTGTATTTTGTTTATTATAGATAGAAATGGTTGTTTGTCTTTTCTAATATTAACTAATTTTACTTTTTTTTCAGTGTAATGTTTTATAAATTTACATTAACAAACAACATCTTGTAAAAGAAACTAAGATATTGCGGCCACAATAACTTGGAACAAAATTCGTTGAAAGCTCCTAAGCTACCTAAGTGATAAATAATAATACCTAAGAGAGGCGTTGAGCTCCGCGATTTAAGATTCAATGATTTCGGGTAGAAAGCAGAGAAGAAGACACTCCCGTCTTCACACAGCTTTTTCACCAACCACCTTGCTATGTGGGAAAAATCATAAAACTGTAAAAAAGTAATATGATCTTTTGTTTTCGCGATTACTACACATTTTGAAATGAAAAAAATACATTTTTAAAAAACCCGACGTTTCGAACACTTTACAGTAGTCCGTGGTCACAGAGAGACTGAGGTGGCATTCGACAGATTCGTCTGTATTTTCGAATACCAAAAATATACGCGATTAATCCTGTTAAAAATAGTTTTATTTCAAAAAGTGTAAAAAAAAAGGTTAATATAAAACAACTTTAACTTGTAACGTTCTCGTAACTTTAGATTTTATTATTAATAAATTTCCTCCTGGCGTTAGCATACACATATTTATTGACATTAACGTGATAAATATGAAATTTTGTATGTATATTTGTATGCCCATACAAATTTACATACAACATTTTAATAACCCCAGTAATTAGACCATATTTGGTTCTATATTTAGTATCGACAGCAATACAAGGAACAAGTTAAACAAAAGCGTGTTTAATATAAAGCATCCGCCGTATAAATGATGATTAACGAACTTACCCGGTGCGAATGGAAGTTTTTCGATTAAGCGCAAGTCTCGAGACGTAACGTAATATAGAACGACACACCTCTGTCATTTGACGAAAGTAAATTGTGGTACGTAAGTTACTACTGTATTGTTTATATTGTTTATATACTATAAAAAATATATAAGTTAAAATTAATGTTATTAAAAGCCGAGGCTTGAGGCCGTCGTGGCGCAGTGGGAAAACGTCTGACCGTAAACGCTATAGTTGTGGTGTCGATTCCCATTCTTTTTTTTTTCTTTTTCGAATTTAATTTATACCACTACGGACATAAGGTCTGTACCTTTTTATTAAATATTCTTTATATTTATTGATACTATATTTCTTATAATGGAAAGTGGAAAATGGAGTATCTGTACACTATGTTCTTTCCGACTTTCTGTTACGTGAAAAAAGCAGTGAATGATATTAAAAGAGCTAGTTTGCGTTAGTTAAACATTTTTAATACTTTTCTTATTAAGCTAGTGTGTATTGAAGTTTCTTGTGAATTATTATTTATTTTTTAATATAGACGAATTTGACGAACCAAATTGTTGGTTTCTGCTTCTTGATATATAAACAACATATAGGCTATTACTAAAACTATTCTGTTCGATAAAATAAGGGATCCATATGATTTCTGTACAAATACTAGACTAATATATCCAACACAAGTTATAATAACCTTCGAACATATAATTGACATAAAGGTTTTATTATTTACATTTAACATTATTTTATAAAATTCAATTCATTTTTAATTTTCTCCGAGTAATTAACAAGTACTGTTTGAAAGGTTTGAAACAAGTTTTCTAGTATTTCTTCTAAAAGCGTAAACAGCAGCTTCCATTGCAATGTTTCAGGATGTAATAAGACTTAGACTAGAAAGAATCATTAAGTAAATATGTCTGTAGTAGTTTTGTGTTTGGACATCACAGTATTACATTACATAATTTTCTATGTTCATTTTTAGTCCTACGCTTTGTCACTGCGAGTTACACTTTTTGCCTGTTACACTTTTTCTAAAGATACTTTGGGAAGCGGTGTTCAACGCCGACTTTAATGTAATTTGTGTCTGGTAAATAATATTAATTTATAAAATTCTGCTACCCAAAAAACAATCTTTTCTACGAAAAGTATTTTTTTTTAGCTTCACGCTGTATCTCGCATATAGCAGGGTAGGCAGAGGGAACCTAGTGTCCACCGAATTTGGAGGCATTGCGTGTTAAGTAGCGGAACTTATCGCCGCGCTTTAACTCGACACCAAAGCGAAGAAAATCGAAATAATAATTATATCCACTCCTCGAGTGGAAATCGAATCCACAATTAGTCTCTTTACAGGCACACTCTGTGCCTCTGCGCCACGACTGGCCCCAATAGCCGAAAAATAATTTTGTAATAAGCTAATGCTGTTTATTAAATATTTTTAAATTTTTAAAGTGTTATTCACATATAAAAATGTTATTCATATCGTAAATATACGAATAACCCTTTAAAAATGTTAAAATATTTACGTTATATCAATATCAAAGATGTTAAACATAACAATACGTATTCTATGTATATGTATGAACATTGTACAATTGCCACTTCGTTCCGAATACACAATAATCTAGCATTATTTCAAACGGGAACATTCTTTTGATAAAGAGCTTATACAAATAACACCTTATAAATATTTACACGCATATGATTTTCCTTTTGCAAGGAAAAGATATAAGAATGTTTTGTACGTCGCGTCATGTATTCAACTGTTTTCTTGTTTCTCGTCTATGTTAGCTTTTTGACGTTTTACTTATAAAGTATTATATGTTGATAGATCAAAATTAGTAATTTAGTATTTTTAACTTCATGCTATAAGCCGCATACAGCAGGGTAGGCAGAGGGAACCTAATGTTAAAACACTCCGTTCCTCACTTTACGCCGGGATTTGCAGGCATTACGTGTTAAGTGACGGAACCCAACAGCGGACTTTGCCTCGACAACGAAGCGAAGAAAATGTATTTTAATCCTTTTTTTTTGCTTCACGCTGCATCCTGCATTCAGCAGGGTAGGCGGAGGAAATATAGTGTTAAGGCATTCCGTTTCTCACTTTCCGCCGAATCCTGGAGGCGTAGCCTGTTAAGTGTCGGAACTTAATGCCGCGGTTTATATCGACAACAGAGCGAAGAAAATAAAATATCAAATATTTAAATTTTCTTGACTGGGAATCGAACTCACAACCAGTTGCGTTACAGTCACACTTTGTGTCCAGCGCCACGACTGAATTGTGATATTTTAGTATTAATAGGTAAAAAAATCTAGAAAAACGTATACAAATTGAATCATAGCAGAATTTGAACTGGCTCGCCCTTAGAAACCATTAGTATTAAAATTAAAAGAAAAAGAAGAAGAAGAAAATACCTTAGCAGGATTCGAACTGCCTTACTTAGGAAAGCCGTTGATGCGTTCTAGCCAATTAAGCTACACGTCTCTGTCGAGCTTTTCAGAAATTCTTATACGCTTGTTACAACTTATGGTTTGTTGGAAACTCGTTAGGTTCACATTTTTAACCGTATTTCCCAATTTTTTTTCGTTTTCAACGTATGTAAATAGCACATTAAAAATATTGAAATAAAAAACCCGTCAAATCTCTAAAAGACGGTGCGAGTCGTGTAGTATTAGAATTTTTGAAAAATAACAATATATGTATATTTTTTCTTGTCTATTAATTATATTTATATTACTAATATAATACTTATATTACTTATATAACGTGTTAAGGCCGTCATGGTGCAGTGGAACAGCGCCTGACTGTAAACGCGATGATTGTGGGTTCAATTCCATTTAGGGGGAATAATTATGCCTAAATTTAGATTTTAACGCATTTAACTATAATGGCGACAAAGGAAACTCTGGTACCTAAGGCAAAGCGCGGCGTTGAGTTCCGCAATTCAATGTTTCGATTTCGGACGGAATGTGGAGCCTGTAGCTGTTCTTTTTCTATTACATATTTTATTTCATATATTTTGTAACAATCTCACTTACATGACTCATTATTATACTCACTCCAAAGATATGCTTTTGAAGATTTTGTAAACAACTTAAAAAATATAATGACTTTGAGCTACAAAGCAATATTGTGATAATAGAATGCGGATATAGTTGCTGCTCTTCGGGAGAGGCGCACAATAACACTATAATATCCGCCTGTTGCTGATGTTGGTGTGCGGAATATTTATGTAAAGGTCGGTTTTATATACGAAATGGCTAGTTTTAGTAATACGAAATAGAATTTGTTATAAGTACCTACCGCTAGTTTTAAGGCATTATAAAAATATAATATTTGTCATCCGCGACTTTGTTCTGCAATATAATTATTTCGTAATGTAACTATAAAGATTTTGAGAAATCGTCTTACTTGGTTTCGTACACTCGAAGATATGTCAGATTTCAATTTCAGCTTTCAGCTATTCAGCTTTCTTGTATATAGAATCTATTAAAGATTCTTTATACAAGAAAATCTCCTTGTATTAGCCGAGCGAGCTGTAAGCTTCAGAAGCTTAAGCACTAAATGGGTAATTATATCTCCAGTAGAATAATCTGAGATTTCGCAACATCAACGCTGTGTTCACGCACTTAGCTATAATGGTGATTGACGCACTAAAACCGGTATCAATCGAAGTTTTTCGATTAAGTGCCGTAGGTAATAAATGGTGTATTACGGACACTCCCCCGTCGTTCAGTGCGACAGTAATTATTCGTTGCTCATCCTTCGTAGGCATTTTATAGACCGTTAAACGCATAAAAGGCTTATTAAAGTTTATAACTGTGTTATTAGGTTGAAATATTTTTTTGTGTACTGTGTGTACTGTATCTATGTGCAAATCAAAAGATATTTTCAAATAAAACTAGTTTATGATTTATTAAATGTACATTATGATATTTTTTCAGCTTTATGCTTTTTTCTGTAAAGTAGGGTAGGTAGAGTATAGAGAGAATCCAGTGAAGTGTCAAGACGCTTCTTTCTCTACTTTCCGTCCGTACTCGAGACATTTCGTGTTAAGTGACGGAGCTCCCGCACTTTGTCTTGTTGATCAGAGTGGGGAAACTAATATAATTAAATTATAATAATTCCAACGAGTGGAAATTGAACATCCAACCATTTGTGAATTATAGTCAGTCGCTCTCACACTAAATTCTGTATTATATTAACATATTATAAGTAACTGTAGTGAAACAACTCAACATGGAAATAAGAAATAAGTTTTATTAATAGTGAATAAAAATTTCAATCTTATGCTATTCAAAACAATAAAACTTTACTTTTAGTTTTATATTTAAGTTTAGTTTCAAAGAGTACAATAACAATCGTTACTAAACGTTGGTACACGAATCTATGGTTAATTTATGTGCATATTTGAAGGCGCAATCGTACAGTCCATCAGGCGTCAGAAATCCACCGAAGAATATATTAAATTCAAAACGAGTTATTAAATACGCTCCCAACATTACTAGTCACGGACAGAATTTTTTGAGGAACTAAATGTTATCCAAGAGATTTCATTTTCTTCCGACGCTACGGGCATTATTTGTAGAAATTTTATTTAACAATCTCTCGATTATAAATTGTGTTAGCTAGATTAAGGAGATATGTTTGACAGGACCTAATGGACGTTCGAATAGGATTTTAAATTCTGTTCGGAAAATGTTTATTGATTTAAACATAGCCAATTATAATAGTCCATTTCCCCTATCTCCTAACTCCGAAATCCCACCGACTGTGAAACGAAGTGCAGTATTGTGTACCACTAGGTATTAACCTAGCAGGGGTATTTTTTTATTTATTACTTACGCACTACGGACCTATAATCCAGTATTTTTATAAACAATGACTTCTTTGTTTAACAAATACCTAATAAATATATTTTTTACATTTCCGTAATGTAAAACTAGAGTTACAAGACTTATAGAAATTGGTATATGTGCGTTTGATAACATAGAAAAGTTTTTGTTATAAGTGTAAGCGCGATGGTTATGAGTTCGAACTTCAGGTACAAGAACGAAGTAATAAAATTAATTTTAATTACTTCGTTCTTGTACCTAAAGCAAAGCGCGGCGTTAAGTTTCGCTACTCAACACACAATTATTTCAGACGGAAAGTGGAGAACGGTGTGTCTTGACACTAAGTTCCCAAATATGGGAGAAAATTGCAAATGGGACAACTTCTGACTGTAAACGCGACTGGTTCGTTTTGGATTCGATCCCCACTCAATTACATTTAAAAATGATTTTAACGCGCAATTCCTTGTTTACGGGTGGAAAGTGGGGAATGGAGTGGTTTTCTCTGACTACTGTCTAATAAACACTATGCTAGTAGCAATATTTATTGTAGCGATTTTCACCCATTTGAGAGATTTTAAACAAGCGGAAACCAGAAATGTATTGATGCATCAATGGATTCCCTTTGCACGCTTCACAAAATACAAGACATGTTTGAAATATATTAGATGAACATGGTTTTTTTTCTCTTTTATTTTATCTGAAGCAATTAAATTAAAAATAGTGAGAAAAAATAGTCATTTTACAAATAGGTTAAACTATATTCTAATAAAATAAACAAAAATTAAGCCCAAGGATTTCTTCTACATAAAAATACAGTTCGATTTCGTTACATTATTGTACTACAATCACAGCAAAAGTATTCATTGACTAAAGAGATTCCTTAGGCCCTTCAAGAAAACTCATTATCATTCAATGATATGATCTATTCTGCAAGACTAAACTTCACTAAAGAGATGAATAATAAATTTTAGAACTGTTGTTATCTTAATAGATTTTTTATTCATTGTATAGATCAAATAAAAAAAAAAACTTTCATTCATTTATAATTATTATTAATCGAGCTTTATAGTAAAAAGATGAAGATTGAAGTATGTACCCTACAATACGTTTTAGAATAGATATATAGAATAGATATATAGATTTTATTTGATATTTCATAAAGAAGAAAGAAAGGATTTACTCTTTTATCCCTTTTTACCCGCGACGGAACGGCGACTGTATATGTGTTTGGGGTGAGAGGTTGTTTGTTTGTTTGTTTGTTTGTTTGTTTGTTTGTTTGTGTGTTTGTGCAAATTACTATGTCAATTATTTCCAAAACTATAAGTCCGATTTTGATACGGTTTTCTATGATAGGTTAAGGTTCAATTGGCGTATGTTCTTAGATATGTCTTATTGCCTTAACTCACCAGGGGGCGCTGCAGTAAGCATTTTACGTGAAAACGAATGTTTTCAATTATCTCAAAAAATAATAGTCTGATTTCGATACGATTTTCAGTGATAGATTCAGGTTTAATTGGTGAATGTTCTTGGATATGTTTTATCGTGTCAAACCACCAGGGGGCGCTGCAGTAAGCATTTGTTTGTACTTTTTTTGTATTTATTTGTCTAAAACCGAAACTACTGCTCCGATTGAAAAGAGTTTTCATAAAAAGATTCATCTTTGCTTGATGCATATTTTAAGATTTTTCTTTTTTTGTTACGGGGAAAGCTCACCGGGGGGCGCAGCAGTAAACATTTGTTTATGCAAATGAAAAACTACTGGTCCGATTTACATGTAACTTTCAAGGATAGGTTTAGGCTTAATTGGTGCATCTTTTTATATATGTGCTACAGTGACCACTCATCAGGGGGCGCTGCAGTAAGCATTTGTTTGTACTTTTTTGTGTAAAACCAAAATTTTTCTTGTATTTCTTTGTCTAAAACCGAAATTACTAATTCGATTAGATAGAGTTTTCAGAACTAGATTTAGCTTTGCTTTGTGCATATTTTAAGATTTTTGTTTTTTGGTTACGGTGAAAATTCACCAGGGGGCGCTGCAGTAAACATTTGTTTATGCAGAGCAAAAACTACTAGTCCGATTTTGATGAAACTTCCAAAGATAGGTTCAGGTTTAATTGGTGTTTCTTTTCATATATGCGTTACGGTGACTACTCACCAGGGGGCGCTGCAGTAAGTACACTTGTTTGTGCGAAACTAAAACTACGAGTCCGATTTGAATGCAGTTTTCAATGATAGATTCAAGTTTACTTAGTGCATATTTTCATATATGTGTCATGTATGTTTACTTAGTGCATATTTTCATGTATGTGTTAACTCTCTAGGGGGCGCTGCAGTAAGTAGCTGCTTCTATTTTTTTGTGTAAAACCAAAACGACTAGTACGATTGAAAAGAGTTTTCAGTATTAGATTCCGCTTTGCTTAGAGCATGTTTTTAAATTTATATTACAGTGACAACTCACTAGGGGGCGCTGCAGTAAACATTTGTTTGTAATATTTAACACAAAGCTACAACTACTAGTCCGATTGCGCAGAGTTTTTAGTATTAGAGTTACCTTTACTTGGTGTAAGGTTTTAGGTATTTTTTTTACGTTATGAACACGCCAGGGGGTGCTGCATTAAACATTTAATTATGCAAAGCTAAAACTACAAGTCCAATTTGGATGCAGTTATCAAAGATAGGATAAGGCTTAATTAGTGCGTGTTCTCGTATATGTGTCATGGTGACATCTCACCAGGGGGCGCTGCAGTAAGCATTTGCTTTTATTTTTTGTGTGAAACCTATTTAGATGCAGTTTTCTGTGATAGGTTCTGGTTTAATTGCTGCGTGTTTTTATATGCCATATCACGAACTACCACGGGGCGCTCCAGTATAAATTAGTTTGTTCAAAATCAAAACTACTACTGGGTTTTGTGATTTTCACTGATTTGGTTAGACTTAAGTTTCGTGGAAATGTTACGGTGACAATCTGCCAGGCGCTGCAATAAGCATTTGATAACCAGAAAGCATTGGGTTTATAATTTCTTTTGGATTTGTATGAAGATTAATATAAAGTATTTCGATATTATGTAATAATATATAATCTATTCACTTTAAAAAGTTTAAAATAAAAAGCCCCCGACGGAGTCGTCCCCATCATCTCGTTACATATATTCTTTTAGGCGGGGGATTTACAGTTATTTTATCCTTTTTCAATTACAATTAAACCGTCGTGGGTTTTTTCAAAATTTTTAATTATCCCTTTTTATATCATTTATGTTTCGGATGCTTAAATATAATCTGTATCAGTTTTATTCACAGTTGTCAGACTTATTATAAAAGAGAAAAATAAAGTCATTAAGAATAAAGTGATTCAAATTATAAGAGGGGTTGGAATTTAAAAATATGGCACTTTGAAAGGACGCGCTAATTGACTCATAATGGATATTGGTAATTTATAAAATCAATAGAAAACGTCGTTTTAGATTTATTTACTCTTCTTAGAGATGTGAATAAGGTGAATTTTCCTTGAGATTGTTGTAGGGATCTTCGTACACGTGTATTCTCTACAGCACCACAACCTAATTAAATTGAAAGTTTCAAACCTTCTACGAAATTGGAGAGAAAGGTTGACTATATTTTAGATGTTCAGTTTATATTGACATTTAGAGAATTTTCATGCTGAAACCATATTTTTTTCTTCAATATGTTATAAACTTATTTTAACTGTTATAAACGTTTCAACCCGTATTTTCGTTTTAGGTCAGCTTCGGCGAGAAATGCCTTATCATTTTATTTGAAGCAAAGATATTCTTTAGGTCAAAATAATGATTAAAACAAGAAGTCTAGTGCTTTGCTTAAAGCCACAAATAAATGAATATCATTGAGATAGTATGAAAGTAGTATAATTTATATAGGTAATCTATAATATATATTAGATAAATATATATTTATACGTCACAGGTACCTGAGGCACGTGTTAGTTAGTGTGTATTATATGTTGCATGCACTCCTTGTTCATAAAAGCTCGTGTGTGTTAAATTTTATATTTCCCTCTGTAATTTTCCTAAAAAGATCTTTAAAAATTTTCTTTGAGATAACAATGTATAAATTTAGTATTTCATTAAAAGTGTTTGCTGAATATAATAGAAATTACATTCAATTAGTATCATTGCATTTACAATTTTTCTATAACGCATAACTAACTATACAACAACTACAACTATAATGAATTAAAATTCTTATAAGAAGATTCCTTTACAATCGTGAATTCAAGAGAAAAAAATCATTGTATAAAACTAATAGATATATCTAATACGTATCGTTTATGGTCTATAATATACAATATAACTTTCCTTACAGTTTAATAGTTATTTTTCTTGGTTGGCCGGTCAAGTCGAGCCAAAGTGTAGCGCAGTATCAGGGGATGGCGCTAATGATCGCGGGCGGGACACGCAACGGCTAGATTAGATCGGCCCAATTCTTGGGGAGTAATTTCCGCTGTATAGTTCGATAGCCCCCATTGCTAGAAAAAGCTTTAAGAAGCCGAGCCGGTAAAGGAAGTGCTATACAGTTGTTATATAATCTCAATCAAATTTTACTGATTAAATACAAAACGTAAATATAGAATGATTAAAATTATTTAAATTATATGTTAGCTCAACTGTCGTTTTTAAAATTATATTTTCAAATGTTTTTTTGTAATAATTGTCCATTATTTTATTCGAATTTCAATTTATTATAGTCAAAAGTGAAAGAGAAGTGAAAGTGGCAAGGGTTCGCCTCCGTATACGTATGTAAAGTATAAACTGTTTTGGTTTGTTTACAGGACTTTACTTTTCTATATTTATATGAATAGACAACAATAAAAAAAATTAAAAAAATATATTAGTTGCAAAACTAACTTCACATTTTAATCGCTTAACAGTTACATAATAGTAGGACTAAACTACTGTCTAGAGTCGTAGACACTTTGTTGGCACGTTAAGGGGCGTAACTTAACGCAGTGTTTCGTGAAGGAATAAATGAATTTTACCATATTGGAAATGGGAATAATCTTGACAAGTTGTTATTTATAATATTCAGTATCAATAGTAGTTTAATAATTTGTTAGTGTTAAAATAAGTAGCTAAATTAGAAACTAACAAAACTTTTTCTACAATCAATAAAACTACTTTACTTAAGTTTTTAATATGCCAGCTAAAGTGAAGTGGGCATAGTTTTATGCTAATGCGACGCCGGAAGAGAGGTAGCGTGGGCGAACCGATACCTGTCAGTTTTGAATTTTAAGGAGGTGACCTTTTATATAGATCCCAAATTCAATTTTGATTTGTAAAGGATCAAATATAATGAAAGTTTTTTATATTTGACATAACAAATGTTGGGTTTATAGCCAGATTTTTTCAGCAGAAATGCTTTTAGAGCCGATACTGTTATTAGAAGATTCAAAAGAGTTTTTAAAAATCTATATAAATAATATCTTATCTGCAATACTACACATACATTATAATGTCATTAGGCATAAGTTAAAGAATAATCTACGTTCATCGTAGAATAAGTTGTAAATATATATTTTATAAAGTTGCTTAAAATCTTGTTTAACTAAATAGTAGTAAAATTGCGCGACTGTGCTTTTAAGTAAGACGTACTTATTAGTCTCGCCTTGTGGCTTCCAAAATTAAATATTCTTCTCTTTAGTATTAGGATAATAAAAAGAATTTATTGAAAGTAGAATTAAATGGATTATTGTAGAATATATCGTTTTATTAAAAAAAAAATAGCTTCACGCTATATCCCGCACACAGCAGGGTAGGCAGAGGGAACTAGTGTTAAGACAAGACTTTCCGCCGAATTCGGAGGATTGCGTGTTAAGTGGCGGAACTTAACGCCGCGCTTCACCTCGACACCAGAGCGAAGAAAATGGAAATATAATTTCCACTCCTCGAGTGGGAATCGAACCCACAACCAGTCGTTTACAGTCTCACTCGTTTTATTATTTATGTATTTATGGAATATTAAAAAATGTGATCGGAAATATATTTTTTTGGGTCGTCTTAATAATAATATATACAAAGATTATAATATTTAAACATCACAGTCTTTACTTTTATAGTTTGAGAATGTGAATTTTTAGTTTAAAGAAGTTTCATTTTAAAAAGTACTAGAAAATTTTAAATGTATCGTAATAAATAAGAAAATAAATGTTATTGAACGACATATGTTTAACTCGAGTCCATCCAGTGCTCTTTGATTGATTGAAAGGGTAATATGGAAATGTATTGGTTTCGGTCGCTTGTATCAACGTTATAAACCTTCGTAATTGGCTATTGATTTCCTCATTTGCATAGTTCAATGTAATACAACTGTTGGATTCTGTGAAACCAATACTATCCATGATGTTCATTTAGCGTCTCGCTTCATCTCGCAAACAAGTGTAGAATAATGTATAGAGAATGTAGTAAAAGATGCTTCGTTTTCCAGTTTATGGACGCAATCGAGAAATTTCGTTAGAGTTGCGAAACTCAACGCCGCGCATTTCCTTGCCTCTTTGGAAAAATATAAATTGATATTATATGTCTTAAAATCTAAAACTGTATCAGTTTATTATTGTCTTATTTTTTTAAAAGGTTTAAGATTATGATTTGCTTGCGTCCATTTCAAGATATTTGAGCCGTTCATACTAAAAGTGTTCATAATAAAGATCAAAGTAATCCATTGTATATAAGACTTTTAGCACTAATATTTTAAAATGATGCATGAAATGTTTTGTATACAATTTCTAATATTACAACGTAAATTAGATTAATTCAAATTTATAGCATGTTTAGAGAAGTAAAACATAAGCTATGTTACAGTATAAGTCCGAAATGAATAATGATAGAAGAACAGTTAGGACTTTTACCATGAAAATTGGTAAATAACAAGATTTACCGTGGTTTCGGCTTTTACAGCAACATATATATTATTTATTACTTTATATATTGTTGAACGTACGCCATACCTGATCGAATTAAGATTTTAGTGCTAAACAAAAAAGCTAATAAACGCCCACGCTCATAGTTTGCCGGATAATATAACATAGTTACTGATTTAGTTTTTCTGACGTTATAATGAATGTTCTTATTATATTAATATAATTCCTAAGAATATTTTTGTGATAATAAGATTTTCTTGCTATATCAATTAAGGAAGTGCTTCAAGCGTACTAGATTCTTTAGGGAACTCGTAGAAATTATCGAAGTAACAATATTAAATTTAAAAAAAAAACAAAATGTTAAGTAAAAAAAAAATGTGGTAGATATTTGTGCAAATATTTGTAAATAAAAAAGAACAAAAATAGACACTTGAAATTTGTCCAATTTTAACTGTAAAGGAAAAAATGTAAACATAATTCCTTAATATGAAAACATTATCTACCTACATATGTTTTAAAACGATAAAAAGTTAAGAACAACCACCCAATAATACGTAACGGTAACAAATAACAAAAGAGTAATTTGTTGTAAAAGTTTCAAGCTTCATCAGAGATAACTTACCGTCACGCTATATTTTACGTACCAGAGCGAAGAAAAGAAAAATGGGTTAATAATTTCATCAAGTGGGAATATACCCCATAACCATCGAGTTTGCAGATTACAGATAAGACAGAGATGCAGTGACACTGTGCCACGGCGGCATCAAATAAATAAATAATACTTTATTTACACGTTTAAAAACGTTTTAGCTCGACAATAATTATTGTTTATATTTCTTCTAAAGCAAATTATCCTTGTATTAGAAAACTCCGCCCTTTCAATAACAAATGTACATCTTTTTAACATTTCATATTTACGCAAGCACAATTAGAATAACTCCATCAAGTAGTTCTAGGTGTTTAAGTACTTTTTATACGTATGTATGTGAAGAAAAATTAAAACTAGCTTTATAGTGTCTAGAGAGAAACCTCATTTTTTTCCCGCAAAGCAGTGTAGTCAAAAAGATCATAGTGTCAAACACTCCATTCTCCGCCCGAATCAAGACATTTCGGGGGAAATGGCGGAACATTACGTCGCGCTTTAACTTAAGTACCAGAAGAGAGAAATGAAAATAATATGTAGCCATTTCCGCAAGAGGAAATCGAACCCACATTATCACTTTTACAGTCATATACTGTCCAATTGCGCCATGATGGCAGTTATAGTCGTTTGTAGGATAAAACTAACACAAAGTAATTTAAACCAAATTGCATCAAAATCTGATTTTCTGCTAAAATTCTAATTGGACTAACAAAATTTCCGTAATTTCTCATACAGAAATATGAAGAGCAATTCGTCTAAGGTAGTATTTTGGTAATTAGCGATGTTATTAATTTCATAGCGCGTACCACCGTGATATTATGAGAGCGTTACGTGCGAAAGGGCAATCAATCAGAGGTGTTGAACCGTTAGTAGCGAGCGTGAGTAAGCCTATTTGACTGGTGTAAAGTCATAAGTAACGCTACGATTTTGGCATGTTTTGAAGGGAGTTTCAATAGAAATGGGTAAAAGCTTTCTTTTTGCTTTCCATTTGAGGAATTGGAGTAAGAGATGTTTTGACTGTTGGTTTGTGGTTATTTGTGGAATAATATGTTGTTGGAATTTAAATATTATTTTCATAAAAAAATATTATTATATAAAATTTAGAATAGATAAGAAATATCAATATTCGAGAGACGCTTGCACAGCAGTAAGGGAAACGTTGTGTCAAGACACTACTTTCACTGTTTGCCCGAAATCAAGACAGTGTATTAAGTGGCAGAACTAAAGAATATTAATTATTAGATTTAATAACGTCATGCCATAAACAAAATATATTACAAATAAACGTGCTGTAATGAAATTGTGGCTCCCATACCGCAGAAACCTACTAAGTAGATTTTTACGAGCGTTATCGGTTTTTCCCTCGAGAATGAATATGTACATATACAAATAAAATTAGGCAAAAATATGCTCTGAGAGTAAAATAATGATTTTTCGTTTCTTCATCTTTTATGGTATACACGGCGACGTTCGAAATCATTTCCTTTCACCCACGAGACTCTGTTTTCGCACCGGAAGATGTCTGTCTCCATGACAGGGTTTTGCCAAATCGAGGTAAATAATTATATCTTTTGCGCTGATGTTATATTTATACTAGATTCCAATGTATAGCTTCCGTTTCCTATAGTCCGTGTCAGACACGCTATCCGGTGATTCAGAGTTTTTATAACATGCTTATCATCGAGTCATGTTGATGCTGTTATCGAATATAATAATCTTGGAAAATATATAACCTTCTTGGTGTTTTGTATTTTTTAAATTTAGATGTCTTTGTAAAAAGGAGTTTTTTTTTTGAAAACAAATAACAATCAGTTAAAGTTGTTTTCGACTTACTCTTTATAATTGTTAATATAAATATTTAATGTCGATGGTTACTTGTTGAATAACTTTTAATGAGATATTAATAAACAAAAGATAGCTTTAAAAATGAAAAAATAACAAGTTTTAAAATTTAGTTAATTAGTATAGTTAATTAGTATAGCATTGACTTTACTTTGTTGTTATTATTCTTTATTTTATGGCTTTCAGGTGTGCCAGTTGAACACTATTTATTTCGCCAGTATAATAAAATATATAGAATAGAGAACCCATGATGGACCCACGTTGGAATAAATTTAGAGTAAATAACATGTGGCCAGTCGTGGCCCAGTGGCACAAGCGTGTGACTGTACTGGTTGTGGGTTCGATTCCCACTTGAGGAGTGGAAATTATATTTCCATCGCTCTGGTGTCGAGGTAAAGCACGGCGTTAAGTTCCGCCACTTAACACGCAAGCCTCCGAATTCGGCGGAAAATGGGGAACAGAGTGTTTTAACACTAGGTTCCCTCTGCCTACCCTGCTGTGTGCGGGATACAGCGTGAAGCTAAAAAAAACATGTTAAAGGATTTAATGGATGAAAAATAAAAGGTATTATTTAAACCACCACCTGAAAAGGAAATGGCCAGTTGTGGCGCAGAGGCACAAAGTGTGACTGTAAAACGACTGGTTGTGGGTCCGATTCCCACTCGAAGCGTGGAAATATTTAATATTTCCATTTTCTTCGCTCTGGTGACGAGGCAAAGCGCGTCGTTAAATTCCGCCACTTAACACATAATACCTCCAAATTTGGCGGAAAATGGGAAACGGAATGTCCTAGCACTAGGTTTCCTCTGCCTAGGGTAGGATGTGCGGGAGACAGCGTCAAAAAAAATATAGCTTAATTTTATTACATCTAATATATATACATAAAAAACACAAAAAGGTCTAAAGACAACAGATATTTAAGATTACGGGGACGGGGATCTTTGCGGAAAAGGACATCATAGATTAATTTATTTTTAAGACACTGTTCTGTTATACGGGTAATTATTTGATTCGTGATCAATTTTTTTTTTAAGAGAAATTGGATGGAAAGATGTATTTAATTAGCGGTGTAAAGCTTGCTTACTCTATATATACCGGTGGAGCTTATAAAATCGTTTAATATTGCTTAACTTTCCTTGTGAAAAAGTCTCTTAAGATAACAGTTAAAGTAGACGAAGTGTATTACTGACCAAAAATACTTAAAAACGCTTACATGGAAGAAGCTAATATTGAAGTGATGAGTTCAGAAACTAAATATTTTATTTATCAATTGCTTGTACAGTCCTTTACTTAAAAACTTTACTTTGTGCATTTAAATAAAGTTATAAAGAATCATTTAGAATGATATACATCATTCTAAATTATTGTAGTAATTATAACACTATTTTTTATTATTATAGCCTTAAATTATACCATAAAAAATAATTGTAAATTTAAACAAATTACAATACTCCTTCTAAAAATACAAAGAAAAAAGGTTTATTGAAATATCCTAACCTTAAACATTTATTGTACATGTGTCAAATCAGAGTCGATACAGTGAAGGCGATAATAAAGCACCAGGGAAAGCCATTTTCCAATACCACGGTCAATGGGAAGTCCTTCTGGAGTATTATTTTTGGCGCGAGCGCGCTCGGGACGCCGGGACGGCCAGTGCGGGATGCGACCTGTTGAAGTGAGGTTGCGACGTCACAGCTCCCGGGATAGGCGTTGAATTTGAATTTGGAACGCGTTCTATTGTGCGGCCAGTTTCAAGTGTAGTGCTTTGTTTGGGAATTTTTGTGTGTTATCTGTGGAGGTAAATGATTTTTTTTTAATTTTAAATTAATTATTGATTGTTAGTCTTATATTTATTTTTTATTGTACATATACAATAAAAATGTATTTAATTTTTTTAAATATATTTATTTAAAACTACTATTTTTTTTTCATTTTTATTTTAACTATAAATATTATTAGAAAAAACCAAGCTTTATTTTTATCTTTAGAACAAAGCAATAGATCTTAGCGCGGGTTACTAATGCCATTGTTTTTTGAAGAGGAAAATTTATTAATGCCAGCGTTAAGGAGGATGATAAGTGGACGTTTATTTGTGCGTAGGCGAGGATAAGAAGGATATGGTGTGGGTCGTAGAACATAGTCGTATATATATATATGTTTGTGCGCACGCGAGTTTTCTTAGGTAGGTATATGGTATTTTAGTATATAGCTGTGAACTAATTAATGCCTTAGCAATATAATCCTAATATTATTTACTATTTAGTATTAAACGATTATATTTTTTCCTAATATAGTAATGGTCTGATCTTAAAGTATATATTATAAGATAAAACCTAGTTTTTCTTTCAGATTCAATAAAGATATCAAAGTTTTAATTGTTTTTAGTATTAACTACACGTGTAAGGCAGAATTATGAAAAAAAATTGGTAATATGAACCCGGCGAAACTGGATTGGACGCTAAGGCTTTCATATCACTGCTAGTTCTTCCGTCGATAATGCAGTTTCGGATGCCAATCGATAATCTAATAGATGATTTTTTTATGGAATTTCTTTGTTATATGTCTCTCTCTAATTTGCATTAGTGATTATGATTATAATATTTAAGGAAAGTTTTAATACTGAACTTACAAGTAGGGACTTACATGGAAATGTGAGTATATAGGATCTTATTGGCTTCCATTTTTCGTTGCACAATTTTAAAATTAGTATAGTAGATATATAATAAAAAAGCTCATTTATTATAACTTCCCATTAAATATTAATATTTTTACAAGGTCATTTTAGCTTTGAGCACCTTTCGTATCCTTCCTAACACGGTAGAAAGAATCTAGAGCCTAGATTCACTGTTCTCCTATTTCGGTAACCTCCAGTATCGGAACTAGGGAGCGATAGACAATTTAACTTAATATTTTAATTTATAAAAGGCAAATTAAAACTACTAACTCGAAAACCCATATCTAATTTAAAAGAGCTTTTACGTAAACTTTAACGTTGCATACTGCGCGAAAGCGAACTTCTGATTACATTTTTTAAATTTCGTTTTTTTATTGTTTTAAATATCAATGTTCAGATATATACTTAACCAATTAAAAACTTCATAAAATGTATACGTTCTATTTTTAAATAATGTATCATATTACGTTATGAATTAGCGTTACAACATTAAAACATATTTTTTACACATGAAAATAAAACTGCTATTTATTCTTTATTTATTTTCTTTTCTTTAAATAAAGCAATAAATTTAAAAATGTTTTTTTAGTATTTTGTAGGAACTCTTTTCTATATTATTTGATGTATTGAAAACAAAGATAATTCACAATCCAGGGTTAAAATTCCATTTTCTGGCGCCTACACAGCTAGCGTTATCTAAAGGTTAGCACCAAAATAACTTATTAAACATTTATTATATACTACCATATAAACAAATATTTAATGTACATTTAAGATATTTTATAGAAGCAAGTAGTGTGATTAAAGTGGATTTCAATGAAGATTAGACATAGAATTTTAGGCAGTCGTGGCGCAATGGCACGAATGTTAACGACTGGTTCTGGGTTGGATTCCTACTTGAGGAGTGGAAATATTTAATGTTTAAAAAAGACATTTGAAAATGAGCATGCATTGCTCAATGGTGAGAGCGCCTGAATTCAGGAGATGCGGGTTCGAATCCCGCTGCGTTCAAATTTTTATACGCTTTCTTTAAACGTCTTTTTCCATTTTCCTAAGTGTGGAATAACACTTTAAAAATGTTTAAAAGTAGTTTGTGTTTCCTTCGCTCTGGTATCAGAGGCAAAGCTCGGCGTTAAGTTCCGCCACTTAACACGCAATGCCTCTGAATTAGACGGAAAGTGGGGAACGGAGTGTTTTAACACTAGGTTCCCTCTGTCTACCCTGCTGTGTGCGGGATACAGCGTGAAGCAAAAAAAAATATTAGGCATACAATAAGAGGCAGAACAAACAAAAAGCGGTCTATTTAAAAATCCATATTAAGAAAAATATACTTTTGTCAAATTGTGTGAATAGGTAAATTTTTATAGTTTCAAAGTTTTTATAGCTTCTTTCACCATCACAGGGCACATGAGAATGTAGTGTCTTCGCACTCCTTTCTCCACTTTGTGCCAGAATCCAAGATGTTACTATTTAAGTTGCGGCTCTACTCAACTTAACGCTGCGTTTCCTTTCACCAAAGCGAAGGAATAAAAAATCACGCCACGTTGGCCTTTATAGTAATAGATAATCACAAAATGTTTGCTTGTTGAACAAGTAAACAATATATACGGGGAAATCAAGAAATTTACTTTACATTGCTTGATATCCCCGTACATATTATCAAATTAAATTAAACAGTATTTGTTAGAACTAATACCGAAATCTTATTTTTTTTCAATTTACCTAAATTTTATTTTCACAAACAGCGCAGTTAAGAATCTATTATCTGTTATTATATATTATGATTATTTTTTACTGCACATGGAATGTGTTCGCTATCAAAACTATAATAGGATTTTAATATTATTGGCGAGAGTAGAACGCCAAGTATAATTGCTCTGATAACCATCAAATCTGGATAAGTAGGTAATAAATAGCTGCAGTAAAGATATTGTTTAATTATAATTATTATTATATTATTTTTATTTCTAGGCTTTGGTACCTAAGATAAAGTGCGGCGTTGAGTTTCGCCACTTCATACGTAATGTCTGGATCTCGTTAGGGAAGCGGATAATGGATTGTTTTGACACTACATTCTTTCTAATTAATCTGGCCTTTAGAATATACCCCACTTAAAAAATATTTAGATTCTTTTAATTTTAGTAGTTTTTTAAAGTTTAAATTCAGTATTTTTAATTTTTAAATTCGTCCTTTCATAAAACACGGATATTTTTTAAAACAAAAAAAAATACGAAACGTAAAAGATTAGAACATTTTACAAAGATATATATCATGAGATATAAGTGATAATAAAAAGCAATATATTTATTTGTTTTATTTGTATTATTTATTACTAACGATCCGCTTGCAGCTTTGCCTGCGTAAATTGAATATTTAGCCAATTTGATAAGACAGTGATAACTCGTTTATTTACGAACAGATTTAAATAAAATGGGCTCTAAATGTTAACGGCAGATTTTTAAAATTAAGATTCAAAACTGCATTTAAATCAAGTCATTCATTTAAATTTTAAATCATTTAAATCAAGCAGTTTCTAGCACTGGGAACACACAGACAAACAGACAAACTAAAAAAATATATATTATTTTGGGTTTTATTATATTGCCAAATGACCTCAATAATATTTTTTGTCATATATTATTCACTAGCGACCTGCTCGCGGCTTCGCCGCGTGAACTGGATAATTGTTTCGTTATGTTGCAACCCTCGGGGGTGGATTTATGAAAAATAAAGTAGCCTATCTTTGATCTTCGATTATCAACAATATTTATTCCAAAATTCATTACAATAGGTCAAGAGGTTTAGTTTTTTCATATAAACTTTCATCCCCTATTTCAACCCTTTCGCGGGTAATTTTTGACAAAATAAGTAGCCTATGTTAGACCCATAGTTATTTACTACTTTCATTTTAAATTTCATCTAAATCGGACCGGTAGATTAGCCGTGAAAGCGTGACAGACAAACACACAGACTTTCGCATTTATAATATAAGTATGGATGTTTCTATCTATTAGTTAAACCTTTATTATATGCATAGATTTTGCTACATAAAATGAAAATGAAAGTTCATGGCTCTTGATTTGCTCGTTATAAACAACACAATGCGCTTACAGCTTTCATAAAACTTTTGCCCTATAAAGTTATTAGCCATGCATGGAATTTCCATATAAAAGTTCTTTAGATTATATGTGTAATATAGTAACTGTAACAATGCTGTAATTTAATCAAATGGTGTCAATTAATAAAAAAATTATGGCATATATGTAGTACAATAAACTACTGGATGTGTAATGTAAGTAAATCCTGATGAAATCTGAAAATACAATATTTTTATACCAAGACTATTCCAGTGTTTCGAAAAAATATTTTTATTGTAAAGCACCTTTTGGATTAAAATACTCTCAAGTCCTTTTAATTTTAATCTTAGTTTATGTAGACGACTTGCATTTTTTGATTCAAAGTTTCATTTTTGAAGAACAGAGTGCCTTACCTCCTCTGCTTTATGGAAATAAAGTGTGAAGCTAATAAAAAATATTATTACGTTCTTTATCAAATACTCTATAGTGGAACACTATTTTATCTAAAGCCAAACTAAAATCAGACGACGATGTAACAGCACCTGAATACATTACAAAGGCACTTAAAACTCAGATAAGGGTAATCTATGGAGTGCGTGTAGTCGCGTCATGATAGTGTTACCAATTCGAGCTTTATACTGACTTGTTTTGTTAACTATATTAAATTTATATGTAAATATAGTACAGTACACAGTACGGTTCAATTGTGATGCATTACAACGGTCTGACTGATTGTAGACGCGATGATTGTAGGTTCGATTCTCACTCGGGGGAATGATTATATGTTTTTTTTTATAAAAAGGACAAGGCAAACGAGCGTTCGGATCACTTGGTGTTAGGTGAACACCGTCGCCCGATTTTATAATATTATCATTTCTCAGTGCTGGTACCTATGTAAGTCAAAGCGCGGCGTTAAGTTTCACCATATATTAATTTAGGGCGAAAAGAAGAAGACGAGTGTTTTTGACACTATATTCTCTATGACTACTTCACTATGCGGGAAAAAACGTGAAGCTGCAGAAAATATATACTATACTAGCTTCACGCTGTATTCCGCACGCAGCTGGGTAGGCAGAGGGAACCTAGTGCTAAGACACCCCGTTCCCCACTTTCCGCCGAATTCGGAGGCTTGCGTGTCAAGTGGCGGAACTTACCGCCGCGCTTTACCTCAACACCAGAGCAAAGAAAATGGAAATATAGTTTCCACTCCTCGATATATACTAGTACTAGTCCACAAATATATGCTAGTGTTTTTCCAATAGATTAAAATGTCTATTTTCTATACTAAATTCTAAAACTCGTTGTAAAAAGTCAATAGATTTATCTGTTGCGAAAATGGAACCGAAATTCCTATATAGAAATATTTGAAACCTAAAAAAGTAGCCTGAAAAGGGCATCAGAATATGTGACCCTATTAATTATAAAAAGCGTATTACTTGAAGTTCGGAAAAGTAATTTAATTTAAAATGGTTCTCGTTCAACCTTCATAACTTTTGGAAAGCGAATGGCAAAGCCAATGTGTAAAATCTTAATAAAAGTTAGATTTTCCTTAAGCACAGTGTGCTATTTTACCGAAATAATCAATAATTAACTTTTTCATGGTTTAAAATATACGTCTGGTATCTAAGTAAGATAGTTATTTCTATTATGGGTATTTTAAATATATAATTGTGACCTAACATACAATTTTGTTTTTATTCTTATACTGTATGGTTTAGTTTATTTTTTTCCGTTTCACGATTCGTCCCTTACCAGGGTAGACGAGAGATTTTAGTGTTAAGTCACTCTGGCTTTCACTTTCTGAACTCAGTAAAGGTATTGCTTGTTAACTTGCGGAACTCAACACCGTGATTTGTCTTATCAGAGCGAAATGCTTGAGGTTGCTAATATATTTATATAAAAACAATATATAAAAATAGTTTAATTGAAAACAATCATTATAAAGATCTTATTTACTCATTTACTAATGTTACAGAATATTAATGAATATTGTTTACTATGTTTTCCATTAAAATATTGGTTAAAACTACTTTTAAATTGTCCTTTGGGACTTGAAGTTCTAATTTATTTAGGTGAATTGGAAAAGTTCACTGCGTTTGTCTTTACTATACCTACATATAAAGTTACAAGATTGCGTAGTCGAATTATTTTGTAATGACAATTTGATGTACTTGTATTAAATGAGAAACTGTTTATGCAGTATAAAAGAAATTCTTAAAAAAACTTGAGACTAATATTTTTAACAAAAAAAGCAGCTTCACATATTTTCTTACATAGCAGGGTATTTAAAGAGGACCTGGTGTCAAGACACTCTATCCTAAATATTCCACTTGAAGACAGACATTGCGTGTTAAGTGGCGGAACGCCACGCCGCGCTTTATCTTAGCCCATCGAAGAAATGAAAATTTAATTATAATCTTTCCCCGAGTGGGAAACGAACCCACAACGATCGTATTTACAGTTAGACGCTGTCCCACTGCCCCACGACGGCTTCTTATCTTATTCCTTTTCAAATTATTAAAAAAATATGTGTGTTATGAAAATGTTACTATATAAAATCATAATAAATCAACTTTTATTTTAATTTAGTGGTGGTAACATTGACGTTTAAGATGGATTTTAGAAGGCATTTAACATTAAACTTACATTCTCGACTCATATTTGTGTAATGAACCATATATGTACATATATCTTAGAAGGGATTATGTAAGATTGAGACGGTCTCATAATATATTATATGTCTTATGTATATAAATGTTTTGTATTTATTAGTTAAGTTCTTGTATTTTTAAACAAATTTACTCACGTATTGACTAAGTTTATTTTTTAAAAACACCTTAATAAATTCTAAATAAACATCAGAATGGTATATAATGGCCCTCGTGGCACAGTGGAACAGTGTCTGACTGTAAAGCCACGGTTGGGGATTCGAATGTCACTCGGAAAATCATAATATTTCAATTTTAATTTCTTCGCTCTGATACTTAAGATAAAGCGCGACAGGTAGGTCCTCTTTGATCTATACCGAGGTACGGTATACAGGAAAAAAAAATGACTTTGCTTTTTTATATTTAGTAATCGCTTCGCCTAACCAAAAGGCCCATTCCACGTAATCAATATTAACACTACGTATCTATATTAAACGTACGGTGAAAGGCTAATAAAAAACGTTTCGACACTAAACAAATATAAATAGAGTAACTTGTGCAAAATATTTGCTTTAGTGTTTTGTATTGAGAGTTAGCCAAAATTTTGTTTAAAGTATTTTTACGACGCGATCAGAGGTTATGTGTAATCATTGTTCATTTATTTATCAAAGTTTTATATATATTTCTTTAACAACGTGCAGAAGCTTTTGTTTTATTAGATCTAGATGCTAGATCGATACTAGTAGAACTTTTAGTTATCAAATGCAAACAACTTGACACTTTAGCGCCACGTAGAGACGTCTTCTCCTTATGCGTTCTCTATCGCATTTATCACTGGAAGTGTTTTGGAGAATTGTTTGACCTGATACCTGCCGCTGAATATTCTGATTGCACAGTACATGCCAGATTAAAATACCATCCCCACCACCTGGATACCTGGCATGGCTGTAACTGTGTAACCTCCTCCTCCTCCTGATGTTACACGGGGCCGTGGGCGGCGGTGTTCATCTAACACCAAGTGACCCGAACGCTCGTTTGCCATGTCCTGTCTAACACCAAGTGCAAACAAAAATCTCAAAAGATAATTATTTCACAATAAATATATCCATATGAGTTCACAATTATTATACTAGGATATAATGCCAGCAGAAAGGCCTGACAAAATCGGTCCAACCAGCAGAGGCTGGCTGGAAATAAAACAGACAAAAATTTTAAAACTACTATTTCAGTAAAAAGCGTTTATTTCAACATTACAAACGGACACTTTAATTTTACTTACTTGTATAGATATAGATAATGACAAGTGCTTTAAATTACGTATACATCTAATTAAAGTACTTTGAGTTTATCAACGCACTGACTAGGAATAAGTTTGAAGTAATTTTGTGGAAAGAAAATGTAGGAGACTTCTCCTACATAGGCGAGAGAGATACAAAAATAAATGTCTATAACCTATCAAGAAATGTGGGCTTGTCTCACCCTATCATTAGTTAATATCTACTATGTATTTTGAAGGCAGGAGTAGTTTTTAAGATTTCGGTATAATTTGTGGGGCAAAGCTACGTATAAAAGCTCCAGAACAAACTCTTTCAAACGTAAATCAATCATTCTTTAACCTAGGTTTTAAAAGCAGTTACTACAGTGTTTAAAAAACAGTTACTATTAAGCAATGTAAATTAACATACTATACAAATTATTAAATTTGGATCATTATGATGAAGCTACTAAGCAAAATACTCGGGTATCCATCTCTTATATTCAAGAATATTAATAGATTATGCAGAGAATATTTCGTAGTTACTTTGGTTTTATTAGACAGTCAGGCGTTGGGTGTTTTAGTCCATATTTTAAAATTTTTACGTGACTTAGTCGTTTCTATTTTCATATGGCGTAAAATTCAGGAAATATTGGTGTAAAAAATTACATTCATACATGTCACAATATTATAAAACGAAATACTCAATAATATTATAACTGTGAAAACCTGTCTGTCTGTTTTTATGGCTAAACCACCGATCCAATTAAGATGGGATCCAGAATGAAAATAGGTGAAGACCCATGGTCAACCATAGGCTTCTTTTTTATAATAAACCTACTTCTAAACAATTGAAATATGGAATGAAAGTTTATTTCAGCTAATTCTACCCAATTTGTTTCAGGTTTGAAGTGTAGTGCTGTGTAAATGAGAGTGGCGAATGCGTGTGTCATGTGGTGAAGTGCGGTGAAGTGTTGGTGGTCGCAGTGGTCGCGAGTTCGTTCCGCGTCGCCGGCCGCCGCGGCGGTAGTCATGCCGCCGAGTTGACGACGGCGGCCGGCCGCGCCTCCCGCCGCTCGACCGCTCGCTTTTCAAGTAAGTTGTATTTGTTATGTATTTTTGTAAGAGCTTCACGTTTTAACTTGCATAGTGGAGTAGTCAGAGAGGATCTAGTGCCAAGACACTCCGTCCGAAAATTTATATATTGTGTATTGAGTGGCGAAATTCAACGCCGCGCTTTACCTTAGGTATTTGAGCGAAGAAATGAAAATTTAATTAAAGTCATTTTCGAGTGGGAATCTGAGACACTGGCCCACTGCTCCACGACAGCCACGTCAGTGAATTATGTACAATCTAATATTGAAAATATTGAAAAATGTAGATGACATTTCTAACATTTTAAAAGTATTATTCACGTAATTAGGGAATTGAAAAACATTTGAGATAATCTATAAAAAAATGGACGCAGTGGGATTTGAATCTGCGCCTCTTGGCATAAGCGTTTATAGGTAAGGTAAGTATAAGATATAAAAAAAACAGTGCTGATGGTTTGCCATCTAATTGCTGGATTAATAAATTTATTTAACAAAATAATATTCGTCCTCTTTTCAGTCAAGTACTTAAAGGTCATCCATCATAAGAAAGATGTCTTTTACAAATATACCGAAGGTTTCTATCATCACTCCGCTTAGTTACAATATAGCGATATTCCATATTCTCTACATACATAGAACGAACTAGTTGGTCTTGGTCTTAAGACATATGACCAATAAGATTTAAGATAAAGAATTAAGTTAATATGCAAAACGTCTTAGATAATACTTTGCGAAACCCTCAACTCGTACATGACTAATTTTTTTATGTAGCAACATTTCTCAAAAAGCTCTTCGAGGTTAGACCGACCGTAAATATTGTTTTATCCTACGTAGTGATTACAATTTATTTTGGGAATGGCTCATATGGACGAGTCAAACAAATCTATTTGGATACTTACATGCGTTATACGTTATTATGTTTTGCTTTTCGAGCTTTTTTTCGTATTAATAGAGTAATTAAAAATTACCTAGTGTTAAGACACTTTGCCACTTTCCCAACGGAATCGAGATATTGCACGTTCGCGGAATTCAACTCCGTGCTTTGTCTTATTTTCAGAGCTAATAATGAAAGTAATTTAAATATTGCCCCAAGTCAGAATCAAATCCACTACCAATCGGGTTTACACTCCGCCGTCCCACTGTGCCACGGTGGCTTCTATATATTCTACGTATATTACCTGTCCATTATATTTTAGTCATATTGTTTAAGTTCAAATGGCAAAATTAACCAGTGAATGGAAATTTAATTAAGTATATTAATTTATTGAAATTAAAGCGCAACTGCTATTTACGCTTTGTTGATTCTAAAGCTTTGGTCCGTGCAAATAAAATTTAGTTGTTCGTTCAGTGGCAAATAAATGATGTGTAGTATTATTATGTTATTCCATGCATATTTTTTTCTTAACAAATATTTTTTTTGGTTCTTTCATGCGAATATTTTTGTAGTGTTTTAGTGAGTCAATAACACTGTTTTTTTTTTATTTTTTTCATAGTAATATATTTTTTTCTTGGCTACGAAATGTTTATTTATTTATTTGTTTATTTTTTAGTTTGACGCATTTTTCCGCATAGCAGGATAAGTACATAAAAATACATAGTGTCCAGACACTCCATTCTTCAATTTCTTCTCGAATCTGAGACATTGAGCAGCCTTAAGGTCCGCCACTTAACACGCAATGCCTCCGAATTCGGCGGAAAGTTTGGAGCGGAATGTCTTAACACTAGGTTCCCTCTGTCTACCCTGCTGTGTGCTAAAAAAAAATTCTGAGATATTGGTGTTGAGTGGCGTAACATGTATTTTGTCTTCTCACCAGGTCGGAGAAATTAAATATATTTTTTGTTTGAACTAAAACAAATAAGAGGACATTTTCTAAGGCTAAGCTTTCAAAATCAATTATATTTTATACCATTTGATTATGATATTTAATAAAGGAAAGTGTGTCCTGGGACTCAACAGGATAATAAAAGCTCACAACAGGAAAAATCACTTTATTTAACAAGGTAGCTTGAAATATACTTGAAATACGGTTAATTATTTAGAAAAATTATTGTATTCTTGAAGGACCTAAATTTGATTGTATTTAAAGTTATTTAATATTCGAGCTTATGAGACTTTATCAATATTTAAAAAGAAAAAGATGATCTCATTCGTTTCGTTTCATTTTCTAGCAATTTCAAAATTCAATTAAACTCAGATTGTGCAGATTGAGAACCTAGATTAGGAGTAAAAGTAATAATAAAATTTTAGGCCGCAATGGCGCAGTGGGATAATTTGTGACTCTAAATGATATGATTGTAGGCTCGATTCCGACTGGGGGGAATGACTATAATAAGATATTATATTAATTTCGCCTCTCTGGTACCGGTAAGACAAAGCGCAGTCAATACTGCGCTCACTGTAACAATCTCTACCTTTCCTCATACCTGAAATGTTTGAAAATATATAAATAATTAAAATATTAATAAATTATAATTGTGGCTCTTGATTCGTCTCGCGGTTAGGACCTTTATTATTGTTTTCTTAAGTAACTCAAGATCTTTAAGAGATTCAGAGGTAACAGTGTCAAGAATTGTTCAAGCTATAATATATTAAATCCCTTCAGGAGAGTTGACAGCAATTGCAGTATCATAAACTTTTCCGTTGTAATCGACCAGAGCTTGTCTTAGGGAAAGCTGAGGTCACGTCTTATTTATCCTCTCGTTACAGCTATCTAATTTGAGAGTCATAACAAGGGGAAAAATAGCTTAGTGGCCCCACCCCGCCACATGCCGTGAATTCCGACCGATCGGCGGACCCGACCGACCAAATATTGAACCCTCCGAGACGCAACGGAACAGTTCACGTATATGATACTTACAATGCCTCAGCAAAAGATCAATTATTAGCTAGCTGTCCGTCCGTAGTCGTCCCTTATCGTTTTATACGAATATTTAATATTATTAGTTACCTTTTACTCTTTATATTTAAATTAGATATTATATTTCTAAGGTACTTGTTACGCTTCTTATATATTATGTTAGATTTGTGATTAATGATTTGCTATTGATTGGTTAGTGCGATCAATATACCTAATTCATCGGTTTGTGAGGCCGATATACGTCATTGATTTGTTCGATCAATATACCTAATTCATCGGGTTGTGAGTCCGATATACGTCATTGATTTATGCGATCAATATACCTAATTCATCGGGTTGTGAGGCCGATATACGTCATTGATTTATGCGATCAATATACCTAATTCATCGGGTTGTGAGGCCGATATACGTCATTGATTTGTTCGATCAATATACCTAATTCATCGGGTTGTGAGTCCGATATACGTCATTGATTTATGCGATCAATATACCTAATTCATCGGGTTGTGAGGCCGATATACGTCATTGATTTATGCGATCAATATACCTAATTCATCGGGTTGTGAGGCCGATATACGTCATAGATTTGTTCGATCATTATACCTAATTCATCGGGTTGTGAGGCCGATATACGTCATTGATTTATGCGATCAATATACCTAATTCATCGGGTTGTGAGGCCGATATACGTCATTGATTTATGCGATCAATATACCTAATTCATCGGGTTGTGAGGCCGATATACGTAATTAGTTTGTGAGATCAATATAATTCATCGGGTTGTGAAGCCGATATACATTACTGGTTTGTGAGACCAATGAATTCGTCGGGTTGTGAAGCCGATATACGCCACTGGTTTGTGAGACCAATGAATTCGTCGGGTTGTGAAGCCGATATACGTTACTGGTTTGTGAGTCCAATATAATGTAAGTCGCTGGTTTGCATATCAGTTCGAACGCACAACCACACGGTGGCTGTTTGATTTATTTAACCGCACAGCACACGCGTAGCAGTCGTTTGTCAAAGCCAATATTTAAACTTAGTCAAATGTCTCCGACATCAGTTATCAGTTTGCTTTAAGCTTACGGAACCCCGACAATCGTATGCCACGAGTTATACCAATATCCGATTTTGTACAAGTGCTTATGTAACACAAGACAGCATCAGACAAGATACTACAAACTAACGTTCATATAGCGGATCACTTTACCAAACGCGTCAGCCTCAGTGATGCCAAGCAGTATCGGGACACCGACATCGGTTATCAAAAAGCTATAAGCTTATTGACCCCACGACAATCGTGTCACAAATTATACCAATGTTGTCGCCATACGAGCTCCCTCACGGAACGCAAGACAGCGTCAGACACGATACATTTAACCAACACTGCTATAGCAATTTACTTTACCAAACGCGTCAGCCTCGGTGCTGCTAAAGAACATTAGATCATGTCAAGACATCGGTTATCCGTAAACTACCAGCTCACCAAACCCTGACAATCGTAAAACATTGTATGACGCAGCGTGCTATACATTTAATTATATTCTTATAAATTTTACCCTTTTAAAACCCATCTTACTACAAAATCTTTATTCTTTAAACGCAACTTATATATTAATATATTTTTTAATAGTACTTAATCTTTCAATATACCAATACTTTATATATTTCATATTATTAACGATAATGTAAACTAAAATGCCCATACAACACTATTTAAAGATGGCGGAGCGTCGCGGCATACGCTTTTACTTATAAATATTGTAAATTTGATAAATCTCATCATATAAATAACCTTCCTAACATCGAATGCTCTTAATATTATTATTTACCTCATAATATATATTCTTGTATTTAATTAGTTATCATTTCATATTCATTTTATGCAAATTTTCTATTAATAATACAAATAAACTTACCAAGAAAATCTTCTTAATTTACAATTATGCATCTTACCAATATTGAATGTCCTAAAACTATTATATTTCGATTCCATTGCATTTTATATATTAAATTTATTAATTAAATATCCACTTCCTTGTATTAAATTAATATTATTTGCAATTTAATTTCAATAATTTCCTAAGCGTCTTTTTATTGCGTCATCCTCCCGCCAAGCTCCATTTCTTTTTTTTTTTTTTTCATTTACTATAAACTATAACCTGCCAGTATGGAATTCAGCCTACATAACATTTATAAAAATATTAATTACTTTTTTATTAATTATTTAAATATATTAAATAAAATAATATTTTTTATATTATTATTAAATTAAATTAAATTATATTATTCAGTAAAAATATTTTATAAATATTCCTACGTATATTTATGTAGAGTATGGATTGTTACATTCAACCCCCTAAATTCTATGAAGTTTATCGGAATAGAATTTACAAAATCTTTTTATTAAATTAAATTAAAATATATTATTCAGTAAAATATTTTATACATATATTTCTACGTATATTTTAGTATAGTATGGATTGTTACATTCAACCCCCTAAATTCTATGAAGTTTATCGGAATAGAATTTACAAAATCTTTCAAATTTATTACCAACCCCCAGACTTTATACGCTCTATCTTACACTCTTTTTCCCCGATGTGGATACTACTAAAACTGTCAACCCCCTGACCTTACAACCCCCCAACCATAAAACTTCCAAACACTGTAAACCTCCTCTGTCTCATTCCATTTCACGGACAGCAATTGTAGGCATAAGCCCATTTTTAATATTTATTATAAAGCCGTTTGACCATCCTGGTCACGGCACCAATTGTAACAATCTCCCCCTTTCATCATACCTGAAATGTTTGAAAATATATAAATAATTAAAATATTAATAAAATATAACAGTGGCTCATGATACATCTCGCGGTTAGGACCTTTATTATTGTTTTCGTAAGTAACTCAAGATCTTTAAGAGATTCAGAGGTAACAGTGTTAAGAAACGTTCAAGATATAATATATTAAATCCCATCAGGAGAGTTGACAGCAATTGCAGTATCATAACCTTTTCCGTTGTAATCGACCTCAGCTTTCCCTAAGACAAGCTGTGGTCTCGTCTTATTTATCCTCTCGTTACAGCTATCTAATTTGAGAGTCATAACAAGGGGAAAAATAGCTTAGTGGCCCCACCCCGCCACATGCCGTGAATTCCGACCGATCGGCGGACCCGACCGACCAAATATTGAACCCTCCGAGACGCAACGGAACAGTTCACGTATATGATACTTACAATGCCTCAGCAAAAGATCAATTATTAGCTAGCTGTCCGTCCGTAGTCGTCCCTTATCGTTTTATACGAATATTTAATATTATTAGTTACCTTTTACTCTTTATATTTAAATTAGATATTATATTTCTAAGGTACTTGTTACGCTTCTTATATATTATGTTAGATTTGTGATTAATGATTTGCTATTGATTGGTTAGTGCGATCAATATACCTAATTCATCGGGTTGTGAGGCCGATATACGTCATTGATTTGTTCGATCAATATACCTAATTCATCGGGTTGTGAAGCCGATATACGTCACTGATTTATGCGATCAATATACCTAATTCATCGGGTTGTGAGGCCGATATACGTCATTGATTTATGCGATCAATATACCTAATTCATCGGGTTGTGAGTCCGATATACGTCATTGATTTGTTCGATCAATATACCTAATTCATCGGGTTGTGAGTCCGATATACGTCATTGATTTATGCGATCAATATACCTAATTCATCGGGTTGTGAGGCCGATATACGTCATTGATTTATGCGATCAATATACCTAATTCATCGGGTTGTGAGGCCGATATACGTCATAGATTTGTTCGATCATTATACCTAATTCATCGGGTTGTGAGGCCGATATACGTCATTGATTTATGCGATCAATATACCTAATTCATCGGGTTGTGAGGCCGATATACGTCATTGATTTGTTCGATCAATATACCTAATTCATCGGGTTGTGAGTCCGATATACGTCATTGATTTATGCGATCAATATACCTAATTCATCGGGTTGTGAGTCCGATATACGTCATTGATTTATGCGATCAATATACCTAATTCATCGGGTTGTGAGGCCGATATACGTCATAGATTTGTTCGATCATTATACCTAATTCATCGGGTTGTGAGGCCGATATACGTCATTGATTTATGCGATCAATATACCTAATTCATCGGGTTGTGAGGCCGATATACGTCATTGATTTATGCGATCAATATACCTAATTCATCGGGTTGTGAGGCCGATATACGTAATTAGTTTGTGAGATCAATATAATTCATCGGGTTGTGAAGCCGATATACATTACTGGTTTGTGAGACCAATGAATTCGTCGGGTTGTGAAGCCGATATACGCCACTGGTTTGTGAGACCAATGAATTCGTCGGGTTGTGAAGCCGATATACGTTACTGGTTTGTGAGTCCAATATAATGTAAGTCGCTGGTTTGCATATCAGTTCGAACGCACAACCACACGGTGGCTGTTTGATTTATTTAACCGCACAGCACACGCGTAGCAGTCGTTTGTCAAAGCCAATATTTAAACTTAGTCAAATGTCTCCGACATCAGTTATCAGTTTGCTTTAAGCTTACGGAACCCCGACAATCGTATGCCACGAGTTATACCAATATCCGACTTTGTACAAGTGCTTATGTAACACAAGACAGCATCAGACAAGATTCTACAAACTATCATTCACATAGCGGATCACTTTACCAAACGCGTCAGCCTCGATGCTGCTAAACAGTATCGGGACACCGACATCGGTTATCAAAAAGCTATAAACTTATTGAACCCACGACAATCGTGTCACAAATTATACCAATGCTGTCGCCGTACGAGCTCCCTCACGGAACGCAAGACAGCGTCAGACATGATACATTTAACCAACACTGCTATAGCGGTTCACTTTACTAAACGCGTCAGCCTCGGTGCTGCTAAAGAACATTAGATCATGTCAAGACATCGGTTATCCGTAAACTAGCAGCTCACCAAACCCTGACAATCGTAAAACATTGTATGACGCAGCGTGCTATACATTTAATTATATTCTTATAAATTTTACCCTTTTAAAACCCATCTTACTACAAAATCTTTATTCTTTAAACGCAACTTATATATTAATATATTTATTAGTAGTTCCTAATCTTTCAATACATCAAGACTTTATATATTTCATAATATTAACGAGAATGTAAACTAATATGCCCATACAACACTATTTAAAGATTGCGGAGTGCCGCGGCATACGCTTTTACTTATAAATATTGTAAATTTAATTAATCTCATCATATAAATAACCTTCCTAATATCTAATGCTCTTAATATTATTATTTACCTTATAATATATATTCTTGTATTTAATTAGTTATCATTTCATATTCATCTCATGCAAATTTTCTATTAATAATACAAATAAACTTACCAAGAAAATCTTCTTAATTTACAATTATGCGTCTTACGAATATTGAATGTCCTAAAACTATTATATTTCGATTCCATTGCATTTTATATATTAAATTTATTAATTAAATATCCACTTCCTTGTATTAAATTAATATTATTTGCAATTTAATTTCAATAATTTCCTAAGCGTCTTTTTATTGCGTCATCCTCCCGCCAAGCTCCATTTCTTTTTTTTTCTTTTTCATTTACTATAAACTATAACCTGCCAGTATGGAATTCAGCCTACATAACATTTATAAAAATATTAATTACTTTTTTATTAATTATTTAAATATATTAAATAAAATAATATTTTTTATATTATTATTAAATTAAATTAAATTATATTATTCAGTAAAAATATTTTATAAATATTCCTACGTATATTTATGTAGAGTATGGATTGTTACAATACCTACTTAGCTCAATAGCTAAGTCACCACTTAACATCTAATTCTCGATTTTGAAAGGAAAGTAGAGAATCTTAATAATAGGTTCTCTCTGACTACTCTACCATACATCTAGTAATAATAGAGCAGAGAAATGAAAGAAGAAAAAAGAAAATACTTAAAATATAATCATGGCCCGACTGAAAATCGAACCTACAACCAATCCTGTTTACAGTCAAAACCTGTCCTACTTAAGATGTTAGTTCTTATTACATTATATGAACAGTGATGGCCCCATCACTGTTCATATAATATTTATACGTACAATTCATGTATTTAAACAAGTCTAAATAGACTTAGTAGTCTAGCAATCATTATGAAAATGCTTAATTTCGTCAACAAATCGTTATTAGTTTCACACAATTAATGGACGTTTGTTGATATTGTGATAATGAATATTGAAGACCGAAGTGCTTAAAATTCTATTCACTGTATAATTCCATTTAATTTGTTTTGACCTGAAATCTAGCAGCGTACTAGAGTTTGTTTATTCATTAATAATGTCAAATGTATATTATTTTCATTTCTTTGCTTTGGTGATAAATAAAGCGCGGAGTTGTGTTCCGCTATTCAACACGCAATGTCTTGATTTCTGTCGGAAATTGGAGAATAGGGGGTTTTAACATTGGGTTCTCTGTAACTACCTTGCTACACGTTAAAGAACATGAAGCTGCTTATATACATACTTGCGACCCGCTCGCAGCTTCGCTGCATGAACTACGTAATTGTTTATATTATATTGTAATATTGCAACCCTCGGGGGTGAATTGTTGAAAAATAAAGTAGCCTTTGGTTTATCTTGGATTATCAACTACATTTATGCCAAAATTCATTATAATCAGTCAAGCGGTTAAGATTTATCATATAAACTTTCACCTCCTATCACAACACTTTGGAGGTTGATTTTTGAAAAATAAGTAGCTTATGTTAGATCCTGGTCTATTTACTACTTTCATTCTAAATTTCATCCGAATTCGCTCTGTAGATTAGCCGTGAAAGGGTGACAGACAAACAGACAGACTTTCCCATTTATAATATAAGTATGGATATTGTACGTATACATTAGGTTATTGCGTGACAGAGAAAAATCAAATCTCTCCGCTCTGTAGGTTTAATGACATATTGCTGTCGCTAATTTCCAAATTAAAGAAAGTAAATACAAAAATTATCATAATCGTGGCTCAAGTGACAGTGGTCTGACCGTTCCCAATGATTGTATATTCGAATATTACGTGAAGGGTAATTACCTAATTATAAAATTTAGGTATAATATAAGTAATTTCTCCAACATGTTGCATTTTATTCAGCTCTCTCTATAATCGAAATAAGGAGAGCGGAATAACTTATCAGTCTCCATAAAAATATACAAATAAAACTAATGAACGTCTAGGTATGACTAAGAAAAGCATATTACGTTTGTATACATATGATATGTCTATTAAAACAACGTTTTTCAATTGATTTTTATAACAAATTAACTTGTATTATAACTATTATTTTTAAAATGTAATATTATATTAATAGAATTTCAGAAACACAAAGAATTCCCGTGAGATATTGAAAAGGCTTATAAATATGGAAGTTTGCAAAATTTCAATAGTGCTCATACGAATATTATTGTATGTGTTACTTTTGCCTTTGTGTAAAACAGAATCACAGCTTTCGATTTAATTTGAAAAGGTAACAATTTATAACTAAAATTATTATTTAATATTTTCATTTTTATTTAGGGGCGAGTCGTGGCTCAGTGGCACAAATGTGTGACTGTAAATGACTGATTGTGGGTTTAATTCCCACTCGAAGAGTGGAAATATTTAATATTGCCAATGTCTTCACTCTGGTGTCGAGGCAAAAGCGCGGCGTTAAGTTCCGCCACTTGACACGTGATGCCTCCAAATTCGGGGAAAGTGGGGAACGGAGTGTCTTAACACTAGGTCCCCTCTGCCTACCCTGCTATATGTGGGATACAGCGTGAAGTTATATAAAAAAAATAATTACTTCGCTGCTTATTTAAAGAACACTGCAACGTAAAATAACTCAGAAAGGTGTGAGGTTAAAATAGTAGGTACTCGTATGCAACGTTGTCTTGACGTAACCCTTCTACGTCAAACGTAGCTTATACTAATACGTATTTGCTTATTTTTTATATTTTGACCTTTTTAGTATTTTTAGATAGAAATTGACATTCAGTCAGTTTTCTAAAGGTTTTGTAAAACACATTAGAATAATACATACTATATAAATATATACAATACCATTTATATTGTGACTAATCTACCGGCCTGGTCGGATAAAATTCTATACGTAGACTACTTCTTTAACAAAAATCAACCCGTAAAGGGTTGAAATACGACATGACAATTTATATGAAAAAAATTGCGCGCTTGACCGATTTCGATTAATTTCCTTAGGAAGATAGCTTATGATGTAAGGTTAAAGATACACTGTTTATTTATTTAAAAATCAACCCCTAAGAGGCGGAAATAAAGGATTAGGAAAGGGATAAGGGAAATTTTGTACGTAACGCGGGCCATCAGAAATAAAATAAAACAGCTATAGTTGCGTAGCTTGGCGGGTGGCTAGTCTATACTAATAAATAAAAAATAGGAGTGTCGGTTTATTATATTAAAATAACAAAATACCATTTTTAAAAAAAAAACTGAGTATCTGTCCGTATATCTGTTTGTTCCGACTAATCTCTGGTACGGCGTGACAAATTTTGAAGACATGTAACAGGATGTAACTTAGGCTGCTTTTATTTTCTTTTTTGTTAAATTTTACGCGGAAGATGTTCCACAGGTAACTATTTAATAAAAAAAAGAATTATCATTATATGCCGCAAATTTTAAGATTTACTAACATTAATAGAAAAAGAAGATTTACTAACATTAAAAGAAAAGGTTCGAACAGTTTTTCAATCATTATTAATTTCAAACTTACATTTTGGTAAAACTCAGTACTTTTAAAATGTTGATTACGTTACATTAGAAAGAGTTAAACTTAAATCATCTTGAGTTTTAAATGGAAAATGTTTAGATTTCCCATACTACGAGCATTCACAGACATGTAAATAGTTTTAGATTACTGTGAACTAGTTAGTTAAGGGTCTAGTTAATTTTTGCAATACCCAAAGTAAAATAAAATTTATTGATAGCATAGTAAGACTAGATAGAGTATGACCCTCGTCGGTAAGAATCCAATGCAAGTTAAAATTTTACTTTTTTTCTCTAAATTATACGTTGAATAGAAAAATAATATTCGAGCTTACGATCTGAAACGTCACAAATATTCAAAATTCACCACTGAATAAGGCAAAAAACAATCATAATCAAAGCTGAAGCCGCAAATATTCGCCTTTTTCAAAGAATTACCATACAGAGAGGGGAGTTTTAACTTTCCGTAAAATGAATTCTAAATCCAATTTCGAGCAAATGATTTTCTTGGGAACCCCCGACAGGAAGATTTTCTTACAAACGTGATATGAGTGTGAAAATCTTTGAAGGTGCATACTTGATTACAAATTAGTTATGTGCATGCACGTACTGTTCAACGACAGTTGTGTTACAAAGTGGTAAGGTCTCTTATAAATGCATTTCATGAAGTTACAAAGTGATAAGTCGGTCTGCAATTGTTGAATATACTTTTGCCCTTTTTAAAACTTCTGTGTGTGTATTTGGCAAAAGCCAATTCCACATAATGCCCATCTATATCCGGAAAACAATATTAGTATAATATATAGTTTCTCGTCCGAAATTTGATATACCAACTATTCTATGCATTGTGGTACATTTCTCTCGGTGTACGCATCATGCATTATAAATTGCATATAACGCATTGAAATAGGAAGAGTGAATCAATAATAAACGAATAAATCCAAGGGACATTGCAGGAAAACAATTTCACACAGGAATGTAAAATACTATAAGAAATGCCATTTAAAAGGCATCTTCATTTAGATACTGCTCACTAATGTACTGACGATAAATATCTCCAGCCTTTAAATGGATTTCTAACAGGCTTTAAACATTAAATAGTCATAAAAGTAAGTGAAATACCTTCAATATCCTGATTATACTTGGTAATTAGTAGCTAAGAGTGTTATTTACTTAGGGAGCACATAATTGTTCACTCTAGAGAATAACGTAAGGAAGTGGTAATTAACAAATTGACAAAATAAATTAAATGTTGTCATAAATGTGAACTAAATTAGTTGATAGTTAATTAATGACAAATGTTTATAATACACTTGTGATATTTATCCCTTGCGAGTAAAGACGTCATAAACTTGTGCTAGCTTAAACTTTGACTGACTGATTTTATGTGGCAGTCTTAGAAATATTCTTTATTATATAATAATTAGATATCTAATTGAGTTAATTGAGTTTTGAGTTTCGTCAATGCAAAATGCAATGAAAAGTAGAGATCGGAGTTGCCTGGCACTAGGTTGTCCCAGACTACGTGGCTATAGAGGAAAATCGTAAAATTGAACATAATTAGATAACTTTTAAACATTTTTAAAGTGTTATTCTACACTTAGGAAAACTGAAAAAAACTTTTAGAAAATGTATGTACCCGCGACTCCTGAATATCGTCCAGGTGCTCTTATCGCAAAGCAATACGTTAGTTTTGAACGCGGGTTCGAATCCCGCTGCGTTCAAATTTTTATACGCTTTCTAAAAGTCTTTTTTAATAATTAGATAACATAGTTTTATGAACTGATTTTATTTATTAACACATAAAATAACGACTTAATTACGCGAGTAGGTATTTCATATTCACATTGACCTCAAAAAACAAAAGCGCTTGACATAACAATGGCAATACACTCTACTTATAGCTATAATTGTTTTCTTTTAACCTTTACTTTATTTACATCTATTCTCAGTAAGCCCCCGCTGTTTCGCGAAATGTATGCCTTTGAGGGGAATATCGGATAAAGAATTTTTGATCGAAAAATCAAGATGTACGAACGAAAGTTGTATTTTTGAAACACATAAGTATAAATTTAAATAAAATATGTAAATGCTGGCCTCATTTTGATTGTGTGTGAGTGTTAACGCGATTGGTTGTGGGTTCAATTCTCACTTGGAGCAATAATTATTCATTTTTCATTTCATAGCTTCACGCTGTGTCCCGCACACAGCAGGGTAGGCAAAAGGAACCTAGTGTTAAGACACTCCGTTCCCCTCTTTCCGCCGAATTCGGAGGCGTTGCGTGTTGAGTGGCGGAACTTAACGCCGCGCTTTACCTCGACACCAGAGCGAAGAAAATGGAAATAATAAATATTCCCATTCCTCGAGCGGGAATCGAACCCATAACCAGTCACTTTACAGTCACACTTTGTGCCACTGCGCCACGACTTTCCACAGCAATAATAATTATATTTAAGTTACTTTCATTCCTCCGCTCTGATATCTGAGAAAACAGAGAGAACGCCGACTTTAGCATCAAGCAAAGAGCTAAGTCACTACATACCCCCTATTTATCATTAAAGATATTGTTTGTTTATAATTAACATAATAACAACCATATAATGTAGAACAGCTTTACCATACATTTCAGGGGCTTGAATGTTATTGAAGTTAGGATAAGTGGGCCAAAAGTCACGCGTCGTGGTTGAGCTACGGCTCCCAAATAGATACTGATTTCGTATTCCGTTCACTCCGCTTTCACTTGTAGGAGTCATGCGGGTATATATGTGTATTTGCCTATCCAAATTGAAAAGGTTTAACATTTGCACAATAAAGTTAGCTGGGTTTCCACAACAAGCGTGTTTTAAAAAAAACTTTTATTACGTTAAAAGGATCGATGTGTAGTGTTTATTAGTTGACTTTATCAATATGGTTTTATTCACATACTACCTACATAGGAAATTGAAAAATACGCTTCATGCTTTGCTCTGCATAGCAGGGTAGTCAGAGAAAGTTGCGCGCTGTCTTAAATTCGATGACAATAATTTGATTAATAGAAATTTCCCCAAAAGGAAATGGGATTCGCAACTAATCGCGTTAATATTATCAGATGCCGGCCGACCCACTGCGCTGTGATGGCCTATAAGTAACATACACTAAAAGAAGTTTATTGTTACGTTTAACGCTGTATCCCGCACACAGCAGGATAGGCAGGACGAACCCTAAGGCACTAGGCGGAAAGTGGGGACCGCCTACTTTCCACTGAAGTCTGATGTCATTGCGTGGAACTTACCGCCGCGCTTTGCCTTGACACTAGAACGAAGAAAATGAAAGCATTAAATATTTCCACTCCTCGATTGGGAACCTAACCCACAGTCAGTCGGTTTAAAGTCATACTTTGCGCCTCTGCGCCACGACTGGCCCCAACTACTAAAAATTAACTGTATAACATTTTAGTAGATCCAAGCAGTACAATCTGTATATGTACTATACACTACGAACGCTTTATACTTTTTGGGTTAATGCGATGATTCCAAGATTAAACACCATTTTCGAAAATATTTTGTCAATATTTTCACATTGAGTTTGCCATCGCAATTATTAGCAATCGTAATGTTTTGAAAACATCTAGAAGTGTAGGAAAAAGAAGGAACGAAAAACATCCGAACGATTTATCACACTCACTAGCCGAGCCTATGTTATTCTCAAATAACATCTTAGGTAGGATAAAAAGGAGAAGGATTTTTAAATTTGCACTACTAAGTGATAACTCATTAATATTTACGTTTTGGTATGTATAGTTACATATCAAGAAGCAAAGATTAATGAGTTATTATGAGTTGTCTTCTGCAGCTATGTTGATACTTTGAAAAATAAAATTAGCACATGTCCTTGAATATTACCGAAATATTCTCATGCAAAAAATAATTTTCAAGAGTATATTAAACATTTTGATGATACAATTATTTTTAACCAGATTAATATATTTCATTATATTTTTGGTATTCAATAATAATTTTTTAGAAAAAACTCAACGTTTTAATCACTTTATAATAAGCCGTGGTCACAGGTTGACAGTATAGTATGTCTACATTAGTCTTAATCTTACTCAGAAGAAAGGCTGAAATCTATTATAATAAAACTTGGCATTACCTTTTACCATTTCATTCATACCTTTTACCATTTATTAGCAAGGAAACGTTTGACTAAGAACCAAACAATATTTGTAAGGTGGAATATGTATTATTCATCGAGATGTAAATTCTTCGCGGGAAAGAAAATCTGGTCGTCTTTGTGTTAACATTTTGCGGTAGCCATAAGTAACAACCTTAAAGTGAATATTAACTTCGAATAAAGTTTTTAGTATCTATATGAACCTGCAGTTTTCTATATTTTTATTTGTATTCACACTATAGTCACAGCATTTAATTTATGCATAGTATAGTATTGTTAAACATTTTTAAAGTGTTATTCCACACTTAGGAAAATTGAAAAAGACATTCAGAAAACGTATAAAAATTTGAACGCAGCGGGATTCGAACCCGCGCCTCCTGAATACCGTCCAGGTGTTCTCACCACTGAGCAGTGAATGGCTCAGCGGGGGTTCGAATCCCGCTGCGTTCAAATTTATTTATTTTATATGGTTTCTAAATGTCTTTTTCAAAGCATGGTAGTCAAAGAGAACGTAGTACAGTGTCAAACATAATGGATGAAGCTAATCTCTCATACATTATAGTTGACAAAGGATACTACTATCTCTCTGACTACCTGCTATGTGAGACAAAGCGTGAAGCTGAAAATTTATTCAGTTGTCAGACGCTGCCCCACTACGATACAATGACCTCAAATAAATTTTATACACTTTAATATTGTATTTGTCATAGTGTGTGTAGTCTAATACTTCAATATATTGGCCATGAAACTAATTCATAAAATTAACAATCCAAAACATACGTTATAAAAACACTGTCTTTCAAATATTTTTTATTCTCTTAAGAACATATAAATATTAAAGTTCGTTTAAGTTTACATTCCTTTAAATTCTGCTTCTTGAAGAATAAAATTGCGGTTAACTTTATAAAATACTTTTATGCTTTTGGTAGATTCTTTTAAATGAATATTTAAAGTCAATTAAAATAAAGCCACAATTAAAACTTTAACTTATAATCAAGAAATATAGTGGGTTTCACAATCTATACTATTTATATTCAACTAGCAGCCCGCTCAAGAAGTCGCCGCGTCAACTACATAGTTATTTCGTTATATTGCAACCATCAGAGGTAGATTTTTGATATACAAAGTTGCCTATGTTTAATCTTGGATTATAAACTATATTTTTGGCAAAAATATTACAATTGGTCAAGCGTTTAAGATTTATCATACAAATTTTCATTATTATTTAAACCCTTTAGAGGTAATTTTTGAAGACTTGACTCTTGGAGTCAAATATAGGCTAGGTTATTCAAATTTTCAACCCTAAATGTTTAAAATAGAAAATAACAGTTTATATGAATAATCTAAGCCGCTGGTCGATTTCGATAACTTACTAAAAGCAACCCCTAGGAAACTGAAATAGGGAATGAAACTTTGTAGGATAAATATAAGCCGCCTAAATTAAGTGAGGACGCAGGCTGTCGAAAATATACAGTAGCTATAATTGTGTAGTTCCCGCTAGAGAAACCGCGAGCAAGTCGCTAGTATGTACATATATATAAAACATTTCCTTTATTTACCGAGCCACTGACAAACAGAGCACAGCCGTAACTACAATGTGTGGAAAGTAGAAATTTGTCATGTACTTTTTTTATAAAGTATAGAAGAGTACTCAGAGAGGATTTATTATACAAAATAGGAAAAAAAAACGGAATTAAGTTTTACAATTGAAAACTTCGGGAGATAGAAATGAAAATATTATGGTAAGGATCCGGAGTCCATGCATACGAAATCGCCGGGGACAACTAGGGCTATATATATTTGTACTCTATTTCAAAGGTGTTTTTATTAGAAAGAGAAAGCCTTATGCTAAAACACTCCCAACGTTCTCTATCTACTGTTCTTTTTGGAGGTATTCCGTAAAAATGTAACTTAAATTTCTTTCTTTGTCTCACTACACAGGAAAATTTAAATTATTTTTTATTTATTTTTTCTTCTAAATAGCAGTAGAATCTTTAATTCTCCAAAGAATCCATCTCATTATGAAGTAAAAGTAACGATAATATCTATATTATACTGTTATCGTGTATTTAATAGTATGTACAATTTATATCTACTGAAATAGGTATATTATATATTATATATATATAATCGTGTACTTGTTCATGATATAGAATACCTCCTATCGTATAATTTAGCTTGTCTCAGTATGAAATTCAATTATCGTGCATCGTAATGTGCAGATTATATGTCCATTCACTATGCAAGAGATTATCCATTGTATCCTACGGTCGCCTGAATCTTTGGATAATGGCTAGCTCGTAATATATACCAGCCATGCTAAAGAAACTTAATATCCAAGTTACTAATGCATCTTTATTAAAAGAGCCTTTACCTGTTCATCTATATATATAATAAAAGAGTAGAAAAGTCAATTCTGTACATGAAAAATTTCAGAAAAATTTTAATTGGGTATGTTAATATATCGACAACAGAGGCGAAAAAACCACTCAGTAGAATTTTTGTCTGTCTGTCTGTCTGTCTGTCTGTCTGTCTGTCTGTTAATTTGTTCGCCAATCACGCAAAAACTACTGGACAGAAATGAATGAATTTTGGTATAGTGATAGCTTATAGTCCAAAGGTACATATAGGATAGTTTTTATCCCGGTTTTCCATGTAGTTTTTTTGGAAAAAATAAAAAACCGAAATAAGTAAATCATTTATATACTGATATCTACCGGGTAGAAATTAATGAATTTTTGTATGAAGTTAGCTTAAAGGTTAGAGCAACATATGGGATAGTTTTCATCCTGGTATTCTATACAACTGCGGCAGAAAAATAAAATTAAAAAAAAATCATTTAAATTGTGTTGATAGTTCACGAGTGAAACTAAATTTGTTTTAATATCACTAATATTACTTAAAATAATTATAAAATAAATTGAGCACAACATTTATTGAAGATAATTTGCTATTAAAAATACATTTGACCGGTCTACAAAACTTTATATTATCTATATGACAACAAATGTCACTACGTTTTCTGTCACCATCTGTTATTATATAGTTGACATTGTACTAGATATATTCGTACTCATTAATATTATTATAAAAATGCAAAAATCTGTATCTCTTGTATAGGTTATGTTTTCACGAGTAATCTACTAGCCCGCTTTAGATGAAATTCGAAAAGAAGAAGTCGTAGGGTCAAATATAGGCTACTTTTTAAAAAAAATCAAACCCTAGGAGGTTGAAACAGTGGATGAAACTTATGTATGTTAAGAATATAGTGAGAATGAAAGATCTAAACTCCTTGACTGATTTCGATTAATTTTAGTGAAATAGTTGATAAGGCAAAGTCAAATATAGGCTACCTCTCTTTTTTTAAAATAATTCCAGAGGTGCTAAAGTAGGGTATGAAAGTAGTAGTGCAGCGACGCCGCAAGCGGGTTGTTAGTTTACCCCTGGTATTCAATATAGTTCCCGCAGAAAAATAAAAAGTACCAAAGTCAAGTTATATTGATTATTTGCAAGTAAAGGTTTTTTTTTAATACCAGTAAGTAACACAATTGTAAAATAAAATAAAGGTTTTTTTTTAATACCAGTAAGTAACACAATTGTAAAATAAAATAAAAAGTCTAAAATTTATTTAAGATATTATGACCAGTTTATAATACTATATACCTGATGGTATATGTGTACGAAATCTGCTATCATATAGATATATGATAGCAGATTTCGTACGTTTTCTTACTAGATCAGTTATCACTATACGTTATCAAATAGTATAGACATTGTACTAGAAGCATCGATGATTTTCGCAAGAATATAATTAGTGACGCAAGGTTAAATTTAGACCATCCCCCTTTTATAAAAAAAAAACCAATTCCATAGAGGCAATAGTGGATGAAAGTGGTAGTTCACGTGGCGAAGCCGCGAGCGGGTCGCTAGTAATGAATAAGTTAATTAATCTAAGATTCTTTTATAAAGTTATAGTTTTACAATTTCTTTTTTAAACATTAGAGCTTCGCTCTCAACTTGTTTCACTTCGCTTCGCTTATCGCCGTACGCAACGATTATTAGTTGTCAATTTTGTTACGAATAATTCTGTCAATCGCCGCGCATATTGCCACATTTTACCACAAGAAAGTCTTCCAGAGAAAAAAGTTATATAAAATAAAAATGTGAATTTATAAGACTCTCAGTTAAATTTCGCAAATTCAAAAAGTATTAATAATGAAACAAGAGAAATACTTAAAGAGTTGCTTTTTATATAAATTAGAATGTAGACACATGAAGTTTTAATTAGTCACTGAGCCAATCAACGATTTAAACTAAAGCCCTCATCGTCTTGTAGCGCTTAAATTGTAAAAACAAATACATATGTGTTATGTTTTTTGTAATTCATACTCCTTTATATTAAGTAGCGACATAAATATAAATTAATACTATTTATATTGTAAAAGAAAATTGATTATTTATTTACTTATTTACTTATTTTATGTGATTTCATTCACATTTCTCACATTAACCATCCCTAAAACAGTTGTAAGAAATACTAAAGAAATGGCCAAGAACTCATAAAATTATTTAACTAATATTATTTAACTAAATAAGAAACCATAATAAATATAATATTCACAGCAGCAGAATTACTTAAAACCATTACAATAAGTAAAATGTTGGGATGCAGTTTTTATTACGTTAAGAACTGTGCCGCTCTTCCCCTAAGGCTCTTTGCGAAAGCTCTGCTAAATTTATTTATTTTATACCTAATTTTATAAGAAAATGATACTGTAATTAAAACTAAATGTAAATACCTTAATGAAGTAAAGGATTCATTTACTTTTCTGCCGCTATTATTTGTAACAAGATATTTCTTCATTTAAATGTCGTTGCACTTAATGAGGTTTCAAATTCAGTTTAATATTTGTACAGAAGTAAGTATTTTCAGTGGTGGCATCAAAAACATAAATGTAAAAATGGAAGCCAAGTTCAATACTAAGAATTTCTGTGTTTGCTAATTCTATGGAAGAATTCATTGATATCTAAACATATCTACAGAAGATCTTTTAGTTAGTTAAGTAAATAAACACATAAACAGAATGAAAATATTTTACTTCGTAACTTTTTTTAAATAGATATTTTACAATAATAACCATGAAAGTAACAGTTTATTTAACACGTTAAGTTAGATTTGAACGATGTGATTTTTATATAAATAAGTGTCTAAACAGGAAAGCTAATCACATTCTCTATCAGACGTCGTCCCACTGCGCCGAGATGGCCTCTAAATTATTATATCTCTATTAATTACAAAAACTATTTAAATATTATATACTAAAACTGTCAAATTTACTTTTAATCAAAACTAGTTTATCAAAAGCTTTCGTTTTGAAAGTAAATGAGACTAAACGTTACTCTATTATAAGGCTAATATATCCAAAGATACGGCAATTACAGCAGGGTATTACGTCTAAGCATTATAATGCACTCTCAAAGGCTCTTACGCTCGTAACACAATGTTGTGCGACAGGGTTGTGCATATACAAGCAAATTCGATTTAAGCTGACGTCCTATAGAGATCTATTTCCATTTTATATTCAATCTTCTATATGGAATAGTGTATGGTTTTTATTAGTAAATTTTCATGTTTTTAACTTTTTTAAAGTATTATTTATGTACTTAGGAAATTGAAAAATTTTTTTTTGAAACGTGTAAAATATGAACGCAATAGGATTCGAACCCGCGCTTCTTGGAACCCTTCCAAGCGCTGTTACCGCTACGTCATGCCTATTGTCGAAGGTATAATAATGACAATATTTAGGAATTAATCACATATATTATATTTTTAGTATTCGTAAATATATGTAGAGAACCCGACGATTCTAACACTTTAGAGTAGTTCGTGGTCACACGTACACTAACAGGTAGACACGAGTCTACCTTTACCCAGAGCAGTCTACCAAGTCGGATTTTTTAAAATGTGCCTTCTAATACCAAAAACGAATGTCATTAATACGCTTAGCAATAGTTTCATTTCAGAATGTGTTTATAAATAGATTTTATTAAACATCTCATGTTTCATATACTAGTCTTACTGTTAAACAAAGTTATACGCTTAATGATTTTTCAAGTGATTGGAAATGTATAAAACCAATAACGAAAGTAAATACACTATTATATTTTAGTTTTTTTTTTAAATTAAAAAAAAATGTTTATTAATATTCTTAGCTAGCGAGACAGACGGGAGAATGGACCGCCCAACGCTACGATCCCTGCATTCTTTCGCCTCGTCCACTGTCATTAACCTCATTCATACTTATTATACTTTATTTTTGCTTCAAATTTATATATAAAGTAAGTTAATATAAGAAAAAGGTGTGTTTAGGTATGATACATCCCTTTACCACCACTCACTTCTCTAACAACTCTTTAATACGCCTAAATATGTGGATGAAGTTTAAAGATTCCGACCATTTAAGACTATTAGTTAAAATAGCTGGGAACTTTAGTACATAGATGAAAATGAAATCATCAAACGTTATCAATGGTATTAAATAAATAAAAACAAAAATACAACTTTAGAGAACTTTTTTGAGAGTCATTATTTTTACCCGCGACGGAACGGCGACTGTATATGTGTTTGGGGTGAGAGGTTGTTTGTTTGTTTGTTTGTTTGTTTGTTTGTTTGTTTGTTTGTTTGTTTGTTTGTTTGTTTGTTTGTTTGTTTGTTTGTTTGTTTGTTTGTTTGTTTGTTTGTTTGTTTGTTTGTTTGTTTGTTTGTTTGTTTGTTTGTTTGTTTGTTTGTTTGTTTGTTTGTTTGTTTGTTTGTTTGTTTGTTTGTTTGTTTGTTTGTTTGTTTGTTTGTGTGTTTGTGCAAATTACTATGTCAATTATTTCCAAAACTATAAGTCCGATTTTGATACGGTTTTCTATGATAGGTTAAGGTTCAATTGGCGTATGTTCTTAGATATGTCTTATTGCCTTAACTCACCAGGGGGCGCTGCAGTAAGCATTTTACGTGAAAACGAATGTTTTCAATTATCTCAAAAAATAATATTCTGATTTCAATAGATTTTCAGTGATAGATTCAGGTTTAATTGGTGGATGTTCTTGGATATGTTTTATCGTGTCAAACCACCAGGGGGCGCTGCAGTAAGCATTTGTTTGTACTTTTTTTGTATTTATTTGTCTAAAACCGAAAGTACTGCTCCGATTGAAAAGAGTTTTCATAAAAAGATTCATCTTTGCTTGATGCATATTTTAAGATTTTTCTTTTTTTGTTACGGGGAAAACTCACCAGGGGGCGCAGCAGTAAACATTTGTTTATGCAAATCAAAAACTACTGGTCCGATTTACATGTAACTTTTAAGGATAGGTTCAGGCTTAATTGGTGCATCTTTTTATATATGTGCTACAGTGACCACTCATCAGGGGGCGCTGCAGTAAGCATTTGTTTGTACTTTTTTGTGTAAAACCAAAATTTTTCTTGTATTTGTTTGTCTAAAACCGAAATTACTAATTCGATTAGATAGAGTTTTCAGAACTAGATTAAGCTTTGCTTTGTGCATATTTTAAGATTTTTGTTTTTTGGTTACGGTGAGAATTCACCAGGGGGCGCTGCAGTAAACATTTGTTCATGCAGAGTAAAAACTACTTGTCCGATTTAGATGAAACTTTCAACGATAGGTTTAGGTTTAATTGGTGCATCTTTTCATATATGTGTTACGGTGACCACTCACCAGGGGGCGCTGCAGTAAGTACATTTGTTTGTGTAAAACTAAAACTACGAGTCCGATTTGAATGCAGTTTTCAATGATAGATTCAAGTTTACTTAGTGCATATTTTCATATATGTGTCATGTATGTTTACTTAGTGCATATTTTCATGTATGTGTCAACTCTCTAGGGGGCGCTGCGGTAAGTAGCTGCTTCTATTTTTTTGTGTAAAACCAAAACGACTAGTACGATTGAAAAGAGTTTTCAGTATTAGATTCCGCTTTGCTTATAGCATGTTTTTAAATTTATATTACAGTGACAAGTCACCAGGGGGCGCTGCAGTAAAATATTGTTTGTGCAAAGATAAAATGACGAATTTGATTTGGATGCAGTGTCAATGATAAGTTCAAGTTTAATTACTGCATGTTCTTGGATATGTTTTATCATGTTAACTCACCAGGGGGCGCTGCAGTAAACATTTGTTTGTAATATTTAATGCAAAGCTACAACTACTAGTCCGATTGCGCAGAGTTTTTAGTATTAGAGTTACCTTTACTTGGTGTAAGTTTTTAGGTTTTTTTTTACGTTATGAACACGCCAGGGGGTGCTGCATTAAACATTTAATTATGCAAAGCTAAAACTACAAGTCAAATTTGGATGCAGTTATCAAAGATAGGATCAGGCTCAATTAGTGCGTGTTCTCGTATATGTATCATGGTGACACCTCACCAGGGGGCGCTGCAGCAAGCATTTGCTTTTATTTTTTGTGTGAAACCTATTTAGATGCAGTTTTCTGTGATAGGTTCTGGTTTAATTGCTGCGTGTTTTTATATGCCATATCACGAACTACCACGGGGCGCTCCAGTATAAATTAGTTTGTTCAAAATCAAAACTACTACTGGGTTTTGTGATTTTCACTGATTTGGTTAGACTTAAGTTTCGTTGAAATGTTACAGTGATCAATGCCAGGCGCTGCAATAAGCATTTGATAACCAGAAAGCATTGGGTTTATAATTTCTTTTGGATTTGCATGAAGATTAATATAAAGTATTTCGATATTATGTAATAATATATAATGTGTATCTATTCACTTTAAAAAGTTTAAAATAAAAAGCAAAATTAAAAATTTTGAAAAAACCCACGACGGTTTAATTGTAATTGTAAAAGGATAAAATAACTGTAAATCCCCCGCCTAAATGAATATATGTAACGAGATGATGGGGACGACTTCGTCGGGGGCTGCCAGTTGCAATCCCTATTTTATAAATATAGTAGCTAACAGTATAAATTTCGTTTTAAAGTTTTTAAAATACCAGTTATCAAAACTGTAAATTCATTCATTAATATTTTAATTTTTAAGCAAGAAAACCTATGAGAAGATTTGTGCAAACTTAAAGTAATGACAGCCCCCGACGGAGTCGTCCCCATCGTCTCGTTACATATATTCATTTAGGCGGGGGATTTACAGTTATTTTATCCTTTTTCAATTACAATTAATTAGCATTGTAATTTTGTCATTATTTAAAGGTAATGGTTATACATTTTGAATTTGACATATTGCATATATATGTACTTTGATTATTTACTTTGAATAATGGCAAAATTACAGTGTCAGAAATTTTTAAGTCACTCTCCTGTAAAGGTATATTTTTGCACTTGTATAGTAGGGTACATCGTTATGAAAACTGCGTAATAAAGCGTATAAGAATTTTGACGCAGCTGATAGTAGCAGAACGCATGGCTTAAAGGTCAGAGCGCCTAAACGGTTTTCAGGAGGCGCGGGTTCGAATCCTGCTGCGTTCAAATTTTTATACGTTTTCTAAACGTCCTTTTCAATTTCCTAAGTGTGTAAATAATACTTTAAAAATGTTATAACTTAAGAGTATATATTACACAGCAAGTATAATAGTTTATCTCTGCATTTACACTTTACATAAAGAATATTATAATTGAATTGTGATATTCTATACGAACAATATATTTCTGTATGCCAGTGACACAACGCTACATCCCTATTGTGATACGGCGATGCTTGCTGACAGATCAATCGTGTAATACGCTAAGCTTGAATATAACATATAATTAACTAGCTTCTGTCTACAACTTTGCCTGTTCAAGTTAGACAAGTAGATCTGGAGATACGTGAAGTAAATCGTATAGTGCTTTATTTTATTATGAAATATAGTATACAAAAGTGGTATGCAGGTTATTAATTTTTATCCATATTTTTAAGCTCCCATGGTGCAGTGGGACATCGTCTGACTATAAAGACGATTTTATTTTTTTCATTTTTCCGTTCTAATGTTAAGTGTGTGTGTGTGTCCTGTGCGTCCTCTATAGCATTTACCACGAGGAGTGTTCTGGAGAACTGTTTGACCTGATACCTGCCTCCGAATTCTCTAACCGCACAATACGTACCAGACTTTAATACCATCTACATCATCTGTATACATGGCACTCGAGTATTGTGCGGTTTTGTAGGACTTTTCTTCCACGTGCAACTCAACTGTGGAATGGCCTACCGGCGGCAGTGCTTCCAGGTCGACACGGCATGAATACCGACAACGCCTCTGTAGCTTCTCTGGTGGTACACGGGGTCGTGGGCATCGGTGTTCACCTAACATCAAGTCACCCAAACGCTCCTTTGCCTTGTCCTTTCCATAAAAAAATGTGTGTGTAAATTGCGGCGTTGAGACCCGTTAATACGCAACGACTCGAATTAGGGCTGATTTTGAGGAAAGGAATGTTTAAATACTGAGTGCTCTCTAACTACTCGACATATGAGACTACGGATAACAGAAGGAAAAAGAATACCTAAATCCGTTAATAAAAGTAATATTGTCTCAATTGTTTTGTTGCTTTAATGATATTCATATTATTGTAGACAATACGATTTGATTTCTAAGAAGTCGTTCCCTGTAGACATCGCCGTAAAGGGAAAGAAGAAAATAAATAATGACATGGAAAAATTTAAATAATATTTAGGATCTGTTATACAAAGATGTTATTGTGAGATATTATTTTGATCACAAGGTAGCGGTAATAAAGAATTTATTAATATTTCAAGTAGGTATTTATGTATTTTTATAAAAATAACAGCTTTATAGACATACGGATAGTGTTTATAGAGTATTTATCGTTAATGCTATAAGAAATTTGTGAGGATAAATTAATTAAAGCGCCCAAAAGTAAGTATATAAAAAAATTATACTTTTAAAAATTATACTTTTCCCTCTTGCAGATTTGAAAACTTAGTGTCAAGTTCTTTAATTTTCGTCCGAAATCAAGATATTGCATGTTGACTGGCGGAACTCAATGTCACCACTGTCTTAGGTACCAGAACGGAGAAATTAAAATACTTTAATTATAATTTCTTATATCCTGTCTACTGAGAATCGAACCCACAACTCGTCACGCTTACAGTCAGACGTTGTCCCACTGCGCCACGATGACCTAACAAGTCATTGGATATGAAAAATATCTCGTTAAAATAACGTATCGACTTTCTACACTCCCACATGTAACCTTAATTTAATATATCATTTAAACGATAACAATTATAATAACAATAATGAAATAATAAATATGGTGACGAGATACATTCGCTACGGGCTGGCAATAATTAAATTGGTCGAGACGAGTCCTCGGATCATTGTAGATACTCTGAGTAACGCTCCGGGCACCTGTTGCTCTCCTATCCACCCACAGCCTCCCTAGATATAGGGTTGCTAGCTTATATAAATAAACAATATAAAAATATCCAAAGAAAAAAGGTTAAGTATTTACATATTTTTACGGATTACCAGTAATAGATATAGATATACCAGGAATATAAAAATATGAAGTTGTTACAAAGAAAAATATTTGTAATAATTTATCATTGACGTGAAATTATCTTATATATTATTTAGTTTTTTCAAAATTTATTGAAAATTGTATACCTTAAATTTTATATTTTTCAAAAATATGGCATCCCTAAGTGGAACCGTGTCGTCTGAACGTAGATTAATATCTAGTTCGGGTTTGAGTTGTACGCGTAGCATGGACTGTACTCGAATTCTAAACTTATATTGCATTTCTACTAAAATGTCTAGTTTATAGATAGGTTATATAGTTTAACAGCGAAATATAGATGTTTTACGGTAAATATTATCGACTTTGTGCTTTTTGTTATTTTCTGGAGTTATTATCTGAACAGCTGTTTTTATAATATTTTTTTTAAATAATTCACTCTAATTATAAATTATTTAAAATGGAAAGTAAAATATGAGTTCCGCCACTCAACACGCAATGTTCGAGACGTTCGTTATTGGGTGGAAAGCGGAGAACGGAGTGTTTTGACACTAGGTCCTATGACTACCTCGCTATGCAGGAAAAAAGGGTGAAGCTACTAAAAAAAAAAAGATAAATAAATACGCTTTCAATAATTTTCCGTTATACTAGTCGTCTTAAGAAGGATTCTTGGAAGGATTCACGCTTTGTAAAATACTGTTTTATTATCGGATCATTTATGTTATTCTAGCAAATCGGAAAGAAGAAGTGGTTTAGAATAGAGATGCAACATATTATTATATATTGACAGATTGTTAAAAAAGTAGATATTCCGACCATTAAGTTGAAATAGCAGGGAACCTTAAGACATACTCGTATATGAAAATGAAATCATCGGGTCTTAATTCGTATAAGTGCAACATTCCATTTTGAGTGGTAAAACTTAATGTATACTTTAAGATAAATATTTTTAATTTGTATGCTCTTGGCCTCTACAGCGGGGTTCTTCGGGTTATCCCAAATAACCAGGTTAAGCTAGAAAAGTTGTCACTTTTGGCTTAGTGGCTTTCGGGAATGCATCAAATTTTAGTATATTACATCTCCTGTGAGTCATGCAAAACTCCTATTTCATATATAAAAATTGGTGGAATTCGAACCCACACCCTCGTGACACAGATACTTAAAATATACTACTATTTTTTTTGTTATTTGCATATAATTTTTCTTTCCATTGGAGGCTTATGTTTGTACTCACATCTGAGTGCTATTTTAGAATTCTGCGCACAGATTCATACGTGCAATATCTGTTAGATACGTGACTAGCGTGTTTGTCAACAGCACTTTATTAAAAGGCCTGTAATTTTTCAATTTTCTTCTGTTGAAAATTAAAACTATTAAAATTATTAATTTAATTTAATTTCTCTATAGACAAAGATATAATAATGTATAATATAAATATTAAATAATTAAAATAATCTTTGACTAAATTTTTGTTTGTTTATTAACGTTCTGTTAATTTACTAAGTTACAAAGCTAAGTTTTTTGTCAAGAAGGATCATTTTTCATCAAACATATTATATTAACAAACTCTGGGGACTCATTCGACTTCAAAGAGATGACTGGTATCAAATCAGTGACACAGTATGACTTAATGACAATTAAAAATAATGACATAAGTCACTATGTCAATTTTTTAGTTATTCTTATCAACTCATAATCAAATAGTGTAAATTCCGTCTTTTACAGATCAAGCTCTTCTATGAAGTGCAATAACTAAAGAAGATTTTATTGATATTAAAATATCGACACACACACCCATATCGACCCTCACGACATCGAGCGACATCACTTCTCCTTCTTCTTTCTGTGTAAATTTGAGCTTCAACCAATTAATTACAACAGTTTTTATGGCAATTTTGTTATACAAAATTTAAATTGTCCTAACTTTTTTATTCATGAATTGAAAAAAAATTAAATTAACAAAACACTAAATAGCTAGGGAATATTACCAAAATACGATAGTCAAAACTACATTTAAATCAATTTAACAGTTTCAGAGATTAGCATGCACAAACAAGCAGACAAACATACATACAGACAAACAGTAAATCCATACTTATATTATAAATGTGAAAGTCTGTGTGTTTGTCTGTCACGCTTTCACGGTTAATCTACCGGTCCGATTTGGATGAAATTTAGAATGAAAGTAGTAAGAGTTACTGGGTCTAACATAGGCTATTTATTTTTTCAAAAATCAACCGCTAAAGGATTGAAATAGGGGATGAAAGTTTGTATGAAAAATCTAAACCGCTTGACCGATTGTAATGAATTTTGGCATAAATATAGTTGATAATCTAAGCTTAAACATAGGCTACTTTATTTTTTAAAAATGCGCCCCCGAGCGTTGCAATATAACTATATAGTTCACGCGGCGAAGCCGCGAGCGGGCCGCTAGTAATATATAAAATTATAGTTTTAGGTTCTATTACATTGGTATATACACCAATGTAATAGAATATTTTTTCTCACATATCTTCAATGTAACGACAACAATCAATTATTTTTTTATAATATATATGTATAAGATATAGATTACAAAGATTTAACAGATTATCTCGACTAAAACTAAACTCGACACAAATGCGTTGGAATATTTGATCTGCCAGTTACACTAGTTGGGTTTGAGATTATGCAATCGAGATCTCTCCACGGCCACTGATTACGGAGTTTATTTAGTTATACTTGTCAAGTCTGAGCGACTCCTTCCGACTTCGGCTTCGGATAGGCTTCGCTCAGACTTAAACTAGAAATGCACTCTATTAATTTTGACGACAATAAAACATAATAATAAAAAAAAACTTAAATTAAACAGATTAAAAAATAAAAAACAGCGGAGTAGTGTTTGGAGGAGCCTAGTGTATTGATTCTCCGTTCTTTACTTTCCGCCGAAATTGCGTGTTAAGTCGCGGAAGTTAACGCCACACTTTATTTTAATAGAGCGGGGAAATTAAGTAATTTAAATGTTTATTAAATATATTTTCAAAGTGCAAATCGAACCTACAGCCAATCGCGTTTACAATCAGAGTATCTCTAACTGTGCCATCATTAAATAATAATTAACAAAATAATGAGTTCTGCTGTGATTATTATTTCAGCGTGTTTCATGTTTGTTTAGTTGTTCCTATCGTACCTTGTCATACCTGTTAATTATATATAACATATTTTTACAGGCAATATTTACATTAGTATGCTTAGGGAAAACTTAAGTAGAATTATTCTGAACTAGAGGCTTTACAACTTTCATTGTTTGGACTCCTGAATTCCACTCCCTAGCTCCCTATTTCCATTCTATCCTAATATTCTATCCTGAGGAACTTACATTTCGACCTTTTACTTCTTACACCTATTGGTTATTAATATTAGTGACTATCTGTCTGTGCGTTGTACGACAATCAATACAAGTACCCTACATATTCATTTTATATAAATAAATTTCATATAAGCCATCCAGTGTATAGAAGGCTTAACACGTCTAAGTTTCAAGAAGACTGAAGTCTATAATGAGTTCTAAAACGCGGCTTGTCCCATGAGTAGTAAATGCTATTTACTTAGGAAGTACTGTCATTGGCTGCTCCAAGTTCCGCCAGATTGACGTTAACGATGTTTCCCTATTTCGAATTTTGTAAACAGTAAATGCATAGCTATTTTATAAATTAATTGCAGTTTTTATTATGTTATTTTGGTATTTTTTATATAATGTAATATATCTGTTTTCTACGTAAATTTGCGTACTACAGTTAAAAAGACGTTAAAATTTTTAATAAATTAGAAAATCAGAGACTCTTCAGCAATAATAATAGAATTGTTATGTATTTGAGACAATAGTGGCGCAGTATCACAGCGTCTAACGTACGTGGTCGTTTGAATCTCATTCAAGTATTATCTCTTGTCACAAGACAAGACGTTGATCTCAGTCACCAAAAACGCAATGTATTGAATTAAAACGGAAAGTAGAGAACGAAGAGTCTTAACACTAAGTTATTTCTCCCTACATAGTATACAGGAAGAAGAATGAAGGTGAAAAAATAATTATATATTTACACTAAAATATTACCTCGCCAGTTTCTGTTTCCACTTCAATATATTGAGCAAGGAAAATACATAATATCGATAAAATCTTAAGTGAGCTTATGCTTCCTTTCAATAAATATTCCTTAATGAGGACAAAGCAATTATTATTTCTGTATTTTTACGTTCAAGAGGGATTTAGCGTAATAAGCATTGAATAAGCCTAAATAATATTAGAAAAACAAAAGATTTACCTTATTTTTATATAATTATTATATATTAATTTTAATTTGTGTATATATATAATAGTCAGGGATAACTTAGCTTCAACACGCTTCGGTTTCCAGTTTTCGCCCGAAATTATCACATTGCATGTTACGTAGCAGAACACAGGGACAAGCGTCGTCTAATCTTCGTCTTCGTCATTCTTCGTCTATCAAAGCGGAAGAATAAAAAAAATATATAATCATTACCCTGAGTGGGAATCAAACCCACAAATATTGTATTTACAGTTAGACGCTGTTCTACTGCGCAACGAGGTCCTTTATTACTTTATTCTATTTAAAAATATTTAGACAAAATACTTCAGGCCATATTTCGGGCCTCATCTTTATATAAAAGTCAGAGGCTCTAGCCTAGAGTTATTGATTTTCCTATATTTACTTTACATAATTATTATACCGTTATACAAAAATCGATAATTAAAATCGAATATAGCCGCGTTATACAGATAATCGAGTGTGATTTTGATGTGAAAACAAATTGTTATGGCGCGGACAGCCAGCCGTTTAACTCTATGTATTTTTGATTGCTTGTCAGACCGCTTGACTCCAATTAACGGAACATCGATTTCTTGTCAAAGCGTGCTGGTGACACGGTGTTGGTATTTCTTTACTTGATGATTTAGATAATATTATTTTTTTTGATAAAGTACTTTATGGTTGAAAAAGACATTTTAAAGAAAACGTATAAACATTTGAACGCAGCGGGATTCGAACCCGCTCCTCCTGAATACCGCTCAGTGGTGAGAGCGCCTGAACGGTATTCAGGAGGCGCGGGTTCGAATACCGCTGCGTTCAAATTTTTATACGTTTTCTTTAAAATGTCTTTTTCAATTTTCCTAAGTATGGAAAAACACTTTAAAAATGTTTAAAAGTACTTTATGGTTAATGTTATGTTAAATTTTTTGTCTTTCCACGCAAATAAACTTGGTGTTAAAACACTCCGTGCTTCACTTTGTTCTCGAACTTAAGATATTGTGCGGTGAATGGCGCAAGTCTACGTCACGCTTGTTCAATAGAAACAGATTATCTTGTTTAATAGAGCGGAGAAATAAAAATAATGAAAGTGATCATTCCTCCGAGTGGGGAACGGAGTGTCTTAACACTAGGTTTCCTCTGCCTACCCTGCTGTGTGTGGGCACAGCGTGAAGCTAAATAATAATATCATTCCTCCGAGTCGTAATAGATTAGAGGTCGTGATTATCAGAATCAGATACAATGAAATTGATATTTTTTTAGTTTCACGCTGTATCCCGCACACAGCAAGGTAGGCAGAGGAAACCTAGAGTTAAGACACGAATGGGAATCGAACCTACAATTAGTCGCTTTACAGTCATACTCTGTGCCCCTCCGCCACGACTGGCTCCAACTCTTTATCTCAACTGGGAATTAAAAAAATGTTAATATAATAAGTTTATATTTAATTAATAATGAGGAGCTGGATTATGAGTAATACATTCAAATTACTTTATTTTTTTTATTTTATAATAAAATTTATAGCTGTATAGTAAAAAATAATATTTGTTCATCATAAATTATATAAATCATTTTGAATATTTTCTCATAATATTTAGTTTGCTTGATAGACAGACTGACTGTGTAGTTTTGATAAATAAATTTGAGTCAGACCTTTGCCTGTCAAGTTAGTTATGGAAATTATAGAAATATTTTATATTTCAATATAGGGTGAGTGTTTATATAGAAAATTATTAACCGCGGTTTGTTATCATGACACAGTAGAACAGCGTTTGATTGTCAACGTGATTGGCTATAGGTCTAATTTCTTTATTTTTTTTAGCTTTACACTGTATCACACACACAGCAGTATAGGCAGAGGGAACCTAGTCTTAAGACACTCCGTTCCTCACTTTCCACCAAAGCGAAGAAAATGAAAATATCAAATACTTCCATTCCTCGAGTGGGAATCGAACCCACAACCAGTCGTTTACAGTCACATGCACTTGCCTATATATTTTTCTCAAATAATTACAACGCCCACTAAAAGCTTACAAGTTTAACAACACGACATTTCCATTTTCTTGTTTAAGTCAAAGCTCGATGATTTCCATTATTTGTATTAGAGCTTTGCAGCAGAATTAAATATCGAGGAAGACTAAGGGTACCGCTGCCATCTCAGATCGTTTACCGCTCTGCTGAGCACTTCATGTTTCACAAGACATCGCGCTGACTCGCACTTTTAAAATTATGAAAAAAAAAGATTTATGTTGAATCCTTATAAAAAATATTTAAAAATCCTTGTCAGCTTTCGACCACAACGTCTTTTGATTTTTCAAAGTCTATTACAGAGCAAGACACATCTTACTAACCTACCTATTATTTTGATTTTCGATAATATTATTAATTAGACCGTTATAATAATATTAACGGCCCGCTCGCTTATTTTAGCCCCTTTGGGGTTTGGTTTTGAAAAAAATAGGTAACGTACGTTTGACCTTGTTTCATCAACTACCTACTTGAGAAAAATCATAGTTATTAGTCAAGCGGCTACATTTTTTACATTAACTTTTCATCTACATTACTCCCATACCTTTAGGAATTTCATCCAAAAGTATAGTCTAGAAAGCGTAACAGGTTAACTAACTTTAAACAGACAAACTTTAGCAATTACATATTATCGCTAAATTTTATCTGATTGCAATCATAATTTCAATAATATTATAACAAAGATTTTACGTGTATTTGACTTAATAGTAAAAAAAAGCTGATAGCACCGCCCAAGACTACTCAAATCTCTTGAAGTTCCTTTACCATTGTAAAGAAGTTGGCGAGATTTTAGTAGTAGATTTTCTGTTCTAAATATACATTTTATTATAAATATATAATTTAGTATTCCTACCTAAAATATAAGTTTTGTACAAATAAATATACTACTACAGTCATTAAAAGAACTAATTATTTCATTTCCCATATACGATTTTGATAGAAGCTTTAATAAATCCAAAAATAACTTAATCGGTTAACAAGAGCAAAAAGCAAAAATAACTGCACGAAAAACCGAATTGAAATTCGTTGAAAGCAAAGCTCTTCTTGTTCATGAGTGTCATACAATCGTGCAATATGCGAAACTGTAGTCTTTATGTTACGATATTCACATTTTCGTATGAAGATAAGCTGACGTTAAAAATTGTAAATATATTATTTTTTATAAGAATTATATTATTTTTTCTAAGCTCATTTCAACTTTGACTCGGTGTCTCTAGTGTCAAAACACTCCGTTCTTTGATTTCTGTCCTATTTCGCTTTGTTTCACCAGAGGTGAGAAGGAGAAATGAAAATAATTTAAATATAAACTTTTTAAAATAAATAATGTAAATAAAATCAAGAATTAAACGTATCCAGTACAATACCAGTGGGGCCAGTCGTGGCGCAGTGGCAAATGCATGTGGACTGTAAACGACTGGTTGTGGGTTCGATTCCCACTCGAGGAATGGAAGTATTTGATATTTTCATTTTCTTCGCTTTGGTGGAAAGTGAGGAACGGAGTGTCTTAAGACTAGGTTCCCTCTGCCTATACTGCTGTGTGTGTGATACAGTGTAAAGCTAAAAAAAATAAAGAAATTAGACCTATAGCCAATCACGTTGACAATCAAACGCTGTTCTACTGTGTCATGATAACAAACCGCGGTTAATAATTTTCTATATAAACACTCACCCTATATTGAAATATAAAATATTTCTATAATTTCCATAACTAACTTGACAGGCAAAGGTCTGACTCAAATTTATTTATCAAAACTACACAGTCAGTCTGTCTATCAAGCAAACTAAATATTATGAGAAAATATTCAAAATGATTTATATAATTTATGATGAACAAATATTATTTTTTACTATACAGCTATAAATTTTATTATAAAATAAAAAAATAAAGAAATATTTTATATGACATGGTGAAATTTGAATGTATTACTATGAGTAATCCAGCTCATTGTTAATTAAATATAAACTTATTATATTAACATTTTTTTAATTTCCAGTTGAGATGAAGAGTTGGGGCCAGTAGTGGCGGAGGGGCACAGAGTATGACTGTAAAGCGACTGATTGTAGGTTCGATTCCCATTCGTGTCTTAACTCTAGGTTTCCTCTGCCCACCCTGCTGTGTGCGGGATACAGAGTGAAGCTAAAAAAAAAATATAATTCCTCCGAGTCGTAATAGATTAGAGGTCATGATTATGAATCAGATACAATGAAATTGATATTTTTTTAGTTTCATGCTATATCCCGCACGCAGCAAGGTACGCAAAGGGAACCTAGAGTTAAGACACGAATGGGAATCGAAACTACAATCAGTCGCTTCACAGTCCTCTGACTGGCCCTAACTCTTCATCTCAAGTGGAAATTAAAAAAAATTTATTATAACAAGTTTATATTTAATTAACAATGAGGAGCTGGATTATGAGTAATACATTTAAATTTCAACATGTCACTTAAAATATTTCTTTATTTTTTTATTTTATAATATAATTTATAGCTATATAGTAAAAAATAATATTTGTTCATAAATTATATAAATCATGTTGAGTATTTTCTCATAATATTTAGTTTGCTTGATAGACAGACTGAAGTTTTGATAAATAAATTGGAGTCAGACCTTTGCCTGTCAAGTTAGTTATGGAAATTATAGAAATATTTTATATTTCAATATAGGGCGAGTGTTTATATAGAAAATTATTAACCGCGGTTTGTTATCATGACGCAGTAGAACAGCGTTTGATTGTCAACGTGATTGGCTGTAGGTCTAATTTCTTTATTTTTTTTAGCTTTACGCTGTATCCTACACACAGCAGAGGGGAACTAGTGTTAACTGTGTGAACTAGTGTGTGACACTCCATTTCCCACTTTCCGCCCGAGCGAAGAAAATGGAAATATTAAGTACTTCCACTCCTTGAGTGGGAATCGAAACCACAACCAGTCGTTTACAGTCACATGCACTTGCCATTGCGCCACGACTGGCCCCACTGGTATTGTACTGGATACGTTTAATTCTTGATTTTATTTACATTATTTATTTAAAAAAATATATATTTATTTTCATTTCTCCTTCTCGCCTATGGTGAAACAAAGCGAAATAGGACAGAAATCAAAGAACGGAGTGTTTTGACACTAGAGACTCCGAGTCAAAGTTGAAATGAGCTAAAAAAAATAATATATTATTTATATGTTATTATTTACAATTTTCAACGTCAGTTTATCTTCATACGAAAATGTGAATATCGTAACATAAAGACTACAGTTTCGCATATTGCACGATTGTATGACACTCATGAACAAGAAGAGCTTTGCTTTCAACGAATTTCAATTCGGTTTTTCGTGCAGTTATTTTTGCTTTTTGCTCTTGTTAACCGATTAAGTTATTTTTGGATTTATTAAAGCTTCTATCAAAATCGTATATGGGAAATGAAATAATTAGTTCTTTTAATGACTGTAGTAGTATATTTATTTGTACAAAACTTATATTTTAGGTAGGAATACTAAATTATATATTTATAATAAAATATATATTTAGAACAGAAAATCTACTACTAAAATCTCGCCAACTTCTTTACAATGGTAAAGGAACTTCAAGAGATTTGAGTAGTCTTGGGCGGTGCTATCAGCTTTTTTTTACTATTAAGTCAAATACACGTAAAATCTTTGTTATAATATTATTGAAATTATGATTGCAATCAGATAAAATTTAGCGATAATATGTATTTGCTAAAGTTTATCTGTTTAAAGTTAGTTAACCTGTTACGCTTTCTAGACTATACTTTTGGATGAAATTCCTAAAGGCATGGGAGTAATGTAGATGAAAAGTTAATGTAAAAAATGTAGCCGCTTGACTAATAACTATGATTTTTCTCAAGAAGGTAGTTGATGAAACAAGGTCAAACGTACGTTACCTATTTTTTTCAAAACCAAACCCCAAAGGGGCTAAAATAAGCGAGCGGGCCGTTAATATTATTATAATGGTCTAATTAATAATATTATCGAAAATCAAAATAATAGGTAGGTTAGTAAGAAGTGTCTTGCCCTGTAATAGACTTTGAAAAATCAAAAGACGTCGTGGTCGAAAGCTGACAAGGATTTTTAAATATTTTTTATAAGGATTCGACATAAATCTTTTTTTTTTCATAATTTTAAAAGTGCGAGTCAGCGCGATGTCTTGTGAAACATGAAGTGCTCAGCAGAGCGGTAAACGATCTTAGATGGCAGCGGTACCCTTAGTCTTCCTCGATATTTAATTCTGCTGCAAAGCTCTAATACAAATAATGGGAATCATCGAGCTTTGACTTAAACAAGAAAATGGAAATGTCGTGTTGTTAAACTTGTAACCTTTTAGTGGGCGTTGTAATTATTTGAGAAAAATATATAGTAAAAATGTCATATAAAGTATTATTTAAATAATATTAAACATTAAGTATTGTTTGTCAGTTTATGAGGGATATTCATTCTATTTCATATTTTCACATTTTTTTCGTATTTGGTGATTATTAAGCCCAATAAATAGCAAGAAACAACTTTTAGCTTTTCCTCGTAGCAGAGTAGGCAGTACCAAGTGACAAGATAAAAAATTCTTTCGCCCTTTGTCTTACTGGAGCGAGGAAATTAAAATAATTTAAATATAATGTATTTTGTTTTATGTGGATTTTGAACCAATAATCATCAGTAAGACACTTTGGCAGTCTTAAAAAAACATTATCTTTGCAACTACATCACATACTATAGTGTTTTTTATTTGAATTAGTCTAATTGCGTAGTAAAATTAATTATTATCGACAATTGCAATAATCGCAAATTTTTGTCTCATACGTGAAAATTAATTTTCCGTTAAGGTATGTTAGAGCCATAAACAAAAAAGTTTAATTAATTAAAATAAAAAATCTATATTCGTCTTCTTTAATTAAAACATTTACAGTCCTTTTTATAAAATGGCAGTAAATCTAAAGTTGCAGCATTTTCATCATGCTGTCGTAAAGTCTCGTCTTTAAGACGTGACTGGGCGACGTAATGTCCTTTATATAAAAACATTTACTTTTTAGGTATTTCGGGTACATTATTGTTGTCAGTTGTTGTTTGAAAAGGTTATTGAAAAGATTATTACGTCTGTTTTTGGCAAAATTAGAAATTTAAATTTACTACTTTATTTAGGACTATTTTTCATTCGGGGTTTCGGCTAGGCTGTGTATTTTTTCATATAAGCCATATCAATTTCATAACAAATGGCTCAGCATATGCTAAGATAGCTATAGATTTTTCTAATTTACTTTACATTATTTTAAAACCAAGTTCCTCATTTTTTTTTAAATATTTTATCCTCATATACATATTCAATTCTGTAAAGTTTTCTCTAAATTTGTTCAGTAATTTTATTTATAACAGAAAAAACTATCTATCCGTTCTCACAAGCTCTCGTATTTCTAATATTAGTACGATTTCAAATATTTTATTAACAAAATGAATAGCAGAGTTTAAAATTTGATTAAAGTTTAATCTATAATACTGCATTCGAGCGGACCTTGTGTCAAAAGGAATGCGACATGAGCACGCCGAAAGATAATTAATTGTACTTTATTAAAATTCATTGCAATGCCTTCTACATTTTTAATTATATTATCCCCATATTGATTATCATAGTGTTATGGAAAAGCTCAATGAAGAATTTTGTTAGTGGCAATTTTTTTAAGGGCTTTGAAAGCCCTTCTTGTAAGCTAAACAAATTATAAAAATGTAATTTCTATAATAGATATAGTTTTAGTTAGTAGAGCCTGAAATATTTTTTTGTTACAGTAAATATTCTTTAATTTAAAAATCATATCTTTGCGATTATTTCATGTCTACGACACACGATCACGACATCACATCACAAATTATATGTTGTATTGCATAAATATATGCCTCCGAATTCGTCGGAAAGTGGGAACGGAGTGTCTTAACACTAGATTCTGCTGTGTGCGGGTTATAGTGTGAAGTTAAAAAAACAAATAAATATTCATATATTCATATACAAAAACGTAAAACAGAGCACGGCGTTGAGTTCCGTTACTCAACACATAATATGTTTAATTCGACTGAAAAGTAAACAAAGAATAGTCTCTTTAATAAATTCTATCTACCCTATCAAGCGGGAAAATACGTACTAAAATATTTAAATAGTTTCAAATTAAGCAGTATGGGACCGTGCTAAAAGCTGTCAGAAAACATTGAAGGCTGTAGATAATTAAGTTTGGCTGAGTGGCAAAAGGCTTTGTCAGTCCGCTGGTGACCTGTTGCGCACCCACACATGCGTAATAGACCTTTATATAGCTACCGTTCAGTATATTAAGGGAGTATATTTGGTAGGATTGAAATAAATGCCAGGAAATGGGTTATGTTAAAATTTGATTGTTGTTATTGTTATTTTAAAATGTTAAGTTAATTTTAAATTTCTTTTTAAGAAATTAATGCGGACGGAGGTGTATGAAATGTGGCTTTTTATGGTTTATATGTAGAAGAAGCCGGAAGTCAATATTTTTTATAATAATGAATTTGTAAGAAACTAAATTATGAAAATAAATATTATTTAATGTTGCGCCAGCCGTGGGCGCAGTGGTACAAATGTGTGTCTGTAAACGACTGGTTGTGGGCTACTTAACGCGCAATGCCTCCAAATGCGACGGAATAAGGAGCGGAGTGTATTAAAACTAGGTTCCCTCTGCCTGCCCTGCAGTGTGCGGGATACAGCGTGAAGCTACGTTTTCCCCCCGAATAGGAATTGAAACCACAACTCGTTCCCTTAGGTATAACCGTGTGATAAAGTTTATTGCGCTCGTAAATTTTTTATATTTATAAGATATAATTCTAAAAAGATGTATGCGTAAAAATGGTATACGTGTATATACACACGCTTTTCTAGTGTTATTATACAGTTTAAGGATCACTTTAGAAATGAAAACGGTTTAAAAAATATTTCCACGCTGAATACCTCTTCTTTGTTTTTCAACGCACAAAAACTAAAATGGGGAAAATAAAAATTGAATTTTGAATATTTAAATATTAATACTCATGCATTGTTTGTTGTTTGAAAATCTAGTTTTTTGGCGTGTAAAATATTTGAGCCAAATTTACTATTTACTATATGTAAACGAATATATTGGAATTCGTATCAATTGCTTGCGAGCACGTTATAAATTCTATGAATAAATCAAGGAACCGTCTAAATTTGATTGCCGTTTTGATGTGTATGAATGTAATCGATGTAGTATATTTAAGTGCGTCAGTTCGTAGATACACGAAAGTTTTGGTATTTGATATTGTATATGTAAAAAAATAGGCGATATGTTTAAATTAAAAATATGCGTCATCCGACTAAAGTATATTGTTTTATTAAAACTAAGTAAATTCTTTTTTGTCCAGTATTTGTAGGTCCAATTTTTATCACTTTCCTGCATAGCAGGGTTGGCAGTGAGATTCTGGTATCAAGATATTCCGTTATTCACGCTTCGCCCGAACATTGCGTGTCGTATTACAGAACTCAATGCCGCACTTTGTCTTATCATATCTTATTAGAGCTGAGAAGTTATTGAAATATAAGCATTTCCCTACCGTCGGATTCTGCTATACAGCGACACGATAGCCACAAATATTTGTGTCTTCTAATTTCTGTTATTGAACATTATACGAAGTCATTACTTTGGTATAATTAGAATTTACATGAAAAAAAAAGCAAAAACAGAGGCCCCAGAGAAGGGCGGACTGCTTATATATTATTAAGCATTTTGATTAAACGTTTTTTTTAAATTAAATGACTTGTAATTAGTTAATTGATCAAAAGCGACAAAATCAGATTACAGATACACGGACAAGTAATGAATGTATACTTATTTTTTTACACTTTTCATTTTCCACGCTTTGCCAATATTCTTAGAAGCTCTTGAGAAGTTTTACCAAAGTACTTATTACTAAGGTATAAAAGAAGTACTATGTCAACAGCTTTTATATATAAAATAAATAAATAAATAAAAAAACATAGCAATTTATATTACTGCACTACTTTGAAAAGTTGAACTGGAAACATAATTCAGCAAAGCGGAAATTCTTGTTAAAAAACGAGAAACGGTAAGTTTGCTTCGTACTATCTAAAACGGTGAAAATTAAAAAAAAAATCTCAATCAAGTTCCGCCTTTTTTGTTGGTTCTTCAACTGAGCAATGAATTTTAATAATGGGCGAACCCTTTTAACAGAGATTTATACAATTTTATTGACTTTCCATTAGTGACGATTTCGTTTGTAATTTTTGATAATGTTTTGTCGTTGTCCGTGATGTCAGGGTTTTGACTGAATGGAAGCGTTTTTGTAGATTCGAATCTTACTCTTGCAATTAGTAATATATGAAACTAAAAATAATTTTGTTAGTTAGATAGATAGAGAGAACTTAATATCCAGACACTGTTCTCCACATTCTACCTAAATACGAGATAGCGTGTTGAGAGGCAGTACTCAATAAAAATAATTAAATTACAATAATTTCCCCAAGTCGGAATCGAACTTACACCAATCACCTTCACAATCAAATACTGCCCCACTGCGTCACGACGAAGCTTATTATGTCGCCGTTTACACCATACAACGCCCACAGCTGAACTAACTTAATTAATGTTTTAAGATTTTATACTTACATGCAAAAAAACGTCATACTAAACATCTGTAAATAAAAAGTAATCCAAACAAACTTTAAAAAAATCTTTTCTGCGTATTCAGAATCTGCGACCTTTAATTCAATAAGTAGGAACGCCATTGTGTCCCTCGTTTTTCATACTCTAATTGAAGCTTACTTTGTTACTTAGTTCTTGAGTAAATATCCTCAACATCGCTGTGCGCTATACTTTGGACATTGATTTTCTAAACTTTCCTCATCTTGTTATAAATAAGCTAGAAGTGAAAATAAATTTGTTCAATATAAACTTATAATCTTTCTTGGATAAATTGGATGAAAGGGAGCGTAGTTTCAGATTCTGTTACGTTAGTGTATCAATATTGCTTTTAATGATTAATAATTACAATAACAGTGGCCAGTCGTGGCCCAGTGGCACAAGAGTGTGACTGTAAACGACTGGTTGTGGGTTCGATTCCCACTCGAGGAGTGGAAATTATATTTCCATTTTCTTCGCTCTGGTGTCGAGGTAAAGCGCGGCGTTAAGTTCCGCCACTTAACACGCAAGCCTCCGAATTCGGCGGAAAGTGGGGAACGGAGTGTCTTAACACTAGGTTCCCTCTGCCTACCCTGCTGTGTGCGGGATATAGCGTAAAGCTATTTAATTTTTTAATTTTAATGATAAGTAAGTTAATGTCATTGTGGTGCAGTGGTGGTGTAATTATGGTAAACGCAAACGGTTTTGGGTTTGATTCCCACTCTGGGGGAACACTTTAATTGCAACTATTTTTATTTACTTGCTTTGGTACGATAAAGTGTAGCTAAGTGATCTGCCACTTAGCACGTAATATCTCTATTTTGGGTGAAAAGTGGCGAATGTAGTATCTTAATAGATACTAAGATCACTCTGACTATCTTGCTTAGTCGTAATTTGTTTCAAAATTTAAAAGTAAACATAAAATCATTTGACAATTTTTTACCATTACCGAGGCCAGTCGTGGCGCATAGCCAAGAAGTGTGACTATAAACGCGACTGGTTGTGGATTCGACTCCCGTTCGAGAAAAGGAAATATTTAATAGCGTGGCGTTAAGCTCCGTCACTTAATACGCAATGCTTATAAAATTCCGGGAAAAGTGAGGAACAGTGTGCGGGATTACAACGTGAAGCTAAAAAATTACCATTCTATGTTAAATTCGACAGCAATCAAAAGTCCAAAAAAAATATAAATTATTTCCCATCTCAAGTACATTTAACGCAAGGGATAAGGCCTCTTCATTCCTCTCTTTTAAGCCCGTGAGTAATTTCTTTACAATAAATTAAATGAACTAACTTGTTTAATTAGATACTTGAAGGGAAAAGTGATTTGTGGTTTTTGCTGTAAAGTTCGAAAAGAAATCTTTTTTTATTTGAAAATAAGATTTAAGGTTAAAAATATATACTTAGGGAGTTCGATTTCTACTCAGGGGAACGATTATATTTTATTTTAGTTGCTCCACTCTAGTACCAAAGACAAAGCGAAGTGTTAAGTTCCCCCACTTCCCACGTAATATTTCTATTTTGGGAGAAAAGTGAAGAACTATCTTGGCACTTGGTACTATAACCATCCTGCTGTGCGGCAAAAAGCGTGAAGCTGTTTTTGTTTCTTTTTTTAGTTTCACGTTGTATCCCGCAGCAGGGTAGGGAGAGGAAACCTAGTGTTAAGACACTCCGTTCCATACTTTCCGCCGAATTGTGGAGGCATTGCGTGTTAAGTGGCGTGACTTAACGCCGCAATTTGCCTCGATACCAGAGCGAAGAGAATAAAAATATTGAGTATTTTCACTCCTCGAGTGGGAATTGAACCCAAAACCAGTCGTTTACAGTCACCTGTGTGTTCCACTGCACTGCGACTGGTCTTAATTGTGGTGAAGTTGATTTATTTAAGTATTTTTAAATTTCGCAAAATATAAAAAGTGTGTTCTCGGAAAAATTTATAAATAACTATTAATAAATGTTTTCCGATTACCAGTCAAGGTGCGGGCGTAAGGATAAAAAATATTATGAATTTCCAGAGCCGAATTAAGTTTAATTTAATTTACATATATTTTTCTTTTATATGGAAAAAAATCGATAGATCTTAAGTTATAGTGAATGATATCTTAATAGATTTTTTCTTATTATAATATTTATGATTGTTTTTACATACAAAATGTCAAAAAATACTCCGTTCCCCGTTTCGCTCGAATGTGAGATATTGCGCGTTGAATGCCGGACCTTAACGCCGCGCTTAACCTTGAGATAACGAAAACGGGGACTATAATTTAAATGAATATAATCATTTTCTCGAATACCCTGTTTAACGGCACCGATGGCCTGAGTTTAATAATTTTAATACATTCCCCAATAATTCAAGCGTTAAGCAAATTAAATTTTAATATAATGATGATGAAACTGAATAACAGATGTTCCTATCGCTTCGTTGAGTACAGTACGAACTTGCTCACAAGTTTAATAATTGTATATTATTGCGTTTCTAGGAAATGTCATAATACTCGTATACCATAGTTTTTGCTTTGCTGGACCCCTTTATCTTTGCTTAGGTTCTTAATACGATACTCGTTTTGATAAGAGAGCAATTAATTACAAAACTTCGCTATATGAGACGAGATTTCAATTAAAAAAATGCTATTTATTCAAATTATGTACAAAAATTATTTTTATTAGTCTATATATGTAAGTATATACGCAGTACTTGTAAGGAAAGTAACTATATCCCTACTACTTATACTAACTAACTAGTTTGTAGACAACCACTAAGAATGTATTTTGCGATACGGCAGAATTATGGAGGTCTAAGGGCTTGTATGATATTTTTTTTTGCAAAAACACGAAATTTGGTATAGAAATCTCTATTTCCACACGAGGAAGAAGTCAAGCGAGTAATAAAATAATAAAAATATCTAATAACTAAATGTAAAGTACATAATGGTGATGACCCACAATCTTGTTTGTTATAAATCATCACATATCTACGAAGTAAATTATGAATAATGCATAAAATTCCAACGAAAATATTGCAAAAACATTTAAAATACATTAAGAGATATTAAATCAGCAACAAGTATTATTCAATAACGATAAAAAATATCAATTTCAAATAACGATTTATTATTTGTCATTCACTTTAGAAGTGCACAATCTTTAGTTCCCTATTTTTAAATAATACTTTGCAAGCAAACGTTGGGATTTATGAGAGGCATAACGACCACTGCTTTACTTTGAACCATATATTTTTACATACTTTCGTTTATGTTTGCTTCTTACAGCATCTCATTACGTATGAAAGACGTTTGTGCATAAAGGAGACCGCCACGTGGACTTTAATAGGTAGAAGGTCTGAGTAAGGAAGGTGCTTTGAACGCACAGTTCGATATTAAAACTTTTGAACTTCTAGTTACTTATGATATTATTCATTGATTTCTTTGATTTTTACATATGAATTTAAAAAATATACACATATTTGATTTATTAGAATAATGTACACATTTTTATCCTGTGGTAGTGCTGGTTTGGTATTCTGTGAGCTCTCTATCACTTAGTAAGCAATATATGCTATAGTATTATAGTAGTAGTATATATAGTAGTAGTATATATAGTAGTAGTATATATAGTAGTAGTATATATAGTAGTAGAATGTGAAACTTTGAATGCTAACATTCTTGTCTCTCTGCTCGTATTATACGAGCACACCTACATAGGTACTAAACGGATTTGAATTATTTTTATTATACAGTTTTAAGCATTAAGTAGGATAAAGAGGTTCCCATTTCACTTATTAACATGACAACGTTTATCATAAAGTAACGAAAATGGAATCGAGCATATTAACTTTTTGAAAATAAAAAAAAACCTGTAAAGACCAGTAAGAAACCTGTAACACTTAGACTTACGTATTAAAAATATAACCATTACACTGACAGTACTTTTCTGAAAAAAAAAACGATGGAAGGTTTTTCCAGCATTTTTATAAAGGCGTGTGTAGTGTATACTGATCGAAGTGTAATTGAAACGTATTCTCAAAGGACAATAGGCCCCGTTGTGATATTGTATAGCTTTAATATACTTCTCATAATTATATTGTGTATCACCCTGTTGGTACAATAACTTTGTAATAAAAATAATATATAATAGTAATAATTAATTAAAATAAATAATAATAAAAAACGGTTAAGCGGAATAGTCAGAACTTAGTGTTAAGACACTCTGTCCTCCACTTTCAACCCGAAATAGAAACACTGAGTGTTAAGTGGCGGACCTCAACGCCGCGCTTTGTTTTGGGTAACAGAGCGTATATTTGTTCAGAAATAATTATTTTTTAACCATTGTACCAAATAATTTTGCCAATATTTGTTTTCAAATAATCAGCTTATAAGCAGTTCAATTAAAATGAAGTTCAACGAAAAAAATCAAATTACTAAATGTGAGTTACATTCAGATTATTTCGAAGATTATTTCGTGTGTACACTGGTATTCATATAACTTTATTAAATAATTAAAAAAGTAATTGGTTAAAAAGCTGAAAATATGACATATCTATCTATGCTGCTAAAAATATGACATATATGTAGTTTATACGAGCAAAGCCGGGAACGAGTTGCTAGTATTTAACAAACGTAATTACTTCCTTTAAATGATTACTCAGCTTATAATATGTAGACAATCAAACGAGCACAAACAAATCTCCGGGCAGTGAATTATGAAGACGATTTGAAACAAATTAAACAATTTAATGCGTAACTCTGTTTCTAAATCGTGACGATTCATCTGTAAAATCTCAATATGGTTTTAATTTGATATCTAAGAATAGAAGCAAGTTATTGATGTTTTTTGTATGTAATTGATGTTAAGATTGTTTTATAGAGACTATGGTAGTAGAGGCAGTGGGTCAATGTTTAACTGCAAATGATTGATGATCAGTGTCCATCTCTTCTTCGGGGAATGATTATCTTTAAATTATTTTCATTAACGCTTTCTAATGTCCAATGACCATCGTGTTAAGTTCTGCCACTTAACATAAATGTTAAGTGGTGGAATATATTGAATTTGAACAGAGAGTTTTCTAGGGTTCTCTAGGGCTTTCTGATTACCGTACTATTAGGTAAAGAGGTAACGGTGAAATAGATAACTTTACTAGCATTTCCAAGACCTAAGTGGAATATCTGCAAACTGTACGATGGTTGTGGCACCAAAGTTTCTCTATCTAAAGTTTATTTGCAAATTATTTTTGACCAACAAGTGAATTGACTATACAGTCAATCTATACAGATAGATTAATATATGCAACGGTTCATCTCTAAGATTTTTGTTAAACACATGGAGAAGGTGTAGAGATGAGTAAACTATCGATTAATCATATATACGTAAAATCGTTAAATTATCTCTTGTTCAACAAGTATATAATATACGATTTCTGTTTCAAAGTATACAAAAATATAGTTACAAATATTTTGTGTTAGGTAGTTAGACATCATAATTAAACATACCACAGAAACATCCATATCTTACCGAGAAATAAAAAGTTAATAAAGAAGAAAGTAAGTAAAATAATATTTTAGTATCGCTTTTTATATACAATATATTTAAGTAAAATATATTAAAAAAATGTAAAATTAAAAATTTTGAAAAAACCCACGACGGTTTAATTGTAATTGTAAAAAGGATAAAATAACTATAAATCCCCCGCCTAAAAGAATATATGTAACGAGATGATAGGGACGGCTTCGTCGGGGCTGCCATTACTTTAAGTTTGCAAAAACCTTCTCATAGGTTTTCTTGCTGTTAAAACAGGTTTAGCAAAAAATATTGTATTTCGGGGGATTATAGTTATTTTATCCTTTTACAATTACAATTAAACCGTCGTGGGTTTTTTCAAAATTTTTAATTTTGCTTTTTATTTTAAACTTTTTAAAGTGAATAGATACACATTATATATTATTACATAATATCGAAATACTTTATATTAATGTTCATGCAAACCCAAAAGAAATTATAAATCCAATGCTTTCTGGTTATCAAATGCTTATTGCAGCGCCTGGGAGATTGTCACCGTAACATTTTCACGAAACTTAAGTCTAACCAAATCAGTGAAAATCACAAAACCCACTAGTAGTTTTGATTTTGAACAAACTAATATATACTGGAGCGCCCCGTGGTAGTTCGTGATATGGCATATAAAAACACGCAGCAATTAAACCAGAACCTATCACACAAAACCCGCATCTAAATAGATTTCACACAAAAAATACGAGCAAATGCTTACTGCAGCGCCCCCTGGTGAGGTGTCACCATGACACATATACGAGAACACGCGCTAATTAAGCCTGATCCTATCTTTATAACTGCATCCAAATCGGACTTGTAGTTTTAGCTTTGCATAATTAAATGTTTAATGCAGCGCCCCCTGGTGAGTTATTGACGTGAAAAAAAACCTAAAAACTTACACCAAGTAAAGGCAACTCTAATACTAAAAACTCTGCCCAATCGGACTAGTAGTTGTGGTTTTGCATTAAATATTATAAACAAATGTTTACTGCAGCGCCCTCTGGTGAGTTAACACGATAAAACATATCCAAGAACATGCACTAATTAAACTTGAGCTTATCATTGAAACTGCATCCAAATCAAATTCGTCATTTTATCTTTGCACAAACAATATTTTACTGCAGCGCCCCCTGGTGACTTGTCACCGTAATATAAATTTAAAAACATGCTCTAAGTAAAGCGGAATCTAATACTGAAAACTCTTGACAATCGTACTAGTCGTTTTGGTTTTACACAAAAAAATAGAAGCAGCTACTTACTGCAGCGCCCCCTAGAGAGTTGACACATACATGAAAATATGCACTAAGTAAACATACATGACACATATATGAATATATGCACTGAGTAAACTTGAATCTATCATTGAAAACTGAATTCAAATCGGACTCGTAGTTTTAGTTTTACACAAACAAATGTACTTACTGCAGCGCCCCCTGGTGAGTGGTCACCGTAACGTATATGAAAAGAAGCACCAATTAAACCTGAATCTATCGTTGAAAGTTTCATCTAATTCGGACTAGTAGTTTTTTGCTCTGCATAAACAAATGTTTACTGCAGCGCCCCCTGGTGAATTTTCATCGTAACAAAAAAAACAAAAATCTTAAAATATGCAGCAAGCAAAGTTGAATCTAATTCTGAAAACTCTAGCCAATCGGATAAGTAATTTCGGTTTTAGACAAATAAATACAAGAAAAATTTTGGTTTTACACAAAAAAATACAAGCAAATGCTTACTACAGCGCCCCCTGATGAGTGGTCACCATAACATATATATGAAAAGACGCACCAATTAAGCCTGAACCTACCCTTGAAGGTTACATCTAAATTGGACTAGTAGTTTTTGATTTGCATAAACAAATGTTTACTGCAGCGCCCCCTAGTGAGATTTCCCCCGTAACAAAAAAAAAAAATCTTAAAATATGCATCAAGCAAAAGCTGAATCTTTTTCCGAAAACTCTTTTCAATCGGATCAGTAGTTTCGGTTTTAGATAAATAAATACAAAAAAAGTACAAACAAATGCTTACTGCAGCGCCCCCTGGTGGTTTGACACGATAAAACATATCCAAGAACATCCACCAATTACATCTGAATCTATCACTGAAAATCTATCGAAATCAGACTACTAGTTTTTGAGATAATTGGAAAAACATTCGTTTTCACGTCAAATGCTTACTGCAGCGCCCCCTAGGTGGAGTTAAAGGCAATAAGACATTTTGGAATAATTGACATAGTAATTTGCACAAACAAACAAACAAAAACAAACAAACAAACAAACAAACAAACAAACAAACAAACAAACAAACAAACAACAAACAACAAACAAACAAACAAACAAACAAACAAACAAACAAACAAACAAACAAACAAACAAACAAACAAACAAACAAACAAACAAACAAACAAACAAACAAACAAAAAACAAAAAAACAAACAAACAAACAAACAAACAAACAACCAAACAAACAACAAACAAACAAACAAACAAACAAACAAACAAACAAACAAACAAACAAACAAACAACAAACAAACAAAAAAACAAACAAACAAACAAACAAACAAACAAACAAACAAACAAACAAACAAACAAACAAACAAACAAACAAACAAACAAACAAACAAAACAAACAAACAAACAAACAAACAAACAAACAAACAAACAAACAAACAAACAAACAAACAAACAAACAAAACAAACAAACAAACAAACAAACAAACAAACAAACAAACAAACAACACAAACAAACAAACAACAAACAAACAAACAAACAAACAAACAAACAACAAACAAACAAACAAACAAACAAACAAACAAACAAACAACAACAAACAAACAAACAAACAAACAAACAAACAAACAAACAAACAAACAAACAAACAAACAAACAAACAAACAAACAAACAACAACAAACAAACAAACAAACAAACAAACAAACAAACAAACAAACAAACAAACAAACAAACAAACAAACAAACAACAAACAAACAACAAACAAACAAACAAACAAACAAACAAACAAACAAAAAAACAACAAACAAACAAACAAACAACAAACAAACAAACAAACAAACAAACAAACAAACAAACAAACAAACAAACAAACAAACAAACAACCTCTCACCCCAAACACATATACAGTCGCCGTTCCGTCGCGGGTAAAAAAATGTATTAGTGCATTAAATTTATCTTTCAACGTAAATATTGAAGGAGCAAACTTCCTATAATTGCGGATTTCAGTTTCAATCCTAGCCGACGTTGAATCTTGTTTCTTTGGAGCATTATTTGATCCATCTCGGGGTTTATTGGCTGTTGATATCACGAGAATAGATAAAACCTCAAGGGGAGAATTTTGCACGCACATAAAACGGTATCTTTGTAAGTGACAATTGATTGCAAATATAACATTTTATCGACGTATTTGAGAGCTACAGGCCTACAGCTGAGTATTTCTATAATTATTTGGTTTATTTATTTTGTTTTAATATACTTAATTGTTTGAATGTTACGTTACGTTTATTATGTGGTTATATTGGAATATAGAAAAACTGCACTTTTATCTGCGGTATAATAATATAATAACACACAATAATATAATAATAATAACACTTAACGGAATTGCCATATTGTTACCATCTAATTTTTCTTTTAGTAATATACGAGTACATATCCATACTTATATTATAAATGTTAAAGTCTATCTGTTTGTCTGTCACAGTTGACGGTTTCACGGCTAATCCATCGCTCCGATTTGGGTGAAATTTAGAATGATAGTAGTAAATAATCCAGGGTTTGAACCTGGACCTTGACCTTGACCATATACTTATACAAAAATCTCTCTCTAAAGGATTGAAATAAGAGAGGAAAGTTTATATGAAACATCTAAACCACGTGGCCGATTGTAATTAATTTTGGTATAAATATAGTTTTGATAATCCAAGGTTGAACATAGGCTACTTTATTTTTCAAAAATCCACCCTCGAGGGTAGCAATGTAAAGAGACATTTATGCACTTCACGCGGCATTGTCGCGACCTGACCGCTAGATATATTCTCCATTTATAGTCCAAATAAAGAGATTGTGCATTTTAGTAAAATATAATACCAAACCTCATCTAATTTGAAAATATATTTGGTTTAAACATCGGTATAAAATACTTAGAATAACAATTTTAATGATTATATTTTCCATCGAACTCGTTGATTTCGAGTTCTATGCAAAAAATAATTAATTATTCAATTCAAATAAATCTATTGCGATTACTTTACTCAAAATACACATAATTCACAAAAAATAATTCACTTGCTTTGTCATTCGTATCTTGTTTTTCATGAACTCATAAAAAGAGATGCTGTTTGTTTCGAATTAGTCTTGTCTGTCGTAACAATAACGTATAACATGTTACAATAACACGCTCTTATTTATTACTCCTGTCAGCAGTAGCTGTGTTAAACAACGGCAGTTATAACTATACGTATGGCCTTGACTGATGAGTAATTAGGCTTCTGCATAATGTAGGTATATGAATCATACATTGTTATGTGGGAAAGCTACTGAAATGTATATCTATACTAATATTATAAATGCGAAAGTATGTTGGTCTGTCTGGTTGTCTGTTACGTTTTCACGACTAATCTACTAGCCTATATATTTATTTGAATGACATTCGGAATGTAAATAAATATTTATAAGGTATATTATTTTAACATACATTTTGGTGCAGTCGTGGCGCAGTGGCACAAACATGGGACTGTAAACGACTGGTTGTGGGTTTGATTCCCACTCGAGGAGTGAAAATATTTAATTTTCCATTTTCTTCGCTCTGGTGTTGAGGCAAAGCGCGGCGTTAAGTTCCACCACTTAACACGCAATGGCTCCAAATTCGGCGGAAATTAGAGAACGGAGTGTTAACATTAGGTTCCCTTTGCCTACCCTGCTATGTGCGGGATACAGTGCGAAGCTGAAAAAAAAAACATACTTTGAAAATTTTAAACCGTTTCCAAGTGACGCGAGTTCGAAGCCGCTACGTTCAAATTTTTATACGCTTTCTATAACTGATTTTCAGCAATGGTTGTTTTCATTTGTTTTGATATATTTCTGATCTATTCAAAGAAATTTTGTACAAATTTATACTAATATAATAAAGGGGCAATGTTTGTAGTTTTGTTTGAAAGGGCTTTTCTTCGGAAATACTGAGTCGAACTGAGAAACCGCGAACGGGTCGCTAGTGTAGAAATAAAAATAAATTAGTCAATAATAATTAGTAGAATTACTCATATATCTAATAGGTAGGTAGACCTACGTATTATTTTACGTATTATCTTTATTTACTTTTTAGATATTTAAATATGTCAGACTATTTACCTTCTCTGCCTATCCTGCCATGGGAGAAAAGTATGCTTTTTTATTAAAAAACAACAATAGGCTGTGATTTACACCTGTTCTTAGTTCATGTTACTTCCGTGATGACAAAGGCAAATATAGCAAAAGTATTTTCTTTTGTCATGTCTTATTCGTCAAATACCACTTTAGATAGTAAGTCGAAGCTTATATTTTGTGTATTCTACAAAAAAAATATTTTTTTATGGAAACATATATACGTCGGAGAGGACACAGAGAAAATATAAAAAATAATCGAGTAAAACCTGTGACCACCATTTGGTCATTGTTTTTACTCTAAATAGTTATGATAAAAATAATAATTTTAACAAGGTAGAAATAAAATAAATTCAGATTTAAAATATGTTTATTGAAATAGATTTCTGAAAGCACTTTTAAATAGTTTGAATGAACATAAAGCTACCACCGGCTCGGAAGGCAGTTCTGGTGAGAAGAGCCGGCAAGAAACTCAGCAGTTGCTCTTTTTAAATGTAAATGTCTTTTACAAAGTAATAAGCCATAATTATTAATATTGTTTTTTACAAGCATAAGAATAAACGAAAACATGAAAACTCACTTCAATAATAAATGATTAATAATTACAATAACGATAAGCATAAGCAAAGCTATAGTAAAATTATTAGCAAATTATTTGAACAGTAAATAATAATAATAATAAATTGAACAGTAAATATTACAGTAAAATTATTAGCAAATTAATTAAACAATAAATATTACAGAATCGCAGTTTTAAATAAAACAACTTAAATAGATTTTACTCACATGTTTCCTTTCAGCGATAGGCCGTCAATTGTCCCTTTCGATACAAATGACGCCCTTTATAAAGACATTCGTCCCGCCATGAGCGGGTGTCAATCACACAACTATTTTTCACATAGTTCATTTTAGTATTCACAATATTTTATTAACTTACAATTTAATTTCTAAATAAATCTAAATTCAAAACAACGTTCAAAATTACTTAATAAATTATTTTAACTATTCTAAAGCACTCAAATAGTAATTACCAATAATAACAATGATTTTTGATGTTTTAAATAAAACAAGTGATAGATCGTCAATTGTCTCTTCAGACACAAATGACGCCTGTATAAAGAGACATTCGTTCCTTTATAAACGGGTGTCAACCACACTACTTATTTTTCATAAGATGAATTGATCTTGTCTTTTAGTATTCACAATATTTTATTAATTCTTAATTTAATTTCTAAATAAATCTAAATTCAAAACAACGTTTAAAATTACTTCTAACTATTCTAAAATACTCAAATATTAATTACCAATAATGACATTGATATCAGTGTTACTTGCAATAATAAAACATTGCCAATACATAATTTACACAGTTACATATTTAAACAATAAATAAGTTGGCTGAAATAATAATTGCGGCAACATATACGTTTGATAATATTTTAAATAAATATATAAATATAGCTTCACGCTATATCCCGCACACAGCAGGGTAGGCAGAGGGAACCTAGTGTTAAGACACTCCGTTCCCCACTTTCCGCCGAATTCGGAGGCTTGCGTGTTAAGTGGCGGAACTTAACGCCGCGCTTTACCTCGACACCAGAGCGAAGAAAATGGAAATATAATTTCCACTCCTCGAGTGGGAATCGAACCCACAACCAGTCGTTTACAGTCACACTCTTGTGCCACTGGGCCACGACTGGCCACAATATTTTATATATAATATATTAATATTATTAAGTTACAAGGACACTTCATTTTAAAAAAGTCAGGATCTGACAGTGAACGTGATTGGTTGTGGGCTCAGACTTAGCTCTTGTACCTAAGGTAAAGCGCGGCGCTAAGTTCCATTACTCAAGACTCCATCTCAGGGGCGGAGAGTGGAGAACGGGGCTTCTTGTTACAAGATTCCTTTGCCTACCTTCCTTTACATATGCGGGAAAAAGCTGAAAAAGATAAAGATAATTCACTTAATACAAATAATAAATTCACATATCCCTAATATAATATAGTCAGCAAACACATGGCCTGTTGTTTATTATAGCGTTCAAGAATATCATAGGTGTAATTTTTATATTAAGAACATAATAATTCTTATATAACATATATCATTTTTACATATACTTAACTTTTATATAGATACCACGTAAAGAACCACTTTTACAAGTCAATTTCAGTACAACTGTTATCACTTCCGGTGATAATAAAAATGGCGGCGCGCTCGTAAACGCTACGGATTGTTTTTGTGACCCTCTCATCTTAGCGACTGAAATGCTTGACAATTTGCGGTACACTTTAAACGTTGTTTGCAAATTAAACTTGTTGTTTAAACTACAATCACCACGAAAGCTAGTAATTAGTTTGCTTCGATTCAATTGTGAAGCTTTTATTATTATTGCCAGTTGATATTTTTTAGAGGTTTTCTTTGACTACCCTGGCAAGTAGAGAAAGCGTGAAATATATCGTTAACTTTTAGTAATAGATTACTCCAGAGACCATTTTTGTTTGCTAAACTTTTTCGTGTAGTGGAATCTAAAGATGAGATTTCTTTGTTGAATTTAAATTAATCAATCAATGGCATCACATTAAAAAAAGATAGTTTCATAATATTTCCTGCATAACAGGATATTCAGAAAGAACCTGGTATCAAGTCTCTCCTTTATATAATTTTCGTTTAAAATTTTAAAAACAGCCAAATTAACGGATTTCTACGTATGTTACATAAACTATGTTCTTCTAGTAACCTTATCAATTAGTATACCATCCTGCATAAAATTACATCGTTTCTTTGCAATAGTACGTTCGTGTACGTAGTTCTCAATTACTCAATTATGTATAACTCTATCCGGTTGGAGATTTGTATTAATAAGTAATAGTATGGGGGGAAATGATAATGTACACCTTTGTTCTACGGGTTTCTATTACCATAATTTAGTGATAAAGCATCAGTTTAGTAGGATTGAGGCCTTAATGGCGTACTGGAAGAATTATTATTATTATTTTATTTTTTCGTTCTGATACCTAATATAAAGCGCGGTGTTAGGTTCGGCCATTTAAAATGCAATATCTCGATGTCGAGCGGAAAGTGAAGAACGGTCTTGACAATAGCTTCTCTCCGACTGCTATGCGGAAAAAAGTATGAAGCTGCCTTTATAAGAAATTCAAAAAAATATTAAACTAATTATACACACACTACATTATGTTTGACTTAAATTTTGTAAGCGAATATAGGTCCTCAACATTAGATTAAAGTCGGAGGCACTTAACACGCAATGCCTCCGAATTCGGCGGAAAGTGGGGAACGGAATGTCTTAACACTACGTTCCGTCTGCCTACCCAGCTATGCGCGGGATACAGCGTAAAGATAAAAAAAAACAAAAAAATGATCTAAAGTTATAAATTACGTTAAATACTATTTAGTGGTATTAAAAATATATATTTAGGATATATTACATATCAAATATTATCCTATGCAAACAGTATATGACTTTACCATATAAATTTCATGATCAACAAACTCTATAAAACATGGTTGGCAATTTTATGATAGCGCATAGTGTTTATCTCTTAAGTGAGTTGACTTTAGGAAACTACACATTTACGATGCTTTTTATCTTGCTTTTTTAGATGACATATATTATCCAAATACCTCTTAAAGTCTAAGTGATGTTCTCTTGAAAAATACATTTAAAGAAAAGTGTGAAAAGAAGTTCCTAAGTGTGGAATAACACTTTAAAAATGTTAAAAAGTGATGTTCTCTTGACAATTTTATGAATTATTATTGACTAGCTATTCGCCTGCGTAAACTACACGACTGTAAGTAAGTATTTCGTAGTTTCACCCATCCGTATTGGGACTTAATCTCAAACTTTGCTGAAATTTATAATTTAAATTGCTGTACTTTTTTTCTTTACGATCTGATTGTATGGCATTAATTAAATATTTAGGGAAGATTACCAAAATGCATTAGTTGACTATTATATTTAATTACATTTAAATCGATTAAACCTTTTAAAAGAATAGCTTACACAAAGAAACAGACACATATAAATATGCAAACAGAAAAATATTAAAAATCATTGTTTTGGATTGTATTACATTGATAAATGTCATCAATTTTTTTCATATATCTTTCACATATGAGTGCCATCAACTATATTTATATTACCAACGGTCCGCTGGTGGCTTCGCCGCGTGAACTACTAAACTGTTTCGGTATATTGCAACCCTCGAAGCTATATTTTTAAAAAAGAAACTAGCCTATGTTTAATCTTGGATTATGAACTATATTTATGCAAAAAATCATTACAATCGGTCAAGCGGTTTAGATTTTTCATATAAATTTCCATTCCCTATTTCAAATCTTTACAACTTGATTTTTGATAAATTAGTAGACTATGTTTGACCCATTCTTAATTTCATCCAAATCGGACCAGTAGATTAGCCGTGAAATCGTGACAGACAAACAGACAGACTTTCGCATTTATAATATAAGTATGGATGTACTTATAGAGTTATAAGTAACGAATTTAAAACACTGAAGAGCTTCATTGAGGAGAATCATGTACAGTTCCAGTAAGAATTCGAATTTATAGTAAAAATCGCTTTGATCGCGTTGCCAACTTCAAAAGGAATCAGAAATTAAATGAGATGAAATGTCATTTACTTTGACAAGGAGTGTGCGTGAAATGTTGAAATTATATTCATTGCAATTTGATTTATCTGGTTAGACAGGTATTCTTAATTTCGTACATAGGTAATAATATTATATTTAGAATTCAGTTTATATACTATTTATTACAAAATATGTCAATTATGCCAGATATACCAGAATAGTTTAATAAAGTAAAAAAATATATATATTTCAAATTAATCTCTTGAGCTGTTAACGATTGGACTAGGTTATGCAAAATATTGACTATTAAGTCCGAATACGCGTACAAATTTTGAAATACATAAGTTACCGAGAAGTGTGCCAAAACTTAATTTGATTTTTTTTAAAGATAGATAAGATTTAGCTATAAAAATAGATAAGCAGGGTAGGCAGAGGAAACCTAGTGTCATGACACTCCGTCCCCCAACTTAACGCTGCGCTTTGCCACGACACCAGAGCGAAGAAAATAGAAATATTAAATATTTCCACTCCTCGAGTGGAAATCGAACCCGCAACCAGTGTATAGTCACGCGCTTGTGCCACTGCACCATGACTGGCCCGAGAATAAGAAATTAAGCTAAAAACAACGTATAAGATTTTTTTTCCATAACTTCGCAGACTCTCAAGGGAATATGCGAAACTTTATCAACCAACATAACAAAAGTAAAACAAAACACATATCGTCTATCCAGAGACCGTCGTGGCACAGTTAACTAGCGTATGAATGCAATTGTCATTGGTTGTTTATGGGTTCGAATTTCACTGGGTTATACCGGAATAGGTACAACCTAATTTACAGGAAGCGAGTGTAAAGGAGAAGCAATCAATAACCAAACAAATACAAACTAAGCCTACTTATAAAGAAAAAAAATCCTTGAGAGCAAAAAAAATATGGAAGCCAGAAGTCCGTGATGCAAAAATATTTGAATATTAAAAAAAATCACTGGGTGGAATTGTCATAACTTAATTGTTTTCATTTATCCGCTCTGCTAATTAAGATAAAGTGCGGCATTGTATTCTACCACTCAACACAATGTCAACGTAATGTCTCCTATTTAGAGAACAGAATATCTTGACACTCGGTTTTTGTGTGGAAATGGACCAAAATGTATATTATAATAGTATTAATTTACATTTAGTAAAATAATTAGGAAAAAATAGGATAGTTTTCAACCCATTGCAAAAAATAAAGAGCAGGAAAATAAATAAAATTGCTTCACGCTATATCTCGCACAAAGCAGGGTAGGCAGAGGGAACCTAGTGTTAAGACACTCCGTTTCCAACTTTCCGTCGAATTCTAGCTACGGTTACAATCAAAAAATGAAGCTTGTAACTTCTTATTTTGAATAAAATTATTTGACTTTGACTTTGACTTAATATATGAGTATAATTAAAGGTACTGACATCAGTCATAACAACGTAGGTTGTGGATTTGATACCCACTTGAGGGAGTGAACTCAAAAATATTAATTAAAAGTAGAATTATTTATTAATTAATTAAAAGTAAAATTTACTTTAATAATACCAAAATAATCTTTCTTACACAATAGAATTGATTATATGTATATAAAAACTTGACAAATTTGGAAGAAGAAAGTGAAGAGACTTTTAAATTAATGGTATCCAGTGAAATCCGGCTTGTCAATTTAGAAGGTAATAAATGAAATTAAGAGTTTATGAAGCTGGCCAACTTGGTAAAGATAGATAATTGAATTAGAGTACGAAAATTTTAAAGCGTAAAAATCTTTAAAAGCGTAAGTGTTTTAAATACTTATAATTTTTTTTGTGTATATTAAAGAAATTCATAAAAACTTGGGGCCCATCATTTTTTATAACTATAAATGGGGCAGAAACGGATAATTTGTTTAATTCAGACCTATACATACAATGGGTTACTTCGCAACATACGGGAATGTGTCAAGATAAGAAAAATACATTAGGTAAGGAATATTACCAGAAGACATGTTGACATGTTGACAAAATACGTGGGGCCTTAGCTACGCTTCTATTATTTCATATAAAAGTATATGATTAACACATGGTAGTGTATGTTTACAGACACACTCTACCATATACATAACTTATGTTATGTGAAGCTTTATTAGATTAGCTAATTGCCTGTGAAAGTTCTGTAAAACTCAGTCTAATCTAGCTACTTCTCTACTTCTGGAGAAGAGCCGGACAGACAGACAAGCAAAACTTTTAAACTATTTTGATATATACATAGATATGCATTTAGTAAAAATCAGTTATGTTATTATTACATACAGACGATTTGATCAATTACTATTATTTCAATTTACATTATTGTAAGAAATCTTTGTAGTATTGAAATTCTGTAGTAGATATGTATGTAGTAGAATTCTAAATTTATTTTCATATTTTTAAATAATGACAACATTAATGAATTACTACAAAATATTTATATGGACAGACATTGTAGGTAGTAATAAGCAGAATATTTAAACTGTATAACACAATACTATTCACCAGTACCGTGCCAACGCATCATTTATCTGAAGCACCTGATAACTCACTGGTTCCACACAAAAGAATTTTTTGGAAAATAATAAAGGAGGAAGTCGCGAAAATGTTTCACAGATTTGCAAAAGAGGAAACTTTTGTAAAGGTAAAATATAATAAGCGAGAGTGGAAAATGATGTAGCTTAAGCGATCCTAAAATTGAATAATTCCTGACTGAAATTTAACGGTTTTAGCAGTTGGAAATTGTCTGTTGGTTGGTTGTTATACGAACTGACAGTTTGCTTTTGAGTCTTCGTTTATGACATCAGCGGAGTTGGGCGATTGAATTTTGTTTTCCTGCCAAATATTCATAAAGTTCCCGTTTCGGAAATCGCTTTAAAGCTATCATCATATAAGTATTATGGCGTTGCAGGCATTCATATCGTATAGATTTAATTAAGAATTTAATTATAACGTCGGTTTATGTTCCGTTCTTAATATATAATAAAAATATGTTTTTTTTTGCATCAGAGTATTCAAAGAGAAATCCAGTGTCAAAATACTCCATTCTCTACTTACAAACATTTCGTATTTAAAGGCGTATATCAACGGTGTGCTTTGTCTTAAGGACCAGAGTAAAGAAACGACAATAATCATTTCCCGATTGTTCCGTTTCACCACGATGGCTCCCAATCAAAATATTTCTTTACTAATAAAAAGGTTGTTTGTCATATACATATATTTATTTCAATATAGAGTAATATAATGCTAAAATCTTCATTATTCCTCCTCATAAGGTATCCGACATCAAAAGCTTTGAATGTTCAATTACGCGGATAACTTTTATGGCTTGGCCTTTGTACACTCATACCTGTGTAAAGGTAGTCGTAAACTATGGCTGCTTCCGGCAAACGTCGTCAAGGCGACGCTTCGTTCAATACAAAAAGTATATACTCCTATAATGTAATTTATTATAACGTTTTATATATCAAACGAAGATTTTAGATAAAGGAAATATAAGATTAGTATAATCGTGTCATAGTGGAAAAGTCCATAAAACTGTAATGATGGTAGTAGGTTCGATCGCTACCTGAACGAATGGTCATACTTCAAATATTTTTGTAGTTCGTATGTGATAAAGACCAGAAGTGAAGGGGCCAGTCGTGACGCAGTGGCACAAACGTGTGCCTGTAAACGACTGGTTGTGGATTCGATTTCCACTCCATTTCGGGAGTGGAAATATTAAATATTTTCCATTTTGTTCGCTCTGGTGTCGAGGCATAGTGCGGCGTTATGTTCCGCCACTTACCACGCAATACCTCCGAATTCGGCGGAAAGTGGGGAACAGAGTGTCTTTACTCTAGGTTCCCGCTGCCTACCCTGCTGTCTGCGGGATACAGCGTGAAGCAAAATAAAAACCTAAAGACAAGATGCGGCGTTAAGTTACACCAATCAAAACGCAAAGTTCCTTAAATGGGTCAAAAATAGGGATCTTTACTTTAGGTTCTCCCTGCCTACCTTATAGATTTGCATAGGATTCGCAAAATACTAAAAAAAATGACAAAAAAGCACATGCCTACAGAAAATTAATTTCGGCGAGAGTGGGAAAAATTATATTTTCCCCATCGTTTAACAAGCTTTTACGCATTTGCTGCTCATTTCCGTTTTGTAAATGGAATTACTACTACTTTATTTTGGGAGAATATTATATGCTTTTAAAGCTTTTTAATATTTCTGAACTAGTAGTGTGTATAAAACTCTACATTTTAAAATATTCGTATGGATCATCCAAGGAATAAGTTACAATTACTATATTAATATATTTTTTTTTTACCAAAAATATTCGGTTTTATATTCATTTATTATTAATTTACGAGTCTCTACATGACGAAACGTAGATATATTTTGGATATTATTTCTAATGAGAACCTTTTCTTTCAATTGATCTTTTGCAAAAATAAGTGATTTTCATGAATAAATACTACATAATAATATTTTTTATGTGCCTAGTAAGGCCGTTAATTGCATTCGTCCGTCTTACACCTGTAATGATGTAAAGAGACATTGCGCCTTAGATGGCGGAACTTAACGTGCTTTCTAAAGAGAAAATGATTTTTTTTCATGCTTTTTCCACATATCAGAGTCAGCTAGTTACAAGATCTGTTCTCCATTTTGCATTGAAGCTGTGTGTTTAATGGACACTATAGATTAAAAAATAAATATCTATTTGTCTCTCACGTGTTCACGGCTAGTCTATCGGTCCAATTCGGCTGAAATTTAGAATGAAAGTAGTAAAACATCCAGGGTCAAAAATAGGCTACTTCATCTTGCAAAAATCAACCTCTTAAGGGTTGAAATTGTAATGTTTTTGGCATAAATATAGTTGAAATATAGTTGCTAGTAATATTATAAAGAAACTTTTATTACTATGAAAATATATAGTAAACAATAAACACTCAGGCACTCACGACACGACCGCAGGTGAAAACTTATCTAATATGCGGTTAGTTGTACTTTGATAGCCATTTATTTAATGACAAGCCTACAGGTGTTCATCATAAAGTTTAACTATAGGTATATATATAACTTAACTACGATAGTCACATTTACTAAGAGCTGATCGGTAGATAATGGATTGTTCTAGTAGTAACTATCTTTTAATGGAAATTTTTATTTATTTGTTTATAGCCAATGCTTTTAAATTTAAAGTAAATTGAATTATTCAACAAAGTATCAGAACAAAATATACTTTGTTTGAATTCTTAACGTTCGTTCGTATAACTTCTTTTAGTAAATTTAAAATAAATTGGTTACAATTTTATAGAAGTTGTCTACTTAAATAACATTCTTTGACTAATATTTTGCTGTCTGCATCTTATAAGCCTGTGAGAACTTAAACGTGTTGTATGCATTAGAAGTGGAGAAATAAAAATAACATAAATAACTCCTCTGAATTGGAATCGGATCTACAACCAATCCCATTTACAATTATTCGCTCTCGTTTTCTTCTTAAATTACATTTTAAAAAATATGCATAGATATTTTAAATGATTATCAATCTATTTGTAGAACATTTTTTTTAAATATAATAGAATGATTGGCGGCCAGTCGTGGCGCAGAGGCCCGTAAGTGTGACTGTAAACTGTGGGGAACGGAGTGTCTTAACACTAGGTTACCTACCCTGCTGCGTGCGGGAAAGCGTAAAGCTAAAAAGGAATAACAGAATATAATTAAATTGACTTTTCAATAACATTCATAATAGGAACCAAACATAAAATTTTAGTTTGAATATTTTTTGCCAACACTTATCGCAGAAATAACTCGAGATAAAAGACTATTCAGCGCTTTCAATTTAGAACATTCAGACGTGCGCTTAGCACATTGCACTACTTACCACTAACCGGGGGACTTGCGTTAGTTTTATTTTACCTACTAACTTTTATGTATTTCTAGTTTTAGTGTGAACGTAATATTTTTTTTATTATTTGTTTAATGTTAAAGAATTTAGGAAAATGACTATATACCTACGATGATTATAAGTTCGATTCCTGCTGGGGGCATTGGTTATATTTGAGTTCTACCAATCAATTTGCACAGTCTCGGAATCAGGTGGTGTTGCTCGCATTTTGCGTTATAAATAGTCTATTCATAATTGTATGTTCTTTTTAAGAAAAAATTGTCTAACATGAATCGAGCAGTATTATATTTGGGTACAGTTGAAATTTATATCAATAAGAAGTGTCGAAAGTCAATATGTCTTATAATAGTACTTTAAAAAGGTATTAAATAAATAATAAACTTTTAATATACTTACAATATTAAAATATGTGTAACTTTCTAATAAAATTACCCAATATTATTTTTTTTATCTCGACGCTGTATCCCGCTCACAGCAGGGTAGGTAGGATAGGGAACCTACTGTTAAGACACTCCGTTTCCCATTTTCTGCCGATTTTGGAGGCATTGCGTGTTAAGTGGCGAAGCTTAACGCTGCACTTTGCCTTAATACCAGCGCGAAGAAAATGGAAATATTAAATATTTCCACTCCTTGAGTAGGAATCGAACCCACAGCCAGTCGTTTACAGTCACACGTTTGTGCTGCGCCACGACTGGCCCTTATTATCTGTAATATAAGTACTGTAAATACTTACAACTATTTACATTATCATCCATTTTAGTTTATATGAAAGAAAATTTTAACGTTAACAAATTTCTCAAACTAAAATAACAATTTATAAAGCTTACGTTGAGTCTATTTTCACTTCATTATAACTAGTTTGACAAGTCTTAGTGCTTTTCTAGAACGCTGTTACAATATAAAATTTAATACATTTGTGCATTAAATATTTTAACCTTATGGGTTAAAGTGCGGGCTGTCGTTACGTAGTGTGGATAGTGTCTGATTGTAAATGCAATAGTTGTGGGGTCGATTCCCACTTTACTTTACTTTGGAACCTAAGACATTTCGCGGCGTTGAGTTCCGCCACTCAACACAATTTCTCGATTTCGGGCGGAAGTCTCGAAGTGGAGAACAGAGTATCTTGACACTAGGTTGTCTCTGACTACTGCGCTATGTGGGATAAACGTGAAGATGCTCTTTTTTTAATAATTTAACTTTTTGTACCAGTTATACAAAAGGTTTTAATTTATAATAAACCTTATTATATAATTTGAAACTGTAATTACAAAATGTGAAATTGTAAACTCTATATTTGCAATATTTCATCAATAAATTAAATACATTATTATTAATAAATTGAAACAAATGCTCATTAATAATTTTATCGCGGCACAGGGTGATTGTATATGATTATAATTCTGATTAGTAGTGGGTTTGATTCCCACTCGGGGAAATGATAATTGTAAACTATTTACATTTCTCTGGTACTTAAGACAAAATATGGCTGTAAGTTCCGCCATTCAAAACGCAATCCGATTTTAAACGGAAAGTGGAAAACGGCGTGTCGTGACACTAGGTAACCATGCTATGCGGGGTTAAACGTGAAGCGACTTTCTTTCTTAAAAATAAACAAAATAAAATATAATGCCTTTAATAAATATAATATTTAATTATAGGGGCCAGACGTGGCGCAGTGGCAAAAGCGTGTGACTGAAAGACTGGTTGTGGGTTCGATTTTCACTCGAAAAGCGGAAATATTTGATATTTCTTCGCTCTGGCATTAAGGTAAAGCGCGGCGTTAAGATCCGTCACTTAACACGCAATGCCTCTCAATTCGGCGGAAAGTGAGGAACGGAGTGTCTTAACACTAGTTTCCCTCCGCCTACTCTGCTGTATGCGGGATACAGCGTGAAGCTGAAAAACATCCAGTAATATATTTTTTTATTTATTTTTATTTTTGTATATCATTGCAATATTTTAAGTTTTTGTGGTTCATTTGAAGTTTATGTGAGAAAAGCTTTGTGTTTCATAAATAAAGGAAATTTTATTTTATATCAATATTCTAATGTAACATGCACAATGAAGCTCTGATTTTCAATTCAAATGGTTAATATTCATATTGTATGAATAGTGTAGAATATTTGATATCCAAACCAAGAAGTCTTGCTTTAATTTACTGGATATATTACGTTTGCTAGACGTAATACATTATAATGGTATATTTGGCATCGTTAACGCTAAACGCCCAGTTGAGGAATTGATTAAGTGCAGAAACTAAAACGCATTTTAGGAAATAGATAGAATATAAGATATGCAGCAGGGTAGGCAGAGGCAACTTAGTGTCAAGACACTCCGTTCCCCACTTTCCGCCCAATTCGGATTCATTGCGTGTTAAGTGGCGGAACTTAACGCCGTGCTTTGCCTCGACAGCAGAGCGAAAAAAATGGAAATTTTAAATATTTCCACTCCTCAAGTGGGAATCGAACCAACGACCAGCCGTTTACAGTCACACGCTTGTGCTACTGCGTCACGGCTGGCCCTAAAATATTTATAGAATACGGCAAACGAGCGAAAGGACTACCTGATGGTAAGTAGTACCTTTGCCCATGGACATCCACAACATTAGAAAGGTTGTGGATGCGTTGCCGATCTTAAGGGGGGTGGAGGATTGATTCGTCTTTGACATGATAGTGGTCGTGAGCCAGTCGGAGAACGAATCTACTACCACCAAGCTACTGGATTACCCGCCTCTTACGGGACGCTGCCCAGCGACGGAGGAGAATTGTATTCTAACCCGTCCCCCCACGGGTGAAAAACATCCGTAGGCCTCTACAGTCAGACGCTCTCTTCCTGTTGATGATATGTTCCATTTTAAATAAATATTCCTTATATATAGATACTAGCGACCCGCTCGCGGCTTCGCCACGTGAACTACCACTTTCATCCTCTATTGCCTATTTGGGATTGCTTTTTTTTTATAAAAGGAGGGTAGTCTATATTTGACTATCGTCACTAATTATGTTCATGAGAAAATCATCGATACATTTAGTGCAATGTCTATATTATTTGATAACATATAGCGATAACTGTTCTAGTAAGAAAACGTACGAAATCTACTATCATATGATAGTAGATTTCAGCAAATAATCAATGCAATTTGACTTTGCCAGTTTTTTACTTTTCTGCGGGAACTGTTTGAATACCAGGGTAATTTTTAAAAAAAAGAGAGATGGCCTATGTTTGACCTTGCCTCATTAACTATTTTCCTGAGAAAATTCATTCATTTCAGTCAAGGAGTTTAGATCTTTCATTCTCACTATATACTAAACATACATAAGTTTCATCCACTGTTTCAACCTCCTAGGGTTTGATTTTTTATAAAGTAGCCTATATGACCCTGCATCTTCAACAATCTTCTTTACGAATTCCCGACAAAACATAACAAATAGAAGAGATACAGATTTTTGCATTTTTATAATAATAATTTTAATGAGTGCGGATATGTCTAATACAATGTCAACTATATAATAACAAATGGCGCTACCCGTTACAGAAAACGTAGTGACATCTGTTGTCATATAGATTATATAAATATATAGATTATATAAAGTTTTATAGACCGGTCAAATGTATATTTAATAAATGTTATGCTTATTTTATTTTATAATTATTGTAATTAGTGATATTGAAACAAATTTAGCTTCACTCGTGAACTATCGACATAATTTGAATGTTTTTTTTTAATTTTATTTTTCTGCGGGAGTTATGTTGAATACCGGGATGAAAACTATCCCATATGTTGCTAACCTCTAAGCTAACTCCATACAAAAATTCATTAATTTCTACCCGGTAGCTACCGATATACAAATGATTTACTTATATCGGTTTTTTATTTTTTCCAAAAAAACTACATAGGATACCGGGATAAAAACTATCCTATATGTACCTTTGGACTATAAGCTATCACCATACTAAAATTCATTCATTTCTATCCAGTAGTTTTTGCGTGATTGACGAACAAATTAACAGACAGACAGACAGACAGACAGACAGACAGACAAAAATTCTACTGATTGGATTTTTGGCCTCTGTTATCGATATATTAACGCACCCAATTAAAATTTTTCTGAAATTTTTCATGTACAGAATTGACTTTTCTACTCTTTTATTATATATAGAGATAGATATGACATATTTAGGCCATATGCTTAACAAAATACATGTCAACGTCTTGAGACAACCTGAAATACCAGGAATGGTCTTTGCATACAATGACAGTCTCGTCCTACTTTCGCAAGTAAACATTGTAAGCCGCTTCCCATCTGCGTAGCGGAAATTGTCATATGTGATACGATTGGCTATAGTATTGTCATGACGGTCATGAAAGGAGCGATAGCGGTTTCAATTCAACATTCATGTCAGGAGATAAGACTTAATACATACAATGTATTCGTGAAATGTTTAAAGCAAGTTTAAATTTAATTTGAAAATTAATAACTGAATCTTTATTAATATTGTAAATGCGAAATTTTGTATGTTTATTTCGTTTACAAAGGCAATATGGGCAGCCCGGTTTGGATAAAATTTAACTTACTTTTCTTTAAAAATCAACCCCTCAAAAGTTGAAATAGGGGACAGTTTGTATGAAAAATCTAAGCCTTGACTTAAAAGAGAACATACGTTGTCGAAACTACAAAGCAACTTTAGTTGTGTAGTTCACGCGTTCAAAGCCAGGAGCGGGTGAAGTGAACCCGCACTTCTTGGTAAGCGTCTAATCTGAACCTCAACGTCTAAACGTATAGCATATTGTTTTTCTTAGCCTAAGTATGTGAATCACACTTTAAAATAGTAAAAATTGTAGACTGTCCTTGTAGTTTTGTTCGCTATTGCAACCGTTCGGGAAATCGCGAAAAGACATTGAAGATGTGTGTACATTTAAAAATAATTTAATTTTCGCGTTCTAGCCTTTGCCTTTTAAGTGCTGCTAACTCAGTGTGTCTTAATTTATAGTGTAGTGTTTAACGGAAGAAGAGAATGGAATATTTTAAAATAGTGATTTATTTGTATACTTCCATTAAAAGATGTACTCGAAACTATAAAAAATATAATGTTACTACTGTTAACACGTCGGGGAAAATTTATCATATACCATATAAATTAATAAATACTGCTTTAATTAATTTGTATTTTCCGAGTACGTTCTGTCTATTTTAAAGACAATAATTGATGTTTTTTTATATCTTCACGCTGTATCCCGCACACAGCAGGGTAGGCAGAGGGAACCTAGTGTTAAGACACTCCGTTCCCTACTTTCCGCCAAATTCGGAGGCTTGCGTGTTAAGTGGCGGAACTTAACGCCGCGCTTTACCTCGACACCAGAGCGAAGAAAATGGAAATATAATTTCCACTCTTCGAGTGGGAATCGCACCCACAACCAGTCGTTTACAGTCACACTCTTATGCCACTGGGCCACGACTGGCCACACAATAATTGATGTTCGGTGTATATTACAATGTCCCATTTTACCGTTTGTCTTTGTCTTTGCAACCATTCCGGGCAATAATTTTAATATGACTATAAACATACCCGGGTGAGAATTGAATTATTCTTTTTTTTTTTTTTTTTAACGTCATGAAATTCGTTACGGATACCAGCCCGAGTGGGGACTCGGGAAGTGGTTATGTGGGACTCCGGTGAGGCAAGATGATAACGCCGCCGTTTACCCACTAAAACCTGACGGTGCTCCTTCTCGACCGCCACTAGCCACTAGAATTGAATTCTAGCTTATCTTAGTCACGCTCTGACTGTGCTTCGATAGCTTCAAAAAAGTTGTTCATTCTGGAATAATCTACTATTCATTATTTTCAACAAAATATTTCAATGAAATGGTATCAAAGGTAATAAATCACATCGTCGTCAGTATCTTACTAGCAATGCGAGTTAAAAGCCAATTGATAATGCAATGTGTGGTATGCCAAAACAAATATAAGTGACGCATTTCTGTACTGTATTTTATTTTGCATTATGAATTAATATTAAAATAGTACAATAAAATTATAGAAAAAGAAGAATTACATATTTTAATATTGGGGCCAGTCGTGGTGCAGTGGCACGAACGTGTGATTGTAAACGACTGGTTGTGGGTTCGATTCTCACTCGAGGAGTGAAAATATTTAATATTTCCATTTCTTCGCTCTGGTATCAGAGGTAAAGCGCAGCGTTAAGTTCCGCCATTTAACACGCAACGCCTCAGAGTTCGGCGGAAAGTATGTGCGGTATACAGCGTGAAGTTATAAAAAAAAGACATTTAATATTAAATTAACTAAGTTTCTTGAAGCATTTCGGATCGATCATTTAAAGGTATGCCTATAGTAGAACAGATAGAGAGAGCCTAGCGATAAAACATTTTTCTCTACTTTTTTCTTGAATTAGTGATATTGAGTGTTGAATGGTGAAAATCATCGCTGCGATTTGCCTTACAGAGCGAAGAATTAAAAATAATTTTGCTAATTAACATTGCCTCGAGTGAGAAAAGAAGCCACAACCATCGAGTTTACAATTAATCATTTTTACCTACAATTTTTGTAACTTCACACGTCAATATTTTATTTTTGATTCTAATTTATATATTAAAATTGAACATTAAATGATTTAACCCTTATTTCAGAGCACCATCAATTAATTATTTGTCTAAAGTGCAACTAGTATTAGATTTGACCATCCAATTTCACGGCTACGTAGTTATAGAGAATGTGCGGGAATATTAAATTTTCGTCAACGAATACAACGCGTCGGTGCCAAATTACGTTACCAACGCTTTCAGTCGTTTGTAATCAAGGGATAGTGATTCTGTCATATAGCATTGCTTTTGATTTTATTGACTTTTATGGGGATAGTTAAGCTCATTTACTTACTTATGATGGTAAATTGAAATATATTTTTTATATAAAAAGCGATGCAGGTTTATTCCGTACAGCAGTGAGAGCTAGTGTCAAGGCACTCCGTTCTACAATTCGAGACATTGTATAATGAGTTAAGGAACTCAACGCTGCGCTTTGTCTTATTATGAATGCAAATAATTAATAATTATCCCCCGAGTAGAAATCCAACCCACAAACATCGTTTTAACAGTGCGTCGCTTTTCTACTGCGCCACAATGGTCCTTTTCTGTAATATAACAACTTTTTTTTTTAGCTTCACAATGTATCCCGCACACAGCAGGGTAGGCAGAGGGAACCTAGTGTTATGACACTCCGTTCCCCACTTTCCGCCAAATTCGGAGGTATTGCGTGTTATGTGGCGGAACTTAACGCCGCGCTTTGCCTCGGTACCAGAGCGACGAAAATAGAAATATTAAATATTTCCACTCCTCGTGGGAATCGAACCCACAACCAGTCGTTTTGAAGGCACACGTCTGTGCCACTGCGCCACGACTGGCCCCTATAACAAGATATTATTGATATTTTTAATTATGAAAGTATCAATAACACCTTATTTTCTAAATTTCCACCGTGTGTCTGCCTCAGGCTGTGTCTTTTAAATCAAAATAAGTAAACGCGTGAAATTTTCTCAGAATATTAAATTAGTATGGCTTCCATCATAACAAAAATGTCGATTAACTTATTGGGCTTCCTGTCAAGAAATTCTCGGTAGCAGCAAGAATTTAAATTAGGTACAACCTATTTATTTTCTACATATAATAAGTACATATTTAGCGATGTAGTTGGGGAAACTTTGCGCCAGAATAGGAATATTTTACTTGTAATGTCAGTATCAATATAATATTGCAATCCAACCATATGACAGCGAAATCCCGAAAACGTGTAGGATGGAAACTTGTCGTTTTGGATTAGGATCGATTATTATTAATATTGGGCGATAGAGGATCGTGTATATAACTTAAACACTTATAAGTTGATATTGAAAAAAATATGTGACCTTAGTTAAAACCTTGCGTTATCAACTATCTTCAAAATTGAAAAATCTTCAAATTCATCGAAGTTTGGCTAATGGTTTAGATTTTTTATACTAAATATCACCCCTAATTGAACTCATTATGAAATAAAGTAGTCTATATTTGACCCTGAGTCTTGATCTTTTATTACTCTGAATTCCATACAAATCGCAATGAAAAAAGATTAGCTGTGAAAGCGTCAGAGACAAGCAGACAAAATTTTGCATTTATGTATAATGCCAGTACGGGTTGATTACTCTCTGTTGGATTCGAAGGATAGTGAGGAAGTATAATACTTACCATATGAGCAACAACAATCCCATATCTATGGTATTTATATTACATGGTATAAAGGCATAAATATGAGTCCGTCGAGGCGCAGTGTGACAGTATCTGGTTATACCGAGATTAGGTGTAAGTTCCAATTCTATTTGGTGTTATACTTAAATTATTTTTATTTCTCTGTTCTGATACTTAGGGCAAAGCGAAGTGTTGAGTTCTGCTACTTATTACGCATTGTCTCGATTATGGACAGAAAGTGCAACGGAGTATTTTGACACTACGTTCTCTTTATCTAATCGGCAATAAGGGGAAAACGTAAAGTTAAAAAAAAACTGTAGTATAAATTATTTTAAAGCAATATTTACTCGTGCAGTACAGCAGAAAGCTTCGTAAAAAGATTTCATTCTAATTTTATTCAACCAAAAATAATTTAGTCAGTGAACGAATCTGTTGTAAATTAATAAATTAATTCTGACCGTCTTTACCGGGGAACGATAAACACCCATAATCTTATTAGGTTACTAGAATAAGTTTAAATTAAAACATTATTTATATAATGATCAGTCATCTCAACTGTTTTAAAAAAAATAAGATCCATCGTGGCTCAGTGTGACAGTGTTCGACTTTAAACGTAAGGGTGCGTGGATTCGATTTCCAATACAAGGAATGATTTTATAATTCATTTATCTATTCTGATGACAACCACCAGCTGACGCAAAGTATCGGTTTCGAGCGGAAAACGGAGTGTCTCCATACTAGGTTCTCTCACCTTGCGGGAAAAAGCTTGAACCCTTTTTTATATAAATCAGGTAAGGTATATTTTATAATTAATTGTCAATTAAAGATACTGGACAATCGATTATTGGGGCCAAAAATTATAATAACCTTCAAATAGTAGAATAATCGACTACGGCTATGAAGCTGTAGCTTTAAAATATTCAATTTGTAAATATTAGCAAATCATTATTTGTTTTTTTTTATTTAGCTTCACGCTGTATTGTTAAGACACTCTGTTCCATACTTTCCGCCAAATTCGGAAGCAGTGCGTGGTAAGTGGCGGACTTAACGCCGCGCTATGCCTCGACACTGGAGCGAAGGAAATGGAAATATCAAATATTTCCACTCCTCGAGTGGGAATCGAACCCACAACCACTCGCTTGCTATAAAGGTACACTCTGTGCCTCTGCGCCACAACTGACCCCTATTTGATTTTAATTTAGTGAATAATCTTAGTAATATAACATTTGAGCAACGAGTTACTCTCCATTTTTAAAAGAAATATTTTTTTTAAAAATCCAAAGAAATAATTTACCTCAACCATTCTTTACGCAAATTCGCGGTCATATAAATACCAAGGTGTTGACTGTACGCTATTAAAAACGGTAGTGTTTACTCATTACGATTTATTATACGTGCTGTTTGTCTATCTGTCTGTAAAATTTTTAATTTAATCTATATAATGGTTTCTTGGTTCTATCTCGGTTTTTATAACACTAAAAATATATTAGGATGATTATATCAATGCTACCGTGCCCCAGTTGTGAAGTATTGTTATAGTAGTTGTGAATTGTAACTTTTTTGTATTTAAATGAAAATTTAAAGCTTTCGTTTTCTTAAAATTGGCTCAAAATGGTAAACGCAATGTCCATTCGGTGTCTTGAGATTATTTCTGCCATATTAAATTATGACATTATACGTTATTTTAAAGTATTATTTACACGACATATGAAAAATTATTGGTAAAGGGGGATATAAACATTTGAACACAGCAAGACTCGAACCCACAGAATAAGCGTATACGATTTTCGGTATAGCCGGACGAGAAAAGCGGGTAACCCAGCCGTAAAAGGCGGGTAACCCAGTAGTTTGGTGGTAGGAGATTCATTCTCCGACTGGCTCGCGACCACTATCGTATCAAAGACGAACCGCCAAATATCTGGTGATGTGTTCCGGTTCGATGGCACGTAAGCCAGCTCTCCCTATTCCCACCATTCCCATCCTTCCTCCCTCCTTTTGTCCTACATCCCCGAGGCTGGCAACGCATCCATAACTCTAATGTTATGGATGTCTATGGGCGAAGGTAACCACTTAACATCTGGTGGGCCATCTGCTCGTTTGCCTCCTTTATTCCATAAAAAAAAAAAAAAAAAATACATTTTCTAAAAACCTGATTATTTTTGCCTTATACCAGATAAAAAATACGTGTAGATATATAATAATTTGTTAAGTTTCTGTAAGTTTTAATTGAATGAAATGCCGTAAAAGATAATATTGAAAGTAAGATAAAGCAAAAAAAGTATTCAAGTTTAAAAATCAGAAACACTGATCGATGGCGAGATGAACAACGTAGATGCCGCGAATTTATTTTTCCATTAGCTCTTAGTAACTATGATGATGCATGGTTTATAGTGCTTTTCATTTTAAATTATATGTTAAATAAAAATTTTACCAATACTAAATGGAATCAGACATTTTCTTGCTTTTTTTAACTTTAAGCTTTTTTCCGCATAGCAGAGTAAGTATTGAAAACCTAGTGTTAAGACACTCCATTCTCCATCTACCGTCTGAATTCTAGACATAGTGTTGAGTAGCGTAACTCAACGCCACGCTTTATCTTGTATCACCATGACTGGAGAAAAAGAAATAATTAGAATATTATTATTTCTCCGAGTGGGAATCGAACCCATAATTACTCGTATATAGTTAAACGTGCTATCGCACTGTGCTCAATGACCTCGTTCCGTGGTTTTGAATTTGAAATTTACTATTTCACTCATCAAATTTATCTTTTAGAGTTTCAAATTACTTTGAAACTACAGATCCATTCTTGTTACACAAATTTATAATCTTCAAGTTTCAAAATGTACTTACATAAAATCAAAGTATATGTCGAAGTATAATATAACAAACCTTAGAGTAAAAATTTATATCTAAGCCACCTTTATGCCACCTAATGTCGTATGAAATTTAGACCGTGTATGGAACTCAATAGATCCATGCCACACGTCGAAGAAACAATTTCACAATCCATCGCCTTCCAATTTATAATGTCATTAGCTATTGATCTTTAGCTGCTGAACCTCGAAAATGGCATTTCGTCTTATACTATATATAATATTATATTATTGATAAAATGAAATTTGAGCTCATTATGGCCCAGTGCGTCTGACTGTAAACGTTTATTAGTTGTGTATTCGAATCCGCAATGGGGGAATTATTATATTTTGATTGCAAGAAATGAAAATATTCTTGCAATCTTCTATTGCAACGCAATACTTCCAATGGGCGGAAAATGGGGAACGGAGTGTCATTACCCTAGGTTCGATCTCCCTATCCTAACGTGTGTGGGATACAGCGTGAACCTAAAAAAATATTCCTCATTTTAACCCCTAAGATAAAGCGCAGTGTTAAGGCACTCAACACACAATTCGAACGAAACATAAATTTCGAGCAGAAAGTGGAGAACGAAATGTTTTGGTACTGGGTTCTCTATGACTACACTGCAATGCAGAGAAGCAATGATTTCCTTTTAGAATCCCTTTATTTCGTATGTTCATCGTAAAAACACAATATCGTTAATTTTATGTCACCTTGTCAAATTCTGTCTTTACTGTTACGGAAATTTTCTAATATAAATATTACGCCCATATCAAATTTGCGCCCCTATCCCCCGCCGGTGTTTTTCAAGGCGCTACTATAATTAAATCAATCGTAATAAACGTATAAAGATTATTGATTTAAATAGGCACAGGTTTTTATACTTTTCGATATTTCAGTTAGCATATATATGTCAGTACTGTCAGTAGACTACAGGAAGCTACCAGCAGCTTAAAAGGCAGTTCTGTGTGTGAAAAAGTTGACTTAAAACTGTTTAGAGAAGAATGTATGTTCAACGGGTTGCATTTTTAAATTACTGTGTATGCGACATTTTACAAACATTCATCTTATGCAAACCAAGTCTTAACATCCGACGTTAAAGGAAATGACAATGAGACACCTACACAGCCCGCACATAGCACAAGCCGCTCCTCACCAACATTTTGATAGAAAAGCATTCATTTTAGTTTCATTTGAAAAATACTTAGAGTAAAGTGAAAATTGTTTCTATGTTGTAAAGCAACAATGCTTTGTGTAGTTTACCAGAGCGCTAGTACGCTAGTTTTCTCAGAAGCTCATTCATGAATAGCAAAAATGTGGCGCGTAGAATACCAATATTTTACTTTTGAAAAACTGCCTTTAGCGCTGAAATTGGCATGTCCTTTTGGTATATTTTAAGTCTATGAGACAATAACTTATTTCATTTGATATATTTAAACAATAAGGTTTAATTTGTACTCGGTTAATGTTCATGACGATTATTATGTTTCCGATTATTTTGCTAAATATCGATTGTTATGTTTCCAGTTGGATTCCCATTCGGGGTAATGATTATACATTTTTGATAAGATAAAGAGCAGCGTTGAGTTCCACCACTGAACACGCAATGTTTCGTTTTCCGGCACAAAGTGGTGAACAGGGTGTCATGACACCTTGTGTCATCTCGTCATCTCTGTGCCTACCCTGCTAAGGGAAATACAGCATGAAGGTGCAAAAAATATTTTGAGTTTTAATTAGACACTATACAGAGAAGTGTCTAAATTAGACAAAAAATACAGAAAAGAATCCATGTACCATTAATTACTCTCCACTACCACGCATTTTGCGTAAAGACAGAAAAAATAACAAAACACACTAATAAAAACAAAAATCAATACGACGACTACTATTTGACAGTCCCATGTCCATCCGCCATGAAGCCATTTTGAAAATTAAATTTCTACGGGTAGCCAGGTCCGCCAGTATTATTTGAGTGACGCTTGTTTATTGAGTAAACTCGTTTCGACAGCACTGACCTTTATTCCTATGATTGCAAGTGAAAAAACATATCAATGTTTTCGTGGGTTTTCGAATGTATTTTTGTTGTTACGTAGAAGTAAAATAAATAAACAGTTTTCCGCCTTTTTTGCATTGTAGGGCAGTCAGAAATAACATAGTGTCAAGACACTGAAGTGCTCCACTGAGAAAGTGGAGAAAGCCACTTTACATCCAGTGTATAGAACGGAACTCAACGCCGCGTTTTGACTTATGCACAAGAGCAGAGAAATTGAAAATAATCAAATTATTCCAAGTGGAAGTCGAATCCACGACTAAACAGGATACATTCTAACGTTGTCTCACTGCGCCTCAACGGCATTTTTTATATAAGTAGGTAGATACATATAAATTAAAAGATTAATTAATTGTTGTGATTATTTTATTAATCACAATACAATGCGCACTGAAATGTTATTTTGTATTATTACGTATAATAAGAAGTACATAATTTATATATACATATAAAGATAAAGTGGTCGGTAAAATGTATTTACGAGTATACTTAATATGTTATCGGTAATAAGCGTGCCTACATAATATGTGGAACGTCATCTTTCAAGAAAATAAATTGTTAATAAAAAGAAAAGCTACGATTAGTAGCTTCTCTAATCTATAAAAAAGAATATGTTAAAGTTGCTAGAAAAATCAGTAGCTATTTTGTATTCAAATCTTGTCTTCCATGCTTTGATTATTCAAATTGCATTTCTATAGCTCATCACTATCTATTTGTATTTTAAACTACGAGCATGACATTTTTATTGACTTTTATTAGAACTTAAAAAGGTTAAAATTGCCTTTGTTGTTCACTGACTCCGTCGTCGTGCAGAAAGTGGGAAATGGAGTATTATGGAACTAGGTTCCCCCTGATAACTCTACTATGCGGGAAAAGGTGTGAAGCTGTTTTGTTTTAGAATTCCAACATCATATATGTATATCTTATATATGTAGAAAGGAGAGAATAATATTTTTTTATTAAGTTTCTCCTCTTATCTCACAATCTGTGGGAAAATCTTGGAAACAAAATCGATCATCAATCAATGATTTGATCTATTAAAAAAGTTTTTCCTGAATAACAGGTTTGAAATAGTGAACCTAGTGCCAAGAAACTCAGTTTTCTTCTTTCTAAATGATGGAATTCGTTTTCGTATCAGATACGAGGAATTCAAATAATTTTAATATAATCAATCCCCCGAAGAGAGAACAAACTTTATACTGTTTATGGTAGAGGAGGCTGTCTCATTGTGCCATGATGCTCTCCATAGCATTTAAATGGTTTTTTTAAAAATGAAACTCATTTTTTTCTTGGTCATAATATTTTTATTTATTATATTTATTATATTTCCACATTTAAACAATTGTACATAAAGGGGCATACGGAACTAATCTGTAAAAAAATCAGTAAGGCATGCCGTTCACTATTGGCGGTATACGAACGTGAGCCGAAATTATAATAAAGATATTTGACCCTTGTCAGATCACTGGCGCGTGCTATCACGATTCGCGCTGAAACCTTTCCGTAGGGGCTTCCATCGACCCCATCGCTTTCCACCCCCAACTTCTGATGGATCTTGTGTGCATATATCATGTATATGAATTTTTCATATTTTAATGTTTTTGCACACTTAAATTTCACAAAGGTGACAGGTTTATGTTTTAATTTATTTTTAACGTTTGGTTTTAATATAATTTTAAATAATAAACGTTTATTTATCTTTTTGTAAGATCTTTTATAAATTAATAACTTTATTGTTTAAAAACCACGGAAATAATAAAATGGTTTTTTTTAATAACTTTTAAATATTTATAAGAATTGAGATATTACATACGAGATCTTAAGTCTCTCTCTCTCTCTTTATTTCGAGGATCAAGGAAATAATACTATAGTAATGTACTATAGTAATATAGTGATAATGTTTAAAGGAACACTAAATTTTGAGTTCTTAACAGGTTTGATAAATAGATCAGTGAAATCAATCAACATTGCCGCTAGGTATGCACTTGGGTGATCAGTCAAAGACATTGCATATTCTGTTACATACTCGAAATAGACTAACCAGTATACTACTACCATTGTGTATTATACCTGCGTATTTACCATACATATGTTTCTTCTATATAGCAGGAAAGCCAAGAATAACTTTTGTTCTACATAGATCGTGAAGGCTAAGTTATTTCTGATTAACTTGCTTAAGACCGTAGTGTCCAAGATACTCTGCTCTCTTCTTTCCGTCCAAACTTGATATTTCGTGTTAAGTGGTGTAACCCAATCAGTATTGGGCAAAATTCAATTGCAATTAACAGTTATATATAAATAAGTCATTATTTGTTTGTGGGAAATGATCATTTGTTAATTGCAATTAATTTTTGCCCAACACTGAACCCAATGCCGCGATTTGTCTTAACTGAGCGTGGAAATAAAAATATGTAAATTAAATCGTTTATCGTATCCACAATCATCGCGTTTACGTTAGTTAAACACTGACCAATTGCATCTCGGTGGTCTCTCTCATAAGTGTTAGTAACCTTATTATTTAATACAAGCTGCAAAAAGCAAAAAAAAACAGCTTTACGTCTTTTCTCCCACACCGCGGTAAACAGAGGGGACATTGCGTATTGAGTGGCGGAACTCAACGCCACGCATCGTCTTTGTTACCAGAGTGAAGAAATGAAAATTGAAATACATATAAAATTTTAATAGAAATGTATGATAAACATTTCAATACCCCAAGTGGGCATGGATCTTACGATCATCGCGTTTACAGTCAGACGCTGACCTACTGCACGGCCTCGACGGCTTCTTACAAATTGTGTATATCATTTATATTAAAATGAGTTAGTCTTGGCGCAGTGTCACAAACGTGTGACTGTAAACGGCTGGTTGTGGGTTCGATTCCCACTAGCGGAGTGGAAATATTTAATATTTCCATTTTCTTCGCTCTGATATCGAGGCAAAATGCTTCGTTAAGTTTCGCCACTTAACACGCAATGCCTTCAAAATTCGCGGGAAAATAGGGAACGGAGTGTCTTAACACTAGGGTCCCTCTGCCTACCCTGCTGTGTACAGGATACAGCGTGAAGCTAAGCTAAACGAATGCCTATCTATATTATGATATATTTTTATAACAAAAAACACACATTATTATGTCAACCAGTTGATATGAAACAAAATGATTGATGAAGTACGATATTTTTGGTGACCTTTTTTCTCAAGATGTCCTTAAGGAATTCTTACCACATTTCAATCTTTTTCAGTAAATATTGGAGTGTAAAATATATTCCCTTTTACATATCGGAAATTGTTAGAACGATTTAGTTATATGTAGGTATATATAAAAGGAGTTTAAACAGTACTTTGTATATACGACTTATTTTTCTGGAAGACACTTTTTCAATATAACATTTTTGAAGAATATAATTTGTATGTCACTAAAAGCAACTTTACGCCTTCAGAGAAAATCTAGTGTTAAGACACTCCGTCTCTATCTTCTTCTCTTTATAGCACGCGCATTCCAACTTGAAAGCTAGCTACAGTCGGCGTCGCAGAACCGACTTTTAGGGAGTTTTGTGGTAAGAGCCGGTGAGCGAAACGGGAGAGAGACAAATACTAGTGATTCCATTACGTCTGGTGTGTTGTGTCACAGTCACTGGTCAAGTCCCATTGGCTGGTTAACTGTCCCTACGCAAAATTTCGGAAAGCGTAGATAGGACTGTTCAAAATAACATACTTTTCCTTTACACATATAAATATCTACTCTCCAACAAGGATATTACGGTTACGCGTTACAATTACATCTCAATAAAAAAAATATATCAACAGTTTTTTTAGCTTATCCCGTACACAGCAGGGTAGACAAAAGGAAACTTGTATTAAGACACTCCGCCCCCTTTTAGGAGGCATAGCTTGTTAAGTGGTGGAACTTAACACTGCGCCTTGTCTCGATATCAGAGCGAAGAAAATGAATATATTAAATATTTCCACTACTAAAGTGGAAATCGAACCCATAACCAGTCGATTAACAATCATACTTTGTGCCATGCGCCACGACTGGCTTAGATCAACAGTTAGTTCTAACAAATGAGGTATAATAAATTATAAGAAGAATGAAACAATAAAAAAACAAAATATAGTCGTAAACAGATGAATCTCGTTACGAATGCGTCAGTCAATTAAATTTATCCTACTATATACTACACGGTGTAGAGTAACGAACAACAGTAGCTCAAAGCGGTTAACAAGAAGCGAGATGTTTTCTTACTGCGACGCTAATAAGTTGTTAGTACGTTATGTTTTGTTGTACTAACAATCGTAATCCTATGTATTATATAAAAATATTTTTTTAGTATTAATATTTATGTATATTATTGTTATAATATAATTATTGTTATAATATAATATATTTTAATTAAATCGCCGCTGGGTAGCGTCTCGTCACAGGCGGGTAACCCAGTAGCTTGGTGGTAGGAGATTCGTTCTCCGACTGGCTCGCGACCAATATCGTATCAAAGACGAACTGCCAAACATCTAATGATGTGTTCCGGTTCGATGACATGTAAGCCAGATCTCCAATTTCCCACCATTCCCATCCTTCCCCCCTCTTCCTGTCCTACATCCCCAAGGCTGGCAACGCATCTATAACTCTAATGTTGTGGATGGGCGAACGTAACCACTGAACATCAGGTGGGCCTTCTGTTCGTTTGCCTCCTTTATTCGATAAAAAAATATGGGAGGAAATTGGTGTGATACGGGGAATATGTCTAGGTATTTTCATTCAATTCACATTTTTTTCACAAAACGGGGCGGAAAGAACTTAGTGTCAGAACACTCCGTTCTCCAACTCAGTGGTGGGCGCAGTTATAAATTAATATTAAATGTTGTTATTCACATGCAATATATTTAAATAAAGGACCATGAGTTGAGTTGCTTTTTTTTATTATTTTTAAATCCTATGTTTTAACGTAAATATAATAAAATTTAAATTAATCTCATAACTTCGGTCTGGCAAGTTCAAACTTGAATTTCCCCACTTACCACGCATTATCGTAATTTGGAAAGTAAAGTAAGGAGTGTCTTAACTCACTGGAGGAGGAGGAGGTCCTCACTGACTGTCCCGCTATGTAGAAAAAAGCATGAAGTTGATAATAAAGTGTAACATATATTTATGTATGAAGCTTACAGTTTATAATGGCGTATAGTATGGTTTTGTAGCCCTGTCCGTATAATTAAATTACTGTACACAAAGTAGTTGTAAGCAAGTGTTTGGAGTATGTTAGAAGTGAGGAACATAGTGTTATATTATAAAATACATATGTACCATCAAGTTTTAGCGCCGTGATATACTTTTACTTAGCTTACCATTATAATTCTTATTTTACTTAGCAAAAATAGCTTTTACACTTTTTCCCGAGTAGTATAAGAGAAGCTAGTATCAGGACACTCTCCATTATCCGCACGAAATAAATACATTGCTTGTTAAATCTACTATAATACTCTCTATTAGCCGTGTGGTTGCCGGCTTAGAATAGCACCACCCCCTCTCGTCCCGTGGGTGTCGTAAAAGACGACTAAGTGAATATAGCTATCAGAAGATGGGCAGCAGCGTCTTTTAAAATCTGGGCTCACTGCGGCACCAACCCACCTGTAAAGCGTGGCGATTATGGTAAAACCATAATGGCAACCAGATCCTTGGGAGAGGCCTATGTCCAGCAGTAGGCGTCGAACGGCTGTCATGATGATTATGACTCTCTATGTTTTCCGCTATGGCCGAGAATTGAACACAATATACAATCATTCCGACAAGCGGGATTCGAACCCAACCAAGGCATTTACAATCAGGCGCTGTGCAACTGCGCTACGACGGCCTTATTCTACTTGTTGTCTTAATAATCTACATATAGTTCAGTACATCGTGGCCAGTCCTGGCTCAGTGGCACAAACGTGTGACTGTAAACGACTGGTTGTGGGTTCGATTCCACTCGAGGAGTGGAAATTTTATTTCCATTGTCTTCGCTCTGGTGTCGAGGTAAAGCGCGGTGTTAAGTTCCGCCACTTAACACGCAAGCCTCCGAATTCGGCGGAAAGTGGGGATCGGAGTGTCTTAACACTAGGTTCCCTCTGCCTACCCTGCTGTGTGCGGGATACAGCGTGAAGCTATAAAAAAAATAGTTCAGTACAAATATTTCATTTTCTTTCTAAACATCTGAATGACCAAAATACACATTTTCATAAACCCGCATCGACCTAAATTGTCTGTAATTGATGGCATTAAGCAGATAGGCCACAGTTTCCAGAGTAGGCTATCGCCATAATCAATTTAATTAGTCCCCCGTGTACAACCCGATTAAAATAGCCGTGTTAACAGATGCGCTTAGTGTTGTTTACTTTATCTGAAGTATCATTTTTACATATTTTTACCCATAGTTGTTAGAGTAAAATCTTTTTATTATGCTAGAAATTTTCGTATTTTATTAGGGCCAATGTTATAAATTATTTTAAAAAATGGCATAATTTAGTTTAAGTTTTTAATAATGTTATTATTGTAAATAATATGATTTAAATCAACGATATAAATTTTTTTAAATTAATAATAATTTTATTATTGTAAACAACTTTAAAATAAATTATTTTAAAAAATGACATAAATTCATTTAAATTACTAATAATTTTATTATTTTATTATAAGTTATTTTAAATTATTTTAAACAACAATCGTACAATGTTCAATTCGCGAATTAGAACAATTTGAATGTTGCCATCTTTTGGTGGTGATCATTCGAAAACTACAATTACACTTGTAAAAAAACATTACAACCATCGATTAACTGTCCTTTATTTCTGTTCAAAATTTCAACTTCCTACTCTTAATAGTTTAGGAGTAGATCGATTTCTTCGAAACCTCTTTTGACCACTTACAGCTTCGCTTTGCTCAACTTAATGAGGTACCTGGTACTGTGTGTTGAATTATGAAATTAACTTGAATTCATAAGTTTATCGTAGCGCAGCGGGACAGCGTTTGATTATAAATGACGTCATGGTAGTAAATTCAATACTCACGTTGCGGAAAATAGAAACGATGATTGTGGATACTAGGTCTTGGCTCTAACTGCCTTGCTATGTAGAAAAAAGCGTGACGCCACTTCAATAAATAATACGTATTGTAGTCCAATCTGTTTTTTTATTTTAATGATATATACGAATAAAATAAAAAAAAATCTTTGAGAAATAAGTATTTCAATAGTACTTTAAATGAAAATTATTTTATAACAGCCAAGAGTAGGTACAATATCCTAAACTGTAACAAACTAATGGAAACACAATTTTGAATTAATAGTCCAACATTTTTAGGCACAAAGCACGTTACACCTCACTGCGTTTAACCAAAACGATTCATGCGGAATATTTGCAGAAAATATACATATGTATATAATTCATAGAACAAACGCCAGTTGCAAATGAGTTTGAATTTCAAATTCAAGCTGTAGAAATTGTACAAAATAGTTGTACAATTCGACTATGACAAACTATACCTGACCAATGGAAATGGGGAAACTCGTTGACTCCATGCATCCTGCGTACTTCTAATTACGGCCGAAACTACGGCAGCGGAAACCTTTAAATTTATTGAAAGCAGATCCTGAGTGAAACGTGCTTCATGTAAATTTTGAATACATCGGCATTATTTTGGGATGAAATGGGCAAGGGTGGTTATTTGAAGTCCTAGGCTTAAAATTGGAATTTTATTTATTTATTTTAATGAATTATTTATTATAATAGGCTATGAAAGAAAAAATATAAACAGAAAGCTGTTCAGTTTTATATTCCAGTTTCAATTTCCATTTGAAATTGAATCCAGAAGTTGATAAATAAATTATTTTTATTTTCCTTCTCTGGTGGTTAAACAAAGCGCGGCGTTGAGCTCCGGCAATTAACAGAGTATGTACCGGGTTTGGGCGAAAAGTGGGGAACGGAGTATCTTAAACATAGAATGTCTCTAACTACCCTGCTATGCAGAAATAAACGTGAAGCTGAAATCAAATGTTTAATTTATATACATAATTATATTAAATATATAAGGACCAGTCGTGGCGCAGTTGTACAAGCGTGTGACTGTAAACGACTGGTTGTGGGTTCAATTCCCACTCGAGGAGTGGAAGTATTTAATATTTCCATTTTCTTCGCTCTAGTATCGAGGCAAAGTGCGGCGTTAAGTTCCGCCACTCAACACGCAATGCCTCCGAGTTTGGCGGGAAGGGGGGAATGGAGTGTCTTAACACTAGGTTCCCTCTGCCTACCCTGCTGTGTGCGGGATACAGTGTGAAGTTAAAAAAAAAGAAAACAAAAAATATATTAAATAATCACATTTCAAATACAAAAATCCATATAAATAAATTTATTTGTATGCGAAACCAAATTTTATTAAACATGCCAGATACTAATTGGTAGATGCATAATTTCAATATTCAATATCTACATATTTATTGTTAACAAACAGAGCGAACTGATATTCCTGGAACGAACCTTTGAATCGAAGCTTGAAGCTGTATTAATTAACGTCACGTTCCTGGAAACCATTGAAATATTATATTATATAATATTATTATATCACTGAAAACCCAACATCGTTGGGAACAACGTTGGAATAGGATTTATATGAAAATTCCTCGCGTAGAAATTAATACATGAAGTAATTATGGCCTAGTTTTTTGTTTGTATACATTATATAATTTAAAATATGCTAAAATTTAACTATAAGTAGGCTTCTTTTAAATATAATTTAAATATATTTCAATAAAATTTGCTTGTTAACACATGCGTTATATTATCTTTATTTAAGCATCGCTATATAGTTGAAGTTAACACTATTTCAGATTTCTATCTTCTTTTTCTTTATTCTTAAAGCAGAACAAAGTTATAGTTCATTTATTTATTTCAGTATATAACAGATTTCTATAATCCTAAATGGATTTGGATAAATTTTACTTACCTAAGTTAACTTCACTAGTCAAGTCTCAGTGCAACTTCACACTGAATCTCTAGACACCATATGTTGTGTCTGAGTTAAACGCTGCGCTTTGTACGACAGCTTACAAATTTGGTTACAGTTTTAATAAAAAATAAAAAAGAACTGTTTATTAATTAGTTATTTGCAATAATCGTAAAATCGGCAATATAATTTTGCATAATTTTTATACATATATTTAAATTTGAATTCGGTTGCTTTTATACAGCCTTGTATAACGGTTGTTTAAAATAAAAAAAATCCTATCCCTCTACCTCTTTAAAAGGAATCATTTCACCGTAACTTTTACTAACGCCGCAAACTCTAGTGTTTCAGCTACCAACAACAAACGTGCTAGTTTTAGAGTACAATATTAAAAGATAAAAATGAAACTCGGACCTATTCTACACATTCGACATTCTAGATTTTTTGCTAAAAAAAATTACATCATTTGTCATTGTATAATTGCTTTCGGAGTTCACCATTTATTAGAAAATAAGGAGTGCCAAGGCACTAGGTTATCTTTGATTATCCTGCTATGCGGGATAATCGTGAAAGTGAGAGATACATGTATTATATGCCTACTAGAAAACCTGTTGATACGTAAAGAACGCAGTGTTTCAACGTGTGCATGTGTTTGTACCGATTCCTTTCGATACTTTTGGAAGAAACTTTGAGTTTCTGTTGTATAATAATATCATTTTGTTATCAAACAATAGCGTTTAAGTACATTTTTAGAGTCTACTTGTGACCGCGGACTACTATGAAGTCTCATGACACTAGGTTATCTCTGCCTATCTTGTTATGTGGGATAATCGTGAAAGTGAGGTATACATGTATTATATACTAGAAAACCTGTTGATACGTAAAGAACGCAGTGCTTCAATGTGTGCATATGTTTGTAACTTTATTGAAAAGTTTGTAATAATTTACAGCGTTTCTTTAATAAATGTTGGTTTACTGCTTCTTTTGCGCGTCTTCGTATAAATTTTAAGTTGGTAAGTATGCTAAATATCGTAAACTTCGTAACCATATTTTTTTCTTAGAAAAATCTGTTAATTATTAATATAACACAAATCATACTTATATGGTGTAAGCACATTCATTTTCTGAACCTAAAATTTGGTGGAAAAGAACATCTGATTATTTTGTTTTCTAGACCGCAGTTCATTCCTTGCATAGAGACAATCTATCTTGAGTATGTAATAGTAATATTTCTTTAAATATTATATACTACTCACTACACTACAGGCCAAAGTGGCGCAGTGGATTGTCATGTGACTGTAATCGATTGGTTGAAGATTCGATTTCTGATGTGTGAATTGACTTGAATATTTTCCATTTCTCATGCTTTACCGAAACACAGAGCGCCGTTAAGTTCTGTCACTTGCGAGTACCGATATCGGACGGAGAGTATAGAACGGGTAGTTTTGACATTAGGTTTTCTCTGGCTAATTTGCTATGCGAAGATGTGAGTGTGAAGCTGACCAATACTTAATGGAATCTTTGCAAGACGTAGAAAAGAGAAAAAGGCGTTTTAACATATATTGCTTCTACTTACCCGTACGTAACCAGTCAATAATAGGCTTAGCTTAACTCTTTTTAGTATAACAGTTAGACAAATACAAAGTAAAAAAAAACACAATATATCAATGGTACAACGAAGGTGTTTCCCACTACTTACAGTTATATTATATTAGATAAACATCTTATAAAGATACATTTCTGTTCTTGTTCTGTGTTACAAAAATTATTATACATTTTCTAAGTAATAATAAAAATATTATCATATCAGAAACTATGCATATAACAGATTCAATTTAAAAGAAAATATAAATGCTTCTATAAGCGTTCGTAATTGTAAGGCTTTTGTGATTCAATACAAAGGCTGTATCACTGGCGAGCACTCACCACATTCTAAGCTTAACTTTAGAATCCTAGGACAGAAAGAGGCGATTACTCGCGCTACAAAACCTAAATACGACAAAAAAATATGAAATAAACCGTATTATACATTTCATATTTCATAGGTAACAGGAGGGGATTCATTTTTTTGGAAACATATAAAAAAATGAATGTAGCAGAACTCGGGCCCGCATCTCTTGAAAACCCTGTAAGCACTTTGACCGCTAAGCCGTACGTTCTACATTCTACGTCAAAATTATTATATGCGTTTTTTTTTTAGCTTCACGCTGTGTCCCGCACACAACAGGGTAGGCAGAGGGAACATAGTGTTAAGACACTCCGTTCCCCACTTTCCGCCGAATTCGGAGGCTTGCGTGTTAAGTGGCGGAACTTAACGCCGCGCCTTACCTCGACACCAGAGCGAAGAAAATGGAAATATAATTTCCACTCCTCGAGTGGGAGCCGAACCCACCACCAGTCGTTTACAGTCACACGCTTGTGCCACTGGGCCACGACTGGCCACAAATATTTATATAATATGCTTTTTACAGAATATTTTTATTTTTAACATTTCTATATGTTCACAGATTTGCGGAGACCAATTGATGTAGTAGTTTACGTGGCATTGTTTACATTTCGCGTACTGTGCTCTGCTTCTCACTTTATACTATTAATTTCGTTATTGGAAGATCTTGCGTTTTCGCAATTTTTACATATTATAAAATAAAACTATGCATTTTAATCAGATTAATCGCGTATATTTTTGATGTTGAAAAATACATTTGTAGAAAATTTGACGCTTCGAACAGGTCACAAGTGTCACAAGTAGACTCTAGAAATTTATTTTCGAAAAAAAATACGCGACAATCCTGTCAAAAATAGTTTTATTTCGAAATTGTCATAATCTACCACCTCCCAATCCTCCACGTATTTTTCAGGACTAAATATCGGAAACGATTATAAAAAAAATAGATAACATTCTCCTATTTATTTCCTAACCTGTATTGAAACGCAATATAATACTATTGTTTTATAACAAAATTATATTCTTATATAATATACAACAGAAAACTCAAAGTTTCTTCCAAAAGTATCGGCAGGAATCGGTAGTCGCTTTACAAAATCTCTTCAGACGTATAGTGGCTTAATTATAAAGTTATCATGAGCTTTACCTGTTGCTGATACGTTTGACAAGGATCAGAGATCAAAGCATCAACAGGCAGCTGAGCAGTTTATTTGTTAATTACACGCTATTAGCCAAAGTTGCTGTTTGGTACAAATTGACATTTTAAAGGGAAATTGAATTTTTACTTTAATATTGCCTTTTGTTGTTATATTGTTTATACCAAAATAATAGTATTGTTTTGTTTGTCTATTATAAAAAAAAAGAATTTCTTATTTTATAGTAACATATATTTTTATTTTATTAGACGCCTTGAACGAAGCTATCAAATGACTTTGCAGTAGCTACGAGTATGTTTAATCCTCAAACAATCTTTGTTTAACGTTTTTATTTGTAACTAGCTGTTGATACCCGCGGCTTTGCTCGCGTGATCGTAATGAATGAACTTATTTAATTTATATGTCTGCCAATATACAATGCCCGACTTGTATACAAACTTTCAACCCTTATTTCGCAGCCTTTGAGATAGAATTTTCATAATCGACAAAATAGGTTACTAATTATTAATCAATACATAATAAACGAAGTTTTATACGTATAATACCGAATATGACGGATATCTATGCAAACTTCCAAGATTTATTCCACTCCCTTAGGGGTTGAATTAAAAAAATATATTTTCTTAGTATGCGTCTACTCTATAATGGCTAAAAATAATGAGTCAGTAGTTGACGATGAATCAGTCATTCAGGACAGGCTATTTTATGAATATAGATCGTTGTTTAACCTAACGTATTTATTTGAAAATGTGTTATTTATATGATAATGAAATGTTTTATAAGTTGCTTATTTCGGTCTATCAAAGATACACAGCTGACAACTGCTGTCATTTTATTACAACAATTGTGTTTTACATAATGTTTATAAAATAATCTCCATTTTCCAGAATGTTGGGTGGCGTGGGAGGGCGGCACGCGTCGGTGCGCCGGCGCGGCAGCTCCCCGGCCGTGCACGCGCGTGGCGGGCGCGAGTCGCCGCCGTCGTCGCCGCGCCCGCCACGCCGCCGCCGCGCCGCCGTCGCCGTCGCTGACCATAAGACATGCGCGCTTATACACACGCGCCTCAAACTTGGAGATATTATGTGAGTCTAGAGTGTATTTTATTTACATTATTTTTAAGAGGTTTAGGTGAAATAGGAATTAAATTATACTACGTATGACGTATTATTATGGTAGGATACAAAACAACGGAACGGACGGTGGGGAACGGAGTTTCTTAACACTAGGTTCCCTCTGCCTGCCCTAGTATGTGCGGGATACATCGTGAAGCTAAAAAAAGATACAAAACAAATATATTCTTTACCGTTTTTGTAATTACAAAGATCTATTAGATGTTATTAAGAGTCCAGATTCTGAAGAATACGTGGTCTATATCTTTTTCAGGCACATGTGAAGTGCAGATGTATCTACGTAAATATTAGACCATTAGACTTGTGCTTATACACACGCGCCTCAAACTTGGATGTATTATGTGAACCTGGAAATGTTTTATTTAAATTATTTTTAAAAGATTTAGGTAAGACAGGAATTAAATTGTAATGTATAGTGCTAGGTAACTTCTAACAAAATATATATTACGTATTTTTATATTACATTTCAAAATAAATATGTTCATAAAGTTTTTTGTAATTACAAAGATCTATTAGACGTCATTAACTCTTAATTAAATTTACAAAACACGTGCGCATGTTATATTAACTTTTCTTTCGCCACGTGTGAAATCCAGAAGCAGTCTAGATATAAACATTTTGCTTCAGCTAGCTAGCTTTACAACATCTTGGGTATTTTAAGCATATGTTCTACTGATAATAACATTTATCATGTATCTATATATATATGACGTTTTTAGGTTTATTATGAGATTTTTTGCTATACACAATTGCAATATTTCTTCACAAATTTAAGTCGTACTACGGACGAGTGAAAGCGCTTAATACATTCACCTTCCAAAATAATCTGAAGCGAACTAAAATTAGGAGAAAATGCACGATTTTTATTTTGAAAAAATCCATTAAAGCACTATATAGAATATTTAGCACTCCCTGTGACGTTAAGAGTTGAAATAATTATATTTAATAAAGGTTGATATTATAGCATATTACAGCAATATATGAAAAAATCTCTATATATAAAGTACGTATTCAAAGAAAAAAATCGTGAAGAATGGTAAGTTCGACGACATAACGGACTACAACTTTATCCCACAATCTTTTAAGCTATGGGCTCAAAATATTCAATTACACTGATTGCTTCCTCCCTTCAGGCTGTAAGGGCTTATACGATATTCGAAGCTATGTAACTTAATCTTTTAAATATCATGCAGATTAAAACAATTAATTTATAAAACCGAGACCTTCTGTCAGTAGGACTCCAAGACCTTTTAAATAAATTATTATCTTTAAATTAGGATTGGATAGGTATAATATATAAATGTAAACGTTGTGGTACAGATATGAACTTTTTTGAAATACAAAAACGATGATTAAAGTTTAGTAATTATAAATTTTATAATAATTATAAATTCTATAACAGCATTAGGCTTGGCAATCATCATCCACTTTCAAAATAACATCTATCATAGTAAAATCCTCAAAAGAACTCAATGCTCAAAAAATATTTGTAGTAGTACATAAATGAACACGCTGTAAAAGGCAAAACCTAAAATGTTAAAAAAAAGTGTAGGCATACACTTAAACTTAACGTACGTTAAAAACGTAACGTATACTTTATTTCAACAATACAAACATTGTATTTTTGAACTTAAGTATACGTTACATTAGATATTTTTTTACTCATTCAGCGACATCTACATTTATATTTTGAAAACTCCTTTTATATAATACAAGCGCCCTCTTTTGGATTACAGCTTCACCGAGCTTTTATGGTTTCCCATAAAAGCTTTTCCTTGTGCTCTGCACCAAAGCGCCACCGTTTTATTACGGGGAAAACTTGAACTACTGTTGATAGCGCCATCTATTGTCATTTTGGCAAGCGCATAGAGGGCACTTATCAAAAAGCTTAATTTCGGTTTTAGATAATAAGGTTTCGGTAAGTTTATATTTTTCTGTCAGTAGAGGGCAGTACTTGTAGCGAAATTGAATTAGGCTATGTATGATAGGTTCTAAATGATATCTTAGAAACATTACTTAGAAGATATATAGGATATAAGTAATACAATCGTGTATTTTTACAAAAAGTAACTAATTATATTACGGTTAATTTAGGAATTCTAAGATTTGACGTCAAACATTAGCGCAGAGTTTATATCTTGCATCCACTTTTTAATAGAGTTAGTTAATTATCCAATAGGTTCCTAAGTTGATTCTTGATTCACCTCCATTTTGAATCTCAGCTACACTAAAAGTTTGAAATTCAATTTTGCGAATAATGGAACGTCAAACTCGTCCGTTGGCGACGTTCGGCCAGAATAAATGGAACGGGCTGTGCTTCCTGGCTCCACGTGGCCAGATGCCATTATTGATTTCCGCCGGTAGAAAGAGACAGCGCCTTACCACAATTTGTTGCACTATTTTCTGTCTCGCTCCCCCACCAATATATGACCTATTTTTATGCCGCTTTCCCTATATTAATACAGCCTAAGTAATTAGGTGAAAAGTTCCGTCGGCGATATAATCTAACCGGTAGTTTAATTGTTGGGGAAAACAACGTTTGCAGCCCGTGTTTATAGTTAAATGCTTTTAAATTTTATACAAATGTGTTACTTTTATTTCATAATTTGGTCGTTGAAATTCACGTTAATCAAACGATTATGAGTTACGTGGCCTTTTCGGTAACAGTATACATGCTGTAAATAAAAATTTGCTTTCATATACAAAAATTTTAAGTTTTAAACCTATTTAATTATTTGAAATTCCAAAAATATAAATAGTTATTGCTATAAGTTAAAATTTAAACAAACATCTATTCGCTGTTATAATTAGTATAGAGCAAGTTCTATGAGTCACGTCAAGGTCTACTAATTGGTACAAATAAATTATCTCATTTGAGAGCTTTGTGGTTTGCTACCTTTTGGTAACAACGCTGTATACAAACTTTTACATGTATTTCCTTTTCTTATTGGACAAAAGCTTTAGCCTTCTATTACAAAATAGTTATTTATGTAACACTGTAAAGAATAGTTACGAAAATAATTTGCTATAAATGAAAACGTATTTTGTGCTAAAATTAGAGACATTCGTAGATTTTTTTTGTTTTGATTTTTTTTTTTTTTTTAGCTTCACGCTGTGTCCCGCACACAACAGGGTAGGCAGAGGGAACCTAGTGCTAAGACACTCCGTTCCCCACTTTCCGCCGAATTTGGAGGCATTACGTGTTAAGTGGCGGAACTTAACGCCGCGCTTTACCTCGACACCAGAGCGAAGAAAATGGAAATATTAAATATTTCCACTCCTCGAGTGGGAATCGAACCCACAACCAGTCGTTCACAGTCACAAGCTTGTGCCACTGGGCCACGACTTTACTTACTTACTTTCATTATAAAAGTATTTTTAAGTAGGGTAGATTCTTTATCATTAAAAAAAAGTCATTTTAGATAACTTAAATGTGTTTAAATACAATAGAATCCTTTAGTTAATATTTGATTAGGGTCAGAGACGGTTATAGTAGTTAAAAAAATACACTACACCCCAATACATCGCAGACAGTACGTAAAAACCGAACACTGTAGATGGTACGGGAAACGGCTTAACCTATTTTAGACGATTATGACTGCCAAGTAGGCGTATGACAAAGAGAATGGGCATTAAAAGAAGAAAAAATGTGATCTACATAATATATAATATGTAAAATATAATTCATGTTTTGTCTATATTTAGTCGTTTTTTAATTGAAATCGTATGTACGTAATTATTGCAAGATTACATTTTCGAAGCTTACATTACCTTAGGTATAGCTTCATACTTTTTTCCATAGAGGGTATTACTGAGAACCTATTGTTAAGATACTCCGTTTTGCAGTTTCCGCCCGCAAACGAGACGTTGGGCATTGAGTGGCGAAAGCTACCTAACACACAATGCCTCCGAATTCGGCGGAAAGTGGGGAACGGAGTGTCTTAACACTAGGTTCCCTCTGCCTACCCTGCTGCGTGCGGGATACAGCCTGAAGCTAAAAAAAACCATTTCCCTACTAATCCTGCGGACAGAGTTCTTTTATAAAAAAATATTCCCCCAGGTGGGATTTGAACCCAACAACCATCGCGTTTACAGTTAGACACGTCCTACTGCGCCAATACGTCCTCAATTAGTATATTTGTAGAATAATAAAAACTAATAATATAACATATATAACCCAGATTTCACACTATAAGAAGAAGGCAGATGGCACTATAAGAAGAAGAAAACGAATTATATATTATAATTATAATATAAATCAATTTACAAATTAACAATCACATAAAACAAAAGAACATTAAAAATATAATTGCTCACCACAAACAGCAAAAACAAAATAGCTATACCTAAACGAAAGCTGACAATTTCAAGTGTCCTAATGAAAAAAACTGAAATGAGTTCTTATCGAGCTGACCCATTTGTCTGCAGAGCTAAAAAATCAAAGAGTAATTAAAAGGAAACAATGCACGTTTATAGGGCATCAGCTGTTTGCTTTGTGCTCCGCGACGCTGTTAGGTGAGGGCGGAGTGCAAATGCGATCGTAGCTTGAATTACTACTTGGGTGTGACTTTTATATCGTCGATATAAAAAGCTACGTGTACGAATGTGACTTGTATGTATGTGAAAAGTGAACATTTCAATGGAATTTAACTGATTTTCTTATATGCAGATGGGCTTATATACATGTAGAATTTCGGGTAATATTTTGTTTTATAAAATTTTCCCCGTTTTGGAGAAATAAAATATTTCTGTATATCTAGCCCAATTGTGGCCATAGGGCCAGTCTTGACTCAGTGGCACAGATGTGCGACTTCAAACGACTGGTTGTGGGTTCTATTCCCACTCGAGGAGTGGAAATATTTAATATGTTTATTTTCTTTGCTCTGGTATCGAGGCAAAGCGCAACGGTAAGTTCTGCCTCTTAAAACGCAATGTCTCCAAATTCGGCAAAAAGTGTGGAATGGAGGGTCTTAACACTGGTTTCCCTTTGCTGGATACAGTGTGTAGTTAAAAAAAATCTAGCCCAAAAACTAAGCTCGTGAAGAATTGGATGACAATTTAACGCTAACAAAGTAGCTTTACATTTTTATAAAAAGCTAATCAGAGAGAACAAGACATTCCATTCTCCACTTTCCACCCGATAAATGGCGCAACTTAACGCTGTACCAAATACTGTTCTATGACAAGTTTGTTTTATTTCATACACGATACAATTCCGAAATTAGATGCGCAAGATTTAAGGAAAAACCTTCATGGCTAGCTGAACGCTTTATAACAAGTATAATAAGTCAAGAATGACTGAAAGAATTTCTTCCACAGTTGACCTATTTGATTATATAGCAAAAATCAAAGATATAAAAGAACAAGTAAAATGAAATAGCGAACGTTTGTAGGGCATCAGCTGTTTGCTTTGTGTCCTCTGTTAGCTGAGGGTGGAGTGCAAATGCGCTCAGTACTTGTATGGTTTGAATTTTATGTACTTGCATACATGTGTGACTGTTATAGTAGCGAAGGTAGCTCCGTATACTTAATTATATTGAGAGTAGCCTTAAATATTTGATTGTAATGGGTTTAAATGATATGAAGAGTAATGTTTATATTTATAATACAGACCTTTCGATATTTTTTATTTTCTTTTTCTCTAAAATATATAAAAAATAGAGAAAAAAATTGAAATACAGACAAAAAAATATCATCAAGTTCTCTTTTCTTGGATTTCTTATGCTTAATACATTTATTTATTAATTTTGTTATAATAATATTAAACTGCTAGTGTCCTTGTTGTGGCAAAAATATGCGTTACCTCACCAATGTTTGTGTCACTTTATAAAAATGTATACTCGTATATCCAAAATATGGTAGTATTAACATAATGCCAAAACATTTCGTTCTCCACTTTCCGCCAGAAGTCGAGACATTGTGTGTTCAGTGGCGGAAATCAAAGATTTGTCATACATATTACAGCAAAGAAAATCTATTATTAATAAAATAAAAACTTAAATATTATTATTCCCCCGACTCGAAATGGAACTCACTAACTGCGTTTACAGTCAGAGCGGCTATTGTTGAATTAATGTCATTTAATCCATACTTATATTATAAATGTGAAAGTCTGTGTGTTTGTCTGTCATGCTTTCACGGCTAATCTACCGGTCCGATTTGGATGAAATTTAGAATGAAAGTAGTAAAAGTGGGTCTAACATAGGCTATTTATTTTTCCAAAAATCAACCTCTAAGGGGTTGAAATAGGGGATGACAGTTTATATGAAAAATCTAAGCCGCTTGACCAATTGTACTGAAATTTGGCATAAATATAGTTGATAGTCTAAGCTTAAACATAGGCTGCTTTATTTTTTAAAAATGCGCCTCCGAGCGTTGCAATATAACGAAAAAGTTGACGCGACGAAGCCGCGAGCGGGCCGCTAGTAGATTATAATGGAAGATGTTTGCTTGCTACATTTCCTGTGCAAACTTCTTGTATTTTTAAATTTAATTATTCCAAATTATTAATAATTTTCGTTAAATGCCGTACAAAGGTTTTGCTTCACGTATTTATACACAGAAATTATACTCTTATACGTAGATATACTTACTTATATATTTAATCCATATATTATAGACCTTTTAAGATATAATATATTAGCTCTTAATTATTAGGCAGGGAGAGAAAGAGAGAGACAGAGAAAGAGTAGCTCAGGCTGGCTCAATAGAGGCGAGCGTTAATGCACTCTTTAAAGAGGCCAATAAGCCTACACTGTCGCAACTCGCAGACTTTGGCTGCGAGCTCCTCTCTACGACGCTCTACGCTTAAGTTATATATGAAATTTATCCATATAATTAAATGTCTTGTCAAAGGTACACACACAACAAGGTAGGCAGAGGAAACCTAGTGTTAAGACACTCCGTACTCCACTTTCCACCAAATTCGGAGGCATTGCGTGTTAAGTGGCGGAAGTTAACCCCGCGCTCGACACTAGAGTGAAGAAAATCTCGATTTCTACTCCTCGAGTGGAAATCGAACCCAAATCCAGTCGTATATAACGTATAATTTGGTATTTGAAATTTATTATTTTACTTGATGTCTGAATGGATTCTACTTATAACTAAGGAAACTATCCAAAAAGCAAGTCAAATTCTTCAACATGTGATAAATAGATCAGTTTTCAATTTACCGACATATATTTCTGCTGTACATATGTAACTTTTACTAGGAGGCTTTAATTCCACGCTTAGAAATAGTATACTTATAGTATAGGTCCTACTAGGTCAGGCTAGTCTTAGAGCATAGCCGTCTGCTACTTGTTACGCAATAATTCTAAATAAATGTAGCATAGACAATAAAGCGACTCTTCACTAAATACTCTCTGCTTTACTAAAATACCAAAAATATGTAAAAAAAAGTAAAAATACTTGAAAAATCGTTCATTTTACCAAATTTACATTGTAACAATGTGGCATAACCTGTCTAGGCTTACTCCACTGTTGACAGACAACAGCTATAGTGGAGATAGTAAGAAGATTATTTACGCAAGATCAGACCCAAGCCAGGTCCCACTTCTAGGTCCGTGGGTCAATTGCCGGTCGCGTTGCACCGGGCGTTGACCCCGGTCAGTAGGTCACCGCAGCGCAGCAGCCATGTTTTCATTATATACACTTGAACTTTGTTGTTTAATACGCATTCTTATATATAACAGTATACTATAATGTATTAATAAAATGTAGTATTATTGTTTTTTTTCAGTTTATTGGTATATGTAACTGGAAACGTTATCATTATTTTTTTATATACAGTTTCAAGCTTTTGCAAACATAGCAGGCTTCCTTGTTTCGAAAAATAATAGTGTAAGAACACCTAGTTCCCTACTTTTCACCCGAATTAAAGACATTGCATGTAGAGCGGCGGCACTCTACGCCTCCCTACGCCATTTTTGACTATTTTTAAATGTTACAATAATAAATTTAAGTCGTTGATTTTTATATCATTCGCTTGTATAATATTTTAAATCGTATTTTATTTAAAGATATAATTTTTAGATGCTATTTCATTAAATTTATATACCAAAGCTAGTTTACAAGTATACTAAACATTTATCGGCAATGTCGATTTAAAGTAAATACTAAATGGTGATTTTCTTCTGCTATTTTTCGAAATTAAGTTACAAATATCAAACCTCATTTGATTTAGGTACAAAACTGTTTTTGAACACGATAATTTACTAAAGTTATCGCTTAGTTCCACTTTGGCAAGAGCCACCAAAGCCTGAGGCAGACTACTTGTTTTTTACTTCGCCGTTTTTGCCGGAGTTTTGTCCTCGTATGTAAAAAGATTAAAAATTCTAGCCTTAATTCAACACTACACTAATGAAGTTGTTGAAAGAATATTTAGATCAAGAGTATATATTAATATTGTACTGTTGTCTTACTATCGTAAACATGTTATAATAAACGATTTATTAGAACTGTTACAGCAGTAATTATAAGTTGAGATCATATTTTCAGTAATATTATAAGCAGTATGTATCTTTTATGTATAAGATTTTATACCCTATATTTTATATGGTAACAAAATTATTATTATTAAATAATATTATTTACCACCTTGCTATGTGAAGATGATATATGTAGTCACAAAAAACCTAATATCAAGACACTCTGCCCTCTTTTTTCCTCCTCCTGAAATCGAGATATTTAACAACTTGACGCCCTTTGTTGCCCCATACAAGGGAACTGAAAATTATTTAAATATATTTATACCCCGAGTGGGTCGAATCCAGAACCAATCGCGTTTAAAATGAGATCCTCTCCCAATGAGCCACGATGGATTTTATTAATAAAATGTGCTTATATAGTAAAGAAAAGATCCAAATATTATTTTATGTTATTTTTTACTACTGCTGCTTCTTAAATTTTAATCTTTTATATAATTAAAATTTTGTTTAATACATCAACTTATTTTTTCAATAATACAAAACTACTAAACTAAATTTTTTTTTTATTGTTTTATCACCTAATTTAGTCAATATCAACAGATTTACTACTCTATCGGTGAATGACATGAAACTAAGCGGTAGGAACTATCTAATCTCTTTTTTTGTCAAATTAACTATCCGAGTGCGCTGTAAATGAGCGAATAATGAAGAGCGAAATCATGTCCTATGTGCATATTGAAGTGAGGCACTTAAAGATAAAAGAAATACTTTTTTTTTAAGTATATATGTATAAGTTTTAATTAAGATAATACTTTATGTACTAAAAATTATATATAAAATACAATTAGCAAGCTTTTTCCTGCGGAGAAAAGTAATAAAAAGGAACCTCGTATCAAAACAGTCTCTTCTTCTTTTTTGACTAAATTCAAGACATTGTATGTTGAGTTTAGAGATTCACCGCCATGCGTTGTGATATCACTATAGGGGGAAAGTGATAATATTTTAAATAAAGTCATTCATATATAAACTGTCGATCACTCCTTAGAGTGAGAATTGAATCTACAACCACCGTGTATATAGTAAGATCCTTTCACACTGTGCCACAATGGCCTCAGTCATAGTTTTCTATAATGAATATCACCATCAAAACATTTTACTGGAAATAATTTAGAAAAAGTCGTGGAAGCCAGTCGTGGCGCAGTGCCACAATTGTGTGACTATAAGCGACTGGTTGTGGATACGATTCCCACTTAATATTTCCATTTTCTTCGCTCCGCTACCGAGGAAAAGCGCGGTGTTAAGTTCCGCCACTTTACACGCAATGCCTCCAAAATTCGGCGGAAAATGGGGAACGGAGTGTCTCAACACTAGGCTCCCTCTGCCTACCCTGCTGTGTTAAAAAAAATTAGAAAAACAAAAAAGTAAAACTGGCCAAATATACTTTAAGTAACAAAGTGAACAGGCATGCAAATTAAAAACTCCGATTCCGAGCTTATTTTAAACTTGTACCAATAAACTAAAAAAAAGAAAAAAGCCCCGAACAGCGCATTCAAAACGTTTTATATTCAAATAGTTTACTAAGAAAGATAGAGAAGAGAGAATAAAAGGTACGACTGGTACGCGGAGAGATGCTGTAGTAATATTTCACCGGCATCTCGGAACTACAATGGCTGAAACTTTTTAGTCGCAACATATTTCTGTTCTATTAATAGGTCACTTATCTTTTTGTGACCCATTTAATCTGTAGGTACCCGCGGAAACGTGGCTTTCTTTTTTCTTGTCTCTTTGAATTTACTATTGTTGAATACTTTCTTTAATTTAGTGATTTTAATGCATTTAAATGCTGCTTGAATTGTTTTTTTGTATTGCTTTTAAAAGTGTGTTAATAGTTTTCTATTTATCTATTTACTTTTTACATAAGATGTTTTGTCTGTATTGTGGTTTTTTTTATAATACGATTTTATATTGGTTGTAAGTTCATATAATAATTCAATTTACATATGTATTCGTTATATACTAGTACCTTTTGTTTATTTCTTTGCAGTTTGCAGAGTAGGTAAAGAGTATTTTTTCCCCGTTTTTTACTTTTTTCCCATATACATAGTAATTAATTTCTTTTCTTTTAATTTTCCAGGGCTAATATATAAGTTTTTTGTCCAATCATACTCAGTGAATAGCAATATATAGGATTTACCCATAGTTAGATATAGACCTCTTTAATGCAACCTTTAGGGGCCAGACGTGGCGCAGTGACACAAGCGTGTGACTGTAAACGGCTGGTTGTGGGTTATAGGTAGGGGTATTTCCATTTTTTTCGCTCTGATGTCGAGGCAAAGCGCGGTGTTAAGTTCCGCCACTTAACACGCTATGCCTCCAAATTCGGCGGAAAGTGGGGAACGGAGTGTGTTAACACTAGGTTTCCCTCTGCCTACCCTGCTGTGTGTGGGATACAGCCCGAAGCTAAAAAAATATGCACAGTAAAAGCACGTAACAAACGCACCACAACGGATAAGTTTAAAAATTCACATTAAAAATGCATAAAAACAGCCTCGTCCGTTCTTAAATCTAGGTTGTGTTTGTTATTTTGGAATATTTTAAAGAATGTATTATGAGGGCACATTTAACTGCTATTGCAGTGTAAGCAATATTTTTATATAAAAATTGTCTTTGTGCCAAACCGCCATCTTGGCGTCTTTAGCTTACTTATCTTATTATATAGAATAATAAACGTGAGCGCTTAAAAGCGAAACCTAATTTAAGCTTGAAACAAAGTATATGTCGTAACGTGGATTTAGTTATATTATGCAGAATTTATAGAATATATAAGAACAATTTTAACAAATTATATCATTCGTGTTAACTTTTTAAATTTACAAAGTTCTCATAGACAGCTTAGTGTCGAAACACTCCGTCCTTCACTTTCCGCCCAGGCGAGCCTCAACGATGATCTTTATGTTGATCACCAGAACGATAATAAGTATATTATGATTAAACCAAGTATAATTCTTTTTTTGTAACTTAACTCTATGTTCCGCTCACAGCAGTGTAGGCAGAGGGAACCTAGTGTTAAGACACTCCATTCCCCACTTTCAACCAAGTTCAGAGGCACTGTGTGTTAAGTGGCGGAACTTAACACCACGCTTTGCCTCGACACCAGAGCGAAGATAATGGAAATACTCGAGTGGGAATCAAACCCACAACCATTCGTTTACAGTCACACGCTTGTGCCACTACGCCACGACTGGCCCTATAAAATTATTCCTCCGAGTGAAAATCTAACCCTCGCGTTTACAGCCATCGTTGTCTACGACTTTTCATTGTATTTACTTAGATTAATATATATTTTCTAATTTTCGAATGAATCTGACATTAAATACAATAGAGGTGTTTTCTGCCAGGTTCAGTTAAACATTTTACTTTAGAAGAAAACAAAATGAACTTATTAACAAAAACAATAAAATAACAGTGTGTGATGGAATTTGTTATTCGCTTAGACGGAGAACTATCTATGTATATAATAATATGGTTAATACTCATTTTCTTTCTTAGTTTATTTGAAATATCATATTACACTGTTAGGTGCAAGTGGCATTATGTTCCTGCCCGCAACATAAATTGGCTTGGTACATCTTGTTTTTGGGCCAGTGATGGGCAAAGTACAGTCAAGTCAAAATATGTGAATAGTTGTAAAAAAATGAGAGCTAACATATCTAAATGGTAGAGTTGCAAAAAAACGAAAGGCAAAATATTATGTGGTAGTTGCACTAGTCTTAGCTGGATAATTAAAAAAAAATTGCCCGCAGCTGGTCTAGACTATAGTTCTTTCTATCACAAGACAAATTTCTCAATTGTAATTATCTCCGTGTCCATCCTTCGACTTGCACTTGGCCGATTTTAAGGTGACTGTGCCCACAACCTTTTTGAGGGCTGAATCCGTCCCTGGTTAGGTGCATCGTGATATGTAAAATTGGAAATTATATAACAATTGATACATAGATACAAAAAAGCGATGCTACCATCAAATAAATAATACTATAAATATTTTATAACATTTTCCAACCTTTTAACGAGTTTCACCACTGCGTTATTTATGATAAAAATACCGGCGAAAAGTGTAGAAAGGAGTTACTTGACTTAGGTTATGTCTGTCTACCCTGGCATGTGGGATAAAGCGTCAAGGTGAAAAAAATACATTTTAAAATCTATTCGCACTATTTAAGTATTATGAGTCATTGAGTAAGGAAGTATTTCGGCATAAGCGCAATTTTTAGAGGTCTTCATTAAAATATATATTACCATTTTGAATCATGAGGTACTGGTAAGGCTAATCGCGAGGTTAGGTTCCGCCAATCAACATGCCCAACACACAGTCCTTCTTTAAGTTAAGAAGAAAAGAAAAACTGCAGTTAACGCTAGATTATCTCTGGCTATATCACAAATTACAGGAGATATGTGAAGCAAGAAGAAAAAAATGCATTCAACGCCATTTTACAACGTGCTCTATTATACAAGTGACAGTACGTCAGGCGTTCATACTTGCTGAGAGATTAACTTGCTGTGAGTCCACTGTACTAGTTTTATAAAACACATTTAACATGACATATGTAAATAGTCTAATGATTACAGTTTATTAGTATAGAAAGATATTTTAATATTTTTAAAGCATTGTATTGTAATATATTTAGAATAGCGAAATCATTTTTGGGAAACGTATAAAAAATAAAAATATCGTTTATAGAAAAGTTTGTTCATATATAGTTATAAAGAGTTTTTGAGACTAATGAAGAAAATAGGCCTATTACTAACTTTTAACATTTTAAAGTATTATTCACATACTTAGGAAATTCAAAAGAACATTTTTAGACGATTCCTAAAAATCTATTATTTATTGAAAAACGTAATAATACCTCATCATGTCAGCCGTTCGACGCCCACTGCTGGACATAGGCCTCCCCCAAGGAAATCCACGACGATCGGTACCGCGCTTCCCGCGTCCAGCGGTATTATAACAACCGCAATAACACCTGCTGTTAATAAACTAAAGGTTCTAAATTAACAACCAATGTACGTACCCCATATGAAATATTTTTTGACATGAAAACTGCTGTATAAACAAAAAATATGTACAATTTACAAATCACTAAGCTTGTATTTTGCATTCTTAATGAAAAAGCTTTTCAATTATTCTTTTTATGTATCGAACTTATTTTTACGAAAAACGTACAACATTTAATAATCTGTTTATTTTCAAATAAAAATATTTTAACCGGTTTACTCTATCATAATTTTACGGATTATATCTACATATATATCCGTTCCCCACTTTCCGCCAAATTCGGAGGCAATGTGTGTTAAACGGCGTAACTTAAGGCCGCGCTTTGCCTCGACACCAGAGCGAAGAAAATGGAAATATTAAATATTTCCACTCCTCGAGTGGGAATCGAACCCACAGCCAGTCGCTTTACAGACACACTTTGTGTCTCTGCGCCACGACTGGCCCCAAGTGAGGAACGGAGGGTCTTAACACTAGTTTCCCTCTGCCTAACCTGCAACATGCGGGATACAGCGTGAAGCTAAAAAAAAAGTATATCTAGATATATATCACGTAGACTACCTGTGACTATGAACTAACTACTATAAAGTGTTCGGAACATCGTGATTTCTAAAAATATATTTGCGAATATCAAAAATATACACATTTAATCCTATTGAAATAGTTTTATTTCAAAACTTATGAAATCACGAAAAGATCTTATTATATTCTGTTTATTGTTTGAATATATTATGTATGTATTATAATGTAAGTGTAAAGTTTTACACTTGTTATGTCGAAGCCATGATCTTATTACTCGATTGATAAAAATAAACTTCAAGGCTATATACAATCAATACCAATAATAACACGTGTCACATGGTAAACTTTCTAGCGTAACTAACTGTAATAATAATAGCTAGCGACCCGCTTGCGGCTTTGCTTGCGTAAACTATACGAATACTAACTTTTTGAAATGAAACTATTTTTAACCGGATTAATCGCGTATGTTTTTGGTATTCGAAAGTACATTTTTAGAAATCCGACGTTTCGAACACTTTACAGTAGTCCGTGGTCACAGGTAGACTGAGGTGGCATTCGTCTATCAGTTGATACATTATTATATCAAACTACCGCCAACGATTCCTTCATTGGCTGGCTTGTATTTCTTTATTATCGCGAGGCAACTACTACTACTAACAGAAAAAATAATTTCATTTCAAAATGTGTAGTAATCGCGAAAACAAAAGATCATATTGTGACTACTAACTTTTTCATATATTCGTCAGCCCCCGTGAAATATAAATTGGTGTAGCTTTTTTATTTGCGAATCAATTGTAAAATAAAATAATCGATAAATATTAAGAAATGTTTACTAAAATGAAATAGTCAAACCTGCATTTGAATCAGTTAGGCCTTTTTAAAGATTATAGTGCACAAACACTCAGACAAACAGAAAAAGAAATTTAAATCATCGTTTTAGCTCATAATATTTTTATTCATTTATCTTCCATGTATAGACAAGTGATATTTAAACATGAAATAAAACGTTTTTCTTTTTTTTTATCTTCTTTTTTTCGGTAGGCAAAGGGAACCGAGTCCCCACTTTCCGCCGAATTCTGGGAGCATTGCGTGTTAAATTGTTTTTCTTTCAATTATAAAATTTGGGATATGCCCCTAAATTGCGGAAGCCAAAGCTGAATTGAAATTAATTTAAATATAATCATTACTTTGAATGGGGATCCATTCCACATCGAATTAAGTTTATAGTAAGACGATGGCCCACCACGCTACGATAACCTTATATCGGTATACTTAGTAATAATAAATAGTAGAATATTTATTTTCGTGTAGAGGAGTATTACACGTCATTTATCATTCCAATAATATTAGGCCGTCATTATCAATATAATTTCGATGGCTCATATCGATTCAAAATTACTATTATCAGAATATCGTAAAGGATCTTTTCTCGATTAAACCTGTAACGATTGCATGCATTCATTTATTAAGATGGATCAGTTAATACTTGCATATGCTTATACTTATTATGACAAATAAGTAAGAAAATCACATAAACAATACAAATAAGTTACCATGGCACAGTAGGTCAGCATCTAACTGTAAAGGTGATTAGTTGTGATTTTGATTTTTACTTGGGGGAATGATTATAATAAAGAATAAAAGATTATAATAAAGGAAGTATTTAAAGGATAAAAATGCGTGAAATTAATCTGATTGGAGTCCAATGCCGGTTAGCTACCATCAAATAATAAAGTGAGTTTCTGGCCGGCTCTTAGCAGAACTGCCTTCCGAGTCGTTGATAGCTTTATGTACATTCTACGATTCAAAAGTGCTTACAAAAGTCTACTTGAATAACGATATTTTAAATTTGAATTTGATAGTTGTTTTTGTTTCCGTGCTTTAGACAAGAACATGATGTGACGGAAAATATGTTAAGTTTCGCCACTCAACAGACAATGTCTCGATTTCACTAGGAAAAAAGAGAAAGAAAATAAATAAACGTGGAAGATTATTTTATAATACTATATACTGATATTATAGAGTTTTATATTTTAAAAGAATAAAAGTCCATAATATAATGTATGTATGATGGAATTAAGTAGCTGTTACGAGTTTCATTATTTTCTTTTTAATTTTTTTTGAAATTAATTAATGATTTAATATGTATTCCCTTATGTTTTATTCGCAGACCTGCGTTAAAGCTATCAGGGCCCCACACATGGTCGTTGAGTATTTATATATATTTCTGAGGTTACACGCATTTTTCCACGTAGCTGGGTAATTATACGGAATATAGCGTCAGCAGCATCGTCGCAGACCCTAAGTTTTCCACTTTCCGTCCGAACGTCACTATTTCCAGGGCGAAACGAAAATAATTTAAATAACTATAATCAATCCTCGATTGGGAAATGACGCCGGAGTCAATCACGTTTACAGTCTAATGCTCATTGCACCATGATGGCTACAATATGTATATAATTATTGAGATTTTGTAAAAATTACATAGAATAAAATTATACATCTTTATATGAACTATAGTAAAACAGTAAAAACTGACTTTAACCAATCTATATATTTACAAAAAATGAATTTAGGAAGATGAATTTAAATCTATGACTTTTGAAACGTATGTTTGATAGTTTGTATGCACATATCTTCTATAATAAACAAATTTGGAGGGCTTTTGCCTGTATTTTACTGTCTTGTTATATTTATCTATACTTGTATACTGTCTTGTATTTTTGATTTCAAAGGGAGCAACATCTGATGTAGAACAATAATTGACCATCTAAGTAAAAAAAATAAGAATTTGACAAAGTGGGGAACGGAGTGTCTCAACACTAGATTCTCTCTGCCTACCCTTCTACATGGGATACAGCGTTAAGTTAAATAATAAATAATAATAATATGTAAAAGCATAAGCAAAAGTTGTTTAGAGTGATGAACACTATTTATTGATATACCAAAGCTTAAACATCTGAAGTAAAATCGTATAGGTTTAGCTAAACAATACAAAATAAAGAATTTCCACTTTATTAAAAATTATTCAACTTGCTAAGCAATTTTCATATAATGATTGAAGATCAAATAGATCTGATTGTGAACCACAGATAAATAACTAATTTATTAAATATAACTAAATACTGCATTACCAAATCGTAAACGCGATTGCTGTGGGTTCGTTATTATAATTTTGAGTATAATTTTCAATGAATATAAAACTATGAAGTCCACGCAAATGATATTACGAGCATCAATTATTTTAAACATTAGGCAAAGATTATTTTAAGCTATAAAATAATCTGTAAGCACGTTTTATCTGAAACCATCGTAGCGCAGTGGAACAGTGAGTGTCTAATTGTAATCGCAATTGGTTATAGATTCGGTCTCCACTCAGTGAAGTGATCATGATTTAATTATTATCATGTTCCCACTCTGGTGAACAAGACAAAGGGAACCGTTAACTTCCTTCACTCAATACGCAACGTCTCTATACATATCTATGTAAAAGAATAAAAATTTAGTAAAAGTTGCTAAGACTTAATATATAATTAAAAGAATAGATGTTTATTGGTGATAAATACTTCAACTAATACTTAAGTAAAATGTACATTGTAGTTGGGAACTCTGCGTCGTAGATTCGTGTAGCACGCACTAAACACAACTACGAAATGCTACGTCACAAATTATACATACATAAGTATTGTTGATATTCGACAGAGTATCTAAAAATACACATGTCTGTACCATGATTTATGTATATATGCAAAATATTTGTATATATTAAATGTATAATATCCAAAAATTGTACATTTAACTAATTTCTTCTATGACTATTAAGAAAACTTTATTGGAAGGTTGGGCCATCGCCAGACTGTCTGGTAGGCGCTCTTTATACAGGAGCTTTGCGACTTTATCTATTACAAGAAACTTTGATATTTGGAACAGATTTTGCGACTGTACTTATAGTGTGTATTTATACATACTAGTTATGTATATCAATTACTTACATATGCATACATAGTTAGTCACATTAAATGTGTTAATTAAAGTTCTTAGTTAAGTTACAAGTTTCATGAAGTAGAAGTATATAGTATATATTAGTAATATTTGTTATCATTGAATAAAATATAGCCTAATTTGATTATTGTATTCAAAACCGAATTTTTTATAAGTTCTACTTAAACTTTTTTAAGCCTATAGAGACTTTTTAAATTATATTACGAGAGAAGTTGAAAATCATTATCTAGCATGTGTAGGCTGTGTGATGTTTGCGTGATGGTGTTGTGTGGTGCCGGTGCACGCGGTGCAGGCTGAAGGCGCGGTGCGGCCGCGGCGGCGAGGGCGGCGAGGGCGGCGAGTGCGGGCGTGCGCGCGCAAGGCGGGCGGGCGGGGCGGGCGTGCGCGGCCCAGTGGCGTGCAGCGCGCGCCGCGGACGCCCGCACCGGCCGCACCGCAGTGTCGAGCAGGAGCCCGCCATGCCCGGCCCGCGCCTCTCCCGCGCCGCCTGACAGCATGGCCCACCCGACCGCCACCACCACACGCAGCCACGCTCTGACCACGGTACGATACGTGACCCGCCGTGCGAGTGTAGCTCCCGACCAGTGACAGTGTTTCCGATGCGAGTGAGGGTCGGTCAGCGCAGAGTTTTCGTCTCGTTTCGATCGTCCGCAGACCGAAAGGAGTAGGCGCGAGCGGTCCGCGTGGCCCGCTAGATGGCGCCGCGTGTCGTTCCTGCGGCGAGCGCTCTCCGCCCGCGCCCCGCTATCGTCTCCTTTTGTTTCGCTCCGTTTTCATTCGTGTATATAAAATAATAATTGGCCGGCGACGGTGGTGAGAAGGGCCGCGCGGCGCCGAGCCGTCGCTGACGTCAGCGGAGCCCGGGCTCGCGAGCCGCGCTCCCGGCATCCCCGACCTTCCGCCACCGCCGTCTACCGCTCGTCCGTCAGACGACACAGACACGTCAGGCTCAGGCCTCACGACTAATCCTCCGCCCCTCTCTCGCGAGTTCGGTTATCGCTGTGCCAAATCCATCGTATTAACAAAAACCGTTGTGATTTTAGTAACTACTTCATAAATAATAAGTCGATCGTGCGTATCCTCGCGAGGGTTAATTCGATAAATGAAATATTGATACGCGGCGAAAGTGTGTAGGTTTCATTCATGTAACCTGTAAGGGTCGACGATTGATCCGCTCCTAGCAACAGTGGATCGCGGCGGTAGTATTATTCTTCTCAGTTAGCCCTAGCTAAATGAGCGGGGATTCTATGACGGAAATGAAGATAAGAGAAGCGATATTTCGTAACGGATACATTTAACTAAAGGAGTGCGCCCGTGAGCGACGCGCCGCGCCCATGCCCCTAAGTCTGGTGAGTGCTAGATTATAAGGCTTCGTGAAACGTGCCATTATCGCGTGAATATCGTGTAGAATTGTATGGAATCGAAATCATTGAAACTGTTTGTTTCTTGCTCGTAAATACATTTATTTATGGCAGTTGGACGCTAAATTTATGTATTTTATACAATATCAACGACATTTTATACAATATTATATAATGAAGTGAAAGAAATGAGATAATTTTAATAATTTAAAACATATTGATTTCACTCAAAGTGTATCTTAAACAGGAATACAATATTATCAGCATTCAGGTTCTTTTTCTATGATTAAAGCAATCGATATTGCGTAGCTTTCCTAAATGTAAATACATTATATATCTATTAACATACTGATTCGTATTAGGTTGAATTTTAAAGCAGTTGTTTTGTCTTCTTCTCTCGCGCTCTTTTCAAATACAAATGACAGTGACGGTGTAACATTTTGGGCAAGATTGATTTTAGCAGAAGCTTTGAAACACAGTTTCTTGGGATATTTTCACGTAATTTATAATAATTAATCTTGTTAAGAAATAATTTCCTTGAGACTATTAATGAGTTTGTTGTACTTCCAACGTTGTACCTAGTTTGTAACCTTACCTCAGTGAAATCATAGACTATTTAGACAAGCTGTTATAATTTATGAAGTAATCAAGTAGGCAACAAACTGGCAAAGTTCAACTTGGCTGCGACTCGCTGCTATCTTTACTATGTTGATTTAAACTGCAGCAAAATTAATTAATTGTAGAGTCTTACTTGAAATTCTACAAGTCAAGTTTTAATAAATACATATTTTATTATCTAATTAGAATGTACTTAAAATACATACACATATATTAACAAAAATATAAAGAAATTATTATGAATATAAACTGCCTTAATTATGTGCTAGTTGATTACTTTATTAGGTACTAATTTACTCTTTAAGAATTTCTACAAAATTTCAACTTTTATGTAATCGTCCACTTAAATCTGCGTGCATATTCTTGGTCGATTTATAGGGCACGTATATAAATGCCATCATCTATATATTTTCTCTGCTCTTTAAGTCAACTCTCCGCTTTCTTCGTAAACAGATTATCGTGTAAGTCTCATTACCGAACTTTGCCCACCAGACCTTATTGATTAATTAGTGTATGATTAATATGAAATTCGCTACCGAATTCATATTATTTAAATGTATATTTTTGGATTGTATGTTTATTGTAAACAAAAGTTTACGTTGCCTATATTCTTCCTCACGAGAATATTTTTACAATTTATAAAATTATCTTAAAACCTCATTCTGTCAATATTGTTCTTTAATAGAATAGTAATCGATATACGTAAGGATATATAAGTGGGGAACGGAGTGTCTTAACACTAGGTTCCCTCTGCCTACCCTACTGTGTGCGGGATGCAGCGTGAAGCTAAAAATAATTTAAAAAAAAAAACGAAAATATAGTAGTACGTACTATATTGTCATATATCACGTTTTGTTACAATCTTACATAGGCACCGTTATAAAACTCTTCGAAAGCAGCAAGGATTCATATATTGACACTTTCACACATATTCTAGTGCTAAGACACTTCTTTTTCCGTTCGTATAATTTTAGACTAGTGTGGTGTGGGGCAGAACTTCACTTTACGCTTGGTCTTATCACCAGAGCGTAGAAAGAAAAAAAAGGTTAAACATAACCATTCCACCGAGTGGAACTCGGTCTCAGAGTGGTCATCGAACCCACATTATTCCATTGATTATTACAATTGATTGTTGATGAATATGAATTGATTAATAAATTATATTATGTATTTTCTATATTTTTTTTATTTAATATACACACTCATACGTCGTTGTTATGAAACAATGATTCCGTTTTCCATTCATAAATCTTAAAAATTGCTGATATCGATTTTATATTTCGATGAGAGGGTAAAGTCATCTACTAGGTTTTCTTAGATGTTCATATTTTGAAAATTTCGGTCTGGTTACACATAATATCGTTGTAGGTTCCGCCCACGAAACACTGGCTTTAAATGGGTATGGTAATGTATAGACTTTTAAAAAGGGTGATATTTTTTATACATTGTTAAATATATCTCTTATTTGACTGTTAAAGAGGTCGTTGTGGCTCAGAACAACAGTGTCTGACTATAGGGTAGTTGTGGTTTCAATTACCACTAGGGGGAATAAATATTTTCCGAATGCTTTCATGTTTCCACCTCTCCTGCACCAATGCCATTTAAGCGGAAACTGGTGAACGTAGTGTCTTGATACTATGTAATTCAAATTCTCTCTGCCCAGAGATAGAGCAGCTGTGAAGCGTGAAGCTGTTCTTTAATTATAATGATCCCTTATAATGTTAAACTCAATGCTGTATTCGAAATATTTATTCAACATAAACGAATATTAAAAGCTATTTGTTCAAATATTATCCGTGAGTGCCGAGATTCTTACGTGAAAATTGGGACAAAATACAACCTTTGAAATTAGGTCACTAAAATACGAAATGTTTCTTAGTCAAGGAATGGTGGGCGCGCGACGATTTCGCCAATTTTATGCCGTATTAACTTTTATGCACATAAAGAATATTTTACGACAAGCGGCTTACACATAGCAGGGTAGGCAGAGAGAATCCAGTGGGTAGAGATTCCGATCTCCACTTTCCATCTTAAATTCACTGGTTTGTATTTTGATGGTACTAAACGCCACGTATTTTATACTAGAATAACACATTTAATAGCATAGCTAGAGTTAAAAAAATGTTGTATATTATTTGTTAAGAGTTAAGTTTCATAATTTTACATAAAAAATAATATAATATACTTTTATATGCTTTATGAAAAGTATTTTCCTTTTATAAATATTTATAAAGCCTTGAAAATCATGTAAATAAAACTATACTCTTATTTTTTCCATACCTAATGAAGTAGCTACGAGAATCCTGCATTATATGAATCATGATTTCATAGTAAGCTTAGTAAGTTTCCTTAAAGTTTGCAATACACTGAATAATTCTGTGACTAATCTACTAACTAATACATCCACGAGTATTTTCATATATACTATTATGTGGAATATAGGTTAATTTTTATAACGTGTAATACAACCCCTATGAAACTACATTGCAAAAATGTTAATATTTACTACGTTTTTGATTTTCGCCCTTTTTACTTATTATCTGTCACCACGAACTAGAATAAAGTATTTGTAAGGTTTTTTCAAAAGCATTTCTTAATTATCCGTTTAAAATGACTTCTTTTATAAAACAAAAAATATATTCTCAGAGTAATCACTAAAATACTAATGTAATCATTAGTACTTTAGTGATTGCTGTAAGAATATTAATTAATATATTGAAATAACAACAGTGACAAAAAAATGTGCTTTCGATGAAGTTACTAATATTTTCTTTTAATACTTTTAAAAAAATATATTAGTAACTTCATCAAAAAATTGGGGCCAGTCATGGCGCAGTGGTACGAACGTGTGACTGAAAACGACTGGTTGTGGGTTCGATTCGCACTCGATGATTGGAAATATTTAATATTTCCATTTCCTTCGCTCTGGAATCAGAGGTAAAGCGCGGCGTTAAGTATCGCCGCTTGCACACGCAATGCCTTCGAATTTGGCGGCAACAGGGGAAGGGAGTATCTTAACACTGGGTTCCCTCGGCCTACCCTACTGTGTGCGGGATACAGCGTGAAGCTAAAAAAGACTAGACAACGACAAAGAGATTTGATATAAGATATTTTTTAGGTGTGACAGAGTGTTTTGACTCTAGGATTTTTCTGACTACTCTGCTATGCAGCAAAAAAACGTGATTTTTGAACATTGATATCATAAACTATATACATCGAAGAATCTATGGACCGAGTCTATTCAGTAGAAAAAAGGAACTTTATACCTCATTAAACGATATTTACGTTTAGTTTATAGCATATTATTTTAATAATTAGGGTATTGTTTACTCTACTGTGATTAAGTAATATTGGTTCGGAGCATCTAGTGTTCTCATTATACTTGCTTATCTCAGTAAATAACGTATTATCAATATGTATATACAATAAATGAGTTCTAATATTGTGTTAAAGTGATTAATTCTTATATATAAAGTTTTTTTCTAATAATATTATGCCTATCATTTTATTATCATAATTATTTTTATTTCTTATCACTGGTACCTATACAAAATGGGGCCTCGAATTCCACTAATATTAAGTAGTAATAGCAATAAGCAATGTTAAATTTTCAAGCGAAAAGTGGAGAGCGGAATGTTTTGGCACTAGGTTTTTTCTGATTCTCCCTAAGAGGGAAAAAGCTTGAAAGTGCTAATCATTAAATAACTACATTTTTTCTGAAAATTATACGGTCAGTGAAGTATAAATTTTACTTTATTTACTTTTAAAGTTCATATGCAGAAAAAGTGTATGCAAGATAGTATCCTCTATTATTATTACATAAACTAAATTCATATTAAAAGTGTCATAAAAGTGAAGAAGAACGTAAGTTTATTTCAATTAAACTGATTTTTTTTGGGATATCAAATGATAATTATTTATTTTAAATTTATTAAGAATAACTATTGTAAATTAACATTACTTATTGATACTCTTTGAGTTCTTTTATAGTATAGTAACAAAAACCATATTTAGAGTGTGACTCTAATGAATATCAAAATGAAAATAAATTAACATGAAACATAAAAAAGAAAACAAAACTTCTATGATTATTAATCTAACTCTATGTAAGTATCAATTAAAAGTTATAAAGACCAGATTCATTGATTTTAACCGAAGGAGCCAGTATATTTTTAAAAATACAATTTTCCTATATATAGTCCAATAGAGCAGCAATTAGAGGTGATCGTAGGAGGATCAGGTGCAAGAGCAACGGATTTGCATGTTCGTTTAGTAGCAAAATCTATAGATTCTATAGATAATAACCCATTTTTAGCTTCACCTTTTTAAGGAATATACAATATCACAACCTCAGAATTAAACTGACTTAATCACCATTTTTTGCAATTTTTGATTTTGCTAAAAAAATAACCATGAAAGCCTTTGCTAAGTTTCTATTGTGAATTAGAGCAAAATGCACACTTTTTGAGCTAGGCCACTTTAATTCCGGGGGTGTGATATACATATCATAATATAGCATCATAGGAATAGTAGTAAACATAGTCAAAGACATTGTAATTTTATAGAAACAGTTTTTGTTTATTTTCCTTTAAAAAGGTCAGCCACTTAGGTGTTAGTACAATAAATTATCTTAAAAATTAGGCTACTTTTACAATTAGATACATACTAATTGATTTTGTTTATATCAAATTTAACCATACTCTAAGCTATTTTGAGCTGAATACGAAGGGCTTCAGACACACATTACAAACACCTTCTATTTTTTTTCTAATTTGTGAAAATAGAGGTTTCAGGGAGAAAGCTTGAGAAAATATACTATAAAAATCTTTATCAGTCCATTATAATGATGAAATTTGGAGCATAATGTTTCTCATTCGAAGAAAGATCCACATTGATTCACCACTACGTTCCCACAGCCTAACAAACAATTGCACTGCGAAAGTAGTAACGTCAGTCAACACAGGATGAAGCCAATAAATCTCAATGACTTTATTTCGGTGTTAAATAAGTGGATCGTTGTCAGCAATAATGCCAAATGCTGTGTCGTAATCCCCGCCGATAAATTACTAGGTATACTCTTGTAACAGGATTATATTTTCAAAACGTATACATTTTGTTTTGACAATTACTTGGTACGATCATTTTCTTTTAATTTGAGGGATATCTCAGTATGTATGTATATAAATAAGAAAAAATGATTGATTTTTTGTTAAGATTTCGTCTATCCGACTAAAAGTGGAGAATTGTTTATTGGATATAGATGAAAATAATTAAGAAACAATTTTCATGATTTTATAAAATAAAATTAAAAATTAAAAAATAAAATTAAATTATATAGGTATACATGCTGTATTTGAAAGACAAATTATACTCCACTTTATACAACAGCATGATTTGTTTTAGATTTATGCAATGTATGTTGGATACTAGATATGTATGTCATCAATGTTAACGAAATATATTTGCCCATTGAAATCCATGTGTATTCGTGTAATTTGGAAGATCAACATTGAATAGTGCATCACCAAAGTAATAAGAACATTAAAATTACTATATTCTCACATATTCATAATAAATTATGCTAGAATGCTTTTGTTAGTTACATTTGTTTTATATTGGTGCATTTTAGATAAATAGTAATGAAATCAATCTATCAACCTATAGTAAAAAAATCTTGTTATTCAAATTGGATCAAAGTGGCGAACAGAGTGTCTCAACACTAGGTCCTTTCTGACTACCCCCTTAAGGTGAAATTTTGAACTATTTCTTACGGTCTGATTTATCTATAAATTTGCGCATAAAATTTATTTAACAACTGTAGCAACGATAGTAAAATGTTACCATAGCATCAATCTAATACTAGATTAGCCAGGGTAATTAGAAAATAACTTTCAATTTAACTTTTGTGTTAACTTTTTGGGGCCAGTCGTGGCGCAGTGGCACAAGCGTGTGACTGTAACCGATGTGATTCCAACTCGAGGAGTGGAAATATTTATTATTTCCATATTCTTCGCTCTGATGTCGAGGTAAAGTGTGGCGTTAAGTTCCGCCACTTAACTCGAAAACATAGCAAGCACACACTTAAAAAGAAATAAAACTATAAGCAACTTTGATTGGTGTCTTTTAATAATTTACATATATGATATTGATGACTTTAACTTGCTCTATTAATTCGTAGTTACTTCTACTAAATGTTTAACTGTTGTTGTTTACATTCTATCAAAAAGTTCTGAATTTACATTTAAAAGTAATGCCACGAAATTTAAATATTCATAGAGAAACCATTAAAAGCAAATAAGTGCATATGTTATTGCTTTTTGTTAGGGAATGACTGTAGCAAGGTGGAATGAAATAGAAACAATATAAAAGTACTAGAATTGATTGAATCAAAATTTGACTAATTTCGAAAATGCTAACTACAGTAAAGGTAATCTGAAAATATGTTAAAAAAAATATATATTATTTTTAACTGAATTTCTTTTAAATATTTATTAAACAATCAGTACAGTACAGTTACTTAACAATGCGAGACTAAATGCTGACGCTGAATTTCCGCATGTAGATTTCTTAGAATAAAAATGTAAAAGAACTAGATTATGTTTTAAAGTCTATATTATATAAAAGATAAAAATGAAAATAGAATAACCAAAATTTTAAAAACAAATGCGCACGCATGCGTAGGCGCTGCTCAAAGTTAGACACTTAGAGAAGCATACAAGCTACCAGTGGATATGAAATCAGCCCTGCGCAGACTTTAAACATTTTTTTTTAACTTCACTTTTTTTTAACTTTCAGCTGTATCCCGCACATAGTAGGGTAGCCAGAGGGAACTTAGTGTTAAGACACTCCGTTCCCCACTTTCCACCGAATTTGGAGACACAACCGAATTTTGACACACTTTTGTGTCCAATTAATGTCACTTGACATGTACTGGTCATCAAAATGTATCCGGTGTAGGTAAATTCTTTCTATTTATCAAGTTTTATTGAAATTGAATTGAGCTACGGTACTTTTATAATCATTTAAATAATGTTTTCAAAGTTTTAAACTACTTAATAAGGTATGATTTTATGGCTTTGAATGGTATAGAAGCATTGCAGTCACCTAAAGTTCTATCTATATGTCAATCATAGATATTTTACATTTTCATTAAAAGATTTTCATGAAAATAAAAAAAATAAACAAACTGTACTGGAACACATAGGTTTCTACTTCATGGATTCATCATGGATCATGGATTTTTTTTGTTAAATAATAATGAACAAAATATTTCCTAAGAAAATGTAAGGAGCTTGGACAAAAATATATTGCTCGGTTTTAAATTCCTTTAATACTATATTACTAATAACATGTGCAGTAGATACGAGTATATTTATTGTTAATATTATTTATTATCATATGTAAAATAGTAGCGGACCTTAATGACTAACAATTACTTACTTCCATTATAGAAATTTTCATTATTATTCAGTTTCAACGTTTTTAATAATTAAAAAGCTGATTGAAATAAAATTAATTTCAGCACACTGCGACTGGCTCGACCTACTTTGCGACGTATTTGTATAAATCCATCCGTGTACTGTCGCTTACATGGCCTCAGGAATCAATATGCAATTTGTTATTACGTTCTAGGATTCATACGAGCGGATAAGACTCTATGAAAACTTTAGTCAAATGTTAGTTATGATGAACATATTTGAATTTTTGGTTATATAAAAAAAATATAGTTTCACACTTTTTCTCAGAATATTCAGTAATTCGACATATTCCGTCTGAAATTAAGACATTGCGTGTTAAGTGGCGTAACTCAACGCCGCGCTTAGTCATCACCAGAGTGGAAAAGTTGAAATAATTTCAACATACTTGTATTTTTTTTTTCACCTGGCTTCGTCAGCTTTAAACTATAAGGTATATTAGAACATACTAATATCCCTTATTAAACGTTTTTCAAACATAATGTGGAATACTGTATTAGAAATAATCTTATTTTAACTATTGAGATATAAACTTTCTCGTCGCTTCTTGTTTCTTGGCCTTACTCCGTTCTTAATTAGTAAACTGCATTAGTATATATGTAAGTATATATATTATAATACATTATAGTGCATCAAAATTTAGGTTTTTTTCAGTATATTAAAAATAAATAAGTTCAACAAATTAGATTTTTGCTAGTCGGTAATAGCGACAAAATTAGAATGTTTTCTAACTAATGATTTTCCTAACTAATAAGTAAAGAATGAATGACTTCGTGCAAATTAAAATATACGACCATTTTCAATTACCATCCGTTATACCAAAATTAATCCCAAATTTTTACCATCTTGATATCTCAAAGCTACTTCTTGTTAATGCTATATTATGTAATAAGAAAATGCTAATTGCTGAAAACTATAACTTTTATTTTTAAATCCATATTAAATGCTCCAGACGGTGGATTTTATAGAGGTGTTAGTTTTGTATTATATTTTATATGACGTCCAGACTAAACAACAAAATAATCGTACAATACGGTTCAGATGATAAGCATGTATAAGCATAACCGATTGTCCAGTAAAACAAATATTTTTTTTGGTTAGTATTCAATATACAGCCAAAATGATAAAGACATATAGCCGCTGTGGCGCAGTGCAACTATATCTAACTGTAAAATGATGGTTGTGGCTTCGATTCCCACTCGGAAAATTATTATATTTAAATTTCAAAACATATAATTTCTCAATTTTGGGCGGAAAGTGAATGTGGGAGTATCTTGACACTAGGTCCTCTATGACTACTCCGCTATAGGGAAAAAACGCAAATCTACTAAGTGTCGTTGCTCTTTTATTCTGCTGCAGATACATATATTATAGACGTTAAGAGTCGATACTAACTATATGGCAATATCCCTTAAGTCAATACACAGCATATTTTTTTCATAAAGCGAGAGCAAGATTACTGTTAAAAATATTCAATTATTTAACAAAAATGATTTTTAAATTTGATTACCACCATTAAATTTGATACCAAAGTATTTATTCCCACGGAAAGATAAGGTCAAGTTTAGAGCAAAAGCTATCGTGATTATTCTATTAATTGATAAAATTTCGTATGTACTAAATATTATTATTATTTAGTATAGTATATTTCTATATCGTATATATACTTTTGTTATTTTTATATATATTGTTTATATTTACTAAACTGTTGCACAACTAACCCCAAAGATTTCACACAAGGTTGGCTGGTAGAAAATACTTTTTATCGAGAAGCCCGTCTTTTGTGCATATGTATTGTTAAATTGAGTGCAATAAAGGATATAAATAAAATGAAAAATAGTTATGAAACGAGGAAAAAAAAATCTAATTATGTAGTTTTGAACAAAAGGTATAGACCACGGGTCCGTAAATTAGAAATATAAACAATAAAAAAGAAATGTTATATATCGATGAGAAATTTCTTTATTATCATTTTTTTTACGTACTAGATAAAGCTTATCATCAGCATTGACACTCCGACAATTAAACCTCAGAATAGTAAGCACCTCTAAGGTAGTTGCAAGTCTTAGAGACAAGAACACTATTTCTTGTCTCTAAGATATCAGCTGTTGATGATTTTTTTTTTTTTTAAGTTCACGCTGTATTCCGCATACAGCTGAGTGGTCAGAATGAATTTGATGTTAAAGTACACCATTTCCCATTTTTCGCCAAATTTCGTAGACGTTGCATGTTAAATGGCGGGTCTTAACGCCAAATAATTAATATTAACATTTCCATTCCTCGAGCGGGTTCCAATCCACGACCAGTTGCCTCTGGCCACGACAGGCCACTGGTTTACTTGTCTATTACTTGATTTTACCTATTTGTTACAGTTAAGCTGGCCCCAAGATTTTTCATCCGATTTTTCAAATTTTTAATTATTATGTAGGTCAATGGAAAATGCCTATCACGTTGAAGAGTTTTTATTAAGGGGTCATTTACATATTACCTACAGCTTAGCTGGACCGTAGTGTTCTACAGTTGCCTTCTTCATCAATTGTCTTCATCTTTAATTTTTATATTTTAATAGAAAATGCGGGTCACAATAAATAGATTTCATTTATCTAATTTTGTGAGGTTTTACGACAAGTAGCTTGGCTTTTCAATATTATGCTAAGGCTTAAAAACTAAAATAAAAACAAACAAAACAACTTTTTAAATCTGTCTTTTTTTTCCTTGCGGTGTCCATTCCAGGGCTTGTCTTGGAATGTGAGCAGGTGTTCTTCTTAGGATGTGTCCAATCCAAGACCACTTGCAGTGCCTTATTTGGAGACCGATCGGAGTCTTAGAGTTTTAGTAGTATTACTACATTATTAATAGTAGTATTAGTTTAATACAGATTTTTAATTATGGGGCGTCCCACATGCAAGTTGAACATTTATCACTTCGACAATGTCTCCATACATTGGAGAATACATGAAAGAGATTAATAGCTACAACTTAAGATGTACACAAAATATGAAACAAATTATCCATCTCAAGTTAAGGGGATGTTAATAGCAATCTATACACGTGGAAATTGCATAAAGCGCCTGGATGTACCGTAGAAACCTAATTTATACGGATGCAGTAACTTAATATATACGTCTACTTCGTAGTATGACGCGAGCTTGTCATTGCCTAGCTTTTAAACTCAATGTATATGTTCCATAATTTTATTGATTGAAGGCTATGTGCCTTTTAAAGTAAATTACCATGAAGTTTGCTGTTTGTGTTGTTTACCATTATGATGTCATAAAGGTAGCTGATATATTGTCATGGTTTCATATAATGTTATTAAAATTTAAGTACTAACTTGAATTTAGATAAGTTAACATAATGTTATTCCTCTTTTTTTGTTTAGCAGTTTTTGTTTTTTCTAAAGAACCTAGTATCGAGATACACTGTTCTCCTTTTTTCATGTCAATTTGAGAAGTAAATGAAAAATTTTATTTTTTGATCACAAATAAGCTAATACTATTGTAAATTATGTCTGTGACACTATTCACAAGTAAAATATTTACCCCATTATACATTTCCCTCAGTATATTCGTATTTTTGTTCCTATGAATAATTACAATGCTACAAAATAATATGGACATTCTTGAGTGGTATTCTTAAGTAGAGAAACAAACGCAATAAAAAATACATATTTTATTTTCATACTCAGATACTATAGACTTACATAAAAAAACACTTTCACGTTTTTTTACCAATATTCAGAAATAAACGAGAGTCAAGACACACACACACACACACACACACACACACACACACACACACACACACACACACACACACACACACACACACACACACACACACTATCCTCCACTTTCTGCTATAAATCGAAACATTATGTGTTGAGTGGTGAAACTCGACGCCATGCTTTGTCTTTGGTATCAGAGAGAAGAAATTTAAATAACCATTATTCGACTAGGAATCGAATCTACAAGCATCGTTATACTCGTACAGTCAGACGCTGTTCTAACACGTCACGAATTTGGTTAGGGTTTTTATTATTTCACCATTTGATAAACCATGACGCTACTTATTTGACTGATACTGTCTAACTGACACAGGAAGTGGCTATTTTCGACTTTTTAGGCTTACACTCTTTTTATGTTGAAAACTTACATGTCTCTCTGAAATATACCTCCCTCTGATTATCGTCACTCAATCACTTTTTTTTTTTAGCTTTACCCTGTATCCCGCACACAGCAGGGTAGGCAGACGAAACCTAGTATTAAGACACTCCGTTCCTCATTTTTCAGATCTTGTTATGAAAATTATGCGAAAGGAAGAGCAGAATTTCTGGCATACTTAAAGTTTATTTGGAGCAAAGTTTAAAAAGCCATTTTTTTTTTTAAATAATGCATTTAAAATAATTTAGAGTAATCTAACTTATATTAAAGCAAACGAATGTTAGTACGCGTTATATTTTCAGGACCATGGGATAAATTTGAATGATTTTTTTTTCTTGTATAGCTTATAAATGTAGGCAAGACTATAATTGATTTGGAAAAGGGAACTAGCTATAATATACTATAATATATGAGGAAATTGCGCTTTAAAAGTCGAAAGCTTTATATAAAGAGATATAAACGAAGCTTCACGTGGTTTACGCAACAGGGGGACTTCTACAATATTAAGTACTATTTGATATTTTTAAATGCACAAAAAATACAATTTATTTTTCTAGTTTAAAATCAGTCAAAGCCTTTATGTTTTTAATTGTGAATATAAAAATTGCTAAATTGTAAAATCGTTGTAATTTACGTGTTGTAATCTCTTAACAAATTTTATCAATAAAGATTATAAAAACGTGAATACAAGGGTAAGGCGCGTTTTCTCTTACTTCGTGTATTTTAATGGCTACAAACGAACTCGCTTTCAATCATGCGATTGCGTGTGCCTTGTGTTTATTGAAATAAGCAGTACCTTAACAAATTGTTGTTAAAAATCAGTAATCTATTTTGTTTTAAGGTTTGAATTAATTTTGATTAAATTTTAAAAGGAACTAGTGTCCCCGTTGACGCATTTAATAAGCGTCGCCTTAGCAACGGTTATGTCACATTAAACAAAAACAGAGAGAGAGATATGGTAGAGTGTATAAGGTTTACTTTATTAATTTAAAGTTTTTGGTAATCAATTTTAATTAAATATATTGGCTTTTTGCACTTTTTCTGCATATACACTTTTAATTAATTATGCCATATTTCATATATGTACGTTACAAAAAAGATATATCTTGATAGGTAACAAAAAAAACATCTATATATTATCTCTTTATATGGTAAAACCATAAACTTTTAATGAGTGTACTCAGCACGATGCCATTTTTTGTATTGATATGAAGAATCCTTGATTTTTAAAATTTTTGTTTGTTTGCTTGTACGTCCACTACACGGATTTGAATGAAACTTTTTTGTATTTTTAACCCTGCGCAGGACTATTATTAATTTTGAAGAGCCATAATAAATCATCTCAAGTACACGAAATAAAAAAACATCCTTATTACAACTAATTCAGCCTGATAGGCATATCTCTTTGACATGTAAAAATTAAAGATTCTACGTTTTTTAGATAAAATTTGATAGAGAAGAATACTATACGTCCTTTTATATAAGAAATAAAATTAAATGTTTTTATTTATTATTTACATTGAAGATGTCTGTAAACATGACAGTTATGGGTTCAATTTCTAGTGGTTGTTCGCTATTACAATTAATTTACAATGTCTTATATTGGTTGGAAAGCGAGGAATTGAGTGTCCCTGGGTTCATTTTGCATTCTGTAAAGAAAAATGAATAAACATAAGTTATGTGTAATTCTAAAAATAATGAAGTTGCGATGAATATTAACGAAAATTATTATAATTTAAGATCCAACTCTTTATAACCGGTGATAAATAGAAGTAGTATTCCATAAAGTTCTAAAGTCCACACAAATAAATTTGCAGGTATCAACTAGCATGTAATACATTTTTGTTATATTAAAAAGTAATTTATAAATTATTATTAACGAGTAAACGATCATTTCGATAAACTTTGATTGTACTATATCCATGTCTAATATATGTATCTAAATTAAATGTATAGGTCATATTTCGGTGTTAGGTTCCGCCACTTAACTCGTAAGTAGAGAATCCATTCTCTACTTACGAGTTAAGTGGTAGTTTCATGAAATTTCCTTTGACTACCCTACAATACCTGAAAAAGCTCTATCGTTTAAAAAATAAGATCATATTTTGAACACTAACACAGCGTCAATTGTTGTTACAAATGTTGCATTTTACAGGAAGAATTCCATAAAGATTATCTTCTTTTAGATATCATAAAGGAAATATCAAATACAGGCTAAGCTCGACTCCATCCGATTAGATTTAGATCCGACTATTCTCAAGCGCTCGTTTTATTTTCAAGTAAACTTTGATAAATCTATGTTTAATGTTTATCGTACTATTTTATGCTTACACGAATACATACATATGTACATAAAGAATATATTTTGTGCATTTCTTGTTACTTGATATTCTCGAAAATTGGCACACGTGTCCGGAATCCGTGATAATACAATTTTTCATAGTATAAACCTAATTAATATCCTTGCCTGAACAACTAAGATAGCAAGTAAATATTTTTTTCTCTTTTTTATTGCAAAAAGAAACTTGTTATCCATATTCTATATTTTTAAAAAGAACCTTTTAAAAATGTATTGTATACCTTTTATACTTTTTCAATATGTATTGAAACAGGTTACATACGAAGAAATATGTCATTTTAACGACTTAAATGATTTTACATACATAATAGCTGAACTATAATATTTCTTATTTATTCTTGACTTATCTTCATTATGTTGTACGAGAAAAGAAGAAAAAGAAGAAGAATAAATTCCATATTTATGTTTGATGGAATATCATTTCTTTATGTAAACTAAATAATTATTTTAAAAGCATATTCACTCGTTACTGAGAAAAACACTCTATTTTGGTATAGAAGAAGATAAGGTGTGACCGCGACTTTGTTCGCGTGGAATTAAGAAAAATAGTTCTAAAATAAAAGTCGCCTAAGTTACTACTTCTTACGTCAGCTGTCTATACTATTAACTCTAGAGTGTCCAGTCAATATCGATCCAACCATTTCAAAGATTAGCCAGAACAAACAAACAGATAGACAGACATACAGACGTACAAAAAATATGTAAATGTTACTTTATATACATACATATACATTTAGTAAAAAGCGGTTGTTCTCATATTACAAACAAACACTCCTATTTTACTTATTTGTTAAAAAAAAAATCATTTTAACGATGTCACAATAAGTAAAGCAATGTTCACAAATTTTAATTTTAAATATACGACTAAAAAATCTTACTGAATATATAAAAAAGCTGGTCTATCCTTATTATAGGTTACGTCATTTTCTTTTAATTCTCTCTTTTACTAAAACCATATTAGTTTAACCTTTATGGTTAAACAACTATATGTATTATGATCTTCATTAATTGACGTTATTTACTTTATTTTTACGATCCGATTTTATGACTCGTTGAGAAGTCAACAGCTTTTATGCCTTATTGTATTTGAAAATTTACTCTGGAAGTTTTATGATGTCCACAATCAATTTATACATATAGAGTCAGATTATTTTAATAGAGTAATTTAATATTTTTTTTTATTAGAACGATATGGTGGCGTTAATAAATCTACTTCGAGACAATAGTACTATATTTAATAGTTAAATTAATAAGAATATCTGAATTTCTTGTAATATATTTTACATACGTTTAATGTTTGTATAGACTATATTAGGAATATAAAAGCGCCATTGTGGCGCAGTATTACAACGTCTTACTGTGACGTGATGGTTGGGTGTGCGATTCCCTCTGAGGAATACTTATATTTAAAGTGTTTTCGTTTCTCTGCTCTCTACTGATCTGTTCTGACTAAACTATATAGAAACGAGAACGAGAACAAAGTGTCTTGACATTAGGTTCTCTCTGCCTGCTATCCACAACATTAGAAAGGTTGGGGATGTCCATGGGCGATGGGGATGGTAGGAATAGGAGAGGAGAGCTGGCTTACATGCCATCGAACCGAAACACCTGATCAGATGTTTGGCGGTTCGTCATATGATAGTGGTCGCGAGCCAGTTGAAGAACGAATCTCCTACCACCAAGCTACTGAATTTCCACGGGTCAAAATCATCAATGTAGTTCATACTTTAAATATTTTTTATAATAAGTAGTATATATAGCATACAATATAAATGCTATTTATAATTTTAACCATGATTTAAGTGCAGTATGAATGTGGGACGTAGTTACTATCATTGACGACATTTAACCTTTGTGAAGCCTGTGAATGGCAACAGAGGAAATAATAATCTTGTGTTATACTCGTATCTATATGGCATTTATGATGAAACAGAAACTGTTAGTATGATCAGAATATTATTATACATCTTCGAAAAATTGATGAATTAAAGTTTAAAATTTATACGTATTTATACGTACAATTTAAAATCTACACGTATTTTTGTTAATGGTGTGATTAAATAATTAACAAAGAATAATTAAAATGAAGGCTCATAATTATTACGCTAGACGTATCTGGAGTATATAACACTAATAAATTTAACAATTCCTTAATTTTGAACTGGAAACTAAGCTTATTTTTCCTTAGAAAGTATAAGTTATTTTATACCATCAATGTAAGTTAAATTCAATAGACTGCATTTTGGTTTATTTAAAGTTATTATAAATTATAATAAATTAATTCGATTGTAATGAAAATAATAAAAAAATACAATAAAAAAATATGAGCAAAAATGCTCATACAATTAATTAGTGACATGAAAAAATATAATGTTGTTCCACCTCTTGTGCCAAATTCATCATTTGCCAGCTCGCTTATTTAAAAAAAAATACTAGAGAATTCACACATTATATGTAGGTAAGAGTAGCCCAAATAACAAGAATCACAGCGTGTGTAATATTTACACGATCCAATTAAAATGCGCGCCGGCGCTTGTCGTGTTTTTTGAGGAACTCCCCCGGACGTGTTTAAAAATTTAACCTATGACATAATCTCTATTATTCTGCTATACTTTGTATGTTAAGGACGCTGTATTAAATACTTATGGACAGCAATATATTTCATTTTTGTTTCTAAAATATTTTGTATAAAATGTTACTTATTAGCTATAAGTAAATTGATATATATTTTTTTTAAATTTTTCTATATAATATTATATGTATATCCGCACATAAGTCATGTATTAAATTCTTTTTCGTAAAATATGTCTATGTATATGTACATACATATTTCGTGAGTAAGAAATATATACATGACTCGAATATGTAGTCGAACGTATGTACGGCTGTAAAATAATTAAAAAAATAAATAATTTTTAACATATTCATAACGAATCAACTAATTTAAATCAATACTTTTAATTTTGGCATGTAATATCACATAAACTATCACATATTGCTTTACAACTACAGTTAAATAGTTTTAGTACAGTTAAATGAATGCTGCATATATATTATATATTTTACAGAAAGTGTTTTATAAGGTTTCGATTTCGCGTGACACACATCTTATTTTTAGCAGATGAAAATGGTACTGCTACGGCACTTCATAGCCGCGCTACGCTTTGCTACGCGAATTCGTAGAACACTAAAGTAAATGAAAAATACGCTTTTTGTCATTATTTTTGACTGTTTGCACTTAAATGACATACAAAGTGGTTACAATATACCACTTTCATTCATGTCATATGTCTGAATGTGAGAAATCTTCAAATATTCCTTCCAGTTGTTATTTTATTTGGATAAAACAAAATGGATGCTTTATTTTTCGTTCATATCATAAACAACTTGCTGAGCATTTACCTGTCGACAGCTATAATGCTGTATCGTACAAAAATATAGTGACAATTTCTTGTAGAGTCAAGATGACGAGACGGCCGCGTGACGTCACACGAGGCACTCTGCGGCTGCGGCTATCGATCGGATAACATCGTTGTGTCCCTCTCACACCATTCGGCTAATCTGTTGCCATCTCTTTCGCACTTAGCCACCGGGTTAGTGAAGGCTGCGTTCCGAAATACGCTACTAATATTTATTTTAACGCAACCATCCAGGCTATTGGTCGAGCACGTGGTAAACGCGTAGGACTTTTTTTAATATGTAATGACAATGATGATTATAAGAATATTTAGATAGCTGAAAGCAACACGTATTGTATACATTAAATCATAAATAATAATATTATAAATAATTCCTGGAGAATTGAAAATAATTTAGTTGATATTATTTAATAAACGTTTTATCCGTATACGTAAATAGGCTCTCTTTTATTTTTTTTTGTAAACCTAAATCTTTACATAAATTATAATATTACATGAGAAGAGAAGTATTATTATTTTAGATATCTGTTATAAAAACTGCAGTATTACAATTAATAGCTTTACGCTGTTTCCCGTAAAGCGAGAAGTAACAGAGAACCTACTGTCAGGACACTCCGCTTTCCGTCTGAAATAGAACGCCAGTTTTGGAACTCAACTTTATCTTTAGTATTGATTTATTTAAAAATTAATAGGTTTCTACCTATTAATTATTTAATAATTCTATCCTTAAATATAATTTTATAAAAATTGTAATTTTCTAGTGTCATTGACGCTGGATCGAAATATCAGTTACGCACTGTACATAAGGATGCTAGGAATCGTAGCAAGTGAATAATCCGAATTGATTCCAAGTTCTCATACTTATATCTCAATTTTGCTTCACTATTTTCTAAGCATAGTTTGAAGTTAAGATAGAACCTAGCGTCAAAATACTCCGTCCATTTAAGAATTACGTTTTAAGTGGCTTTGTCTTATTTACCAGAGCTGTGAAAAAAAAATCTAATTTCATATCCTCAAATGGAAATCGAATACTAAACAATTCATAATTATAGTCAGACGCTGTCCCACTGCGCCACAATGGCTTTGTAATTTAAAAGTAATTTCTTATAATATTATATTATTGTGGAAATATTCTAGTGGTAGTATTTAATATTTCTATTTTCATAGCTCTGGTGTTAAGTTCCACTTAATATGCAAAGCCTTTAAAATTCGGCGGAAAGTGGGAAACGGAGTGTCTTAACACTAGGTTTCCTCTTCCTACCCTGCTGCGTGAAGGTTACAGCGTGAAGCCTAAAAAAATCCTATACATAACTATCAATTACACATGTGTTCACTATTTAATCAGGTAGACGATTTTCTAAACGTCATACACATGCATATTTATATAGATATACAAAATCATTCTACCTTTCTAAGGCGCATTTAACATACACAGGCTCCACGCTTCACCGCCTTGCTATTTAAACCGAGAACTGGCGCTCACAGTAGGGTTGTATGAAGTTAATCATGTATTGTTACGGCTATGATATTGTTGTATATATATGAAAATATACACGATTAGATTCAAATAAAGACTATTTTTTATATTTCTTTAATATTAAAAAAATACATTCTGGAGTACGAAACTTTTTAGTTTATATATAAAAAAAAATATGAACGTTTTACATAACACCTCAATTTTCTTTTCAATTTGTAATGAGATTTTTGGATTACCTACTGTTTACTACCTTTCGTTTCTTTTACTTTGTAGTACGTAAACATTGGTCCGATCTGTCTTTTGTCCAATTTTAGAAAAAAATATAGGTTATTTGAAGTCACTTAATCTCGTAACAGATATAAAAAATATAAAATAGTATATTTAAATGCAATTATATTATACTTAAAGTCCCTCGAAAAGCCTACATTTAAGTGAGAGGCATATTTATCGTAATCAAATTCAATATTTTTATTATTTAATTGAGAGTTAAAAATTTACTTAATATGTGTGACAAAGTCACTTTAACGATCAGCCATTAACGAGACTTTGTTTCGAAAAGTCGTAAAAAAACATTACATGTTCTTTAAAAATAGTATCAAATTAAATATATATTTTTTAAATAATTAACAATATGATTGAAATTATTATTTGACTTCTTGCTTACAATGAATATTGAAGAGATTACTATTTTCTTTCCTATCCAAAGAACGGGAATTGCGATTTACATTAACAGGGAAACCCTAATTTATAGGGACACCTAGTAATACAATATATACCTATAGTAGATACTTACTTTACCATGCACAGCAGGGTAGATATCTGTCAAAACATACTGTATTCCATTTTCGCTCGTAGTTCGCTGCCTTTTGATTTACCTACGCTTATTATCCACCACCAATCAATTCTAATCCAAAAAACTGTGACCTTAAATTGACTTAGCAATATTTTTTTGAGTTAAGTAAAAGTTGAATATGCAATCCTTCGATTGGTTATTAGTCAAAAGGTTATATATTTAATTTTTACTTTACTCAAATAATTGATTTACTCAAAAAAATAATTGCTAGATCAATTCAAGGTCGCAGTTTTTTGATTAGAATCGTTTATTGATATTGGACACTAGAGTTCATGAACACCTTTACAGTGAACGACGAACACGATGTATGAACACACCTATCTTGATTACTTTTACAAGAATTAAATATCTCTATGCACATTTGTTTTTATTTGTACACTTAAAATTAGGTAGTTTTCGTAAATATGATTTAATCTTACAAGTCGTTAATAATTTATAATATTTTTTCTACGATATTAGACGGTAGACGGATCATAGTTTTAACTGAGTATTATATATGTTTGTGTATAAAGTACTACCGGGGTCTGAACAAAGCGAAAAGCAATATGTTATAACCGTAAAACTACTTAATTATTTTTTTGGAAACGAAAACGTGCTAAATTACTGATTGGGAAAGTTTTCTTGTGGTTGTCTAAACTATATAAGTATGCAGCAATGTAATGCAATGCAATTCGTAATGCAGTTTCACGATTTTCTTTTCATAACTTGGTTGTTAGAGATAACTTAATGCAAAAACACTCCGTACATTAACATCCGCTAATTAGCACTGGAATTTAACACTACACGTTGTATTTGTACAGTGAACCGCTGCCATATTGCACCATGATGGCCGCTTTCAATGCAATAACTAAAAAAGAAAAACATGAAACATTGGTTTATTCCTTCATTTTTATATACCTTTTATATATACAAATAAAAAAATAACTGAATTTTGTTCACTGTTTCAGTACTTTTAATAAAAAATAAAATACAATTATTTTATAAAAAAAATCAATAACTCTATGACACGTGCATCGAGAAGGTTTTAAGCTGCATTAGATAAAATTATACTCCACGATCTATATATACTAGTAAAGCTCTAATGCTGGAGGGGTCATTTAATATTACCTCGCATAATGAATGCAAAGCTAGCGCTAACATTTTATTTTGCCTGACCCTTTTGTAGTCTAAAATTAGAAACAGTTGTTTTTGTAAAAAAAGTTATACAGCAAAATTTGTATTTTGGAGGCTAATGCCTAATTAGAATGTGTTAAATGAATATTTCTAAGAAATTAGTGTTAAATTTCGCACTACATAATGTATCGAATCGGTGCGGAAAATAAAAATATAGCATCTTGGTACCAGGACGAATGCAGCCCTCAAAAAAGGTTGTGGGCACAGCCACTTTTAAATCCGTCACGTGTAAGCCGGTGTACACGTAGATGATTACATTTGGAAAACTTGCACCAACTGAATAATTTTGAAAATTTCATAGGAGAGCCAGGATTATAGGAATGGCTCTCGTTTCATTTTGTTACTATCCCTCAAATATTTTGGCACTTGCTTTATCGCAACAACTAATGAACTGTTTTGCCTCTTGTTTTTTTGCTCACGGGCCCGTATTTTATTTAGGTAGCCCTAAAACTTAAGTAGGCTTAGACAAAACAAACAAAATAGCTAAAAATCTATTCTCAGACCTGCTGAATATAACTATAAAATTTCATCAAAATTAGTCAAATCGTTTCGGAGGAGTATTAACACTTATACTGTGACACAAGATTTTTATATATATAAAGACATATATAATGTGGTTATTGTGTATACAATATACAAAAAATCTAAAAAACTATGTATTAAATCTACATTTCAAAATACCAACATAACAATGTAAACAGACGCACATTGATAAGTCAAACTAGTATTCGCTTTGCATTGCAGTATCGTTTGCGACTGTGTGACGGTCGTTTTTGGCGGGAAATTGCCCCATATCCGATCGTTGCTTGACACCTCGCAGATTGTGATTAGTTTTTTCTTTTTACTGTTCAATATGTCGTCATATTTGGGGTGAATCTGAAACTCAGTTGTGTTTTTGTGAATGAAATATTGGTATATAGATGCTGTGATTTTGATTTTATCGTTTATAATAGTTTTATTAAGTTGGGGTCAGTCGTGGCGCAGAGGCACAAAGTATAATTGTAAAGCGACTGATTGTGGGTTCGATTCCCACTCGAGGAGTGGATATATTTAAAATGTCCATTTTCTTCAGAGCTAAGAGTATCGAGGCAAAGCCCGGTGATAATTTTCGCAACTTAACACGCAATGTCTCCGAATTCGGCGGAAAGTGGGGAACGAAGTGTATTAAGACTAGGTACCCCGCACACAGCAGGATAGCTGCTGTGTGCGGGGTACAGCGTGAAGCTAAAGAAATAAATTAAGTAGCTTCACGTAAAATAGTTAGTGTCAACGCTCCGTTCTCTATTTACGGCCAGAAATTGAGACATTGTAAGTGACGTTATTGGTAAGAGACTAAACTCAATTCAAAGCGTACAATTGAAAATAATTTAAATATAATAATAGTATCACGATAATCCCACGAGTGATAATCAAACAAGCTACCATCGCGTTTACAGTTAGGCGCTGTCCCACTGCGCCACGACGGCTTTGAATATTTGACGTTAATTAATGTAAAGTCATTAATCAATTTTTATGTTAAAATTTATTTAAATATTTATAAATATATGAGATTGGTAAGAGGTTAGTGTACTTTACGATAAGAAATGTCATTGACTCGTACCTATTTTAGACGATTTCTTTTGACGTTTTGACCAAAAATACTAATAATATAAATATAGTATTGTTCGTATACTGCTAGTCTAGTAATTATTTGTTAAAAAATAACTTTTTAACATTTTTTAACATTAAAAATTTATAAAATCTGGAATCATATCCTGTTTTTAGAATATATATTTTTTGTAGCGGCTCTAGTACTTAACAGTAATGCCAACAGTATGAATTCGTTTGCGTTCGATTTTTACGCTTTATCATTAAGATTCAGTTGCAATTATTTTAAACAAGCAAAGTTAAGTGACATAGTATAATAATATAAACTACATCTAGAATAATAATATCAACTACATCTTTTTTTACATATGTATTTTATGTTTTTCAAACAGTAGTAATTTCTTATATTGTAGTTATGAAGTAAAGTTGACTAAAACGGTGTGATGATATTATTCGTGATTTTCATGGTCATATGCGCAATTCGACTTATGTCATTGTGCCTAAACTTCTGTTTAGTGTAACATATATTATTAATAGTAATGACTGATTATAATTTCTTCTAAAATTCATGTAACGTAGGATTGTTGATTTTTCTATAGACAAGCTTTTTATACAATTTCACTCATATCAAATTCATCTTTTGCCTTGTATTTTCCGCAACGCCCCCTTAAACTCCATTAGGAACCTCAGAAGGCAAAAGGTACGGTTCTTTTGCCTTCTAACGGTGAGTGCAGGAAGAGAACGCAATATTTTAAACTAAGTGCAACTTATGGAAGGCATACATCGATATAATACGGCAAGGTTCTTTATAATCCTTTAAATTGTAAATAATAAAATAATTAGGATTGATGTTTAATAAAGTAAATAGTTATACTTACAGTACAATAGAATTGCTTCATACAGGAGTATATTGTATAAATAATAAATAGCTTAACTTCGCTCATTTTGCATAAGTACGTGAATTTTGCTACACTATATGTTTCACATTTTCCCCACTAAGTTTTATTGTTTTTATTGAATATATTTTTCTTATATATCATAAGAACCAAAGTTATTTTTTTTAAATCAAGTTATATCATATGAGTGAAAATTTCAAATATATTATAAATGAAAAAAAAAGTTATTAGTTGTTTTTATAGGTACCTATACAAAATTTTAAAAATTAAAATATATACTAAAATAAATACTAAACAGCAATATCTTCATCAACATCGTCATTATTCTCTTCATGGTCGTTGGGGGGTCTTCAAGCTTTTCACTTGAACGTCTTTGAGTTTATTGTATGCTAGGTTTTCATCGGTTAATCGAGGCTTCAGTTACCTCTTTTGACAAAGTAAAATATATATTCTTTCTTACAAAATCTCCCATTTACGTAGGCTGTTATTATTATTTTTAATAAAAAATGTAGGCGAGCCATTGAATCCAGCCTTTTTAAACTACATAATATATGATTCATAAATTGTGAAAAATATTTTCCTGGTCAACACTTGTTCCGTACTTAATAATAAATACATTATCTTATCGTGCCGATAAAAGTATCAACTGTTTGTTAATAACACTAACTAGAAAGTCAACAAGTAATACTTGTTTATTAGAATATATTAGATATATTCTACAAATCATAGTCTGGCCGTTCGGATGCGATGGTTGTAGGTTCGATTTCCACTCGAAGTAATGATTATTTAAAATTTTCGTTTCTTTGATTTCTTCTTCGGTAACAAAGGCAAAGCGCGGCTTTGAGATCTGCCTCTCAACACGCAATGTCTAGATATCCGGGTGGTAATTGCAGGGCGTAGTGTCCTGACACTAGGTCCACTCTGAACTAGAAATACCCAAAAAACCTTACTTAAACGGATAAAAGATGGAAGGACCTAAAAAATAATATAAACAACAATAACATAAATTCGACTCTACTGAAATCGCGGGCGGTAACTAGCTTGTTATAAAAATATAACCGGCCTTTATGGTTGTAGGTTTTAATTGTACTTTTGAAAAATATATGTGTTCATATTATTTTCCTTCGTCACATTTTTTTGACTATGTGACTTTTGGTTCTTTTGTCTCTTCATTTATTAATATGTAACGTCTTCCACTTATTTTTTCTGATGTGAGAGAACATTGAGTTAAAGTTCCGTTTTCATTCCGTTTTCCATTTTCTACCCGGAACTGAGACATTTCATATTGAGTAGCGGAATTTAACGCCGACTTACCGCCGCAAAACGCTTCGTTGTGTCCTGGCCACAGCGCCATCGCCTCTTCGACATCTCATTATTTTTATTTTTAATAATAAATTTATCTACCTCTCAAACAGAGGCAGATAAATTTTAAGTACAGTAATTTAATTTTAAAGCTTAAATTGTATAAGTCTCTAATGCATTTGTACAATATATCTTTGTATAATCCAATTAAAATATATTTACTTTAATTGTTGTTTATAATGAATCCTCTGTTCTTATTGTTAATTATTTCGTTGTTTACAATATTTCATCTTAACAAAAATCTGTAAAGCATAACTTACATTGTTGCAAATTAAACGCTACTTGCTACGCACTAATATGAAATGTTTGATAATTTTTCATAATATATGAGTCTTAAAAATATTATATATAAGTATAAGAAAAGAACCATTCAGTCATGTCTTTACAATTCAGTTGAATGATTTCCTTTTTGTTTCTGGCATATTATGCTTATATCGATTCAAATGTCATTTGATCTGATATTTCGATCTCTACAAGTCAATAGAGAACACGTGGCACTTTTATAATGTATTTGACATGTAAACAGTAGATAATGCGACATGTGGCCGAATTTAGATAAATTTTTGAACTCAATCGCTTTAGTAAAAATTTGTGTCATTTTTATAATATTTTTGAAACAATTAAATATTTTATAATTTTAATAGTAAAGCAATATATGAGATTTTGCGATTTGTGTGTATATTTTGATATTTGAAAATACATTTCCCCGACCGCTTCAAACACTTTACAGTAATCTGTTGGTTAGAATTAAGTGATATTTAAAATGTTTAATGTGCACGAAATTTTAGAAACAAGGTATAAAGATTGTTTTTGAAAAAGATATTTAAAGAAAACGTATAAAAATTTGAACGCAGCGGGATCAAATTTTTATATTTTTTTATACGTTTTCTTTAAATGTCTTTTTCAATTTTCTTAAGTGTAGAATAACACTTTAAACAAGGTATAAAAAGATTGTCTTTGCCAGCCTTATAAGCAAGCGCGAATGCACCGTAGTGAGCACTATGGTCATGACCACAACGTAAATAGCTCGACACGTCATATTTTTGGTTCTAACACGAGTTCACTGACTTACCCCAGATTTACATCACATTGATGATTTGTTTTTATGTCACACTATCGTTTTAATAAAATAAAAAAAAAATAGTGAGACTGGCGCTTAGCCTCTTTTAGGGGCCTGTAGCTAGAAACATTTTTGAGGGCTGGATCCGCCCCTGCTAGTATGATATGATTTTCAAAAATTATGTTTTAGAAACGATAGAGATTATAGATAGACTCGGGTAAAGTTACGGTGTACACTAATGCACCTGTAGGACGGTGTCTGACTTTCATAATATTGATTTCCCAATCCGTGCAATGATCACCATGTAATTATTTTCATATCTTCGCTATGGTAAACAAGAAAAGCGTTGAGCCTTACTATTTATCACGTAATGACTAGAATCCAGGCTGGAAGCTCAGAACAAAATAATGTCTTGATCCTGAGTCGTCTCTGAGTCCGCTGCGAGGGAAAAATGAAGCAACATATTAAATGTAAACTACTAATTCTTATATGGGGCAAGTCGTGGCGCAGTGGCACAAGAGTGTGACTGTAAACATCTAGTTGTGGATTCTATTCCCACTCGAGGAGTGGAAATATTTAATATTTCTATTTTCTTCGCTCTGGTGTCGAGGCAAAGCGCGGCGTTGAGTTCCGCCACTTGACACGCAATGTCTCTAAATTCGGCTGAAAGTGGGGGAACGAAGTGTCTTAAGACTAGGTTCCCTCTGCCTACACTGCTGTGTGCGGTATACAGCGTGAAGCTTAACTAATTTTAATTCAACAGAAAACAAGTGATAAGGCTACAGTCGAATTATAAAGTTATTCATAAAGAGTAATCAGGTTTTTGGTTAAATCAAAATCATCTTACCATTGCGTTTGCACTAACATTAATATTTTTTTAAGTTTAATATTTCCAGTTGTAGATATATGCTTCTAGGCTAGCTTACATAACTTTATATTTTTACCGTGAAAACACATAGCTACATACTCGTAGGTAATATTGTTATTAAATTATTACTTTATTTCCCGTTAGTATTTCCCGTAAAATTACTTAAAAAAGAAAACTTAAAGGATTAAAGCGCCCTGGAAATTATGTTAGGTTCATTTTAAAGGGGGCTACAACCATATGAACGTAATATGTTATATTCGGTAAAAAGTGATATACTTAGCAATAAAAACTGTATTAGCGGCTATTTCTTGGATATATATATGTATAAAATATATCTTAGATATATGTATAATGGATGTAATTTTATACATAATAAAAGATACATACTATATCAGTTAAGTAAATATACCTCCATTTTGATTAAAACCTGCTTTTTTTCTGTTTTATTTCATTTATTATTATGTATTTTTTTCTTATTTCATATATTATTATCTAACAAAATTTCCAAAATATTTTTGAAAAACATTACAAATTTAACCATAGTTTACCGCTTAAACCTTAAAAGCTAAATTTACATACAAGAATAACCCATCATTTTACGGGTATTTCAAGCGAAGCCTGCGAACCTTTGCTTTCTATAAATATATAGAGAAGAGCGCTTAGCCGTGGTAATCGGTTATGTACGCATAGGTAAAATTATTACGATACAACGATTTAATGTGTCCCCTCTATATTCATTAGCATATAGCTCAGTTTATTCTTTGTAATATTTTTGTTGTTAACGATTATTTAAATGCTGAAGTGTATTGAATGAAAGCGATTATAATGTTATAGGATAATATGAGTAATATACAGTAAAGTAATATGTTTGTTCTTGTTATCACATAATTTGAAAATCATTTATTATATTTTCGTGTAGAATAACAGTTGTGGCCAGTCGTGGCCCAGTGGCACAAGCGTGAGGCTGTAAACGACTGGTTGTGGGTTCGATTCCCACTCGAGGAGTGGAAGTATTTAATATTTCCATTTTCTTCGCTCTGCTGTCGAGGTAAAGCGGGGCGTTAAGTTCCGCCACTTACCACGCAATGCCTCCGAATTCGGAGGAAAGTGAGGAACGTATAGTCTTAACACCTCTCTCCCTCTGTCTACCCTGCTGTGTGTGGGATACAGCGTGAAGCTAAAAAAAAAGAATAACAGTTAATAGTAAAATATTATAGTCAAAATGATAAAAAATCTCGAATCATAAAACACGGTTTGCGTACTGCGGAATTCAATGCTTGGCTTAGGTACGAGTAAGCTAAGGCACAGCGTTGAGTTGCGCCACTCAACAAAGAATGTCTCGATTACAAGCAAAAACAGGAGAGCGGACTACGGTCCGCGGACTAGTGTCAACACATTGACACTAGGCTGTGTCTGATTACCTCGCTATGCAGGAAAGCGTATATATACGTAGTGCTTCGAAATTACATACATACATATTTTCAAAATGAATGTATTAGTCTTATTTTCTGGTGCCTCAAAAGACAAATACTAATAAAACTATTGGCTTTCAAAGTTGTTGTAACTAGTGGTACGATGATAATTTTTGCTTTAAAACAGTTGGTTTAATTTATTCTATGTGTTTTAACTTATATGTATCTAGGTAATGTGGAAGAGAGGAATTGTATACTTATAAAAACCAAAGAACTCAAGTTATACCGTTTCAAGTTAAAATATAAAAATTGTCACACACAGATATAATAAAGAACATACGTATGTACATACATAAATTCAACACAAATAAAAGGAAAAGCATAACTTAATGCTGAATATTGAGAACATTTATACGGATCGTGAATTTGTTGGAAAAATGCGTACCCATCGACCTCTATCGGTAAAACCATAGCCTCATTGGCGCCGGCCCGTCTTCGGAAGGACCAAGGACAGACGTTTGGCCAACATCCAAACTGCAACTCTTATATAACGAACGCGTTCATTAACAACTTTTGGGTTTTGTTTTGTTTGAAGGGGAATTTAAATTGTATAATTGAGTTTTTTTATCCACTCAGTTAGTATAGAATATGATATTTTATATAAGTTATATTTTTATTTTTTTCCTTTAGTTGGTAGTATATGTTTGTTAAAGATATGAACAATTTAGGTTATTTGAGGACATTGCGTTGCAGAAGTATAGCATCTGCGTCAGTTACATAGTTTTGGATTCGATCCTACCTAGAAAACCGATTACATATAACTGATTCAGATTTTTTCATTTTGAGATTTTAAAATGTGAATTTGCAAATAGTAATGTCTGAATGTGGAAAACGGAGTGTCTTGACACCGGATTTTCTATGCTATGTGCGAGAAAACGTAAATCTGCCTTTATATAATTATGAAATTAAGCAAAGATGCACATTGTACAGTGCTTAATTAAAATTGCAACTCTTAAAGAACATAATATTAAATTTTTCATTTGAAAATGTCCATTAAACAAATTTTCTTGCGATCGAAAGTTTTTCCAAGCGACACCTTTGCATGCGCGTACCGATGTTGTGCCACGATTCCGAGAAGCAGTAAACACCCACGCCACCCATTGCGTCACTGTTGTTGATGTCAAATAAATGAGCCTGTGCCATTCGCTTGTTTAGTAGAATTAAGAGGTTTTATATAATGTTAGGTTAATTTACGTTAGTAAAGTACAGATTTAAGTTAGATTAATATTTAAAATAATGGTTATTTAAAACTTTTTAATATATACATATTTTTTGTTAAATAAGAAGTTTCTGAAGTTTTTTATATTCTAAATTCTGCTGCATAATTCGTAAGTGAATAAAGCAGTTCAGTTCAATTCAGTTCTTCAATTACAACACTTTGAATGTGCACGTTAAGCATTTATTACTATGCCAATGTCACATTGTATGAAGAATAAAAAATATATACTAATCAATTTTGTCTACATGTCTAATGTTCATACATATATGTACATAATAACTTCTATTCTATTAACCTTCTTGGAATTCATTCAATACAAAATAGTAGTGATACTAAATCATTTTCTATACCATAAATCATATCTTACATATTAGATAAAATAGCCATAACATGTGAAAGTGGCACAACCATGAGAGTTGAGACTAGCCGCATAGCAGTCGCAGGATAGTTCGATGCGGTGCGAGGCGCCTCTAAGTCGGGGTAATTCGGCGCCGTCGCGTCTACAGCCTCACAGAAAGACGCATTGGAACTAACCCAGAAAACATTTTTTCTCAGATATAGGCATCGAGGTCACTCCAGCCGTTATGTTAATGGGACGCCGGGAAAACCCTATGGCGTATATTATAATTTATCAATGTCAAGCCGTGATAGGCCATTTTTCTTTGTAGACGCAGTTTTTACTTTAAAGTATTTGCATGTTTTGATGTTTGCTTTGCGCTTTTTGGCCGGTCAGTGGTAATAAAGGCTTCGTCCTGTACAGATTGTTATAGGCAGCCAAAATTTTAAACATGCGTTAGTTTTTTTTGTGACAGTTAATTTAATTTCATTGTTGAAATTGATAATTATTTAACACATTTATTTTTCAACATTAAAAAGGAACTTTTTTTATATAAATTACATTTGTATTTTTTTTTAAATGTATTTTGCTTTCCTAATTTTAATTTCGTACAGAATATAAAAACAAAATTTTAAAAAAATATTTTCAATTATGGTCTATGATCAGTTCTTAGTGTAAATTAAAACTAAAACAATGTAAAATGCTAAACACATCAATTTTCAAATAAAAACTACAATTAATTAATCTAAACTAAAATTTATATTTTAAATAATAATAATTCATAAATTATTTTTATTTATATATACCATGTAACTTGGCTGACATTAAAAACTTCTTAGAAATTAAAAATTTATATATTTCCCGCGCTTTCGTAAAATTTTGACAGTTAACTAATGACAAAAGTAATAAACTGCTATAATGACATCAAACTTGATTACAAGAAGTAAACCAGATTGAGTAAGTAAATATTAAATCGTTATTGTAATAAAATAACACAAATAATATTACATTTTCTTAAATATAAAAATAAGACATACATTATGAAGTCGAATTTTTACTATAATAATTTTTACTTCGCCCGGAAAACATAACTTTTTGTAGGGTATACAAAAATAAATACTGTTGTATCTGTTGACATGTGAAAGACGTCATTATTTTATACTTTAATATTAATAGTGCAGTTTTGCGGTGTTATATCAGAAAAATATGAAATAATTTAATAAAGGAGGATGCTGCTAATATATTTTTTAACAAATGGCACCTATTGCGTAAGTAGAACTTTATTTAATTGCATGTTTTTGTTTTTTTTTTTCAAAGTCACTGACACCATTGGGTCAGTCACTGACAAACCATAATTTATTTTTTCACTGACTTGTCTCTTAACGGATTTTCCAAACACTACTTTGACCAATGAGTTCGCTAAGATCATTTTGATTTTCATTAATATAATAAGCCGTGTCACTTGAACTACTTTCAATTTTCATACATACACTAGGCTCAGTTGCTTACACTATATTTTTGTTAAAAAATTAAAGTACAAATTATAATGCAGTATGCATTAAAATAAATATACTATGATATACCATTTCAGGCAGTTATTTTTTTTATTTAATATTACACTACAAAAAAGTGGGTTTAGTTTTATTAGTACATGAATCCACAATCCACTTTTAATGCAGTTATCATTTTCTAAATATTATCTATAAGCTGTCGTCTGTTACATATAACTTAGCTCAATTTGTTTTAATTCATGTTAATTTAATAGACTGTGAAACCTAGGGAATAATTGGTTTTACCTGTTTCTTTTTAAATGTACATCAGGACTAGAATTTTGGTTAAACTATTTTTCTTAATCTTGGGGCAAATTTGATTTATATAATAGTTCTGCCAAAACGATATGTTTTTAATAAAAAATAAATGTATAAACTGTTCTCTTGTAAACTTCACAAAACGACATTTATACCAAATAGCCTTTCAACTGTCAATATACTATTTAAGCAGGTATATCTAAACTGTTAGTTAATAACCAATTGCAAATTACGCTACTGAGTGCTCTCAGCACTGGGCGACATGACTGGGTAGACAGAGAGAATCTAGTTTCCGTTCGAAATCGAAATCATTCAACCGAACCACTCAACACTCAGTGGCAGCACTCAACGCCGCGCTTAATCTTAGCTACTAAAGCAGGGTGATTAAAATTATAATACACCCAGTATCGAAAAAACTCCGAGTGGGAATCAAACCCTCAACCATCGTGTTTACAATCAAACACTGCCCCACTGCGCTACGACAGCTTCTTTTAATAACAAAAAATAACGAAAAATCTTCTCGAACAATCATTCTTTCAATAGACATTCTCAAAAACGGTTTCATAATGGAAAGTCAATAATTTGAACTGGTTGACCAAGTCGCCTTTCTATAGGCAGATGACAATACTTCGAGCGTTTAGTTAATGAGGCGTTTGAAGGCCAAGATGCGCATCCTTCAGTACCGCTGATCACTCGACCTGATTTCTCAACCCTGCCTTAGTGACCCCCATAGGGTATTGAAAATTCTTAAGAATATTGATGATGTGTTAATTCGAAGGCCTTATCATAAATGCTATCTGGCAATATTTAAATATATATTTTTAATAAAAAGGTGTTTTCGAGTAAATCTAGATAGGAATTTATATCTGTATGATTTATATAAAATTTAAGATGATCGTAGAGTAGTGTTGAACACAATGGTTGTGGTTTCAAATACCAGTTGAAGAAATATTTTTATTACTGATATTGTGTGTTCTTAATATGATTAGGCAAAGAAAAGCATTATAGAGAACAGTAGAATGTTTTTGAACTTTCAGAAAGTCGAAAACATGTGATTGAGTGATTTATCATTTCTCTCTCTCTCTATGTTTTCCTTACGTAGTATACATAATGTAATATGTAAAAAAAATATTCATGTATATTTTTTTTTATTATTCTTACGAACATCATTTTATTGTATTATTATTAAATTTAAAGTTATTTCATAGTATTCATACATAATTGTTGTTCGTAACTTTATTCGTGTTGACTGTACGACCCTAATCAATTTTTGTTTTGTACATATCATATTATTTTTCTGCCACAAAAACATTTTAATCCGATTTTTTTATAAGTCTCACGTAATTCTCTTCTAGTTTGAGTACAAATTTCAAATTCCGGTTCTGCGGTGCCTGTCAGTCATTCAACGGATTTCATAGATTGATATTCATATCACCGTATTAATTAGACTCTGTGGTCAAAATTAATATAGAATTAATTAATTTGATCATTTATAGAGTATCTGTAATTAACAGATAATGCTTCCTACTCAATAACACTTTTGTCTAGACATGCTATTCTTTAAAAATAAGCGTCTTATTTTCTTCTTAAGACAAACATGTTGTTTCCTGGGAATAGTTTTCATTTAAAGTTTTCACCGCGATATTACTAAAACTATCGTATCCATTCCAAGTTTTATATTCCTGCGTGGCTTTGGAGTTCCGATAAGCTCCTAATTTTGATACATAAACACAGTTTAAATTTTTAAATTTGCTTCTTCTTGTTTTAAGGGAAAAAGGTTAGTTACGATATGTTTAAAATAATGAAATAATGTCAATTAATCACTTAAGTCAAGTATTTTAGTCTAGCTTAAAATAAACAATTCTTTAAGAATAATAATAATATTGTTTCTCCTTCAATGTACATCCCACAGAGCAAGGTAAGAGATACTCCATTTTCTACTTTCCCGCCAAGATTGCTAAGACATTTCAAAGGTGGAACTTAACGCCGCACTTTGTCTTGGTTTATATAAGCATTCAGTCGAGTGAGAATCAAACCTACGAACATCGTTGCCATGAACTTAACTAATATTTTTACGAAATTCGAATAAATAATTAACAGTCTATCTATAATTAAAAGTTTTGATTGACATAAACTTAAATTGTAAAACATTTTAAATACGTTTATTTGAAACAATATTATGAGTTTGCTCCATGTATTGTATTAAGTTGGTGACAAGGCTAAGGTAATTAAGCTATACCTATTCAAAATGGAATTGTCACGCTATTCTCGGTATTAGCTGCTCTATTGACCTAAATCGATGAGTCAATTCTATAAGCTAATAACTGCTTTGGCGAAATGCACATCTATCTACTACGTACATTACATCTATATGTAAGTATAGGTATATCTTTTTTCTTTACTAGCTGAGCCCCCAATTTCGTCTGCGTGTAAAAGCAGCTTACATTACTCTTTTATTTGCTATCTGACAGGGACTAGCATTGTAAGATTAACCGAAACAATCAGACAGACACACAGACAAAATATTTTAATATATATTGTACAAGGTACATATTTGGTATAAAGCCGCTATTTTAATATTACATCACAAAGCAGTTATTTTAATATACAGACACTCCAATTTTATTTATTTTTATAATTTTTTACGTGTATTCCGCAATATATGAGGTCGATATAGAAAACTTAGAAAATTCACTCTTTTTACATCACTACTAACTACATCCAAACAAATACGTCTAAACGGTGCTATTATATATTTTCTGGATTTAAGAAAAAAAAGTAAAATTCTAATTGTGGTTCTAATTCTACTCCAATTACTCTACATTTCCATAGGAAATTTGTTTTTACAGAATATATTATCTTAATAATTATTGATGCAACTAAGCAAGTTTATTTAGTTTATAAAAGACATGTTTTAAAATCCCAGTTGTAGCAAATATGTGTATCTTAGACTGTTGTTTATATATGTTTAGATTAAATTGTTAACATACTTTTGTTCGTAGATATATATTACAAAAAAAAATAAGCAATTTGTTTTAAGTATTAAGTATTGGTATTAGGATGTTTAGCGTCTAGTTACGTCGAAAAACAATTAATAGTAGAAATTCATAGTATAAATAATAGAAATTCATAGTTTCTTTAAGTGAGATATTGAAGTAACTTCAAATATGATGAAAAGAGAAGGTAATAACCTTCTCTCTAACTACCTTGCTATGCAGAAAAAGCAAACAGCTGCTATCTAATCATAATATGATTTTTTTTGCAATATTTGAAATGTAGAAAAACTTTTGGGTGCAAAATCTTATGGGTGCAAAATTGCCATTATATTCATATAAAAAAGAAAAATTGTACCCCTTTGTTTGAAAGACACTTTGGTATAAAGTGTCATACACGTTGCTAAGGCAACGCGTACTCGTGTATTACACGTCACCTGTATTGCTAGTGTGAACGAAAAGATAGGAGATTCTTATTTAAAAAGACACAGACTACTATCTTACTTATCATTATAAAATATATAATATACTATAAGTATATTATATATCTTATAATTTTATATAAGTCCTACAGATGAAATTAAATTAATAAGTAGTGGAATGATCAAGGAAATATATGTATAGTGACCAGAACAAATAATAACCCTAAGCCTTTAACTCCAAATACTACCAATTCAGGAACATTTTATCTTATAGTATCATGTACCAGTAGACGCTATCTAATCTACGAGTATATTTAAATATATTATACATACACTTTTAATATATCTCCTTCGTTACTTACTAAATAATTAACATCCCATAGTTGAAAATACATAGCATATAGTTTTTCTTTGTAGAGGAGTATTATAAGAGAAGATTGCCCAAAATAGAAAAGAAAGAAATAGATTATACGATATAAAGTTCTAGTAGCTATAAATGGATATAGAATGACATTAGACATAATGTTCATGTAAACGGCCACGGCACTGGAACCGATAAGTGATTTCTATATAAGATAAATCATTTTATAATATTTTAATATCTATAAGTATGTATTTACTGTAGGGTATAGTAAAAATATATTGATACTAAAAGTTGGAACAGTAAAAGTTAAAATTTCAACGTCACAATTTATCCACGAGCGCATGGATAGCTGTGACGTTGTGTAACTTTTGTGAATCGAGAAGTCTATTTTATGATCCTTGCCATGGCTATTTAACATTTCTTTCTTATATTGTTTGGGTTTTAGAAAAAATAACTATTTTTTTCATATTCTCTTTTAATAATCTAATTTTAGAGTATCCTCTTGTAATGTTTACTTGTGTTCTGTAACAGAGGTGAGCAACTCGCGGCCCTAGTTTTACATGCGGCCCGCACCAAGCGTAAGATACGCTAACATATTAACCTGTACTTGTACCAAAACACACCCCATGGTTGCAAATAAGAAATAAAAAAAACAATATCTATCTATCTAAATATCTTTCTATCTATCTAATTAATGTTTTATTTTTATTTTTTGTATAAAATTTATTCCTTCTTATTTATTGTATTTGCAATCTAACGTTTATTGTAATATAATTTTAAATAACTATTAAGAAGTGAGATATTAACCCGCAAAAAAAAATTATAGGCCCGTTGCTAAATAAGGTTGCTCGTCATAGTTCTTTACATGATAAATTTCAAGTTTCTACCCTACCTATTACACTCCGCTATAGGCTTAGTCAGTCAGTAATTGAGTAACGGGAGACTTTTATACACATATATTTATTCAGGGGTTTTTTTGTATGATTTTTGTAGCTCGCTACTATGCTTCCGTGGTCCATAAAAATCCAACTTTTTTCGTAATTGTAGCAATTTCCAAAAAAGACTATAGTAGTGGTCGCCCACCCTCCCTAAGGGTCCTACATACAAATTTTTGCTTATTTTATATTTTACAGTCGACACTACAAAAGATAAAATAGACATTATATTGCAAGGGTCATAAAGTCAACGCAAACAAGGTTGTGTAGCAAAAATGTAGTATAATTCGTTCTCCATAATATAGAAAAGTTTTAAATTTAAAATCAGTATGTAGTAGTAAGAAATATATGTAATAGATGTAAGAAATAAAATAAGTTATACACTTATAATAAATTAAGTTAGGTTACATTTAACTTCATTATGATAGGAAGATTGTATAAAATGAAAACAGGCAACGTAAGTTTACAATAACTGGACTCTCGTAGGGTATATTCTTTATGTCTTAGTTTTAAGTACTGAAATCGTAAACAAAGAAAATGCATATGATAAAACAAGATTCGTGTTAAAAAAGGAACAGGCCTTATGTCCGTAGAGGAAAATAGAATAATATAAAAAAAAAATTAAAACTCAATATATATAAGTCTTATCTCAACGTTTAATGTTTAAACGCTACTTAACTAAATAAGCTATTTCAATAGAAGCTCACTCTCGTATTGTCAAATACGCCCAAACACAGTGATATTGAATCTTTGTTTTCATACAACAAAGCCACACGCATACTGTGAAGTCGGAATGTAGGTCAGTGCCAGCCCACAAGCCCTATGTAGGGAAGCTAACGAAATGCATTAGATTAATTAATAGTTTTATGTATGCTCCAACTCGTCTCTGGGGGCTTTGAAAGGGGCGTACGACGTTTATCAGATACTATAATATGCTTTCAACTAATTTCGTACTGGTGTATATTTTTGTAGAATGATTGTATTTGTAAAAACCACGTTTGAAAATGTTTAATAATATTAAAAAGTGTTAATATATGCGCATAATTTATTTTTACATGAAATGGTCATAATTTTATGAAATATTTAATTGACCAAGAATAGTTTTCTTGTTAAATAACTGGATAAATTGTTTAAGTTTTCAGATAACTCTTTTAATATGGCCGCCCATAAATTTAGTCTTCTAGTTTATAAAATGACTACGAGTATTACAAAGAAAATCATGACTATAAATATAGTTACGATTAAAATTAGATATCTTCAGTATAATAAATACTTAAATATTTATAAATATTTTTTAAATAGTAGTAGATAGATACATTTCAAATATAACATTCGCTTTGATACAACCAAATAAATACTTAGAATACTTAGTGTACATCAGAATACAATGCAACAATACGGCTATTTCTGTAAAAGCATGACTGACTCTCTGCCTATATATCTCAATTTTTATTTAAAATTTAGGTCATTCTTGTTTATTATAAAAAGCATACTGTTCTATAGATTATAATAGTAAAATTTTAAGCTTAAAAATTAGTAGATGTTATTTTACTGTTATACTATTAAAACGGGCATACATAACACATTGCAATGTATTTTGAGTATTTCGAAAACTCAAAGAATAACTTTATGTAAGTTGCGACTATTATAGGAGACGTAAATTACGTAAAGTGGGTTTTGAATAGATTGAATGAGAAATTATCTATAATTTTGTTAGTAATAAGATCTTTGAACATTTGAAGTTCTGAAGTTTTTTATTTGACAAAATATTTTTTAATTAAAACAAAAATCGTCTTCTTGTGGAACGTTAAATATATTAATAATTGTAATAAGTTTATTATTTTGGTCCGATTTATGAATATTAATAATCATTTAAGGATATTCCTATAAATATACGTCTACGCATACTTTGCAAAAGTACTGGTTTTCGTTGTTTCATTTAAATAAGCAACTGTTATCGTCTAAATTAAAAATTAAAAACTAGCTAATAGCTTGCTTTTAAAAGGGAGCCAAAACGAATTATTAAAATACTTCCCTAATTACTCTATCACGCACTTCAACGAATTCATGTTTTACATTTACAAAGTATAAAAATATATATATTAAAACCTTTAATTAACCCTTTTCAATTTTAAATTTCCTTCGCATATAATTGCCAGCAGGCAAAAATAAAGAATTATAAAGACATTTCATTCTCAACTTTCTAGTTTATTCCTAGTATATATGTATATTGACATCGATATTGATTATTATATACTAGTTGATGGCCGCAACTACGTTTGTGTAGACTTTGTGTCTACTACTTTCATTTACCACCAGTTGACCCTGGGTAGGGTATATGTAATAGCTTTTGTAAAGGTGATAATTTTTTTGTCTCAACTTCTACATCAGATGTTCTAGACAATTGTAATTTATTTTTAGCTTCTATTTTTTCTCTTTCGGCAGACAAAGACTCGAATTCGGAACATTGAATATAGAATACTGCAAGTCAGCATATATGTTTTACCGGATATGCTAAATAATATAAATATAACCTTTCCCTCGAGCGGGTATTAAACCCATAGCCATCGTTGTGGGTCCAAAGGCACCGCGCTGGCCTATTTATTACTATTGCAGCATTTTCTTCTTCCTTATAGTTTGGCTGGTCTTTCATAATCCTTTGTCAGATTTAAATTCTTTTTTGCCAATGGAAAACGCCAATCATATCGAATAATTTTTGTATGTGTGTGCATCTCGCTAAACGAATTTAGTAAGGCCGCTTTTTTATTACATATAGTTAAGCTGTCCTTTTTATGATTCTACAGTAAATATATTAATCTTCTAAATCATTGATACTCTAAGTCCTGCCGAAGATTAAGAGCTATACAACAAAAAAGTTTCATTAAAATCCGTTCAGTAATTCATGCATTCATAATATGTGCGCCAAAACACATAAACAGAAGGACAAAAATTTTAAAATGCATAGATTCAAATTGTGTTACTGTTTGTTCATTTCCCAAAATATATGTATAGACAAACGATTTTTTCACTGTTTTAATATAATATAGATAGGTATATAAATAACATACTTTTTTTTATTTAAAATAATCAAACTAATTAAAACGAATGCAGATTTAGTTCTTAGATAACATATCTGTGATAAATATTTAATTGTGAAATTATTATGAAACTTAAAGTAGTTTAGGCATAAATAACAAAATTTACGTTTAATTGCCGATGATAATGTTATTAAAGTTCTAAGCTCTAACATCATAGCTCATAACGTCGTTAGGCACGCGATATCGTAACGTTCCTACCCTAGACATGTATAAATTTGTTAGCCTCAAGGAAATATATATGAAAAACAATATTAAAGGTGAATTGAAGGTAATGTTTTTAGAAAATTAATTAATCTAATATAATAGCTATCCATGAAGTACCTTAGTATACCGGGATATAAGGATAATATTAACGCATACGTACTATATCACGTTTATTATGCGAAAACAATAATATATTCAGAGAAAAGACAAATTTTAAACAATTAATAAGCTACGTACGTTTATAATAGCTCCCACCTTATTTCATTTTACGTATTATTAACAACGTTTTCGTAGAGAAGTAACATATAACAACATAATATGGCAAATAATTGAAAACAGAAGAGGTTGATTGTAGTGGATAAAGCTAAAATGGTGTTGCGTGACAGCTACGTTTGGCGCCCTCTATACCTTTTCTGAAAAATATTCGAGGGCGAGCTGTAAGTAATACGTACATCTCTTTCTCACATATTTAAAAAGAACAATAAGGATTGCAAATAATAAATTTAAAGTATTTAAAATCAAAAGCAGTGCCAGTTTTAATGTTGTGAACGCCCTGGGCAATATTTCTTTGGCCCCATTTTAACAATGAAATTTAAATAAATGTGGCTCAATGACAGAAAAACCAATGGAAATCATCTTACAAAATTTCTAGTAAGTTGCCTCTAATATTATTTTATAAATTTATCACACAATATACAAATATGTATGTGGCTTAAGACTTGCCCTAACGCCGTTACTGGCTATAAGAACTGAATTTGTTCCATTAATGATTATTTGAAATTCAAAAACACTAAGTTAATGCAGAAAATAATGGGAGGAAGTATATAAAATTAACATCATATTCTTAGTAAAAAGAATATTTACCCAAGAAACAATCAAGCTATTTCAATTAATATTATTGCATAATAGTGACGAATGTTATATTACTACAGTTATTTTTATTAATGGTTATGGTGATACCATAGCAAGAACACGTTAATCAAAGGGAATATATGGAAAACCCTTTTTCGGAGCTCTTTCTATCGCCTAGTCCCTTTTCAACAAATAAAAAAATAAAAATAAAATGACGTCCTGGGCTTATTGAAGATAATACTAGTCTGAGTCACCACTTAACCCTCAGTTGAGAATAATATTGCGCTTACAAACGTCATACAACGTCATATTGTGTTAGGCACGCAACATGCGGGATTGACTTGATCACAGTCATCAGATACGATATGTAATTATGTGTGTGATGTGAGTATAATATGCTCTTTACTATTTGTATTACTATGATTTCTTTATTTTCAAAACCGATTATGAAATTCTTTACCGTACATGTCAAAAGTTTTCAATTTTTTAGAACTTTACTAAAGAATTATTATTTTATCATTTAATTAGTCTTTGTTTATAAAAATATTTATATTATTGTGTTATTAATATATTTGTTGGTACATATGTATCAGTTTGTACATACGTATGTATGTATGTATATTATACATATTTACTTTATGTTTTATGATATTATAAATTTATGATATTATATATGTAAATGTCCTGTTTAATGCACCGCCTACAAAGAATGCAATTGCAATTGGAAGACGTTTTGATTATTCAACAAACTAAAATACTTTGCTTATAATGTTTGTGTACAATAACATATATTTATATGTATTATATTGTAGCGAAATTGGGACCTGTATAACTGCAGGTTATGATTTTCAATTCAATTCTCTGTTCAGGATATTTGTTCCTTGATTAATCTGGGATGCACAATAAATCGAGTTGTATTTCGCGATACGGCACTAAATATTTAAAAAAACGGCACAATGTGAAAACGGAATGATTTTCTACTGAATGGACTCCTCCATTAGGCTTAAAAAATACGTTGTTTAGGTAAGGTAAGATAAAGGTAAAGATACTATAACCAAATCTAGCTCTCGATCTTATATTGAATTGGTATTAACTTTACTTATATGATTGAGTTTAGAGTTTCATTTTCATTTTAATTTCTCCGCTCAGATTCTTATCTGAGCATCAGCAAAGCATCGTTTTAAATTTCGCCATTTATCACATAGTATAAAATTAGACGGAAAATGGAGTGTCGTATTATTAGCATAATCTTCACCTTCTCTAATACATGTGACACTAGGAGCGTCAAGTTGCTTTTTTAATGCCGTGCAGGAAGACTGTTAAGATTGCTTAACAATTTCTGAATGAAGTTTAAAACGTCATGCTGGGGCGAATCCTCTATTCTATATTCTAAATTATGCAAGAAATACATATATTCGTAGTATATATTTAAAGACACTCCTAACTTTGTTCCTAGATCGAACAACACGTTTACAATACAACAATTACGTTATACTGAAGTGGAATTCGTAACACAGCTATTGTACTGAGCAATAACTCTTAAATGTTAATTTTCTAAATATATTCAATCAAAATATTTAATTGGAGTTTTTATTTTCGAAACAAGTATATATTACGCAGACAACGTTAAGCGATAAAATATACTTAGAGGGTACGTTACGATGTTAATTTTATTATTATTTTTTAGCTCCACGCTTGTATACCGCACGATAGGCAGAGGGAACCTAGTCTTAAGTAACTGGTGGAAGAAAACGAAAATATTAACTATTTCCACTCTTCGAGTGGGATCGAACCCACAAGCAGTCACTTTACAGTTTTTGTGCCTCTGCGCCACGACTGGCATCAATTATTAATATGCGACCATTATTAATGTTATTATACCTACCAATGTAACATTTCAAAGTTATTGAGATTTTTCAATATTATTATTTCTCTTTAGTAACATAAGAAAAAATGATTTTCAGGTTGGCGGCAGCGCAGGAGGCGGCGGGCGCGCAGGCTCGCGCGGCGCCAGCTGATACCATGGGCGGCGCGCACCAGCCCGCTACTCCGGGGCCCAGCTCGCTTTTTATATTCTCCGACGAAAATCCTATACGGAGGTAAATATTTCACTAAATTCATTTTTCATTTCTAAAGAGCTTATTTTGTAGACTTATTTTCAGAAATAACATGTGTTTTACATTTATTTCATGTTAGGAGAATGCAGAAATGTTAAATATCATTTTGTTAATATTTGTAGAAATATTTTGTAACCCTTTTTACGTAAACTAATCGCACGTAAAAGTATGAAATTGGTCATACTTAATGGATATATGCAAAAGAATTGCAGAAAACCAATACATTTCATTATTCATATTTTACAAACACATTAAATTAATAAAAAAGATATTATTGAGATGCGTTCTATGAATCAACTGGGACTCTACTAAATTAGAATATTATAAAATCTATACTTATTAAAAAGATACTCTTTAAAGTCACAAACTTTTTTTATGTAGTAATTACAGTATCAAAACAGTACGACTGTTTGCAGTTTAATGAGAAAACTCCCCCAGTCTCATTTGCAAGGAAGCAGTAACTAATGTCTAATACATATTTAACGGGCACCTTGTTCTTCCCATGCATTTTGTAAACAAAGGTTCTGTGGCTCTTTGTGGGTTATGCGCCGAGTAAAACGCTTCTTGCCTAAATATTCATAACATACACACAGTTCGGTTCAGGTTGAGCCATTTATTTTCAGGTTATCGTAACATTTGTTCAACCTTTCTTTGTGAAAATGAAAACCAGAGGTAGCCTTATATTGCTTCGAGGTCTTTCCGCATAACAGGGTCAGATTGAATCTAGCGTCAAGACACTCCTTTCTCCATTTTCCACTCGAAATCCAGACATTTGTTAAGTGGCGGAAATTAACGCCGCAATTTGTCTTTGGTACAAGAGTGGAACGAAATAATATATCGTCAATCCCCTGAGTGAGAATTGTTCTCATAACCATCGCGTTTAAATTGAGATACTATCCTACGTCACGACGGCCTCTAATAATGCAGTTAAGCGAAATATAATTAATTACATTCAACATGACTTAACTAAGAACCTTTAAAATTATTTTAAATTTAAAAATCTATGTTATAATAGTATGTTGTACTACATGTATAAGAATTTGTGACTTTATCTTACATTGACCCGAATTTATGTTTGTCGCAGCGTTTCAAATCTAATGGGTGTTTTAAAATATGTATGTAGGACAGGTCAGGAGAATAATATTAACTGATGAAGCGTAGCCGACTTTTACTATATACTACTGGGGAAAAGCCTTGCTTTTATAAAATCTCGCGAACAGTTCTCCTTTTTTAAATATAATACTTTCCCTCTTTGAAATAATGAGAGCTTTCTCTAATAAATTTTGTCTTTTGAATATAAATTGTAGTTTTTCATTAAAACGCACAGCCTAGTTTTATTTTATGTATTATTTAGACTAAAATATTATGAATAATGATTTCCTGTGAATACTATATAATATAATGTTATATTGTTTTCCATTTAAATAACCTAAGTATATACAGCTACAGTTTTACACTTTTTCCCGTACAGCTGTTTAGTCAGAGAAAACTTAGTGTCAAACCACTCCGTTATTCACCCCACATAAAGTATATGCATATTTAGAATGTTTTTTTACATCATTACATAGCTACTAAATAAATATTTACTAATTACTATTACAAAGTTGAAACTGAAACATAAAAACCTTTAAATTTTATTACGAAATATATGGATAATGTAAAATCCGGTCTTCCTGTTTCTATGAGATATTTACTCTCTTAAGGTATTTCTTTACTTCCCAAGGAAACAATTTGTTAAATTTCAGCATTACGTGCCCAGTGGTTTCGTCCTATGTGTTGTCAGTCAGTCACTCAGTAACGCGCTTTTTATATATTAGATTTTATTATGTTATTGATAGCAAGATGCTCTTGTAAATTCCGAGACTTAGAAGTAAGAAAATCTCAATGAGTCAGGCAGGTATCACTTACTAAAGAATCCTCATTATATGTGTATTTATAATATTTTTTAGTCATTTGGATAGCTAGCAAATAGACAAAGTAAGAACTGAAATGTGAAATATGTTTCAAAATCTACGCAAAGTATGTTTACATGGACTATAAAATGTAAAATCAATTTTTCTTGTTCCTAAAGAATTTTGGGAAATCCCCTCTTAAGGCTTCCCTACTTCTCAAGTTTTGTACATTGCTCAGACTGTGAGTTTTCTGTCAGTCACTCTTTAATAAACTTATGGATAATATTTCTCTATTATACTCAAACTAAAGAAAAATCCTTAATTATAGACATATAGCAGAGAAAATCATAGTATAGAAGCCATAACTTTCAAAAGCTAAAAAAAGTCAAGCAGGTATCGTATCACTCACTAAATTAGCAGCGTCAATGGATTCATAGAAAAGCAATAAACGTGACGTGCACGTTGTGATTAATTAATCATTGTATGCGTGCATTGTGTCACACGCTAACGCAATGACGACAGCAATTACTCACTATTAGCATTAACGAGAAATGGCGAATTACGGTATTGAGAAGCGAATCTATATTTTGATGTTAAAGCTTTTTTGTGTATCGTTTTTTTTTTAGCCAGTCGTGGCCCAGTTGCACAAGCGTGTGACTGTAAACGACTGGCTGTGGGTTCGATTCCCACTCGAGGAGTGGAAATATTTAATATTTCCATTTTCTTCGCTCTGGTGTCGAGGTAAAGCGCGGTGTTAAGTTCCGCCACTTAACACGCAATGCCTCCGAATTCGGCGGAAAGTGAGGAACGGGGTGTCTTAACACTAGGTTCCCTCTGCCTACCCTGCTGTGTGCGGGATATAGCGTGAAGCTATTTAATTTAATTTAATTTAGTTTTTTTTTAAACATTGAATATTGTATCAACTGAATCAAGTTGTCACCTTGTCATTGATTGTAAATTACTTATTGTAAGAAGAAATAGAAAGAATTGTTAATTGAAATTCAGTTACGTTTTACATAATCACAAAGAAAATTAAATATAAGAAACGTGATCACATTTTTATTTATTTTAAAATTATTTATGACTCTTATTTATCTCTTTTTCGTTTAATTTCTTCGCTCTGGTACCTACCTAGAAACGAGCGCGGCGTTAATTTCCACCACTCAACATGCAACACCAGAACGGACGATCAGAGCGGAGTGTCTTGACACTACCCTGCTGGGGGAGCAAAAATGTGAAGCTGTAAAAATATTGTATTACTTATATCAATCAATTTAAACAAGGAATTGAAATAATTATAAAATAACCTTAGCAAAACACTGAGCAGATGGTATTAGCATCTGCTCAGTGCTCGCAAGGCTTCACGTAAATCGAGTAATGGGCGTGTGATCGAAGGCAGCGTTAATCGTGTGCAGAATGCGCCTGACATGCTTAGAAAGCTTCTAATTATTTCGGGCTTCCTCTATTAAGTTGAGGTAATCTGGAGTAACTTAAACATATTGGCTCAGAAGATCAAAGTTACTGCTCTTATTTGGATGTCAATCTATTCAGTAGCCTTTTGGCCGTAGTAGCGCAACGATGATATATCATCGTCTGACTGTAAACGCGATTTATAGTGGGTTCGATTCCGGGGATTGATTATATGTAAATTATTTTTACTTTTGGCTCTGGTTATTAATATAGCCCATAGCCCACTGTTAAGTTCCACCACATACTGTTTTGATACTATGATCTCTTTGACTACCCAAATACAAGAAACGCGTGAACCCGATTAGTTTTCAATCTAGTAAAGATTAGAGGCCCGATCGCGGCTTTCCCCTGTGAACTGCGTAACTGTTTCGTTATATTGGAACCCTCGGGGGTGAATTTTTGAAAAATAAAGTAGCATATAACCTATATTTGACCCTGGGCTTTTTACTACTTTCATTCTAAATTTCATCCAAATCAGACCGGTAGATTAGCCGGGAACGCATAACAGACAAACAGACAGATTTTCGCATTTATAATATAAGTAGGGATGTTATAATATTGCGTATCTAAAACATCATATCATATATTATATTCAATGGCTATTACTATGCATATGTATTGTAATTGCAAAATATTACTTTGATATAACGTTTTGTAACCCTGTGTAACCCTGCTACGCCGAAAAAAGCGTGAAATATAAAAAATATATACTGATTTTTATTTTTATTCTATATTTTAGTTCAACAGCTAGGAAACGTCTCATTTCACAGTGACGTTGTAGGTTCAATTGGGTTCATATGTTATATATGTATCTTATAAATATATATTATACATTATATATTTATGTAATTATAACATATATTTTATATTTAATCTTTCATTTTGGAGAAATTGCTAAGTCAAGTACTTAAAATTCCAAACGGGCTATATTAAAATGGATTGATACTTGAATATATTATAATTTTAGCTATTTTTCAGCCATATTGATTGTTTTTTGATAAACAGAAGGTTGCGCTAAGTCACGCCACCCAATATCTCGACGCGTAATGTCAAGTCTTGATGTGTGGAGAAGTTAAAGCGTAAACAGTAAAAAAAATGACGCTTTTAAGCTATTCATTACTTCACAAAGAACCAATAAATTAAATATATATTTTGTATTTCATTTCAGGTATACAAAATTTATCATCGAGTGGCCGCCCTTCGAGTACGCGGTGCTGCTTACCATCATCGCCAACTGCGTGGTGCTGGCGCTGGAGGAGCATCTGCCCAACGGCGATAAGACCATCTTAGCACAGAATCTGGTAAGTCGGCTAAGTTTTATCACTAAAATGTACTTACTAACATATTATAAAATTGAATTTATAAAATAAGGTGACATATTTAACGATTTTCAAAAGTCTACATTATTTATATAGATGAACTATTTTTTTTTCGTTTTATAATAAGAAAAATATGTTCTATTAGTAATTAATTGGAATAAATGTTGTTTTATGAGAAAGAAAATTAATACGATTGGGTCATTACATTATATTGAAATGACATTTAGGAAATTCATGTTTCCTATTCTTTTTTTTTTTTGTAAAAAGTATCTTAATTTGTCACCAATCATTGAAATTAAAATAATGTATGAAATTAAAATATAAATAATAATGAAATTAAAATCTACGTTATAAATGCTGTAACAATTTATTATAAATATTACCGTTATCTGTTTTTTGTTTCTTGTTCGGTATACAAGAAATTGTTTAAATATACTTATAATTACTATTAGTGCATGATAAGACAGGTATTGTTTTATTTGTTTCAGGAAAAGACCGAGGCGTACTTTTTAGGCATATTTTGTGTAGAAGCCTCGTTAAAAATCTTAGCCTTAGGTTTTGTTTTACACAGGGGTTCTTATCTTAGAAACATTTGGAACATAATGGATTTTTTCGTTGTAGTAACTGGGTAAGTAAATTTTACTATTAACTTCTATGTAAATTAGAAATGATACCTAAAACTTATAAATAATCCATCATTGCATTCGAATATAGTATTGATTAAATAAACGAATTGGAATGCATGTAACTCACAAAAATCAAAAATTCTTCAATGCTTGGATATCAGGAGATATTTAAATATTGCACTTGCCTAGGTGTATGATAGTAAGTTAGGTAAGAATGGGGTTCTTACTTAAACATTCGATGACAAAAACTAGGTCGATGACGATTTTCGCCGAATACAACGTGGATGTTGACCTGCGGATGCTGCGCTCGTTCAGAGTGCTCCGCCCGCTCAAGCTCGTCTCGCGGATACCAAGTAATTCACAGTAATTGGCGAAAAGTTCAATAAACTTAACCTTTATATATTGTATAGAACGTTCTGGCTAGATGTGGTCCATGGAACTTTTTTGAACGTAGATGACACAGCGCTAGTTTTTTTGAAAATAGTACCTTTTACATTTTTAGAGAGAACGTAGCATCGATTTCTTGCCATTTGAGAATCGTTATAGATGAGTGGTTTTCGATTTTTTGTGATTTATTGTCGATGCTAAATGTACTTTGGATTTCGGTTATTACGTGTTGCATAATAGAATACATTTGTTATATTATTGTGTATTGTTATTTTTCAAATAAAACCCTAACGTAAGAATTTAGCTAAACACAACTACTTAGGTGTGAATAAATATGATATAGTTTAAATTTTGTAACATTTAACATGTGATTAGTTTAATAAAAATGTAACTAGAGACAATACTTAGATTGTAGATACTAAGCTAGTGACTGACTTTGAGTGTGTGTGGGAATATGGTTCTGAAATTTTAACTTTTAACGGTATTGCGTAGTTATCTCGAGCTTTCACGAGCATATTCCTTAGTAGTAATTTTATTATTAAGTTAGTTGCTAGTTCAAGCTATAGTATCGAGTGATATGTGTTTGGCAGTATCATCACGCAGCTGCCAATCGCGCCCGCCGACGTCGACTTCAGGACCTTGCGTGCCATTAGGGTGCTGAGGCCCCTTAAATTAGTATCGGGCGTTCCTAGTGAGTTCTAGAACATTCTTAGTTTAGCATTCGTAGACTCACCTATTGTAGCTTTTGCATAATTTGAACAAAAGTTGTTAATTCTTTAATCAAGTCTCAAATCATTGAGTTAGTTGCGTGACGCTCTTTAAATTAGCATTATAAGGCATTTTGTTTCAAATTATGCAATTGTATAATCACATGTTCTTGTGCACGATCACTGTAATTTTTCCATTTGCTGGCTTTTTAATGTTATATTGTATCGTTTTATTTACATTCATTACTATTTTCTTATTAACTTTATGGCGTAATATGTTAACATTACTTTTAATATTAATTATTACATGTATATAATCATCATTCGGTTACTTATGTAATTCGCAAATTGGCTTTTTAATTTCATCATTGTTAATCAATTATTGAGCCGTAAAATGTTTGTCAAAATTTGATTAAATATCATTCGGATATAATATCAAAATTTTTAGTTTTAAACGTTAATGTCGAATTTAATATGTAATGTCAGGGTTATAAGATAATTTTGTACGCAGGTTTGCAAGTCGTTTTGAAGTCGATCATCAAGGCGATGGCCCCATTGCTGCAGATCGGCCTCTTGGTGCTTTTCGCGATTGTCATTTTCGCTATCATTGGCCTCGAGTTTTATTCAGGGGCGCTACATAAGACTTGTTATAGTTTAGAAGATATTAGTAAGTATTTTTAATTCTTCAGCCAATATCATTCCAGGTAATAAAAACGTGTAGCCAAAGTAATGGTGCAATGACCTCGTAATTTAACTGTCAACTTGAGCATTTTACTTTGCAAAAACTACCAAAGTTTCTGTTCGGTAGTAAACAAATAAACTTGTGTTACTTTGTGCATCGGCCATAAATAGCAGGTATTGACCTAGTTGCCGCAGTGGTAGTAATTTCACGAACTTATGGAGAAATACAATTCATAGGAGACATAACCATACTTAACGATTCTTTGAGTTAAGTAAGTTTAAAAAGAGGATTTTATTTGTCTTAGGAATAATTGTAATTGCCCACTTAAATATTTTAGATAAAGTATTTGAGAACTTTAATTAGAACCAACAACAAATTAAGATTGATTTGTAAGTAATTCGATTGAATTTAATGAGTTGTTGCAGGAGTTGTATATAATTGAGTAAGTTAATTCGATTGTTAGGTTTTTAAAAGCATGTAGACTTTAAAGCAGTTAGTGCGAAATAAGTAAATCTAAAAAGAATCGAAACATGTTTCAGAAAAAAGTAAGGTATTTCATCGCACTTTAATTATGAAGTCTGCATATTCCATTAAGTATATATTACAAACCTATATATTACCTCTTATAATTTTTAACGAGTTATAGCTCGCAACTTTACTTGTGTGGAGTAGAAAACTTCAAATCCGTAAGAATTTTCTTCCCGTTAAAATTTTAACTTTCCAATACCAATAAATATAAATTATAGATCCCAAATAGGGTTAGGGATTTTCTATACTCCATGAGGAACGTTGCTTGCATGTTAAATTTCAATTTTCTCTAGCCAGTGATTTCGGCAGTACATTATCTATCAGTCAGAACAACATAATAGTTTTATATATACATAAAAATACAATTTAAGACAATAATCTCAAACAAAACAACCGTCCTAGCGCAGTGGGCGTGTTAATGTAAAAACGATGGTTGTGGCAATCCACAAATCAATATTTGATTGATAATATTTAAGTTTTCTTTTCTTCGCTCTGGTACTTAAGGCAAAAGCGCGGCGTTAAGTTACGGCACTCAATACTTCCATAATTAGTCGGATAATGGGGAACTAAGTCTACCCTGCAGTGTGCGAGATACAGCATAAACTATAAAACGTAAAAGCCACAAGCGTTTCGTATTTGTCTCATTTAAGTTTTGAGAAATACTCTCTTAGTGCTCTGCGCTACTATACTCCCTAAGGAACGTAATTATATATATTTTTTTAGCTTTCTCTAGCCAGCAGTTTCGACTGTGCGTTATCTACATATCAGTAACTGTAACTGGTTATGTTATTACTTATCCTATTCAAATATTGTAATCATAACTTCTCTTATACTGTACTTTGAAATTTACTTCTAAATATAAATAAAAAACATCTATAATTATTTTTAAAAATGGGTTAAATTATATTTTTATGTATGTATAAAACTAACAAACAATTAACCCAAGCAACCCCCAAAACAGATGAAGTAGTGAACGACGGCGACAACCCGACGCCGTGCAACGCGGACAACGAGACGCTGGCGCCGTACGGCGCGCACGTGTGCACCTACGACAGGAGCACGTGCCTCGAGAAGTGGGAGGGGCCCAACAGGGGCATCACGTCGTTTGACAACATCGGCTTTGCTATGCTCACGGTCTTCCAGTGTATCACTATGGAGGGTTGGACCGCTATATTATATTGGGTATTTATTTTTGTTTGAAATTAAATTAAGTATGTATTGATTATTATTTTGTTCTTCTTCGTCGTTACACTCTTGACAGAGTGGTCGTGGTCGTGGTCGTCAGTTTAGTGTTAATGGCGCGCCTCACGATCCCACGCCATTCTTTACGGATGGCTGCCTTCCTGATACATTCGGATATCAGGAAGGCAGCCATTAAAATTCGGATACGGAAGGATGTGAACTTGGGAGCCAGGCCGAGTTGTCTGCCTACTAAGTCATAAGTTCTATATTCTGCTTCGAAATTCTTATAAACTTATTTTAGCTTATTTCTCGCATATAATATGTTTTTTTTACATTAAGTGTGCGAAAAATATTTTGTAGCTGTGAGTGACACGAAATAATGTATAATTGATATTTTGAACCATATACAATCAAATATGTTTACTTTATATAAATGTAAAATATTTTAATACTCGCTTCTTCTTTCCATTGAAATGCATATCTATGTACAACAATAAAGTCTATATTAATTTTAATGGGAAGATGCAATATAATAATAATGCCTTCCAAAATGTATTTTCAAGGATATAGTATCCCTTGTTCACTGAAATATAAGTTTTGATTAAAATTTAAATTATAAGCTAAGTGATACCACGCTTACTATCTGATTTATGTCGTGTCCTAACAATCCTTATCATCAAGTACACCAAAAAAAAGTCGTAGGAAGTAAATTCCTGTCTTTTAGAAAATATAGTAATATTTTCTAAAACTAATCTTTGTTTCAGACAAATGATGCGTTAGGTAGTACGTTCAACTGGATTTACTTTGTGCCTCTCATAGTATTGGGTTCATTCTTTATGCTCAACTTAGTTCTCGGTGTCCTTAGCGGGTGAGTAACATTAATTTACATCTATATTGTGTAATTTTCGGTTTATATCATTTTTTCATAATGTAATGAGATATTTTTAAAGTTATTATGAAGAATATTGTAATTTGCATATACACTTTAAAAGCCAGTAGGGGCCAATCGTGACGCTATGGCACGAATGTGTGACCGTAAACGACTGGTTGTGGGTTCGTTCCCACTCAAGGAGTGGAAATAATTAATATTTCCATTTCCTTGGCTCTAGTATCCGAGGTAAAACGCAGCGTTAACTTCTGCCACTTAACACGCAATGCCTTCGAGTTCGGCGGAAAAGGGGGAACGAAATGTATTAACACTAGGTTCCCTCTGCCTACACTGCTGTGTGTGGGATACAGCGTGAAGCTAAAAATAATAAAGCTTCTGCGTAGCAGGACAGTCAAAGGGAATCTGGTGTAATCTTTACACTCTGTTCTCCACTTCCCGCCCGAAGTTAAGACGAAATTATCATCGTGTTAAGTGGCGGAAAGAAATACCGCGTCTTATCGTATGTACCAAAACAAAGAAATGAAAATAATACATAATTATTCTCTCGGTCGAGAATCGAATTCACAACCATCATGGTTACAGTCGAACGGTGTCCAACTATGTCATAATGAATGTATTGATATAGAATTACGTTTAAATACATAAATTATTTTATTTAAAAATATAAAATAATATACAGTGAGTTCTCTAATGAGAGAGGCCGTGTAGAGCGTCGAGCTCAATTCCAAAAGGAAAGAGCCCGGCAAATGTTCAACCAAGACTTTAACGGTTACATTAACTGGATCACTGAAGCAGGTCTGATTAAGTGTGGGATTTTGTATGAGCTCTGTACTGCTAGATATACAACCTATAAGAATATAAAAAACAAAAGTGTATTTTGATATATGTATAGTTTACAATAGACATTATAAGTACAGTAATGTAGTCGCTAAAAAGTATTGTTTTTTGAACATGTTTTTATTCTCATATTATTCATCTTCATCTTGAATTATTATATAGAAACGACTATTTTAACATTATTTGTTATATTTAAGTTAAAACACTATTGGCTCATTGTACCATTTGCTAGTTTATATCACGTGGCCGTATTTTCAGTGAATTCGCTAAAGAAAGAGAGAAAGTAGAAAATAGACAAGAATTTCTTAAATTAAGAAGACAACAGGTACTAGAGAGAGAACTCAATGGCTACGTTGAGTGGATATGTAAAGCTGGTAAGTAATTATTACCTGTGCTAGACGAAGATATTATTATTAATACTCATGTTGCTTATGAATTTACAGAGGAGGTAATATTAGCAGAAGAAAGGACGACGGAAGAAGAAAGAATGCACATAATAGAAGGTAATGAATCCATTTAAATTTAGTTGCCGATATTGACTACATTCTTAATGAAATTCAAATTATCTAAATTTATTTTTGATATGATAGCTCGAAGAAGAGCAGCAGCAAAGAAAAAGTTAAAAAACTTAGGCAAAAGTAAAAGCACAGATACAGAAGAGGAAGAACAAGACGAAGACTGTGGGGATGACGGTCAGTACAGTATTCATATAATATGAATGTTTCATGTGTGGTGTTCTCATTAGAATTCTTTTTGAGTAAATTATTAATCCTTTTATTTCTAAAGATAGTCCGTAAAAATTTCAGAATTGTTACCTTTCTTAGTTTATTAATTTTAAATTTATTGTAAAACTGTGTGTAATAAAAACAGATCATTAAGTAAATGTTTATCAGCTGTTTTATCTATCTAGTGTAACTTTAAACTATGTAAATAGTCTACTATCATTTAGTTCTATTAACTCTCTTTAAAGAAATGAATGTTGCATGTCGTTGTTTCAAAATTTAATTCTTGTACTCATCCATTTCCATACGTATTCGTACTGTATTTGTGTGTTGGTTGTTTACAGTTCCAAAGAAAAAGCAAGGTATGGGATCAAGCGTGACGCTGGTAGAATATTCCTTTTCATCTTCTTTGTAGATCTAGCTTAGATCTAGAATTAGGAATAGCGTACCCTGATCCCTTATAAATAACAACCATATTGATCCCACTTATTTATTATTTTTAGATATTGAATTTAGAAACTAGGATTTATATTAATCAACAATAGAAAATTTTACTAGCTGACATTTTTTTCCTTACGAAAGCTTACATTATACTAAATTATAAAAGTTACCTTATAGCGTAACGCTCAAAAATAATATTCTGCAAGAAATATTCAATTAGTTATTTATCCCAAAGGACGGTGGTTAAGATTTATATGCAATAAATATCGGATAGCATTGCCGATAGAATTTCAACACTTTCAGAAGCCAATTACTATACGTTCAGTGCTGATATGTTTTAGAAATCACATATATATCTGCAAATTATGAAAAAAATGATTTATTTTTTGTTATTTTAAGTTTTTCAATAAAATTGGAACTAATTTGGAAACCTAACTTTGGTCATAGTTAGTTTAAATGTCAATATATTTTAAAAGACTATACTTTTATTATCAGCAAGGTTTTTAAAGTTAGTTCCAATATTCTGCTATTATATTTTATGGCACATTTTTGTATAAAATGCGATTATGATTTTGCCTCAACAAATTGCGTTTAACGACACAAATTAGATACGTAGAATATTTTAAGAAATTAAACCGTTATACTAAAACTTATTGAATACTGCAGGTTTTTTGAAAAGCAAAGCGCGAACAGCCGGCAAGTGTGCGAATTTCTGGAGAGCGGAAAAGAGGTTTCGTTTCTGGATCAGACATACAGTGAAAACGCAGTGGTTTTATTGGTTTGTTATTGTGCTGGTGCTTTTCAACACAATATGCGTAGCCGTTGAGCACTATAGACAACCTAAGTGGCTTACTTCATTTTTATGTGAGTGATTCTTTTTATAATAGTATTCTTATATATCTTATAATAATTTATAATTGTTTTATCGTATGTTTATATACGTAAAATTCTCGGGTTAAGGTTTATAATGATAAGTAGGAATTATTTGTTAACTATTTAATGCTTTACTTTAATAGGTAATATGTCCAATATTCATAAACTACTTTAGAGTTATAAACATTTGTTTGCAATACACTTATAATAGTGGAACTGTTAAAATAAGAATGTAATTATTTTGAAATCAGACTGGGTTCTCTTGGTCTGTATTAAAACAATGTAGTATTATATTCTGCTATAACACATAATCTAGATGGCAGAGAACGTCACTGTGTTAAGAAGTGACAAGAAATTCTAATTTAAATTCCAAATAGTAATCAATTTCAATTAATACGTAAGGCTGCGTTAATACTAACATTAACCTTTATTATATATCTAATAAACATTTTCTTATTCCAGACTATGCCGAATTTGTGTTCTTGGGGTTATTTATGATGGAGATGTGGGTGAAAATGTATGCCCTCGGGCCGCGGATTTACTTCGAGTCCTCTTTCAACCGCTTCGACTGTGTCGTCATATCCGGCTCCATATTCGAAGTGGTCTGGTCAGAAGTAAAGGGCGGCTCTTTCGGTCTCTCTGTCCTTAGGGCGTTGAGATTGTTGAGGATATTTAAGGTGATATACCCTTATTTTTACTATTCTATTATATCGTATGATAATTTTTATCATAAAAATGATATGCAGATGCATTATTGTTGTGGTTCAATGGGACAGTGTCAGAAAGCACTGTAAAACAAGTTTGGTTATAATTCATTTTTTGCTTGGGGAAATGATTTTAGTAAAATTATTTTTATTTCTCCGTTCTGGTAAAACCTTTGTCTTTGTTGCGTTCTTTAATTTCACAAGTTATTCCGCAACGTCATAAATGCAGGCAGGATGTCGAGTATGGAGTCGTGGCACTCTCTACCTCTAATGTCATACGAAAAAAAGGTTAAAGTTAAAAAAATAGATACTGGATAAATAATACATAATTTGTCAATAATTTTTGTAACTGTTATGCCTTATTATTTGTACTAATATTAATTGTGGTGTTTCAGGTCACAAAATATTGGTCGTCGCTACGTAATCTTGTGATATCTCTTCTAAACTCAATGAGATCTATTATCTCGTTGCTGTTCCTTCTATTCTTGTTCATTCTTATCTTCGCTCTGCTTGGGATGCAATTGTTTGGTGGACAATTCAACTTCGAAGGAGGCACGCCGCCAACAAACTTCAATACATTTCCGATCGCACTGCTTACTGTCTTCCAGGTAAAGTATATTTTAAAAGAACTTATATTGATACTTGTTATGATTTTTATACGTGTTGAGGAAATAGCAAAAATAGCTTAGTTATTTGTGGTCATCATGGTATAGGCTATGTCTACACTGAAGGAATAATTATGAGTAATATTAATTTATACAAGTTTATATAAATACACCGTGATTGTTCACAGACCATAATGTGATTATTATTATTTAGGTATAGAACAGAAATATTAAAATCAATGCAGCATTCAATGTCTTTTGAGTAGCCTGCAATTGGGGAATATAAGATTCCTTCTGCCTACTTTACAAAGTATAGGATTTTCTAATGGTATAACCTAAGCAGTACGGACAAGTGGTTTGTTAATCACCTTTTGTTAGTCCTTTCTGAACTGTTGTGTTTTTTCATGTTACTTACCTAGGCTATAATAATTTTGGAATTGAATCTTATTATGTCCCAAAAAAACATACACATTACATAATTTTCGTTTTTTTTCACCAGATTTTAACAGGCGAGGATTGGAACGAAGTGATGTACGATGGAATCCAGTCTCAAGGCGGTATACAAAGTGGCATGATCTATTCACTGTATTTTGTCATACTTGTACTGTTTGGCAACTACACGCTGTTGAACGTGTTTCTTGCTATCGCCGTTGACAATTTGGCTAATGCTCAGGTATGATTTTAAATTAATTATCATATAGATTTTGCTTTGGTTTATATAGAAAATGTAAGGAAAAATTCTTTGAAATTGAACTAAAGCAAAGTCTGGCATATATGTATCTGTGAACATTTAAATGGTTGTGTGTCACCGTCAAAGCTCCATTGTAAATTTGACGCCGCTTTTCGTGTAAATGTAGCCGTTTTATATTTACAGGAATTAACAGCGGCCGAGGAAGAGCAAGTCGAAGAAGACAAACTTGCTGTAAGTAATATGTATTTAATGTTAGGCTTTAACTTATATTCTATTTCACTCTAATAACTTCAAGGATTGTAGCCATGAGTTCTAGGTATATTATACATATGTTACTAACTTTTATATATAAATAACATAAAATTACGTATTTTTTCGACTGATTAGGAGTCAGAGAAACTTGGGGTGGACGGATCGCCACCTCTAGACATTAGTCAGTCATCAGCGAGTAGGAAGGTAAAGAGTTGAACGAAGCATTTGCTTGAACGTCAATGGTTGTGGTAGCTTAAAATATTGTTGAATACTATGTTCATTACATATTTACGCTAAAAATGCTAATTATAGTAAGTTTCTTAATTAGTAGTACATTATGAAGCTAGCTCATTAATATGTGGAATAGATCAGCAATATTATAAGTATAGTCGTCTGGATCAATGTGCTTCTGTGAGGCGAATGTCGAGAGAAGATCTCCAATATTTTATTATATTATATCAATAAAAATAGATGCAAAAAATTTCGTTTATAGGATGTTTATTGTTACGTCAATGTTTTCATTTTTCGGTCTAAACCGAACCAGCTAAGTTATGATGATTTTTTTTTTGTTTATATTTATGCTTATTTTTTTATATTACTTAATTGGATATTTTATTTGGTTATTAAAAAATTTTGTCTTCTAGCAATGCATGTCTGTCTGACGAGGAGAGAACATTTTTTTATATTTGATGTGAATGTTAAAATAAGGTTACATTATAATAATTTTATTAAAAAAGAAATTAAAAAGGTATAGAGTTTAAATCTCTTATACTAAATTAATAATCATAATATGAATATTAATAATTTAGAGCTAGCTGCAGAAGAAGAAATATGCCAGAAGTATAATCATTTTATTTTATTTAAACATAAATTTAAATGAATGTTGAATTTTTTAGAACAAAAAGAAGGAAGAGGCCAAAAAAGATGAAGAAGAGATACCAGATGGACCAAAACCAATGCTGCCATATTCGTCCATGTTTATTTTGTCACCTACTAATCCGTAAGTTGATTATTTTACAGAATGCATCAAGATAATAAAATTCCACAGCTTATTTTAGATTTACCACTAGATAAATTCAAAATCATTGTAAAAAATACTTTAATAAGTAAAGCTTATTACTCTGTACTCTCCGTTATTATACTCCCCGTATTTAAAGGATAAAAATGCGTGGAATTAATCTGAATAAGTCCAATGCCGGTTAGCTACAATTGTACCAATAATAAAATTGTATTTTATATATTTAAAAAGAGCAACTGTTGAGTTTCTGGCCGGCTCTTCACAGCGGAACTGCCTTCCGAGTCGGTGGTAGCTTTATGTACATTTGACGATTCAAAAGTGCTTTCAAAAATCTATTTGAATAAAGATATTTTGAATTTGAATTTGATAATCTATTCTCTACTTTTCGCTAGACACATTGACTAGAGGCAGAACTTAAGTCCGCACTTTCAGGGTTCAGGCGGAAAGAGCATAGCAAAAAATGATTTTTTTTTTATATAATCATTTTACCAGGTGGAAATCGAACCCACCGCCAATCACGTCAGTTACTGTTTTATTGCTAAGTTCAAATTGCATTTTAATAAAGTACTCAATATATAAAATGACTGTATACTATATTCATTGTTATTTTGATTGTTACAGCATTAGACGAGGCGCACACTGGATAGTAAATTTAAGATATTTTGATTTTTTTATCATGGTAGTAATTTGCATGAGTTCTGTGGCGTTAGCAGCGGAAGACCCCGTAGTCGAAGAGAGTGACAGGTGATATAACTTTTTTTATAGTTAACTAAAATTTTGGAATAATATAAAGTGTATTTTCTTAAATATATTTTTATTTAAAAGAAAAATTTACATGAAAATATTTTTTCAGTTAAAATTATAACTTTTAGTCTTTCCACATACTCATTGCATTCTACATGTTTTATTTTATTACACTTTTGTGCTCTAATATAATAAAAAGGAATTCGTATACTCTTAATTTCTACTAAGGAATTGGACACATATACATTTTATATTCCATGTCGATTTTGTATTCAGTCGATTTTAATAATAATATCTCATTGCACACAAATATTTACGATTCTCACCATCATACGTAAATGATTTAAAGTAACTTAATTTACAACTTTTATAACCATCCTATTATGAATATAAACAGAAACAAAGTGTTAAACTACTTCGACTACGCGTTCACTGGCGTGTTCACTGTGGAGATGCTGCTCAAGATAGTGGACCTCGGCATCCTGTTCCATCCCGGCGCGTATCTGCGCGACCTCTGGAACATCATGGACGCCGCCGTCGTCATATGCGCCCTTGTCAGCTTCGGTTTTGAGATCGGGTTAGTTTTGATTTGCTTGTTGATAGTTGGGTTATTTGGTGTATATTTATATTTTTGGTGTATCCCGCAGGATAGGCAAGGGTGCCAAGCACTAAGACACTTCGTTCTCCATTTGTGAATTATTTTTCACCAATTATATTTCCCTAATGGGAATGGTGTATATTGGTAATATTTTTTTGGCACCATAGCGAAGAAATGAAAATTTAAATATAATAGTTCCACTGACTGGAAATCGAACCTACAACCTTTGCGTTTCAGTCAGACGCTGTCTCACTGCACCACGAAAACCCTAATATATTTATAGTATTATATATTACTTAATAATTAACTATAATATTTTCTCATATTTTTCTGTTTGTTGCAGAGGTGTTAAAAAGGGGGCGGGGCAGAATCTGTCCACAATAAAATCGTTAAGAGTGTTAAGAGTGCTCAGACCTTTAAAGACTATAAAACGTGTTCCAAAATTAAAAGCAGTGTTTGACTGTGTTGTGAACTCTTTGAAAAATGTCATAAACATTCTCATTGTGTATATATTGTTTCAATTCATATTCGCTGTAATTGCGGTACAACTTTTTAATGGTAAATTTTTTCACTGCAACGATATCAGTAAGAATACATTTGAAGACTGCCAGTAAGTATATTCTGTTTTATATTAATTAATTTTATGCAATTTCTGAATTATTTTTTATAAAGGTTTTTTTATAGGTTTATAGTTCTTTTATTTAAGTTCATTAAGAGAATTAAAAAATTACGTTTTATGGTTACATAAAATGTAATTGATTTTGACCTGTAGGACAATGCATTTAATTATGAATAACTCTATATGGATATACCAGGCTCACAATCATCGCGTGTATACTTCCTAACTGCATCATAAAATTGTCAATTGCCTAATCTTCAAATATTATCTAGCGAAGAAAGCAAAAAAGAAAGAGCATTAGACACTAGCAATTTACTTCTGCCCTTTTTTCTTGTTCTTCTATTCAAAGTCAAATCATTTTATTCAAAATAAGAAGTTACGTGCTTCATTTTTTGAACGTCAAGCAATTTACCACCGGTTCACAAAAATAATGCCTCAGACCTGAGAAGAACCGGCGTAAGAAACTCGACGGGACGATTTTTTTATTTATTTTTTAAATCCAGCATTACAGATATTATTTAATTATATATTGACAATGATACCTTTGAAAAAGCTTGGAGCGAGCATTTTATTCCCAAGGCTAGTTATCATTCAAAAAATTCATTAGTTAGATAATAACCCTTAACACACAAACGTATCTTCACAATTTTTGAATTATGATATGGAACACTTGTACGTTTTCTGGGATCCTATTGTTAAAGCGTATACATTGTCCCATGAAATTATGAATTCGATGCAATCGAGTTACAGGCGCTATTTTATAATAGACAACTTATTATGATCTGCACAATGAAAAGCTTTCCTTACTAATATTTTGATAACTTTTTGTCTACATTTTGTATTATTTAGTCATAATAATATCAATTCAACAGAGGATCGTACTTCATGTACGAACAAAACAGCCTGTTGCCGCGAGTGGCGAAGCGCCAGTGGACGACGCAATCCTTCCACTACGACAACGTCGCGTCCGCCATGCTCACGCTGTTCGCGGTGCAGACGGGGGAGGGCTGGCCACAGTAAGATTTGATAACATTTTTTTATATATATCTCTATATATTAAGATATGTTTTGTTCTCTTAAAATTATGTAATTTTTGATTAATAATATAATTTATAAAAGTGAAGTTTAAATATTTCAAATTATATTAAGAGCAGGGTAAATTATTGTATTCTTAATATTATATAGTTATTGATTATATAACATAATTTATAAATGTACCAACAGTTTAATGTTTAAATGTACTGGAATATTAAATAATTAATATTTGTTCAGTAGTGTTTGCATTAACAAAATAAACTGTAAATAAGCCGTAGGCAGATAGATTTAGAAAATTTAACTTTATATAACTAAAATATAAATTAATCAAGTTAATCAAGTAAAAAATCGCTAGATAGCTAGTAAGTCATAATATAAAAATATACATTCGATTATAAATGGAAGTTTTCAGAACATATAGCTTTCATAAAAACTATGTATATATTGGTCCTCGTCTGTTTCACTGAAATCATCTATTGTTCATACATACATATTAAAACTCACATTATTTATTTACAGAGTATTGCAAAATTCAATGGCGGCCACTTACGAAGACAGGGGACCCATACAAAATTTTCGAATAGAAATGTCCATATTTTATATAGTTTACTTTGTGGTGTTTCCGTTCTTCTTTGTCAACATATTCGTAGCTCTTATAATTATTACATTTCAAGAGCAGGGTGAAGCTGAGTTGCAAGACGCTGAAATAGAAAAGAATCAGGTAAATTTTATATACAGATTATAGTACGCGCATTCTAACTTGAAAGGTCTGAACTTAGCTGCAATAGACGTCGCAGAACTGACTTTTAGGGAATGTTTGGTGGCAAGAGGTAGTGAGCGAGAGACAAATATTAGTGATTCCATTACACATAGTGTTTTGGATCTCAATAACTCGTCAACTCTCATTGACTAATTAACTGCGCCTGTGCGAAATTTCGAAAAGCGTAGATGTGACTGGTCAAGATAAAATGCGCGTACTATATAATCTTTATATTTTTCTTCTTCAGATGTTATTTTTATTATTATTAATATTATTTTAGAAATCATGTATAGACTTCACGATAGAAGCGCGGCCTTTAGAGAGGTATATGCCAAGTAGAAGGGGAAGCCTTAAGTACAAAGTGTGGAGAATAGTTGTCTCTACGCCTTTTGAGTACTTCATCATGGCTCTTATTGTGCTAAACACATTGTTACTCATGATGAAGGTATGTATACAGTCTTTGTATCATATTAGCAATACAACGATATAACATTAATTCTATAACAATATTCTCTGACTTACACTTAATATTACGACGAACTGAACAAATATAGCACCGTATATGTGAGAAGTAGACAGCGATCACTTATACCAATTACCAAGTAGACGAAGAAACCGTTGGAGTTAATCACAAGGCACAAAATAGTTTAGCCGCCTTCCCTACGAATCACGACGGCTTGCACCGTAAAGTAAAAAGTATTGTTATCCATAACGTGCAATCGTTACCGTATACGTAATATATCTATAATTTACAATATATCAAACATACTATAGTATTACGGATGAAGTTGTAAATCAGTACGTGTCTCATATTGGCCTAACTTAGTGCTGCCAAATAACAAACATAACTTACACAAAACACTACACAAAATTTATATATTCCGGCGTCAGTGTACACAGCAATGGAATGCGCCGTTTTTGAACCAGAGCCTTTTATTACCATCGAGTGTATCGTCAAATATTTTCGTTGTTTATTTGTGTTTTCTGTTGTGTAATCCTGTTCCTTGCTTGCTATACATTAATATTTATGTATAAGTGTTTATGCACGATATGCCTATCCTTCCTGCACATTTTCGGCACAAGTTATCACATTTTATTTTATGTATATCCGTGCTTGTGAATGCACAATATCTCTGGAATCAGGTCGAGAATGAAGCCATTCATGTTGTTCGTGTTGCATGATTCTTAAATAAAGCCCTATTCTTGTCTTTTGTGTGAAAGATCTGCATGATTGGTAGAAAGGCCTTCTGCCTAATAAAATTTAATGGCTTCGGGCTGCTTCATGTACGTCTATGTTCATGTGACTTTTACTAATATAAAATGTTAGCGAGTGTACGAAATTTAATGAATAAATAATGAAAATGCTGAAAACATTCACCGATACCACATTTAACCCTCATTGTAATTTTGTTTTGCTATTTAATTTTAACCACATATTTATTTATATATTTGTTTTATTGCATCTTATTTTTGTTTTTCACCAATAATTAGAATTCATTAACACTCATCTTCAACGTAGTGACTTAGATTTTTTTACTCCTAATCTTACTGTGTTCAATATTATGTTTATTTACGAGAACCCAAATAATACTTTTGACAACATTAACAATTGCATTCCATACATTACTTTTATACTATATTATTCTATTCCGAAGTCAGTAGTACGCATCAAATAACAAATAAATATTTTCATTGCCATGGGTTTATCTGACACGTCATCACATAATGGCAGTACTATAATCAAAATGACGTCTACGCGGAGATCCTCAAGTATTCGAATATGGGGTTTACTGGAATGTTTTCTGTGGAAACGGTGTTGAAAATCATCGCTTATGGTGTCAAAGTAAGTACACAAGCTACACAGTTGAAACTGACACATATTGAGTTTTAACGAGTAGGAAGGGATAATACTGATGTTACAAATGTACTCTTTCTGCAAATAACATAATATTTTATGTATTTCATGACTGTATGCGGGATTATTTCTAGCCAAGTAAATACTAACCCTTTCCACGTATTCCCTACTGATTTCTCTCTGATAGTATCTATAATTTGATTGCTGTTCCTTGTGAAGCATGGCCTTTATTGTTGCATGTAGCACATGTGCGTCCATCACTAAATCTATAAAGCTCTTGTGTTTCTAACAGTGCTTGCTACAAATGTTAGTATGCTGCTGATGCTAATATTCAGGTGAGATTTTCCAAGCAACTTGGTTGGAGACATCATCTACGGCTGGATTAAGGGGTTAGTACAACTAATCTTATTATGCGATAAAACTGTTAAAATACCTATAAAACTGTAATAAGTGTTATCTGTGACAGCATGTCAGCATGAACAGTGGCCTCTGCATGAAACACGTGCACTATTCACAAATGACTGGAACAAAACAATATAACACACTGAATTGTTGGCTCGATTTCGGAGCTCACAACAGAAACAGACACAGACACACGTACTTGAAAACAATCATAATATTTGTAATATTAAAACATAGCGGTTAGCAACGTACTACGTTATTTGAACGAAGCTAAATGCTAGAACAGTTTCGGCTAATGTTTTTATTTAGGTTCCTTAGAATAATATTAATTGGTACGTAAATTTTTATTAGCATCTAGCTTAGTATTAATGATTTTATCTTAAAAAACATTGGTCTTGGTTTTGTGTTAGTTTCACGAGGCTCCACCGCTACTCATGGACATCTTAACAGTCATGAACATAGTCTTTACGTTCTTCTTTCTCCTCGAGACCGTTTTGAAGTTAATTGCCTTCGGATGTACGGTAAGAATGAATCACTTTTTGATTAGCATAACATTAAAATTATTGTAATTAGTTCTTAATTATAAGAATGATTGAAATGTACTAATATTAAGCTATGATTATATACGCCCAATTGATTTTTATCTGTATCAGATAAATGTTGAAGATTCTTATTTTACAGTAACAATATTAAATCAGTTTTAATATTAGTAAAGTTTAAAGTATGTAAATACTTATTTGATATATGTGTAATATTATAAGGAGATTTTTTTAAAGGAATGTGCATGTAGAAATAATATTGGTTTATATGAGAAACTTCAACAATAGGTTCGTGTGTTTATACAGAACATTTTAATTTTAGTTAAACTTAATATTCAATACTGACTTGAATATATTTAAAGCTAGAAAATTATTTAATAGAACATTTATGACATGCTGCTTATTTTATGACAATAATTTTCAATAGATTTTACTTACACCTAATTATATTTTTAGACTATAGGCAAGAAGTTTTGCATTTTTAGATATTGATGAAATAGAAGACGAAGAGAGATATCCTAACTCCTGTCCTTTTTTCCTTCTCATACCTAACATATGGAAAGCGTACATTTGTATACTAATTATAATTTATTTTGACATTTTTAAGATAATATTTTAATGATATTTAATTATTTTAAGAATCGTATACACTAAAATGTTAATCGTTAACTTATAATTACAGAATTTTTTCAAAGACCCTTGGAATACCTTTGATTTTATTACGGTCATTGGAAGTATTATTGACGCCCTCATCATGGAATTCGGCGTGAGTATTAACAATCTTATAAAATTGTTAAGTTATATTAGTAAACTAATTTATTATTTTACAGTGTCACTGCTTTTGTGATATATTCATAAATTCTAAGATATATCCTGATTACAGAGCGACCTCGCTGAAAACTGTGCTGACATATCCTGTCAGCAGGTAAAGAATTAAACCTTTGATTGCTAGGAAAAATTAGAATGTTTTGTAAAGAATTATTGGTGGTTTAGAATTTTGTTTAAAATATCCAGTTAATATTTGGTAGTGCTAGAAGATTTCTAACATTTTGATCTCTAGTTACATTATAGCTTCGAATAGGTATCGTGTGCTAGGTGTGACTTGTGATCTTAGACTTGTCGAGTTGGTGTTACTTGTTTGATAAATCTAGATTATGTTTTAAGTGCTAGAATTTGAAAATTAGTCGTGTTATTCAATTGTGGAAGAATCATTTTTTGTTGTTTACTATTAGTTACCCTGTCGTATCAAAAGTAATATTTGGCCATTCCATATCGTAAACATCCAACCAGATCAGATTCGCTAGATATCCTAGTATAGCAAATCCATATTTTTTCTGAAGATTTATATTTTTAAAATTTTTAGCTAATATATAGTAAAATTAGAGCTGTTGAGATATCAAGCTTCTTTTGTATTTATATATTTGAACTTTGTTCATTTAATACTCTTTCACTATGTTTTGCCTGAACTCCAATGATGAGTTGAAAAATGAGTGTGAATTATAAAAATTAGGAGTATTTATTATGTACACAAAGTACATACATATATGGCAGCAAAAACATGGTGAATACATGTTTAAACATACATAAATCGACATGACTAAATGTTTGATTAAACCATTATATCGTATTTAACAACCTCCATAACTTATGACTTTTTTACAGTATTAAAATTTTGTGTTCCATCCCTCGCTTTTAAAAAAATATACGAAAATTCCTTACAGTTTTTTGTAGAATCCTTGAAGTAATAGTAGGTTAGTTAATTTTAAAAAATAACATTTAATTTCTTCTTAGGTTGTCATAGAGTACATATTATTTCAATTGTAATATTAATGCTTTAATAAATTACTCGCTAATTACAGAGGGTGAAAGAATTGGCTTTGTAACTATAGAATTGGACATTTGTTTACATAAACAACTGAATTATAATTTAATCACTTTTATTATAAATTTTAAATATGACATAATAAATATTCCAGGAGAACACATTCAACGTAGGTTTCCTCCGCCTTTTTCGAGCCGCGCGACTGATCAAGCTGCTTCGACAGGGCTACACTATTCGAATACTTCTATGGACGTTCGTGCAGAGTTTTAAAGCCTTACCCTATGTGTGCCTTCTAATCGCGATGCTATTCTTTATCTACGCCATTATCGGGATGCAGGTAAACCAATATTTGACTATAATAATATATTAATTGTGTATATCAATGTATTAGTTTTGTAAATGCATATAATTTTTATATGTACATATGTAACTTTTTAAACTTCTTTGTTAATAAACGTTTTATTTCACCTTTAAGTACAAATAGTTGTTATTATCCGAAAAATAGGAATTAATTAAAAATATGTTCTTTTTGCACAGGTGTTTGGTAATATAGAGTTAGCAGCAGAATCTGATATGAACAGACATAACAACTTTAGAAGTTTTATACAAGCGCTCATGTTATTATTTAGGTAAGTTAATAATTTTAAACTATTTCATATTAACAATAACTTCACTTGAAATGTTGTAAGTACATATTGCAAATAAATTTTAACAGCTCTAAGAGTCGCAATAAGGAACTGCCCAACTTACGTTCTTTTTATTGGCTTCACGCTTTTCCCAACATATCAAGATAGTCAGCGATCACTTAGTGCCATGACACTCTGTTCTCCATTTTCTGCTTGAAATTTGCCCCACTGGGTCTTGATCACGGAAAAATGGAAATAATAAAATTATGATAATTCCACCGAGTGGGAATCGATCCATCAACCAATCACGATTGCATTCAAATGCACTTTTACTACTCCAAGATGGTCTCAAATGGATAATTTATTGCTAGCTATATTTTGTCATTAAAATTTAAAAACAACATTTTCAGATGTGCTACGGGCGAGTCGTGGCCGAATATAATGTTAGCTTGCCTAAAACCAGCCAAGTGCGACAAGGCGGCTGAAAAGTCCGCCAACGAGCCCTGCGGAAGTACATTAGCATATGCTTATTTCGTATCGTTCATATTTTTCTGCTCTTTTCTCGTAAGTCTCCATTCCCTTTTTTATTTTTTGAATTTTAGCGAAAAAGTTAGTAATATTCAAATTTAATAATTTCCAGATGTTGAATTTATTCGTTGCTGTCATTATGGATAACTTCGACTACTTAACAAGAGACTCGTCCATCTTAGGAGCGCATCATTTGGATGAATTCGTTCGAATATGGGCGGAATATGATCCAAATGCCACGTAAATATTTATTAACAAGCCTTACGGTACATTATTGATTATTTTTGAATTTCTTTATATATAATTTCTAATAATATTTTATTCCAGAGGGAAGATTCATTACACAGAAATGTATGATATGCTGAAGAATATGGATCCGCCTCTAGGTTTCGGTAATAAGTGTCCAAACAGACTAGCGTACAAGAAGTTAATTAGAATGAACATGCCACTGGACGAAGAGGGGAAAGTCAACTTCACCACTACACTTTTTGCCTTAATCCGAGAAAATCTCAGCATTAAAATGAGATCCGGTAACAATTTAACTATAATATATCTTTATATAGCTTTAAATCAATCAAGAAATTCCTTATGCTTGTTATTTTAAATATACTGTCCAGTCTACTACTAGGCCAGTCGTGGCATAGGGGCACAGTGGGTTCGATTCCCTGTTGGGGAGTGGAAATATGCTACCATTTTTTTCGCTCTGGTGTCAAGCCAAAGTCTCCAGAATTCGGTAGAAATTAGGAAACGAAGTGTCTTAACACTATGTTTCCTCTGCCTACTCTGCTATGTGCAGGATACAGCGTGAAGCTAAAGAACCATAGAGTTATAATCAGTAATAAAAAATACACAATTATTACATCCGTTAAAAAATCCACAATTACCTTATTGTTTTATAAGATGGATGAAATATATCAATTAGATTTATTATTGAGGCATTTTTATGTATGTTATAGCTGAAGAAATGGACCAAGCTGATGAAGAACTCAGGGAAACAATAACAAACATTTGGCCGCTACAAGCGAAGAAGATGCTAGATTTGCTGGTGCCTCGAAAAGATGTTCTCAATGCAGGAAAACTAACGGTTGGAAAGATTTACGCAGGACTTCTCATCCTCGAGAGTTGGAGATCGACTAGGTTTGGCAAGAACGAGCCAAAGGTTCCGGTAAGTCATCAAATTATTGTTAGAATCAATGCACCCCTGTCGTTTTTATATTTCCTTCCACGTGGTTACTTATTAAAATTGCAAAGTTTAATTACTTTAGGCGTAGTTCAACTGAAGTCGATTAACGTGTGTGGCTAAATTGAAATGTATGTTTCTGCACACTTTTAGTAAATTTGAGCCAAGTGTATACTTTCGTCGTTAGGATTACTAAATTCACGATTAAAGTAGTGTTTGTTGATGGACCCTTAAAATCCCTGTTTAGATTTATGGAATACACTTAATAGTTAGATAACTATAGTTTGTTGTTATCGTCCCGTGGATGTATTGTTGTATACTAAGGCTTATATAAATTTGTGTCAGCCTTGAACAGAATTGAACCACCAAAGGGTGATTGGCTATCTATAAAGAAACGACTTTGAAAATTTCATTCATTTCACAACAATACAATATCACTTTAGTTGAAATCGACTCACAATGAGTCGACTACATTGGTGGTTTACTTTTCAGGCATTCAGCGAGAATAGCCCTACGGCCAATCAGCCGGTAGTATTTAATGTTTTAAGGAACGAAACTTTGACTACCTTTTTCTTGCACTATTATAGAACATTTATTTATGCATTTGTTTTTATATAAACTTCTTCCGCATCGTGTTTAAATAAAGTTTTTTTGAAATACAATTACAAAAATAGCGACCGAATAACACGATGGTACACGAAGATCTTTAATCATTTTACTAGCGTGATTTGAAATATTAGTAATTAGCAACTTAAACAGATTTAGCCATAGTTACTGACGCACATCACCTTGTAGCGTGGACAAAACTGTGATGACTTCATTGATACACATATTTGTCCAAATAACCGTTAGGTCGTAGTAAGCCACAATCAAATCATATTTGTGACCTGTCCTATAGTTGCAAAATTCGTAAATAGTTTAGTAAGCGATTGTGTGTGTTGATCCTTAGGCGTTTCTGTAGTTATAGAAGTGTGTCTTTACGTAGCTGTCTTTTCCCATTAGTGCAGTGTTTTTCCGACTCGTTCGCTATTTTTAAATATATCAAATTTTATTTATTTACAATTATAATATTTCTACATTTCTATTACTTGCAAGCGCATGATTTGACTTTTTACTACTACAATTTACAATCAAATTTTACTTTATTTTACTATTTCAGTTTATTTCAATTACATTTTGGCTCAATTTGTATCATTATAGAAGCCTGATGTGATGGTTTTATTGTGAATCCACTTCAACGCTTCTCCGCTACGCTATTATTTGCAAACATTAAATAAAAAATAAAGCGTGAAGATCAAGCATTTGTAAATGAAACATACGCATGTTGCAATGATCAAATACTGTATATACCTAAAATATGTCACTATCCAGATAATATATTATATTAAACCATCAAACCAATTGGAGTTGCCTCTGGCTTCAAAATGCTGCACATAATTAAAGGCACTAAATATATTCAAATATGCTTTTATCAATTACAGCTCCCCGCAATTACACATTTCTCCGAAGTTTTTCATGTTACAGAGTATTCATCACCGTATATGACAACATTTACTCAAAACATAAAAAGTTGTAGGGGTCTTAGAAGTTTCAATCTGTCATCTCTAACACGACAACGACATTCCATGTTCGATTTCATGGTCATGGTCCATAGTACTTTACACAGAACACGAACAGAAATGACACTAAAACGACTCCAGCATGGATATGTATTGATTAGGAGGTTTGCGCATACTCATGTAGGTAGTATGTTATATTGAAATGGTATCGGTAAATGGTGACATGAGATTGCGCAAGTTTTGGGAGAGTGGGATGATGTGGGGTGCGTGGTGCAGAAGGCGTCAATCTTAAACTGCCTGCTGGATGCTGCGGCGGCCGGGTTGGTCCCGGGTTCGAGGACTGGCTCTTTGAGCCATGAGATACCGGGGATTGGAGAGGGCCACCATGAAGATCCGCATACGATAGCCAACCTCGCTAAACGTTCAACAAGAAGATCATTCAAGTAAGTTGCCCAGTTCTTTAATTCATGTAAAACTAATAAAATGAGTATATAAAAAGTTGTAATTAGTGAAAAATGTTAAAAATATTTGTTCTTGAATTATTATAGGAAAATATATGAAACGTCTAAAGCAATTTTTCCTTTGTTTCAGGAACAACAAAAAGGTGAATACCGTTGGTGAACATATTGACCCAATCATTATAATTGTAATTAAATCTCGGCGCATTCTCAGCGCTATGCTAGTCCAATATCGTTCACGACCAAAACTCTTCAAAATTATTTGCAATCAGATTGAATTGGCATTAGCGTTACTTAGCATTATCTGTAATGTTATGGGTTAAGGTGTTCGATGGCTGAACTGTCCTTATGGGTGTACCACAGTACTAATTATTTATTAAAAATTTCTTTGCTCTAGATAGTTGGTGTTGTAACATTGTTAGTCTCGCTGTTTCGATGTGTTGTCCTAATGAAGATATTGTAATCAATTATGTTCCTCGTTTCGTCGTTTAGCTTATATACAATAACCCTTATTTCTGTAGGTCTAAAGTATGGTATAATATTAGGGGCTTAGGCCCATTACACGTCTCTTTCTATATAGATTATGTTGTACTGATAAATTCTTTTGGTTTAATATTTACAGGTTGTTGATGTTTAGGTAATTTTTTTCAATGTAATAACGCAGTATTTTAGTAGATTATTGATGTTTGTATAACGAATGTCTACTTGATTAGGTAAATATAGTGAATGATATATGTTAATTTTTATAAACTAGGGATTATACCTAAAATTGTTGTTATTTAGACACAGCACTTTTCATGACCGTTACACATACACATTAACAATACTATCATCTTCATACGTAAAACTTCTAACAGAATTACTCTTAAATCTACAAATTTAATAAATGCATGACAAACTAAACATAATATGGCATGATAATAATTATTATAAATAGTTTCTTACTAGTAGATCTAACCACGCGTTGTTGGTAAGTATTCGATGTGTTTAATAGATTCGTTTGCACGAGCACAATTGCATGCACTGCAAAGTATTTAGGCACACTAAGTGCATCGGTGTTGTTTATTTAGACCATTTTGTAAATATGGGACAGTAAATGCATTTGAGCCTTAGAGACGCGAATTAAACTCTAAATTTTTAGAGGAGCAAAATATAATCATTTTTATACTGTAGGTGCTGGAGTTACAAGACGTGGGATCTCATCATGCGTCCATGGAATCATTAGACGAAGCAAGGTTACAGCCACCACATGCATACCAAAATGGACATCATGGAAGATCGTCTAGTTTAAGGTGAGAAGTTGAAATATAAATATTTATTATTTCAATAAGGCGCAGTTGGACTGCATCTGACACAATGATTGTAGATTCGATTCCCACTCGGAGGAATATTGTTTTCATTTCTCCGTTCTGGTACCTACGGCAAAGCGCGGCGTTGAGTTCACTACTTAATATCTTGACGAAAAGTAGAGAACGGAAACTTGACTCGTTGGAAAAAACGTGAAGCTGCTATTGTTTTATTTTAGTTTATTTTTATTATATACATTTTGGTTCTTTTGGTTTTTTATATTTATTATTTAATTTTAGTGTCATCGAAGAAGAAATTGATCTAGAAGATATCGTAATAGTTCACGGTATGTCTGAAAAGCATGCCAATATGCTAGACATATTAACGAGGATTAACCATACTAATTTTTATATTATGAATATTTTGCATGATACTACAAATTAACTTACTAATAACCAATTAATCAGTTTTTTCTATCTTATATTTCGATATTGGGAATGTCAACAGTAACATATAATTATTAATTTACTTTAACGGATATTATTTTATGAAATATATGTAGAGATAATTGTATTGATTACTATAATGTTCCCCAGACGATCCCCAAGTCCAAGACGACGAGGTCACTACGGAGGTTACCACCACGAAATTGGCTTCTCCGATACAGTTAACAATGTCGTCGAGATAGTCAAACACGAACATCAAAGACATGGCCGTACGCATAGAGCGCCTCATCACTACCACCCACATGGTAGGTGACGTTAATTCTAAAACGTAAGCTAAAATGCTCAAATATAGCGTAAAGTATACAAAATATTTACAATACCACATCTGAAGTGTATCTGCTGATATCCTTAGAACACTCATCTTATAACAATGATTTATCGCTCCTTTGATTTGTTTTCTTTTTAGTATGTTTATTTTGTCTTTATTTAATGTCAGCAGATTCACTGGCTTAATGCTAATGCAAACAAAATTGTTAAATTTATTAACCATTGTTGAAAGTATCACGATAATTATTAAGCCTTAAAAAGCTACTTTCTCGCATTCGTTAATTATTATTCCCATTTTTTTTCATATAGTTTTCACGCATAATGTAACCATAAGCATACCTATTATCTTTCATTTAGATTTAGTTTATAAAATTGAAACAGTTTTGCAAACATTTTTCTTCTCATGAAGGTACTCTGAAAGTTTTGTGAGAAGATGGGAACCTTAGCTTTAAAGTAGTTGTAGATACTCATGTTCCGTAGATGTAGCCATAAGATTTTCAGTGAGCAAAGCCATTGAGCTGCGACTATATGAATTCTTATCTTAATATTAGATAAAGGTTGTTTATCTTAGCCTTGTTAACTATATCACAAAGCTAGTTTTGTAAAATATACTTTTGTAGTTGAGACTTAGCTCTATTGAGATTATTGCTCATTCGTGTGCATTTGTTTATTATTTAATAAAAACTTACCATCAGGCTATGCCTGTTGTCTAATAATATTATATAGTTAATAATATAAGTACTATATCTTAGATAGCGAATGAATAAGATAATAATTTAGTGCCAACTAGAAGAGATTTGCGTATTGATACAATTGGCAGTTATGTGATGATTTTCTAATATAAAATTCGCAATAGTGTCAAAATTGTATTGCCTGCTGCATGCTATACCAATGAGTGCCCTTTTTGGTCGCACATCGCTTTGATTCAGATTCTATATAATGCCTGAAGCGCATGCATAAATTAACTTCGAACACATCATGCAGCATGCAAACGCTTGATGAAAGAATAATAGTTTTTCTACTTTTTGTTGAACTACAATGAATATAGATATAATTCTTGTAATACACACTGTACGCTTTGTGTCCTGCATACTATAAAACATATGGACACACTTAACTCCAAACTGAGCAACATTCCATTCCTTTGATATCCAACTTCCTCCTTATACTATCTTAATTAACCTTTGCCAGATATTCAAAACTTTTAGAGTCACCTTTTTGAGTAAAGAAATTAGGTCGGTTAACCGACGGGGATAGGGTAAAGCGTGGTGGAAGGTACATGAAGGTATTCCTGACAGCAGGGAAGGAGTGGAGGGCGCCGTACCCCACGACCAGCCTGAGCCAGCCCTCGCGATCGCCCAGCCCGCCACACCACACCTACGGTGAGATCCACTCGCCACACACTGGACCACACACTTTACAGAATACCCAGAGTACTAAGAGACACCACTGAAACAACTCACACCGAACACTACTTTATAAAAGAACACTTTTTGTTTTCAGATGTGGCTCTTACAGTGTTTATCATAATATCACGATTCATATATAAACTTTGCAAGGCGGCACATCCAATACCCCTAAATCTTACGATAAGATATCACGTTTGATAGAATACTCGTATTAATTTTCAGTCCAATCCTAAAATGAAAATCCTTTAACTATATAAATTACCTATTGTAAAGTAAAGGGTCTGAGTTCCGAAATTCTATCTTTGAGCGATCTGAGAGACCCTTTGCTCATTTGGAAAAATTTGTTTGACAAGATAAGATTTTTAATATAATTAATCGATGTCGTCGAAAGCTGTGCGCATGAAATACATGTGGGGGAAGCTTGCAAAGAAAAGTTGCGGCGATATCCATAAGAAAATTGTTTGCACATCTGTTCGTTATTCCCGGCTATATGATTTTCTTTGATTGATTTTGTCTTTCTTTACTTCTTTCATATAATTATATTACGCCTTAATCATATCACATCACGCTCGTCTGGCCGATTGTGGTGCAGTTGGCCAGAAATGAGAACGCTCAAATTATTCAAAGAGCAGTTTGGGCATCAATAGGTGGTGGTGAGCGCGAGCGGGACCGGGAGCGCGAGTGGCGGGAGTGGAGGGAGCGGTCGTGGGAGCGCGAGGGGGGCAAGCGCGGCCGCGGCCGGCAGCTGCCCCCGACGCCCACCAAGCCGTCCACCTTACATGTTAAACAACAGCCATTCAGCAGAATTAGCCACAGCCCCTCGCACGTAAGCAAATCCCCGAGATGTACAACAATTTTGACATTGCTTTGTTGTTGTTGTTACTTGGCATATATATTAAAAGTTTCTTCTAAAGGTATCTTTCAGGGTTTGAAGGTAGGCGAGAATTTAAGTACTCACATTTTCATCTGTTGTCATTTAACTTTTTTTCTACAATAACAAATAGTATTTTTTGATCGTTGTTTTCTAATATCACATTAAAAATGTTCCATTTCGATGCTACTTGGAGTAATCTAATAATCCTTATACAAGTGTGTCCTAATTGGCTCTCTCTGTACTAGTTATCATTGAGGCATACAACTCGAGAACCATTAGAGCCTCTACACGACGAGTACGAGTACGGTCGAGAAGTTGAAAGACTGATACACAGAGATTATAGATCTAGAGAAAGGTGAGTGGAACTTCCCCGTACTTTAGCTCGCTAGCCGATATAGTAAATAACTGTGTACGTTGATCGTTTGTTCTAAGCGTGAATGAAACCGGGCGTGAGTTCGGCAGGCGCGGCTGGGGCTACGAGTCGGAGCGCGGCGCGCGCTCGTACGAGGCGCCGCTGTCGTACGAGGCGGCGCTGGCGATGGGGCGCGGCGGCGGCGCGCGCGCGCTGCCCTCGCCCGCCGCGCCGCGCCTGCCCAACGGCTACAAGCCGCGCGCGCGCCACTCCGACTCCGACGAGGACGACTGGTGCTAGCGGCGCCGCCGCGCGCGCTCCCAGCGGGACGTGCGCGCGCCCCCCCCCCCCCGCGCCGCACGCGCCCACCTACTGACACGCAGTGCTCGTGTGTCGGTCACGGACGACTCTCGCTCGCCGCCGGACGCGCCGCCGCCCCCGGCCGTCCGAATTCTAGTATTTTACAAAGTTTTGGAAAATTTAATTTTTAATTCGCTAAAATTTTACTCTTTGATTTATATTACGGTTAAGGTTATCGAATATAAAACAGTGCCAGGCAAACTTCGTTTGCGCTAGGATTTTTACATAAATGAATAAATTACTAGTCTGTATCGTAAAAGTAAACTTTCTATATTAAATTTGCACTTCATAAAGTCTACGTAACGTATCGCCCGCTGACGGCGCGCGGGCGGCCGCGCCCCGCTCGCGCCTCGCCGACTTCGTTTCATGTTCGAGTTAGACGTTGGGAGTATCTAGCATTTCATCGTCGAAACAAATTAATACTAGAGATGTATAAATATTTACATAGCGAATAATTTTACTTACGATTAGTTAAATATACTAAATAAATAATTAAACATTTTTTATTGAATTTGCTGTCCTTCCCCCAAGTGCTTTATATCTATGTTATTTAAATTTAATACAATTAACTAAATAAATATGAATTATATGTAAACTTTAAAGAATTTCTGCATTATATTACTTAAATTGTTAAATCGTGTGTAGGCCAGTCGATAGACGACGTAGTGTTTTGTTACGTTTGGCGATGACGGTTGCTGTCGTAAGCATTTAGTAAAAAAATACGTATCTAATATTAGTAATGATATATAGTGCCTCCAAAGTAAGTCCCCGGTAATGGCAGTTGAACCTGTACGCGGTCGCGAAGTCAATCGGACCAAATGTAACAAGACGTTCTACGCTGTCCCTTGACTGGAGTAATAATGATATTGTTTATATAGATTTTGTCGCCTGGTTAAGGAGAGTACATACTATTGTTTAGATAATGTTTAATCATCCATAGACCAAGTACATATTATATTAAAACTGTTTAAATTTTGAAAATTTTAATAGAATATCAGCATTAAAATGTAAACGACATCCAGATTATCTTCAAAATTGACTTAAAACTGTAGAATATTAATGTAATTATTATTAAAAGTTGAATAAAACCTAATCCCATAGTGTTCACTGTGATTAAAAATTTATAATTCCCAATGATTTTCATTATGTAATATGAAAATTTTTATTGATTTAGCGCCAACAGCTTACCATTAATTAAGCTTTATATTATCGGCAATGTAAATTCTTGAACTGAACGTAATGTTCTAAGATAAATGAGACCAGGCACAAAATCAACAACGCCATCGACTAGATTAATAGTGTGTTGGGTTACAACTTGTCACACATTGCAAGATATAACACACGAAATTGGCTTCTCCGATACAGTTAACAATGTCGTCGAGATAGTCAAACACGAACATCAAAGACATGGCCGTACGCATAGAGCGCCTCATCACTACCACCCACATGGTAGGTGACGTTAATTCTAAAACGTAAGCTAAAATGCTCAAATATAGCGTAAAGTATACAAAATATTTACAATACCACATCTGAAGTGTATCTGCTGATATCCTTAGAACACTCATCTTATAACAATGATTTATCGCTCCTTTGATTTGTTTTCTTTTTAGTATGTTTATTTTGTCTTTATTTAATGTCAGCAGATTCACTGGCTTAATGCTAATGCAAACAAAATTGTTAAATTTATTAACCATTGTTGAAAGTATCACGATAATTATTAAGCCTTAAAAAGCTACTTTCTCGCATTCGTTAATTATTATTCCCATTTTTTTTCATATAGTTTTCACGCATAATGTAACCATAAGCATACCTATTATCTTTCATTTAGATTTAGTTTATAAAATTGAAACAGTTTTGCAAACATTTTTCTTCTCATGAAGGTACTCTGAAAGTTTTGTGAGAAGATGGGAACCTTAGCTTTAAAGTAGTTGTAGATACTCATGTTCCGTAGATGTAGCCATAAGATTTTCAGTGAGCAAAGCCATTGAGCTGCGACTATATGAATTCTTATCTTAATATTAGATAAAGATTGTTTATCTTAGCCTTGTTAACTATATCACAAAGCTAGTTTTGTAAAATATACTTTTGTAGTTGAGACTTAGCTCTATTGAGATTATTGCTCATTCGTGTGCATTTGTTTATTATTTAATAAAAACTTACCATCAGGCTATACCTGTTGTCTAATAATATTATATAGTTAATAATATAAGTACTATATCTTAGATAGCGAATGAATAAGATAATAATTTAGTGCCAACTAGAAGAGATTTGCGTATTGATACAATTGGCAGTTATGTGATGATTTTCTAATATAAAATTCGCAATAGTGTCAAAATTGTATTGCCTGCTGCATGCTATACCAATGAGTGCCCTTTTTGGTCGCACATCGCTTTGATTCAGATTCTATATAATGCCTGAAGCGCATGCATAAATTAACTTCGAACACATCATGCAGCATGCAAACGCTTGATGAAAGAATAATAGTTTTTCTACTTTTTGTTGAACTACAATGAATATAGATATAATTCTTGTAATACACACTGTACGCTTTGTGTCCTGCATACTATAAAACATATGGACACACTTAACTCCAAACTGAGCAACATTCCATTCCTTTGATATCCAACTTCCTCCTTATACTATCTTAATTAACCTTTGCCAGATATTCAAAACTTTTAGAGTCACCTTTTTGAGTAAAGAAATTAGGTCGGTTAACCGACGGGGATAGGGTAAAGCGTGGTGGAAGGTACATGAAGGTATTCCTGAAGCAGGGAAGGAGTGGAGGGCGGCCCGTACCCCACGACCAGCCTGAGCCAGCCCTCGCGATCGCCCAGCCCGCCACACCACACTACGGTGAGATCCACTCACCACACACTGGACCACACACTTTACAGAATATCCAGAGTACTAAGAGACACCACTGAAACAACTCACACCGAACACTACTTTATAAAAGAACACTTTTTGTTTTCAGATGTGGCTCTTACAGTGTTTATCATAATATCACGATTCATATATAAACTTTGCAAGGCGGCACATCCAATACCCCTAAATCTTACGATAAGATATCACGTTTGATAGAATACTCGTATTAATTTTCAGTCCAATCCTAAAAATGAAAATCCTTAACTATATAAATTACCTATTGTAAAGTAAAGGGTCTGAGTTCCGAAATTCTATCTTTGAGCGATCTGAGAGACCCTTTGCTCATTTGGAAAAATTTGTTTGACAAGATAAGATTTTTAATATAATTAATCGATGTCGTCGAAAGCTGTGCGCATGAAATACATGTGGGGGAAGCTTGCAAAGAAAAGTTGCGGCGATATCCATAAGAAAATTGTTTGCACATCTGTTCGTTATTCCCGGCTATATGATTTTCTTTGATTGATTTTGTCTTTCTTTACTTCTTTCATATAATTATATTACGCCTTAATCATATCACATCACGCTCGTCTGGCCGATTGTGGTGCAGTTGGCCAGAAATGAGAACGCTCAAATTATTCAAAGAGCAGTTTGGGCATCAATAGGTGGTGGTGAGCGCGAGCGGGACCGGGAGCGCGAGTGGCGGGAGTGGAGGGAGCGGTCGTGGGAGCGCGAGGGGGGCAAGCGCGGCCGCGGCCGGCAGCTGCCCCCGACGCCCACCAAGCCGTCCACCTTACATGTTAAACAACAGCCATTCAGCAGAATTAGCCACAGCCCCTCGCACGTAAGCAAATCCCCGAGATGTACAACAATTTGAAATTGCTTTGTTGTTGTTGTTACTTGGCATATATTATTAAAAGTTTCTTCTAAAGGTATCTTTCAGGGTTTGAAGGTAGGCGAGAATTTAAGTACTCACATTTTCATCTGTTGTCATTTAACTTTTTTTTCTACAATAACAAATTGTATTTTTGATCGTTGTTTTCTAATATCACATTAAAAATGTTCCATTTCGATGCATCAGCTATTTGGAGTATTCTAAAAATCCTTATATAAGTGTGTCCTAATTGGCTCTCTCTGTACTAGTTATCATTGAGGCATACAACTCGAGAACCATTAGAGCCTCTACACGACGAGTACGAGTACGGTCGAGAAGTTGAAAGACTGATACACAGAGATTATAGATCTAGAGAAAGGTGAGTGGAACTCCCCGTACTTTAGCTCGCTAGCCGATATAGTAAATAACTGTGTACGTTGATCGTTTGTTCTAAGCGTGAATGAAACCGGGCGTGAGTTCGGCAGGCGCGGCTGGGGCTACGAGTCGGAGCGCGGCGCGCGCTCGTACGAGGCGCCGCTGTCGTACGAGGCGGCGCTGGCGATGGGGCGCGGCGGCGGCGCGCGCGCGCTGCCCTCGCCCGCCGCGCCGCGCCTGCCCAACGGCTACAAGCCGCGCGCGCGCCACTCCGACTCCGACGAGGACGACTGGTGCTAGCGGCGCCGCCGCGCGCGCTCCCAGCGGGACGTGCGCGCGCCCCCCGCCCCCCCCGCGCCGCACGCGCACACCTACTGACGCGCAGTGCTCGTGTGTCGGTCACGGACGACTCTCGCTCGCCGCCGGACGCGCCGCCGCCCCCGGCCGTCCGAATTCTAGTATTTTACAAAGTTTTGGAAAATTTAATTTTTAATTCGCTAAAATTTTACTCTTTGATTTATATTACGGTTAAGGTTATCGAATATAAAACAGTGCCAGGCAAACTTCGTTTGCGCTAGGATTTTTACATAAATGAATAAATTACTAGTCTGTATCGTAAAAGTAAACTTTCTATATTAAATTTGCACTTCATAAAGTCTACGTAACGTATCGCCCGCTGACGGCGCGCGGGCGGCCGCGCCCCGCTCGCGCCTCGCCGACTTCGTTTCATGTTCGAGTTAGACGTTGGGAGAATCTAGCATTTCATCGTCGAAACAAATTAATACTAGAGATGTATAAATATTTACATAGCGAATAATTTTTACTTACGATTAGTTAATATATACTAAATAAATAATTAAACATTTTTTATTGAATTTGCTGTCCTTCCCCCAAGTGCTTTATATCTATGTTATTTAAATTTAATACAATTAACTAAATAAATATGAATTATATGTAAACTTTAAAGAATTTCTGCATTATATTACTTAAATTGTTAAATCGTGTGTAGGCCAGTCGATAGACGACGTAGTGTTTTGTTACGTTTGGCGATGATGGTTGCTGTCGTAAGCATTTAGTAAAAAAAATACGTATGTAATATTAGTAATGATATATAGTGCCTCCAAAGTAAGTCCCCGGTAATGGCAGTTGAACCTGTACGCGGTAGCGAAGTCAATCGGACCAAATGTAACAAGACGTTCTACGCAGTCCCTTGACTGGAGTAATAATGATATTGTTTATATAGATTTTGTCGCCTGGTTAAGGAGAGTACATACTATTGTTTAGATAATGTTTAATCATCCATAGACCAAGTACATATTATATTAAAACTGTTTAAATTTTGAAAATTTTAATAGAATATCAGCATTAAAATGTAAACGACATCCAGATTATCTTCAAAATTGACTTAAAACTGTAGAATATTAATGTAATTATTATTAAAAGTTGAATAAAACCTAATCCCATAGTGTTCACTGTGATTAATAAATTTATAATTCAAGATTTCATTATTAATATAAAATTTTTATTGATTAGCTCCAACAGCTTTACATTAAGCTTTATATTATCAGCAATTTAAATTTTGAACCTGTAACGTAATGTTCTAAGTAAATGATGACCAGGCACAAAATCAACAACGCCATCGACTAGAATAATACTGGTTGGGTTACAACTTGTCACACATTTGCAAGATATAACACAGTTTCAGTTATTTCAGTGTTATTTATTCGATTTATTTGAAAGCAATCGTGAGAAAGTTGTAAACCAACTGGAGGATTACTAAGATGCTCATCATGTAACACCTGGTAATTAAGATCCATTTTCATATTCACCAATGCGTGAACACCTCGAACGTTACTATTGTATTACAAAACGCAAATTAGTCTTTTAAACGTTCTATAAGTTAATTGATAAATATTGATTTCTACGTGTCCCAATATTTAAATCTACATCCAAAAAGCTTTACTTAATTATAAACCTGATTTTGAATGTGCTTTTCGGTATGTACTGTACTGTGTACGTCTAAAAGTTGATTTGTGAACGCAATATTCAATGTTCGAGGTTACATCGTAAGCCCATGTTACGAGACATGCTGTTACTATTATAGGTTACGTACTTAATACGACAAAATTGTAAATACATAATTTTCTGTGATAACAATTTTATGAATGAGATTTATTATTAGAACTGTGTGATTGCATAAGAAAGTTGTTTATTTCAGAGATGCTGTGTCGGAAAGAATTTAACTGTTAGCAAACGTATGTTGCAGCTATCTAAAATTGTTTTACATTGAATTCTAATTGTTTGTTTAACGTTATGCATGTCTTGTGACTAAATTCTTTTTGAATGATGATTGCAAGGTTCATTTGACTAGCAATGATTGTAGGTACAAATTTTGTAATGTGAAACTTAGTTTTTTGTATAAATCATACGCAGCCATTCGTTGCGTACTTCGGAGCGATATAGGCATCTTGTGGATAGTTTACATCGATCACATTATCAATATTTCATTTAATACTCTTGATTCTGATATTTGGTATAGACATGTAATATGAAGTGATTTCTCGAATTGTTGTGCACAATAAGAGTTCGTATAATCTTTTACCCGCAACTCGTTTTCAATAGAATCTTAATCAAAAAGGATTATCACTTCTCAATATATCTATTTCGACTGTTGTTGTTCACAGCAAAGTTAGTGAGCAAGCTGTAGAGTTTAATGTACTTGTTTTCAATTTTATCTAAGTTATATTTATAGTACAAAATGTTATATTATTCTATATTATGTTATTAAATATTCAGTTGTTGTAATATGTTTATAAGTTCTTTTAGATTTTTGTCAGGTTGCAATTTCTCAAGTCTTATTATATGAAAGCTTACTTCAAAAAATTAAGAATAAAAAGTAAAAGTTTGCTATATTTCTTCATACATGGACTTAAAAAATTGCACATCTGATTTACACACATGATATTATTATAATAGAAAAGTTATTTAGTGAATAATGAGAGCGTTATTGTTTATTTCGATTGTTCGCGTCAGAAAGCGCGCCTCATAAAGTATAGTCTTGTTACCCCGATCTCAGAGTCTTAGATTTCTTCTATGTAGTTTTCTCATTTAAAGTGATTGACACATTATGTATATTTATATTGTTATTGTATAGATGTATGGATATTTTCGTTCTGTCATTTGTAATTGGGGTGTTAGGTTACAATAAGCCGATGGACTTTCAATGACTGAGTGGTATTAGAGTTGCAGAGTGCGTCCTGCTTTAGTGTTCGTGATGCCCTCTTAAACATACGCATACGTTAAGACGTGTAAATATTGTAATATATAACGCGGCCGATGTGTAGAGGTCGCATGTGAAAATGTCTAGTTATATGAACTAGTTGATATTAATGTTAGCTAGGTAATCTCGTCCCCAACTGTCCTGGAATTTAAGTTGGGTGTTTCACTGCCTTAAAATAATAAAAAAACGTTTGGTGTAATAGGAAGTTACCTTAACTACTATAGATAAGGGCATTTCAATATTCTTATACGTTTTTTATCATTCGACAACGTCACTGTGTCGAATATGTCGTATTGTCTTTCGGATTTTCTATACGTATGTTCATACACGTCTAAGGTTTTTTTCATTCATGTAACTCGCATAGTACAGTCTACTTATAATATCACTTTTTCTTAGTGCATTATAATAATTACACTTTAATATGAATTTGTTAAATCGTTTTATTGTAATAAATTGTTATCAATTACTGTTTTAACTCATTTCGTTTTTGAGATACAGCTAGATGAGCTAGGTCACTGCGACAAACACGTACCCTATCTAAGTGAGCGTAATGAAAAGTTATATTCTTTTAATGCCAAACAGGCCAAAGTAAACAAATTAGAATAAGATAAAAATTAAATAATTAATAGTTTGTTCGGTTCAATTGCTTACGGTAATTCGCAATAATGGAAATTTAGAGAGACGGTTCAACTCAACTCGTACTGGCCTGTATAATGTGATATAATATTATAACGTAACAGATAGACCGACTAAGTTAATGCATATAAATAAATATTGATACATGTATCGTGCGCAAGTCGACGTAACCTGTAAGAGAGCCTTCCGCTTACGCGAACAGTTAGTCCGTTTTGAAAGCGAAGTGAGTTAAGCGTGGTGTCGGATGTAATGCCTGCCTTGTATCTGTGTAAACGCTTTACCAACGTTCAACTTTTGTATTAAATCGGTAAAATAATAACTGTAAATTTAGCATAGAAAGTTCATCGGCGTCGAGAATGCACCATAGTAATGTTTTTTTGGTAAGAGCCAACTTTCCAGAATAGTGCATACTATTGATATTGTATTAATAAAGAACCAAAATTTAAAATTAGTCATAAGTAATTTATTATCCTAAAACTAAATACTATACGCATGTTTTCACTATACCTACTGGTAAAATGGTTATGTACAATACGAAAGAGCTACTGTTTTATATATGAATTCTTGCTCGCGTGTAAAATTTTGCAGAACGGATCATATTATAAGATTGTACAATATGAATAAATGCAAAAAAGACATTTCCTCGATAATTTGTGATATTTTATTTCAATTTTTAAAAAATATATATGTTTAAAACATATCCCATATCCTTATTAAGACTGTTGTTGTTAATTAACAGTCTATAAAGACAAAAAATAAAAAAAAAGTATTTAAGAAAATCAACAATAATTTAATACAATTGACACATACAAAATGAACAATACTCAGCAATTTAAAAATAAATATTATATTGCGAACAATTAATTGTCAGAATCGATAGCATCAGTGCCCATAGAACTAACGTCACCGTCAATACTACTTGTTACTTGGGGAGTGTTCATTTGACCTTCTGCAAGTTGATTTGGTGCTAAAAATATTATTAAAATGAAGTCGATAAATAATGTTTATGTAATAATATTAAGAAAAAAACACTATACAATAAAAGCAGGATAGTGACAGAGAACCTAGTCAAGACATTCCGTTCTCTATTTCCTAATCGAACTCGAGACATTGCGTGTTGACTGCGGAACTCAACGCCGCACTTACGTCTTGTTCACCAGATAATGATTAAATTATCATTATTCCACTAAGTAGGAATGGAACCTATAATCAATGGTGATTACAGTCAGTCGCTGCATCAATGCACCCAAACTCTTTGTAATTGTTTGATACAATTCAATGTAATGTAAATTTAAGCTTTAGTTTATATATTGGGGCCAGTCGTGGAGCAGTGGCACAAGCGTGTGGCTGTAAACGACTGGTTGTGGGTTCGATTTCCACTCAAAGAGTGGAAATATTTAATATTTCGTCTTCGCTCTGGTGTCGAGGCAAAGCGCGGCGTTAAGTTCCGCCACTTAACACGTAATGCCTCCGAATTTGGCGGAAAGTGGGGAACGGAGTGACTTAACACTAGGTTCCTTCTGTCTACCCTGTTGTATGCGGGATACAGCGTGAAACTAAAAAAAAGTTTATATATAACTAAAGATATTGGAAAACAGTCAGACGCTGTACTACTGAGCCACAATGACCTCTACTATTACTAAAATCTATTCAAAATAACATTAGACAAGACTTGTACATACTTTCATTAAGATCTGTACCATCAGTTTCTTCGGAGGTGCTTAGTGATGAAGCGTTTAATGGCTCGAATGCAGCAACAGCTGATAAGTCAATCAATATAGCCTAAAAAGTTATATTTAATTACATTTTTATTATTACTGACAAAGGTAAAGCGATTTTGTAATTCGATTTCCACCTTTAGAGAAATACATTTATTATTTTTTATTATTTAAAGAAGGGGCCAAACGAGCAGACGGGTCGTCTGATGGTAAGTAGTTAGTTACCTTCGCCTATGGACATCCACAACATTAGAGGAGTTGTGGATGCGTTGCCGGTATTAAGAGTAAAGGAGGGTGAAAGCTAACTGGTTGTTAGATATTTGTCTGTTCGTTTTTGAGATGATTGTCATCGCGAGCCAATCGGAGAACATATCTCTTACCACCAAGTTACTGGGTTACCCGCCTTTTATGGGGCGCAACCTACCAACGAAGACAAATTGTATTCTAGATCTGACTCTGCGAAAATATCAGTGCGAGGCGGCAGAATCTTAAATATTATCATAAATTCACCATATATCGTATTTTGTAATTTTAACAGTATCATGCATAGATCTATACTTCTATACTAATAATATAAAGCGGAAGAGATTGTTTGTTTGAACACGCTAATTTCAGGAAATACTAGTCTGAATAGAAAAATTCTTTCTGAGTTAAATAGATCTTTTTCGAGGTGAGGCTATGGGCCTATAAGTCATAGCTTGATGTTATATAAACATCAAACAATAAGTAATAGTAGTGGAGCAGCAATAAAAAATAATGTGAAAAGGGGAGAATTTACATATTTTTTAGAGTTGTCCAGCGAGCACTGAGTAAACGGCGAAAGTTATAAAAAATCATGTATTACAACAAAATTGTTCCTCTTTAAAAATAAAAAACGCGAAGACAGCATATGTCTAGCTTTTAAAGACGACTGACTATAAACTATACCTTGCGTAAGGGCGGCCTGTGTGTATTGTATTGTCCAGCGATATAAAAAAGTTTTAATGAAAATCCTTCACCTTTGCACTGAGAGAGTTGAAAATGATGGGGCTACTTATTAAAAATAAATAAGGGGTTAATTCAATAACTTACGTAAGGTAAACATTAAAATTACCAAACTCATGTGTATATTTATGATTTTATCGTACAGTCTCATTGACCGCGCGAGCGAAGCCGCGGATAATCACAACTAGTTTGTCATAAAGTGTATCTAAATAATTATATATTTATTTATCTTAGTAAATTTTCTTATTAAAACTTCTTGAAACGAATATGATTTAAATTTTGTGACATATCATATTCAAGCGTGCATATTCACATATAAATACTACACAGAACAACAAAAGACATTTCATCGTAACCCGCTACTGTAGCAATTAAATGTAATAATAAATATTATAAGTACTAAGATGTTTTCCAAAAAAACAGAGAGTACTTCCTATACACAAATCAATTTATTACTTAAGTGGGGAACGAAGTGTCTTAACACTAGGTTCCCTCTGCCTACCCAGCTGTGTGCGGGATATAGCGTGAAGCTATTTTTTTTTATTTATAGTTTATTATTAAGTTAAATACTAGTATAGAAGAATAGTTAAGAGGTAAAATTAATTAAAAATATGGGTTACACACCTAAAAAGTTCCATTTAAAAAACGGTAGTCGGGTTTAAAAAAAATATCATTACTTCCCTGACAAATATGTCCCTGTAATATTACTATAGACATTTTGCCATATGCCTTATTCTGATAAACAAACTGCAACATTTGTTTGATCGTTTCCAAAAAAAGATTTAAATAATGTAATAAGGATTACATTTCAGGCCAAAATCAGAAAAAATTGTTAAGCAATAATAATTACATTTAATTCTATTTAATTAAGTATTAACCCCAAAACTATCACAAACAAATTTCACAACGTATATAAATATACACTTAGAATATATTGAATCGAAGTCACAATAATACAAAAGCCCATACATGTCTAAATAATGGCTTTCGAATCCACATAATATCATCTGAACAGTATATTTAAAAGTATTAATCGAGTAACACTTACCCAATATGGAATTTCTTGTACCAACACGATATAAAAAATATATATATATTATTACAATTTTTGTGGAATTGTCCTTCTTGAAGGATTAAATCCTTGAAATGCCACTCTAATAGGCACATTCGCCCGTTACAATAAAGCGACGCGGCAACGACGACCTACCTACTTTTATAATTATTTTCTTTCCTTGAATTACCTATGTCACGATTTTTTTCAAAAAATAAAAATATTTTACTACAACATATAAGTCATATTGTACGTTCGGTCTACGTTCAATCAGACACACCTCAATATCAACTGAATCGATTTTATAAAACTATTGAATATTACATTAATATATTCTTTAAAGAATTAAGACATTAATAACAATAGTAATCAAATATAATACCTCATTTTCCGGTCCAGACGATGCAGTGGAACTTAAAGACGTTCCTCTACCGGAGCTGTCTTGCGAGTTATCACTGTGGATGCCTTTACCATCGCCCGCGCCAGACGTCGCTCCCACGCCCGGCTCCAGCACATTACCATTAGCATCTAACATTGCTTCCCCTAATTGCTCGTCTAATGCATCTGATTCGTCATTCTGTTTTGATGAACAAGTAAATGATTACTTAATTGTTTTTTTTTTTTTATATAATGTTATATCACAGGCGGTTTAGCTCGGCCGTCTTTATTAAGAATTTTCCAGTAACTTAAGAACTTATTAGTAGTATCAGTGTTAAGAAAAGTTGAATTATTTTTTATAATATATGACAATATATTGATGTCAGTTACCAGTAAGCTGTAAACACACCGTACCCCGACAGTCGTAAGATATTAGGTACATGACGCATAACCCTATATAGTATATGTATATTTTTTTCTGCAAAATTTCACCCATTCGTATAAGAGATCTTATAAATATCGTTATTAAAATTTTCGTTAGGTTAGGCTCTCAACGAATGGTACCCACCCACAATCAAGGCAATCATACCAATATTTTTTACATTTCATGATATTCGGAAAAATGTTCTAAAATTTCCATACAACACTATTTAAAGATGGCGTATTTATACATATTGCAAATTTTATACATCTCATACGAAGAACATTGTATACATTTATTGCCTTGAATATTGCATTAATTTAATAATTATTTTTTTTCTTAATTAAATATTAATTATTAATTAAATATTAATTAATTTTATTTTATTATAAATAGTTTAAAGTTTGTTTTATGAATCTTATTATTAGTAATGCAATAAGAACTTACCAACATTTTTTTCATATTTGGCAAAAAGTAAATTGCGAATACTAGAACGATAACATTTCAATTCCCGCGTAAATTAAATGTTAAATTCACTTTTTAAATATTCATTTCCACGTGTGAAATTTGTATAAGTTCTAATTAATGTTAACAAAATTTTCGGGCGTCCTTTCTACCCAGCCACGCTCCCGCCTTTTTTCTTTTTTTTTTAAAATTATCGCTAACCCGCCCGTATTCCATTCAGCCAACATTACATTTTTTAAAAATATGTTGATATTTTTTTTTTTATTTATATTAGTATAATAATAAAAAATACTATTTTATTGAACAATTTAAATTGTTCAATAAAAATATTTTATATTCCGACGCATCTTTATGTATAGTGTCGTCACAAGTTACAACAGCAAGGCTCCTTACCGATTGTTGCTGGCTCATTACGTCAAATAGCCAATTTGGTACATAAGTGTCATCATCAAAGAAACACGACTCATAAGTGTCAGATGATCTGCCGGATGCGAATAATTCTTCTGATGCCTGTATAATGATGAATAGACTGTAGAGGCCGTAGTGACGCAGTGTGACAGAATCTGTGTAGTGATACAGGTTGTGGGTTCGATTCCCATTTAGGGAAATGATTACATTTAAATTATTTTTATTTCTTCGCTCTGGTATAATAATTATTGCAGAATATAAATCGCAGCATATAATTCCGCTGAACACAGAATATCTCGATTTTGGAGCTAATTTCTCTATACCTTCTATGCGGGAAAATGTGTGCAGCTGTTGCTAAAGTGTTTAAACGAAAAAAATATATGTTAAAAATAATAAAAAATATTACAGTAAGTCTTGCTGAGGTAAGGGCAAGGCTGCCAATTTCAGAATCAGTTAAATTAATGTTATCGCTAAGTAATGTCTCAGCATTTGCTGAAAATCCGCTAAGCACTTCCAAAAATCCACTTGCAATCTGTAAATTAATTATATGACTAGTTAATCATTTAAAATAAATAATTCCGACACTTTCACGAATACTATACAACGTCAACTACTATATTACGTCATTTTTTGTAAACTCATCCTTTATTTCAATTAATCTAATTCAAGGCAAAGCGCGGCACTAAAATTCGCTATGCAACACACAGTCTTAGATTCAGCCTGAAAGTAAGGAACGGAGTGTCTCAACACCAATTCAAATATTCTACTTTATCTATTTATAATGTATCTATTAATAAATTACAAGCTAACTCACAGAGTTTTTATTTTCTTCCTTCGGTTCAATCATTTCCTGTACTGAGCTTGCATCTAGCAAATGATCCGCCTGTTGTATTAAAGTACTATCGAGTTCGTTATCAGCTAAATAATATTCCGAATATTTTGAATTTGACGTTGAAGCTACAGACATATATGAAAGGGAGTCCAGTTCCACGACTGGTGTTTTATTTGCTGTGTAACTCCAGGGAAGTTGATTTCGATTGGTATCATTAGAGGTATTTACAGCCTCTAGTTCACTTTCTGACGTACAGACATCTTCATTTGTTAACACCGTTTTCATACTTACAGGTGACAAGCTGCTATTGACACTTCTGTCGAGTTCATCTTTATTAAGAATCACTGTATCAGAATTAGAAACTAGACTATCTTTTGATTTATTTTCGGTTAATTGAATTTTTTCTTGAAGTAATTTTCTTATGACTGACATTATGCTACTGGTGGTTTCGTGGACCGATTGGTTAGAGGTTTCAGGACAATCGTTATGAATAGAGCTTTCATCATTTATATCATCACTTAGTGATAGCTTATCAAGTGATGTCAATTCACCTACACTGTCATTGGCGTCTGAAGTAGAAGTGCTGATATTTTCATTATCCATATTTACAAGATTCTCTTTTATTAATATGTTATTAGACTTGCAGCAATCAATTGTGTTTAAATTTCTTTCGTTATTATTTTTAGTATTCACGGGCGTGAAAGACTTTTTAAGAGGTCTTTTAGAAAATTTTGTAGACGAAGACTTCATCGTGACGTGCTCATTATTATGCATAAGCACATTCTTATTTTTCCCTTTGAAAATGCTTTTACTTGTTTTAGTAGTTTTGTTCGTCTTAGAAATTATGTTTTTTGAAGATTGTGGAATATTTTCTTTGTTACTATGAGTTTTTGGTGTCACGTCTAATTGTCCTTTTTTATTGTGTTTGTAATGTGTTGGATATTTATATTTTGATGAAGTAATTTCTGATTTTAATCCAGAATTACTTTGATCTGTCTTATTATTATAATTGTTTATAACTCTATTTTGGGCTATAGGACGTACTGTTGCTACGCTATTGGGCGATGAACAAGTCGAACTATTATGTGATTGCATATTGCAATCATATTTTAGTACAGTATTAGTTTGTTCAGAAGACAAAATCAATTCCTTATCAACACTGAGCTCTACATCTATTCCATTCTGAAACACTAAATAGTCAACATTATGCTGCATATCATCTTGAACTTTTAATAAATTTTTAGTAATTTCTTTACTCTCAGAATTATTTTTTGTGTTTTCGATGTCGTTATTAATTAAAGGTTTTGCTTTTGTATTATTTATGTCCGTATTCATATTTTGGATTTTTCTTCTCAAATATCGTGGTAAGTAATTTTTCAATTTTTCTTTGTAGACTTCAACATCGTTTTTGGCGATAATATTATTATTATATTTTGTCGCTTTCTTAGTAGGGAATGATTTGATACTTTTTGTTTTACGTGTTCTGTAAACAATAATATTTAAAAATATATATTACATACTTTAATGATATATCTATGAATAATTGTTGATAATTATTATATATTCCAAAAAACCTAAACCTTAGCTTACCTTACAGTAATTTTTGAAACAACCTAGAACATTTATAAGTATTAGTATTTGAATTAAGCATTTTGAAGAATATATTTATGAATAGAAACCATAGAGTACCTTTGTTACATTTTTATCAACTCGTACCGTGGTTGATATTTTCTGAACAGATTTAGTTTTCTGGTTAACAGTATTAAAAACCTTACGTACGTTCGTATTTTCTTTATTTTTTACGACGGTTAATTTTTGAGGAAAACGATTATTTTTATTCATTGCAGAGTTAACTGTCATTTTTTCTTTCGTATGAAGTAATTTGTGTTTTGAAATTACTTTCTTCTTTGTCTTAGCAATTTCACTAGATTGTTTTTTAGCAGTATTCTTCGGAGTCCTCTTCCATTCACCTTGGTATATAATATCTTGAGACACCATCTTATCCTTGAAACTGTGTACATGTACCCCACCGTGTACTAATTCACGCGTTACAATTTTCGTTTTTTGTAATTTCGATACAGTATTATCATCATTTTGACACTGAATTTGAGATTCACTAGTATTTATCGATGAACAAGCAAGCAAAGATTTTTGCAAGCTTCCTATACTATCACAAAATTCTGAGACAGAATCGTCAATTTTTGGTAAAACATGTTTTAGTATTTTTGTTTCAATTGTTGAGTATTGGTCACCTGAAAGAATTTCAGGGGACTTTTCTATTGGAAACTCTTTTTTATCGTGAAAGTTGGTATCTGAATCCTTTATTTTTATCCCTATACCTCTTGAAATATCTATGTAATGGTCATTGTATTCCGTACACATGCCAAAGTCACAAGTTTTCTTAGTATTAAATATATTATGAAATGAGTCATCAATTTTAATTCCATTATTAAATAATTTTGGCGTTTTCACCAAAGACGTGACAGGCGATAGAGCACAATTTAACGTGAGATCAGGACCACATTGAACGTCGGTGCTTATATTACGAACACCCTTAGATGTACTGGGCTCATTTATATCTAAAAAATGGTTTACAGAATTTATGTTATTTCAATAAAATTCATTAAATAATGATATGCATATGCAGACTTAAAAGTCTGATTTTGCTTAGTTTCACGCATCTCCCGCTATAATAAGCAGGGTATGCAGAGACAACACTGCGCAGCGCAATAAAACAAAGTAAAGATGATTTAAGATTATTGGCCAATGAAAAATAGAAAAAAATGAATAGTTTTACGAAAAAAGGTGTAGTACTGGGAATATTGGGATTTTATTGTTTTAATTGACAAGTCTGAAGGGGCTTATAAAGCTTTAGTTTTAGCACAGTACCTATATTTCATTTATAGTATATAATTTTATAGAATAAGTTTCACATATATGCTAGTGGGCCAAGCAAAGTACTTTCACGTCACGCGCAAACAATAGGTGGATCAGGAATGTAGTATTATTTTATAAAAAATAATTATTGTATGAATGAACGTCTAGTAGTAAGCCCACACCTATAGTCTGTAAAAGGTTCTTACCTAAAATAAAAATTGTTTGTGATTGCACATTCTCAAAACTGTCATGTTTTGTTATATTAATAACTGTTTCTGATACTGTTTCATTGTTTATATCATAATCAGGGTCCGGATCGGTGCCTGTATTACGACGTAAGGTTAGAGTCTCTTCGTCACTTTCTGTAACTATAGATATAAATAAACAATCTTCGTTATTAGATATATCTTTCATAGCAGTATCATTTAAAACATTCCGATTATTTTCCTTAAATTCTTCATTTTCGTCCATATTACACAAATTTACTAAGCTATCCGGAATCTGAAATTTGTAATCAGAGAATCATAATAACGTTTACACATAAATAAATATATCATTAAAGATTAATATCGTACCGGTTTCGATAATTTAGATTGTAACTTTTTATATTTCTTTGTTTTTATCCTTTTATTTCCATCTTCGATACTTACAACTTTTTTCAGCTTAGCAATGCTTCTTAAAGAAGTTTTGCTAGATATTTTCTTACTATGCTTAGACTTGTTAATTTTAATAGAGAAGTTACGATTCTCAGTACCATTATTTTTTTTATTCTGAACGATCACTTCTTCAGTGGAACTACTGTTTCTTTCAACTATTTTGGTTTCATCTGAAGTATTTACATGTTCTTGTGGCGTATTACTAATACTATACTCTTCAGGCAATATATTATTATTATTCGTAATGATTTTGAAATTGTTATTATGAAAAACATTTTCTGAATCTCGATCTTTCAAGTTTTCAATATTAGGTACTTCATCTGTCTGATATATTAAATCAAGAATATTTGATTTTTCTGGTAAATAATTATCATTACAAATGTCAAGCTCCTCTTCTAAAAAAACTTTTTTATTGTGAAAAGTATTTTAAAATGTTAGGCACAATTTAATATAATAAAATACCAATACCAAAAATACCAAGAGGCGCGTCGTTGCTCAGTGAGTGAGTTTGTGAGTTCAATTCTCACTCAGGGAAAGGGTTGTACTATATGTTATTTTCATTTCGCTGCTCTAGTGAATAAGAAGTATGACGGTGAAGTCCGCCACTCAACACAAAATAGTTTTATAAGACTTCTTGCTAACTATCCTAGGAAAAGGCTATTCTAGGAAAAGGTGTAAAGAAATATTAATACCATTAATTTCAACACTTGTAACGCTGCCATTATCAAATTCCATGTCGTTGTCTTGAAAATCTTGTTCCCCTTCATCTAAGAATATTGTCAAAATAAAAGTACATTTAAAAAGAGTAGTCTCATAGGTTGTATAGACTATTTACAATGGATTCTATTTCTTTAAATATTACATTATAAAGATTTATTGATTAAAATGTAGGCATATATTTTTAATATAAAGATATAATACACCCACCTATCGGTGTTATCACATGTTGATATTTAGTCATTATGTCATTCCTGTAAATTCAAATATGGAGTTATACTCAAAATGTATTACAATCTTTAAAAATAAAACCAATATGATATGCTTACAGAGGTGTCTCAGTAATTTGATCCTGATCTTCAATTTCGTTATCATAATTTCTTTCGTTACCTAAAAATTATTTTGTACCAGATAATCTAAGTCATAAGTTTGCACGAAAAACTTATTATAAGATACAAATAAAAATAACTTGAAAAAAATATGCACTTTTACAAAAGGACTAAACATTCTCCATTAGAAACAGTTTTATTACTATCGTTTAAAAAAGAATTCGTTTCATAAAAAGGGATTGTTTTGGTATGTATTTGTCGACTTATATTCTTTCAAGCCCCTTACTTCATTGAAACAATGATGACGTGAGGATAAGGAAGAATGTGTAAGAAAAGAATTTCTAGGTGGTTCGCTTAAATGCTTTAGTATTGTATAATATTAATTCTAGAAATAAGCATAAACTGATTACTCCTGTAACTCGATTACATCGAGTCAATAATTCCTTTATGGGACAGTGTACCTATACGCTTTTATTTTTTTAATTGTCAACCTTATATATGAACCTATGAACAAAACTTACAATATTCGATAGCTTTTAAAGCAAAATTCTCAAAATAGTGTCGTCTCCTTCTTTCGATAGCCTTCTCTGTAAGAGACAGCAGATCGAACAACTTTTGCTGCAGCCAGCTCATGGGCGGCGGGCTGCGCTGCCCTTTGGTCGCGTGAAGCGCAAGTTTCATAAGGCGACACACAATACGATCAAGCTCTGTGGTAATACTTTCATCGGTAATTGATCTAAGTTTATGTATTTTTTGATCGAGAACACGTTGGAGACAGCGTCCTGAAAATTGTTTTTAGAGGCTGAAACTCACTCATTATATTTTCTACTTAGATATTGTAAATAAATAATTTAATTTAATTGCTGTTAATATTCTTACCTATTCTGGCAAACTATTAATAACGTCAAGAAACCAAAAAAAGTTAAATCTTATATAGGTTAAAAATTAAATCTTAAAGTCTCAGATACATTTTTAATAGATATATATTAATAATATAATAAAACTAACCATATGAATCTAGTACAACCGTGCTACTGTTCGAAATTGAGGAGCGTACTTCTGTTGAACCCCACTGTAAAGTAAATAGCATTTTTAAAGAGCAAGGAAATAAATATATATTGCAACACAATATAGTGCAATATAAATATATGATATTAAGGATCATTTCTGAGTTTACATTAATACTGTTATTTTTGATTATTAATTTTAAGCATTTTTGTAAAAAGGATACTTTGTAAACTAGACGTAATGAGGAAAAAGTAAATACACCAGTATAATAATAAAATTTGAATTTCTTTTTTATTTACTGGAGTAAATACTAACAGTAAACTTAGAAAGGTAATTTAAAAAAAAGACACCTAAACGTGATACATTCATTTATTATCTGTTGATAATTAACACAAGTGTGTGTTAAATTTGTCGTTAAAACTGTCATTGTCAGAAACAGAAAATACAGATAATATAAATAGCTAATTCACTAGCGTCATTATGTTCATTTTTAAAATCATTTCGCCGACTAATATCGTACTTTCACTTAAAGATATAGTCGTTTTAACTTAAAACTTTAAAATAAATACTAAATTACACAAATTAAACTTATACATATGTATGTACACGAATATGACCTTTACTTATCAATGAACAACTAACTACCAACATTATTGTAACGTAAATAGCAATGTATCCAAAACAAAGTAAATAATGAATTCAGCATATATCTGAAATATACATTTTACCACTATTTTAGTTATATCAATCAGTCTTTATAAGCGATTACATACAATTAAAAAATAAAAGATCAATTATCTTTTATAAACAAAATTATAGAACTGTGAATCAAAGTTACATAATGCGTTAAAACTTCTAACAACAATAGAGAAAGACACGAGAACAATAAAATATAAAAAAAACTATTATGGTTACATTTTATATACTTACCATATAGCTAATTATTAATATAATATAATAATTAAAAAAGACAAATAACAATAAGGAGAAAAACAATATTTGCAATTTATAACTTCACAGTTTTAAACTAACGAAACAAGGAAAACAAACAAGGCTCTTAATATAGTTTTATCTGTGCAATAATTCACACAAATAAAAATGCATTTTTTTTTGTTTTTGGCTTCACGCTGTATCCCGCACACTGCAAGTTAGGCAGAGGGAACCTAGTGTTAAGATACTCCGTTCCCCACTTTCCGCCGAATTTTGGCGGCATTACGTGTTACGTGGTGGAACTTAACGCCGCGCTTTGCCTCGATACCAGAGCGAAGAAAATGGAAATATTAAATATTTCCAGTCCTCGTACTACTGCGCCCCGCGACTGGCCCCAAATTATTTTACTAAATAAAATATATCTGAATATAAAACAATTAGAATAGTATAGAATAGAGATTGCAACCTGTAGCCTGCCGGCCGCTTTATAATTTTACACGGCCTACCAAGCGTTTATTTCTGCTCAACTAAACCACTACACTGATATACACCTGCTAATTTCTAAATACTATTAATGTGTGTTGGAATTTGGCCCGCCAAAAGAAACAATCATTTTAGAGTTATTAAAAGGGACAATTTATAATCCAAAATTAAGCAATATAACAAAAATACAACAATAAACATAATAATAGTTCAAACTTTGGGAGATCCGTATAACCGTCTGTATATTTTTCACCACATTTGTGCTTATGGTTAAAGCTTTAGAATTAAAAATGAATCCAAAGAGTAAATTCAAAATGGCTGTTTACATCGGACAAAACGTCAGTATCCTGCCAGTCATCGTGCACATCCGATACATTGTCTATGGCCAGTCGAGAATAAATCACTATATCATCAACTATCTCGTAACCATTCCATTCTAGTATGTCCCTGCAAACAAAAAACATAATATTAATAGTTAATAGACACTTATATTATATTGACTGTATGTTAAACTCTTATTCACAGATATTTTTATATTAATGATATACAAGTCTTAGCCTGGTTAGAAAACTGTGGTTTTAAGTTTGCAACACTAACATGTTTCTAAATAACAGAAAAATAATGAATGTAAATGAAATCATTTAAAAATTAACATCTGACTTATTAAAAAGTAAAATATAATAGACATTTAAAGAAAACACGGGATTCGAATCCGCGCCTCCTGAATACCGTCCAGCCACTGAGCCATGCGTTCTACTATCCGCTGCGTCGAAATTCTTATACGCTTTATTACAACTTATTTTTGTTGTTAGCATCTCTGTAGAGAGATTTTTACAAATTTCTGCTACCCAAAGATTATTTTACGAACAATCGTTTGGCAAGAGAGAATGCTATTTATTAAATACTTTTAAACATTTTTAAAGTGTTATTCTACACTTAGGAAAATTGAAAAAGACTCACCAGCTCTCTAGTGAGAGCGCCTGGAGGGTATTCAGGAGGCGCGGGTTCGAATCCCGCGGTGTTAAAAAATGTTATACGTTTTCTTTAAATGTCTTTAAAAATGTTTAAAAGTAATATTTTACTAAACTAATAGATTTTAGTTTAAAATATAATCATTCTAACCTGGCAGTGTCTGTTACCTTTGCCGGGTGATATAGATAACAGTAGATTTATCTATATCACACATATACATAATTTGAACATACTTTAATCCATACTTATATTATAAATGCGAATGTCTATGTGTTTGTCTGTCACGCTTTCACGGCTAATCTACTGATCCGATTTAGATGAAATTTAGAATGAAAGTAGTAAAACTGTCTGGGTCTAACATAGGCTACTTAGTTTTTCAAAAATCAACCTTTAAAGGGTTTAAATAGGGGATGAAAGTTTATATGAAAAATCTACACCGCTTGACCGATTGTAATGAATTTTGGCATATATATAGTTGATAGTCCAACGTTAAGCATAAGCTACTTTATTTTCCAAAATCCTCCAACGAGGATTGCAATATACCGCGAGCGGGCTGCTGGTATGTATATAATAATACGGAAATATAGAGAAATGGATAAGTAATATACATATATTATGTATATTACTGTATATAGTAATGTATTATTATACATTCTGTATTATTATGTTAATGTATAAGTAATCTATTATAAAAAAAAATACTTATACTTTTCTTCTTATTTATCTCTTACAGTATTCATAGTGATATTCAAATTAAAAGTTTTTTTTTAAATAAACTTTTTTTAGTTTAACGCTTTTTGCCGCACAGCAGTGTAGCCCAAGAGAATGTAGTCTCAAACATTTCTTCTTCTTCTATTAATAAAATAATAAACATTACTAAAACTTTATATATTGATAATTAGCTTACTTGACTTTATCAGTATCTGTGGTAATATGTTCCACTACTTCCATTAAATGATCTATGGGTATTTCCAGCTTGTGAGTGTCAACGAAGAAATCATTATACTCGCTATCCACTAGTTTGCTTATTTCTTCGGATATTGCATCTAAGATTCGGCACTCCTCCGATTTTATCTTAAATTAATATTAACATGACATAAAGCATAAATAAATTTTATTGTGTATGTTTTTTAAACTGTTATTAGAGCTCTTAGAATACGATTTAATACATGTTTTATTTCTGAATATACCCTAGATATAGATAAAATAATTCATAAAAATAAAGTTAAATAATTTGTGTTTGGACAACAAAATTATTTCAGCTTCACGTTTTCATTCGCATAACAGTCAAAAATAATCTAAACTCAACGACGAGTAAGTCTCCACTTTCCGTTCGAAATAGAGATATTGCGTATGTCTTAGATACCATAACAGAGATATGAACATAATTTAAACATAATCATTCCCCGAGAGAGAATTGAGCCTACAATCAAACTATGTCCCACTACATCACGACGAATATACATATAAGATATTGAAAAAAAAAGATGATGGCAATATACAATAAATAACGAAAAAGTTTAATAGCTTCCAAAAAGAGGCTTTATAAGTAAAATAATGTTACAAAACATTTAAATATTTCTATATTATTTTGCTAGTAAATTTTAGCTGAAAGGATGCCAACAAAACAAAATGAAAACCTTCTTTATATTCCAAAACATTTACCTCAAACGGATAATTATATTCCCTTATAATTCTGTAATACTGGTTCCAATATGGCGCGTTGTCCCCCCAATTTATATTACACCATATATGTTCATTTTCTATTTCTCTATTTCTATTATCCTTGTTGAAATTTAGCATATTAGTCAAATGGCGTATTTCATCTACTACTTCCCGTGTGTGTGCAAAGGCGTCCATTTTGTTTTTTGCTAATAAATTTTGTGTGGCCTTTGAAAACTTCTTGACTTGTAGTGTTGTACAGTTCAGTCTGGAAAATATATATAAAAAAAGGTCATTTAATATGTAATATATAAATAAATATTAAATGAGCTTATTTATTGCAAATTTATAATATGAAACTAAAATAGATATAAGGTAGATTAGCAATCCATGCATTCAACAAGTATTGCCGAAATAGAAGCCTAAGGCAGTGCCTGTGGTAAAAGTATAAAATTAAGCGGTCCCTTTAAAATTGAGGCTATTGTAGCAAAGTGGATAGCGTTCCTGTAACGCGATGGTTGTGAGTTCATTTCTTACTTGGAGAAATTATGATATTTAAATTTTTATTTGTTCGCTTTGGTATCAAACACTAAGCGCGGCGACGAGTTCCACCACTAAACATGCAATGTCCCCATTTCAGGCGGAAAGTGGAGGAAGGAGTCTCGTGGTCTTTTTTAACTAAATCTGAAAAAAAATATGCATTAACGCCTCTTCAAGCCGAGCTCCTCTTTCTACCTAATTCTAAAGAAATGATTACAAACGATTTATTGATCACAAATATCTGTAAAGTAATTCATATTATATCTATCTCTATTCAAACTACTTTTGCAGTACCTACACTATATTACAAAAACATACCTACTCTTAAGAATTAATGATCAATATTTATGCTAATACAACTCTCAAAACGTTATTGTATAATCACTAATTTGCATATATGATGAAAGAGGAAAAAATATAAATTTGGCAGTTCTGGGAAATTGTTTCTACTATATTTACCTTTATTATTTTTTATGTATTAACTATACAAATTATATGGTTGATTCGTCGAGCATCAATCGATATGAGGGTGTTTACGAAGACAATTAATATTATTTACTAATGTTATGTAATGTATATATTATATATTACATAATAGATTGCAAAATTGAACGCCGCGCTTCGACGAACAAAAGTGACGACGAAAAAAACATAATTACAAAATGTTTAATGATTCCCACTGTTCATTCCTTTCTTCGTGACATTAAGTAGCGAGTGGGCATAACTAAATACCATGCTGAGTCTCATCAGGTACAAAAAAAACCAATTAAATTTCAAAACCAAAACCATTTGGGGGAATGACTATCATTCCCCCGAATGGGGATCAAATCTACAACCATAGTGTTAACAGTCTGGTACTGCACCACTACGTCACAATAGCCTAATTTTTAATATCCAAAATACATATAAACGTATAGCAGCACACCTGCTAGCAACATCTTCTATCATATACACCCTATTAATCCTTTTTCTTCTCGGTATCAACACACTGTGATACATTTCTTCGTCAAACATCAGAAAATTCTTTCCAAACTCAAAATCCATATTACATTGTAACATTTTATCTTTATGTTCCAGAGTTTCCAAGGAAAATGAAGGAGATGTCAGAATTACAGTCATGTAGGACCGTTGCTTCAATATTAGTTCTGTGTATGATTCCACACTAATAGAAAATGGGTATTTTTTATAGAAGTCATTATATTTTTCTATTTCTAATTCAACTAATTTATAAAAAGCAACAGTTTCAAGATTTGTACAGTGTGCTTGTTACAAATTTGCTCAAAGTTTCAGAATAACACACTAATAATACATTTATATCGTCAATTAAATATTTCCAAAAACAGAACATTTATATCATTCTTAAAAACTATAAAATATTACCCAATATAAAATTCAAACAATGTTTTCAAAATACGCATAGAACCATTGTGTTACAATTCAACTGACAGACCAGGCAGACCCAAAATGAATGATCATACAAAGCTTAAATTTAGCATGCAGGGTATATAAGATGGGAGCATTACAAGAGGATAATACAACATTCCTATGAGAATAGGCATGTGGTATAGATTACATTGAGTAGTCCAAGCAATTCATAGTATAAAACATAATGCTATACTGAATAATATGTTTAAGAAACCCACCTATTTTCAATGCAAAGCATATTATTATCACCAATAGTATGTGGACTTTCCCAACCTTCTATATTTATTAAATCAGCTCCACTTGGTTGTTCTGAAAAAAAAAATATATATGCTAATAATAATATAACAAAAGTATTACATGTCTCTCTGATATTTTGTTTCAGCACATAACAAGGTAGGCACAGATATTATGATATCTGCGCCTATATCGTGCAAAGACACTCTGTTTTCAACTGTTTACCAATATTCATGTTAAGTTGCAGACCACAATGCCACATTTGGACTTGTTCACCAGAGAGGAGATATAAAAATAAATAAGCAATGATGATTATTCATTACTCCACATATGAATTGAACCCACTATGCCACAACAACCTAAAAATTCTTTGTTACAATTATTCTAGAACTTAACTTATACTACAATTATTTTTTTTCAGACATTACTTAAATCTAATTAATGAAAATAATAAAAACTCACTTGCAACCAAAGCCAAACTATTTAAATTAAGATCTGGTTGTTTTTGATATTCCTTAGCAATGAACAGAGCAAGTTGGCTGCAACAGCCCAAGTGGAGAGTACCAGCAGGTCCAGGCCCAATACCTTTATAACTAACTGTGTATTGTGGATACCGTGTAACTATGTTACTACACCTGAAATAATATAGTAAGGTTTTCTTATAAAATGAAAAATATGATAAGCGGCCTGTCATGGTGCAGGGGCATGTAAGTGTATATGTGGGTTCAATTTCCCCTCAAGGAGTGAAAGTATCTAATATTTCTGTTTTCTTCACTCTGGTGTTGAGGCAAAGCCATGCATTAAGATCTGCCAATTAACATGCAACGCCTCTAGAAGTTGGCAAAGGTAATAAAGGTATACCAAATGAAGTATCTTCACACAAGTTTCACTCTGCCTACCTTGCTGTGTGCAGGGCACAGGGTGAAGCTAAAAAAAAGGTTTGCTTCTTTCTACTTTCTAGTAATACAATGTTATATTATATTTATTATAATAATTCCTCTACGGTTAAAAAATATTTAAATGAAACAAAAAATAATACATAATATATCTTACCAATCATTAAACTGTTCTCTACTCCATTCAAAGAAGTGATCTAATCTCCTAAGACCATTCTTTTCCAATGATTTAAATAGCACATTAAAATCTCCATTTGGTGTAGTTATAACAGCTATTCTAGGTTTTATGAAACCAAATATTGTATGAACAATTCTTTCTAAGTCATGTGGAAGCATGTGTTCTATCATTTCAATGGCTACTACTGCATCACATCCTATTAGTCTATAATCTGGATCAGCTGCGTTTCCTTGAAATAACTAAAAAAAATGGCTGAATAAATATTTTACATAGCATAAACATATTTTTAAATTTTAAAATGTAATTTGGCACTATGCTTACAGTAACTTGTAAAGGGGTTTCTCGCTTTGTTACATACTGGTCACATCCAAGTAGATCTGAAGAACAACGAAGTGGTATTGTTTCAAGATCAACACCAAGAATATTTTTAATTCCTGGTATATCTTTAAGGTACTTTATGAAGCTCATGTCATGATAGCCAAAATCCACTACCTAAAAATAGAACATATACAGTCAAATTGAGTTTGTCTCAAAAATATGTATAATATTCTAGTTACATTAAAAACCTTTTCCAATTCGCCACACCAACGGTCGTCCATAAGGCAGTCTGTAACCGCAGCATATCTTTGTGCGTACACTGGTGGATAAAACACAACGCCTTTTTCATCATCGTAATCTGCATATACATGATCATCCGAATCAACATCACTTATTTCTTCATCTTTAAATTTGAACGTCAGTCTTTTATAGTATGGTCTAAGAAAACGATCTATCACAGTTAAAAGGGATTCTCGAAAGAATATCAAAGTTTGTAATGCTATTATCATTATTCTGTGCAGATTTGTGCATTTAAATATAAAGATTATCCTCTACGAAAAGCCGACGACAATATGATGATGCTCACATGTTTACAGCACCGGAATATTTTTGTTTTCTTAATGTCAGGTGTCACATGTCACATTGCAAGAAAGAAGCGATCAAATGTCATTATGACGTTAAGTAGTATTAGTTTACAGAGTACAAATATTTAATGGAGATAGATGTGACTTAATGCCTGATTTTGATTTATATACATAAATAATGAAATGTGAAAGAATGTTCAAGACCGATGCAATATTTCTGATGATTACCCCTTACAGTGAAAGTTACAAGCTTTACCGCTTTATATATAATAGTGTAGGGTATGGCTTAGGAAGTAGAGATATTTATTTGGTTATAAACACTTTGAATGTTACACTCGCATACTATATAATATAAAACACAGACCTACCGTGGCCTGTTTGCACGTATATATGCTCAAATCTTTAAAATTTCGCAACTAATTTTGATGCATTTTTTTAAAAAAATGAAGGGATTAAAGAGTTAATATGTAATATATGCGTTAAATAGTAAAAAAAACTGACAAATTTAGAGGTTTCTAATGTGATTTTCTGGTCAAACTGAGAATAATCAGTTTAGTTTAAATTAATTTATAGAAGTCAGTAAATGAGAGCGCAGTATTCAACATAATATTCATTTCAGATAATAAACGATAAAGAAGGTACGACGTGCAACTTATCTTATTATTCGTGACTTCCTTTTAATTGGTTTTACGATTTCACTTTTAATTAAGTTTGGCGATTGCGATTGCTGTAAGTTGTAAATTGTAAGTAACGTTGAAGATACCTACTGCTGATGCTAAGAGAGACATCTAAATAACTTCCGAGGTTTGCATAAAACTTTTTGATAGATTAGTGTTACGACACTCCGTCCTTCAATTTCTGCTCAGTTGTAAGACATTTATTTGACAGTTCTTAACCTGCGCTTTTTCATACTAAAAAATAATAATCTTAGTAAATATAATAAATATTAATTTTACTTCATCATAGTATCACCCTAAGGCCTACACTGATAATCATTGCCTATAACCATGTGAATTTCGTCACAAGTCACCAAGGCATTTATTACATTCAAAATAAAATATCAAATGATATTTCAGATTACATAACATGACAGAAATTTTATTAAATATTATTATCTAATACTTTTTTTAATTAAACGTACATGATAATGTACGTTTATAGCAACAGAGAAGTGAATGTAAGCATTCCAGACGGATTCAAAAAAAAATAACTTCATATCCGCATTCGTCTACTGGAAAAAGCATTACTGACATTGAATGCGTAGGTAAATTTTTATTACTTGAAGACTTCACTTACTATGAAATACTTTAATTTATTAATAAATTAATAGTGGTAGTAATTTAAACTATTTTTTAATTATTGTTTAAAAGGTAATAGGTAGTTGTTTTTTATATATTACAAATATTACATAATAACAAGAAGTTAATACGTAATTTCATTAATAACGGGATTCAAACCTACACTTTTCAGCAAAACGTCAACTAACAACCAAACGTTTTTAAAATGATAATGTTTCTACTATTATCATTGGCAATACTAAAAGCTACTAATTTTACATTACCAATACCTATAATAATAAGCATTTTAAAGTTGTTATTATCATTTTTTGTTGACTAAGCGAAACTCTTGGTAATTTATTTCCTTTGATAAGTCAAGCAGTGAAAGTAAGTATTGTCGAATTGACAGCATTGTCTAAGATATATCATTCAACTCTCTAAATAACCAGTTTTAATGCTAATCATGCAATATGAGCTTTTTGCAGCATACACGTAACGCGTAACTGTAATATATGTATGTTTGTATGAATATATAATAGTTGAAGCTTAATTTTTAATATATATGAGATAATTAATTAAAAAAAAGTAGGTAAATCACGGCCTTCACTAACGTTTCACAAAACTCTTTGTACCAAAATTGAGCGAAAAAAGAAGAAAAGGAAGGAACAGGAGTTGGGACTCTCTGGTAGACAAATAAAACGATTAATTTATAATATTCAAAAGTTCCTGAAGATAAAAGTAAACTTAAGTTTTCATGCATATCCTTTTCGCAATCTTAATTATTTATTACATAACCATTACATTTATGAAACTTTTTGAGCTCTAACTTGAGAATTCGAGGCATTGCGTGTTAATTGATGGAGTTCAACTCCGCGCTTTGTCTCATCACTAGGGCGGAGAACTAAAAATAGTTTAAATATATTCATTTCCTCGAGGAATATAACTCATCAATCACATATACAGTCAAGCTCGGTCCCATTGCGGTACAATAACCTTTATAGCTGTAGACATATTATTTCTATCAAAGGTTATTCATAGAACATGAATTTATTATATTTTGGTCCTAGACTATTCTGTAACCTACATTAATTGGTTAGTCAACACTTCAGCTGCGACTTGCGAGTCAATGGAACAATGTCACGAGAACGAGTTTGATTTCTGTAACTAGTCTGCCGTTATCATGATATCGGGCTTTGTAGGTTGAGTTGTGCGTGTCTTGTTAAAACATATATAATACTAATACTTATAGTACTTACTTATAGATATAATAAACATTCTTTTACAGCTTCAAATATGTTTCTGAATAGCAGAGAAAACGTAGTGTCAAGTTCGTCAAGTCGTTCCTCATTTTCCGCATGAAATCATGATTAAATAGATGACATGTCGTGATTTAAGTGGTGGAACTCAACACCGCACTTTATCTTAGGTACCATAGTCAAGCGTAGACATAAAAATAATATATAATTGTTAGTTAGTTAGTTAGTTAAACATAAGTCAGACGCCATCCCACTGCGTGACCATGGGCTCTACAATCATTTTTATATACAAAAATATTACTTTTCAATAATCTATCTATCGTATAGAATTTCGTAAAATTGTGATTTAAATAAATTTAAAGTCTTAAAATTTTAGGCCTATTACAAAACACAAGCAAGTTTTTACAATAATTGAATTAGATAATGTTTGTACTTTCTCACTTAATGCTAAGTAAGCGTATATGTAATACATTACCCGGCTCTTCCTATCTTAGTTATTTTAAAGGCATTCCGTAATTAAATATTAGAAACCAATTGCACTTTGTACTGCAACCAAATTGAAAAGTTTCACTGGAAAAAAAACTGAGTATTTATATTTAATTATTCTTTTTTTCGCTTCACGCGAACAGCAGGGTTGGAAGAACCTAGTGTTAAGACACTCCGTTCCTGACTTTAATTCAGAAAAAAATTCGGATTGGAAATCGAACCCACAACCATTGTGTACACTTATTGTTTTAATTTTTATTGGGTCAAATACAACAACTGCGCCACAGTGGTCTGTTACGCTACGATAACATTAATTAGATTTGAGAGTACAAAAAGTTTCATAAATTACTTTAATATAAAATTATTTTGTCATTTGAACTACTGCTGCTGCTTTAAGTTATTTAACTGATTTGTAACTTTCATTTTCTACTATGAATCATGTTATTCTATTGTCTGTAAATCGTCGTGTATGATTAACATCAATTCTATAGGTACATTGCAAAGCTACTAGGTATGCTGTATACCTAGAAAGTAAGATAAGTTCAAATAATCTTCTAAATTATATAAGAATATAATTTAAATTAAATATAATTAAAATAAACGTTAATTATTTTAATAAAATAAATACTTATTCCTTAAATAAGTAATAATTTAGGTAATTAAAGAAATATATAAAATAATTTCTGCTTAAAACATTATGACACAAATTGCCAATATTTGTTGGTATTTGGAACGTTCTTTTAGTTACTACATTTTGACAATAAATGAGTTTGAATTAGATGGTCAATATATTTTTAATTTAAAATGAAAATATGAATCAAGAATACTTAATATTATGAGCAGAATGAGCTGACACTAAGTTCTTCTTTTTTCTTACTATCCTACTATACAGGGAAAAGTTTAAATTATATTATTATAATTTAATATGAATTAATAAAGTTTAATTTATTAACATTTTGTTATCGAAGAAACCTTTTTTTAAAAAAACTATAAAGTTTTATCTCTCTTAAATCTCTCTTAAAAAAAAAAGCTACATAGATTTGAAGCAAATATATTTTAACTTTATTGCAATATAGGGGAGCTGATACGAGTATAAGCACTCATCGCTGGAGTCAGTATTGCTTAATTCAACAAAGCTCAAACGAATCCATACTTATATTATAAATGCGAATGTCTGTGTGTTTGTCTGTCACGCTTTCACAGCTAATCTACCGGTCCGATTTGGATGAAATTTAGAATGAAAGTAGTAAAAGTTACTGTGTCAAATATAGGCTACTTATTTTTTCAAAAATCAACTCTTTAAAGCGTTGAAATAGGGGATGAAAGTTTATATGAAAAATCTACACCGCTTGACTGATTGTTATGAATTTTGGCATAAGCATAGTTGATAAACTAAGCTTAAATATAGGCTATTTTGTTTTAAAAAAAACACCCCCGAGAGAGGCAATATAACGAAACAGTGACGTAGTTCACGCGGCGAAGCCGCGACCGGGTCGCTAGTAGTATAATAATAACAATACTAGTGAACCATGACTACCACCAAATAATAACATATTTATTATATGAATTTAATATACATAGCCTCAATGACCTCTCGCGTCTCAGAAACTCGCATTAAGGCGCATTATTATGTATGTACAAATGTACATATGTATTTTAGTTACATAGATGTCTTTAATCAAATGAATACTTTCTTATAATGATACAAATTTGTAAATAAAAATATATATTAAAAGTTTATAATTATATAATTTTAGCAACTTCATATCTCATCTATATGTCTATTTTATCTATATATCTAGCTATCAATGTAAGAAAACTTGTACTATGTTATTTTGATCCCCTTTTTACTTGAAAATTGGCACACGTGTTCGGATCCCATATCATTAGACAAACATTTCATAAGACAACAGCCAAGAGATCAGGAAAATACAATTGTGGGCCTTATTTTTAATTTTAAACTAATTTATTATTATTAAAAAAATCTTCTAATGATAGAGGGGCCAGTCGTGGTCCAGTGGCACAAGTGTGTGACTGTAAACGACTGGTTGTGGGTTCGATTCCCACTCGAGGAGTGGAAATTATATTTCCATTTTCTTCGCTCTGGTGTCGAGGTAAAGCGCGGCGTTAAGTTCCGCCACTTAACACGCAAGCCTCCGAATTCGGCGGAAAGTTCGTTCCCCTAGTGTCTTAACACTAGGTTCCCTCTGCCTACCCTGCTGTGTGCGGGATATAGCGTGAAGCTATTTAATTTTTTTCTAATGATAGAATTGACCTTACTATGTAAATATAAATTATTTGTCCCATTTGAGAAATAAATATCGCTGAAATTGATTAAATACATTTTAAAAAGTAGATTTCCTTGTAAATGTAAGTAATGACTACTTGTTAAGAAATTATTTCATCATCATTTTCTTCGGAATAACTTCAAGGATGTGTTTAAATAAGGGGTATGCGATTGTATCATTTTTTATCCTCGAACTTATTTTATTTCATTTCACATAGTTTTAGTGAATTTGTCTGACGCAATGGCTGTTTATCACTACCCCCATAATTATGTATTATGTCTACTACCGTTTGTTGGTAATACAAAAAGCATAAATATTAAAATATATATATTTTTTATTGAGTAAAGCAGGCAGTAGAAGGACCACCTAATAGTAAGGTAACCTTCGCCCATGGACATCCACAAAGCCAGAGGAATTGCCGAGGGAAAGTGGAAGAAAGGATGTGGGTGGTAGGAATAAGGAATTTCTCTCTTAAATATTGCTTTTTCAACCTTTCGCAAATACTCGTGATTTTCATAAGTACAAAGTGAGATTATCTATGAAAACTAGTGTCCCCGTCGACGCATAAAATACGCGCTGTCTTAGCAGTGTTTATGTCACTTTATGTAAAAGTACATATAGCACTTCTTTTTGCACTTGTTTTGGGTATGTATGCAGTTCCATGTGTATTTAAGTACGCTAAATTTCATATTCCGTCCGCAAAATTTACATATAAGATCGTCCAAAGCTTTTTCTTCACGTATTAAGATAATGATTATAATTAAAAAACATTTTTTTAGTTTTACACTGTATCCCGCATACAGCAGGGTAGGCAGAGGGAATCTAGAGTTAAGACACTCCGTTCCCCACTTTCCGCCGAATTCGAAGGCATTGCGTGTTAAGCGGCGGAACTTAACGCCGCGCTTTGCCTCTGATACCACAACCAGTCGTTTACAGTCACACGTTCGTGCGACTGCGCCACGACTGGCCCCTTATTAATAAACATAATTCGAAAAATTGACAATTCTATAAACTATTTACTTAGTTTTAGAATTTCTAGTAACTCGTGGCAAAAATCGTAAACACCAGGCGGTATAGACAAAATTTAATCATGTTTGCTCTTATACCTACCTACAATTTTAGAGATAATCAAGATGGTAAAATAAATTGTATTTAATTTATGGTAATATCACAGATTTACATATGCTACTTAATATTCATCACATGTTACCACCATAAGTTTCCTTAAACACTTAACTATTTAAAGTATAAATATTACTACGGTCTCACATCACTGTACAAATTATTTATTTTTAGATGTAAACTATTATATATACAATATATTACATAGAATACTATGGTAGAGAAGAGGCAGTCTTTGATTGTACAAAGTTAACAAAGTTTGATTGGTTCGGTTCACATACCAAGAAATGCTTATGATTAAATAGTTTTTTTTTTTCCACTCCAGTAAGACAAAGTACTGCGGCTAGTCTTAACACTTAATCCACGATGTGTCGAATTTGATTGATCTGTTCACGATTGGGAGAACGGAGTATCTTGACACTGGGTTCTCTCTGCCTACCCTGCTATGCACGTTACCCCATAAGGCTGCGTAATCAGTGTTAAGGAAACACAATAAGGGCCAGATCATTCGTCGATAGTAAAGAAATATTAAATATATAAATAAAGCTTAATTATGTAGATATTTAATAACAACTTTCTTCGCTTCAATTAATGAATAGACAATCATTTTATAATTGTTCCACCCACACTACACCTACTATGCGTGGATGTGTTCCTAGGCGTCTTCAGTTTATTTATTATGCGAATTTCTTTATCATCGGTTCCGGCCGCGAACATCGCAAAGGTCAGTTTGTTTGGCAATCGTTATATGAATACTCGTTGAACTTTAGCAAATGTTTGTGTGAAATTTCTATCAGACTTGCTTTTAATTTAAAACGTATGATTATTCGAGTAATTAAATATTTCAATTCTATTTTTATTTTTGACATTTTAAAATACAATTTTGTTTACAATGACGGAATAGAATCTCGAGAATAATTACTTTAACCCCTTGAAGATGAATTGATATAAATCAACTGTAATAGACAATTTTTAAACAGTTAATGAAACAAATATTATGCCAAAACTTATTCAATAACATACCGCAAAGAAAGCGGGATATATAAAAAATATGCTCATACAGTTCTAAAAATGAGAACATTGAACAACGTTCTGAACATAGCAAGCTTTGGAATTACGCGCCTACCTACATACGTACGAAAATCAAACGCGAGTTAACTCAACGTACAGTTGTACTTTCAAAATATTACTAGACTATATGTATGTACTATATGTATTTATACTGTAGCATTATCAATCTATATTAAAGAGAAAAAAATGTCCGCTAGGCACCAAACTTGAATGTTGAATTTCATGAAACTTAATTTAAGAAACCTGTCAAAGTGAATGGTAGACACTGGTCAAACACTCGGTCAACGTGCCTCACTGGAAAAAAATATTTTCAATTGAACAAAAAGATATTATTATTCACAACATATCGTGGACAGACTGAGTTTTTTAGAATAGAGTACAGTTAACCACATACATAGTCTAAATAACGATATGAATATTATTTCATTGTAACGTTATAAATTATGGTCTTGCATACAGAAATATTCATATGTTTGTATTCGTGATACTAAAGTCGCCTACAGTACTAGCCACTAGCACTGTGGCCTACGTTGAAGCTAATTGTGAAACGTTCAGTATTCCTAGGAATGTCATACTTTACTGAAGACATCATCAGCTGATTGTATTACTATGCAACCGCGAAAATTTGTATTGTTTCACTAATAATATAATTTGTTAAATCACGCCTAAGTCTTCGTACCGGTTTTAGGCGCATACGCAGGTCAGGTGAAGAAAAAGCGCGCGCGACGCTTGCATTCGTCAGTCGCACCAGGGTCGCCAAAGGGGTCGGACCGCAATCTAGTCATTGTATTTTTAAATATATTTTTAATATCTTAATCAAAAGGTCATCATGAAAGTGTTCATCGTGTTGGCAGCAGCCGCCGCCCTTGCGAGTAAGTTGTTTTTGATTCTTAAATATTTCTTATATTGTAGGGTAGAGGATATTTTTAAAACGTTAAATATTTTTTAATTTATTAATGATTAAGTTCTAAAGTAAAATTCAAAAGTCAGTATACAAAGTAACATAAAATAAAACTATAGGCACTTTTATATCTTTAAACTTTTTTTGCAAGCAAGCCTACAATGATTTTTATGATGCATGATAAAATATTTATCATACATTGCATGAATTGCATAAATATTGATAGTTAATATAAATATTAATAAATGAAATTAATATTGTATTAAAATATTTTAAATATGATATATTTAAACTAAAATACGTTACAACTTCCAGTTTCTATAACTACCCTCATAATGTAAAATAAAAATATCTACCCTATAATTTAAAGAAATGGAGCTTAAAAAGCTTGTCTTTTAAGTTATTCTTTTATCTTTATACTTATATTATAACATTAAAGTGAATTAGGTTCAAAGATATTTTTTTAATTAGTAATCCCAATATTTTCCATACTTTATTAATTTTCACATTTTCTTCCGTTAATTTATATTCCACACGCAATGTAATCTAGTTACCGATCCCATGTGACTCTTATATCCGTTAAGTTACTCTGCATGCATAATAAAATATCATACCTTGTTATAAATTCACAAAGGAATCCGGGAAAGTTCTTTAACCAGATTAATACTTTATTACGAACATCGACTTTGTAACTTTTAGAAGAACAACATATTTGTTAATAGCTAATTTATTAACTTTAAATGGGGAGTGGCACGATACAATAGATTTTCTGTCTACCCTCAAAATATGGCTATAACCCGAGATGGGACGATTTACATAATACTGTGGTAAATTAATTAATCAGAATAATATTAATCTTGATATTTATAACGAATTCATGAATCTCTTGACTTTTAAAACTTAGGTACATTCGAGTCCACAGTCATTGCGTATGTTGTGAAAAATCATTCTATGAAGCTTTTTTTTTGTTTATAGTGATTATTATTTGTATATTTTCGCTATGATTGAGTAAAGTATTGCGTTTGGCTACTCAACACGCAATTAATTCGGAGTGAAAAGTGCAGAACGTAATTTTGAAACGATCGATTTTCTTCGCCTACCCTCAATGCGATTAAAAGCTACGACTAACAATGCTTCCCAATAATTTGTGAATACTTAATTCGGTCTCTATTTCTAAAAAAAACTAATTATTTAAAAAAATGAATGGTTTGTAAATATAAGAAAGGAAACCATAAATTCTTTACTCTTGAGTGAGTTCACAGTAATTCGACATTGACATTCGCTCAAGTAGTTTTTACTACAATTATTATAACGTAAAATTTCTACAAGTTGCGTTAGGTGCGTGTTGACACAGCTATATTAAATTTACGCAAATGTTAGATAGGCTTTTGCAATGACCACTTTACATAAGCAGCCGGAAATTGTAGCTTTTATATTGTACGGGCAAACTAGGTGGAATGTTAATATTGTGTTTAATTTTTGTAATTATAAAGTAGGTATATAGTTAAATTATGCTTAAATGTTTTGAAGTTTAAGTTTCTAACGTAAGAAAATATGTCTAACTCGCTAACTAACTGAAGTAATTAATTAATGCTTTTTATTACTTAGCAATGGTATGCGCTTTAGTTAATTGAGTAATGCCTTATTTAATGTCTCGTTGCCAAATATATTAACGCAACGTACGTTTTTTTTAGAATAAAAAGTCTTTTTGTATCTTCATAAAATTCCATGTCAACATAACATTATATAAGAAAAATAACCATTCTTATAGAACACAATATCCAAATTTGAATCACGTAGAAAAACTTGTTTAAGGAAATAAATCAATGTTGACATTTATTTTTGTATGCCGGTCACCAATGAACGAAACGTGACTCGGGGGAACTAGTTTCGATCACTTTTATATAGATACCTCTTTTATAATATGTTACTATGCCAAAAAAAAATAAACACAAAAAATCTGAAAATTTTCCATACATCGAAGGAAAAAATACTAAAAGTTAGCTGTTTTGTCCTTGATTCAGATTGTGACTTGCTCAATTTACAATCGCACACACTGGATATAAAGTTGATAGTTCACCAGCAATACAGGTCACAGTGCGACCCGTGATGCATCCGAGCGATGCACCGTGTCGCAACACCTCGCTTTCACTTCTTGATGCGTTGCGTCACCTTGCCAAGTTGCGATAGGTTGCGCGGGCGCTCAAAGCCCGGCATATTTATCCCACGTGTTCCTCTTGATGTCTAATTCAATTGATTGTAATTATAAAAATGTTAATATGACATTTGACATTGTATAATAAGTAAATGGTAATTAGATGAATATTAATTAGCGTTTAGAAAAGGTTACTCGGTGATAAATTTGATTGCGATCTATGAAGCCATTTGCATAAGTAAATTTGTGTTAACATACAATAACAAGTTACACACCTATCGTTTGATAATTTGAATATAGTTAAATATTTAATGATTACAGAGAGCAAGAGCTTAAAAAAGCAAATAAAATTTTATATATTCTGATAATTTACATGATAAAAAAATATAATAATACATAAATTAAATCTTTGCTTACACAACCTTGACCGACCGCGATTTAATGTGTATAAATTAGCACTAGACCTGCTATTTCTTCTAAATGTCGAATTCTTACATAGCTTAATATGGTTACCTGCTATCGAAACTTCCGTCTCGCACATATTAAAAAAAAACACGTAAAAATTTGAAAAAAATGTGAAATAAACATTAGTCTCGGTTCAGATATTATGGTTACAATATGATATTAACAACTCAATGCGATATAAAATTTTCTTCGCAATTAAGTTTTGACTAACAAATTTCATTGTTAGTTTGCCAACTCATTTACGAAACATATTAGGTTGGTATTCAATGTTTTTTTTATCGCGTGGAATTACAGGCATGCAATTTCTTGCAACAGGGGCTTGCTAGTGTAAAGTCACCTTCACACGTTGTCCATCAGTTACGTATTACCAAAGTACGCGTAAGAGCAAGTAACCCAATATCAATTGTTGACGTTCGCTGATGATTATATAACGTTGCGTTGTTATGTAAGAAAAAAAAACTGACCCGTTTGGTCTTTAGAGTATCAGAACACGGCCGCTCTGATTCTTGATTTGATTGATTCCACTTTCACTATGTTGTATCGTATATTAAACGATTCTAATGCTTTGTAATTAGCTGTTTAAGTTAACTGTCATTCATACATGCGTATTTTGCTTTTTAATAAATAATTAATTAACAATTTTTCTTTCTTTTTCTACAGGCGCCCAATTCAAATGTCCCAACAAGGACGGCCAATACGAAGATGACAGGCAGTGCGACAAATTCTACGAGTGTGTCGACGGTGCTGCAGTCACCAAGCTGTGCCCCGATGGTCTTGTGTTCGACCCCACTATTAGGAAGATTAACAAATGCGACCAGCCCTTCAATGTAGACTGCGGCAACAGAGTTGAACTCCGTAAGTATCTGAATACCAAAAACATCTAAGATGAGTTTGATTGACAAATATTAGGAGTATTATCCAAGTCGACATAAGTAATTTCTAATAAATTTATATAATATTAGCAGTTACTCGATAAATTTATGATAAATATTGAATTTTAGACTGGAATTGGATTTTTAAACAATATTTCCCTTTATCGCCGAAAACGTTTTTAAAGAAATTCTTAGAACATTTCATTATTTTTATGGTCATTACAATAAATACTTCTGAATGACATATGTATATAGAAATAATATTTTACGTCAAACATGACTGTTAGAGGTCACATAGCGTAACCATGTCAGAAATGAAAGTGTCCTGTCCACCTTTGACCACCTAGGTCACACCGTGACGCTTTTCTAGGTCAATTTGACGAGATTGTCATGTTATTTAATCACACAAAACTATTACAGCTTTTAGAAACACTTGCCATGGTTTATTTAATTGAAATCTAAAAGAATTTCTATAGTTTTTTCACTTGCATTGCTCATAATTCTATTTAAAGACTGACAAGATTCCTTAGTAGTCTTTTACAGACATTTACATACACTTATTGTCAAGAACGCGTGACTAGAGACTTAAGTATGCAATTACCTTACCTTATAACATTTTAGTACCTATAGATACTTCGTCTTGAAGTTGTTCTTATTGTAGGCATTTTAATGGGTCGTGAAAGGAATTCAATACGAGACAAATCAACTTGGACCAAGGCGAGTTGGTTGAGAGCGGAACAAATAAAAATTGTGATCGTACATTATCCCTCGTCAACATGAAACTTATAACATATTTCCTACTTTTAATTGGTTACCTAGAATTCGACCTCAACATCGTAACCGGTGCAATATCAAGGTTTACAACATACGGGCATATTAAAATATTTATCACCATTTCTAGTCAGAAACTTATGCCAGCTCCAATATGATGCAACTTTTAAATTTTTATTAATAATACGATTTCAAAAGTTGTTTCGATAGTTCGCCTTGGTGCTTTTTTGTAATATTTTTGAATGTATAATATTTTTTCGTAAATACGTGATTTCGTGAAATCTGTAAATAATAAATGGTCGATTGTAATTTTTTTGGGTATTAATTATATGAGGGCACACATAATCACTCAAACATTTACAACTAAATATAAATTTTCTGAAATGTTAATCTTAATTGAATAACCAGCGATCTATTATACAATAAGTTCAACGTACCTAAGAAACAAGGCGTTTACTGTTAAATAATAATGTTGACGGTGACATAATTGTTATTTGACGAATTTAACTCGATAATTTACAATTGCAAAACTTAAATTCATCTTTTTATACGAATTGCTTATTATATTTTTTCATCAACAGAACCCCCCAAGCCCAGTGCCCAATGCCCCCGTCGTAACGGTTTCTTCGCTCACCCTGACGCCTCCGTCTGCAATGTCTTCCTGAACTGTATCGAAGGTGAAGCTATCGAAGTTAAGTGTACCGCTGGTCTGCACTTTGATGAATACTCTGGTACCTGCGTGTGGCCTGACTCCGCTGGCAGACAAGGATGCGCCGCCCAAGAAAGTATGATCATTTTTACTTCATTATTCATAAATGAACTATGAATTATTAAAAACACATAATGCCAAGGACTATAACCATTACAAGATAAATGCCATAAAATGGATTTAATAATATCGATTACCTCTCACTCTGATATTTCTGTAAATCTGGTCATTTATACGTCGCCCTTCTCCAATTCCGTTCACCTTATAACCAGTAATGCTCAATATGAATATACTTTTTATATATTTTCTGTAAGTTACCTTAGTAATAGTGGGACGTCCCACTGACACAGTGGGACGATACTTGATTGTAACCGCGATTGGTTGTGGGTTCGATTTCCACTCGGTAGAATGCCCATAATTTCATTTCCTCGCTCTGGTGAACCTTTTTATCTAAGAGCGCAATGTAGAGGTCCGCCACGCAATATCTATCTATAATAGTGGCCAGTCGTGGCCCAGTGGCACAAGCGTGTGACTGTAAACGACTGGTTGTGGGTTCGATTCCCACTCGAGGAGTGGAAATTACATTTTCATTTTCTTCGCTCTGGTGTCGAGGTAAAGCGCGGCGTTAAGTTCCGCCACTTAACACGCAAGCCTCCGAATTCGGCGGAAAGTAGGGAACGGAGTGTCCTAACACTAGGTTCCCTCTGCCTACCCTGCTGTGTGCGGGATATAGCGTGAAGCTATTTAATTTAATTTAATTTATAAGAGCAGAAAGTGGAGAACGGATTGTCTTGATACTAGATATTCACCGAGTGCTCGGCTGTACGGAAAAAAACGTGAACGTTCCGATTCACTCACGTTTCTAGTAAATGAAGATCGTGTTTACCTCTGCGATGATATATTTGTAACTTGATTACGTGACTAAGCTTATACAGAATACAGATGATCCTTCATTTACATTTAACCTTTAAGTTAATAATGTTCTATTTCCATATCGTGCACTGTTTGAAGTATTAGTACAATATTTGCCTTCATTAAATATACAGATTGAAAAGTTTACATAAACGATCACGTTGTTATTTTGCTTAATTGAATTTATTACCGTTTTAGACTGTTATTAATATTTATTAAACTTTAACAAGTTTTACAAGGCGATGACTATACGTATATAGATCCTTATTTAACTGGATTTAGAATATTGAAAATGTATTAAACAAATATATTGTTTACAGAGAAGACCAAGGATGGATTCGAGTGCCCCAAGGATCAACAAGTTGATGCCCAAGGTTTGGCCGTCGCCCATCCCAAATTCCCCCACCCCAATGACTGCCAACGTTTCTACGTGTGCTTAAACGGTATCGAACCCCGTGACCTTGGCTGCCAAGTCGGTGAAGTATATAACGAAGAGAGCCAGAAATGTGACGCTCCCGAGAATGTTCGTGGATGGTAAGTTGATAACTTTTATATTCTTGTTTATGAGAAATTTAAATATTGAATTTGATTTAAATATAATTTTAATTATTATTTAATATTTTTTTTACTTAAGAGAATCAAATGTAATCATTAAAATAACATTAACACCAATGCAATATATTCTGTTCCTTTCAATTACTCTTAATACTGTATTTGTCGGAGAATGTACTTTTTCTTTTAAATTTCTTTTAATAACTTAAACTAAATTAACAATTTAATGCGAAATACTGATGAATTGTTTGTTTACAGCGAGGACTGGTACAAGGACTCTGAAGACGCAGCGCCAGCCCCCAAGGCGAGGTCCTAAACTAGTGATAAAATAATATAGTTACTTCTAAGACTTGATAAGTTAATATATGATAAGATAAAACAATACTCTTGCATTTTATTTATTTTACAACCTGTATAGCTCAACTAAAATATAAGAATTTAATTATTTTACAACTTTTGAACTTGAAACCTTGTGAATGCCTGAAATATTAGTTATTAAAAATAAATAACTGGATGTCCTCATTTGTAACTATTATATTATCCTTGAGTATCTGATATACTTTTTGATATATTACTTTATTTCTATAAAGATGGTAGTTTTATTGATCATACAAATTATGACATTGTTAGTTTACTTGTAGTAAATATAGTTACTATAGTTATCACAATAATAGGCTTGTATCTATATATATTTAGACTTTTATATAAAAAAATATTACGCAGTATATTTTACACTTTTTACTATATTTTTTTGACCTTCACCTTTAAGGTTGCTGTTTAAGTATCTATCTATTTATTAACCATTCATATAAAAAATCTTGCACCGCTATTTGTGATTCACTTCCTGCCATTCAATTTACTTTACAACTTGCACAACAGTGGATTTGATTACACTAAAACATTTTTATGGTATCGTGTCATCAAGTGTCTACTTTTTAAGCGTATAGCTTCACGCTATATCCCGCACACAGCAGGGTAGGCAGAGGGAACCTAGTGTTAAGACACTCCGTTCCCCACTTTCCGCCGAATTCGGAGGCTTGCGTGTTGAGTGGTGAAACTTAACGCCGCGTTTTACCTCGACACCAGAGCGAAGAAAATGGAAATATAATTTCCACTCCTCGAGTGGCGTATACTTAATGTTTTTTTTTCCAAGAAAGTAGACTAATTAGGTACCGAATGTACTTAAGAGTACAAAGAATATATTGACTAAAATACATAAAAAAACCATTATGAAACCATTTCTACTAAAACAGATAATGATTGTGAGGTCAAAATATATTCGGAGGAATATTTATATATATAATACGAATCCTCGATTACTAACAATAAAATTCTCTTTAACTATCTCTTAATAAATCATATCAGCTGCTTCTATTTGCTATCTTTTCTATCGATACTAAAAATTTTTGTAACACTATTTTGACTTATTTGATACCATTCGATTTACCAAAAAAAATTTGATGGTGACCACATTTTATAAACATAAACCTTGGTGTCTTTGATAGAATGAACTGGATGGTAAGTAAATTGTTTTAATAGTTTTTTTTATCAATGTTCATTTTAAAAAACAGTACCTTTTATATTTTGTGATGAAAACAATATTCCTGAATATACGTTGTTTGTACATATTCATTTCCGGCAAAAAATCTTCCATGGCCTGAATATGTCAATAACATAATAATAATTCATTGTCACTTATTTAACTTTTTTTTAATAAGACCTTTCTTGTCAATAACAAATGTGCTAAGGCAACCATACTAATAGTATAAATGAGAAAATCTGTCTGTGTGTATTTCTTTCACGGCTATCCATAGTGGTCCCTAGTGCATTTATGTACTAAGGTATGTTGATATAAATAAAAAGATGTCTTAGCTGATTGTTGAAGGTAAAAAGTAGATGCAATAAAATTTAATGCTTAAGTATACCAGTTCAGTTTAAGGCTAGAAAGCACTTTGTACAAGAATATCTGAAAAAAACGTAAGTGCTTTGTGAATTACGATCGTTTAAATTTTATTATTGTTAAACAGTATTAAGTATAGAGTGGTACGCTGTTTTAAAAAAAAGCGTCTGTAGAGTATTTTGAATTTTTTTTAATTTTTATACTATTTTTGGTTTTGACTTCATGTACACTTAATATTGAGTAAATTTGTTTTTATTTTATTGGTCGATAAAAAATATAATCATATTTTTGTGCTCTATTTCATAGGTCTATAGAAATATTACTTATTTATTTATATTTTCAGTTTTACGTTTTTTCATGTTCACCCGTGCGGAAAAATGAAAATAATTAAATTATAATCATTCCTTTGAGTGGGAATCGAACCTATAACCAAACGTATTTTAGAATCAGAAGGATTGTCGCAATGTATCATGGTGGTTTTAAATTTATTAAATATAGAACACTGTATGGCTGTAAACGCGACTTAGACACCTACGATTGTAGATTCGATTACCATTCGAGGAGTGGAAATATTTAATTCTACATTTTCTTTGCTCTGATGTCGAGGTAAAGCGCGAAATTAAAATTCAAAGCCTCCAGAATTCGGCAGAAAGTGGGGAACAGTGTCTTAGCACTAGGTTCCCTCTATCTACCCTGCTAAGTGCGAGTACGGCGTGAAGCTAAAAAATCCAATGACGAATGATTTTGAAAGTATATCCCTCGCATGTACACGTGTCGGTTGTGGTTTCAATGAGTAGTTTTTTTAATGTATATAGTATGCTGTTGGCCCTAGTGGTCTTTACAGGGCCAACGACTTTCTGGGAGGCTGAAAGCACAACTCTCACCCAGTCAAGGACTTGGTCGTCTTTATAAGGGTGCCATAGATTTTTTTAAGTCCCTGATGCATCCGTTTTTTTCTTATTCTGTTCTTCCATTGTTCTTTACGCTCGGCGTATTTTGTTCACAATGAAGGACTTTGGGCACCGTGTCGAAAGTTAGCTGTAACCTTTGATCATCCTTTTTTTTGTCTGTGGGAATAACGTTTTATCATTCTAATTCAACCATTTACATAAAATAATATTATAATTTATTATTAACACAGTTGTGGCCAGGCGTGGCCCAGGGGCGCAGGCGTGTGACTGTGAACGACTGGTTGTGGGTTCGATTCCCACTCGAGTAGTGGAAATTATATTTCCATTTTCTTCACTCTGGTGTCGAGGTAAAGCGCGGCGTTAAGTTCCGCCACTTAACACGCAAGCCTCTGAATTAAGCGGAAAGTGGGGAACGGAGTGTCTTAACACTAGGTTCCCCCTGCCTACCCTGCTGTGTGCGGAATACAGCGTGAAGCTAAAAAAAAAAAAATATTAACACTTAATGCATCCGTCCACTTACATCCATTGAACAAACTTTTGAATATTTATTCGTATTATAAAACCATGATATCAGTATTTTTTTTAAATTTTGTAATTGATTTGCTTATTTACTTAAAAAGAAAAACCTCACACAACCATTTTTGCATGGTTTTCTAATGAAACACCTTGTTGACATATGAAGGGTAAACTATAGTTAGCAGTAGCTATATTCCAAAAGATTTAGTATGAAATAGTAGACCAAAACCTTCAGGATTCCACCTTGGCCCCGTACTCGTATTTGTTAAATTATAAACGCTAATGACAAAACTTTTATTTTTGTTATTATATTTTTCAGCTCCACGCTTAGTCCTACAAGGCAGAGTAAGCAAAGAGAAACTAGTGTAAAGTCACTCCGTTCTCCATTTTCTATAATAAAAAAACATATTTCGTGGCGGGAATTAATCTTTACGGAGTGGGCATATCATTTTTATATACGCGTTTACCAATAATTTTAAAAAAGGATTTGTAAAGTAAGAATCGAATGCACAAATATCGTATCTACTGTCAGACATACCACGATGGCTTCTAGTATTTAGTTATTTCGTATTACTATTAAACGTGCGATATGTGTATTGCAATTTCAAAATAAGTCAGTCGTACTATAAACGAGGCGTAGCTTTATAACGCCTATTATGCAGTAATTTTTATGTATGTATGTCAAAGACAATAAACTTTCAAAACTCTCGCATAATGGCTTTTGTTTTTTGAAATGTATCTGTGGTTTAGTTACATAGTTAACGCATTGTTACTTCTGGTATTTAACGTTAAACGCTACTATTGTAGTATTTTTGTTTTCGTTTTCATTTTTACGCATTCTGGGTAGTAAGTACGTATTTTTACGATTGGAGGAATAAAAATGTAGACTTTCGATTGTTTAGATTATCCTTTTTAATGCATGAATAACTTTGGTGATGATATCATGGCTAAAATGAGATCTTTCTAGCTAAAAGTTGGAATTGTTCCTTCAAATATTATTTTAGAAGTATGTACATATTTTAATTACCTTTTTGAGTATTTTTTTAAATTCTCTATAGCGTTCTCTATGCCTAGCAAAATTTGGTAGCTTGAAAATATTGTAACGTATATAGATCACATATACTGATTTATAGTATTAAAAAGAAGAAGTAACCTTGAAGAAAGACTGCTTTTAAAATTTTATAAACCTCATGTACAATAATAATCAACATAAGCGTTGACCCGGTAAGGACATCAAACCTACGACCTTTGGAACGCCCTTATAAATGTCACGGCTAACGTTAAAAATATTTTGATTATTTTTACAAAAAAATATAAATTTTATTGCTGTCTTGTTAAAAATCACGGCGTTCTGGCACTCAATACGCAGTGTCTCAATTTCGGGCGAAAAAAAAAACAGAATGGAATGTCTAGACACTGTACTCTCTTTAACTACCCCATTATGTGGTAAAAATTGTAAACCTATTATTAAAAAAAAAAAAGAAAATCTATTATTAAGTCATATATTTTCTCGTGAGTACCTAATTCACGTGTGAACATTCAAAGGGAAATCATAAACACTTCTTAACCTTTACATTAGTGTATATTACGGGAAATCGAATACAACACACGCAATGCCAGGTCCTGTGTACGATTGACGATATTAGTTAAGCTGTTTGTACATCACGATATCAATAGTTAGAAATTAATGATTAAAGTATAAATAAAATACATGATAGAACAATTAAAAAATGTTTCGCTAATTTAAATATGTTAAAATAAGGCAAAGCAAAGGATCTTCATACTTTATGACGCATAGCATGGTAGTCTGAGAGTGCCAGAACACTCCGTCCTCCATGTTAAAATAATTATTTTTAAATCATGTTTTTAAACTGCAAATCTTATTATTTATCTTCTCGAATCTCCCAAATAGTGGCCAGTCGTGGCCCAGTGGCACAAGCATGTGACTGTACACGACTGGTTGTGGGTTCGATTCCCACTCGAGGAGTGGAAATTATATTTCCATTTTCTTCGCTCTGGTGTCGAGGTATAGCGCGGCGTTAAGTTCCGCCACTTAACACGCAAGCCTCCGAATTCGGCGGTAAGTGGGGAACGGAGTGTCTTAACACTAGGTTCGTCTGGCTACCCTGCTGTGTGCGGGATACAGCGTAAAGCTAAAAAAAAAACTCCCAAATAGTGCTGGATCGTGAAACGTGCCATCAGCCCTTTGACGACCACGATCGCTATGTCAAGGTTGTTAGGAAAAAATAAGTCGGAGCTAAGAAATCCTATTCTATACTGTTATATGTACTCATTTAAAAACATGATGAATTAGGTGCCAGAATCTAACTAAGAATGTAATGTACTCTGCTTTTTCATATTGTTCTCATGGTAAGGGTTGCCTGGTAGAGATCACCTGTGGTGATAAGGTCGCCTTTGCACCAAAATTGTACTCCGTTGTTTCTTTTCCTTCTTTGTGTTTACTGTTAAGTTTTGTTGGTGTAATAAAGAAAATAAATAAATAAAATCATAAATAAGAACTTTGTCTCATCAGTCCTGAATAATGAAAATATTCTTAATTAGTAAGTAATATCATATATTCCATTGAGGATTGAACCCACAACCCACAGACTCCACTATAATAAGAATAAGCCTTAAATATACATAATTATATAATACGGAATGTTGCATCTTGGGTGGCGTCCCCTTTATGTTTCTTGTATAATTGAAACATAATACACTTCATATTTTTTTTATTATTTAAAAAGCGTTAAAAATATTATGTTCACTAAACAAATGTAAGACATAAAGTATTATGTAGACTTTCTAATATGATACTTAACATTCCTACCTTTTTTTATTCATTTTGCCGCACGGCAGTTTCCCAAATATTGTCCACACTCTGTCCGAAATCAACATATTTAGTGTTAAGTGTAAAAACATGAAGCCGCAATTTGCCTTAGGTAACAGTGAAAAATAAAAATAATAATTTAAATATAATCGATTGGAATCGAACCCACAACTAATCACGAGTGGACTATTCATACTTTAGCTACGTATTACATATTTTTAATATCCACACCCTACAGACCACATATAGCTAACCCAGTTTATATCAGAGTATCGAGTCAACAAGTTCTCAAGGATACTTAATATACACTAAGCCTAACACTAGTTTTCGAATGGCATTCGATTACTCAACCCTAATTGTTGCAACTCGCTTAATTTCATATCAGACATTATTATCAATACATTAGTCATTGCACACATTCCTCTATAAAAATAAAATGATATAATTTTTTGATCAATTTTGGCTTCAAGTATTGTTTTGAAAGTTGATACGGCGTTTTCTTAAATTAACCAAGAAAATTATAAGAAGGGTATAATTTGAACGCATGATTACTGTCTTGTATAAAATATACAGAAAAAATGTTTATAAGAATGAAGTAAGATTTAAAACAACATATGTTTATTTATTCGCAGGTATAATAAGGCGGTAAAAATATCTTAATTTGTTCTGAAACGTATGTAGTAAAACTAGCCATGTATTTTTAAGCCATTTACGTTACTGCTTGCGTATATATACATTTATATGCAAAGTTTATACTTTGTACGCTATTTTATTCGATGGATCAAATTGTTTTAATACATATATTATTACGTATTGGATATTATTAACACTCAAAAATGGCCCCTTGTATTTCGTTTTAATATATATTTGGATAAAAATCGGCGTTAAGTTCAACCCAACACTTAACACGCAAAGTCTCGGATTCGGGCGGAAAATAGAGAATGAAGTGTCTTAACACTAGGTTTTTTCTAAATATTATAGTAAGAGTGGAAAACAATCATTTTTTTGAGGCTATTATATAAAAATATACTTGTATTTTTTTAAAATTAGTCTAAAACTACATATATTATCACATAAACATTTAAAAAACATTAATAGCCTTTAAAAGAGCATGCGAACGCTGAAAACGTGTATAATAAGAATACTGCGGAACTATTTACTTTTATGGTATGGCTTACATTTATTTTGTAGTATTTACAAATATAAAAAGTTTTATATAATGCGTTTTAAAAACGGCTGATGCAATAAAATCGATCGAATTGCTAATTATAATGTAACAAAATTGCAATAACCTAACCTAATTTCTGTTAGTACATAATAATTTTATTTTTTACTTCATGTCAAGTGACCTACAATTATGGTAATTAAATAAAATGTATATATTTAAAATGTTTGTGTTACTAAGTGACTGACAGACAAAGTAAAACCGAAATTATTGGACGAAACATGCTGATATTTTTTAATATAAAGATTTCTAGGGAAATATAGAGGACCACTAAGACAACATTTCCCAAAATACCTATAGGCAAAAAGAGTAACGAGCTTTTACGTTTCACGTTTCTATATACATAAAACTTTTGCGTGATTGAATAACTGATAGACAAAGTAAAACCGATATTACTGGACGAAATATGCTGATATTTTTTAATATGTATAGCTTATATCTTGGGGAATAAAGGAGAGCACTAAGCCAATATTTCTCAACATACCTACATGAAAAGAAAGTATTATGATTTTACGTGCCAAGCCTTTACGTTTTAGAGTTCTATACATACATAAAATCTGGATAACTGACAGACAAAGTCAAGACAAAATTAGTAGGCGAAAGAAGCAAAATTGTTGTATATATTTCCTTAAAGATGTAGGGGAATACTACGAGAGGATTTCCCGGACTGCCTACTGGAACGGAAAGTACAGATAAGATATGACTACGTTTCATAATCCATGCAAACGAAGTCACGGGCTACAACTGGTGTTATATATGTATCTATACGATTAATTTATGCAGTATTCATTACTCAATTTACAAATTTGATTTAAGCCTTCACAAATTTTATTATTATTTTTTATATTTATCAGTACAAATAGTCTCTTTAATATTTTAAAAACCTTGGTGAAATATTCGTCGTTAAAATTTAGAAGTAACATTTTTTTTTAATTATTAATTATATTTGATCTAATTATAATCGAAAGTGGCTGGTGGTTTATATAATACCGAAAATTATACAATTAATATATATTGCGTAATTAAAGAAATCTAACCTAAAATAAAATCTTTATTTTATTTTAATAAAGTGGACAAAATTATAGCAATAATTTAAATTAAATTAATATTATGCACGTCAAATAATAATTATTGTCTGCGCAAAAATATCTTCATATATATGTGGATATAACATTCATGTTAAATATAACCGATTTCAACAAAAAGATGATTGTGCGAAGGTTACTGGAAACGTGTCGAATATATTGGAACTTGAAAGGTTCTTCCTTGAATACAAAAAAAAAATGACCACCAATTTTAAATCGATAATAATTAGTAAATATATTTTTTACGCATATATTTAAGATTTAAATAACATTTTTTGAATTACTAAATATTAACGTATTTTGCTCAGGATATCCTTATCTAGAACATGTAATAAAAATATTATTGATCACTGTCTGCACTTGGAAGATATATGAAAAATTATTTACATTTATCAATGTAATAAGAACCCAAAATATTATTATTTAAAAAGACATTTAGAAAAATCTCTCTATAGAGATTCTAACAACAAAATTAAGTTGTAATTAAACGTATAAGAATTTCGACGCAGCTGGTAGTTAAAGGCATGGCTCAGCGGTGAGAGCACCAAGACGGCATTCAGGAGGCGCGGGATGGAATCCCGATGCGTTCAAATTTTTATACGTTTTCAAAATGTTTTTTTCAATTTTTCTAAGTGTAAAATAACACTAAAAATGTTTCAAAGTATTAATATTTAAATTTCTTTATTGTTTGTCTGTGTGTTTGTGCATGCTAACCTCTGAATCATAACATTTCATGTTTATTTGATTTCAGTCGGTTCATAAATAATAAAAATATATTTTAATTATAAACCTAAGAAAGTTTATGATTGAAGTGAGAAGACGAAAAACCAAACATATATGCAGGTGAAGTCGCGAACAGGTACTATATCTATGTGTATGAAAAGAATATTTTTTATATTTTTACTTATTCTTCTGGAATTACTAAAAGACATAAAAAAATGAATTACGTAGTTCCAACGAAACCTTAAAACGTTTACTTCAATCACATAGTACCCACTTTACGCAGATTTATGTGAATTGTTTATTTAATTAATAGACATTTCCTGACTTGAAAATGTAAAACAAAATAGTTATCGCAATTATTTATTCAAAATACTGACCCGTTATCAGTTAATAAATATTTTTGATTTAAAATTACTTTAAATTCCTCTGTTTTTTTAAACTTCACGATCGTTTAAAAAACAGTAGTTTTTGTTGTACCAAAATTCAAACAACTTTTAAATAAAACTACAATTACGCATTTTAAAGTACAGTGCAATACTATTAAAAAAATAAAAAAAAACTAAAAGTAATCATTATTTATCTTCTTTTGACGTGTCACTTTCAATTGTCATTGCTAGTTACGGCCAATTATTGGCCGTAGACAATTATTGTCTACGCCATCGTGGTGCAATCTGTTTACAGTCGCAATAGTTACGGGTTGAATACTCGGAACAAATAAATATACTGTTTATATTAAAAATAAGTTACCACTTACACCCAATATCAATAATCGATTCTAACCCAAAAATTGCTACTATGACTTGCCAATAACCAATCGAAAAGTATTCAAACTTTACTAAAAAAAATTGGTTTAATTAAAAAAATTATTGCTAGATCAATCTGAGTTTGCAATTGTTGAGGAAGGAACGATTATTGATATTGGGCGATAATATGTAACTTATGTTAAGATGAGAATGAAAAGAGTTAGGTTATCTGTTTTCATTATAAACAAAGAAAAATATGTGAAAATAATCAATGAAAGATATCTTATCATTAATAATATTGTCACTAAACTTTATCGTGCAGTCGTGCAAATGAACTAAAGAATGAAAATTATCGTTAAGCTGTTACAATAAAAAGCTTTTATATTTAAAAAGTCTGATAACATTCCAGCTGTAACTATTTCACGCAAAACTAAGTAACTGTTTCATATATTTAATAATAATAATCTGTTATAACGGCTACTAATTGGACGTTTAAAATTTTTTCCACAAATAATATAATTTTATTAAACACTTAATCGTTCAACTGCATTTAATATGCTCATGAAGCGGAATATTCAAGTAATACAATGATTACCAATCCTTTCGCCATGAGATTGACCTTCAGTTGTATAATTTGAGGCTACCTTTTAAATAGGGTTGCCCTAAAAAAATAATTGTATCGATATATCACATTGTAGCTGAACGAATTCGTTTGTATCGATACGTAATATTATCTTTTCAATTTCTGTCGATATTGTTACAGTATCGGATACTTTTTAATCGATATGCAATATAACCTTTACTAATATAATGAAGAGGTACAGTTTGTAACTTTGTTTGTAAGGGGTAATCTTCGGTAATACTAAACCGATCATGAAAATTATGATTAGAAAACTACACTATTCATGTGTGCTATAGGCTATATTTTACTATGATTAAACAGAAAGTTCAGAGAATCCTAAATATTCTAATAATCTCGACCCTACTACTTTATATTTATTTTTATGGTAAAGTCTAGAGAATTACTAGAAAAAATCTAGGTTTTTTGGAGGCAATTTTATTACGAGTATTAATTACCATAAAATAGAATTTTATGTTAGAAAAAAATAAAAATGAAGATTTTTTGAAAGGAGTACGTATATTGTATCACCAAAATATCGATATATCGAAATATTGGTGTACTTTTGTATCAGTAATTACGATATATCTTATCGTTACTGGCATCCTTACTCGTACACTATTGAAATGTATCCGCGATCTTTCTCGTGTAGGTATCGGCTTATTCCTTCTACACGCCTCGATTTTACACAGTATTCCAGTAAACATATTCTATAAAATATAGTGCAATCTATTGCTTATAATTCATATAATTCTTTTTAAACACGAATCTAAAAAAATACTTGTGAAAATCTAAAGACGATGATAATTTGTAAATGCCATTGGGACACACATCTAATTAAGCACAGTGTTTATAGATTCATATTTAATTAAGGGAATACTGTTATTAGTATAGATATAAATATTTTCTGATAATATGTTGAATTCTTTCATCACAAGACATCTCAAAGTCTTTTCTCCTGACGTCATAGAATGCACCTTAAAAAATAAAGAAAAGTTAAGTTTACGACGTGATAAAATTCGTCGATATACGATATTTTTTTTAATAATTGTGTATAAATTAATTTGTATTATTATTTTATTTTTTTTACTCAATATAATTCGATTTACAAAAATAATCATTTATTTTTTGTAAATGTTTTTTTTTTAACTTATAAACTGATCCAACCACTCATACATACATATAATATATGAAAGTGGCATGCGGAACAAACTTCTAATCAAATGTTCCACTTAACGTTATCAATTGTCATAATCACAAAAAAAAATTAAACCAGTATTCGAGGAAAGCAGCCTCTTTCATCGAACGTACTGTAGTAGGTCTGCGCCGGCGCCGGTCACAATACGTACCACAACGTCAATACAGAGCAACCTTCGTGGGGAACCGCACGTGCCCGGGTTAATATAATAAATATATATTATAACATTTAATTTTTAAAATCAGTTCATTTCCAACATGAGAAGTTTAATCGTCGCATTCGCTTTTTGTGCTATAGGTAAGTTTTTTTTACGATTACCTTATTTTTTTAAAAAATATGTAGTTTTATAAGAATTATTAAATTATTTGTTATTTTAAGTAATCGAATGGTAAATTGAAACATACTTCTTATATCTTAATAATATTATTTAACACAAACAATACATTTTAATATTATATTATTCTATATAAAATAGCAGTAGTAGTCGAATTTTAAAATATTAATATACCCTAAATTCAGTTCACTTTTTTATTAAAGTACTACGGTACTCTAATATTATAAATTCAAAGCCACCAATTTTTAACACGTAGCAAATAAAACGTTCACTACCTACAGCTTTTAAGTTCAGCGCAAAGTAAAAGCTCTAGCTCACATTGCTTAAATGCGGTCACAATTGTATAGACACAAAGTTTGTTTTCCTTTACCTTCTAAATATTAAATTATATTTAGAATTCCTCAAGGGTTATGAAAGTAACAGTATCGTATCAAGGACGCGATGTTAATTCCACAATATTGTGGTTACTTATTTACTTATTTCACACAAAATTAAGCAGATTGCATTTCAAATATAATAAAAAGTAGGAAACTGTGGGTAAATCGTAAAATTGAGTATTATATTGCGAATTGATTGCTTTCTTCCTTTCAAATGTAACCCGCATAATGACGGTTATCAATCAATGTCACCCAAGTTAGTCAAAAACTCGTTTGTTCGATCTACGAGTATGTCTTAAGGCAGCCAAAGCGCACGTTCCACGTTAGACCTATGACGAAATATCGTCAGACAAAAACTTTTAAAAGTTCACTTGGAAATGATAATGAGCTTTTACATCGTGCTTGCACTTCTTAAACTGTATAATTAGATTCATCTGAACATTTAGAAAGCCGTTTTCTTCCTGGTTTCAAACAAATGATACCGCAGGCCTCGAAATAAGATCGCATCGACACCTTTCTCTAACTACCCGGATGAAAATAAGTAAAAGTTTATATAATAAATGATAAATAAAGTTGCATTTTAAGAACAATTTGAGATCATCGTGGCAAAGTAGGACACAGCCTGATTGAAAAGCAATAGTTGTAGGTTCGATTCCCCATTAGGGGGATGATTATATTTTAACTATTTTACGCAGCGTTGAGTTCCGCCATTAAAAACATATGGTTTTGACTTAAATCAGAAATTGGGAGACGGAGTGTCTTTCTAAATTTCTCTCTGCCTATCCTACGTGTCTACCCTCCTAACTAGATGCGGGAAAAAGCCTGTAGCTACAAAAATAACTATTTCAACATTTAAATAGTAAAAGCAATACAAATCATTTTAAAAGCGCATATATATACAATTCTATAGTATTGTATTTTCTAGCCATTATAATAATATTAAGACAATACCAATCCACAATCCTTTCACTCACGTGTCCTTAAATACTCGGTACAAAGTAATTTCTTAATACATGTTTTGCAAGGGCAATTTTACTATTGAACTCTGTCACGGCATATCGGATTTTCGAAACTTATAAGGTAGCTGTAATAGTGTTAAATGGCCTGTGTGTAAGTAGCGTAAATTGGAGCAAATTCGGCAATCGTGACTGTTTTTTTTTTATTTTATTTTCTTATACAATAAGATTATTATCTTATTTTATGTAAAAAATGTATTATTTTTAGATTTATTTTAAAGTTGTTATATAATTATTTTTTAAAAAGTAAAATAATGTTGCTATTTAAATGTAAATTGTACAAAAAATATTGTAATGTTCGTTTAATTTTTTATTTGGAGATATAAGAAAGTTTAGAAAATTAATCTTCGAGCTTGTCGTAAAAATATTATTACTTATAAAATGCACACATGAGGTGATAAAAAGTTGTGGAATATTTACTTTAATTTGCTTTTATATGGTTTTAAAACTATATAATTAGTTAAAATTACTATTTAAATTATTATAATCCTATAAAGTGTACGTATTAGTTATCAGATTACTATTTTGCAAATTTACATCTACCTACATAGAACCGTGAGAAATTAGATGTTCCAACATGGACTTCATTTAGTAAAATTTGTGTATAAAAATGCAAAAATAAATGTTATAAAAACAAACAAATTATTTTAGAAATTCTTCTAAATCAAATTATACATACAACAGTCGTATTTAGCCGACTAAATCAATATCACTTAAAAAAACAATATCACTTGTGATAATGGGCATTATTTTAAATTTCCATTAGTATGTTCGAAGTAAGGAGCAGTGGAATAGTGTGTCACTGTAAACTTAATTAGTTGCAAGTTCGACTCCCACTTGGTGAAATAATTATATTAGAACAAATATACTCGTACACGCAATATCTCGGATTCAGGAAGAAAGTGAGAAATTAAGTGTAAGCTAAAAATAGACTCTCCAACTACACTACTAATAAAATGAAAAATCTTGAAACTGAAAAAAAATATTTTCATTTCGTTGAAAAAGACAATGTTAGAAAATATCAGTTATTTTAAAATATATCTAATAATTAACCTCTCTTTCAGTTTCAGCACAGGACTTCGACTGTCCGGAGAAGAGCGGGTTCTACGCGGACCCGTACCAATGTGACCTTTATTACAAATGCAGCAAAGGTCAGTATCGTGTGTCGAAAGGTCGTCGTGTAGTATGTCGTTTAAATGTCACTTACCTTCATGTACTCGTACATGATTGCACAGGCGCGGTGTCATTGCTTCCCATGTTACTTAAATAGGTGTAAAAGATTGATAGTTAAATAAATTAGTTTTTTCTTAATTAATAATAACCTTAAATATATTAAATAAATTTATTAAATTTGAGGTCATAGTAGAATAGTGGGATAATGCTATCCAAAATGCGATGATTGTGAGCTCCAAGTCATAATTCTCAACTTTAGTGGGATTCTAAACCCCCATTCGTTTGAATGATAATATTTAATGCTTTAGATATCCCTGTCTTGTAAATCAAGATGCAGCATTGAGTTCTACCACTCGACAAACAAAATCTTGATTAATTCTTAGAGAAAGAGTAAAATGGACAAGTTGATAGATAGATCTGTTCTTCAGTTTGTGGATCTTAAATAATTACATTCACTGAATTAAAATTTGGGAAATACAATTTTATTACAATTTCACTTTATAACTTATAACGATACCAAAATGTATAAATAAAAAACGTCAAAAAGTTAAAAGACTATAGTAAAAGTATATAGTAGGTACTAAGCGTAATTGATTCATAAACTAACAATATTTGCTTCTTCTTCCTAATTATTACGTGATATAAATTTAAAAAAAAAACATTTCAAAACGAATTTCCAATTTCGAAATTCCAAGACCAGACATAACAAACATTTTATTTAAAAGACAAGAATTTCCAGACTTCTTGTCTTTTAAATAAAATGTTTTTAACACGGAAAATCTTTCGCCGCACTTTTTAATATTAATTATTTACACTTTTAAAAAAATAGTTACTCAAATATACTTTTTAATATTCATAAAATAAATGTCAAAGGCCACAGTTATTTTATAAATCTAGTGCACTCTTACTTTGCGAGGTTACGAATACATACATGCATATATATTTACATACAAATATGTATAGCATACATTGTACATATATACGAGTATATCATAACTCCCACAATCTACAATTTATATTATGCATATTGCTCAAAAGCATTACGGACTTCGTCCGGATTTTTAATTAATAGTTCTTGTAATACTACTGTAATTGTATTTACTGTATAGTAATGCGAATATAATTGTCTGAGTAAACAAACTTCGCTCGTAGAATTTCACAACTTAGTTCTAGGTTAGATCGAAGATAAAAGAAATATTTCAACAAAAGTATTTAAAATCTTTTATTTTAAATTGATTTCTTATTGTAAAATTTTAAAATTTTTATCCTTTCTCTTGAATAACAAAAACGTATTTAACTTGAAAACATTCACGCTCAAGGTTCTGTAGTGCATACTAATATGCGTATTCTCACACTTTAGACGAGTTATTTTAACAAGTATCCATAGTGAAAGCTCAAAATGTATAAGAATGGAATACCAATTACTTCTTTCTTATACTTAAAGTTAACACGAGTACAATGTACATAGCATGGTGTTTCGAATTTACAGACTTAATTTACATTTAAAAGTTCTTGGGAATATTTGATATTTCGATTAATATTAAGTGTTTTCATGAATAAAAACCTATATGTATAAATACAGTTATAATTTTGGTGTGATAATAGAGCATTTATACTTTATCTAAGAAAAAATATGAATATAAAAACTCTTACGTTTGACATTTCTCGAAAGTTATAAATGTAGAAAGTTTAACATATAGATGAGATTTTGCACATAAGTGTCATTTATCATATATGCTGTTTATGGACTTTGAAATATCCATGGGTACGAGGAAAAACCAATTTAAGTTGTACTTTCAAATCCACGATAAGTAGATTATATACGTAGAAGCCACCACGGAAATAGCAAGGTTCATGATTACAGCAATGTGTCATACATCCTACGTGAACAAAGTGACAAGTAATTACTAATCGCTAAGAATTTTATTAAATAATAATTATATTTTTCAATGTTTTTAATAAAAATATTGAATTTATGTAAAAGTTACTTACGAATATAAATAATTTTATGTATTTTAGATTTTATAATATTATCTTATTATTTTTATAGGTAAAGCGGAAACCAAGTTATGCCCAGACGGTCTTGTGTTCGCTGACGAAAACCCTAACAAGGAACTCTGCGATATCCCTTCAAATGTAGAGTGCGGTGACAGAAAGGAGCTACGTGAGTATTATTTTAATAATAAAGTTTTCTATAGTGTATTAGCATCTTACTCAGTTCTATTAATTTTTATTTTCCATTATCTATAATATTGAACATTTGATGTCGCTTTTCATTTATCACAAGATAGTTTATAATTATTGTTGCAAAATATAAAGCTTTTTTCTTTTAAATTAAATTAAATTAAATAGCTTCAAGCTATATCCCGCACACAGCAGGGTAGGCAGAGGGAACCTAGTGTTAAGACACTCCGTTCCCCACTTTCCGCCGAGTTTGGAGGCATTGCGTGTTAAGTGGCGGAACTTAACGCCGCGCTTTACCTCGACACCAGAGCGAAGAAAATGGAAATATTAAATATTGTGGCCAGTCGTGGCCCAGTGGCACAAGAGTGTGACTGTAAACGACTGGTTGTGGGTTCGATTCCCACTCGAGGAGTGGAAATTATATTTCCATTTTCTTCGCTCTGGTGTCGAGGTAAAGCGCGGCGTTAAGTTCCGCCACTTAACACGCAAGCCTCCGAATTCGGCGGAAAGTGGGGAACGGAGTGTCTTAACACTAGGTTCCCTCTGCCTACCCTGCTGTGTGCGGGATATAGCGTGAAGCTATTTTTTTTTTTTTTAAATATTTCCACTCTTCGAGTGGGAATCGAACCCACAACCAGTCGTTTACAGTCAAACGCTTGTGCCACTGGGCCACGACTGGCCACTTTTTTTTAATATTTATATAATGTATATATTTTTATTTCCAGAGGAACCCAAGCCTTCTGAAGGCTGCCCCCGACAAAACGGATATTTCAAGCATCCCGATCCTCAGGTAAATAAATGCAAACAACACGTAATAATTATTTCCTAGCAGGAATTTTATTTAGTTGCTGCATTTAATACTATTAATAATTCAAAGTATTATATTGTTCTTGTGCAACTTATGCAATTAATATAAACAGATTGTCGATAAAAATAATTTTTTTTCAGTAACACGAAGTGGCTTTGTATTTACTTAACCAAATATATTGCTGATTCAACATATCAAAACATTCTTAGTATATAATTAATTATATTTTATTTTTTAGGCATGTGACAAGTTCTACTATTGCTCAGATGGTATCCCTAATGAACTGCCTTGCCCTCCTGGCCTGTACTTTGACGAAGAGACCTCAAACTGCGACTGGAAAGAATCAGTACCAAGAAAATGCGACAAAATCACTAAAGGTATTTAATTTCGTTTTCAGAATATCGACACTATTTTTATAAATAAAATATTTTTGTTATGTCATAGCTATTATATAAAACATACAAGAGGAGTTTCCAAAAAAATATCTATGAAAGGATCTAAGTATGAAATATATATAATTCGTCATGACAATAAATTAGAATAAAACATTAACATTTGCACTTTTGAAAATGTTAAATAGCAGAACTTTTAAAACTTTCCATACAAATGTATTGAAAGTAATTATTTAAATTTGTAAATGCTTTCAAAAACTGCGGAGTTACTAGTTAAAGAAAATTAAATATGATATCAAATATTCATGTATTTTCCACGGAATGTCTAAAAAAAACCTAGTGCCTAGACGTTTTTCACTTTTGGCCCGAACTCGAGCTATTGTGCGTTGATGGTGGAATTTAACACCGCATTTTGCCTTAGGCTGGTACCTAGATAGAAATATAATATATAACCATTTCCCCGAATGGAAATCGAACACACAACCATCATCGTTACACTTAGATGCTGTCACAGTCTGCCACGACGGGTCTTATATTCAACTAACTATATCCCGTGACCGTTGCTACGCCACTTACTAAACAAAATGTAAAGAAAATACATTACAAAAATATTCAATTAATTTTAAATAATTTTATTGATTTTGTTTATTTCGAAAAAAATATGACATTGCAGCCCTTTGTTTCAATTTGAAATTGGTCGTACCAACACAGAAGCCTTCGTGCATGAGCACAACATTGCTATTGTATTGCTAAAGATTATCACATGATCAATTGGATAGTTTAGGATTGTATGAAAGACATGCAGATAAACTTACATTTTTTGTATATATAGATGAAATTAATCGTAAAATTATTTTACAGACATACTAGACGATGGTTTCTCGTGCCCCGATGGTGAAGTCATGGGACCTAACGGACGTGCCCTCCCTCACCCAACCTTCCCACACCCCGAGGACTGCCAGAAGTTCTACATTTGCCGCAACGGTTTACAACCACAAAAGGGAAGCTGTCCCTCTGGCAAGGTCTACAACGAGGACACTTTCATGTGCGACGAACCAGAAAAAGTACCTGGATGGTATGTTGAATGTTTGAATAAGCTATAAAATTTTCAACATTTATTTAATTAATTTAGCGTCTTATTTACCAAATATATAAAATAATTATATTAATTCAATTTATGCATTGTACTTTAAAATATTTAATACACTATGTTAATTATAATATAATATAAAACATGCATTTTCCTCTTACAGTGAAAACTACTATGAAGGCCAGCCACTAGAGAAAAACAAGCTACCGAAGAAGGCGTAATAATTAGAATATATAATTACTATTAGTTTTAAAATTTAAATAAATAGTGATATAGCCATATTGTGTTGTTTTATTTATGTAAGTTATATATAGTTATATTTATTTATATATATTTTATTTATAATAAAAAAATATACATAGGCGTATAATCTGTCTGTATGCTGTTACACTTGCATAGAATATGATAAGAAAATAGTTAAAGTCCTAGAGTCAAGCATAGACTTCGTTTTTATTTAAAAATTAGCCCCTAGAGGTTGATATACTGGAAACAAAGATGAGAAGTCACGCAGGCGAAACCGCTAGCTGTCACTAGTATGTATATATTAGATGCGGATCCTTAAAAAAATCAGCCTAAGTCTACTTCCAACTTGCTTACAAAAAGTTAATCATTCTATTACAAATTAAGGGGCGTGAAATAAATAGTACATTATCTGTAATAACCAATTTATAGAGGCTTCAACGTTGTTAATAATCGACGAAAAAACTACTCAATGTATCCGATATTCGATCAATTTTTTAGCTTGATTAAATGTTAGTTATATTTTAGACGTAACTCTAGCTTATAATAAAAATAATTTTTAAAGTAAGCCTATTAAAAAATAATTGTTAGAAGAGTTACTAGTTAAAGAATATTATATCGTAGTTAAAAATACATATTAAACGTTTTTATTAAAAACTCACAGGCGCTAGTTAACCTTTGTGTGTTCTTAATGATGTAGATCTTTACATTCAGTATAATCAATATAAACAATTCTGTGTGTATAGTAATTTTAAATCTAGTTACATTTTCTATTAATCAAACTTCACACATCAGATATTTAACTAAGCTCTTGTAAACTCTCTCTACTGACATTTCTCCGGCCTGGTGACAAGCATAAAACGCGGCATTGAGTTCCGCCACTTAAGATGTTTTATATTCGGGTGAAGAACAGAGTGTGTTTTTTTTATTTGTTTTTATTTAGGGACTTTTTAAGTAAAAATACAAAAATGTCAGCCGCATCGTTCCCTAAAAAAATAAAAGAACGCAAACATGACATTTTCTCTTAAGTCTAAGAACACTATTTATACTTAAATTTATACAGCATTTTAGCCACTACAGAACTAGGTTCAGACAATAAACACTGAAAAATACCGACATCTAATAAATTCAAATTATAACGACGAATTAGTTTCTATCTAGCCTCGGCATTTCGGACACATTGCACCAAGAAATGGTGAACATCATCATCCACTCCACACAGTTCACACTTCTGAAGATTGCTTACTCCACATTTAATCACGTGTTTCTATTCTAAATCATCGTACTTCTTATACACTTAAGTCTATCCTACTAATTGCTGTTGTAATCCTTCTGTGACTCAAACTACTGTTTTCTTTGCGCGCTTTGTTTGTGATAGTATACATAAGTATATTATTATAATATTATATACCAAATTATTATTTTCTACGTCTAATATTATTTCTTCCTTTCTCATGTCTAGTGTAATTTTAGTAGTGCCCCACGCTTTATTTTCAATTTCCATTCCCTGTAAGCCAGAAATTTGTTTATTAAAAATATTTTTCTTTCATGATCGGGACATGTTAGTTCTCTAAGATCTTAAAAAAAGAAGTAGAAAAATAAAGACTTTGATATGCCCACAGAAAGCAGATAAGCAGACAGTCCGTGAAGTTATCTAAGAATTTTACATTAAAATTTTATCCTAACAACTTTATTTATCTTATAGTGCCTCTTTCCAAGTAAGTTCTACTGAGCTAAGTGTCACCTATAGTGTATTAAATTTTATGTAACAGAATAACATTACATACTAATGATAGAGGACGCTACCATAGATTTTTTAATAGAATAACTAAAATATTAAGTAATAACACGAGATGGCAGCACTTTAAACAAAATATTAAGAGTTAAATTTGTTATTTGACATGTTGGCTTATAAATTATAGCCACCATGCATCATAGTGTAACGAAGTAGCTTCTGACTATGGACACAAGTTAAATTCTGAAGGGAATAGTTGAACTTGTTTTATTTCACATTGCACTCTTTACCTCCCAAATAAGAGAAAATTGTATCCTAACCCGTCCCCTCACGGGTGATGTGTGCAGCTAAATATATTATATAGGTATACATATTAATAAGATTAGCATTATATTAATTGATAAATATTAATTTTAAAATAATATTAAAATGTTAGTAAGATTATTCTACAACATATTTCGCTCGTATTTCGAAGGCGGTATCTTTTTAAATTCAATTAAGTAGAAAAATTGTAATTGAAAAAGGATAAAATAACTGTAAATCCCCCGCCTAAATGAATATATGTAACGAGATGATGGGGACGACTCCGTCGGGGGCTGTCATTACTTTAAGTTTGCACAAATCTTCTCATAGGTTTTCTTGCTGTTAAAACAGGTTCCCAAAAAATTAAAATATTAATATGAATTTACAGTTTTGATAACTGGTATTCCTTTTAAAAACTTTAAGAACGAAATCTATACTGTTAGCTACTATATTTAAAATAGGGATTGCAACTGGCAGCCCCCGACGAAGTCGTCCCCATCATCTCGTTACATATATTCATTTAGGCGGGGGATTTACAGTTATTTTATCCTTTTTCAATTACAATTTAACCGTCGTGGGTTTTTTCAAAATTTTTAATTTTGCTTTTTATTTTAAACTTTTTAAAGTGAATAGATACACATTATATATTATTACATAATATCGAAATACTTTATATTAATCTTCATGCAAATCCAAAAGAAATTATAAACCCAATGCTTTCTGGTTATCAAATGCTTATTGCATCGCCTGGCAGATTATCACTGTAACATTTCCACGAAACTTAAGTCTAACCAAATCAGTCAAATCACAAAACCCAATAGTAGTTTTGATTTTGAACAAACTAATTTATACTGGAGCGCCCCTGGTAGTTCGTGATATGGCATATAAAAACACGCAGCAATTAAACCAGAACCTATCACAGAAAACTGCATCTAAATAGGTTTCACACAAAAAATAAAAGCAAATGCTTACTGCAGCGCCCCCTGGTGAGGTGTCACCATGACACATATACGAGAACACGCACTAATTAAGCCTAATCCTATCTTTGATAACTGCATCCAAATTGGACTTGTAGTTTTAGCTTTGCATAATTAAATGTTTAATGCAGCACCCCCTGGCGTGTTCATAACGTAAAAAAAATACCTAAAAACTTACACCAAGTAAAGGTAACTCTAATACTAAAAACTCTGCGCAATCGGACTAGTAGTTGTAGCTTTGCATTAAATATTACAAACAAATGTTTACTGCAGCGCCCCCTGGTGAGTTAACACGATAAAACATATCAAAGAACATGCAGTAATTAAACTTGAACTTATCATTGACACTGCATCCAAATCAAATTCGTCATTTTATCTTTGCACAAACAATATTTTACTGCAGCGCCCCCTGGTGACTTGTCACTGTAATATAAATTTAAAAACATGCTATAAGCAAAGCGGAATCTAATACTGAAAACTCTTTTCAATCGTACTAGTCGTTTTGGTTTTACACAAAAAAATAGAAGCAGCTACTTACTGCAGCGCCACCTAGAGAGTTAACACATACATGAAAATATGCACTAAGTAAACATACATGACACATATATGAAAATATGCACTAAGTAAACTTGAATCTATCATTGAAAAATGCATTCAAATCGGACTCGTAGTTTTAGTTTCGCACAAACAAGTGTACTTACTGCAGCGCCCCCTGGTGAGTAGTCACCGTAACGCATATATGAAAAGAAACACCAATTCAACCTGAACCTATCGTTGGAAGTTTCATCTAAATCGGACTAGTAGTTTTTGCTCTGCATAAACAAATGTTTACTGCAGCGCCCCCTGGTGAATTTTCACCGTAACCAAAAAACAAAAATCTTAAAATATGCACAAAGCAAAGCTAAATCTAGTTCTGAAAACTCTAGCCAATCGGATGAGTAATTTCGGTTTTAGACAAACAAATACAAGAAAAATTTTGGTTTTACACAAAAAAGTACAAACAAATGCTTACTGCAGCGCCCCCTGATGAGTGGTCACTGTAGCACATATATAAAAAGATGCACCAATTAAGCCTGAACCTATCCTTGAAAGTTACATGTAAATCGGACGAGTAGTTTTTGATTTGCATAAACAAATGTTTACTGCTGCGCCCCCTGGTGAGGTTTCCCCGTAACAAAAAAAGATACATCTTAAAATATGCATCAAGCAAAGATAAATCTTTTTATGAAAACTCTTTTCAATCGGAGCAGTAGTTTCGGTTTTAGACAAATAAATACAAAAAAAGTACAAACAAATGCTTACTGCAGCGCCCCCTGGTGGTTTGACACGATAAAACATATCCAAGAACATCCACCAATTAAACCTGAATCTATCACTGAAAATCTATCGAAATCAGACGACTATTTTTTGAGATAATTGAAAACATTCGTTTTCACATAAAATGCTTACTGCAGCGCCCCCTGGTGAGTTAAGGCAATAAGACATATCTAAGAACATACGCCAATTGAACCTTAACCTATCATAGAAAACCGTATCAAAATCGGACTTATAGTTTTGGAAATAATTGACATAGTAATTTGCACAAACACACAAACAAACAAACAAACAAACAAACAAACAAACAAACAAACAAACAAACAAACAAACAAACAAACAAACAAACAAACAAACAAACAAACAAACAAACAAACAAACAAACAAACAAACAAACAAACAAACAAACAAACAAACAAACAAACAAACAAACAAACAAACAAACAAACAAACAACCTCTCACCCCAAACACATATACAGTCGCCGTTCCGTCGCGGGTAAAAAAGGAGCTCAGTACTTCTGATTAAGAGTGATTAACGTATATTTTCTAGGGGCCCCTTTTACTCCGGTATATAGGTGGTAGTATGCTTAACTAACAAATTGTGTTATAAATCGCTACATAAAATTTATACTGTGATAATATGTATTTTCAAATGCAAAATTTTAAATTTTTGCAATATTAATTATTAAAGGTTAATAAAGTGTTCAGTACATAACTACTAATAACCCTCTACACTATATAGTTTTTATCTAAGTCAAGCCGTTATCCACTTTCCCATGTCTTGCAATTTGTGAAACAAACAAAATCACGGTATATGATAAACTTATTTGAGTGATGTCGTTGCTAAGCCTCGCTATTTGCCTAATCAAGTCTAGTTATCCCCGTTCTTTACTATAATAAATTTATTGAAAAAGGAACTCAAACCTACATCGATCGTAATAAATCAGAAATATGTCAAACGCATCGTAATGATATATACCTATAATACATATTATGATACATTGGGGCCAGGCGTGGCGCAGGGACACGCAAATGTGACTGTAAACGCGACTGGTTGTGGTTTCGATTCCCACTCGAGGAGTGGAAATATTTAATATTTCCATTTTCTTCGCTCTGGTGCCGAGGTAAAGCGCAGCGTTAAGTTCCGCCACTTAACACGCAATGCCTCCGAATTCGCGGAAAGTGGGGAACGGAGTGACTTACCACTAGGTTCCCTCTGCCTACCCTACTGTACGCGAGATACAGCGTGAAGCTAAAAAAAAATACACACACACATACCTACTAGTAGGCCCATTGCCGGGTAGTATACGCATTGCCTCAGCAGTATATATCATTTTATATATAGGTGTAGATGTATAATGTGCTTGTTATTTGTATTAAATAATGTATTTCATTAATATTAAGTCATAAAGAGGCCACCGTGACGTAGGGACGTCATCTGATTGTAAACATGTAGTTTGTTGTTGTTGTGTTCGATTGCATACAAGCGTATGGTCGTGGGTTCGATTTCCGCTCGGGGGAACGATTAATTCAAATTATTTTCATTTCCTCAGCTTTGTTATCTTAAACAAAGTGCCGCATTGAATCGAGCTGAAAGTGAAGAACACAGGCACGAGTCTTGACACTTGTCACTTTTTGGCTACCCGAGGAAAAATGTATTTTTTTTTATTTTTCACGCTGTATCCCGCACACATCAGGGTAGGCAGAGGGAACCTATTGTTAAGACACTCCGTTCCCCATTTTCCGCCAAATTCGGAAGCATTGCGTGTTAAGTGGCGGAACTTAACGCCGTGCTTTGCCTCGACACCAGAGCGAAGAAAATGGAAATATTAAATATTTCCACTCCTCGAGTGGGAATCGAACCCACAACCAGTCGTTTACAGTCACACGCATGTGCCACTGGGCCACGACTGGCCACAACTTATTAATTATTTTTATTAATACACTAGTTTTATATATTTCAAATGAATTATTATAAATATTAGCTTTCTGTGTATTTCTATATAAACTAGCAAATTTCATTGCATTCAATTCTTAAAATGGTGAACAAAATTTATGATAAAAGGCTTACCAGACAGCATGTTATGTCGCATACAAGTAAGGCTGGTCGGCAACATGTCTTTAGTAACACGATTCGGCTTATTCTTACATGAATGTTTGCGTAACTGATACAATTATTAATAATATCGTTATCGGCTATTAATGAATAACAAATCTTTAATTATGTGCAATTTAAATCTTTAATGTAATATAAACTTTTACTTAGCTTAAAAGTTAATACTTAATTTGTTTAAAATATATGTTATATTACTTATTATGAATATTATGAAGCAGTATACAATAACCGTATATTTAGCAGTAGTAGTAGCATTTAGTTTTAGTAGTATAAAATGTATGTTTAGAATTAAATATTTCCCTTATTATCATATCACCGTATACCCTATTAATTATACCCCACGTATTGTCTAAACATTAGGCAATATCTTTAAACTCCGAGACTGTACTTGCTTACTGATATTTCACATATATACCAGGGGCCAGTCGTGGCACAGTGGCACAAACGTGTGACTGTAAACGACTGCTTGTGGGTTCGATTCCCATTCGAGGAGTGGAAATATTTAATATTTCCATTTTCTTCGCTCTGGTATCGAGGCAGAGCGCGGCGTTAAGTTCTATTCTAGAAATTGGGTAACGGAGTGTCTTAGCACTAGGTTCCCTCTGCCTATCCTGCTGTGTGCGGGATATAGCGTGAAGCTAAAAAAATACACAGTTAGTCCATATTTTATATTTCACTAAGGTAATATTTATTTTCATTTAGTTCAAGTATTCCCCTGAAAAGAAACAGAGAATCCATTGTATTTTATTATCCACTATGCAATACTACTCCACTATATTCAAATATAAAAGCAAACATGTACACTGATTTGCGAATAACAAATCACAATCATCATATCATTAACAAAACCATTAATAAATCTCTTATGACATTAGACATTACATTTCTCTCTTTCATGATTCATGTATCAAGAAATGTAAAAAGGTATGTAACACTATTTCAACCAAATTTTGGTGACCTGTTTGCTTGAAAATTTGCACACGTGTCCGAATCTGATGACCAGTCAACATTTCCATTGTATTTCAAGCTTTTACTTTAGATTCTATTTAAAGTAATTACTTATTTTATTATTAGAGTTACTATTTATTTATTCGGCTTTATATTTCGCTGCTGTATATCCTTAATTAGTTTATGAAGTTTAGCAATAAATGAACTTTGAAAGCCCAATTCACTTTTACTTTCATTCAAGTTTTATTGCTTGAAATGTTTCCGTTTTACCAAATTATTACTGGGTAAAGGTCAAGTTAACTTAATTTGACCTCAAATGTTTTAAAATTATAACAAAAATCTATTTCATAAAAAATAGAAAATATTTAATTCGATTCTGTTACATTACATTTATGCAGCTTTGCGTTTTTCTCCGCATAGCAAGGTGGGTAGAGAGAACATCAAAGTTAAAGTATGTAACTTTTAATTTCTATATAAACTCTTTTTGTAGCCTCACGCTGCATCCCGCACACAGCAGGGTAGGCAGAGGGAACCGAGTGTTAAGACACTCCGTTCCCCACTTTTCGCCCGAATCCGAAATATTGCGCGTTATGTGGTGGAACTCAATGCCACACTCCATCTTGTCACCAGAATTAAAAATTAAAAAGATACTATTCATAATAATTATTATGTATAGACAATTCGAGGGAATTCCCCGGAGTGGGAATCAAACCCAAAACCATCGCATGTACAAACAGACAATGCACTATCGTGACCTCACATGTTATAGTTGTTTGACTTTTCCTATTTATATAAATAATGAATATGCACTTAGACGTGAGAAACATAAGAAATAGAGATAACAACATAATATGTCAAAACAGATGAATACATTGATATTACATACTTTTGTTTCGTGTGAAAATACCAACATCTAACAATTGAAAAATTCTGATCAGATACGTTTCACAAAAAGTAACAAAAAAAGAACAAAAAGGCTTTTCTAGTATTTTATATCTGTGTAATATTGTCACACAAAGCACGCCGCGCGAGGTATATGGCCGTTTTCGTAATAGGTAACTCGAACTCAACGACGCCTACCATATTCATAGTATGGCTATTAATATTTATTATTGTTTGTGCGAGTCTAGTCAAAGAACGCTTGTTTAAACTGATTCATACAAATTTGTATTGAAAATGTTTATTACTGAGATTATTATATATGCAATCTATGTTATTAAATAAAGTTCTTAGTCTTTAGTAATAACACGTCCAATTACACTTCTGTTTAACTAAATTCTGAACTAAAATATTTAAAGAACGGGAAAAAATATACGGGAAAAAATAATATTTCTTCCCGTTCTATTATTATTTTCATCTAAATTAGAGCCGTAGCTTCCTCGTGAAACGCCTAACAGACAGGCATGTAGACAGACAGACAGTCAGACAGACAGACAGGCTTTCACATTTATAATATTAGTATGGCTATATTATTATATTTTTTTTCAAAATGTCATATAATACAAAATTAAGCAAATAGTAGAAAGAAAACCTTACCTCTACTATAGATTGATCGTCGACGGTGGTAGCAGCGGCCTGCGCTTGCGCACGCGCCAGTGCTGCCGGGCTGAGTTCCAAGCGCGGACGTCACGCAACACAGTCAACATGAGGATTAGTGCAAATATCGCTGTTTTAACCCTTTGCATCGCCTATGGTAAGAAATTCACATTTATTGTTATAAGTAATAAAAAAATTATAATAACAAAATTAACATTATTTTGCAATTTATAAAGGAGTATATATGTTCGGTTGTTTTAAATTAAGTATAACATTTGGTGGACATGCTTTGACCCTGAACGTAATTTATTTTACATTCTAGAAAGGCTTAACTATAATTAAGTTTCATATATGTACTGTGTGGTATTTAACTCAAAAAATATTTGTATATAATCTACGTACTAAATCAAAAGTTGATTCATAATTTTTTGTACAATTGCATAGATAATTAAATTTTATTTCCGCTTATTTACTTAACTTCATCGAATAACGGACATGCATGCATATTATAATGTAATTATATAACGTTTTCATTTCAAGCAAATTGACGGAATAACAAGTATTTAACCTTTAAACGTTTTTATTAGATTAGATCATCATTTTAAAAATCGATTTAATTTTAATTTATTATGTATCTGAGTTTCGAATATATTTTAGCAGACATTAACGTGTGTAACATAAAACTTGTACAACAGCTTTAGAAACTTGATATTTTTGCATTAATTTTTAATAAATACGCATTCATATACATGAATATACAAGTATAATGTAGTCCTTATTACAATAAATTATTAAGTAACATTGATTGTTAAGTAGCACTGTATGAAATGATTTAGGAATTATCCTTAAGAGAAAAAATATACTTGTTCACTATATTTAATATTTCCATTTTCTTCGCTCTGGTGTCAAGGCAAAACACTGCATTAAGAATCCGCCACTTAACACGCAATTCCTCGGAATTCGGCGGAAAGTGGGGAACGGAGTGTCTTAACACTAGGTTCCCTCTGCCTACCCTGCTGTGTGTGCGGAATACAAAAAAGCTACAAAAAAAAATATTTGAAATGAGCGCACCGAATATTGACCATATGCATACTTAAGATAGTTAACTTATATGTACATATGCATATAGTTGTCAAGTAAGGTTTTCTACAGTCTGTAACTAAAGTTTTCTAAAATAGCAACGAGGCGACTAATTTCTACTGTTACTTTTTTACTTTTGCCTAATGTAACTGAAAAATATTACATTCTTTAAAGGACAAGTAGCATACCTAATGAAATAGGCCATTGAAATAACGATGAATTAACTTAGCCATTAAAACGACTATAAGTAATTCAAAACAAAAGTATAATGTAAGGGCTACGTATATCTTCAACCAAATCAATCGTTATTCTAACCATATAAATCATCTTCTTCTAGTGCATAACACAACCAATTAATATATTAATAAAAAAATAAAGTGAGGCTCTCAATATAAACAAAAATACGGAAGTGTTTGTAAACTATCTAAATATACCATCTCGACGATCATCCATTCATTACATAAGAGTTTTATAAGTTGATCGAGATACTTTTGCAATTCTATGCATAATAAGGGTACATTGTTTAGACTCACATTATGTTTGTTTATACTTATATAAAGAGTCATACAAAGTTTCATAATTTAAAGACAGAATTTGACAAAATATAACAAGAGAAATTAACAATATAATGAAGCATAAAAGCAAAAAAAATATTTCTTACAATGTGAATGCCCCTTTTACGTATTAAATACGCATTATTTGGTTCAAATTAGTTTTTAAATGTTCAATTTTAAGCCTGAAACTGAATTTTAATTTTAATTTGGCTTAAATTCTCACCATTTCGTCGTCACAAAAATTTGACAACGAAAAGTTTTTCAAAGGCATGTTCACATACTTTTCTACCACTGTTTCTAAAGCAGTTGGTTAAATATTTCGCGACAAACATATTTCATGCGTAACGTCCTTGTCTTTATTCTAAATGGTCTTTGTTAACTCGATTCTGTTTCTACTCCTTAGGCTTAAAATTATATTGCAAAAGCTTTCTTTGTATTAGTAATTGAATAGATATATTGGTACTTATTCATATGTGACCTTGAGTTCTATCATTTAAATAAAATGGCTGAAATTCAGGCGGAAAATAGATCTATAGATGCAGTCTATGACGAACTAAGCGTCTTAATCCTAAATTCTCTGTGACTGCCATATATGCAGGATAAAACTAAGGCTGTATATATGAATTTTTTAGTTCTTAAATTTGTGACTCTTCATTTTTCTCAATTACTATCGTATTCTACTTAAAACATATTTGAATAACTTAAATTACCTTAATTCTAGTGTTAATGTGCTAAATATTTAACTAGATCAACATCTGGCCATTACAAATAGAACTGAAATTATCCTTCGCCGGCCATTGCTCAACATTTGAAAGGGTTCAGAATATTTAATAACGAGTGGTGTGCGCCGCAACAAACGTTTGATTGCGTATACGGCGCACCCGTCTTTCAAAACTACATTTTTATAAATAAACAACTAAGGGTATTTAATGTTTTTAATTTTTAATTAAATAATAGATTGGAAATTTGAACTTCTATGCATTCATATATAATTTGAGATCTTCTTGTTTTTCTTTATTCATTTAAAATATTTCATGTTTGTAAAAACTTATTAAAAGTCGGTTTGACATAAATCAAATCTTTTTAAATAATTAACTTATGTTAATAGTATAATACATCCATATGATTGATTTCTGTATTTTTATTTTTTTGCTTCATTTTTTCTTCATTCTCCACTTTATTTTATAACGCACTTATATCTCAAACATATTAAATATATAAATATTTATTTATAATATTTCTATATACATATTTCATCTTCCCTTACTAAAGTACTATCATATTTTCAATAACACGGAATTAAATACATGTCGTTTTTTACTATAATATTTTTTTAAATACCCATTTCTAAATATACTATTTGGTAATATGCGAATATTTGATTAATTACTAATTATATTAAACGTGTTTAATTTTTTTTTAATTACTTAATATGAAATTTAAAATATAATTAAGTTATTGTAAATGTAACTACTGACTAATGGTTTCCTTTATTACTCAACCAACGAATGGAAAGGGGCCGGAATTGTTTAACTCAAGGTCCACACCTGCTACATTGAAAAAATATATCTGAACTCAGTTTCGTATTATAAATCATATACAACTTTAATATAAAGTAATTAATTTGTACCAATAAGATAACTGTTAATTAATCTTGTTACATTTTTAGAATATTTATTGAAGTTGCAACATTCGATTTCTTATATTTTTTGTACCAAGCTTAAAATGTGTTTCTAATAAAAATTGACGTGATCATGTATATCGTGTTGTTATATATAAAAATAATAAAATAGTCTAAAGATTATTTTAAATCATACTTTTAGCATAGACATAGAAACAATGTATCGATTATTTCTTATCCATTTAAACAAATGTCTTGCTAGGTGTCTCATAATCACATTAACGCCCACTATCAGTAATTAATCCGAATCCAAAAACTGCACCCTTATATTGATCTAGCAATCAATTTTTTAAGTAAGGTAAATAAAAAAATCAGGAATTGCATATTCAATCGTTACTTTACTCAAAATATGATTGCTAGATCCATCTAAGGTGGATTAAGATTGATTATTGATATTGGGCGTTAGTATGTATATATAGATTATTATATACCGATATAATGAATATAAAGACTGGCATAATTGTAATTAGTGTCCTAAGAAACGAGTTCCGTGGGTTTGACACCCACTTGGGTAAAAAATAACATTTAAATTTATTTAATTTCTCTATTCTGTCTAAGACAAAGCATCACGTTGGTTTTCGTCATTGAACATACCATGTCTTGATTTCTGTTCGTAAGTAGAGAACAGAGTGGTTAACTTGCAAAGAAGTGGTTAAGTTACAAAAAAATTACAAATTTAAATCCATTACTAACGCGACTATCATCATCTTTCATTATACAAAAACTTTATTCAGTAGGAAGTATTCTAGTTTTTAAAGGTCAGTTGACACTTTAACATCTAAAATAATGAAATGTCAAGACGAATCGCCTTGTTTGTTTCTTACTACAATTTGAATTAAATGCTGTTTTTACTCAATCACGATCTGATCGATAATCTTTTTTACCAGCCTCTTAATAAACGAGTTACCTACTAAGCTGTCTCAATCAGGCCGCTAGCTATATTGCGGTAAGAGTTAATATCGGATAGTATATAATGTTTTATTTTATATTAGTTGTTACAATGTACTTAGCGTGGACTTTATGATTAGTAATATAATTAATTTTATTGTTTTATTGTTTATTTGTATTTATTGTTTTATTGTTTATTTGTATAGTATTTGTATTTCTATTGTAATATTTTTGTATGCTGTAATTTAAATAGAAAGTCTCATTTTTTTCTCTCTTTGTGATTTCCAGCACTTGTCAACGAACTTTGTACTAAATTTCAGCTTTCTACACCCAAAACTTAAATAAGCATATATTGATAATATAAACTTGAATAAACTTGAATAATCCTATACAATTGATCAGAACGATATTTCCAGTCATATATTCAATTTGAAACAATGTAGAGTTATACTGTTGTACTGTAAATTATATTTAAGGACTTATATTTTATGCTTGTCCCATATTGTTATAGGCTTAGAGAAACTAATACTGCTAAATTCCATTCCCCATTTACCAACACTCCAAGCTGCGTGTAAAATTTTAACATAAAATGATACTTTTATGTTAGTTCAAGATTTATTTATGTTATATAGATCTTTATTCAAAGTTACAGAAATTTGGAAATGAATATTAGTGAAATAATATAAAATAGATAATAAATTAACAAATTTGTAAATGTTATAATACTTTCATCATTACATTATAAAATTTAAGGGCTTAGTTTTTGCCGTTCACTTTGCAATTGCCTTAAACCGAATTACGTGAATTATATCGTAACCTAGTTTACTGCGATAAAAGTTTTGTGTATTTCGAAATATTTTTTGTAATAAAATTTATTACAGAAATGGTACTGAGACGGTCAAGATAATTTGCCCGACATAATTAGTTTTTGAATAAATGTTTATTTTTTAATGTATTATATTATATATATTACGCGGCGTTAAGTTCCGCCACTTAAGACGCCGTCTCTAGCGAAAAGTAGACAACAGTGTCTTTACATTAGGTTCTCGCGACTATATAGGATAAGAAATGAAGCTGAATTATATATTTAATGTTAATTTTATTAATATTTACTCATCTCATACAATATACATACATAATTCAAAAAAACGTAATAGTCAGTCAATTTAGGTCAGTTCTTTAGTTAATGGCTTTTGAGTCTACTAGTTGATTATATATAACTGCAAGTGTGTCACGTTGTATGAAGGACGTATGATAAAGTTTTTTAGTTGTAGATATCACTCGATTTCTTAACATTCAATTATATTTCTAATTAGTTTATAATATACTAGAAAAAATTTTCTTCAAAAGCAAATACAATCTTATAAACCATTGAAAAATTTAATAAGGGCCAAAAGGTATATATTTACTTTTAAACATTTTTAAAGTATTCCGTACTTAGCAAAATTGAAAAAGACATTTTGAAAACGTATAATTTTTTTTTAGATCCCGCTGCGTTCAAAAAAACTTTTATACGTTTTCTAATTGATTTTTGGGTATATATTTTTCTAGGACAATTGTTTAAGAATAGAGATTTTAATAGTTACTTGATTATCTCTAAATTCTTTATTTATATGGGAGCGATGTGTAAATTAAAAATAATGAATAAAATCAATAAATGCATAATTACTTATTACTATATGTTCATAAATAGTCATTCTACAATTATTAATAATTAAATATTAATAACTTAGAATATTTATATTAATTAAATACTTTAAATACTTAAGTACAATTTATATTAATTATACTTAAGTATTTAAACATCATTAACACATTATTTTAATAAAAATATCTAACCACATATCGTAATGGTCAACAAATAAGTACAATTGAAACAGCGTGATTGTAGTACTTACGTTGGAATTTAATCATCGTCCATACAAAAGAGTTCAACGAGTGCGTTCGTTCCACATTAATCATTTTATTATTCTTATATACTACGCGTGATATTACGTGTGTCGTTGACGTTTTATAAATGGTTTTTCTGTTTATTATATTTATAAGCTAACATTTATTTTGCTTTATAAATAAAAAATTATATAAAAGACATTAAAAAAATGTAGTATGAATGGATTTGAAACATATATTCTTTTTTTACATTAGTTCACATTATAAAATGCTGTCATGGCACAATGGGACAGCATCTGGCTATAAACTCAATGGTTGTGGGTTCAATTGCCATTCGAGTGGGTATTTTATTGGTTTCTCCGCTCTGGTACCTAAGACAAGGCGTAGCGTTGAGTTTATCGTTACGTGGACGTAATGTCTCAATTTTAGACAGGAAGTGAAAAACGGAGTGTCTTGATATTAGGATCTCTCTATCTATTTTTAGTTCACATAAAAGAGTAGGTGCTTAACGATACAGTTTACAATAAAATTCTAAATATACATGTATATAGGCCTTTAATGCATTATTCTAAAAGCGTCTGAAGAGAAAGCTTTTTCTCAGAAAGATAAAGACGTTTCACGTACATTTAAGCTAACTGTATGCACATGCTAAGTTAGAACAATGAAACATTCAAATAATGTAACCACCTGTCATTCATATGTTATGCGTATATTGACTATGCAGACGTAATATGAACCTTATCATATAATATGTTGTGTTATATAAGTTTCAGTTATGGTCTTTGCATAACGTTGCTCAAAATATCTTTTTAGCCTACTTAGACTAGAAGCAACCGAAAAATATTGAAATGGTATAAGATAACATTTATAGGGGAATTTAAATTTTATTAAAGACTTTGTATTAATTTCCAATTTCATACTCTGGTAAGACGAAACGTGGCGTTAAGTTCCGCTTCTCAACACGCAATATCTCTAATTTCGACAGAAAGGCTAGAAAGAATGTCTTCATACCAGGTGCCTGCTGTTTAAACTTAAAACATAAAATTTTCAAGACTTTTTTAGCATCTTTACATGCTTTTCCGACATAGCGAGTAGAAGAACCAATTTTTTTTAATAAAAATATATCTAATATTTTGATTTTCTCACGTTACTATTAAATTACTACACTTAATATATAAAAAATAGTAGTAGAACGTATAAACATAGTTAGCAAGCTATAATTAAGTAATCACAATGGAAATAGCAGAGCAAGTGAATGAGTAAGTAAGGATGTGCGCAGCATCTCCGCGTTACATAAGCCGCGAGATGTAAACAGGTTTCACCGTCTTCCGTTCTTGTGCAATGTATTATCGAATCGTGAGTTAGTTTTGTACGAATTATATCGTTCTAAAAATATACGATGTAATATGCTTAAATGTAGTTAAATAATTATTTTAAAATATAAAATTGAGGCCATCGTGGCGCAGTGGAACAACTTCTGACTGTAAACGTTATAGCCTATTATAACGTATTGGTTATAGGTTCACATCCCTACTGACCTCCTGGATGAATTGTATATTTAAATGATTTTCATTTCTCTGTCCTAATGAGACAAAAAAATCTATATGAATAAAATCTAAGTGGGATAAAGTGTGTTTCCTATATTATTAAAAGTACTGATTTGTTTATCGTTTATGTTTTTACCAATTTTGGATTCTTGTAAACTCTACCGGCAACATTCATGATACTTAGTTACACTAAATGCTATTACTTTTTTCTTAATCAAGTAATAACACTTCATAGAGTAGGTACTTATTTCTTTTAATGAATAGAAAGATTTTCACGTAAATAACTAAACTTTACGACTAACTTAGCTTCACGCTGTATCCCACACGCAGCAGGGTAGGCAATTCGGAAGTTTTGCGTGTTAAGCGGCGGAACTTAACGCCGCGTTTGCCAGGGCGAAGAAAACGGAAATATTAAATATTTCCACTCCTCGAGTGGGAATCGAACCCACAACCAGTCGTTTACAGTCACACGTTCGTGCCACTGCGCCACGACTGGCCCCAACACATAGTTAACCAAAAAAAAAAAGTAGTAAAACTTTTAGAAGAAAAAAAGAAGTAAAATTTCATTATGTCATTTTTTTTATTTGATATAAAGTATCTAATAGAGTGATCTAATCTGACAACACTATACAACGTTTCTTACAAGCCAAGGCTGACCACCGTGATACTACTTTCGCTCTAGCCCGCTCTACATGCGTTGAGCTCTAAAATAACGCTGAAATTTAATATCTAACGTATTCTTAGTCTCAATCTTATGAACATATTATTTTAATTCTTCACTCAGCATTGCTAATAAAACTTTTACATATAATATTTTTTAATATTTGCCCTTAATAAAAACTAAAAATAAATTGAAACCGTATCAATTGAATTTGCATATTGACTAAATTAAGCTTCTCTGGCTAAAAAACGATAAATGCATTAGGAATATTTAGTAACCATTACTATCAAAATTCATAAATTACTTTTTGTGTTAATATAATAAATACTATAAAAAGCAGCATTTTATCCGTCGTATACGTCAAATGAATGACAAGACAAGTACATACGTATGTAACTAAGATTAACAAGGTCGCGGAAATAAATTATTGACCATACAACAGCTGCTTAATACAATTTTTCATTAACATATAGATATATATAGGAAGTATTAGTGGTCTTATCCCGCATAGCACGGCAGTCAGGGAGAACACCATTTGGCCTGAAATCATTATACTGCGTGTTAAGTGGTGGTAAACGCCGCGTTTCGTCTTGATACCAAAGCAATTTAAGCTTAATACCAAATAATATATAAATTCTTAAACATTTTTAAAGTGTTATTCCACACTTAGGAAAATTGAAAAGGATATTTTGAAAACGTATAAAAATTAGGCAGCGTTTTTAAAATTAGTCATCAGAGTAGCAACCCACAATCATCACACTTGCAAACCGTAAGACCGTGTTTTTCCCGTGGGGGGACAAGTTAACAATACAATTCCCCCCCGCCTGTATGCCAGCTCGCATCTAATCCAGCTCTCCCTATTCCCACCATTCCCATCCTTCCTCCCTCCTTTTGTCCTATATTCCCAAGGCTGGCAACGCATCCATAACTTGAATGTTATGGATGTCTATGGGCGAAGGTAACCACTTAACACCAGGTGGGCCTTCAGCTCGTTTGCCTCCTTCATTCCATAAAAAAAAACCGTAAGTCAAACGGCACCACGACGGCCTAGTGTCAATTCCTTAATACGAGATGTTAGCTTCGTAACTCAAAAGAAAACTGTATATATTTGTATATATTGATTGTTCAATTCCCATAAGAAATCAAATTGTTTTTTCATGCCTGTATTTCGACTTGCTCAATTCTTTTTTACAAAAATATTTAAGTAAATCGAATTGATTTATCAGTGAGTACCGTTGTTAATTTACCATAGTAAAGATTGATTGGGACTATAAAATTGGCTGTATTATCTGTAATAAATATAAAAGTCTTTGTTTATTAAGTGACTAACATACAATGCACAGCACAAACTGCTGGGCGTAGAAAGTTTGCCTAAAATGTCTTCTTTAAGGAATCTAAAGGTATTAAGAGAGAATTTATATAGAAGAGAAAATGAAAAAAGAAAAAATACTCTATCGTAAAAACCTGCTGAAATAACTTACAAAACAACTGCGTGAATTTATTTAATATTAATTATTAATTATATTCAAACATACATTACGCACTTTAATAATGTGTTACACAATAGTTGAATTGTATTTATCTCAATAAGAATGAAAGTAAAAGTGAGTGATGTGTCGGCTGATATACACGATATCGTGACGGAGTTCTTACGCTCACGAGAATAAACACGAACTGGACAGTCTGGTACAAAAGTGATTAAAAAATATTTTGAAAAAATAATAAAATTAAAAGTAGCGTATAATAAATCTGAATAGGTTTAAAAATATACAAACATAACTTTTATAGTAGTCGCATTTTTTTGACTTTGACTATACAAGTCAAAATCTTCGATTGATTCATTTTGCCATGACGTAAAGTAATTTGAATTAAAATCTTATTAATTATTGACCAGATCATATGGTTTAGTTTCAAATAAAATAATGAACTTGTCACTTTTCCCACACACATATACAACTTAACACATTATGGTTGTTGAAGTTAACTTTTTTATCCTTTTAACAATAAAAATAATACTGTCCAATATAAATTATCTTTATATATTAATGTCATTTAGCAATATTCAATTAAAATTACTTCTTTAAAAATTGAATATTCTTGATTTATTCAATTAAAACACTTCTTTAAAAGATAAAGAAGAAGATTAGAAGAAGATATATATTCAATTAAAATTACTTCTTTAAACAACTGTACAACCAATAATGTTTATTTATGCCACTACTTCTTGACAGGTTCGCTTATAAACGATACACTATCTATTTAAGGATTTGGTGTATTAAAACACATCATGGGTCCTTGAACGTATTATCATTTAGAAAACTAGAAACATGTATTTAACAATTTAATAACAAATAATTAATTGATCTTTGATCTCACCTTTGTTATGGCTTTTAGGTGTTCATTACATAATTAACGTATATTTATAGTAATATATCAGCATCAAAATCAAAGAGAGATAAAACTTGAGTATTTTAACAAATCTATGAAAACGCTGTTAATTCAAATAAGAGCGAATAAATTCGGCAAAATTTGTATACTGATTGGTAACAAATATCGATAGTCAAAGAAGCTTTCATATTTATTTGATAATTAATATTCAACGAATGTATTAAAATTATTTCACTTATAATCTTGACTAGATAAAATTAAATCTAGAAACAAAGTAAGATTTCTTCCTAATAAATATGTATATTATATTGGTATATATTAAAATATAACTAGAAAATATTATATTCAATCAAACCTGACCTCATGTTGAAGAAATCAAGCGTAGTTAATTGGCAAATGTAATTAACAACAATCGACCTTACATCAGGGTTGCACAATCGTCACGCTCTATGCAAACTTTACTCGTGGTTACAATGAAAGTCTAACCTCTATTATAATGATAGCCCTTCACGTTTATTATCTAACTTAGCTAAATAGTTTTAGAATCTACCTGCTGCTATAAAAGGAAAGTCACTGGATATTTTTTCTTACTCTTAGACCTTTACTTACAAGTAGTTTTCATTATTTTTCGTTAATTTCAAAGACTTCTATTTTGTAGAGGTAAAGTGGGAAAGAATTTGACCGTAGACCGTGCTTTGTATTGGATTCAATTCTCACTCGCGGGAACGTCAACATTTAGCTGCCGCAATTTTTTAATTAAGGTGAAAGAGATAGGAGTATCTTCGTACTATGGTTTTAGCTATCCCCAAAAAAGACTTAAAAGACTTAAAATACGTTATTAAATATCTCCTGAAATAATCTCCTGCTAAAATAATGCAATATAATTAATATTTTAAACTTAATAAATTTATGTCTCTTTACAGCACAAGCGGGCATTCTCCTACGAAATGCACCTGCTTGTCCGGAACAACATGGCGTTCAGGTAATTACAAAACCACAAAATAAAATATTTTCCAATACCTTCTTAGTAATAAACAATTTAAAATACGCCAATCAACGTATAATTCAGAGGGAAAGCATAGGAAAGAGTGTCGTTACTCTATGTTTTCTCTGCCTACTCTGCTATGCCACAAAATAAGTGTGCCGCTGTTAAAAATATAACTTTTACTATTTTAGGCTTACGCGCATCCGGAACTCTGTGACCAATTCTTCCTATGCACAAATGGCACGCTCACCGTAGAAACTTGTGAAAATGGACTTTTGTTCGATGGCAAAGGCGCCGTGCACAACCACTGTAACTACCACTGGGCTGTGGAGTGTGGAGAGAGGAAAGCTGACTGTAAGAATATTACTAATTTAATATTGTAACTCAATGCCAATTAATAAGTAATATTTAATATCTTCCGAGAAAGGTACTAGGTAACTGACCAGAACGTAGTCAAAAAGCCAGAATGGAGCAATTCAGATATATATGAAAATTAATATAAAGCGTGTGACTGTAAACGACTGATTGTGGGTTCGATTCCCACTCGAGAAGTGGAAATTATATTTCCATTTTCTTCGCTCTGGTGTCGAAGTAAAGCGCCGCGTTAAGTTCCGCCACTTAACACGCAAGCCTCCGAATTCGGCGGAAAGTGGGGAACGGAGTGTCTTAACACTAGGTTCCCTCTACGTACCCTGCTGTGTGCGGGATACAGCGTGAAGCTCAAAGTAAAATAATAAAAAAAATATGTAATCACTTTATTTTATTGTTGAAATATTAAAATTTATATCATCAACCGATATATTGCACATTATTTTATCATTTGTTGCACTGTGTGAAACTTAAACTCAAATTGAACAATTTTAAGCATACCTACATGTTTAGATAATAAATATCTACACAAAAATCTACAGTCCCATTTTGCAAATACATTCTTTGTTATTTTTGGCTTTTTGCTTTTGTGCCGAAATAACTTGAAACTAAAACATTGAATGCTTCATGGTAGAATTTCACGATTAACTTATATTGTAAGACAAACAGTAATATATAGATTATTAAATATATTAATGCTTAACTATTTTATATTTCACAAAATATATACTTTTATAATTGCCACACGTAAATATTAAATTTTCAGTGACACCATACTCTACACCCGGATGTGAATACCAATTCGGTATCTACCCTGACAGCGCTGAATGTTCCACTAGCTACTTGAAGTGTGCTTTCGGAGTCCCGCACCAAGAGCCCTGCACGCCCGGTCTCGTGTACGACGAGCGTATCCACGGATGCAACTGGCCTGATTTACTTCAACCTTTCTGCAATCCTGAAGGTATGTTTAGTATTAACTTACATAGTTTATTATTTATTATATTTTGCAACTTAGCGCTTTTTTCTTGCGTGGTTAGACAGTTAAAGAGCTAGTCTAGGTAGTCTCAAAACATTTTGTTCTCTACCTTCCGCCGGAAATCGAGATATTGCGTATTGAATAGCAAAAAACAAAGCTGTGCTTTATTTCAGACACCAAAGCAAAAAATGAAAATAGTATACATATAATATTTGTCCTAAGTTTAAAATGAAGCCACGACCACTCGCATTTGTAGTCAAACGCTATCCCACTGCACCACGGCCCTTATCCATTTATGATATGTACAGTTTTTCATTTTATAATATAATTGTATTAATATGTGATATGAATTTTAGGCATAATGATTTAATAAACTTAAAATAAATAATCAATCATATTCTCATATGTACATAAATACTAACAACCTAACATACCTAACAAGAAAAGCCCCAATATATGTAAATAATTAAGTAATTACAATATTATATAATTACAATATAATATAATTTTTCTTTTTTTTATATCTTCACACTGTATCTCGTACAAAGCAGGGTAGACAGAGGGAACCTAGTGTTAAGACACTCCAAGACTTTCCACCGAATTCGGAGGCGTTGCGTGTTAAGTGGCGGAACTTAACGCCGCATTAATATAATTACAATATTTATAATACTAATTCTCACTCAACAGCTGTCGTCGGCTTCAAATGCCCAACTAAAGTGCCAGCACACACCCAATCAGCCAAGTTCTGGCCTTTCCCCCGTTTTGCCGTACCTGGTGACTGTCACCATCTGATCACCTGCGTCGAGGGTAACCCTCGTCTCATCGCCTGTGGTGAAGGCAAAGTCTTCGACGACCAAAACCTGACTTGCGAAGACCCTGAACTTGTGCCTCACTGCGGACACGCGTAATTTTTAAGTCTTTAATTATTATAACAAAACGAAAACGATTAAATAATAATATTAAATATATGTATGAAATAGTACTTCGCATATAAATTTAAATTTTGGTATTATAAAATACATTTTAGGAGACCAACAGTACTTTTAAAGTGATGTTTCCAGTATTTTAAATAGAACTATAGGTTCTGAAATATATTTTGGAATACCAAAAATATTGCGATTATTCAGTTAAAATAATTTTATTTCAAAATGTATAAAAATCACGGAGAATAAATATTATTATATTAAAATTCGTTAAAAATAGCTTTGAAAGAATTTTAAGTAGCAACTTTAAAAAAAATGTGTGTCAAATGAGTTAAAGAACTATACTTACAACCCTCATAGGTACATATTCTATATCATATCACTGTCAAAAAATACATACTAATTTCGTTTTCGTTTTGTAATAATATCAATTTTTTTCCAGAAAGATCTAATTTATTTAAAAAAATCTTATAAATTTAGACAACTACTTCACTTCCTACAAATTAATAAAACACTATTAGGTTACAATATATGAAAGAATTGCGTGATATTAGTTACCATAGAGTTACAGCACCAACAAAATCACAATGTAATATATATTTTAAATAAACATATGTAAATAATGAACTGAAAATGAATGTAAATAGAGAAAGTACTATATATGTTAAATAATAAAATGCTTAAAAATATTGTTCGTATTTATTTCTTTTAATAGTCGTCGTCCCTGTTTGCGTATATATTAAAAATATATTTTCGTAAAAGTTTTTGAAGTATTCGCTGTACTTGATATATCGGTCATTCACTTAGAGGGATTCCTATAGACAAATGACTCAAGGTCAAATAATTCAAGCTCAAAGAATAGTAACGTATATGTACGAGTATATAAATATATATTATTGCAAATTTTATTGCATTGTTTCAGAGTTTGAACAAAAAGCAGTACTGTTTACAGTAACAGTAATTTCTAGTAACCCTTATCTGTATTTCTCTCTATAAGAAGAATGCCAAAATCATTATTAGTATACTTATTCGTAATTCACTTGTCTACTATATTTAAAACAATATAAATGATTTTATGAGTTATTAGTTAATTGTATAATTATATTTACATAATTTTATTTTTTCTGCCTTGGCGAGACAAAGTGGGGCGTTGAGTTTTGCCACTCAACACGCAATGTCTCGACTTAAAGTTGACGACGCATGAACAACGAAGTGCCCTTACACTGGATTCTCTTGGACTATCCTGGAAAGCGGGAAAAATCCTGAACCTTCTTTTTTTATAAGCTTATGAGGAAGACCTACCTTTAACAATAGATTGTTATCACCGTTTTATTCAGACTATCGTCTGAAAAAAAGCTTAAAGTAGGTCTTACCACACTTGTTAACAAATTAATACACAGCACAACTTATAAGGTTATTTCGCATGACATATTTAGAACACTATCGTACACTGTAGCGTGTTTTGTTTTTACTTTACTATAAAAGTTAGTTCTAAACTCAAATGTACCTTATGCCTCACACCTATTTCCTAAAAAGGTTCTTTATAATACGCGTAACTTTAATTAATGTTTTATATATCTGATTTATGTTGTCTGTTATCATTTGGAACCCCAAATTAATATTTATATTATTCACAATACTTATGGCCTCCAAACATCACCTGTGTAAACTTTGTAACATTATGCGTACAATATTCATATATACCGGCTTCTACCGATAGGCAAAAGTGAGTTCCAGTAGCTTCACGCTTTTCCCTGCAAATCAGAGTAGTCCGGAAGAACCCAGTATTATGTCTATCCGTTCTCCATTTTTTGCCCGAAATGGCCCTTTCTGTACTCAGAAGTTTCAGCTGTACTTTTTCTATCAGGCGCTTAGTCAGCAACGAAAAAATTCTATAACTTTCGATTGTTACCTAGTTACATAGTATTTCAGACTTTACTTAACGACTATTTTTTTCATACTTTTTTTAAATAAAATGAAAAATATTATAAAGTAGAGTTTCTTCAAGTAGATCAAATATTTCCATTTTTTTAACTTAGATAAATCACATAATAAAAACCACTCTGTATTAAAATCATTGAAATGAATATTTTTAAACAAACACTTACGTAATAACTTCTAATTTGAAAAGTTTTTTTTAGTTTCACGTCGTAGCGTGACGTAACGTGCGTGTTAAGTAGCGGAACTTAACGCCGCGCTTTGCCTCGACACCAGAGCGAAGTAAATGGAAATAATAAATATTTCTACTCCTCGAGTGGAAATCGAACCCACAACCAATCGTTTACAAACACGCTTGTGCCACTGCGCCACGACTGGCCCTTGACTCACTGGAAAAGTTTTATAAGTCATATTAATAATACTACTGCAATTTTTAATATATTAAATTATTTTAATATTATGCAGTTCTTAATTGTATCTAAGTAAGCCAAGTTACAAAGTTATGCATATTACAAACGCATACAAATTTCTCAATATATAAGGAACAAAAAAGGTCATTTCTAAAGGTATGTGTAAACAAGTTATTCTATTTATTATTTTTATTTCTATTTAGTGATATTGATATTAAACATTATATATTTGAATAATTTTGCAGGAGTAAAGTAAGTAATAAATAACTACTAATATTACTTTTTTTTTTACCCGCGACGGAACGGCGACTGTATATGTGTTTGGGGTGAGAGGTTGTTTGTTTGTTTGTTTGTTTGTTTGTTTGTTTGTTTGTTTGTTTGTTTGTTTGTTTGTTTGTTTGTTTGTTTGTTTGTTTGTTTGTTTGTTTGTTTGTTTGTTTGTTTGTTTGTTTGTGTGTTTGTGCAAATTACTATGTCAATTATTTCCAAAACTATAAGTCCGATTTTGATACGGTTTTCTAAGATAGGTTGAGGTTCAATTGGCGTAAGTTCTTAGATATGTCTTATTGCCTTAACTCACCAGGGGGCGCTGCAGCGAGCATTTTACGTGAAAACGAATGTTTTCAATTATCTCAAAAAATAATAGTCTGATTTCGATACGATTTTCAGTGATAGATTCAGGTTTAATTGGTGGATGTTCTTAGATATGTTTTATTGTGTCAAACCACCAGGGGGCGCTGCAGTAAGCATTTCTTTGTACTTTTTTTGTATTTATTTGTCTAAAACCGAAACTACTGATCCGATTGAAAAGAGTTTTCAGAAAAAGATTCAACTTTGCTTGGTGCATATTTTAAGATTTTTCTTTTTTTGTTACGGGGAAAACTCACCAAGGGGGGCGCTGCCGTAAACATTTGTTTATGCAAATCAAAAACTACTAGTCCAATTTAGATGAAACTTTCAAGGATAGGTTCAAGCTTAATTGGTCTTTTCATATATGTGTTATAGTAACCACTCTTCAGGGGGCGCTGTAGTAAGCATTTGTTTGAGTGTTTTTGTGTAAAACCAAAATTTTTCTTGTATTTATTTGTCTAAAACCGAAATTACTAATCCCATTGGATAGAATTTTCAGAACTAGATTCAGCTTTGCTTGATGCATATTTTAAGATTTTTGTTTTTTTGTTACGGTGAAAATTCACCAGGGGGCGCTGCAGTAAACATTTGTTTATGCAGAGTAAAAACTACTAGTTCGATTTAGATAAAACTTTCAACGATAGGTTCAGGTTTAATTGGTGCATCTTTTCATATATGTGTTACGGTGGCCACTCACCAGGGGGCGCTGCAGTAAGTACATTTGTTTGTGCAAAACTAAAACTACGAGTCCGATTTGAATGCAATATTCAAAGATAGATTCAAGTTTACTTAGTGCATATTTTCATATGTGTGTCATGTATGTTTACTTAGTGCATATTTTCATGTTTGTGTCAACTCTCTAGGGGGCGCTGCAGTTAGTAGCTGCTTCTATTTTTTATGTAGAACCAAAACGACTAGTAGGATTGGAAAGAGTTTTCAGTATTAGATTCCGCTTTGCTTAGTGCATGTTTTTAAATTTATATTACGGTGAAAAGTCACCAGGGGGCGCTGCAGTAAAATATTGTTTGTGCAAAGCTAAAATGACGAATTCGATTTGGATGCAGTTGCAATGATAAGCTCAAGTTTAATTAGTGAATGTTCTTGGATATGCTTAATCGTGTTAACTCACCAGGGGGCGCTGCAGTTAACATTTGTTTGTAATATTTAAAACGAAACCACAACTACTAGTCCGATTGGGTAGAGTTTTTAGTATTAGATTTACCTTTACTTGGTGTAAGTTTTTAGGTTCTTTTTTACGTTAAGAACTCACCAGGGGGCGCTGCATTAAACATTTAATTATGCAAAGTTAACACTATAAGTCCGATTTGGATGCAGTTATCAAAAATAGGATCAGGCTTAATTAGCGCGTGTTCTCGTATATGTCTCGTGGTGACACCTCACCAGGGGGCGCTGCAGTAAGCATTTGCTTGTATTTTTTGTGTGAAACCTGTTTAGATGCGGTTTTCTGTGATAGGTTAATTGTTGCGTGTTTTTATATGCTATATCACGAACTACCACGGGGCGCTCCAGTATAAATTAGTTTGTTCAAAATCAAAACTACTAGTGGGTTTTGTGATTTTCACTGATTTGGTTAGACTTAAGTTTCCTGAAAATGTTACGGTGACAATCTACCAGGCGCTGCAATAAGTATTTGATAACCAGAAAGCATTGGGCTTATAATTTCTTTTGGATTTGCATGAAGATTAATTATAAAGTATTTCGAAATTATGTAATAATACATAATGTGTATCTATTCACTTTAAAAAGTTTAAAATAAAAAACAAAATTAAAAATTTTGAAAAAACCCACGACGGTTTAATTGTAATTGAAAAAGGACAAAATAACTAGAAATCCCCCGCCTAAAAGAATATATGTAACGAGATGAAGGGGACAACTTCGTCGGGGGCTGCCAGTTGCAACCTCTATTTTAAATATAGTAGCTAACAGTATAGATTTCGTTCTTAAAGTTTTTAAAAGGAATATCAGTTATCAAAACTGTAACTTATAACATATTAATATTTAATTTTTTCCCAAACCTGTTTTAACAGCATGAAAACCTAGGAGAAGTTAGCAAACTTAAAGTAATGGCAGCTCCGACGAAGTCGTCCCCATCATCTCGTTACATATATTCTTTTAGGGAGGATTTCTAATTATTTTATCCTTTTTCAATTACAATTAAACCGTCGTGGGTTTTTTCAAAATTTTTAATTTTGTTTTTTTTTAGGTTCATGCTGTATCATGCACAGAGCAGAGCAGGGTTAAGACACTTTGTTCCTCACATTCCGCCAAATTCAAAGGCATTGCGTGTGTTATTTGGCGGAACTTAATACCGCGCTTTGCTCGACACCAGAGCGAAGTAAATGAAAGTAATAAATATTTCTACTCCTCGAGTGGGAATCGAACCCCCAAGCAGTCGTTCTACTGTCACACTTTGTGCCTCTGCGCCACGTCTGGCCTCATACTAATAATACAAATTATTATTAATATCTCATTCTTCACTTAATATTTTATACTATGGAAATCGATGTTCCATTTCATTCTGATAATAGTAACAATATCTTTAGTATACACAAAAAGCAAAGAGAGAGAGATTAAGAGTAAAATTTTAAATTAGTACCAGAACTAAAGTTTATTTATAGTAAAAATAATCGTATAAATAATAAACTCACGTGAAAGAATATAGTTGAGTAGAATTTCAAGTAAAAATATTGTACATATCTTTAAGTAAACAGGGTAGCCAAAATCTGAATAAAAAACAATAATAACGCTACAAAATTATTCTTTATTAAATCTATACTAACTACTTAAAAACTATTCTTCAATTTCTATTTGTTTGCCTTTGCTGGGACGTTGAGGCTTGCGGCGTGATGGCGATCCGGAAGGCTTCGGCTTAGGAGTGGGTGGGTTTTCTAAAGCTTCTAATTCAGCGTCTGTCAGCTGTCCCTTGTACCAGTCAGCGCTAAGGAAAAAAATGTAAAATATTAATACAAAATAAAAAAGATGTTATTGTGCTTTAATGAAACAATTTCAATATATACTAAAAAATAGATTGCTCGCTTATCATCATTATTATTTAAATACATGCATATAAGCAAATAATCTACATGTAAGTCTTCAACGATATATTTTAAATACTTGAGAGTATTGCGAGAATATAGTGAATTTTGCTGCCGGGTACCGGGTAGAGATAACCTGTTGTTTTAACAGTTCATTCTCCACTTTCCACCTGAAATAAGGGCATTGTATGTTGGCAGCTAGAACTAAACGTCGTCTTTATCTTAGGTACCAGAGCGAATGACTGAAAATATGTTAAATATAATCATTTCAACGAATAAGAATCGAACCCACAAACATTGCCTAAAGTCAGACACTGTTCCACTGAGATTTCTTCAAAAAATATTAAATTAGTTCAGTATCATTACATTAAGACAAGAGCATCACAGTAATATTTAAAAGAAAAGGCACAATTTATTAACTTACCATTCAGGTACCTTCCTTGCCCACTCGCACCGCTTGTTAACATCATCGAAGGCCTGTCCGAGCTTGCAGCCAGAGCGACGGGGAGTGATTCCGTTAATGCATACATAGAAGAACTGGCAGTCATCTGGGTCGGCATAACGTGGGTGGGTCAGGCCGAAAGTCTCGTTTACAGCGGGGCAGTCGAATTGGAACACCTCTGTAATAAAAAATAAAAAGATTTATAACTTACTAAACATTAAAGATTTCGATGTAAATAAAGTAAATAAGTATAGAGTATAAGTAGCAAGAAAAAATAAAGTAAGTATATTTACTTTCATTTTTGTCATTTTAGAATAGATGCAAAATTAAATTAAGAAATTGCGTTCTAATAACACTATGAGTAACTATGAATACTTTACTCAATCATGTGTTTTTAACTTTATTTTAAATTATTCAAGTGGCAAGTCTGAAATTGTTTGAGGAATTTGATATTTTGAAACTAGGACTAATCAACATATTTTTACATCTATTTAATAAATAAACAGTGCAAGTGTCTATAATATAGATGGCAAACCTATATGCGTAAGCATAAGCTTACGTTTATAAATTTAAATAATTAAATACAACTTATTCGGTGTTCGGTTAAGATAGTGTCATATAAAACATTTTTTTTATAAACATACGCTCAATAATTCCATTAAAACTAACTTTTTAAATAAAAAATAATAAAATTACTCCAATGTCACCTAAATAAATTAATTACAGAAGTACCATATAAACTTTATGCGTCATTAGAGTAATTATTCCTCTTACATGTAAACTAGAACAGTGGATGTCCTTAGTAACTTTAGCATCTTGACATTGTTACAAATCCTTATACTAGATTGCTAGATTGTGTGGCCCTCGTTTGACAACATAATTATACTTTTACTGTATATTATATTTCAAAACTTTTTACAATCATTCTGAACGGGATATTGCAACAGATTGCAAAAATATTGAGTATCGTAATAGTATTATATATGTACGCTATAAAAGTTATACATTTATAAATTGAATTAAGCCGATTTTAATGTTATTTATTGTACAGGCACTTTTTTCTGCCTACACATTGTAAGGCAAACCTAACGATGAATTGTAATATGATATCTCGATATTTTCCCCACTTCAGTAAGTTACAAGAACGTTGCTTATATCCACATTATAAATATTTGAACCTATGTAATAATAATTTGGCAAAGTTAATATTTTCACGTATTATCATTTCTTTTGTTCTTATGGAAAAGCATTACATTACGCCGCTTCCACATGAGCCGAAAGAAAAGAACGGAGTGTCTTAACAAAAAAATTTCTTCTTAAATGCTACAAATAAGTAAGAAAAAAAATACTACATACCAGCAGCTCCACATCCCTTCTTCTTAGCTTCATCGGGCCAGGTGCAGATACCGCTCTTGTCGTTGTACACGAGACCATCAGGGCAGGTGATCATGTTGAATTTACCATCTACACAGTAGTAGAATTTACCACATTCCTTTTCTTCCTCGTGGGAGAAGTAGCCGTTTTTACGTGGGCAGTGCTGAGCCGGGATTGGGTCCTCTATAAATGGACACAAAAAGTTATTTATAGATTATATTAAATTATTTATAGTAGTTAAATATAGTAAGAAATATTTTTAGATACGACCAAAATCTACTTTATGCACGTTGTAAAAAAAAGCAAATCATAAGAATATTCGTAGATTTTACCTCAATATATTAAAAAAATGAATTAAGTAGTTTTTATTAAACATTTCTTGAAAGCTTTAGTTAACTTATAAAGACAGTTTAAGTAACTCATAATAGAGAATAAATACATAAAATGTGTGGATAATTTGGAATATTTAACATATACATATCATATATCTCAAAAACAATAAGTTTTTCCACACATTAGTAAACAAGCGTCAACAAAAGCTGCTATTCAATAAATTCCAGCCGCCAAGGCCATAGTTCCCTTGAGATTGGAAAGTTGTTCGAACAAAGTTAACCTTTAGCACGATTATACTGATGCCACCAACCAGACCCGAAATGGCAAACACGTGCCACCACCGCTCACGTGTACTGACCTTTATAATCTATGATTATTTAATAGTGTTTACTTAGATTATAACTATTCTGTGAATTTTCTATAGGAAAATTTATTTCAATGTATGAAATGACTAGAGATATATCTCAAGAGTTTTATTATAGTCACTTTGAGTACAAGATTATTAGTTTTCACAATAGTCATTGTTTATTATGATATAAGTAAAAAGTATCATATATTTTATATCAAGAATTAAGGCTTGCGTGACGAAGTGTGATAGCGTCGAACCGTAAGGTGGTGCTTGTAGGTTCGATTTTCACTCGGAAAAATGATTATATATAAATATTTATTTTAGGGACTATTTTGACACTAGGTTCCATCTGACCTCAGTTTACGCTAAAAAGCGTAAACAATGTTTTTATGTCACAATTTAAAATGTCTACATATATGTACTCTAAAAATATACTTCAACATAAGAAAAAAATTGTAAACTTACGCAGTTTAGGCCTTTGAGAGCAGTCAATGTTGAATGGTAAGTCACATTTCTCTTCTTGGGCACTGTAGTCATTGAACACCATACCATCAGGGCAAAGCTTCTCAATTATTTCACCCGCTCTGAAAGATAATAGAAATATGTTCCTTAAAATTGACATATACAAGTATTTATTATTTTGGCAATCCAAAGAACGTTAGTAATAAAATTAAATGTCAATGTTAGTATTTAAGAATAATGTGCAACTTTAACATTTTCGACCGAATAACATTTATTTTAGTATACGAATAACATTTTCTTGTATCATTCTATTTCATTAATGCTGACAATCGTAAAGTTCATTATGACTTTAAAAATTGTTCGTCTAATAAGTCAAAATATATTATGTATTTATAATAATTATTTATTTTAATTTCTTGTCTTCAAATATTTACGAAATTTCCTGATGTCATTCACCATATGAAATTCAAATTAAAGTTTTTTTATAAAAAGGTAACAGTCCTTTAAAAGATTTATGATCAACAAACATGAAGTATTTTGCAAGATTTTACTTACTCATGCTGTTCAAATAACGCAAGTGATTGCAAATACCAAGTTTTTTAGTCAATCAATAAGTGAATAAAGCTTGAGTACATCGACCGAGATTTTTGCATATCATTATGTTATAATAAACATAAAAAAACATCAGTTAGTTTTAAATAAATTATAATAAAAAAAAAATTGTTATGTTGTAGGTTGTACTAAAGATAATGTTTAAAATTGAACAATAAAGCATCATGCCTTTTCGTCACTTAACAATCGACAAGGTCAAGAAAAATAATAAAGAGTTTTTTTTTAATTATTAATGAAGACAATTATAACTTCTTTAAGTTAAAAAACATAAAAAGTTCTAATTGATTATTCTCGGCTTACAAAAGTTACTTGAACTGTTCTTTAGTTTCTTATAAAACTTCAGCTAATTATTACCTGCATTCGTAGTATTTGTCACATTGTTCAGCATCAGCAAAGAAACCATCGTCTGGGCAGGAATTTGTGATTTCTGCATCACGTTCTGCGTCGACGGCGACACGAGCTGGTGGGTTAGCTGGCTTCCTCTTTCCCTTTGGCACCGCTGATGATGCTAATACTGGAAGAAATAATTAGGAAAATTGTTAGAATTTATGTATATAAATTCAAATTGTTAGAATTTATGTATATAATAATATTTAGTATCAGTATAGTGTTTTAATTAATTTCACCACCTTGAAAAAAACAACGAATATAGTAAATCCCTAGGACTTTATAAAATTCATATAATATAATTTCACCAATAAGACAAATATAGATATATTCACATTAAAAAATCAAATAAACAAATTATTTCTACTATCACTCTTACAGAAAAGAGCCTCATAATTTAATGGACTAGAATTGTGAAAATCTCATCAAGTCTTTTATTAATGCAAAAATTATGCAAATTAGTTAATATATATAACATAACGGATGCCAATTGCATTCATAAAGTATTATAATTACAATTTTTAACTAATATCCACATTAGACTTTTGTTTTTCAATGTTAAAGTAACAATAATTAAATACTACTTTCAAATTCCTTCTCAATCACAGGTCAGTACATTCGCTATAAATTATATTAAGCACTAGCGAGCACCTCGTGGTTTCGCCTGTGTAAAAGAACGTGTTTTAGCCTGCCCACGATATTTTTTTAATTTCTGTAACTTTTTATGTATGCACCAATCGAAATGAAACAAATACTACATGTAAATGGAAATATAACAAAATATAGTTGCTAAAACTGCATTTAAATCGGCTAAGCCGTTTCTAATTAGCACAAACAAACAGTAAAGAAGTACAAATGTCATTGTTTTGGGTTCTATAGAATGTAATAACATTTATACAATCCTTTGAATCTGCCCTCATACGATATTATTTTTCTTTTATCTTCCATATACAGACAGCGATCATAACATTTTTATTATACGTATAGACATTAATTAAACTGACAATCACAAATAACGGCTCCGATATTGACATTGAATTAAAATGCATGAGTGGAAAAAAATTAACCAAATACATAGGCAAGTTGTATGGACATTTCCTACGATAAGTGCTTAAGCTCTAGTGGTTTACATTGAGATCGGGCCAGACTTCCTATTCAAGATAATGAAGGCCATTCAAGGTTATTTTCTCTCTTTTTAAATATAGACTATGTGACAAGTTACATATAATTTATAATTAGTTATTGTGGCCAGTCGAGGCCCAGTGGCACAAGCGTGTGTCTGTAAACGACTGGTTGTGGGTTCGATTCCCACTCGAGGAGTGTAAATATTTAATATTTCCATTTTACTTCGATCTGGTGTCAAGGTAAAGCGCGTTAACTTCCGCCACTTAACACGCAAAGCCTCCGAATTCGGCGGAAAGTGGGGAACGGAGGTTCTTAACACTAGGTTCCCTCTGCCTACCCTGGTATGTGTGGGATACAGCGTGAAACTAAAAAAAAAACTATTTTATGAAGCCGACGTGGCGTAGTGGGACGGCGTCTGAATGTAAATGTGATGGTTATGGGTTCTATTATTAATCCATCAAATTCTCTCTACTTGAGATATTGCCACAGGCAATGTCTGGAGATTGGACAACGGAGTGTTATTAATATTAACTCTGGCTGACTGACTCTGACTCTGGCTATAATTATTATCTCTGGCTGTCATAGACGCGAAATGCGTTAAGCTACTTTTTAAAACTAATACAATAAAAATAACATAGATATTGCCTCTCAAATGATGATCTGTAAAAATATTTGAAGCTTTAAGCATTTTTTTTAAATACTAAAATATTTCACCATAGGCAGTTTAACTTTAAAGCGGATAAAGTGAATGATATTATTTAAATATATGCTGTAATAAAAATTTAATACTTTTTGTCGTTATAATTCGTTAGCTCTTAATTACACTTTATCGTCATAAGTAATCATTTTACATCATTTAAGAAAAGAAAAATTATATAATTACATCAAATTCTTGATACATACTTTATGGATTACAGACTAATAGAATGCGCCAATATGCAATTACCTTGTCTAAAATCTAAGTTTCATTAACTAACTAAGGTATAATGCATATTGTATATAATATAAAGAAAAGATACTGCTCGTGGCTTCGCCTATATAATTAAACTACTTTTCATACAAACTTTTATTCCCTATCAATCATTTAGTGGTTGATAAACCAATGATAACTCTAGGTCTTTAACTATTTTTATTGCGAATTCCATCAAAATCAGGTACATTAGCCTTGAAAGCGTAACAGACCGACTTTCGCAGTTATTATATTAATATAGATCATTAAATACGGAACTTTTTCTTTCAACGCCATAGATTTAAAAAAAACTACATGCTTAATCGTAAATACCAATGACCTGATGACCTTCACTTGTTAACGATAAGCCGACTCAACATCCGGCTTGATAAAATCTAACAGTTGCTAAAAGGCAAACAAAGTCGAGTGAAGCAACATTACGTGCCGGTTTCTCCATTACCTAACCGAACGAAAGTTGAGCCCGTGCCAAAATTCGACCACATCAATATAACTAAGGCTTAGTTCAAATAGATATACATATCATAATTTTATCCACGAGGACGTCATGGCTCAGTGGAACAGAGTCTGACTGTAGTACTGTCTGTCTGAGTCTGGGTTCGAGTTCCACTAGAGTTATTTTTAAGAAGTACTTAAATTTTCCTTTCCTTGTTCTGGTGCCAAAGGCAAAGCGCGGTGTAGAGTAAACTTGCAATGTCTCGATTTCAGGCAGACAGTAGAGGATGAAGTGTCAATCATATATATTTCTACCAAAGTTCTAAGAATAGCTTAGAAAAACAGTACATTGCGCTGACCATGACCAACACTTTTTAATACTTCAACATTGAATATATAAACTAAATTGCTTAATGAAAGGCAGTGTATGTATTAACCTGCTATACCCGTTAATTTGAATGAAAATATGTTTATTTCTTCCGGAAGGAAAATAGCTTTTTTTGAAAGCAAAGTTATATCTATCTCCCTATTAATTTAAAAACGTCAAAATATCTATAATTTAAAAAGGGAGCAAAAAGAAGAAAATTAGCCACTTTACTTAAAATGTGACAGCTGTATGCTATGCTAAAATGGGACATACTAGTATATACATATAACATAATTCCTTATTAGAATTCATATAAGAGTTTACTTTTATTAATAAAATATCAAATGCTTTGTGTGTGTCGCCACCCTAATGTCAATATAGCCTTGATAAGATATTACCACACCTTTATAAGATACCTACTTTCATTACGAACGCTTTGCAAATTAATAAAATTAAAATTATTCAAACTGAAATAAATGTAATAGTATAACTAAAATTCAATATTTGAATTTAAATTTTGTTTCATAATCACATTTATATATAAAAAAGTGATCTATACATTGATTTACATATAGAATACGTAGTTAATGTTATTGCATAAGATATACATATTAAATTATATAATTATAATATTTAAATTAAGCTCTAAACAGTGTTATCAATAAATATGCCAAGGTCAGCTGATAATATACCAACCAAATACAATTCAAATAATCTACAAGACAAAATATTACAAAAAGCTCTTCAAAAAGCATAGACTTTACGAAAAGAAAAGAAAATAAATAACAGTAAATACAAAAGTAAGTAGGAAAACAATTGATATGCAAACCATAAGTTGAACATAACGGCTTTTACATACCAATACGAGACTTACCAACAAGACACGCCAAAAGCACCACTCCTATAGACCTGAACGCCATCTTGTGACCCTTCGAATAACTTCAAAGGTCTATTTCTCTAAAGTAACACTCAATATGTCAAGTTGTCGATGATGCTCTCACTACGTTCTCTAGCGCACTGACAATAACACTTTTTGTCCTCAGTTCTTACCTGCTGATTATTTAGCGAAAGGTTACGTTATCCACCCGTCTCCCTCCCACTGATATATATTTATATATATCTGTACTACTCACTCACGAGTTCTGAGAACATTTGGATCCTGTTATATTACGTGTTCTGCAAGAGAATTATCATTAGAATTAATATGGTATTTAGCTAATCGATACTAATTGAGTTTTAATCGATTTTTGTTATAATGTTGCGAAATTTTTAAATGCCTTATGCATTGTTTTACAAATTCAAGCTAATAATGCACTATCAGGTTACGTAAGTGCAGGAATGTGGGCCGCATTAGCGAAGTATTAACACGATTACCAGAAATATTGGCTAACTTTACATTAGTTTTCATTATTATCAAATTATTGTACAAAATTTTCGCTAATGTTTTTGTGTTGTTTATTTTACCTGTTTTAAGCACAAAAACGTACCTAGATTTTATTTTTTGCTATTTTGAAGCAATATTTAAGAGTAAAAATCGTTTATCTCACACAACACAAAAACACAAGCTACAGCACAAAAAATATTAAATATAACTTTTATTTACACAATTAAATATAATGAAGTATCAGTATTGTGTAAGATCCATTTTATTTCTCTTACTGCCACTAGATGTAGTTTCCTATATTCCATTTCATTTTACTGTTCCTGAAACAGAAAATTTATATAGAAAAGTCATATTACTTCTGGACGAATAGAACGCCACCGTATGTATGTATGTACGATTGTACGTATATAATATTGACATACATTAGACATCAACGCGCTTGATTCTTCATGTTAACATAAGAGCAACGAAGGTAAATATAAAAATAATATTTAAAAATCATCCTAAGTGATGGGTTTAATTTTTTAAAGTTAGTAAGAGTTCTAATTTTCAATAAAAATATCAGCGCTTCTTTACCAGAATTTCTACTTCAGAAAGGAAATACGAGTATGCAATTTATTGTTAAAGATCAAATTTTCAAGAACTTTTATTTTTAAGGAGATCAAAGACCCAGTGACGTTCTATTTCCATGTGAGATAATGGTTATATTTAAATAAATAAATAAATATATCAATAAATAAATCATAGTTCTACTACTCAACGTGCAATGTCTGTCTGAATTTCGGGCAGAAATTGCAGAACCGAGTATCTATCTTAACACAAAATATTCCCTGTCTACCCTGCTATATGGAGGAAAAGATTGATTATTGAAACAGGAGAATTTATGACAATTTAATATAACTATGAAAACAGCATCAAATTCAGCGTAGTATAAATTTTGATTTTGGAATAGCTTTGACAGACGATTTACATATTCTGCATCTACGCAATTAAGTCTTTAAACATAAAATACAATGCACACGTAATTTCCAACAATTACGTATTATTTTTTGGCTAATATTTTCTATGCTAATTTAGTGTCATTGTGTTATGAATATATTCACATGAAATTAGTTTGACAATTATATCTCTTAAACAAACAAAAAGTCATGCGAAATATGCAAATGTCGCTTTCTTAATGCACTTATGCTAGAAAGTAAATCTCGTGTAACATTAATTTCACTATGTATTCATATTTCATATCATGCGTGTTGATGTTTGCGATCGGATATTTTTACAATTTTAATATGAAAAAAGCCTACGTGGCACAGTGGGATAGCCTAGAGTTGAGTTGAGTTGTACTATTTAACATGGAATTTCTTGATTCTGGACGGAAGGTGGAGAAGTGAGTCTTCATAGCAGGATCAGAGGAAACTCTGATCCTGATGAGAAGAATAAGCTTGAAGGTGTTCTTTTTATATCTAAGAAATCGCATAAAAATTATAGAGATTATTTAATAATGATCATCTAGGATTAATAGGCATCATCTAGGGTTTTGTAAGGGTATTTCGAGTAAAGGTTGTACATACATTCCGTAAGTACATATATTCTCCAATTAGAATAATAAGGAAATGATAAATGCTTACCTATTTTTTACTGAAACCATACTATTGTATAATGGAAACCATATCATATTCCATATAAATAAAACATTTGTATTTGTAATTGGCATTATGTTTTTCATTCACTACGTACAAAATTTAAAAAATAAAGTCCAAAAATCGTTTTGTCTTTCAAATAATCTGTAACTGTTTTGTCTTTCAAATAGCATGTATAGGTGCATACTATAGAATAAACAAAAGAATATTTTTTGTTATAGTTTATGCCTATATTTAAATCATTTTTATTTCTCTATTTTAGTAAGAAAACAAAGGGCGTTGAGTTTTGCCATTTAACATGTTATGTGTCGATTTGTACAAAATGGAGTGTCTTGACTGCAGGTTTTCCCTGGCTACCCTGTTATGCGGCAACCATGTAAAAAAATATTAATGTAAGCTTTTGAGAATATAATAAGTAGAATTTCGTTTCTATTTAAAAGTAGTCTAAACGCCAAGCCAAGTTGAAAAGCAATCGAAAAAACTGTTTATCACAAATAAGAATATGTTTGTTAGTCCCAGCCAATACTGGGCATAACCCTCCGCCAAAGATCTCCACGAGGATTGGTCTTGCGATTCCAGAGGCTTCCAGCTATGTATATAAATTTGAATCTATTATACAATTGTAGCCAGTTTTGAACTCTATATTTACATAAAAAAAATAAAAGTTTATAATTCTACTTACTTCACAGAGTGCAATCAATTACAAAACAAAATATTCAAGCAAAAATAAAACAAGCATTGTAACGAAACATTGTAAATAAATTAAAGGATTAATTAAAATAGTTTCGTAGGCGTCAGAGTAAGTCCAGCCTACTAAGTAATTAAGTAAACATGTTGGACCCACGCTTCCACAATACCAATCTGCATAGCTATTGTAGCCTTAACATAGAAAGCTTTTCTATAAAGGCAGAAAACTGACATTAAAATTAGTATAATGTAATAAAGTCTCCTTCAAGGTTTTTCCATTTAGCAGGGTAGAAAGAGAGAATATGGTGTCTAAGCACTCCGTCTTATCACAAAACCAGGATCATCAGGGCAGTAAAATGGAAAAAAATGAAATATAATCGTATTTTCAAGTGGACATCAAACCCACAACCCTATATTTACAGTCCGACGCCGTGACACTACGCCACGATGGCCACAACTTATCTCTAAACTACTGGATGTATGAAGTCATTATCTGATATTAATTTATGGTTTATAATTATTTATAAAAGTAATTTATAAAAAGTCTTCGAACAACCACAACAGAGGGAATAATTATATCTTATTGCCAGAGGCGTGCTCATTTTTCTACGTGATGCACCTATGGTAATGTCTTTTTTGACTTTAAAAAATTATAGTGAGTACATCATAAAAGATTATTTCGTGGACATGTTTATTAAGATGTCGATATAAGGTATGTAATTTTAATAAAATAAAGATTGTATTTAAATTATTTTCGTTTTCCAGTTTTGGGCTTTTTTTTTTGAGTTCCACCACTCATCCTCACATCACATGGTCTCAAATTTAGAAGGTAGAGTAGTGTTTTAACACTATATTTTTCTCCTTACTTACCTTAGCCAGCTAGGTTTAGAAATTACCCTGGGTTAGTTTACCCTGTTAGATTAAGATACACAATATTCAAATTGTAATATAGATATGTTAGAAAGTAGAGAGTAGAGTGTCTTGACACCAAGTTTTGCTGCTTATCCTACTAGGTAAAGTTGAAGGTATAAAAAATTATTAAACTTATTAAGATTCTCAATAAAAAAACCCTTTGAGACTACGTCTATTTGGTTACATGTCCAAGAGTTCTAGTCAAAAACAGTTTTTTAAGTCTTCATCTCATCGTGCGAAATTGTTCATCTGTTTTCAAGCAGTACTCTATATGGTGAGCATTACTTTTTAAAGGTGCTTTAAGAAGCGTACAACGACGTATTACAATGTTATTTTTATATAAAAAAGAATTATAAGCGAAAAAGGTAATAACTCAATGAGTTTATAATATTTTAAAGTTATTCAGACACCAATCACAAACCAAACCAATAAAGATATATTTTATTTCTGACTCATATCCAATATATAAAAAAGCTTATACACAAGCTGTTCCGTACAAACTTTACATAAAATTAAAGCCACAAACTTAGTAAAACATCATAATTATACTTTTTTATATAGTTTTACGTTATTTGCAGAGAGCAGCAGAGTAATCTCAAGACACTTCGTTCTCCACTTTCCATACGATTCCAAGACATTGCTTGTTGAGTGGCGGAATTTAACGCCATGCTTTTCGTCAGTTACAAAAGCGTAGAAATGTACATAATATAAGCAATATCACGTGAAGGAGTTGAACACAGATCTATGTTGACTGTTTAGTCAGATGTCGTCGTCGTCGTCACGTTAGCATTTACAATAATTGCTAATAATCGAAATGCACAGAGCTCGTTGCCTTGAGTTATCTTGTTATATTATCTTAACTAAAATATTAATTTCATGCATTATTTCATAATAATTTTACTCACTAGGCAGCTCACTAGATTTGGGACCAGTTTTAGTTAAATTTAACCATTCTTTGATTATATTTAAAGCATATATTTCATTTGGTCAGTTATCTCTGGTAAGCCACCACACTCCACTCAACACTAGGCTCTTTCTTCAACATTCTGTTACTACCTAGTAACTTATCTATTTATCTCTATATTAAGCTCTTGAAATGCTATTTTGATCACTTGTGTCTGATATCCTTTTCAGGGCTACCACAATAAGGATAAGAAAATTATTTTAAGATTATCCATTTTACTGTTATCGTTTTTAAGATTTTGATACAACCACTCGGTAAAGAAACTTAATATGAGACTTACTTTTTTATTAATTAGATGTCAATTGCAAATATTATACCAAAAGGTATATAAATTTTGACACGATTGTAATAAATATCTTGATTGGCTACAGAGCTTAGACGGTTTTCAAGGGAGATAAATGTATATTTTGCTACCTAACAATTTATATATACATTCTAAATTGTATTATTTTCAAATTTATTATGGCAGTATATTATATCCGGCGTTCATCACTCTACATGCAATGTCCCGAATTTTTGTAGAAAGTAGTAAACAGAGTTTCTAAACACTATAGTAAACACACGTGGTAAAAACATAGAAAGTTCCCTATGACGTTTTAAATTTAAGCTTTTTATATTTTTCTACATGTTTGATTTAATCATATGCATAAATGATATGTGAATCGACTAGACAACGTAGTATAAACGATGGTATACTTGAAATATTTCCTTTCAAAGGATTTGATTGACATTACACGCTGTATGTAAGGAAGCATCACATCGGGATCAAGAGGGGCCATTGTATAATGTAACATACGGGACTCCTAAGATGCTATCTGCACTGGCTGTCCGAACGGTGATGCATAGGCGCATTTAGATTGCATGATTCAAACACGCCGCTACATCGTTGTACTTGGTTTATCGTAATAAAAATTTATTTTATAGCAATTTATCAAGATTTTTTCATAGATTCATCTTCAGCTTATTTTTCTTATCGAAATGTTACACGCCTTTACTTTATTAATGCTTTTTGTGGTAAGAATATCCTCTTTAAGATATGCCTTTATAAAGAAAATAAATGCATGTTTTTGAAAAGATACTTATAAAGATTTACTTTTAAGTTAGTAAGTTGTGTTAAATCAAGGCAACCTTAATAAAAAAAATATGTTACTCCTATATTAATTATTTTCAAAATTTATATGTAAACTACAAATATTTATGTGTACCTTACATATGTATTAATCAATATTAATGTATGTATAACTGTTTACTCTCAGGCTATGTAGTTTTTATGCAATTCATAAAATAAAAAAAATCTAATTTGCTTCATTACCTGCACTATAAACTCTGAACTGAAATTAGTAATGATTTAAAAATAAAGTAATGTATTGTTTTCCTGTCATTATTAAAATAGCCAAGTGTTAATTTATTAATTTTATAAAAAGAAACAGCTTTTTTCCCCGGATGGCAAAATTGTTAGAAATAACTTAATGCGGAGCACAAATTATTCAGTAACAATTCATTTTTCATTACAATATATGTATCACAGCATGCTGTATAAAACACAAAATTTAAAATTCAATTTATTTAAATAAAACATAAGCAAAATTATGATTAATAAATATATTTATCCACAAAGGTTATATCACATAAAGATTTTAACACAACAAAATATTAGGAGACAAAGTGAAACAAGCATACCCTTTTAGGAGCTACGGCGCTCGCAATCCCACGTACATATACCTAGTAGTTAGTACTTGTTTTGAACAAGCGACACTATAAAAGCGCTAGGATGTTGCTGTATCCCTGACATTGCCCTTGTAGTCTCACTAGATACTGGAAGGATGAAAATCCTATTCATAGTAACTCTCGTGTCGGCAGTATGCAGTGTACACGGCGCCAGTCAATTTTCGAACAAATTTGACAAAAGTCATAGACAGAAACGACTTATTTGTGAGTATTTTTATTCTAATATTTTTATTTTGTAATTAAATATTCAATTTTTAATTAATTATAATAAAAGCAGATTTACGCTGTTTTCCGCACCCAACCCGAAATTGAGACATTTTATACATACTGTTATAGTCATCACGCCTTCGACTAAGCCGATGCGTTCTTAAAGAACAACACTAATTAAACGAATAAAAATAGAAATATCTTAATTTATAACTTTGTTTTAACACGAGTAAATTTCAAACTATTAGAAAATAGTAAATACATAGAAACATATTCAAAAGTACTTTCTTAGAACATATCATAATATATAATTAAGCATTTTGAAACAATTTCAATAGTAAATCATGTTATCTTATTTAGGTTTTATAATAATTTAGTGATAATGTTTCCCACCGCAGGCCACACGAAGCTTATAACTTAAGTAATTTGATCTTTCACATAATTTTAATATTTATTATATAGCCTCCTGTACTGTACGCTGACCGCAATGCGTCTTTCGTGCTAACAAAGATATATCGCTTCGTAATGAACAGGGTACTGACTGCTTTGTGACTTGGCAGTCTATTTTCTATTCATTTTCCGTTTTTTTTTTAAATTTCTTTCTAAATTTATCTTAAGAACAATATTGTCATAATAGTATTTAAAACTTACCCATTTAATATGTATATACTCGTATATATGTAAAAGACCGTCACTCACTGTATGACCGACAGACAACGCATAGACTAAACTTGAAAGGCATTGTAGGTTCAATAAAAGATTTCTAGAAGTTCCTACAAAAATAAAAAAGGAGAATTATAAAGTTTTAAAGTCAAAACTACGAACGATGAAAATAAAAAAGTTTGGTAATGGTCAACGTAAATAAATTTCCGAATGTCAAATTGCATTATTATAAAGTATAGTTCAAATATTTTATTTAGCTTCTAGCTTAAGCCGTGTTATGTTGGCTAGACAACGAAACTTAAATAAGACGAAACTTTTCAACCTCTGCCTATTTGTTATTATGTAGACCAGAAACAAAAAATATTTTGTTATTACTATTAAAAGCAATATTTTTCATTTTTCTATTAAGCCTAGAAGATCGTGACAAAATAACGTTTTTATAAATAAATGAGTTAATCTTATGAAGCGATAAAGAGAATAAAAGTTGAAATATTTCTGTGGCTGTTTTTAGTATATTTGTTTGGTTTGTAGGGTATTTTGATAAAATCCGTTGCATGTAAGTACGTATTTTCAAGAATGAAACGTAATATTTTTTAAGACGCTGCAATGTTTTATGCACGCTATGGTTAGATTTAAATTTCATTCGGAGAAAAATTCCTTTCAGAGAAATATACCACCTAAATAACGGAAATTTCTCTTTAGACATATTGAAAGAAGTAATTTGTCACTAAATTTGTAAAATAAAATAAAACTGAAGATTTCATATAGTAATTATTTATATGTTTTTATTATAGTGTATGACAATCAAGGCCAATTGATGAAAAGTTATGCGAATATGCTATACAACATTGGACCAAAAGTACAAGAAAATTTGTTTCAATGGAGCTTTTTAAATACGTTCTTAAGCCCGATTTTCGTAAGTATAAATAAGAATACCATACTTAAATTTTTATATTATTTTTAAACAATACCTGACATTATCAAATACCAACACTACTTTAAAAAAAAAATGTTACAGCCAACATCATTAGGTAAGACTTCAGTCGCCTACATGGTTCCCGTTTCCGAAGCAGTGGTCCAAGAAATTAATAGGGATCCTATATACCAGAACAAACTTCTATACCTGACATACTTAGACCCAATAGTGCAGGCAAATCCTCTTTGCAATGGGAAACGAACTCAAATTCCTTCCCCAAATCTATGTAACAACTATATTAACTGCTGGGATGGATGGGGCTTTGAACAAGAATGCCCTGCTGGTCTTCTGTTTTCTAATGAAGGCTTCTGCGACTATCCTAACAGTGTTGACTGCAAAAGTAGACGATTAAAAAGTAAGTTCTCATTTTTATTTTATGCATCTACCATTTTACATATTTGCTCAGTAAGTAGGGATGTACACAATAAGTAATATATAAGTCAGCTAGTTCTTTATTAAAGTATTATATTATATTGACATTATGTATTGTGGAATCCAAAGGTACACTTTGCCCAAATAGATAGAGACCATGAAATTGTTTCTGAATACCCTAGATCAGGACTGAATAATGTTAATAATATAAATTAATGCTTAGCGTGTCGAATTAAAATATTAAGCGGCTGCAGGCTGCTCACGCTTACTCTAACGTGTCATGAATAAAAAGTTAAACTTTTTAAATTAACTCGTTGGGTCTACATTTTTAATGAAGAAATATTTTTGTTACGAATAAAGTCATTTTTGAACAATTTATGTATATATTTAGTTTCATCTACATCATAGTAGACAAAAATCAATAATAGAGTATAAAATATCCGAGTGATGTAGTATAAAACAAAGGGAACTTCATAACATCATTACAAATAATTGATACAATTACCTACATCCAAAGCACCATTAAATTGCATATACAAGGAGCTTACAAATAGGATATGCCGGGAACACGTAGGAGGTACTTACATCCTAATAGGGACTCTGATGGTATTTTTTATATAACTTTTAAAAAAGTTAACAGGAAAAGTATTTTATAATATTGATTAAATTGTTTCTAGTTTTAATAAAACACTGTTACAACCCTTGAAAGTCTAATCACGTCACTTTAATTATAATTATAAATGCTTCTTCACGACTGTTTGTGAGTTCAATTTCCACTCAAGGAGTGGAAATATTTAATATTATCATTATCTTCACTCTTTTGTAGAAGCTAAAGTGCGTTATGTTCCGCCACTTAGCACGAAAAGTACGGCAACGGAGTGTCTTAACACTAGGTTCCCTCTGCCTGCTGTGTGCGGGGATACAGCGTGAAGTTAAAATAAAAATGCTTCTTCTGATGGATCAATTGAAACTATAATTATTATGTTAAATAAAACTATGCTGTGTGCTTTTACAATTAAAAAAAGATTGGACATCTGCTAAGCCATTACTAGTAACAGAACTTGTCTGAATATAGATTACATACAGTGCTCATATAAAAGAAAAGTAAATAGCATATTTTATGAATATATCGTAAACATAACTTTTAGAGGTTTTCCAATAATTAAATACATATTACTTGCTTTTAATATGTTTTAAAGAGGCGCATGCATTTTTATGATTATTACTTTAAGAAAGTAAGGTAGTCGACGATATTTTTGTTTTTATATCGCCTTAAACTATACCTTTATCACTAGAAGCAAAATATTCGTTGTTTTTTCATTTATAAAAAACGAATTATTTTTAAAAAAAAATTAGATGACTGAGTTTTCTTTGTTCACTATTAAGTATAAATATCCCTTGCGGGGTAGTCAGAGAGGAATAAATATTCATATTGAAATAAATATTTCAAGAAGACTCCGTGGCGTAGTGAGACAGCATATGCTTGTTAACGAATTTGGTTGTGGGTTCGTTTCCCACTCGGGGAAAAGATTATATTTTAACTATTTTAATATCTCCACACTACTACCTAAGCCAAAGAGAACCATAGAAAAAAGCGTGAAGCTACCAAAAAAAGTAACATATAATTTTATTATACTACACAGAAACCACCTTTCATTCGTACAGAATAGGTAATGTGTATGATATGACGCTGTTACACTGTAAAAGGATTACCAACACCGTATATGTAATTTTATGGATATTATCTTTTAGTGCTTTTGTTTATAGCCTTTAGCTCACTATGGCGAGATATATGGTTAAGTTAACGACCTCTTTTGTTTCAACTTTTTAATACAACTTCAGTAGGAGCTTTATATCTTCTCATCTTCCTTTCGATATTGACATAAGGGTGGTATACCGTGTGATCACACCATTACTCCTGTAATTCGATTACATCGAGCCAATAATTCAGTCATGGGACGGTGTATACGCTTTTACAATAGGATCCCAGAAAACGTCCATGATTTTTCTATATCACAATTTTAAAAAGTTGTGAAATGACGTTTGTGTGTTAAGGGTTAATACCTAGTTAAAGATTTCATAAATGATAACACGCCTTGGGAATGAAATGCTCGCTCCAGGCTATTTTAAAAGCATCACTGTCAGCAATAATTCTATATATCACAATTGCTTTAAAAAAAGAAATCCCGCTGAGTTTCTTGCGACGGTTCTTTCACGTCTGAGGCATTAGCTTTAGTGAACCGGTGGTAAACTATGTTCAAAATGTGAAGCATGTAACTTCTTATTTTGAATAAAATTATTTGACTTTGACTTTGACATAAACGTGGCAGTTGCGGATAATTGTCAATGTCGATATTCCTTCGGGGACTGATTTTTATTACTCTTCCCTGGTGAGAATATAAAGCTAAGTATCACCACTCACCACGCAATGTGTTAATTTCGGGCGGGAAACATAGAAACCAATAGTTTTAACTCTACGTTCTCCCCGACTACCCTGCTATGCGGGAAAAAGTGTGAAGATATATATAAAGCTACTTAAATATCATCGAATACTTATTACTTATATTTAATTCTTATATTTATTTTAAGTCAAAATGCGAACCTAGTGACGTATTGTTTAAGTCTTTTAAATTATTTTTTAAAGATAAATTATTCATTTTAACAACTTTTATTTCTTTAATTTAAAATTCTAAACTTTGTGTCAAAGTTGCTTCATAATAATAGTAACAATATTTTTTCATGTTTGATAAAACAGATCCGAATCCTTTGTGCAATAAAGATTTTGAAGCTTCGGTAAATCCAGCAAATTGCAACGAGTTCTTTGTGTGCGTCAACAGTATTCCTGTCAGATTCCAGTGTCCCGCAGATTTAGCTTTTAGCGAGGTAAGATTATGAATTTCTCTCTTTATATATAACACATTATTATTATCTACACTTATATTTAACTACACAACTATTTCATCATATTAGAAACCTCTAAAATTATCTGTGTCTCTCATATTATGCATGTTTTATACATATAAACCTACTTTTTGAATTATTCAATCTATTAAAAGGAACTAGATGAAAATCCGTTGTCTAGTTTTGAATATCTAAGCATACATTCATACAGACAGAAGCGACTTTGCTTTATAGTAATTAGTGACTTATGTTTGTGTTTTGTCTGTCCCATACGTATGAAAGTAAATCTCTCAAAACAGTTTTAACTTAATTCATGTAGTCTGATTTGCTTATAGCTTTGCACACGTATCAGGATGGGGCTATAATATATTTATTATATTCAACGAAAAACACTTAAGTTCACGTGATTGAAATATTTCCACTAGGATTACCAGAATTACGATAAAATAATTTTAGGCGTCAATTTTTTTTTTTACTTTTTTTTATTATTTCAAAATAAAGAAAATGACGTGCTTACAAGCTTCTTTCGTGCTTTTAATTTTGTGGTATTAATCTTAGGTCAATTACCTGATACTAATAAACTAGCTCGCTTTTTTTACTTGAACGGTACCTTCATTTTTTATAAAATCACGAACTAAAGTAGCAATGCTAAGAATATAGGACAACTTGATAGAATACCTTGCATCTCCTATCCATATTTAGCTTATTTTAGAAAAAATATGCATAGTTCACAGAGTCTATGCTTATTTACCAAGTTAGGAACATGACAATAATTTTCGAAATTAATTTTGTCGTAATAAGTCGAACTTGAAAAAAGTAAATAATTTGTGGTTGTGGAATGATGGAAAATCAAGAATAACCAAACGTATAAAATAATGCTTACGAGATTATTAATAATAACAAAATGATATACATACATATATGTATATAAGTGGTCAAATATACGAGTGCATAAGAAAAATGCTCTTCACAAATAACACAGTCAATACTTTGTTCAGATGCTTCATTATTCATCACACGACGAGGTCACTTGCCTTTCTAAATCAGTCACGGATTAGTTAACTTATATTGAATTTATTTTTGTAGCTTTATAAATCATAAATACTTTACGCTTTACGGGGAATCATTATATTCTGATAACCATGCCTTTTGGGAATGACAGTCTGAACCATAGATGATTGTAAGTATTGCAAGCAAACTATATTTTGCATAATCAAGTAAGAAATGGCAGCCAAATGCTTGGCCTAAAGGTTATTTTTAATATACTTTAAATATTCACTTCAAATCAATTTTAATTCTGTATGAAAGTAATAACGCTTAATGCTTTTTTTCGTATATCAGAGTAGTCAAAGAGAAAAGTTTTAAGATACTCCGAGAAATTTTTATTAACAACAACAATTATTAAATAGAAAGTTAGTACATTACAAGAACTCGGCACAAGTCGTATAAAACCTTAACAAACTTTCATCATTTACTGTTTGCCTATATTATTTTCAAAATATATATTTTTTATTTTCAGAGATTAGGCGTATGCGACTTCCCGATTAGAGTTGCATGCAATAACACGGTCCAGAATGCCGAGATGCCAATAGCTCCTCCAGTTATACAATTATCCACTCCAGCCAGTCCTGTCAATGTTCCTGTGACCCCAGATGCTATACAAGCATCGACTCCAAGTGAAAATAAAAAGACGGTGGTCAATAAATTGGAGTACAATACACAAAGTAAGTTTTTTTAATATAGTATTTTTTTTAAAAAGGCACCGATAGTAATGTATAGTCCCTTAATATCAGCTATGACATGGACCTTCCCTCAAGTTCTTTTTTCGTTGGTCAATTTTTGATTAGAGAGAAGCTTGTAAAAATCAGGTCTTCGTGGTGCAGTGGGGACAACGTTTGACTGTAAACGCGATAGTTATGGGTTCGATTCCCACTCAAATTGTTATATATTTGTATTCATATCTCATATAGTGTTGGATCTCGCAATTCAACACGCAATGTCATGTAGAAAGTGGAGAACGGAGTTTCTTGACACTACATTCTCTCTAACTGCCTAGCTATGCGGAAAAAAGCGTGAAGCGACGTTTTTTTTTCATAACAATATCCAATGACGAGCCTCATCCCATGGAAGCTTAGTTACTTGAAATTCAATACAAATGATATTTAGCTATAAAAAAGAAACCTTATTTAATGAAATTTTTAATTTTCCATAGCGTGGTCATCTACACATATGGCCATATCTCGTCAAGATGCTATCAGACAACTCAAATTTAAACCTAATGATACTGCTGTGAAGAAGTGAAAATGTATTTGTAATTTAAATTAAGTGTGACTGAAAAATGTCTATGATAATTTATCTTTGCTAAAATTTTTCTGATATTTTTTTTTAATATTTCACTTAACAGTATTTAAATAAAGTATTAATATGAAATTTTGATTTTCTCATTTCATTTAACTTAATTATACAGATATCCCCACATTTTTTCAATTTACAAGAATAATATAAGGAAATATAACATTATATTGCTTAAATATAGGTCTACTAAATATGCTTATTATTTTTTCCACTCATATTTTTAGTACATAAGCTTGATTTTTAGAATTACTTGAGAAATATTTATTATATCTAAAGGACTTTTCAAGTAAAAGCAGTTTTTGTATAAAAATCGAGATTCGATTACCACTTTATTTACATTTATTTATTAAAAAAAAAATTAACTTAAAAATATGCATACTTACACTAGTTTATGACTATATTACCGTTTATTTCGACAAAGCACCGACACACATGTGGTACCATGTCAAAGTAACCGAAGCGACAGCTATCATTTTTTGGCAACAATTAAAATTATCATTGACATGAACTTTAATTTTTTGACAAAAAACTTTATAAAAAATGTATATTACTTAGACTTAATCTGTCTCATAAATTGCCAATGACTGAACTCGAGCGCCTCTTCAGACAGACCGAAAATTCTAAGCTCTACAGAATAAGTTTAACTTTCATTCGAATGCTTTAAGTGAAATATTAATAATATTATATAATAATGATGATAATTTATATAATCTGAAGAGGCCTTCATTTTTTAAGCAAATCGAAAGGATTTAATTTTAGTCTGTCCTTGGAGCCGCTCCTCGACATTCAGAATCCCAACTTCTTGAGCGCCTTTAAGTCAACATCACCGTAGTAGTCCTCGCTGTAAAACAATTTTTATAATGTTACAAATAAATTTTTTAAAATTATTCAGTATTTTTTTACTGTGCATATAAAAAATAGTTGAAAAACACTCACGCATGCATTGCAATATGCATATATATCATTCACAAAGTGTAATAATGCAGAGTGCAATTATATCAATAATTTATAGCAATTCTCTACGGTAACAATGTAGTTCAAAATAAAATTGTAACGTTCAAATTAAATTGGAGTCAGTTAAATCCATAAACCGATCTAAAAACATTTGTGTAAAATGAAAAAAGAACACATACCTTGAAATACCAAAACGGTCACATTGTTTTGGTGCAGTAGTAGAAAGGCCGACTTTATTAGTGACTAGTACTAAACATAGATTAAGAGAACAAGAAATTACTGAAAGATAAGATAGTATTATAATGTTATTAGAAAGTGTATGCGATAAAATAGGAAACAGAGTGGACGTGAAAGTAGTTACTGGGGGACAACGTGCAAACTGTGCAAACTCTAGTAGAACGAAAATCACACAACAGTTTATTTTTTGTATATTTTGTTTATTTTATCACTAAACATAAAACTTAAGTATACAGTTTCTATATCAAACAACAACACTCAGTCGCAGCGAGATAATTTAGTATATAAAATATATTATATATTTACAAGGTCGTGGCTGTTGGAATTGAAATGTTGAATATGTCGTGTCCTGTTCCATCGTATCAATACGTAATGTCAAGAATCATAAACATAAATGCAAACCGATATTCATTTTGAATGAATTATTATTAAATCATACCTAACAGGACGGTACCAAATTTTAAATAGAATATAAAATAAATATTCCTACCACTGTATATTTTGCTAACTTTCTAACCTGCTTTTTGAAACTGTTTAAGGCTACAACGAGAAAAGTATTTGGCAAATGGAAATGAATACAAATCAATTGGCTTCACTTTCTTAAAATACGAATTTGAACCTGGAATCGTGTCTCGCACACCAAAAGCAACGTTATTAGCATATAGTTTTACGAATTCTTATAGAATTCTTGTCAATTTTTTGCTTGTGGTGTGTGGAAACTAGATTAAGTAGTGAGTATTAAAAGGTAAGGGTGGGAAGTGAGTATTTAGTTTTCTTTTTGGGGACGTGGTTTGATCTTGGGCTGGACGGATTGGGCACTGCTGCTGTGGAGACCGGCGAGCAGCTCGCTCTTGCGGATTGCCTTCAGGTCCAAATCACCGTAGTAGTCCTCGCTGAAAATGTACGCCAACCTTACTACCGATACTACCGACTAAATACTAAGTATACGTTTAACCTAACGCTTACATAATATTTTATAAATCTTTTTATAACATTATTACAATTCCTAGCAACTTTTACTACTGAGAAGTTGTGACTTCGAAGTAGGTATCATTAATTGTGTAACAAGAACTCGTTCACAACATTAAACATCGAGAATGAACTGAACTGCCTTGAAATGGCAACAAGAATACTAAGACCTAACCATTCGCTTTACTTAAGAAATTCTTTTTATTATATTAAAGAATTGGTTTGGAAAAATTCCAATATTCGACCTTCGTTTTTATTTAACTGCCCGAGTTATTAATATTTGAATGTAGAAATGCAAATTTTCAAATATATCTTGATTTGTATTTACATATTAGTTACAATAATTTTATGTTTAGCTAAAAAGTACAATATGCTTAGATTAGATGCACTAACGGTCATTATCATATGCCGTTACATACCAAACGGCATTGACCAAGAAGTGCGTGGATACAAGATGCATTCTTTGGGCATAGAATTTACCTTAGTCATGTAAATTTCATGGATGACCTAAATTTCTAATGACAAGCGTAAAAGAGTACGAGTTGCATAATTATATCTTGGTACTTAGGTGGGCGAACTTGGGGATCCTTACAAGTAATGTTTACCTTTATAGGAAAATCGAAAAGTGCAATATTGTTAGTCACAAGGAAGATATTTAAGTTAGGGACAAAAGATATTATTAAACAGCACCAGTAGTATATGACTAGTGAGTTTAGAAGAAGAGTTCAAGTTACTTAGTCAAGATTTTTTTACTTGAACGAAAGAAGATTATCAAAGATAGCGTTAAGAATATGCTTACCATCCGGGAACATCTTCAGGGTCTTCGCAGTTGCCAGTGCCGTCAGCATCACCAATTTTGAAAACGGTGCCGATTGGGCATCCGTATTCACGAGCTACTCCCTCGAGACAGATGTAGTACTTGCGGCAATCTTCAGGATGAGCGTGACGGCTGAAAGATCCAGCGTTGGAAACCTCACCGGGAGCGGGGCAAGAGAAGCCGTTGGCTACTTCTGATAATTAGAAAAATATAATTAGTTAAGAAATGGACTGAAATAAAGTATTAGATTTATTTGTTGTATTTAGTCAATTAAACTTACCCTCATTTTTGCACTCTGGGACCTGGTCAGCCCACATGCACACACGAGCTTCTCTGTCGTAGGCAAGTCCGGGGCTGCATTGGTAACGGGAAGCTTCTCCGTTCCAGCAGTTCCAGAAGACGTCACATTTAACGTTGTCAGCGAAGATACCATACAATCTTGAGCAGTGAGGAGTGGAGATTGGAGGCTCTATAGGAACAAAAATATATGTTTATAAATAAATAGAAATACTAAATCTTATTTAAGCCGTGACATCAACGTACGATTTTGTTATATCGGTACCAGTAATTAAGACGAATAATCTTAACACAAGTTCAAGGTTTTTAGATTTGTTTTACATTTACAAAAAGCATTCTACATCATTTAGTGAAAAATAACATAAATGTCGACTTGCCATATCATCAGATAGGTACAGTGGCAGAGCGACCTTCATCTACATCCTGGTAGTACGCGATATACGTATAATTATCATATTAATCCTTTAACCTTGACCGCTAGATATTTATCAAATATACATTTTACATATAGTTTATGCTTAGCTACTAAGCACAAAACTTATTTGCATAATTAAATACCTATATCGCAAGAATAGCATCAAATCGTAGCATTTCCGCATATTTTACGAGCTCGGTAATCTTATTATATAATTATTACCCAAGTCGTCCACAATAGACAGTTTCACATTTTTTATAATAGAAGTACTTGTATTTTAATTAATTATATTAAAAATACTCACCAAGCTGAGTTCTTTCGCCGCACTCAACATTGTGGAGGTAGTCACAGTTTTCGGTCAAATATTTTGAGTCTGAGGCGTCGAAGGCGAGGCCGTTACCGCAAGTCTTCAGTTCAGCGACTCCGTTGTCACACTTCCAGTATTTATCACAAGAGATATGGTGGGGGTAGAAGCCGAAGTCGTCAGGACATTTGAAGTTTTCTTGGGCGACCGCTAAACAAAGGAAATATAACAATTAGCTACATGTAAAGAGAAATATGTTAATAAATAAAATATATAATACTTTCGTGACCTGGTGTGTGCTTGGTTGATTTCTCAGTGTTATCAAAAAAATCCTAATCTCAGTTATCAAATAAAAGAATGATTTAGTAGTCTGACTACTCAGACTAAATGCATTCACGACTAAATATCGTAATATACATTAAATACAATTTTGCAAAAATATTTTATATTTGCATAGCGATTAAAGCTAGCGGTAAATTTTGCAATATACCGGTCTCTGACAGGGCTGATCTTTCTCCATGGAATGCAACGCGACAAACCGTGTTGAGCAACGCATGACTAGCCACTAGCCTACTCTTTGTTACTCATGTTTACTGAAATTGAACACGTGTTCACCCAACGAAATTTATAATAAAAAATCAAGCATACTTTATAGGTATATTATTATTATTAATAAGTAATTAAATTGAAATATTTGAAAATTTTATCACAAAAATTACCAAAGATTTCCAAGAAAACTCACGAGTTTCTTTGACCTCGTTTAGATTGCGCAGAAATAACTACATTTGTATGTAATGTTATGTCATGTATGTCACAGATTCGATACCTGTTGACATTTGCAGCTATGCGTAAGTACATCCTGGTCGTATTGCAACTATTGACGATGAAGATGACATTTTGAAATTTCTTTTATATGCATTTTATGAATGATTTTATCTTTTGCTTTGTAATACTTGATATATGTATATCCAGGCAAAATACAATTACGTATCATCTGATAAAGCAGAGCATTTGCTAGTATTGGCTTCGAACGCCATACTTTTCATTATAATATTTATATATGCATTTATCTAAAATGTATTTGCATTAAATATCACAACCTGTAATCATTATTTTAATTTCATGGAGGTAAACGAGTCATGTTATACAGAATTTTGATATAATCAACTTATAATTGATCTGCAGATAATAACTACACTAGCTATTTTTAAAGATAATTGACCGGTTTCTAAATTGATCAAATTAAATCGTTACTAAGTAACAACGTAGAAAACGTAAAAATATCGATTTTTACAATGTTTTTTATCGTTCAAGTCGAGTTCCAGTGAAAGCGTATCACGACCTATATATTCAAGGCAAAATCTCATATGTGTAAATCAGCATTGAGTATGCACATTAGAGCTTTGCGTAAGAGGTGCCGTGCCGACACCCGGCCCGGGCCCTGTGGGTCGTGCGTACGCTCGCAGCATGACATAATTACAGATCTATACAAAACGTTGTATAACATGGCGACTTGTATTATTTGTGCGTTTCCGTGTCATAAATTGTTTTCTTGAAGTTTAGAATTTATCTATATTTCTTAGTTAACTTTAAATAATGAGTTTCGTTTACAGAGAGTTGAAAAGAACCTAGTGTCAAGACACTCTGCCACCATTTCCCAGACAGGCGACAGCGACATTGCGTTTAGAGTGGCGGAACTCAACGCCGAGCGTTGTCTTTAATACCAGAACGAAGAATTGAAAATTTATTTAATGATGATTTTTTTATCAATATTAAGTCTATTTACTAAAAACATTAGATTATTACCACTTAATCAGTATTAAGCTCAAGGTGACATTGTCTAACGTAAATAAACTATAACATTACATAAAATCTATAATAGTTACGCAAGTATTACTCAATTCAAATGACCTTTACATGTTAAGTAATACAAGTGAAAGCCCAAAATTGAACCGCTAAACCTGCTCCATGTGGGTGGAACTTTCGATTTCGTTAACTGATGCGCCCGCGCATCTCGACACGATCACGATTGACCTTTAACCGTGTTTTAAATAACTTGTTCGCTTATATAAAATATCGTCTTCATATATTTACATATATTAAAGATAATTTATAATATATTTCAGATTTCAATTTGAATTTATCTACGAATTATAATTTTAAAGGTTTTGTATGGTTATTATAAATTTCTTTTTTATTGTATCTAGCCTAGCAACAAATAAATAAAAGACTTATTAATGCTATTTTTTTATATTTGTCGCAAATCGTAAAAAAATATAATTTATCTATTAGAAGAACCATGGAGCTTAAACGCCTTACGCAACATCTAAAATCTCATTAAATAACAAGCACTGTGATTATGCAGTGAAAGTAAGTTATGAGCGTTTTGTGAACAACATCTATCTATAGTTAAAGTTTGATAGATAGAATAGATATTCCAATGCTAGCGTTAAATAATTAATTAATTATTATATATTTATGTTTCATGTATACTTAAGGAAATAAAATTACGATAAGCTTTCCCCTGTTGATAACCGAAAAATAGCTAATTTTATATACCACAGGCGTTTTCCCGAGTATTAATAAACATGACAGTTAAGTAAATTGGACATTATTTAAATAATACGAATATATTAGCACTTTATATTCAAATTTATCTTAAAAATTCTCTAAGTAACAAAGTTGTTTTAAACTAGTAATCACTATTCATAGCGGCCTTTTTAACGTGTCTACGATAGCCGTCTCGTAACACTTACATCACCTTAAATTTAATTTTTCGCACGACTTCATTACAAGAACCACGCCTAAGATTTCTAATTTTCGAACATATAAAAAAAATAAAAGCAACTTGCTTTCCTAAAGAGGACCTAGTGTTAAGGCACTCCATTCTTCATGTTGCTGAATTCATTTTTGTATGTTATTCATTCACATTGCGTGTTGAGTGGCGGATCTCAACATCACAATTTGTCTTAAGTACCAAAGCGGCAAAATCAAAATACTACCTAATAATAAATTCGTACTGGAAATATAATTTAAAATGAAATATGTGGGCAGTCGTGGCCCAGTGGCACAAGCGTGTGACTGTAAACGACTGGTTGTGGGTTCGATTCCCACTCGAGGAGTGTAAATATTTGATATTTCCATTTTTCTTCGCTCTGGTGTCGAGGTAAAGCGCGGCGTTAATTTCCGCCACTTAACACGCAATTCGAATTCGGCGGAAAGTCGGGAAACGGAGTGTCTTAACACTAGGTTCCCTTTGCCTACCCTGCTGTGTGCAGGATACAGCGTGAGGCTAAAAAAAAATTATCTGTATGTTATTTACGTAATTCTACACACAAACCACGCAAGGTGGATCTGAAGAATAAAAACAATACAATAAGGGCCGCGCGAGTCTATTTATAACTATCGAAGGACAGACAATCTCTTCAGTCGTACACAGAGATGCTTTGTGATTGAATGTACATACTATTTATAAAGCGTGACATATGAACAGTATCTATTGATAGAATACTAGAATCTACGTACTTAGAACAACGGAGTCAATTCTTAACCAAACCTTTATATTTAAAAGATTTACGATTGCTTATTAAATATATATACCATTTATTCATAAATATTTATGCCAATATCTTTTGCTTAAATCTAAATTCAAGACAATATGCTAGTATTTATCAAATGCCGGATGCTAAGTCCATATTTACTTCCACGTCTAAACACTAGTTACGGTTTTACAGTTAACCTAAATACTTCATTTATGCATCAGACTAAGGCGTAATGTGGTAGTGCATATAATATAAGTTTTCAATATAGAATTTCTCATTCACAGCCTTCATATAAGAATAGGCTATACGTTATGTATTGTTTTCGGTCATGAATGAATGTTATGTTCAAAAAATTATATACAAAAGAATCAAGCTTCCGTTCCATTGTCTTCACTAAAGTGCTAATTGTCAGCCATTTCTTACAATGATAGCCTATTATTAAAAAATATCTTGCATTTTAAGCGATTTAAAGATTTAAGATAAATATATCGTTCAAATTATAACGTCGTGCGTCTGCGCAGTCAACCAGCAGATCATTTTCACCGAGTTTTCTTTCTTCTTGAGAAATCCACGCACGCACCCCGAGACTAATTGAATACCTTCACGCAATAATAACTTTATGAATATTTGATTGCTATAACCATTAAAATTTCACGATCCATTTTATTTTCAAACGATTTTACTTAATTGCCATATTTCTTGTACATAAGTTAAATAAATATTCAATATTTTTGTATTATCATAATATTTTATAATAAACGAAAATCAAAGTAGTACGATTCGACACGATCTAGTTATTTACCATACGCAACTGTTACTAGAATTATAACTTAATAAAAACTCTTACGCAAAATGCACGTAGCAAGTTCGTGAGAACTGTGTACGTGTCAGAAATCCACAAGTATTGAAAAACTCCATAAACACAATGAAATGATATGAAAGGAACAACGTCCTGTCAAGACGAGTCGACTAATATTCAAATTCTATTACCGTTTCGTAATAACAATTGTATGAAGCAACTTATATTACTTCAATATATTATATACAAATTGCATCACGTCAGGTTTGTTGCAAAATTAAATAATATAATAAAATGTCGAAATAAAACCATTCAAATATTTTAAACGAAATAATAAGCACCTACGAAAGGATAATCGTGAATATTTTTAAAGGTCAAACAAATGAACCATGTTTTTTTCCAAATACCTCCAAAGTTAAGTATCTTTTTTATATATTTAAAAAAACTTTATAATTTTTTGCAACATATCGATTGATTTGCAAGATATATAATAATATACACGTATATATGAAATTAAAAGGCGTACTATGAAATACATTTTATAATCTTCGAAGAAAATTAAGTCAAAGACTAACTTATTTAACCCGAGTATTTATTTAATTAATAATTACTCTATATTTTAAAGTCTATGTTTGTAATGTCAAAAGTACGAGAATAATATGTATAAAAATAATATAATTAGAGACTAGAGTTCATAGTTATATTGAACCAACATAATTGCGTAGATCAAAGTGTGCTCACTCCCACTGCATTATGCAATGTGGGTAGGTTAGAAAGCTAATGGGGGCGTTTGTATTAATTGCCACGTTCATAAGATAACTCAATTTTTTCGTATATTTTACTATTGGTACTAAAAGTAAAGAATTACCTTATAATTGCAAACTAAATAAATTTTAATATCTGAAAGTTATTTTATTTGAAATTGAAATTATTCAATAATTTACATTCTGAAAGATATATAACATTTTAAATTAATAAAATAATTGATAGAAATTAAATATAAATAAGTAACAAAATGCTGTTTATATCCAAGTAAATTTTTTAAAAAATCATTGTAATATTTGGGAAAATGTTACAAATTTTTAAAAAATCGTTGAACAATTATTTAAGCCTACCGTTGAACAATTTTGAAAAAGAATTGAAAATATCCGTTGAAACCTTATTTTAAATCTACCCTCATCAAAAAAAAAACAAAATGACCCCCATCTTTTTAACTACGAATTGTTCTCATTTAAATTAATCAAATAATATATTAAAATCCAAAAAAAGAACATATTAAGAGAATAACTGCAGTTGCAATTTAATTTCAGCACTTTCTGCTGCACAATGCAACGTGAAGAAATTAATAGATAACACAGCTTTCATTGCATTCAACTTAGCACACACAGGCACGCTTTTGCCGCACCCTAAATATTTCAAATTCTACGTACCCACGCCGAGGGCGGCTGCTAGCACTAATAAACACCTTGAATTCATGGTTAAACTATAGTCCTTGCACGGGAGTAGTGGACACTGTAACGTTCTAGCACACACTGCGGGCGGGTGAATGGGCGGTGGAGGCTTTTATATCGGGAAGGCGACGCCGCGTACGCCAGAGAAAAGCGACGTCATCGACTACCTCCGGCACGGCGCCCGCGCCGCCCGCTTCCCGTAACATCGGACCATCTACCCTGAATATTTAATATTTTTTATATATTTATATTGAATTTTATTGATTTTTTCTATATAATCTGCTATAAAATGTTTATAAATAACCTTTTTTAATTACTTATATATAGCTATAGGTTAAAATGTTCCTTATTACTTCGTTTAGCTGTATATTTTTTTTATTTTAGGCTATATAAGTATATATTTTGTAAATATCACAACAAGATGCATTGAAGAAGTATATGATTAAACGCATTGCTTGTTCAGTGAAGGCGAAAGTTTTTTCTTACGAGAGATAAATCATGTATGTATGTTGTAAGTACAATCATTGACCCTCAGATAATGAACCTTGATTAAATTATGGCAACTTGTTCTTAAAGGAAGAACCACTGAAGGTGTTTAAACCAATATATCTAAATAAGAATCTATTCCACTTGTTTATTCAATGTTTTAGTAGAATATACGAGCACATGGTCAATTTATTATAAAGAGGGTAATAACATAAAAACGAGGCGACTGATATTTTTTTCTTTTAATACAAAAGACTTCAACGAGCTATATGTAAAAAAACGTAGATTTTTTTTAACAGCTTTTAAAATGTATAGCACTTATATAACAATGAGATATAATATTTAATAATAACTTAAACTTTACTTTTATATATTTTTAAATTAAAATGTGGGTAAAACGAAATTTCTATTAATAAATATGGTAATTTCCAATAAGCAATTTATTTTATTAAAGACAGACAGTATGTTACTCAAATACGAAATTTATTCAGATTGCTTGACACTTAGCTCGCCCAAATCGCAAAGTTCACGACCTCGATTAAAGATGCTGCGTCTATTAAAAAAGTGCAAATACATGCATGGAAATACATCAGATACTAAGAACGTATCGAGAGCGATGACATTCTACTATCACTTTTGCTGGCTACGTGATAGATTTAATCATGGTGTAGGAGTATATGCATTTTTTTACCGTTTTATGATTATTCCCGCAAAGCAGAGTAGTTGGACATAACCTAGTGTCAAGATAATCCGTTCTCCACTTTCCGCATAAAATCGATATGTTTAGTGGCGGAGAACAACATCCTGTTTTATTTACCAGAGCAAAAAACTGAAAATAATTGAAAATACTTCGAATGGGAGCCCAAACCTTAAACAATCAAGTTTTCAGGCAGACGTTGCCCCACTGTGCCGCATTTGCATATTTATTTGATAAAAGATCAAAAAGAAGATTTATTGTTTTAAATAATAATATAATTCTTAATCGCAAAACGTTACTTTTGCTATTATGATGAATGAGGGTATTTTGCTTAACATTTGCCAATTCACTATTGCATTATATTTAAAATATAATTAGTTAAAAAATTAAAACTTTAGTAAATAAAAATCTCAGAAGGTGAAATTTAGTGATAAAATGTTATAGCTATTTAATATTATAGAGATAATACATTTCTGATAATATTTGGCTGAACCACCTAAAAGTATGTTAACAGTCATTTAAAAAATCATAAAACTTGTCATGTAATTTGAAATCTGTGTCATAAAAACATTGTAGTTATGCAAACGTTTGTTTAAATTCAGCCTAACAATTATGTAACCGTGTTTACCTTTAGAACTAGACGTTTTTATTCATATTCTATTATAATAATAAATTCTCACGTATTACACAATCGGAACAAAAGCCTTACAAAATACGGAAGGAGATGATAGCTGGATAGTGGCAGTTTTATCAAAACACGACACAAGGCTAGAAACATAAAAGTTTGACGGGTAGATTAAAGTACCAAATTTATTTTGTTCAGCTTCAACCTTCTTCCTCCTAGGGTAGGCAGAGAGCTAATAGTAGATCTAGTGTCAAAACACTCCATTTCCCATTTTTCCACTGAAGTCGAGACACAGGATTTTGTGTGGCGGAACTTAATCCCCAGCTTTGTTTTACTAGAGTGTAAATATACATGTAATAATCATATGCAGACAGTAGTTATTATATATTCTATCGACTTGAGTCCAATCTGCAGAATGCTTTTGCCGACCTTTCGAACCGTCAGAGTTTTAGAAATAATAATAAATCCACGACTAGGAATCAATCCACAGCCAATTTTGTTTACAGTAATATAAGACTGTAAATTTAATATAACAATTATTAAATGTGGAAGAATAACTCATCATTGCGTTCGGAGAAATCTGTAACCTCAGTTGTTTCTAATTAACAGGAAAAAAATATTGTTTTATTGTGCATACAGTGGGCAAGAGAAGTTCTCATACTGCAAGTGAATATGTGATTAGAAAATTTCAGTTTCATTGTCTTTATTCAAAAAGTAAGTTTTTATAGCCATATTAAATTAATATTATAATTGGCTAGTTTAGAAATTAAACAAAATTCGTTACATGTACGTTTTTTTGGAAAAAAATTATATGAGATATTAAATACCCACAAAAAATTAAATTATCAATATTTTTTTCTACTTAGCTAATTAATTAATTACATTATTGAAAATATAGTAATTTGGCTATCCAGAACAAGTAATCGTTACATAAGCAACATTAACGATCATAACGTAGCATGCAGTCTTAGAGAAATCTGTCACTTGGTGAATGACTCAATATAATTAAGGTAATCACGACATTGGACGATTGATTCGAAGAATGCGATAATTTCGTAATAACACCGTAAGTGATTATTTAGAAATTGAGTTAAGTTATAAAAAAAATTACACTTGTTTCTTATGCCTATAATTTATAGACTATAATCTTAGAATGAATTCGTAGTTAGTTACGAGACATGGCTGTTTTAGTCAAATGTGACATTTCTTTATATTTCTTTTTTTTTAATTATCAATTAAAGGTTATAGTGGCCAACATCTGACTGTAACTGGATCTTCAATCGGCGGAAAGTTGGAATATTTCAATTATATCCAATTTCCTGGTCAAAGATGATAAATTGTAGACTGTGGCGTTGGTTTCCCTAGTTCAATTTAAGCCTTGAATTCAGCCGAAAAGTGGAGGATACAGTGTCTTAACACAAGTGACAAAAGAGTGAAGCAGAAGAAAAATCAAGTAGGGCTAAAAATCATAAAAATTATTAATTGAAAATATAATATTTTTACTATATTTTTAGTGGGTGGAGTTAACGTACAACGGTCAGCATTGTATAATCTTAATACAACGGGAAACTAACCGTCGGAATACAAATAAAACCGATTTTTGAAGGTATTCAATTAAAAAGTTGCAAGGCGTTCGTCAAAACGAGACTAATAGTTACATATTGTCTTTTAATTAGCTATATGTAATAGATTCCCTCATACCAGAGTAGACAGAGAGAACCTAGTGTCGAGACACTCCGTAATGTATTATGTTTATACTATGTAATAGATTATTATAAGTACATAAGTACAAACTATATAGCTGTCTTATGCCCAAAATGTTTGAAATAGACCCAATCGTTCAAATAAATATATAAAAAGAGATTAAGTTACTTTACGTTTCGTAATACTGGTATGAATTATGCTAGAATATTCTATTCCTTTTTTGTTATACACACATTTAATTTGAGAAAATGTCACGTTCGATTTCGTTATGTACATAATATGTAAATATCAGGACATACTTTTAATTGGTTTTTCACACAAAAACTACTAGAATCTAATAAAAACAAAGCAAGATATTTGTAGCTAACACGTACTAGGTTATATAAATGAAGAAAAAGCTATATGACATACATACCATTTATATAAATTTATTTTTGCATTTTTTTTGGATTCATCTTGTTCATTTTATGAGCCTACTAATAGAAAAGAATTTTATTATTCATTTTTTCTTAAATTAAAATGAGAATATCTTTTTATTTATATATTTTACCATAATTTATAGGTATATGGATATAATTAGGTTATTTTACATTGTTTATACTTTATACGCTTTAAATGACAAAAAAAATAGCATATACTTGCAAAAACAGACAGGCCTACTACAACAATAAGGTTGTACTATTTTTTTCTATTATAAAAAATAAATAAAACTTAGCTATACCACTGAATACTGTTAAACATATTAGGACCAGGGTTAAATGGATAGATATCCATGATCTCACCATTCTGAGCCTATGTTGTTTTATTACGCTAGTTATATACGTGATATATTAAAAAATAAAGAAAAAGTATTTCTTATAAAAAATATAATTAGTCTTCATTATACTAAAACAAAGTGATGTAAAAGCGACGTTAATTGCACCGTATCTTATCGATGATGTCAATATAAGGAGAATAGTAGTTCATACTTAGCGAGTACTTGAATAATATTACTGAGGTATTTGGGACAGGGTCCGAATGAATCGGAATCGTCAAACGTCCGCGCCCGGCCTGAAGGCCTGCAGGTTTCACGGTGGTGGCAAAGATTATGAAACAGATACTGCATAATGCATCTTTTGGTACTTGCATATATTTATAATATATTCATATTTTTTAATTTTCTACTAGCTTAAACGACTTCAGTCGCGAAGAATTTAACAAAAAAGTTATATTTCTGAAATAAAAGTAATCTAAATTACTCCTTATTACAGCTTTCAGTTTTAGCCTTATGATGTTTTAGCCAGGGAAAGTCCCGTCAAAATCAATCGCTTGGATCGATTCCAGAGACTAGCTAGAATTAGCGGACAGACCAAAATTGTACATATACATTGTGTGCATTTAGTTAAAAGCGGTGAGATTATTTTTATAAGCAGACCGCAATTTCATTTATTTGTTTAAATTTTGTCGGGTAGGCAATATAAAAAAGTGAAAACTAATGTGGACGGCATTACTTAAACCAGACCAGACCAATATTAGTGAATTACAATTTCTAAATCTCATGTATAACTATTTTAAAACTAAACTATTGTAATTTATACTAATAAAGTAGAATTTTTATTTTTTGTCATGTTATCTGTCTCTGATAGTCCAAGGAACAAACTAATATAATGCAGTTATTATTATTTAAAACTTCACTAGGGAAATATTTATATGTAGAAAAGAGATCGGAAGGCCTAGTTCAAACAGCGGCTGAGAAGGTGGCATTAAGCTCCTTAATTCACCACGAAATATTTTTAACAAACAGAACTTAGATAGCGCAGCTATTATTAATTAGTTTTTATACTTTTTCTATGAACATAAGGAAGTAGATTACTGTTGAAAAAGTCATAAATTTGACATAATTAAAGTTACTAACAAAAACCGTCTTGGAATTTTTATAAAATTATTTTTTCCTTGTTTATGTAAAAACATAGATATTTCAATAAAAACTTAAACATAAATTTAAAAAATTAAAATACTCGAATTCCATAAAAAAATATAAAAAAGTAGTTGATATTTTCCTAGTTAAATAATCTATGTGAGCTATTATCTGTCACCAGGGCGTTAGCTCACTGCGGCGGCACCGGTATTCGCACTATGCGGAAGGCTGCCTGCAATGTTTACCATTAAATGTATTTATCAACCGCCGACCTCAAGTTATGACTTGACCCGCAGATTCTTTGTTGATACTATAGTGAAATCTATTACTTGCTATTCACAAACAAACTGTTCTAAATATGTAAGCTTGTGTAATAATAATATAGACTTTTGAGCTATAGTACATAACACTTAATAGGGTTAAGTTACTTAAAAAAGTACTAAAGTAAATTAGTCTGCATATATTTTACATATTATTCATACTCATTTTTTTCAATTTCACGCTTTTTCCTCTGAACAAAGTGAGTAGAGAGAACCTAGTGTCAATATATTCCGTTTTCCACTTTCTACTAGAATACGAGACATTGCGTATTGGATGACGGAACTCGACGCCATTCTTTTCCTAATCCAGAGAGCGGAGAAATGAAAACAATTTTAATATTATTCCCCTAAGACGGAATCGAACCCACAACCATTCGCATTTACGGTGAAACATTGTCGTGATACAGAGACACGATGTCCTAATTATGTGCTGTCATTATTTTTTTATAAGTTTATTATAACATTTATTGTTATGTTTTGTTACTTAAAAATTTTAAAGATTTTATGAGCAAATTGTAATCTTTACAAAATAAATTTGTTGCTATTAACCAAAATATTTGAGTAACGTTTAAATATTCGTTAACAAAAAAATGCATGCATTTAAAGAGGAATTTAATATTCAAATATAATTTCTGCAGATAGGTGGTATTAAGCAGAACATAGAAACAATTGTCAATAACAAATAGTCTTACATTATCATCGTTCTGAGACAATATAAGGCATTGACTTCTTTAACTGTATATGGATATATAAAAATTTTCAGTTCGAAAGAACTATTTGCGTTTTGTATATAAAAATAAGGAGATCGAAATTACCTTTTAGATAAAAATGCGTTATTTTAAAGAGAGTTTAAACTTTGTCAAGTATATTGACATTATTAAGTTATCTGTAATATTGCTTACCACAAATCTGGCTAAATTTAAAAAAACCGCGCTGAGAAATGCAGAAAGACCGAGGCAAGATTGCAGTAAGATCGTAGTGCAGTGGAACATAATCTGACTGTAAACACGATTGTTTTGGGTTCAATTTCACGCAGGGAAATATTTCATTTCTTCACCCTTGTAGCAAAGACAACACGCGGCTTAGTTCCGCCATTTAACACGCAATATCATGATTTCGAGTGAAAAGCGTAGAACGAAGTGTCTTGACACTACATTCTCTCTTACTACACTACTTCGACGGATAAAACGTGAAGCTACTTTTTTTAATTGCAAAAAATTAAACAGCTTAAATTTTCAGATTGAGATTTGTTTTGTTTTCAAGTATTTCAAGGCTCATAGGCGCATCCTTTTAAATGACTGTTGAATAGAATTTTACTGTGTTGTAAAACCGACGTTAGACCTTGTCGAATATATTGATAAACATGCTTCCATTTATTTTTTATAGCACTAATTAATATAAAATATTTTACTGTTATTTTTTTAACAATATAACAATATATGTTATATAAATTTATTAACATATTCCGTAATTTTGACATTCAAGACATAAATTATGTGATTAAATCCAATCACTAAAAGATCTAATTATTTTTACATTTAAATCAGTAACTTCAGCTTCAGCTTCAGCTTCACGCTGTGTCCCGCACACAGCAGGGTAGGCAGAGGGAACCTAGTATTAAGATACTCCATTCCCAACTTTCCGCCGAATTCGGAGGCATTGCGTGTTAAGTGGCGGAACTTAACGCCGCGCTTTACCTCGACACCAGATCGAAGAAAATGGAAATATTAAATATTTCCACTCCTCGAGTGGGAATCGAACCCACAACCAGTCGTTTACAGTCACACGCTTGTGCCACTGGGCCACGACAGATATCAGTAACGATCTACAAAAATGCCTCATCTGCCAAGGGAATGATTTCTTAAATGAAACTAAAAAAATAGTATAATATACCAATTACTATTTTATTGTAATGAGAATCTCCGTGCAAGTTGGTTTATTTTTGTCATGTAATTTAGAAAGCTTAACCTAAGAGTTTCGTATGATCTAATATTAATTTCTTAAATAAATATGTCTCGAAAAATAGTACAAGCCGTTATGATATTACTTAATTCACCAATAGTATTCCACTTACTTGAATTTTGTACCATTTCCTCATAGCAGCGTACATAGAAAGATCCTAGGAGCAAGATTCTTCGTTCACCAATTTCTACCTCAATTTGAAACATTACGTGTTGAGTGGTGGAACTAGACGTTGCTCATTTCTGCGGAGCGAAGAATTGAAAATAATTTAAATATAATTTATTCCAAATTTTTGAAACTTTGCTGATTTATAATTAAACTACTATAATTTACGCTATTACTTTTCTTTACATTAGTATATTCTTCAAAAAAGATTATATTCTTTTTTCGAGACAGTAAATTATTTTTTATATCCACTTAACATCTAGTAAATGGAGGACAAAAAATTTAATAAGATTATGATATAACCTTCATATATTATAGCAATATATAGATTAGATCTAATCTTAGATCTAGATCAAATTAACATTACTTATTTAAGACAATTTAGTTCATTTTATTCACACACATGTTAACATTCGTAAACAATCTATATATGTACATGATTATGCCTTTGAAATAATTTATTTAGAAGATTTTTAAATAATTCATTTATTTTTATAATATCTATATTAAAATATAGAATTATATTATACATTATTATAATGTGTGCAAATATTAAGGTCATATGCTTGTTTACAATTTGGAAGCTGGGCATTTTGCATGAGGAAATAAAAGAATCTTTTCGCTCTATCAATGTTACAAACCTAATCTATCTATCCATACTAATATTATAAATACGAAAGTGTCTGTGTGTATGTCCGTGGCGCTTTTACGGGTAATCTACCGGGAGTGTTTGATTGGAATTCGAAGTAAAAATAGTTGAAGACACAGTAAACCTCTTTTTTTTCAAAAATCATCCCCTAAAGCCTTAAAATAGGGGATAAAAGCTTGTGTGAAAAATTCAAACATTAGTTACGGTCGTGTAGTTCACGCAAGCGAAGCTGCAAAGGGGTCGCTAGTAATATAATAAAACTAGCTAGTAGCATAATAAAAAAAATGTATTAACAGAATGTTTATACGCATACATCGTCGTCTCGTCGAATTACTAGATGTATTTCAATAAAATCTTTTTACCTGTATAGCTTTTAAGCCTGGATAGAACTTAAGGTATGATCTCGAAGAGTGGAACACCTGATAAAGATCCAAAATAGATCAGCTTATTCTTAACAAAAGATTTTCAGCGTGGTGGGTATTTTGGTGTGAAGAAGAAGGAGATTAAATTCACGTAAACAAAATCGCAGGTGAGCACTACTTATATATAAGCGCTAAACCATGCGCAATGTGCCTTAAATTCTTAGAAATAATCATTTACTGTGGCCAGTCGTGGCCCAGTGGCACAAGCGTGTGACTGTAAACGACTGGTTGTGGGTTCGATTCCCACTCGAGGGGTGGAAATTATATTTCCATTTTCTTCGCTCTGGTGTCGAGGTAAAGCGCGGCGTTAAGTTCCGCCACTTAACACGCAAGCCTCCGAATTCGGCGGAAAGTAGGGAACGGAGTGTCTTAACACTAGGTTCCCTCTACCTACCCTGCTGTGTGTGGGATACAGCGTGAAGCTAAAAAAAAAAAGAAATCATTTACTTATCTATAATTTTACATAAAAACTATGCATGCTGTAGAGGCCAGGACTATGTATATTAGGTTTTGGTATCAATTGGTATCAAACGGTACTTTTGTTTAGTATGCATGAAGACATGATGCTTGCGCACCAATTGTTAGCGTCGCGTCGCCTGTAGGAAGTAGGTACTTCTAAGAACACTGAACAAAAATTGAATATTTTAGAATTTATAAAAGAAATTTAAATTAAACTTGATTTAAACATTTTAATAAAGTAAATTTAATATGTTAGTATATAACGCCATCGAAAAGTAACACCATTAGTTGTGGATTCGATTTCCACCCGGGGGAATGATTATAATTAAAATATTTTTATTTCTCCGCTCTGGTACCCAAAATAAAGTGCGACGTTCAATTCTAGTACTTAACAACTTTTAAAAAAATTTAAAGTGTTATTCCACACTTAGGAAAATTGAAAAAGACCTTTAGAAAACGTATAAAAATTTGAACGCAGCGGGATTCGAACCCGCGCCTCCTGTATACCATTTATTAAACAGGTAAGGACTAGTATCATAGAGTGGCGTAGTGACATGACACTAGGTTCACTCTGACTACTTTGACAAAAACAAATGAAAGCAAACAATCATTTCCATTTTTATAATTATAATAATATAATGAGGGTAGACATTACACCATACGTTGTACGAAGCCAAATTAGACAGCATGTACATAATATCACACATAATAAACAAAACATATTGCAAACAACTATTGCGTAAGAAAGTCGTAATTATTTTAAAGCAATTAGTTAATTAGCTAACTGACATTTTCTGAAGATCAGAAAGGTCATGAGATGCCACATGCGCAATGGTCACTCTGGTCATAAAGAGAATCATTTGTTAATACCAGCTGCAAAACTAAGTAGATATTTTGTAAAATATGCCCAGAATCATTATTCAAAATATGTGAAAAACATGGAGGCCTATGATGTATATTTTAAGCAATATAAGTTTTACTTGTACACAATGTAAAGTTTAATACGTTTTTATTTCATGTTGCTTTTGATGTCATTGTCGCACAGTGTCTCACGTCATAGTTGTTGGTTCGATTTCCACTTTCAGATTGTCATTTCACTTTTTTTTTGGATCTGTCAGATAAAACGTGGCTTTGGTTTCCCAGTACAGAGTGTTTTAATATTAAGTTCTCATAACTTGACCTTTTATATTCGGGAAAACCGTAAAGCTAAAAAAACTGTTACTTGTGATTCATAGAAATATAAAGTTACAAATTATACGTTATTTTCCCTTTATAGCTTCATCGGCAGCGGGGTAAGCAAGAATCTAGTAGAGAAACTGTTCTCTACTTTCCACCCGAGTACTTACTTCTCGTCAGAATAGATAAATGAAAATAGTGCAACCGACAACAACATTTCACGTATACAGCAAGATGGCAACAATTATGTTTTTAACTTCACGGTTTTTTCTTCATAGCATTCAAAAAGAATCTAGTGGCAAGACATTGGGAGATCGGATCCCCTCCCCTAAAATCCAGACATTGCGTGTTGAGTGGCGGAACCCAGCGCCTTGTTTTAGTTACAATAGTGGAGAAATGAAAATATTTTGAGTATAATCATTCCCCAGTCAGAATAAAACCTACAAAACTGGGCCGCAATGGCCACAGTATATTTTACTTTACTAATTACATATGAACGCCCACCCAATTAAAATAGACATAAATTTATGTAGATTTCAAACAGCATTTAAATTACTTTGTACAAACAGTAAAGATATAAAAAAATAAGGAAGTAGGTTTTATTACATTAAAAATTAGTAAAATATACGAGTATAGCGTAATTTTAGCAGAAAGAGACAACAAATGTGATTTAATTCGTCCAAATCAGTAATTGAACTTGATATTACTCGGGGTCGAAATTGCATTTTGGTCTTATATGTCAAGTAACCTGAAGGTAATCTAGTGCGCCAAGTAAGTTCTTAAATATTATTGCGTCAGCTATAATTAAAAGTAGTGCTTATTATATATTTAGATCATATTATAACGAGGTGTCATACAAACTTAGTGTTCAATGTGTATACAGTCGTTTTATAAAAACATTACTTTTACTAAATTCCTCGTATTTTTTTATGGAAAATTTCAATTTAATTATATTTGCTTTTACCACAAAATTATTTGCGTTTGAGGCTTTCCTAGCACATTGGGATAGCAACTGACTGTAATCGCTATTGGTTGTGGGCTCGATTTCATCTGGGGATACGATAATATTTATATTATTTTCATTTCTACAAAGTTTGACGTTTTTTTTTTTTGTTAGAAAAAGTTTGGTAGAAAAAGTTTGGTAAAAAAAGTTTGACGTTAAGTTCCGCTACTTATAATACACAAACCTCGAACCTGGGCGGAAAGTTGTGGACATTGATGGAGTTATATTATATGAGCTATTTGCCATTCAAAAATGAAGCATACAACTTCTTATTTTGAATAAAATTATTTGTATTTGAATTAATGTTGACACTAGGTTTTCTGTAACTACCCTACTATGCAGGAAAATACATTAAGATGCCTTACTTTGTTATATTTGTAATCTATAATATCTTACAAAATATTAATAAATATCTTGTTATGACGAGTAATATAAAAAATAACCTATTCATTTTCAACCTTTTAATCTTTCCATAGACTAGAAGGCCTCATATATTGATCATTAATTAATTTTGACATTGAAGTCATTCAAAATTACATAATTTCATATTTTAGTAAGAAAGAATACAGCATGCTGATTTATTTTTGTTTGTCGATATCAATATATCAATAATATCGACATAAAAACAAAACAATATATACAAATATTATTTTAGGTTCTCCTTTATTTATACAATAACTAAAAAGCCTATATTTTGAGTGAATTTATAGCTTTATTATAAGTGAATATATATATATATTTTTTTATTTTACAATTCTAATTAGATGTGTTTTAGATAATTTATGTTTTCTTTTAGTTGCTGAACACATACATAATACATAATAAGTAGAATAAATAATAGATGCATAAAAAATGAGAGAAGTATCCATAATTTAAAATGTGTACTTTTTATATTCTAAAATATAGTTACTCTTATAATTTTCTGTGTATTTTTTTAATCCGTGTACAATAAAATAAAATTAAAAAATAAATTATAATATTAAAAAGTGATGAACACCTCAAATATTTATAATTACCAATAATATATTAATTAAATATCTCCAGCTGGTCGATATAGTTATAAGTTATTTAAGTAATATGTCAAATTTTTTATGCTACCATGAATTCATTAAGACCTTAACACTGAGGTCATGTTCATATTATAAAACTGAGCAACAATTTACAAAAGAAAACATACGTATCTTAAGCTTTATTGTGTTAAGTATCCATTTGAACGAAAATGATTAAAATTTTCATAACAATATTGTGCGTGCAACAGTTGAGTGTGTCGACACCTGCAGTGCAGCCAAACAGACTAATTACGTATAATATACCTGAAAATAGATCTTTCAAGAAAGCTTTTGGATATATTGAGGATACTTATCTAAACTTTACGGAATTAACAGACAAATATGGATATTCAAACGAACAACACACGATAACAACAGAAGACGGATACCTGTTAACTGTGTTTAGAGTGCTTTCAAAGTGTAAACGTGTGAAGCAATATCCAGTGATGCTAGTGCATGGCATAATTGACACTTCTGATACATGGATACTTACTGGTCCAAAAAGCGGTCTAGCTTACATTTTAGCGAACAATTGCTACGATGTCTGGGTTCCAAATCTAAGAGGGAATACGTATTCTCGTAAACATAAACATTTAAATCCAAACCGAGACCCAGAGTATTGGGAGTTCAGTTTTGATGAAAACGGATTTTACGATTTACCTGCTATTATTGACTATATTATTAGCGTAACCAGTCAAGCCAAAGTTTATTATGTTGGACATTCGCAGGGAACGACTAACTTCTTCATTATGGGATCTTTGAGACCTGAATATAATAACAAAATTCAACTGTCTGTTAATTTAGCTCCGGTAACGTATTTGAAAAATTTAAGGAGTCCTTTAGCAAAAATAATAGCAGAAGCTACAAAAGCTATAAAGATGTTCCTCGATAACGTTGGTTTTGCTGAAATATTAGGTAAACATGAGTTTGTTCATGTGTTAACAGAATTCTTATGCCAAATAAACCCAGATGCTTTATGCGGCCAGGGCCTAACTTTGACAACAGGTTACACACAAGGTACTATATCGCCTAGAAATCTAGCAATTGCCTTTGGACATGTTTTAGCAGGTGTATCAGTTAAAACTTTATCACATTTTGGCCAATTTGTTATGACCGGAAAGTTTCGACGTTACGATGAAGATGAAGAAGGAAATTTAAGAAGATACGGTAAACCTAAGCCACCTAAATATAATGTGTCTCTTGTTACATCCCCAGTTGTGCTTATTTGTGCCAGAAACGATTGGATATCTACTTTGGAAGATGCAAAAATTTTGAGCTCACATCTTCCTAATTTAGTTGAGGAATATATAGTTCCAGATCCTCGATGGAGTCACAATAATCATATATGGGGGAACAATGTCACAGATGGTGTGTATTATAAAATTTTGGATTATTTTAAAGTTTTTAATACGTTATAGACAAACAAAGAATATTAGACAATAAATGAAACGAAAGTTAAATTATTATGTTATGACATTATAATATAAAATTATTTATTTTTATTTATTTTATAAGTATATGTAATATTTAACATTCAAATTTAGAATAAGTGTGTAGAAATTGTACTAGAAATAAATATATTTATAGTGTGCATTTTATTTATAACCCGTACCAAAATAATTTGTGATATTTAAAAAAATAGTTATAGTAAATTCATATTTGAAAGGCAAATTAATAAAAGCTTTTATCATCATGTCAAAATGGTATTTGACAAAATCTGAATGTAATTCTTATATTACTTGTTTTTCATTATTTTGTAACAACTTATATATGTAAAAATTATACTTGGTTAAACAGTAATTCTTAACTAAGTTAGCAACCTTAACCTTTACAAAATTCGATAATGACATTTTAAATATAGTAGTGCTAATAAAAACCTATGAAGTAAAACATTACATAACAAATAAACAATTTAACTAGCACAAGTTACAATTTGTAACTTGTTTTAAAGACTTAAAAATGAAGTAGTAAGACTAATGAATACAACAAAAAAGATTAGCAAAAAAGGCAGGATGTATGTACATTTTTGCAGGTATGTGCTACTACCTGGTTTAAATAAATTAATAGTAAATTTTGGAACATGGAATATAACTATAAAGTCACTACTAAAGTAATTATAATCCTCATTAAAATGTAAATATTTAAAAAAGACATTTAGGAAACGTATAAAAATTTTGAATGCAGCGGAATTTGAACCCGCGATCCTAATAAACCGTCCAAGCGGAGTGAGCGAATGAGAGTGTCACGGCGCTTTGACGGTTGACGACGACAAGAGACGCGGGTTCGAGTCCCGCTGCGTTCAAAATTTTTATATGTTTTCTAAATGACTTTTTCAATTTTCCTTAATGTGTGAATAACATTTTAAAATGTTAAAAAGTATGTATAAAAATGAATTGTTTAAAAGATGAAAAGGAAATTCTAAACCAAGCTATTGGACGTGTAAATGCTTCATGCTTTAGATAACACTGTGACTCATAAACTGATTGACCTTCATTTGTTATTATTAAAAATACTTGTGATACACAAAATGAAGTACAAATAAGTAGTATTGCATTAATTTTAATTGATTTTTACAGAACGACAGTTCTATAAATATTTTATTATTTCATTATAACAATAAAATCACGGAACAAAAAGTATTTTAAATAAAACAATTAGCACATTACATGCAATTAAGTTCACAGCTAAGTTAAATTGTTATTTGTTAATAAAAATTAAGCTGTGAACATTTAAACTCTAAAATGAAATATTTTTTTGTCTTTTTACTATGTGCGTAATGAATGCAAATAAAATGAATAAGCAAACATGCATAAAAATGGATCATCCTGTTACTATTTAACACAAGCAGATTTTTATTTATCATTTTCTAAACAGAAGAGTACATAAAAATATATGTGGCCAGTCGTAGCGCAGTGGTACAGACGTGTGACTGTAAACGACTGGTTGTGGGTTCGATTCCCACTCGAGGAGTGGAAATATTTAATATTTCCGTTTCCTTCGCTCTAGTATCGAGGCAAATCGCGGCATAAAGTTCCGCCACTTAACACACAATGCCTCTAAAAATCGGCGGAAAATGGAGAACGGAGTGTCTTAACACTAGGTTCTCTCTGCCTACCCCGCTGTGTTCGAAATACAGCCTTAAGCTGAAAATATATATACTTTGCCTTCGACCTTCATTTTGTAGGAATTTTCCAATTGAAATATATGATACAAATATTCGGAAATAAGTATAAGATTTCCAGGCAAAATTAGTATAACGTAATATACATATTGTTAAATATACATATTTCTGATTATTACACATCAATATCTTCAATTAATATAATGTTGCTTTTCTAATATCACAAGCTTAGTCACAGTATTGTAAAGGAATTTGTTAATATCCTAGCGACATGACTAATATAGTGTGTATGTCCTAGACAATTTAAATGACGTTTATTCAAGAACTTAGAACATTATCGATATGTATTTAACATTTTTCTAATTAATTGAAAAAAATATATTTGTTGGTAAATCAGTCAGTATCCGAAGTCGAAAGAGCATTTGAAGTTATGAGCTTTTAAGGCTAAATCTTCAATCAAATTGATATCCTTTTTAATTACTACGATATCGATACAGGAAATATTCGTATTTAGAAAACTAAAAATCATAATTTTAAGATGTAATATTTAAAATTAACATGCCAAGGTTCAAATTCACTTTTCCGGTCTAAAATAAATAAAAAAATACCATTTTATAACGTACTTACATATATGTATGTTAATTCAGACATATTATAAAAAATCAATGCTTATTTAAGTCAAGAGGAGTTATATCGGCCACTAGGTTGTGGTCGGTCCGAAATAACCACAGTATTAGATCCGCAGAGCTACGTGACCTTCACCGAAATAATATATGCAATTGATAAACAATATTGAGTGTTTTATTCCTATTATGAGTATTTTATTGCTTTAATTAACTTAATTTACAAAAAAAAAGCTTAATCAGTGTAAGTTTTTATTAAAAGAAGCCTGTATATATTTAATTATATTTAAACATACTTCCGTATTTGTATTTGTAACTATGTAAAAGGTTTTCTTTTCGCTTACTATGGATACAAAATAGTAAAATAGTGACATTTTAATATTCCACTTGTTGCAATATATTAATTAATTTGTAATTTCATCGCTTTTTCTTTCAATAGCAAACCTACGTACAGGATCAGATTTAAAAGTTTTATCCTAATGCATCTTGCGCATCATACGCGTCGCATAGATAAGTTATTATTCTAATTTGTTAATTTCTTAACATTTTTTTATATATTTGAGTGTCAAATTCATCGCCATAAGTCATAAGTAGTTATAAATTTGAAAAGGGAAATTAAAGATTTTATTTGTTTGTTTATGTGTTTTCAGAAGTATTATTCACACATTTACAATTTCATAGTAGTTAAATTATATTACAAGACTGACGCAGCTCGCTAGAGAGTATGTTCCTAACCATCTTTGATGGGCAATGGAACCCAAGGGGCTGTTAAAATTTTACTTATCTCACACTAGGCACTAGGCACGCACGTATACTCTGTACACCCCTTCCCGTTTTATTTATTGATTCTCTCCTCTACCCTAAGGTTGCCTGGAAGAGATCGCTCATTTAGCGATAAGGCCGCCTATTGTGCTACTAAATGTATTGTTATTGTTCTATTCTTTTTGTTTATTATTTAGTGTACAATAAAGAGTATTTTCATTTCATTTTCATTTTCATGTCGAAGGGATTCAGAGTATTGTAAAAAAATCAGATAGCTGCACTACGTATTGATATGGTTTGTAAATAAATAAAAAATATTTCCAAGAAAAACTTAAAATACAACATTAAAATTTATTCAGATTTTATGTATATAAATTAAATTGATATTTAATTTAAAATACTATGCGGAAAATTAAGCTACATCCTTTAATTTATGGAGCAGAGGAGTAGGTATGTATCATACGTCAATTTTCGGAATATATTCTTTTATAGATCAAGGCCAATGTCATCTAACCTAATTATTAAATTTATTAATTTATACGTTTTTTAAAGTATTTTATATTAAATAGGTCACAATATATAGCTTTTATTTTTATATATTCATAAATCAAATGACGGAAGTTATAATGTATTTATTTTATTATAAAACGGGCATATGGTCTATACCTTTTTATAAATGTTCTTTTTATTTTATATAATGTTTTACCACAATATCAGTACTTAATCAAAGGCTTATAAAATATACCCAAAAGAGTCCAGCTTTTTAAATTTAATTTGCCTTTCTTCATATTAATATATTGTCTTTGTGTATCACACTTCTTTGTTTTTCTGCGCTAACACATATGTCGAGATGTGCAAGAAACTAAAGCCGCGTTTTATAATAAAACTACTATCAAATTCAAATTCAAATTTAAAATATCTTTATTCAAATAGACTTTTGAAAGCACTTTTGTCGTGTGTCGTCAAATGTACATAAAGCTACCACCGACTCGGAAGGCAGTTCTGCTGTGAAGAGCCGGCCAGAAACTCAACAGTTGCTCTTTTCAAATATATAAATTACAATTTTATTATTTGATACAATGGTAGCTGACCGGCATTGGACTTATTCAGATTAATTCCACTCATTTTTATCCTTTAAATACACTTCTACAGAGTAATAAGCTTTACTTATTAAAGTATTTTTTACAACGATTTTGAATTTCTCTAGTGGTAAATCTAAAACAAGATGTGGATCTGCAGGCTAACCTAACCCTTAAATATCACATTTAAAGTCAGAGACTATCCAACTGTCCCAATCGCATTTTACTTAGGTACATTTTCAAAATACTTCAAGTACCTATATAGGTATATTTTCAATATAATTTATATTCCATTTATCATTTGTCAAATAAAACTTCTGAACATGGACATACTGTCACTTGTTTCTTACAAAAATGATACTCATGTACTGTTGTATTTTTTATATCGTTAGAAAATGCTAAGACACCGTTCTGAGATTCCCAGCCCAAATCAAGATATAGCGGGTAGCAGTCAAACTTTTTTTCTAACTTTAGCAAGGAAGTACAAATAATGTAAATATAATTATTTCACAAGTGGGGATCGAAACCACTAACAGGAACGTATACAATCAAACTTCTCTAATTAACTACTAACTAACTATCCCTCCACACTAAACTTAATAAACTTGTATTTATAATTAATTACATATAAATATCAATTCAAATTTTTAGTTTCATGGACCTGCGCCTCTTGGTAGCCGTCCAAGAGCTTTAACTGCTAAGCTACGCGTTTTAACGCTGGCGCATACAAGCTAACGTATTATATAATAACCTTGTACGTTTTTCAATTTTTTTTTCCTATCCTCTGTAAATAACACTATATTTTTTAAAATAATATGAAACAAACCAACCAAGTGACATGTGGTTTTTATTTTCGTAAATTTGATTTATTGTAGGAAGAGACAGACAAATGTCGAAACAAACGCATTCATAAATTCATAATTAACAAACCAGAATCGACTTCGCAACTCATTAAATGCCATCAGAATATTTTCGATGAGCTAACGGCGTCGGGCGGCACATATTAAATCAAATTACCGTCGCGCCTTTGTGAAATTCAAAACGGGTTTTAAAATATTTATGCACCATTCAAGGTCCCATAAATTCGTTCTACATCGAAGATTTTTATATGGTAGTGGGCATATTTGATGGTACCGCCGTTTTTTAAATTATCGTGTAGCCACCTTATAAGTAAAATGTAATTGAAACAAGTAAAAACACTTTTTGCAACTGCAACTTTTTATCAAGTAATTATATGAAGAGTAAATACTGCAAGTGCTTATAAATATTATATCATATATAAGAATAGCGCGGCGTTCAGTTCTGGCAGTAAATCGAAATGCTTTGGATTCTGGCGGAAAGTGGAAAACGGAGTATTTTGACACTAGCAACACTAATTTTGCGAAATTGTCTGTTCTCTACCTGTCTGCCCTGCTTTGCGGGAAAAAGTAGAAGAATATAATATAGTAAGCATATTATTATGTAGCGTATGTGTAGATATTTTCCCCGCATTGCAAAGTAGCCAGAGAGAACCAAGTGTTATAGCCTTAACATTCATACATATTAGATAATCAACTAAAATTACAACGTGTGCTCGTTTACAGCAAGGAAAACCTTCCGGCTTAGTCACTTTACTTCCTTCCTCACTTTTGAAGGAAATTCGTATTTGGCTAATTAAATACATATTTATATAATAAAACTGAACTATGATAAATTCAATACCACATCAGTAAATTCGTTATTAGTATTCGATAGTTATTAGTTAAAACAAAAATTGTAACAATATGGCGAAAAAAATGGCGATTTTCTGATACATTTAAGAATATAAAAAAATGTTTTTAAATTTTGCATATTTTACTTATTTTAAGTTGATTATTTTAAATTTAATAATATAATTGGTGCACGCTTTCATTTATTTTTTTGTAATTATATTTAGATGGTATTTTCTAATATATGTATATACATTATGGTAACATGTGTCTTTCCTTCGTTTCACTCGTCTAATATTTTAAACTTGTACTAGTTAGTTTATTATTAACCTCCTTTTAAACAGGTGAATTAACGGTGAGACCTACTGACTTAAAAACATTTAATATTCGGTTACGAATATCTTTTCACCTGTATTGCGATATCTAATATGTGTAATTGTATTTAAATTTTAAGCTTAATTTGAAGTAATTTGTACTATATACGAATCGGTTTTTCATTATTATTATCAACCGACAAACAATATGAGTATTAAATATAAATAAGTATTTTATTGGGATACAGTAAATCACAATCAAGCTACCTTTCTTAAGCTACCCTCATATTTTTGTATAGCATATTAAATATGTACAAGCCTAAATTAATTAAAAGACGCTATATATTTTACTCATATAGTATTAAAACTGATATATTTAATTTTATAGTAGAATACAAAGTTAAAAGAATTGAATAATTGTTTATTTAATATAACTTTAATCTGCGTTATTTAATTTTGTTTTTTAATACACAGCTTTCAGAGCAATTTAATAATTCTTTTAAAATGTAAGTAGTCTAAAGTTACAGTTTTTCATGAAAATTATACTAATTAAGGATTATAAAATTAAGCATAATAAAATCTTCAACGCGGCATTTTATTAGTTATCTCTTCCTACCCGCAAATGCAGATTAATGCATTTCGGTACAGACCGACCTTCAAATATTTAATATAGTCTTTATATGTCAACCATTGTCTAGATCCATATTTACAGTAACCGTATTAAAAGTCCCATTGAATATCCCTATGGGTAAAAATGTCAGTCTAGTATAACGGAAGTCGGCACGTGCGCTGATGCCTAATTAAAAGTACCGTCGGTTAATAAAAGTGACCTGAATGAACTGCATTACTTTAATCATGATATAATACACATTCATTAATTACTTACTTTGAGATTATGGTGGCGCAGTGTGACGGTATCTGACTGTAAACGCGATAGTTGTGGATTCGATTCCCACTCGAGGAATTTAGTATTTAAATTAAATACTTAAAAATAGTAGTAATAAGATGTTAAGGTCTTCACAATGCACAGCTAATCTCACACTATTTTCACGTAATAAATGTAGCATCAAGTGACAAATAATAAATTAATTATGATAATAATAGAATACAAATAAGCTTTAATAAAGCGTGAAGCTAAAAAAATATAGTTAAACCAACCCACAAAATCTGAAACGTTGAGCGGAGAGTAGCGGAGAGTGTTTTCTACTTTCCTCTATTGTTAACTCGACAAGATGTACAAAATATTAAGATTTAATGATAGCATTATATAGTTTATGTTAATCCAGATTCGAGTTTATATTTCACTTTTAATGGTTTTCGGTTTATAGTAAGCCATGGACATCTACAACGTTTCCAATTTTGATGCATCTATTCGAGCGAAGTGGAAGGAAAATACAAAGAATGCAGCCCCCATAGTGATGCAGATGACATTAAAAAAAGGGAGAGGTACGTAATAATTTTACATTAAAATTCAATTTATATAACTTTTATTTACATGTGTATTACATGTATATATTTAAGTATCTATACGTGAATAAATTTATTTACTTTTTTGTTTATGTCCAAATATCATAAGCCTATTTTGACGACCACTTATCCCTAAGACTACTTCTTGCTGCCCTAAGGATTGTCTGAAAGTGTTACGAATACATATGTTTTTTTAAGTGTGTGACTTTTAAAGTAATATGATGTAAGTACATGTAAAGTATAGAATAAAAGAGAGGCAGCGGGAGATCTCGGTTGACCTTCGAAAACACAGTACCGACGGTACTGAAGGAAATAAAAAGGTCACGTAAAAAGCATGAGGACCCCCCGGAGGGCGTGTATGAAGAGGTTGATGACAGTGGACGAGGTGAAAGAAATATGCATGCACCTATGCAGAGACCGTAGCGCCTGGCGCTCCGTTCTCTTTGAGTACTCCGCAAGGGATACAGCGTTAGCTATAAAAATAAATAATAATGATAAATAAACAATTTTTCATTAATAACGTTAATAGAACAAAAAACAGTAAATCCAATCCAATGACAGTAATTCCAACTATTGAGTCACAGGTCGTGAGCTCAAATCTGAATCAAAACCAAGCTAATAAAAGACTTCTTTTTCCAGAATATTATTATACTATAAGCTCTGAATAAAATCGAACCCCACATTAATAACATAGAATATTGTAATACATTTCTAATTTTACACACCTTATGCAATAAGGCAGCTGTGCCTGATTCAGTCTATGATGAATCATAAAATATATCTACAATTTGTGACTTTAGAGCTTACTAGTTAGCTAATGTTAATGTTGAATGCTTAAGAACGAAATCCCCTAACGTTTCGTATTCTGTAAAAGCGATGGTTTCATGTTCAAATACTACCCCAAATGAGGATCTATCATAATGTTATTATTTATACATATGTATATGCTATTTTGTCCTCTCTTTAATGAAAACGTGGCGCAAAGTTCTGGCACTCGTTGAGTTGACTTTGTATAAAATATAGAGAACGGAGTATTTTAAAACTACTTTTTCTCTTAAATATATATTCTAGTTTTAAGTTTCGCTTTGTATAAATAAACCATGTGAGAAACGGATATTTGTACTGAAAAACTTCAATCTCTTTAAATATACAGCAAGACACTTTCACCGTTTAGTCGCTAGAAACCTGAACGCCTGAGCGCGCGAAGCAATGTCTAAGACTAGTGACCCTAATGTAGACTTAAAGGGGACCTTTAAAATGCTCGTAAAAGCTCACGCCTACTATCTGAGCCCCGCTTTTTTTTTATTATATAAAGGAAGCAAACGAGCAGGAGGACCATCTTATAATAAGTGGTTACCTTTGCCAATGGACATCCACAATGCCAGAGAGTTGTGGATGCGTTGTCGGCCTTGAGGTTGAAGAGGGAAAGAGACGGATGATGGGATTAGGGAGAGAGCTGGCTTACAGAATACATAATCAGATGTTTGGCGGTTCGTCTTTGAAACAATAGTGGTCGCGAGTCAGTCGAAGTACGAATCTCTTACCACCAAGCTACTGGGTCATACGCCATTTACGGGACACTACCCAGCTACAGAGAAAAATTGTGTTCTTAACTAGTCCCCCGACGGGTAGATCTTTTTAATGAATTATATAATATTTTACGTTTAGTAAAAGCATGTTCACGCTTCTTTCCGCATAGCGGTGTAATCAAAGAGAACTTAGTGTCAAGACAAACCATCCTCCACATTCCGCCCAAAAATTTTGAGGCATTCCGTGTTGAGTGGCGGAAATCAACCCCGTGCTTTGTCTAATTTAATAACAATCATACCCCCAAGTGAGATCCCAATCAAACCCACATCTACCGCGTTACAGTCAGACGCTGTCCTACTGCGCCATGACGGCCTCACATCGTTTAGTATTATACGAGTATTATGGATAGTCTTTTCTTGGCAGTTCCATTAAAAAACATTAACAATATTAGCACTGTAGTATGGATTCACGTTTAATTAATAATTGAATTATTCTAATACAAACAAAGTCTCCTTAATGGTAATAGGTTTATAATGCAGTGGAATGTGCATATATAAAGAGTTAGATAGATAGATAGATAAAATTCTTTATTGCAAATATACAAAAATAAATGAAGACAGAAGAAATTTTCACAAAAGAGTTTAATATATTGAGAAGATTTGTATAATAGAAATCCCTTTTTTTACGAAAATAATACATTAATCACAATATATAACGAATTAATAAAAAAATACTGTTGTATTTATGCCACCGAAATAATTTTGATATACGTTACTAAGGGAACAAATAATTTATGCATCGACGGATCTACTTACTACTTGTAGATATACATATATGCATATTCTTATGCACGCCAGTAAAGCGCTACTGTTAATCCATTACAGTACTACACTACCGAGAAACTTTATCATCACTTGTATCATATTATGTGAAAGACGTTTTATGAATAACAAGTTGTTGACAACTTTGTTGGCATGGGCATAAACGATATTACTTTTTCCATACTAGTTCTAATCCTTAGTAATTTTTGTAACTTTCAAAGTAAAATCTTATTTTTTCCCGTTTTCGTAGGAATTTTGGGAAATCCTTTCATATTGTCACATGCTAAATTTCAATTTTCTACGTAAAATAACTTCGTTTGTCCTTCTGTCAGGCAAAGAGTAATTTAAGAGTTTTATATATATTATAATAATTAATATTAATAATATACGGCCCATTCCAAGCAGTCATATAATTCTAGGACTTTGCTGGGAGTACTTTCTTTTCTCCACTTAAGAATATCAAGACCAACAGAATCAACAGCATTACCTCAAATTCAAAACAAAAACAAGATATAAATACAAATATTAATGGGGCCAGTCGTGGCACAAGCGTGTGACTGTAAACGACTGGTTGTGGGTTCGATTCCCACTCGAGGAGTGGAAATATTTAATATTTCCATTTCTCGCTCTGGTATTAGAGGCAAAACGCAGCGTTAAGTTCCGCCACTTAACACGCAAAGCCTCCTGCAGTAAATGGGGAACGGAGTTCTTAACACTAGGTTCCCTCTGCCTACCCTGCTGTGTGCGGGATACAGCGTGAAGCTAAAAAAATATATATTAATATAAGATACGAATACATAGTAAATTTAAAGTATACGAGTTGTAACCTATAAGCGTATAATCTCGTTTTGGCCGTTCCCTTGTGCTCGATTAAATTTTTCAGAAATTTACTTGTCATATTTGAGCTTTCTACGTCATTACTTTCGACCGTTGTCTTGTCAAATAGTCTTAACAATTGGTCTTAAATAAATGCTTCAATAAAGAGGTAGAAATTAATTTCTTTTCCCACAATAATTATATAAATATAATATCATTGTTTTAATTTAGTGTATAATTAATTTATACTGAGTAACTTTAATTAACATAAAGATGGAGGAACTGAACGTAATGTCCTAAATTTAATAAGAACTTCATTATATTATACTAGTAGCTCGTCCGACTTCACCCGCCGATTATATTAACTTGACATCTTATATAATTATGTAATTAAAAGAATATAACATAAATATTATGAATATAGAATAATAAGTGGGGAACGGAGTGTCTGTGTCTTACTTAACACTAGGTTCCCTCTGCCTACTCTGCTGTGTGCTGGATACAGTGTGAAGCTAAAAAAAAAGAAAGAATATTATTTCTATTATTGCAGGTAGATCATAGAGGTATTATATGCATATAGAATGTTGTTAAAATAGATAAAAAATTCGTAATACACAACTCAAGAATAGAACAACATACGAATGGATAATAAATAACTATTGTTGACAAAATTTTGACGATCAAATTCATTCGTATACTTTTTATTAAATAAAGGAGGCAAACGAGCAGAAGGCCCACCTGGTGTTAAGTGGTTACCTTCGCCCATAGACATCCACAACAATAGAGTTATGGATGCGTTGCCAGCCTCGGGGATGTAGGACAGAAAGAGAGAGGAAGGATGGGAATGGTGGGAATAGGGAGAGCTGGCTTACATGCCATCGAACCGGAACACATCATCAAATGTTTGGCGGTTCGTCTTCGACACGATAGTGGTCGCGAGCCAGTCGGAGAACGAGTCTCCTACCACCAAACCATATTAAATTCATGTTATATTACATACTGTTATGTTTCCAAGTCTAAGTAAATACATAATCAATATATGCACAGACATATAGTTAGTTTTATTCGTATTTGGAAGCGGATATAAGATAAACTTCACTTTCACATGTCTTAACAATTTAAATAAAACTCTCGTAACAATTCTTTATGCGTTCTAAGTCGAAATTTTTAATGCATCGTTTGTACATATTCCTATACTAGCGACCCGCTCGCGGCTTCGCCACGTGAACTACCACTTTCATCCTCTATTGCCTATTTGGGATTGCTTTTTTTTTATAAAAGGAGGGTAGTCTATATTTGACTATCGTCACTAATTATGTTCATGAGAAAATCATCGATACATTTAGTGCAATGTCTATATTATTTGATAACATATAGCGATAACTGTTCTAGTAAGAAAACGTACGAAATTTGCTATCATATGATAGTAGATTTCGTACATATATACCATCTGATATATAGTATTATAAACCGGTCATAATATCTTAAATAAATTTTAAGCTTTTTATTTTACAATTGTGTTACTTATTGATATTAAAAAATAGCTTTACTTGCAAATAATCAATGCAATTTGACTTTGCCAGTTTTTTACTTTTCTGTGGGAACTGTTTTGAATACCAGGGTAATTTTTAAAAAAAGAGAGATGGCCTATGTTTGACCTTGCCTCATTAACTATTTTCCTGAGAAAATTCATTCATTTCAGTCAAGGAGTTTAGATCTTTCATTCTCACTATATACTTAACATACATAAGTTTCATCCACTGTTTCAATCTCCTAGGGTTTGATTTTTTATAAAGTAGCCTATATGACCCTGCATCTTCAACAATCTTCTTTACGAATTCCCGTCAAAACATAACAAATAGAAGAGTTACAGATTTTTGCATTTTTATAATAATAATTTTAATGAGTGCGGATATGTCTAATACAATGTCAACTATATAATAACAAATGGCGCTACCCGTTGCAGAAAACGTAGTGACATCTGTTGTCATATAGATTATATAAATATATAGATTATATAAAGTTTTATAGACCGGTCAAATGTATATTTAATAAATGTTATGCATATTTTATTTAATAATTATTTTAATTAGTGATATTGAAACAAATTTAGCTTCACTATCGACATAATTTGAATGTTTTTTTTTTATTTTATTTTTCTGCGGGAGTTATGTTGAATACCGGGATGAAAACTATCCCATATGTTGCTCTAACCTCTAAGCTAACTCCATACAAAAATTCATTAATTTCTACCCGGTAGATACCGATATACGAATGATTTACTTATATCGGTTTTTTATTTTTTCCAAAAAAACTACATAAGATACCGGGATAAAAACTATCCTATATGTACCTTTGGACTATAAGCTATCACCATACTAAAATTCATTCATTTCTATCCAGTAGTTTTTGCGTGATTGACGAACAAATTAACAGACAGACAGACAGACAGACAGACAGACAGACAGACAGACAAAAATTCTACTGAGTGGATTTTTGGCCTCTGTTATCGATATATTAACGCACCCAATTAAAATTTTTCTGAAATTTTTCATGTACAGAATTGACTTTTCTACTCTTTTATTATATACTAGCGACCCGCTCGCGGCTTCGCCACGTGAACTACCACTTTCATCCTCTATTGCCTCTTTGGGATTGGTTTTTTTTGTAAAAGGAGGGTAGTCTATATTTGACTTTCGTCACTAATTATGTTCATGAGAAAATCATCGATACATTTAGTGCAATGTCTATATTATTTGATAACATATAGCGATAACTGTTCTAGTAAGAAAACGTACGAAATCTGCTATCATATGATAGTAGATTTCGTACATATATACCATCTGGTATATAGTATTATAAACCGGTCATAATATCTTAAATAAACTTTACGCTTTTTATTTTACAATTGTGTTACTTATTGATATTAAAAAATAGCTTTACTTGCAAATAATCAATGCAATTTGGCTTTGCCAGTTTTTTACTTTTCTGCGGGAACTGTTTTGAATACCAGGGTAATTTAAAAAAAAGAGAGATAGCCTATGTTTGACCTTGCCTCATTAACTATTTTCCTGAGAAAATTCATTCATTTCAGTCAAGGAGTTTAGATCTTTCATTCTCACTATATACTAAACATACATAAGTTTCATCCACTGTTTCAACCTCCTAGGGTTTGATTTTTTATAAAGTAGCCTATATGACCCTGCATCTTCAACAATCTTCTTTACGAATTCCCGTCAAAACATAACAAATAGAAGAGATACAGATTTTTGCATTTTTATAATAATAATTTTAATGAGTGCGGATATGTCTAATACAATGTCAACTATATAATAACAAATGGCGCTACCCGTTGCAGAAAACGTAGTGACATCTGTTGTCATATAGATTATATAAATATATAGATTACATAAAGTTTTATAGACCGGTCAAATGTATATTTAATAAATGTTATGCTTATTTTATTTTATAATTATTTTAATTAGTGATATTGAAACAAATTTAGCTTCACTCGTGAACTATCGACATAATTTGAATGTTTTTTTTTTTTTAATTTTATTTTTCTGCGGGAGTTGTATTGAATACCAGGATGAAAACTATCCCATATGTTGCTCTAACCTCTTAGCTAACTCCATACAAAAAATCATTAAATTCTACCTGGTAGATATCAATATACAAATAATTTACTTATATCGGTTTTTTATTTTTTCCAAAAAAACTACATGGAAATCCGGGATAAAAGCTATCCTATATGTACCTTTGGACTATAAGCTATCACCATACTAAAATTCATTCATTTCTATCCAGTAGTTTTTGCGTGATTGACGAACAAATTAACAGACAGACAGACAGACAGACAGACAGACAGACAGACAGACAGACAGACAAAAATTCTACTGAGTGGATTTTTGGCCTCTGTTATCGATATATTAACGCACCCAATTAAAATTTTTCCGAAATTTTTCATGTACAGAATTGACTTTTCTACTCTTTTATTATATATAGAGATAGAGATAAGGTATTTAAGAATTTCAACGGGAAATTATGATCTCTCTGTTTTTTCTCCCGTAATAATATACCATATATATTTTAATGCAATACTGTAGCCTTTGTTTCTGCACTACTAGCAGACAGAAACAAGTGTTAAGGCATTCCGATGTCCACCGAGATCGGATACGCAATTTATTTAATTCCGGCTGCTCGCGTATTGAGTTACGGAATACGGAAATTGTTTTATATTGATAAAGTGTGGTGTTAAACCATACTTTATATTGATCAAAGCGGAGAAATTAAAATCATTAAATTATAATCATTCCTCTAAATGAAAATCAAACCTACAACCATTCGTGATTATGGAGACGCTGTCGTACTGTGCTGTAATAACCTCAACAACTCTAAATTATATAGTTAGATTTAAAAAAAGAACATATAAATATATTGAATTAAAACTGAATGAATGATTAAATAAATATATTTTTTTTTAAACGGTTTTTTAAACATTAAACAATAGCTTTAAAACACAACTTCATTTGTTCGAAGTGTGAACTTAACACCAAAAATTTTGTTCATCAACATTGATTTTATCAATGATCTGGCTTTATGCCTCACCTACCATCACTAAAATGTTGTAATTTTTATGTTTATATACTAAAAAAAACTATATTATATATCGTTCGTTAACCGGTTATACCAATTGGCACATGCTAAATTATATAAGCATTTACCTGTTTGGGATTCCACAATTCGAAGAGGTTTCGTTACGCAATGGGGTCGCATTGAGATTCAGGGGGGACGCGATCGACGCCGTATCGAACATAACCAATGTGATGAGCCGATAGCATCTCGCCTATACGGATTGTATGAAAGTGCTTGGCCAAATCTTGTAACACCATCCGATACGATGCAATCGCATGCAATTTATTAATGATTTCTATTATCATAGTATTAAATAACGAGTTCTATTATCCAAAAAAATGTTGTTCTTAAATTATACGTCTTCAAATATAAATTCAGGTTTTCAAATAAAGATAATTTAGAATTAAATTAACTATTTATATGGATTTTCAACCTCACAGTAACGTCCTCATGAAGAGTTTTGTCTCTATTACAACTTTTCACTCTTTTGACATTCATACGTCACGCATTTTTTCTTCATATTATTTCATGCTTTATCACCTGCCTGTGTAGCAGTTACTATATAATACTATATATAGTATACTTTGCGTTATACTTTGCAGTCGTAGTCCGTGAAGTGTTGCAATCGACTCCTGAAGGTATCCGCATCCGTTTCCGCACCAACGGCAACATTTTCAATTTAGCAAGATTAAAAGCACGGACAAAAGTGTCGTACGCAATGGTCTCTGAGATTTTATACGCGGATGATCTTTGTTTTGTAGCAGAATCCCCAACAGGCCTGCAAGAGCTTATGTCCAGTTTCCACAAATCGTGCCTTACTTTTGGCCTGAAGATCAATGTCAAAAAGACGGAGGTGATGTCTTTGGACATCCCTGACCACGAGACACTGACCATTAAAATCGGTGAGGACGAGCTAAAACAGGTCGAAAAGTTTCGATACCTGGGGAGCACACTGACATCGAAGTGTGACCTGGACGCAGAAGTCAATAGTAGGATTGCCGCCGCAGCTGCAGCTTTTGGCAAGCTGGATTCCAGGGTCTTCTGTTCACATAGCTTGAAACTGGCGACAAAAATCTCAGTATATATGGCAGTCGTGCTGCCGAACATTCTATATTCTGCTGAAACGTGGACCGTGTATCGCCGCCATATCCGCATGCTGGACCAATTCCATCTTAGATGTCTGCGTAGGATCCTCAAGATTCGCTGGTCGGATCATGTGCGGAACACTGAAGTGCTGCGAAGAGCTAATGTCGGTGGCATGGAAGCGTATCTTATGCGGCGTCAACTGCGGTGGTCCGGACACATATCACGGATGGAAGATCAGCGAGTGGCGAAGCGCATCTTTTATTCTGAACTTGAGGAGGGCAAACGAAAGCATGGCGGTCAGCTCCTTAGGTATAAAGATGTGCTAAAGCGACACTTAAAAAAGTGTCGTATTGAGCCCTCGCAATGGGAGCAGCAGGCTGCTCAACGGCCGGAGTGGAGGACGTTAATTAATACTAGAGTCCAAAATTTTGAATTACAGCGGCGCTCCGATCTTGATTGCAAGCGCGACGAACTGAAAGCCCGACCACCTGCGGCAACCAGTTACAATTATGTCAATGGTGTGCTCACTTGTTCGCATTGCGCGCGGATCTTTACAAATAAGATAGGTTACACAAGTCACATGCGAGCACACAAACGTCATCAACGATAAGGGAGCTGACGCAGTCGCCGTGGCCGAAATCGGCTAGGAAACAATCATATAGCAGTTATTGCATTTTTTCTATATTTTGACGAATTACTAAACTATTATTAATTTATCATAATTTTTTCTGTATTTTACAGTATGTTACAAAATCTTCTCCTTTATACCAAGTTTCGTGTACCAAGTTGTGCTTGTACAAGTGACCCTCTTAAGCTTTCATTTTAGTGTAACAACATTAAAAATATTTCGTATTTGTGTATAATATTACATAAATTTTGTGTTTAAAACCGTAGTATACAGCTCACGTTATATTTATTGTAACACAAAGCGGTCAACATTGAAATTCAGTTTGAACACAATAACTCTAATTTTAAATGAGAGGCTCATAAAAACAAACATATTCAAATGAAAATTATACTTGCCCTTATATGTGTAAATTGCAAATTACCCGATTACACATTCGCACATTCTTAACATTTATTTTAATATGTTTATTTTATTAATAATATTATATATAATGTTATAGGCTTTAGTAGAAATATATACTTACATCAATAAAAAAGTCGTAAAAGCTAAAGAGAGCATGAAATTGCCAAAATGAGAGGTCATCGACCGCACGAACTATCCCCGTAACCACATTAGCTTACTGCTTATATAATATACTTTGGCGTATATCATGTCATTAGATGAGTTGATGTGAATTTTTATAATACAACTATATGTTTGGAACAATTGCATATATTTAGACGTGTGTATGACTTTCTAAGCAACATATATATTTTGTTTTCTTTCAAAAGTGATAACATTTACGTCAAGTACAAAATGCTATGTAAATGTTAATTAAAGTAAATAAATAATTTTCAAATTGTAATATTATAACTTTTTTAAATCTGTTATGTACTTGGGAATGTAATTTTTAAAATATATTTTTACTTGTGCGTCCTGCGGAATCGAACCAACAAACATAAAGTTTGTGTGAATCTTTACGTATACATTCATCAAAAATTTAATGAAAAATAATCACTGTATTACATGTCTATATATTTTAGCATATAGTGACTTTACAATAAAATAGATCATAGCTTGTATTACATACAATAACCAAAATAAACGTCTAAAATTAAAAGCATTACATAAATTTATAAAAAGCAAAATTAAAAATTTTGAAAAAAACCCACGACGGTTTAATTGTAATTAAAAAAGGATAAAATAACTAGAAATCCCCCGCCTAAAAGAATATATGTAACGAGATGATGGGGACGACTTCGCCGGGGGCTGTCATTACTTTAAGTTTGCACAAACCTTCTCATAGGTTTTCATATTGTTAAAACAGGTTTGGCAAAAAAATTAAAATATTAACATGAATTTACAGTTTTGATAACTGGTATTCCTTTTAAAAACTTTAAGAACGAAATCTATACTGTTAGCTACTATATTTAAAATAGAGATTGCAACTGGCAGCCCCCGACGAAGTTGTCCCCATCATCTCGTTACATATATTCTTTTAGGCGAGGGATTTCTAGTTATTTCATCCTTTTTCATTTACAATTAAACCGTCGTGGGTTTTTTTCAAAATTTTTAATTTTGCTTTTTATTTTAAACTTTTTAAAGTGAATAGATATACATTATATATTATTACATAATATCGAAATACTTTATATTAATCTTCATGTAAATCCAAAAGAAATTGTAAGCTCAATGCTTGCTGGTTATCAAATACTTATTGCAGCAATTAAACCTGAACGTATCGCAGAAAACCGCATCAATATAGGTTTCACATAAAAAATACAAGCAAATGCTTACTGCAGCGCCCCATGGTGAGGTGTCACCATGACACACACACGAGAACACGCGCTAATTAAGCCTAATTCTATCTTTGATAACTGCATCCAAATGGGACTTTCAGTTTTAACTTTACATAATTAAATGTTTAATGCAGCGCCCCCTGGTGAGTTCTTAACGTAAAAAAAAACTAAAGACATACACCAAGTTAAGTTAAATCTAATAGTAAAAATTCTGTACAATCGTACTACTCGTTTTGGTTTTACACAAAAAAATAGAAGCAGCTACTTACTGCAGCGCCCCCTAGAGAGTTGACACATACATGAAAATATGCACTAAGTAAACTTGAATCTATCATTGAAAACGGCATTCAAATCGGACTCGTAGTTTTAGTTTTGCACAAACAAATGTACTTACTGCAGCGCCCCCTGATGAGTGGTCACCGTAACACATATATGAAAAGACGCAACAGTTAAGCCTAAACCTATTCTTAAAAGTTTCATTTAAATCGGACTAGCAGTTTTTGCCCTGCATAAGCAAATGTTTACTGCAGCGCCCTCTGGTGAATTTTTACCCTAACGAAAAAAACAAAAATCTTAAAATATGCATCTAACAAAATTGAATCTAGTTCTGAAAACTCTAGCCAATCGGATTAGTAATTTCGGTTTTAGACAAATAAATACAAGAAAGATTTTGGTTTTACACAAAAAAACTCAAACCAATGCTTACTACAGCGCCCCCTGATGAGTGGTCGCCATAACGCATATATGAAAAGACGCACCAATTAAGCCTGAACCTATCCTTGAAAGTTTCATCTAAATTGGACTAGTAGTTTTTGCTCTGCATAAACAAATGTTTAGTGCAGCGCCCCCTGGTGAGTTTTCCCCGTAACAAAAAAAAGAAAAATCTTAAAATATGCACCAAGCAAAGTTAAATCTTTATCTGAAAACTCTTTTCAATCGGATCAGTAGTTTCGGTTTTAGACAAATAAATACAAAAAAAGTACAAACAAACGCTTACTGCAGCGCCCCCTGGTGGTTTGACACGATAAAACATAGCTAAGAACATCCACCAATTAAACCTGAATCTATCACTGAAAATCTATCGAAATCAGACTACTATTTTTTGAGATAATTGAAAACATTCGTTTTCACGTAAAATGCTTACTGCAGCGCCCCCTGGTGAGTTAAGTCAATAAGACATATCTATAAACATAGGCCAATTGAACCTAAACCTATCATAGAAAACCGTATCAAAATCGGACTTATAGTTTTTGAAATAATTGACATAGTAATTTGCACAAACACACAAACAAACAAACAAACAAACAAACAACCTCTCACCCTAAACACATATACAGTCGCCGTTCCGTCGCGGGTAATAAAAGGTTAGTCGTGGTGCAGGGGCACAAAGTGTGACTCTAAACGCGACTGATTGTGGGTTCGATGACCAATCGAGAAATTGACATATTTTATATTTCATTTTCTTCACTCTTGTGTCGAGGCAAAAGAAGGCGTTGAGTTCCGCCACTTAACACGTAATGCGTCTAGAATATGGCAGAAAGTGGGGAACTGAATGTCTTCTTAGCATTAATAACAGATTAAATAACAGAGTGGCCAGTCGTGGCCCAGTGGCACAAGCGTGTGACTGTAAACGGCTGGTTGTGGGTTCGATTCCCACTCGAGGAGTGGAAATTATATTTCCATTTTCTTCGCTCTGGTGTCGAGGTAAAGCGCGGCGTTAAGTTCCGCCACTTAACACGCAAGCCTCCGAATTCGGCGGAAAGTGGGGAACGGAGTGTCTTAACACTAGGTTCCCTCTGCCTACCCTGCTGTGTGCGGGATACAGCGTGAAGCTATATTATTATTATTTATTATTATTATAGACAGGATAAACTGCTTGTATATGTTATATATATAGAGTTTTTTATGTTAAGAGGCCGCCCGAGGCAGTGTCTCTAATGTTATGATTGTGAGTTCGATTCTCACGCGGTAAAATAATTATGTATTATTTTTATTTTTCCTCTCTGGTACCTCAGACAAAGCATAACGTTGAGCTCCGGTACTCAACACGTAGTGTCTCGATTTCCGGTGGTGAACACTATGTTCTCTTTGATTATACTGATATGTGGATAAAGGATGAATTTGTAGCTTCACCAGCTACAAAATAAATAAATGTACTAAAAATATAAATTAAAATACGTAAAAACCTATATGTTTTATTAAAAATACACATCTACTCAAGACATATCATATTACTAAATAAATTATGTAAATATATAGAGGTAATCACATAAAATAAAAAAAACTGGGGCTACCATTATGTTACATAATTCATCTTCTAAGATCAATAACGCCTTAGGAAATGAACAAAATCTTGTAGAATTTATTTACGCAACGTCAATTACAACTTCCGGACCAAACGACAACATACTACTAACTACTATGCTAAGTGTAGTTTAAAAGCGTAGGTAATATGAATAACACATTGACCTACATACATGATACATCGTAAACAATTTTATTGATTTAGTAACATTCAATAAGTAAATACTACAATTATTATCGAATTAAACTACTTTACGATACATCAGTTGTATAAAAGTAGTTTCTAGTGTATTTTATTGTATTCAATGGATTTTGAATGATAAAATGTATATAAACTTAATGTATTAATATAATACAAATACAAGAGTCGTACATATGTTTAAGAGCTACTCTGAACTCAATCTTATACTATCGCCTTTAATCAAGCGCAAAGTTATTTAATCTCTACTTATCGTTGCATGGGGAAACACAATACAACGTTTTGTGTTATTTCAGACTGAACTGATACAGATATAGCAATTATACATGATGTCTTCGATGTAATACTCGTATTTTATACGACATCTTCCAAAAGGGCGGCAAAGAGTTATATGCATCAAGAAAATCTAACTTATCATATTATCTTTAATGGTAGCAGTTACACCAGTAATAGTACAATAGTTATAAAACTTCACAGTTCCCGCATAGCAGCATAATCAAAGAGAACCAAATTAAAAACACTCCATTCTTCGTTTTCCGCCCGAAATAGAAATTGCATATATGAGAACCCAACGCCGTGCGTTGTCTTGTGTAGCAGAGCGAAGAATTGACCCACAACCAATTATATTTGCCGTCAGACGCTGTCCCACTGCGTCACGATGCCCTCAAATTCTTAGTAGAACAGGTTAAATCTTTATTCAAAAACAGTGTCTTATACTAAGAAAACCTAGTTAAGTTTAGTATATCAGCTATTATTGCAGTCTAAACCATATATTTGAAGATAAACCGTTACAGCCTGACGAAACAAACGAGAACGGTATCAAAACTCGGTTACGTCTTTCTCGATTCGTCACCCACGTTACGCTAGTGTGACAAACAGACACATTTCACGGCCTCCTCTTGCAAGACAAATGAGTGCGGGTGCTTTTCCGAATACGATGAGCGAGAAAGCTTTGGCTGAATGCTAAAATATGTTTACGCAATCCCATTGCGTCAACTCGAACACACTACACTGTTCAGATGCTAATATATTGTTTTATCATTTATTTGTTATGTATTGTTGAGCTGTGTTTTATGGTTTATTTGGTGGCATGATATAAAATATTAATTGAAAGACAATTTTAATAATATGTAATAACATACAAAAAGAAAGAAAACATTTTGTCATTATGAACTATGAACAAATAAGGTTTTTATGTGAAAAATCTACACTGCTTGACCGATTGTAATGAATTTTGGCAGAAATATAGTTGATAATCCAAGGTTAAACATAGACTACTTTATTTTTCAAAACTCCACCCCTGAGGGTTGTAATATAACGAAACAGTTACGTAGTTCACGCGGCGAAGCCGCGAGCAGACCGCTAGTCTTAAAAAATGTGAAAAATCTTTTAATAAAAAAATGATATTCATGATTATGTATTAAATGCCTCAGTATTTAATTTACACCTGTTACAAAAAAAAATCTTTGAAATTATCTTAATTTGGTATATAATATCTTTATATTAATGTGTCATGGTAAAATTTCGCATCCTTTTTTACAAAAAATATGCGGACGGAGAAGTATACAATTTGGTATGATTGCAGTTTAATTGAAGAAGCCTATAATTTTAAAATAATGCTTTAGAAATACGTGAACTAAATAAAATAAATATCACACGCACACTACCATACGTTTGACATACACATTGCTTGGAGTGTTATTAACACGTCCAGCTTCTAATCAACATTAATGTATAGAAACTCTAATACATTTAACACAAGCAAACTTCTACAATTTATACCTACATTTTTAAACATAATATATTTAAAATATTCCTATCTCACAACACAAGTCTGACAAGTCGTGAATAGTTCTATTAACTAAGTCTTTGGCAATCATCCTACTCAAGTTGGCAACAGATGATGGCTCTGATTCCTGGTATTTAGGTTCATCATGATGTCTGAAATGAAGCGGTGAATGTAATTATACCTCAACATTCTATTATACGTCTACTTTACACGAACTCCTCAGGTTAGGACAGCAACACAATTTCGTCAATCACTGAGCGTAAATTGTCACTATGATTACTTTTACTTTATTATTTAAATATATTTTAATTTTTTGAAAACTGTTGTGGTGCGTTTTGAACAAATTTTATTGTATGCGACCCCTTCCGCATTTAAATACTACTTGAAAAATAACAAACTCACGTTTTTCGTTATTTTATAGTTTTATTCTCACATTTTCAAACTGTGAAACTTTTTAGAAAATGTATAAAAATTTAAATGTAGCGTGACTCGAACCCACGCTGCTGGAAACCATCCAAGAGCTCTAACAACTTAGCCTTAGGAAAGATTTTCGCAGGCGGGTATTTTTGTTCTACCCAAAAATCCTAAGAACTGTTAATTAAATATTTTTATTATTATAAAGTGTTTATCATTCACTTAAGAAACAAAAACATTTTGAGAAAACGTATTAAAATTCGTTACGATTACACTCGCTAAATTTTATCTTCTCTTTTTTATAAATTTACCCGAAAATCTTTTTTTTCTAGAGATATTTTAACTTTTAAAATGGAGTGACATATACCTAGACTCGGTCTAGTTACCTCTCAAAATGCCTGAAATACCTGAATATAAAAAGTATTTATAAAATATTATTATATTATATATAAAATGAGGTTACTAAATAAGATTTTAAAAGAATATAAATTGCTGATTAAATTCAAACTAATAAAATTAAGTAAAGCATAACATCTGTTTATGTAAGAACTAGTAGCGTCCAATATCTAGTTCAATTTTGCAACAAACACAAAGTTTTATAATATTAATTCGCAACATAATTAATTTTGATGCTTAATTTATTACATTTTGCATAACTTCAAATATTTTGACATTAGATGTGGGATAATCTCTAACCCAATAGTTATGCTGTCACCGCCTAAACAGATGACTTAAGAATCCTTGAATCAGATGCAAGCCTCGCATACATTAGAATCTTCGACAATAGAGTATATAGTATTATATTTATTTATAAAAGCATAATAGTTCTTATTAATGTAGCCGTAAAGGTCTATTTTGTTTGAGATGATTGTGTTCTTTGTGTAAACTTGTGTTCAATTATGATATTGCATAGATGGCACCATTGTTATTTTAAACAATGCATTTGGACACCCACGGACGAACTCTGAAAGTTAAGCGATTGCTGTGCCCTTGTGAACCTCTACGCGATGTCGTGACGGCTGATTTCTGTCTATGTATTTACAATTTTCACTGTATGCTTTATTTTTTTATTTTCAGATACTTTTTTGTAATAGTAACGAAACAATATAAAGGCGAATACATTTTAAGATCAAAAATAATAATTTAATTGACTGTGGTAAGTTGAATTCCGCCACTCAATTTTGGGGGGAAAGTGGAAGGCGGAGTGCCGCGGCGTTAGGTTTTCTTCTATTCTGTCGCGTGAGAATAAGCGCGAAGCGTGAAGGTTAAAAAACTATGTTAAGATATATATTTTTGTCTATTTTACAGACAAGCATATCCAATGGAATAATAAGCATATAGAAATATGAAAAATGTTCGAAAAAATTACCGTTTATTAAATACTAGCGACCCGCTCGCGGCTTCGCCACGTGAACTGTCACTTTTATTCTCTATTGCTCTTTGGGATTGTTTTTTTTTATATAAGGGGGTAGTCTATATTTGACCTTGCGTCACTAATTATGTTCTTGACAAAATCATCGATACATCTAGTACGACGTCTATACTATTTGATAACATATATTTATAGTAAGAAAACGTACGAAATCTGCTATCGTAATATATCTATACGATAGCATTCACATTAATGAGTACAACACTCATATTAATGAGTACGGATATATCTAATACAATGTCAACTATATAATAACAGATGGCGCTACCCGTTCCAGAAAACGTAGTTACATCTGCTGTCATATAGATTATATAAAGTTTTATGGACCGGTCAAATGTATCTTTAATAAATGTTATGCTTATTTTATTTTATAATTATTTTAATTAGTGATATTAAAACAAATTTAGCTTCACTCGTGAACTATCGACATAATTTGAATGTTTTTTTTTTTAATTTTATTTTTCTGCGGGAGTTGTATTGAATACCAGGATGAAAACTATAGTCCCATGTGTTGCTCTAACCTCTTAGCTAACTCCATACAAAAATTCATTAATTTCTACCCGGTAGATATCAGTATACAAATAATTTACTTATATAGGTTTTTTATTTTTTCCAAAAAAACTACATAGAAAACCGGGATAAAAACTATCCTATACGTACCTTTGGACTATAAGCTATCACCATACCAAAATTCATTCATTTCTATCCAGTAGTTTTTGCGTGATTGACGAACAAATTAACAGACAGACAGACAGACAGACAAAAATTCTACTGAGTGGATTTTTGGCCTCTGTTATCGATATATTAACGCACCCAATTAAAATTTTTCTGAAATTTTTCATGTACAGAATTGACTTTTCTACTCTTTTATTATATATAGAGATATTCTTAGTAAGCTTAGTAATCGATAGTTACAGATAAAATAACACAAATTCCATTATTAAGTCATCAGTTATTTTGTATACCAATAATGCCGTGCTATTGTGGCGCAACTTGACTGAATGTAACTAATAATTGTAGATTCTAGCTTCACTAGAGGAAAAGCTTATATTTTAAGCATAAGCTCTAATTTAGATTTTACAATATAAAGCTTACTTACATTTGGTTAAAAAACATTATTTATCCAAGTGCATGAACAGATTTTGTTAATATTTAAGAGTTTTAATTATTTATAGAACCTTATTTTTCTTTAATAAGATTAATGTTTTATCAATAATTTAAAATATTTTCAGACGCATGCTTTTTCTTGTGAAGCAAGTAGAGATCATATTATCATAGACAGAGAGAAGTCAGTCTTCAATTTCCGCTCGAATTCGGGGCCTTGTGTGTTGAGTGTAATTCAACGCCGTGCGTTATCTTTCCAGAGCGGGGATGTGGAAATAATTGTAATATAATAATTCTTTCGAGTTATAATCGAACCCTTTTTTACTATCGCGTTTAATGTCACACATTGTCCCTCTGCGCCACGGTGGAGTTAAGAACATAAATGTAGTTTAAACTATTGTATTAATTTGTATTATTTTTAAAATTTTTAAAGTTTCACTTAGAAAAATTGAAAAAGACATTTAGAAAACGTATAAAAATTTGAACATAGCGGGGTTTGAACCCGCCCCTCCAGGAAACCGTTCAGGCGCTATGACCGTACGCCATACGTTCTTGAACGCACGGCTCGAATCCCGATGCGTTCAAATTTTTATACGTTTTCTAAATATCTTTTTCGTTATGAAGCTGCTAAGAAATATTCGTACATAATATTATAACAGTACATGGTAAGAAATTAATCAACATTTCAAACATTCTTCATCAAGGCTTAATCAAGGTTTTAATGCCCTATAGATAGTTAAACTATAAAGTTCTAACTATAATTTTATTCACCTTAATTACTGTTCAACGGAAATTGTACTTCTTTATTTCATTTAAATAGGAAATTAATGTTTTCTTATGTATATAAACTATGGCGATTGACATTCATATGAGCAAATTTTTATTATATGTATACTACTACATGCTTTTTATGTCCTATATACTTGTATTACATACACTGCCTATACTTATATTGAATGTATATGTTTTACTGAAAAAATAACATAAATTACGTCACCGGAAAATAAATATAAAAGGAAGCTTTTATATTTTTAAACATTTTTATAGTGTGAAAAAGGCATTTAGAAAACGTATAAAAATTTGAACACAGCGGGATTCGAACCCGAGCCTCCTAAATATCGTCCAGGCACTTTCATTTTTCGGTAATATTTTTAAAGTGCTTAAAAGTATTTAATAAATAGCATTTTCTCTTGCGTTCAAAATACGTTTTCTAAATGTCTTTTTCAGCTTTTATATTTATTTTCCAGTACTTAACTTTTTAGTAGTAATTTTACTTCACACTTTTTCCCGCATGGCAAGACGGCCCCACGTAATTTAACGCCTTAATTTATGTTTTATACGTTTAATAAAATAAAAAATAAGCACTATTTTCTAAATGTATGTAAATATATTTCTTAGTAACATATATATTTTCATGTTAATTACTAAAGCGTTTAAATGGTATCCATCAACTCATTAAGGTGCAAGAGGTAATGCTCATTTAAAAGTTTATTTATTGACAGGATAAAATGGTATTCTAATGAATTAACATAATCTCTTAAGATTACGTTTCGTAACTACTACTCCATACTATTACATTCGGTAAAATATAGTAAAAAAAGTCGAGATCGCTCATCGATCAGTGTATATAAAAAGTCTATACATACCTATTATACAGTGTGTAACAGGTCTCCCCCCTTTCATGAAACTCATCCCTTCATCGATCTGAAATGTTTGAAAATATATTAATCAAATCATGCCTTGGCTCATGATACGTCTTGTGGTTAGGACCCTTATTGTTATGTATGTAAGTAACTCAAGTTCTTTTTGAGATTCAGAGGTAACAGTGTTAGGAAATTCTACGTGTAATATACTAAATACATATAATAAGCCATCAGAAGGTAATCTTTTTTAATTATAATTGCCATCAGAAAGGTATTGACTCATTTTATATATAAATTAGCCATCAGAGTGTCTTCCTTCTTAATTATTAGTTTGCCATCAGAAGGTATAGACTCATTTATATATTAATTAGCCATCAGAAGGGATCTAGACATGCAAGTATCTAACACAAACTATCCGTTGCAATCACCCAGAGCTCGTCCGAGGAAAAGCCCTAGGATCGTCTCATTTATCTCTCACTTACAACTATGCAAGTTAGCTATATTAAGAGAAAAATGGCCGTGTGGCCCCGCCCCGCCACTTGCCGTGAGTACCGTCCGATCGCAGACCTGACCGATCATATTGAACCCTCCGAGACACAACGAAACAGTTCACGTATATGATACTTACGATGCCTTAGCAAACGATCAATTATTAGTTAGCTGTCACGTCATGTTTGTTAAGTTTGTGTGTGATCTTTCTCAAAGGTACTTGTTACGCTTATTATATATATTTAATTAGTTGTACATTGGTTTGTGAGGCCAATGTAATTCGTCGGGTTGTGAAGCCGATATACGTCACTGGTTTGTGAGACCAATGAATTCGTCGGGTTGTGAAGCCGATATACGTTACTGGTTTGTGAGACCAACATAATTCGTCGGGTTGTGAAGCCGATATACGTTACTGGTTTGTGAGACCAGTATAATTCGTCGGGTTGTTAAGCCGATATACGTCACTGGTTTGTGAGACCAATGAATTCGTCGGGTTGTTAAGCCGATATACGCCACTGGTTTGTGAGGCCAATGAATTCGTCGGGTTGTTAAGCCGATATACGTCACTGGTTTGTGAGACCAATGAATTCGTCGGGTTGTTAAGCCGATATACATTAATGGTTTGTGAGACCAATATCACTGGTTAAGCTATAAGCTATAAGCTACCTGAACCCACGACAGTCGCATGTCACACGTTATACCACAATCCGACTTTGTACAAGCATCGCTTACGCAACGCAAGACAGCATCAGAAAGGATACAACAAACCAACGTCGCTATAGCGGATCACTTTACCAAACATGTTGGCCTCGGTGCTGCAAAGCTACATTGATTGTGTCACCGACATCGCTTATCAGTAAGCTATAAGCTACCTGAACCCACGACAGTCGCATGTCACACGTTTTACCACAATCCGACTTTGTACAAGCATCGCTTACGCAACGCAAGACAGCATCAGAAAGGATACAACAAACCAACGTCGCTATAGCGGATCACTTTACCAAACATGTCGGCCTCGGTGCTGCAAAGCTACATTGATTGTGTCATTGACATCGCTTATCAGTAAGCTATAAGCTATAACCGAACCCTGACAGTCGAGAGACAGTACATGCATCGCCCCTGTACATGTAGTTTATATTTGTTTTTTTAAGATTTACACATTCGTATGAGATCGTGCCAATTATTGCCATAAAATATCCAGCTATCAAACGCATTATAAATTAATATCTTATTATTATTATTTGTACTACATGCATCGCCCCTATACATGTAGTACATATTTATGTTATTTTAAATTTTATACATTCGTATGAGAATATTTGCCATAAAATATTTAAACATCCAAAGCCTTATTTATTTTTATTTAATAAATATTATTTACACTCGCAACTTACAATTCATTTTTAAATTTATAATATTTAGGAAAATGTAAATCATAATGTTCATACAACACTATTTTAAGATGGCGCCGCCATACGCCAAATATTTAAATTAATTTGTACTACAAATTATACGTTTACTTTTTCATAGAACTATTATTTAAAATATTTATTGCCTTTAATACTATTATATTATTTAGTTATTATTATTTAAATATTCATTTCAATATTCGCTTTGTTATTTTTATATTATTAATGTAATAAGAACTCACCAAGCAATTCTTCATAATTAACAAATATGCATCTTACCAAACTTGATTATTATAAAATTATTATATTTCGATCACTTTGCATTTAATATGTTAAATTTATTTATTAAATATCCATTTACTTGTATTCAATTTATAAAATTTGCAATTTAATATCAATAATTTTCAGAGCGTCACTTTTACCGACGCCACGCTCCCGCCATGCTCCCTTTCTCTTTCTATTCCATTTTTAAAAATCATAAACTATAATATGCCAGCAACTCATACAGCCAACGTTGCTTTTTCTGAAAATTTTAATAAAATATTTTTTTATTATTTGTTTAAACTATTCCATAAAATTGTATATATTTTATTATTATTATTAAATTATATTATTTAATATTTTTTTTATATTCCTACGTTTATTTATACATAGTATGTATTGTTACATTCAACCCCCTAAATTCTATGAAGTTTATCGGAATAGAATTTACAAAATCTTTATAATTTATTATCAACCCCCAGACTTTGCAACCTCTCAGTCTATCAACCCCCAAAGTGACAACTCTTTAAACTATCAACCCCCAGACCTTACAACCCCCCAACCATAAAACTTCCAAACACTGTAAACCTCCTCTGTCTCATTCCATTTCACGGACAGCAATTGTAGGCATAAGCCCATTTTTAATATTTATTATAAAGCCGTTTGACCATCCTGGTCACGGCACCAATTGTAACTGGTATTCCCCCCTTCATTGAACTCATCCCTTCATCGATCTGAAATGTTTGAAAATATATTAATCAAATCATGCCTTGGCTCATGATACGTCTTGTGGTTAGGACCTTTATTGTTATGTATGTAAGTAACTCAAGTTCTTTTTGAGATTCAGAGATAACAGTGTTAGGAAATTCTACGTGTAATATACTAAATACATATAATAAGCCATCAGAAGGTAATCTTTTTTAATTATAATTGCCATCAGAAAGGTATTGACTCATTTTATATATAAATTAGCCATCAGAGGGTCTTCCTTCTTAATTATTAGTTTGCCATCAGAAGGTATAGACTCATTTATATATTAATTAGCCATCAGAAGGGATCTAGACATGCAAGTATCTAACACAAACTATCCGTTGCAACCACCCAGAGCTCGTCCGAGGAAAAGCCCTAGGATCGTCTCATTTATCTCTCACTTACAACTATGCAAGATAGCTATATTAAGAGAAAAATGGCCGTGTGGCCCCGCCCCGCCACTTGCCGTGAGTTCCGTCCGATCGCAGACCTGACCGATCATTTTGAACCCTCCGAGACACAACGAAACAGTTCACGTATATGATACTTACGATGCCTTAGCAAACGATCAATTATTAGTTAGCTGTCACGTCATGTTTGTTAAGTTTGTGTGTGATCTTTCTCAAAGGTACTTGTTACGCTTATTATATATATTTAATTAGTTGTACATTGGTTTGTGAGGCCAATGTAATTCGTCGGGTTGTGAAGCCGATATACGTCACTGGTTTGTGAGACCAATGAATTCGTCGGGTTGTGAAGCCGATATACGTTACTGGTTTGTGAGACCAATATAATTCGTCGGGTTGTGAAGCCGATATACGTTACTGGTTTGTGAGACCAGTATAATTCGTCGGGTTGTTAAGCCGATATACGTCACTGGTTTGTGAGACCAATGAATTCGTCGGTTTGTTAAGCCGATATACGTCACTGGTTTGTGAGACCAATGAATTCGTCGGGTTGTTAAGCCGATATACGTCACTGGTTTGTGAGACCAATGAATTCGTCGGGTTGTTAAGCCGATATACATTAATGGTTTGTGAGACCAATGTCACTGGTTAAGCTATAAGCTATAAGCTACCTGAACCCACGACAGTCGCATGTCACACGTTATACCACAATCCGACTTTGTACAAGCATCGCTTACGCAACGCAAGACAGCATCAGAAAGGATACAACAAACCAACGTCGCTATAGCGGATCACTTTACCAAACATGTCGGCCTCGGTGCTGCAAAGCTACATTGATTGTGTTACCGACATCGCTTATCAGTAAGCTATAAGCTACCTGAACCCACGACAGTCGCATGTCACATGTTTTACCACAATCCGACTTTGTACAAGCATCGCTTACGCAACGCAAGACAGCATCAGAAAGGATACAACAAACCAACGTCGCTATAGCGGATCACTTTACCAAACATGTTGGCCTCGGTGCTGCAAAGCTACATTGATTGTGTCATTGACATCGCTTATCAGTAAGCTATAAGCTATAACCGAACCCTGACAGTCGAGAGACAGTACATGCATCGCCCCTGTACATGTAGTTTATATTTGTTTTTTTAAGATTTACACATTCGTATGAGATCGTGCCAATTATTGCCATAAAATATCCAGCTATCAAACGCATTATATATTAATATCTTATTATTATTATTTGTACTACATGCATCGCCCCTATACATGTAGTACATATTTATATTATTTTAAATTTCATACATTCGTATGAGAATATTTTATGGCAAATATTTAATCATCCAAAGCCTTATTTATTTTTATTTAATAAATATTATTTACACTCGCAACTTACAATTCATTTTTAAATTTATAATATTTAGGAAAATGTAAATCATAATGTTCATACAACACTATTTTAAGATGGCGCCGCCATACGCCAAATATTTAAATTAATTTGTACTGCAAATTATACGTTTTCTTTTTCATAGAACTATTATTTAAAATATTTATTGCCTTTAATACTATTATATTATTTAGTTATTATTATTTAAATATTCATTTCAATATTCGCTTTGTTATTTTTATATTATTAATGTAATAAGAACTCACCAAGAAATTCTTCATAATTAACAAATATGCATCTTACCAAACTTGATTATTATAAAATTATTATATTTCGATCACTTTGCATTTTATATGTTAAATTTATTTATTAAATATCCATTTCCTTGTATTCAATTTATAATATTTGCAATTTAATATCAATAATTTCCTAAGCGTCACTTTTACCGACGCCACGCTCCCGCCATGCTCCCTTTCTCTTTCTATTCCATTTTTAAAAATCATAAACTATAATATGCAAGCAACTCATACAGCCAACGTTGCTTTTTCTGAGAAATATTAATAAATATTTTTTTATTATTTGTTTTAACTATTCCATAAAATTGTATATATTTTATTATTATTATTAAATTATATTATTTAATATTTTTTTTATATTCCTACGTTTATTTATACATAGTATGTATTGTTACAACTATTATAAACTATTATAAACGTACGTTTATACGTACCTCAATATATTAAAGTTATATTACAAAGACTCGAATTACATTGCGTTTATGTTATTCATCGTGATAGATACAGTAGTTATTAATAATGCTAACAAAGCAATTTATCATTCCCATTTTTTACTGTACATGTATCATAAGCAAGCAGAGAAGAAAGACACTTCAGATTTTGTTTCAGCAGTCCGGGGAGATAATATTAATTTTAAAAGGAAGGAGTAAAAGTGAGGATCAAATCTAAAACTATCGTGTTAACATTCAAACACTAGGAAATTTTAACTAATTTACTATATATCTAGTGATGATATATCTTGATTTCTATTTTTTTTTCACGGATTGCGGTTACTTATTTAGTTGATAAGTTTTATTGTTTTTCGCACATGCCTGTATTATTCTGTCCTCTACATACATTTTTTTAAATGGAAAAATGACTGACAACAACATGATACGTTTCTAGGTCGAAAATAACTTATTTTTGAATCACATTTTCTTCATTTAAAAAATAATCACGAGCTACAAGCATAGCTTTAAATATTCCGATAATTCGTGATAAAGATAATAGGTACATATAATATATAAATATTTATACACACATACAGTCACGCGACATGTATGTTTAAAAGATAGTTATCGATTAGTGACACTAAGTGTTTTATAGTTAAAGAGAGTCGTAAATAATTTGGCTGGAACGGGCACGGCTAGACATCGTTCTGAAATCTGTGTCATTGCGGAGTCATTGCACCTGAACACTGTTGGAATGGCAACGAGGCCTGCCTATTGTGACAACTTATATTAACATAATATCTCTACTTCTAGAAGTAATCTCGTTATATATATTTTATTTGAAAAAATATTATTTAAAGTAAGTAAATGTTGTGAAAACAAATTAAATATATTTGAAAATTTAACAAACGGAATTCTTTCCATTTGTTAAACTTTAAAACTATTGTAATTTTGAAGTTTTATTAAACTCAATAGCAACACTAATAAAAAGAAACAAGACAGACAAACACATATGTCTACAGGATTTGCCTGTAAAAGTAAAATATAATAAAGACCATCGTGCTGCAGTGGGACAGCGTCTGAGCGTAATCGCCCGAGGAGGAATCGATATCTCCTCGGTGGAATGATTTAGAATCTTCAATAGATTGAAATGTTTTGATTACTCAGGTCTTGTACCTAAGACCAAACACTAGTAAGTTACATTAATACTATTTAATAGATATAAGTTATATTAATAATATGTAATAGCTATAAGTTACATTTAATATTTAAGAGATTAGATTAATATTGAAAAACTAAAAAAAACTGGACTCTCATATAGTATATTTTATAAATTTAGTTAAAGCTTACTTAGTTTTAAGCTCTGATATTGTTAATGAAAAAAGGAATTTATATATAAGATTATTTAAAAAAAGGTACAGACCTTATGTCTGATTTAAAAAATCTTAAAGAACTATTTCAGTACGCTTAAAAAAGAAATATCACTACCTACCTAGTGTCAAGACACTCCATTCTCCATTTTCTGTCCGAAAACGAGACATTGTGCGTTAAACAGTGTTTCTTAACGCCTCGCTTTGTTTTTGGTCGAAGTCAGAGTAGAGAAATGAAAATAATATATTGTTATTTTCCCTACTGAGAATCGAATCTACAACCATCGCGGTAACAATCGAACGGGAAATATCTGTATAAAATAAAAACATATATTACAGTTTAATTATATAAGCATTAAATGACGATGCAAATAAAAAAATGCAAGCAAATATGTATACATAAGTTTTCAATATACAAAACTTGTTGAACAAAAAAAGTATTGTATATACTTAATTTAGATTGCACATTGGAACCTAAGTTTCTCTCATAAAATAATAATAAGGAAGTTCTGAGTGTTACTGCAACATCATTGCCTGGAAATCATCGCAAAAACCACGTAGTCACGGATGTAGGTAAACAATATCAGTTTTTATTTATTTTAAAAACTTTTAAATATACAATAAACATGTTTTTCTACTGGCATGGCGATTTAAAATTGTTAAATATTCGTTTTTTTTGTCAGCTTCACACATATAAGGTACATTAGAGAGAACCTAGTGCGAAACTCTCCTTTCTTTATTTTTCGCCATAATTCGAGGTGGAGACGAGATGGTTAACACAGCGCTTTACAACCAGAACGAGGAAATGAAAATAAGTTAATTTCTCTCTATCATAATTATCCCCCTCCTTCCCTCCTTCACCCCCAAGGTCGGCAACGCATCCTCAACCCCTATGGTGTTGTGGATGTCTATGGGCGAAGGTAACCACTTACCACCAGGTTGGTGGTCCTTCTGCTCGTTTGCCTCCTTTATTCAATAAAAAAAATATATATATTTCTCAGAATGGACATCGAACCCACAACCGACATGTTTACAATGCGACGCTTGTCTCATAGCGCTACGATGGAATCTTAATAATTATACATTATTTATAAAAGAAAAATGTAATAATAGAGAGTAATTGAATTACTTTGAATTACTTGCATTCATTGATTACTTCATGTATAAAGAATGTGACTACACATTAAGTGAACGTGTAGCTATAAATACTTATAATATATTTCAATTAATTATGGTCTCATAGGGGCCAGTCGTGGCGCAGTGGCACAGAAGTGTGACTTAAAACGATTGGTTGTGGGTTCGATTCCCACTCGAATAGTGGAAATATTTAATATTTCCATTTCCTTTGCTCTGATGTCGAGGCAAAGCGCGGCGTTAAGTTCCGCCACTTAACACGCAATGCCTCCGAAATCGGCGGAATTGGGGAACTGAGTGTCTTAACACTAGGTTCCCTCTGCCTACCCTGCCATGTGCGTAAAGCTATAAAAAAAATGGTCTAATAAAATATGCTTTGTAGTATATATTACCTCTACTTTTTCTTCTATTTTTGTATTCTCTTTCTTTTATTACTGTTTAGAGGAAAACTCTACAAAATTCCCTGGGCGAAAATCTTAAAATATTTAAATTTAGAGTATTAAACGGATACTTTGCCACTGGTATATATGGATACATACATAGCTACCACTTCTCTTTTGTCGCGTAAAAAAATGAAATTTAATCATATAAACAGCAGCCAAGGTCAAACCAATCTCATTTGAGACAAAAATACAATAACCTGTAAAGGACCCCCTCGTTAGTGCGATGAAATACAAGCTTGCAACTCAATACTTCGCATCGGGTTCCCATTAAAAGGTCGACCGGTCAAAGGCGCCTGCGCGCGCGCCTTCGTGACTTATCATTATCTTTACATATTTCTTAACCATCCAGGATCTGTCAAGATGATTTTAGAAGAATGATGAATGTTTACATATTTTTTTTGATTCCTCTGCTCTGCTTTTATCGTAGACTAAACGAAGCGTTAAGTTCTGCCAGTTACCACACAATGTCTCGTTTTCGGTCGATAAGTAAAGAACAGAGTGTTTTGTCACTAAGTTATCTCTGACTTACCTGCTATGCGGGAAAAATAGTCAAACAGCTATATAAGTTACTATTATGTATACTGTAATATTATTATTATTATTTGTTTTATTTGTATTTGTAATATTACTTGAAATATAGTTGTAAACAGAAAGAAAATATGGTTTCATACTATTAAAGTAAACGCTTGGCCATTTAATTGTTAATAATAATTATTTATTAACAATCACTCAGTTTTTTAGAGTTACTTCAATCCAATGCATGTAATTACAAAAAGATTAATTAAATTAATTAAAGATAACAGATAGTATAATTTTATTTTAAAATAGGAAGCTATAAGGCCATTCCTAATGAGAAAATATTAACACGTAAAGTTAATCCAATAATGTAAATATCAAATAAATACAAAATTGTTAATAAATATAAAGTAACCTACATTCAACTGTTGAAAAAAAAATATAGCGAATATATACGGATATATAACCCATATGTTATTAAAAGCATTATTTATATTTATATTACATATCCTTTAAGAAAAACAAAACTTATCGACAGGTAAGACGACTATGACAATTAATTTCTAACAAACTGCTGACATCTAGCGAGTTGAGTCTCTGGCAGGACAAAACACAGCGTTAAGTTCCACCACTGAACACGTAAAGTCTCCATTTTGGGAGAATAATAACGGAAGATTGACAATAGTTTCTCTCTGACAACATTCTCTTTTTTCATTAAAAATCGACTGATATAGGATTCGGAAGGCTATTCAAATACGACTAGTACAAAAAATAGTTTACAGTGTCCACACTCTAAATAAAAATCAAAGCATACTGTTGCTTAATTAGCATTTTCAATAACAAGTACTAAAACGAAATTGGGAATGTTCAGGTCACGGCGTCATTGTAATGGGAATATTATAATGCACAGTCGTGAGTGACTTCTATACCGTTAGCTGTAGGACAATGAGGGTCCCGTGGGACTCAGCCCGAATTTTAATTCGACTGACAAATTGGAGTGTACGTGTTTGAAAGTTGGGCAAAACTATACACTTTAGTACATTATGTTTAAATGTTATGTATTTTTTTTATATTTATTGTATGTTATATGAATTTTGGTTAGAAAATGTAATATAATTGTTAAATTAAGAATATATAATGTGTAAAATGTATAAAGTATCTACACAAATATCATAAGAACAGTACCTACTTATAATTTGTTTAACAATTGAGGAGAATTTGTTTTGTTCATGTTAAAATTATGAAACAAATACAAAACGAAATCTACTTGTTTATGTTTCTTCGTTTTTGAATATAAAATAATTCGAAAAAATCTGTCTATATTAGTTTTATAATATACTATATTAATATAATTAAATTTAGTAATTTAAATTCCCTTGTTTATTTTCATCTATATTGTACAATATGGTATTAAGACCGTTGTGGCGCAGTGTTAACGGAATGGTTGTGGATCTGATCCCCACTCATAGGTATGAGTGTATTTTATTTATTTTTATCCCTTCGCCCTGACAGACGCGACGTTCCGGCGCTCAATCTGTAATGTCTCGATTTGCAACAGGCAGTGGAGAACAGTGTCTTGACACTAGGTTCTCTCTGATTACTTTGCTACGCGGGGAAAGTATGGAGTAAAGGACAGAAAACAGAGGAGAAAACAGAAATATTGTGCGTTGAGAGATAAATCCTAACAACACACTTTTTTTATTTATAACTAGCGACCCGCTCGCGGCTCCGCCCGCGTGAATTACACAGCTGTGTAATTGCTATTTCATAGATTTTTAGATTCGATTTTTTTCCCCGATTGGCAAAAAAAAAATATGATTAGGTATTTCCTTACTTCAGTTACCAGCTTCATTCATATTTATCTTACATATGTGAAAAACGTTTTTGTTATACCGCGTTTTATAACGACTTCACGGAAACGCGGTCGAACGGGATAAAAATATCCTATGTCGGTCTCCTGGTTCTAAGATTTCTAAGCTCTTCAATGTACAAATAATGGAACACAACTTTCTTTTATATATAATTATATAAATTATTTATTTCAAAGGTATTATATTAATATCGGTTATAGTCTAAGGAGTTTTTTTATGTATAAACGGGGCAATAGATCTCCCCCGGCTACAACTACCCCCACCGGGTAGCCACCCCAAGGCCAGGTTGTCGAGGACCTACATCACATATAAAAAAGTTTCATCAAAATCCTTCCACTAGTTTTTAAGATCGACAATTAGACAAAAATAATGGAATTTATAAATATTTTTATTTCGTTTTTTTATTTATATGAAGACGTCTATTGCACATGGTACAGTAAGTATATTGTATTTATAACTAACATAAAAAAACCGTGATAATGAACTACACAAGTTTCTATTAAATGGAAGTTTTTGTTTGATTATAAATTATAGATTAGGTACATACAATTAAAATTCATGCGAGAAAAGACACGAACGATAAGAGTTTTAAACAAAACTCTAACAAAAGACTTAATTTTAAAATTCTGCGATCGAAATCGAAACAAAGCCATTGTGTTTCAATTACGTATTCCCTTAGTAGAAGAAAACGGAAAACAAGTTCAAGTACCTATACAAAAGGTAATAAGGCCTACGCACTTTTTTATTCGTACTTTTAGTTAAAAAAAAAGCAGCTACCGACTATTTCCTTCGCAGCGGGGAAGTAAGAGAGAACCTAGTGTCAAGACACTCCGTCCTCCACAATATCTACATTAATTTAATTAAATTTAAATTATTTTATTTTTTAATTACATAGATTACCTCAAATTATAGAGTGAAGAGAGTTCTTTATTTTGACTAGATATTTCTTTCACAAATGTGAAATATATGTTGGATATCGACCGCACACATGAGTGGGAATCGAATCCGCCACCAACACAGGTTGGTTCTAATAATTCTACACAGGGCTACAACAATATTTATATTTTAAACATAATTTATGCCTGTGAGTTCCTGGTTTAAGAATGAATAAGTAAAACCCCATAAATTAAAAGACGTTAAGAGGATTTCAAGGTGATGCTTTTAACATGGAGAGACCCTAAGTAAAACTCCAGGAAATGAAGTCGATTTATAAACATAATACAAAAATCATTTCAATATATTAAATTATTATAATATACATATAACATTCATATATTAATAGAATTTAAGATTCGTTACGCAACACAACTTTCGCAAAGTGTTTGTTATTAGCAGTTAAATATGGCTAGGCATTCCCGCTTACAACGGAAGCCTATCAATCTATTCCATAATAAAATTTTGATTTAAATTACTTCATAAATTCTACGTGAATGGGTGACGTTATTTGGACTCATCACTTTGTTATATAAACGAACATATTAAAGGTACTATTGTTCAATTTTAATATACCAGGTAAATACCTAATATATATAATAGTTTTTTTTTATGTCTATACAAATATGTACTTCACAAGCGGTGCACCGCTTCCCCTCAGGCATCAGGACTTTAGTGAACCGGTGGTAAATTCTTTCATATGCAAAAAAATAACGATGTAACTTCTTATTTTCAATAAAAATATACTTAAATTTCAAGTGTCGCTAAATCTACCAATAATATCATACCAAAAATATCATAATAGACATATCACTTGTTCTCATTGGCGGAAATTAAGCCAACATAAAAATAGAAAAGCGGACATTGTTAAGGAACATTACTTATGTTCCTGGAGAAGTGAAATTGATACATAAATAGCAATCTTTTTTTAACAGTAAATCCTAAGTGCACTAATGATAAAGACTTGATCTTCACGGACATTGAGCCAATGAACACCGGAGGTAAAAATATCAATTACAAAAATTAAACAATTTTTAAGATAAAAATAGATAATTTTACAAAAATCATCAATTATTCTGGTATCACTACTCCAGCGGTTGATTTAAAGACCCTCAAACACCGGAAGTGCAAGTAGAACTTCCGGCCGGCATTGAATTTACTCATTTATAGCGAGGTCGTCAAGACGGGTTGTCACTTTCAACTCACCCTGACGCAGGTCTTGCATGAGGAACTAACATGATGTTTGTCACTGAAGTACGTATGTAATTAACTTAACAACCTCTGATCTAATTATTCAAGCCTATAAAAAAATTAAACAACTTTTAAAGATAATTAATACATATTTTTTGGAATATTCATCGTATAATGAGTTCTTTAATTTCATAATAATGATTGAAGAATGCTTTGAAGATACTTGAAATTGTTGATTTGGTTTAAATACAATTAATTTATATTGCATAATTTTAATTAAGAATTATATATCAGATTCTTAGTTACATAGTATTAGTAGTACCTTATGTATAAAATTGATTCATTTTATTTAGATGCTTGCCAAAACTACAAGTAAAAATATAACTATTTCCAATACATTATATGCATTTTTTCAGCTTCATTCTTTTTCCTGCTAGCCGGATCAAAGAATCTAGTGTCAAGACACTTCGTCTTCAGCTTTCCATCTGAAATCAAAGCGTTGCGTGTAGGGAGGCGAGACTAAAAGCAAAGTATCTGAGCGGAGAAACGAAAACAATATATTAATTCCTTTTATTGGGAATCAAGCCCACAACCAATTATGTTTTCTGTCAGACACTATCCCACTGCACCACGAAACATAATATATCACATGTAAATAATACTTTCATGACAATAACATCAAGTTAGGAAATTCACTTTCTCTCTATTATTAAAATTATTAAATGCATCTAAGTGGTTGTAGCGTTGTATGCGGTGATCTGTGGGTTGTGACTAATCAGCTGCAATTAATATCTTGTTACGCAAACTTTCTTTCACTTCCATTTTTTTATATTTCTTTATCCAGGCATCTAATGGGTCATGCAATGAAATTTCAAACAGTAGAAGTAGGAGGATAGTACTTAGTTATTGACAACAGATTGGCATCTGTTGTCTATGGGATAAAAAAGTGTATCACTTTTAGATAGGAACAGATTGATCAGATAGAATGTTATGGCACAAACGAACAACGTTTGACTTTTAATGCGATTCTTATTGGTTCATTGGAATAACTAATATGTTAATTATTTACATTTCACCGGTATGCCAAAATAAAACTCGAGTTAAATGTTTGGTTGATAATTGAATACAGAGTATCTGGACACTCGTTTCATTCTGGCTATGTGGAAAAAAATGTGAAGTTACGGCTTAACGGCACACTTTTTGTTTTCAGACCAAGGTAATAAAAAATAAACTCTTCGACGTGTCAAAATAGACCAAATGATGCTTGTAAGACATAGAAGGACGTTCCTTAAGTAGACCACAATAGTATCCTTTACGTATTTTATCAAGAATTTGTACTTAGTTACTTATCGTTCAACAATAATACTAATGGGCTTGTCTACTGATGACTGATGGAGATTCTGAGTATCTGTGTGAAGATCTATTAATCTGATGAGCCGATGATCTAATGTAATTTGAAAGGCTTTGCGGAAATGTACAGCATATTGCACAAAATTAATTATAAACTGCATTAATGGCTTTGGGAGATATTATGAGTGTTAGATATCATGAAACCATCATTGTGCTGTGGAACACCGTTTTACTATTATAGCGATTGGTTCTGGGTTTTCAAGTAATCATGATTTAATTATTTTCATTTTGTTATGTTATTGCCCCTGTTGTAACAAACCTAAGTGCTACGTGCTTAGGTTTGTTCAATTTCCGTACATTTTCTAAAAGAGTGCTATTGTTTACCCGTGAGGGGACGGGTTAAGAATACAATTACCCTTCACTGGTACCCACCAGTGAAGCGTCCCGTAAAATGCAGGTTACTCAGTAGCTTGCTGGTAGGAGATTCGCTCTCCGACTGGCTCACGGCTACTATCATATCAAAGTCGAACCGCCAAACATCTCATAATGTGAACAGTTTAATGGTATGCAAGCGAACTCTCCCTATTCCCACCAATCTTATCCTTCTTCCCTGTTTCCGTTCTACATCCTTTCCTCCCATCCTTCCCCCTTTCCGTCCTTCTGCTCCTTCACCTCCCTTATTCAATAATAGAAAATAAAAAAAATATTATAGTGTTTTTAAATTTCGTGCGTATTTTTTATATCCGTTCTTGGGTATGTTTATATGTTTATGTTTATCAAATTTCTGTCTTCATATGAACTTATTTTTAACCATATAGATTCTATTTTTATTGAGAATTCAATTGAGAATATTTTTTCAGATTTATACAAAGAATTTTTATATTGTCATCCCTACAGTAAAAAGAAATGACAATTTAATTATTAAAGTAGCGTACAAAGCAGGATGCCTCTTTTAAGACGAGGAAGTAGTTTACAATTTGCGGTACAGTTGCATCTTACTGCATTGAATATCAATGAACGGTAAATACGGTTTCAAAATAACTTTATTTAAACAAGATTTGGACGTACAAATACTTTCCCATAGTTTTCTCGATTTGCTGTTTTCTAATCAAAAAAATGTCTACAGTTACATAATTAAATATTTACTCCAGCTAAGTGTCCCCGTTGCTGCGTAAAATATGCGTAACCTTAGGAACGTTTGTGTTACTGTACACAAAAGTTATGTCACATTCAGATTACCGATGTAAATTAATAATACCGACAGATCATATTATTTTATAAATTTAATATAATTCTAATAGATTATTATAGAAGATGTAGGCCTTCAGCACTTATTCTGCATATAAATATGGCAAATTTCATGTTTGTGCTTTGTAAAAAGGGGTCCAAAGTTTAGTCTAAAACTCTGGAGTTCAATTCAAAGTGAACATGATGTATTAATCTATTTTGTTTAGTTTATTATTATTTAAATTCATATACATATTTTGAAATACATCTGAAAATCTGAGACAGAGCCGACGTTGAGTTCCTCTACTAACACATAAATTTTTTTTGTAGAGGACATCAACACCGCGCTTTGCTCTTTTTGTGGCTAGAGTAAAAAAATTATAAGGATTATTTAAATTTAATCTTACTCTCTAATCGTAGTCGTCAGTTACTGTTGTTTTAAGGTTTTACACTCCTTATAGTATTTTATAGCCTAATGCTTACTGTATAGTTGCTCATTACAACATATAAGGCGCAGGTAACGAGTAGCTGTGAAAGTTAGTATTAAACAACTTAAATTATTAAAATATATCTTCAATTGGAATATATACAAATAATCAGTGCTATAAGGATAAAGTGTTTTAAAAAAACTACAGTGATATGTATATGAAACACTATTTGATTCCATTTTATCAAAATTTTGCCAATAGAGATTTTACAGGCGCCGATATTTTACGTTTAGTATACTTAACTAACTTTGTGCAGAAGGGGAATACGTTTTATGTTAATAAATGAGAAACACATTAACTATTAAAATAAATTTTATTTGCACAATAACTTTTCGAGGAAATTATTATATATTGTTTTAATTTCTCCGCTCTGGTATCGAAAACAAAATGCAGCATTAATTTCCACCATTTGACACACAATGTATCAATTTCAAGTTGAAGTAGAGAACGAAGTGTCTTATCTCTGCCTGTCCTGTTTTACGAAAATAAGCGTGAAGCTGATTTTGTACAGACATATATACACGTTAACGGACTATTAGTTGAAATAAACGAAACAACATTTTTAATTGTAACATTTTAATAATACTCTTGTATAATATATCTAACGGCTATAGAATAAGTACCAGTAGCCAAAGCCGTTATATGTTTGTTACATACTTTATGTAACTTTGAACCTTTTTCCTTCCTAGTAATGGAAAGTATTCTAGATGATCTGCTTGAAGAAGCTTCAATGGAAAAACAGCCACCCTGTTGGAATTTTCGAAGATTCATGAGCCAGCTGCGACGAAGGAATTCAGAATGACCCTCGAAGGAACATAGGAGCACTAAAATAGAAACAAAAAATATTACAGCGAGTAGTTTCGTAAATATCACATGAAAAATAATTAGGCACAAGATTTTTTCTGAGAAATATTTGGTTTATTTAAAAAGAAAGAGTCCGAATTTAAAAATGACGTAGTTTAAAGCTTCAGTAGTTTAGCCGACGTAGTTTAAAACTTTAAGATATACAAACGTATGTTAAGAAATGCTTACTTATTTCTAGCATAAGGTCAGCGTGTCTATAATTGTTAAGTGAAATATACTGTGCTTCATCGTAAGCCATTGCACATAATTGCTTTGAGAGATCTTCATCGTTCTTTTCAGAGAAGACGCTACAACCTCGACCGTGACGAGCCATTACTAATAATAGTATCCTAAAAAATTTAAGTTTTGTTAAATAAAAAAAAACATCTTTTTACCATATACATAGACAGAACCTAGTGTCAAGACGCTTCGTTCCCCGCTCTCCCTCAGAAATCGAAGTTAAGTAGTGGAACTTAACACGCTTTGTCGTTACAAAATGGAAAAATAATATCTTAATATATTATTTTTTAATATATTATCATGGAAATTATGAATTGAATTTCCACTCACAGGAACGATGATAGTATTTGTTAAATTAAAAAAATGTAACCATAATGGAATTTATAATGGTAAGACTATTGAAATATATTTTTTTTTTTTTTATTATTTTAATTACATGGAGCACTGTTTAGGGCTAAAAACAAATGGTATTAAAGTATGAAGTATACGTCAAATGCTTCATTTGGGGAAAAAAAACAAAAAAAATAAAAATTTTTTAAAAAATTAGGTTTTATAAAAATATAATTAAAAAAATGTGAAAAATAATACAAATACTAAGATAAAAACATTATATATAAGCAGATACTTACTTACCGATGAGTTAAAGCATAACCAAAATTACTTCCCGATTTCAGCATACTATAGCACGATTTTAGTAATGGACACCATGTGATATATGATAAATTGGATACTTGAGTCTCCCAAGCATATTGGCATACCATCGAAAGAGGACACAAAGTGTAAGATGCTTTCTTATTTACTGGATTTGCGGACAACGCAGCCAAACAAGTATCTGTAATTTCGAATATTTCGTTTAAATATTTTTCTTGTTGTTAATATTATGTACGATGAATTATTGTAATTAATTGGGGAACTTACATGTATATGAAATCTTCTATCGCAAACACAAACTTACAATTTTAATACGGCCCTAATTATCTATGCAGGCAGGTATTTAAAAAATCATATAGTGTTGTGAGTTAATAAACACATCAGAATATAAAATTATAAAGAAAAGATTTTTAAATGTTCTTAGTGCAAAATAAATATGAAAACATTTTTATAAGACTTACAAAATAATTGAATTATTTTTTATATCTTCACGATTTTTTCCGCATAGGAGCGCAGCCAGCTAGAACTTATAGTATAAAGTCTCCGTTCTACACTTTTCGCTCATAATCGAGTCTTAAGTTGCGGAACTCAATGTCGCCAGAGATAGGAAATGAAAATCATTTAGAAATAACTATTCCCCCGAGTGGGGATCAAACCCACAATCATGCTTGCACTCTCCCACCGCGCTAAGTCTGTTTTAACTAAGTAAATAAAAAAAATGTAATTATCAAAATGATTTAATGGCATTTTTATATCACAATCGCCACACAATGATCGTTAAAATCTTTTAAACTCGATACCGTATAAGTGAATGCATGAAGATTATTAAAAACTTTATTCATAGTTTTCACATACCAGATTGATTAGGACTTGGCCTCCATTCGTCAATTTTACTTACAAAATACAGATATTGATCCCATGGCATGTATGTTTTTTCCAACTCATTTAAGGATGTTTTCTTTCTATGCGTGTAAGTGAAATTTTGTAGGCGCATCATCCAGTCTGCAGGATTCGTGAAGAGGTAAGAAACTAAAAATATAATAATTTTGATCAGGCTTAATTGTTTATATTTCTATATAAAATTCTTTACACTTTTTATTTTTTTTTACTTGTAAATGGCATGGTTTAATTAATAACAAATTTGCCCTCATAGAAGTTTTGATATCGTTTTAGAATATCGTATTTTTGTTTTTTTCCTCAGAATTGCCTAAAAAATAAGTCGTAGTTGTTTGAACTGTGCATAGATAGCTATGTAAATGTGTATTTTAATTTTAATATAGCAAAATAGATTCGTTATAAATTATTATAATTTTACTTTCTTGAAATTCCACTAATATTTCCAATCTTCATAATATTATATTTGCTAAGGGTGAGTTTTGATTTTAAAAAAGAATTTTCGTAGAGTTCCACCCTGAACACGTAAGGTCTCGACTTCGGACATTTGGGAAAACATTACTATTAAGTTCTATCGGACTACTCTGTTAAGTGAGAAAAATCATGAAGAATTTTACTTTGTAGAATATTTTTATTCTTGTAATCTGTATTATATGTTGAAAAATACTGTAAAAATTCTTCGTTTTTAGTAATTATATTTTCCATTCTGGTTCTTATTGTAGCGGGAATGCTATTCTTCTTTACTATCAACGCGTATTTAATATTCACTGTAAATAAAAAAAACATAGTTATCAAAAACACATTAAACAAATAATATTTTTAAGTTTTCGTTTTTATTCATACTATCTTACCAACAGTTACGAATATTCCAAAAGCTAATTGAACATCGATATTATTTTTATGTTTAGAACAATACTGTGTCACTCTAGATATAATTTTTAAATAATTTTCTAAATCACTTGCTTGAGGAAGATCTTTGCAATCAGAACAATAAGATTCTGCAACGACGTAAAGATTATTTTGCTGACATATACTTAAGTAAACTAAATAAATTATATAATTTAAGCGTGTCATAACTAATATTTTTTATACAAGTTAAATTAAGAGCAAAACGTTTGCGGCAAATCACGAGTCAGCACTGGCCTGTTTCTATAAACTGCCGTGGTTTTTATACAACGCGGGAAAATAATACTTAAGTTCATGAAATGAGGATTGAGCAGGACGATAAATATAGAATTACAGTTGAAGTATCTTTAATTCCAGGTTCTTTAGTTTTGATTCTGAAAAAAAAAGTATCGCTAAAGAAAAGACACAATAATGTTCGTAGGACTTGTTCATTTTTAATAGAGACGAATGTTTAAATATATCTTTATTACTATAACTAAAACAGTCAAGTGAGGAACAAAATTTTATTTGAAATTACTTACCAAAATAATATATTTTATATGGGTATTTAATATTTAATTAAAATTATACAAAAGATCATCATAATTGTTTTTTATAAATTAAAATTAATAGTGTCAGTACATATTATTATAGAAACAATTTCCAGGTTTATTATGTATGTTTTTTTAGACTTATCATAATCATTTGTTGATTATAAAATGTTCATTTAACTATAAACTTAGGAGACTATAAAATCATACAAATACTCGTATATTACTAAACACTTCATTTTAAGTATGGTTTTATGATTTCGAACCACATATTATCTTAGATTAGATAGATAAATGAAGTGTTTAATACGTCTACTCCGTTCTCATTATTAAAATTATAAATTTATGATCTTGGTAATTAAAAAAATGTTCACTTCACAGTGCAGTACACCACTCTGATGCAATTAATATAAGAAATAGCGACATTTATATTACTACCTATCTACAAAACAGTTATTGTCCTGAATGGCATTGAAATAGAAAACATAGTATTAAATATAAGATATTGTTCTTTTTTTTGTTTATATTAAGACATATTAGTACGGGCCAGTCGTGGCGCAGTGGCACAAACGTGTAACTGTAAACGACTGGTTGTGAGTTTGATTCCCACTCGAGGAGTTGAAATGTTTAATATTTCCATTTTCTTCGCTCTGGTGCCGAGGCAGAGCGTGGAGTTAAGTTCTGCCACTTAACACGCAATGCCTCCGAATTTGGCGGAAAGTGGGGAACGGAGTGTCTTAACAAATATTAGTACGATATAAAATATTAGTTTTCCCTCCCTTGGGGGACGAGTTAGAATACAATTCCCCTCCGTCGCTGGGCAGCGTCCCGTAAAAGGCGTGTAACCCAGTAGCTTGGTGGTAGGAGATTCATTCTCCGACTGGCTCGCGACCACTATCGTATCAACGACCTATCGCCAATCATCTGATGATGTGTTCCGGTTCGATGGCATGAAAGCCAGCTCTCTCCCTATTCCCTTCTCCCTAATAACAAAAATTATAATAATATTATTATAAAAAAATATTAGTACAGTGTACTAATACTGTAGTAGGTACAGTGTACTTTTGTATTTTCTCTAATAAATACGTAATAAATTGGTGTAAATAAAAATATACCGCAAAATCTCCGCCAAGTAGGTACAACATTTCTAATAAAAATTCAAGGCGTCGAATAAGAATGGCAAATTGTGTCGGATAAAGCTTATATAGAAAAATAGATGTAATTTGCAAGGCTCTACGTAAATAATTGTGTACTTAAGCTACGCCTCAAGCGTTTGCTGTAGCGACTTAACACAAATAACAATTACTTTATTTTATTATATTTTCTTTCATCAAAATAGAATCTTAATATAGTACGTATGTTAAACATAAATATTGTTAAGCGCCTACTATGAAACCATGAGCCAATTCGCTAATCCGCAAAAAACATTAAAATTTAGTAACCGACTATTATAATACATGTTCCTGTTTTAGTTTTTCTGTTTGAACTCTGACGTGTAAAACGTGCCACTTACAAAATAGCACTGGTTATGGGCTTGATTCCCTCTCGAGGAGAGGGAATTTAATGTTTCCATTTTCTTAGCTCTGGTGTTGTGCAAGGCGCGGCGTTAAGTTCCGCCACTTAACACACAACGACGACAAATGAGAAACGGATTGTCTTAACACTAAGATCCCTCTGTCTACCCTTTTTTTGTCGTTGGGAAATGCAGTTTACGCAGGCCTTTCAGCAGGCAGAATTGCCTTATGTACGGATTATACTGTAGGTCTCATCGACAAGTCCGATACTACCTACTAAAACCGCGGAAATCCTCTCCACCTCCATGAGACGTCGCAGGTTCGCTCGCGCATTCTGCTACGACGCCTCTGTGGACATCCCGCCTATTGCGGGCCACCGTAGTCTTCAGGGTGCTCCGGGGTTTCTTCAAGAGCACCCGCAGCCTTGATAACTTGCAGGAGAATCACCCTGACCCTCCCGCAGTAGCTCCTCTAAGGTTGGAGGAGGAGTTGAAGACGTGCACTGTGTCTATCCTGCTGTGTGCGGGATATAGCGCGAAGCTAAAAAAAAACAAATTTCAATATAATGTGGAATACGGAAAAAATTTTATCTTGCATGTGCGTCCAAGTCTATATATTTTTTTATACTAAGGTCAAGCAAACGAGCGTTCAGGTCACTTATTGAACACCGATGCCTATGACCTCATATAACAACAGAGGAGTTATAGGGGCGTCGATGGTTGTCTATAGTTGTGTGGCACGAAAGAAAATTCTTACGAAACCGCATAATAGTAGAGTGCTATATATCCAGATAGTGAGAACGGCATTTAATTATAAAACGTACTGTACTTTAAAAAATTGAGCGGCAGGAATCAGGTCAAACAGTTCCTCAAAACACTTTCCTTTATAAATAATGTAGAGAAAGCATTATGAGGAAAAATCTCTTTCGAATATTATTAAGCCTCTGAAAATTCGAATGGCGTTACGTTTTGTGAGATTAAATAATTCAAGCTGACACTGGGTGGCACCAGCCTAAAGATGAGAACAGCACCTACTCTATATGAGGTAGAACCTGGGACATATGTAATGGTAATTTGTAAGCTATGAGGCTTGAAAAAAGTTAAGGCACTACTTTTAACTTAAAAGTTTTAAACTTTTTTTTTTTTTTTTAGATACATATTTCATGAATCATGACTTCATGAATTATCATGACATGACTAATCATTTTTTATTTACACGGTAATCACTACCACTAATTTTTATAGTTGGCAACTTTACCTCACAAAATCGCAGTGACAACCATTTTGAAGTATCATTGTCTGAATCTGATTGTTGTCGTTATAATTTGTGTTTTAAGTTGTGAAATTAATAATGGGTTTGGCTACAGTAATAGAAAATGAAGCCCACTTTCAATCTGAAATGGCTAATGCAGGAACAAAATTAGTTGTTGTGGATTTTACAGCTACTTGGTGAGTATAACCTGACGTGGTTCAAATTCGATAGTCATCATTAGAGCTTCATAAGAAATTGTTAAACACTTTTGTTGATTTAAGGTGTCCTCCATGCCAAAGAATAGCTCCTTTTTTTGAGCAACTACCAGCCAAATTTCCTAGGGCGGTTTTTCTCAAAGTGGATGTAGACAGATGCGCAGAAACTGCAAGCGCACAAGGCATAAGTGCAATGCCTACGTTCATATTTTACAAGAATCGAGTAAGTAATATATATTTTTGTACGGTTTATATTAGGAAGGAAATATTTATTCAATTTGAAAATTCTAAATTCCGCACGGCATTCTAATTTTCTTCTTCTTTATAGACTAGGATTGACAGGCTACAAGGCGCAGACCCTACATCACTTGAAAATAAAGTGCGACATTATTATGGAAATGATGAATCATGTGAAGAGGATAATGCTGTTGCTGGACATGTATGTTTTACTTTGATCACAAATTCTAGATCCTTCTTTATGTATAAACTTTATAATTCTATAATAATATTTCTTTTTAGATGGATTTGGGAACATTCATTGTGAAAAATGAATGTGAATGCTTAAATGAAGCAGATGACCATCCACTTGCTCATGCTCTTACAAGTGGAGGAGGATTCCTTGCTAGTAGTTGTGATGAACAGCTTATTATCAATATATCTTTCAATCAAGTAAGAATGAATCTTGATTTTTCTATGATTAAATAATTAAAGAAAGTAAACCTATTTTTTCAATTTGTTATTTAATTAGCATATTAAGATTTGTTATAATTTAAACATTGCAGGTTGTAAAAATACATTCTCTGAAAATTAAAGGACCAAATGACATGGGTCCTAAAGTAGTAAAAATTTTTATCAATCAACCAAGAACACTTGACTTTGACCAAGCAGCTGGTAATGCTTCAGTGCAAGAATTGGAGTAAGTTATTTTTCACATATGTATATATCTCTTACATCTTACTATGAGAAGGATAAAACATTGCTTATCAGTTATTATGACCAAATTATCTTCAATCAACATAAGTAACATGCATTTTTCCTACATATTATTTTTTACACATACAAAAATTAATTACAAATAGTGTAGATATTATTGAAGTGCAAGGTGACAGCATTTAGCTGCAAACAATGATTATGGGTTGAACCTGGTTCAAAATGATAGTGAAGTACATTTTGGCACTAGGTACCCATCTTGGCAGAATTTTTTTTTAACATAGTGTAGTTATAAATCTTAAAATGTATACTATATAGTATTAATATTTTCAGGTTGTCTCCAAGTGACTTAGAGGGGAATCCAATTCCTCTGAAGTTTGTCAAATTCCAGAGTGTTCAAAACATTCAATTGTTTATTAAGGACAACCAATCTGGTGGAGAGGTGACTCAGATTGACCACCTTGCTTTCTATGGTTCACCTATCTCTACCACAAATATGGGAGAATTCAAAAGGGTTGCTGGCAAAAAGGGTGAAAGTCACTAGCCCAGACTTTTGCAGTGTTGTCAGTAAATTCTTGATTTTGAAGCACTAAAGTTGTTTTTTATTTAGAGAAATAAAATTTCTTTATTTATTTTCTTGATAAGCTTGCTTCAGAATCAAATAAACTTATGACATCTCACTGCAAAACAAAGTGAAAGACTACTATTGAAGTGGTAGTTTAAGTGAAATTAAGTTCATGTTTAGATCTAAACATACTCTGTAATATAACATAAATAATATTGTGTGAAAGTTAGCTGTCTTAAATATACTGTGTCACACTTGTCTGTATGTATTTAAACTTGTGTAATAATGGTGTTTAGTGTACAACATATGTAACTGATTGAAAAATTTGTATATTCAATAAAATAAACATGTAGTATCTTAATTTTTTTATTTATTAAAATCAGTCCTGCTTCAATTCATATATTTGTATATAAGCTTCTGTGAGAGTTATCATTTGTGGCAAAATGCTTGTTACATGAAGATCTTGCATTTCATACCTAAAAAGAAATTAAAACTATGTTAATACTATAAAATTTGTTAAAGCATTAGAAGTTTCTAAAAACCCATGTTTTTATTATCATACCATTGTTGTGTAGGAGTATGTAACACATGTGCTCTGTATGTTCCCTTCTCAGGAGTACCATCATGTACAATGTTTCCAACTAACTCATAAGTTGTTTTACCATTATGTTTTGCTTTCACTTCTGGTGTCAGAATATCACCAAAATCAACATTTCTGAAAGTTATTGAAATTTTCAATGTAAAGTTGGTTAGTCAAATTTTTAACTAACCAAATTGTTAAGTTGGTTAGTTAAGTTTTGTTAAATTGTTTCTACCTTTTATGTCAAGAATTCTTTGTATGGTTTGTAGATTTTTACACAATGTTATCAAGTAAATGCCTAAGTGCACCCATAGAATTGACTGATTAAAATATCTTGGTAATAAAAACTTACTTTACTGGAAAATTCACAACAGTTGGATTTTTTTCCACAAAAAAAGTATTTTTTGTAAACCGTTTGATATACAGTATTAAATATGGTGGCAGTTGAGTAATTTCGAATCTTTTCATAAAGTTCTCCTTGTAAGTTTTATATTCTTTAGCACTTTGGCCATTAAACTTTGACAACAGTTGATATAAGTTAACCTGCAAAATAATCATATAAAGTGTAGTTTAACAAAATATAATCAATATCAATTATATTTTAATCATTTTTTAGAAATGATGTAGTAGTTACCTGAGGTATAATATTTTCGCGAAATTCATCAGTAAATAATGGTGTTGGGGGTAGGTCACAAGTCAAATAAAGAAATGGAGACTCGGTTATCATTTCACTGTACTCTTCACTACTTAAATCCACTTTTGCTGCATCATCTGCATCTGGAGGTGGTAATTTCCTACAAAAATGAAATTAATGTCTTCACAATAGGATATTAAACACAAATATATAATTATAACATAACTGAAACACTACACACAGTTAAAACTACTGTGTGTAGGAAGCTGGAATTTGGCATGTATGTATTTTCTTAGTAGAAAGGTTAAATAATTGGCATTATTTAAGGATTTCTCGAAATTCCTACAAGAATAGGTCTAATTAATATTATTACATTTCAATATCCATGCAACCATAGTTGTAGGCAAAAACTAATAATAAAAGGAAATTTTATTTTATAAAGTTAACAAATTTCTTCCTACCTTGTATATATCCTCATATGCCCTAGGAAGGATTTGTATATTATAGAACTGTTTGGCTTTTTTGTACCATTGAGCGCCATATGCAATGAATTTAAGAACCATGAGAGAAAATCAATTGGGTCACCTAGAACAATGTTAAAATTTTTTAAAAGAATTTTAATTAATCTCTTTATTAATAAACATAAATCTTATAATAAATTTTGCTCAAGTCGGTACTTACTTTGTTTTATAAATTGAAATCTTTTCTTGGACCACAACACAACTGCCTGAAGCATCTCATGAGGAGAAACATGAGCTTTAAAAGCTCTTGGATTCCATAGCTTCCTTATTAACTCACCAAACCTCTGAACTAATAAGAATGATGAATCTCCTGGAGGTCTTTTGACTTCTGCATAGTTTTCTTCTCTCAAGAAGTAATTACGAAGAGGTCTTACTTGTGACAAACACTGAAATTAAGATACTAAATCAATTTAGTAATAATTTGCCAAATTCTTATAACATGTTTATTTTATAAAACGTAAATTTACTTACTTGTAATATAACATTACAATAATCATTAGCTTTTATGTTGTTAAGTCCAACAATTCCTGGCATATACATAGTACCATCAATGGCTCTCGACATTTTTGTATTCTCATCTAATTGTTTAATTTGTTCTGATGTAAAAATTGGATTCAGAACATATTTAATATCATTTAACGAAGAATCTGCAATAATTATTATTCATATTATCACAATTACATAAATGAACCAAGTAAGTGTATCAACTGTATATAATAAACTTACCAATTACTTCATAGTTGTCTGGCAAACAATAAAATTTCAGTGTGTGTAAATTAAGAAAGACATGATGTCCTTCAGCAACTGAATGTGTGTAAGCATGAGTGTTTGTACCTCGACCCTAAAACAAAATATTTTTAAGTATAAACTTAAGAAGTATGAACTTCAGATATTGCTTTACATGAATACAATATAAGAACCAAAAATAATACCTGAAAGTATTTGCCACACACTAAACATGCATAAACATTGATTCTTGTCAGAGAAACTGAACATAGCTTTTCAAAATCAAAATCTAAAACGTGCCGATTAATTGTATCCAAGTACGGACACTGAATGAGAATTTTCGCTGCAGGTCCTGTAAATAAAATGATAACATTAATTTATCCACTTTTCAAAAGAAAAATGTAAAAAGATAGGTTATACGCTTACTTGATGAACCATTTCCATTTTCTTCATTAATTTTACGTTTTCTATTCACTTCACTACTCATTGTAGCTCGATTTTAAATTTTATATTTATTTGAACTGTGGAATAAAGCTTAAATTAATTGTAAAATAAACAAAATCCAAGGCAGGTAGTTTACGTTTATATTTGTAAATTATCACATTGTCTATGCCTTCAGTCTTGTTGTTCCAATTTACGTAAAGATGAGGCGAATTCCCGTTTTTTCTTAAATTTAATATTAATAATTACATTACATTTTACAAACAATGGATTTAAAGAGAGATTTTGCTTTCTTTATCTATAATATATCTATATATAATAATCATTTTATCCATTGTATAATGTATTTGTAACTTTGTTTATAAGGGCTAATCTTGAACCGATCATAAAAATTCTTTCACAATCGGAAAACTACACTATTAAGGAGTAACATAGGCTATATTTTGTTATGGTTAAACAGGATGTTCAGAGAATCCTAAAGGGAGCTCAACTAGTGGATTTCTATCCGCCGCAGATCATACAGCGAAGCCGCGAGCAGGTCGCTAGTCATCTTCACACTTGTGCTCTTGGATTCACTTACGATTTATGCCTATTACCAATAATCGATTCTAATCCAAAAACTGTAACCTTGATCTAGCATTAATTTTTTTGAGTAAATCAATTTATTGACTAAAGTTAAGGTTCAATATTAGTGTCTGACCGAAGGTTCGATTTCGGTTTCGGTTTCAGCAAGTTTCGGCAAAAGAATGTGGTTTCGGTTTCAGCAAAAAAGCTGCCGAACCTTCAGCAATGCCGAAACTCTGTACTCATGAATTTTCACACGTCATTTAGCTACATTTGAGTGTTTTTATAACTTGTGTACTTAATCTCAAGATATGGTAAACGATTTTAATGAGTTATAAATGTATGCCAAGAATAATATGTGTGACACTGTGTGAATAACACTGTGTCACTGACACTGTGCTTATTCTCGTAAGTGTGGCTTCTTTCAGGGGCTGACTATTAATTTTGGAGGACTAGTTATTATATTGGAGGCCATCCTAATAAATTGCTATTTAAATAACTATATAATTGTTACATAGGATTTCTATACAATTGTTATACAGAATATAGTCAATAATTAAATATCAATAAATCTTATCACAAACTAGTACATAAATTTACCTGCAAGAAAGACATAGTTAAGTAAAAAAAATATTATGGCAATAAAATACCAATTTACCAAATGCTTATCCTTATTGGGGACCGAGGGTCTTGATAACTCACAGGTTTCTGCGCTACAGCTCAAAAAGCCTCTATGTAAATCCACCCTAGGTGTTTGGGCAAAGAGAACTGGCGTATACCTGTAGTACTTACTAGCTTTTTATTATTTCTAAAAAGGTGCCAAACGAATAGAACGACCATCTATCTAATCATAAGAGCGAAGGTAATGTTTGCTCATGGACATCTACAACATTAGAGGAATTGTGGATGTGTTGCCGGCCTTGAGGGTGAAGAAAAGACAAGGATGGGTAGAGAGAGTTGGCTTACATGTCATCGAACCGGCATACATTATGACATATTTGGTGGTTCATTTTTGACGTAATAATGGTCACGAGCTATTTGAATATTGACGCAGACAAGTAGCTAAGATTATGTGTATATATTAAAAGCTGCTCTTGGATACGGCATTTTGTGTACATGAAGAGGACTTGCTATGCCTTACTGTCGTGGGATCAATCGATTATCATAGTTGGCAATTGATCTGATATACCTAGTATTACTAAATCCTTTTAGTGCGCTGTGCTCATCATGGACATCGAATATCTACATGATAATAATCTTGCGCAGACAATAAAAAAAACAATATTAAAACTTAACCTACTACTACCAGCGAATTTGAAAAGGCCAATGGTGGGTTTGAAAATTAGTAGAAAATATTTTTCCATATTTTTTTTATATTTTTTTAGCGCTCACTCAACACGCAACGTCTCCATTTTGGGCGGAAAGTGGTGAACGGAATGTCTTGACTCTAGTTTATGTCTGACTACCCTGCTAGCGGAGCGTGAAACTATAAAAATGTATAGGATTAAATATAATTGAGAAGGAAAAAAAATACTGTAATAAATTCCATATGATCACAATACAACGTTAAAAATGTACTATTTTTTACTTATTATTCTAATTTTATGACGTCATCAGCAGTTTTGGTTTCGGTTTCGGCTGTTTCCTGTTATAGCGTATACATAAAGCGATAAAATAGTACTTTCTGTATCTTTTTTTAATATTATATAAAATAAATCACAATTTCTACGATAAAATGACATATTACGAAACTTTTTATTTATTTAAATTTTACTTCACTGATACAATACAATTTCAATGTTTTGTATCTACATCTAGATAGGAGGGAATAAAGAAAGTTATAAATATTTTCTCTTACTGAGTATAGATACCTATCTCATTAGAAAAATACATGTTAAAATATGTCCTTAAAGGCTGAACCTTAATATTTCATTTATTTTACAACATCAATTTTTAATAGATGATTTTTAACAATGTTACATATTAATATAATTAAATTGGCTCTAAACTTTAAGCCAAAGCTTTGGTTATAAGTAAAAAAAAAACATCTTGACTATGGTTGTTAAATTTGACAATTTGCAATTCACGAGAGGCCATTCTCGAAAATGGCCGCTTCGGGAGGTAATATTGAATGGTCAACTACTGTTAAACCGATTTTAACTGCCCTTTACGGCCCATTTTTTGATAAAAATGATGCCGTGGAAATCATTCAAGCAATTTTAAAAAGGTTTGTAGCCCTCAAAATTTAGTTACTACACCTAAAGTCCATCTAGTCCTCTTTGTATTAATCATCATTTATTTATTTATAATCTGATCATAATATTTTTTACCACTACATAGATACACTTGTTACCGAATTGTTATTTCCCTAGTATATCATTACAACGTATTGTAATTAGTCACTAAACATACATATTAATATTTTTATATCTTTCTTTTTAATGTCTTTAAATTAATGAAAAAAAAGTATGTAGTAAGAATTGTTATTGAAACCATTAATTATCACTTTATACTAAAAATAATAAATACTATTATTACAAAAACAAAACTCTTTGATTTATTTGTTTTATATTTTTACAGTGAAAATGAGTTCCAGAACCATGACTATGCCTATGATTTATTCTATTCCTGCTTTGCCTGTCTTTCGGCACATTTTATCAGCGTTAATGCCAATAATCGTAAGTAGATTTCTAACACATGCCTAAAAAAATTTCCAATTACCTACATTTTTTAAATATTTCACCTAAATTTATTTATGTTGTGCAATTTTACTGTAACTTGTGTGATTATATAAATGTATGCCTAATTAGGTATAACATTACGATTTATATTTTTACAACAATTTAATTTTTATAAATTTTATTTTATAATTCTTGTCTTTTAAGTAAAATCTATTTAAAACTTAATGAAAAAGATGAAATTACAATCTTAAATCATTAGGAAATATTTAAAATCTCTTATATGTTAATCAAATATATATAAAAATTTAAAATTAAGCTTCATATTATATATTAATCTGCTATTTTTCTATAGTGCCAGTTGAACAACTTAATACTGCTAGAGATGCATTCAGGATTATCCTACGACAAATACTTAAAAAGCTCTCTGAAGCCGGATTGAGCTATGATGAAAATACAAATGCTTCTGCTCCTAATATATCAGTGAAGCAGGTAATTTATCATATAATTAATACAATGTCGAAAGTGAAAATTACTTTAAGGGCTTCTTATCAGAATCTTATCAGAAATACTCAATAATTAACTGTAAATGTATATAAACGATATATGTGGGGAACGGAGTGTCTTAACACTAGGTTCCCTCTGCCTACCTGCTGTGTGCGGGATACAGTGTGAAGCTATATAAACAACAAAATGTATATAATATTTTCCATATTTAAAATTTATTTATTTTAAATATTTAGTAATGTGAGTTATTTTATGATGGACATATTAAATAAATTGTTTTTTTCTTTTCAGCTTCTTTTGCCTATAGTTGGATTATGTGGCATTGAAGGAGGGGGCCTTCCACAATCTGATCTTGTTATACTGACTTCACTATTGAAAAGTGCAAAACTTCCTGCTCATGTTAATGTACCAGGTAAAGTTTTAAATTATATAATTTTAAAATATTTTCAAATATATAATAAATTAGAACACTAACTATTATAATAAATAATATTTCAGATCAACAAAATACTAAATCCTCTGTTATTCCAAGTCCAATAACATCACTTGCGTCTCAAACTACAACTACAGAGAAACAGCCACCATCCAATGCTCAGAGGAGGTCAGATGTCTTATTGGAACAACTTACTATGCCTTTAAAAAACACAGGGACAACTGTAACTCAGAGCCAACCAGCTGTGCTCATGTCCCCTGGAAGCAAAGAGAGCTTGGACAATACTAAAGATGGGAGTGCTTCCCAACAGCCTTCTGTAGATGTTAAGGTTTGTGAAAATTGTCAATTTTGTTTTGACTAACATTATAAGCAATATATAATTAATTATCTTTCAAAATAATATAATTTAATAATAATTATATATGTGATTATAATTCGTATTGAACGGCGGAACATAACGCCGTGCTTTGTTTTAGGTACCAGATTGGATAATTGAAAATCCATACTTATTTATAAATAAGAATGTCTGTCTGTTTGTCTGTCAGGTTTTCATGGTTATTCTACCACTCCAATTTGGACGAAATTTAAAATGAGTTGTAAAAATTACTGGGTTAAACATAGGCTACTTATTACCTCTAAAGGGTTGAATAGTAGAGAATGAAAGTTTATATGAAAAATGTACACTGCTAGACAAACAAATTGTGGAATAAATAGACTTGATAATCCAAGTTTAAACATAGGCTACTTTATTTTTTAAAATCCTGCCCCTGAGGGTTACAATATAATGAAATGGCTATGTAGGTAAGACGGATGAACTGCCTCCGGGCCACTAGTAATTCAAATATAATAATTCATCCGAGTGGGATTCATATCCTCAACCAATTGTGTTTACGGTTGTTCCATTGTACTACAATTGCCTTTTATTTAATTGTAACCTTACAATATAATTTTACATCCAGTTCCAATTTTATGATGCAGTCTTTATATTGAAATCTATGTATAACTATGGCTTATATATTTAAAAAAATATAAAATAGTGCATTATATTTTTCAGATTATTTTATTATATTATTTTTGCAGAAATGGGTGGCTTCAACATGTGCATCTCTTCTCATGGAGTTAAGAGCAGGTTCAGTGGTATTGAAGGTATGCTCCTCATTGCCTTGCCTGCAACGCTACCTCAACCGCTGGGACAATGCAAAAGAGAGTGCCTTGGCACCTCAGTTTAATGCTGATATTTCACTGTGAGTATTTAACCAAAAAAATAATATGATAATAATTTTCTTGATTTATATAGCAAAAATTGCTTTATTTAATTTTGATATTATATTAAATTGACATATTGTTTAAACTCTTAAGTATATTTACTAGTTTGAAGTAGTCTCACAACTAATTTAAAGAAAATTATGTGAAATAAAATGCCTTTTAATTGCTAATTCTTTTAATATTTTAGAACAATGTATGCTGAGGAAAATTAATACTGTGTCATTCTGTTCTATACTTTCCATCTAAAATCAATACAGTGTGTTGAATGGTGAATCTTTGGTCTTTTGAGAGCAAAGAAATTAAATTATTGCCATAATAAAACTCCTAACTAATTAGGAAACCCTAAACCTAACCCTAAGGTTTGAACCCCCTTACCTACATTTACAGTCAACTGCTCTTCCACTGCTCAATGATATAATCTCATGACTTACTACAATTGGTTTATTTTCCTTTCAGGCTTCATTTCCTAGTAAATGAAGTTCACGTGTGTCGCCTGGCGCTCTCTCTACCATGCTTGGAGCCATTCACACCAGAACGAATTGCTGCGCTCAGCGACGTCGCCACAGCTTGGCTACTCTGCTGTGCTACTGCTCAGGTATAATATATATTTTTTTTAGCTTCACGCTGTATCCCGTACATCTAGTGTTAAGACACTCCGTTCCCCACTTTCCGCCGAATTCGGATCGGTGGATCTTGTATTGATGCTAATGCGCTGATAAATTATTAAAAAAAATCCCTTCCGCGTCAAAATGTGCGTTTGTTTGTGTTTATTTCTGTCTATATCAATATAAACGTATATAATCTGCTAAAACTCGTTACAGACGTACAGAAAGCACGCTTATCGAATACATATATTGTCAGCGTGTATATAAATGATGTGTGGAAGGATAAGGGCCCTTACACACATTGCAATGAAAAATTTACAGTTGATTGAATTGAGCAGCCAATTATACTTAAATATTCATACTGAAAATTAACCCACGATTATAAAATATAAATTTGCAAGTATGTCAATTTTTTGGTATATTTGTTTTATAATATAATTTATTTCAAAGGCTTCCCTCCACCCAAAAGATGAAGACAGCGAGCAGCAGACAGCAACACTTGTGGAAAGTGCACTCAGTCTATACAATACTGTTGGAGAAACATTCAAACAGTCTACCCGCGCTGGTGGTTACGTAAGTTAAGATATTATATTATTATGTTATATTGTTATTTTAGAAGAGTTATTATTTACGTACTATCATTAAAAATTGATAATCAAAAATGTAGTTTTCTAGGCAGACGTTTAGTAGTTTAGTCTGTGAAATTTAATTTGCTTGTGATTTTTAGATTGTACTTTATTGACTAAAAATAAATTCTAATGCAATAAGTACTAGAATTTATTTTAATTAAAAAAAAAATACATGCAATTCCATTATCGAATCTTTTCACGCATTGTACAGTCATTAGTTATTAGATATTATTTGTAATTTTGTATTTGTCTTTAAATATAACTTTGATATTTTCGTGATATGATTGTGTAAGTCAGTCAGTCTGATCGCTACGAGATGATTGGTGGTTTGATTCTCACTCAGAGTAAATGATGTGTATAAACAAATATTTGCATTCTCTAGAACTGATTAGGTAAAACAAAGTTTTACGCTTATTAAGTTATTATATGTCTCTCTTACACAATTTTTGACAGGTATACCAAAACCACCTCATGATCGGTGCTTGGGTGCTCCTCTGTGGTTTGCACCACGCCCTGGCTGGCGCGCCAGGACCCACTGCTTCTAAAAGCCCAGCTAAAGTACCTTCTCGCCCATACAATCTTACTAAAATGTGAGTATATTTAATTTTTATCTAGGATTCGGTGGAAAGTGGGGAACGGAGTGTCATAACACTAGGTTCCGTCTGCCTACCTTGCTATATGCGGGATACAGCGTAAAGCAAAATAAAAGGAACATACATCTATCTTAGTGGATATCTATCTTGGAATATTTATCTATTACATCTATCTGAGGTCACTTATACTAATAAGAGGATACTCCACACAGGCAACAAGGTCTCTCTGTGGTATGGGTGGCGTTAGGCGGTCGGTGCCTAGCGTGGACAGGCGCTTTACTATCAGATGCGCGTCTTGAAGCGCTCAGCGTGGCAAGTCCGTCTGCTACGTCTGAAACACCTGCGCCGTTGCATATACTTGCACACCATACTGCACATCAGAGGGAACTGCGGCTTGTGTCTGCTGCGCCTTTGCATCAGGTAAATTATTCATTTTTTTTGTATTAAAGTTTATGTTTTCTAGTTTGTTTGAATAATTTTAGAGGAAGAGAACCCTGAATACATACTGTATTGACCAGACCATATTTCCCATATAGACCACAACGCTGAGTACATACTGTATTCAGCATTCTGTTAAGACAAAGTTTGGCTTTGAGTTTCGCTATTCTTGTGTCTCGATCCGGTTTTATTTATAAATTTTCTAAGGAAAAAGATAGAAATGAGCTAAAATATTGATAAACAGATTAAATTGGTCAAGCCAATAGAATTTATTTTAGAATTAAAATTTTCTGAGAATTGTAGTTGTAGTTATATTAATAGGCTTTATACAAATAATACTTTAAAAAAAAAATTGAACGATTATTTTTTGTTATCAGTTATTAGTATCGTTGGGCGTGGTGTGCTACCGCAAAGCGACCAACTTGAAGCGTGCAGTGGTACAGAAGCAGCATCAGGACGCAGATGCCGATCGCTCCGACTCTACTGTTTACTTCCAGGACATGATACTGTGCTCGGAGGACTCTGAGACAGATGACGGTATGTTCGTTTTTGTTTTATTTTATATTATTATGTAAAGAAAAGAAACGCCTTTTATGATAACTATGCAGAGGAGAATGAAGTCTTGACACTAGCTCATAAAGAAAAAGCGTGAGGTGTGCTTTTTATAAAGAAAAAGTGGAGAAAACAAATATTTTTCATAATAATTTATTATATTTTTATAATAATTTAGTAAATATTTTTGATCTACATGTTTGTACGTACACTTTGCTTAGGTAACGAGTATTTTACGTATAACCGAGGCTTTTAGTATGAGTAAAATTTTATTGGAGCATGTAGACGCAAGTAAAATTATAAATAAAAATCTACAACTATAGAAGTTGAATGGTATATCACAATGTATAAGACTTAAATACTAGTCTATAATGATTCTTAACATTAATGTGGTCAGTGATGGCCCAGTGACACAAGCGTGTGACTGTAAACGACTGGTTGTGGGTTCGATTCCCACTCGAGGAGTGAAAATTATATTTCCATTTTCTTTGCTCTGGTGTCGAGGTAAAGCGCGCAAGCCTCCGAATTCGGCGGAAAGTGGGGAACGGAGTGTCTTAACACTAGGTTCCCTCTGCCTACCCTGCTGTGTGCGGGATACAGCGTGAAGCTAAAAAAAAAATATTAATGTAAAATTGTTTCATAGAAGACAGCGAACCCCTCCTTGGTCTTTGGTTCGAATCTACCCTCGTGGCTCCCGATGCTCTGGACAGCGGCCTCACTCGCGCCGGAATCAATGATAACGACAACTCCAACGAAACTAATACGCGGCCTCAACAAGCCATTGTGCCGGACAAGGCTGAACCTTATTCGGTAAGTACTTGAATTGTTTTTCAAATAAGTTTTATGACACTCTTTTACTCATCTTTCCGCCTAAAATGAGATTTAAAGTGCCTGAAGTACGTGTTGAGTCACTAAAATTAGTATCGTGTTTTAGTCTTAACAGAGAAAATGGAACTGATTAAAATATAATCGTTCCCACGAGTTAGAATCTAATCCACAACCTATACTGTTTTCAGTCAAAGACTGTCCACTGTGCCACGATGGCCTCGTTTTTTGCTAACAGAATTACGAATTTTATTAATTTTATTTTCAAATAAAATAGCGTCATCATTGTCTATATTTCCAGTTATAACTTTTACTATAGAACCTAATTTTTTTGAACCTAATTTATAATACCATGCTTAACTCTAGAAATAGGAATAATAAACATTAACTTTTTATTAATTAAATGTAACTTATATCTATTTGATCCCTATACGTTTTTTGAATTTTGGAGAGAATTTAAAAGAATTGGAGAGTTAAATCTTATGTGTAAATTGATTTAATATTTAACAATTATTTTTATTATTTAATACATTTTAATTATTTTACTTTCAGTACATAACACTAGCAACAGAGGTATTTAATCTCTTAACAGAAGAAATTATTGGTGAAGGTGTTGAAAGGCTTGGGCCCAACGCCCTTCAGTTACACGAGGCTCACCAAGCGTTGTTGGTCGCCCTTGCTAAGGATCTGGATAGAGAGACGGCTAGGACTGATACTGGTATGTGCGCAATTTTGTATAATATGGTAAAATATTGTGCTAATATTTTAACTAACAATACATATATACATATACATATACTGGGCGTTGAACCATTAACTATCGCGACATTGCCTTTGTCGCGCGGCGTTAAGTTCTGCCACTTAACACGCAAACCTCTGAATTCGGCGGAAAGTGGGGAACAAAGTGTCTTAACACTAGGTTCCCTCTGCCTACCCTGCTGTGTGCGGGATATAGCGTGAAGCCTTTGTCGACTATTCTCGTAGCTTTAATTTAGAATTTACATAAAGCAGATTAAAGACAATTTGTGCGTATTTTGAAATTATTTTTTTATTTTATTTTAGGCACAATATCGCCGTGTTTTGGTACTCGTCTTGGTTCGTTGTACGCAGCGTTCAGTTCAGCGTTAGTGCGGTACTTGCATAACCTACAGCCAGTGTTGCAACAACAACTGGTGTCCACTGGATCTGAAAGAAATAATATGACACCATTACATGTAAGATTTTTATTACGAGCTAAGAAAGATTAAAAATTTATTTAGTATAATAACAACTAAAATTGTATCGATAATATTCGATTTATTATTGAAATAAGGATAGTCTTTTTAAATAGTTTTACGGTTTATCCCACATATCATGGTAGAAAAAGATAAGTTAGTTTCAAACTCCGTCTGCTGCTTTCCTCCCGAATTTTAGACATTTTGAATAGTGGAACTAAACGCCGCACTTGGGTCTTACCAAAACATGACAATAATTAATTTATTATCATTCTACCGAGTGAAAATCGAACCCACAGCCGTTGTGATTATAAATCAGACCCTCCCACAGCACCACAGTGGTCTTAAAAGCTTAAGAATTTATATATCTTATTATTTTTCTTAGGTTGGACCTCGTGTAGCTAAACTTCTAGGTGGAATGGTACTTAGCAAGGCGGCGGCTGATCGCGAAAATAGCATCCTCGTTATGTGGCACAAAATTGTTAATACACTGCAGGAGTGTGCACTACAAAGTCAACCTAGCCAGGATCATGATTATGAAGGTACATGAATGATAAATTAAAATTGTATTTATCCCGAATATGTCTATATATATGCTCAGATCTACAAAACTACGCAACGCTTTTAATAGATAAAATGATTCAAAAGGAAGGTTTATATATACATGCATAATATAGTAGAGAAACTGATAATTTCAGAGGTTTCTAATGTGATGTCGGCGCGGCGGCGCGTGCCTATAGTGAAATAACTGTGTAGTTAACGTAGGCGAAGCGGCGAGCGGGCCACTAGCTGTTAATAAATACAATAAATATGATAATATGACAAATGCCTAATTTATTTTCAAGTTAATTACACTATATTTTTGTTTGCAGATTTGAATGTAGAACATGCACAGCTTTTGGTATATTTATTCCATTCCTTGACACTGATGCAGAAGAAGTCTGTCCTGCTAACCACTTCTAATGCAATAATTAAAGTAAGTACTGATTATTTATAAGGGATTTTTAAAAATTATAAGTTACAGTTGATATAAATTTGACCTATTATTTTTAATTAGTGATTCACCGTTTTCTTCAATAAAAAATACTGTATATGTATATTTAATACTATATGAGAGAAAAAAATTATATCTAAGACACATTTGATATTTCTGGTTTTGTTTTCAACATTTTGTTCAATTTTTTAATAGTAACAACTGGAATAAATCTCAGACAGGAGGAGCTGTCTAATACCTTTCCTGCCTTACATATTTCTTAAAAATAGTACTACTAAATTACAATTATTATATATCTTTGCAGGTAGTGGAAACACTGGGAATTAGCGATAGAAAGCGTGCCATGAATTTGGCGCCACATCAGCTCATGTTGACCACCAGACTAATGTTGTTGCTTGAATATCTTATGAAACACTTATATGACGCTCCACAGTGCTTATTACAACAGGTAAGTAATTTTGTTATTTTTTAATTTGTTGATATTTTTATTATTTAAGTAGAAAAAATATTGTTATCAAGTATTATATAAAGGACATAGAAAGTGGGGAAGCGTCTGCCTATAAATGCGATTGTGTTAATTCATGAAAAACGTAACTTATGATTGACCATGGATCTTCAACAATTTTAATTCCAGATTGGCAGCCCAAATCATGCCAGTAGATTAGCTTTGAAAACTTAACATATAGACCAAGAGACTTTCTCATTTATAATATCTATATGGATTTATATTTGTTTTAAATAAATATATTTTTAATATTGTTTTACATTTTTCCTTAGATTGAATGGAACCTGGTAATATCACCTGGTCTAGCCCAGCCGTCCTCAGAAGCAAATAACGCTGGTATGAAAACTACCACCGACGACGGGCAATTGAAATCTCGTATTTACTGCCAAGTGCCGCTTATCGAATCGTCTTATAAACCTTCTCATAGATCGTCGCAAGATGACTCGTCCATGCGACCGAAGTTCTATGCACTGACTAATGCTGAGATAAATAACCAAGTATGAATTGATTTTTTTTTTATTTTTTAAATTTATAATTACATTTTCATTTTGTTGTATTAATTTTGAGTAAAAAAATTATATATACATATATATATATATATATATATATATATATATATATATATATATATATATATATATATATATATATATATATATATATATATATATATATATATATATATATAATTTTTTCATGGTCTTTAAATTGTTTTTATATTATGTGTGATCATTGCGATCATCCTGCCGAAGTGAGGCAGTGTCTGACTGTAAGCACTGGTTGGGGGTTCAATACCCACTCGGAGATTTATTGTATTTTAATTAAATTAATATTGCCACTTTGGTACCTAAGACAGAGCCGCAGTACCAAGTTCAGCCATTCTACTCAATGTGTTAGATATGGGCGTATAATAAAATACATAGTATAGAGGTATGTGTAAATATAAAATTTATTTCGGATTTTCTAATAAATGTTTAATTTACAGGAAAACCCTAAACTAGACGGGCTAGCCTGCAACTTCGTGTTAGGAACGCCACACAAACTGAAATACCCATTATTGTTAGACGCCTTGCTATCACTATTGAATTCAGCGTGTTTGTGCGACAATCCTCAGTATCACAACTCACTACCAGCTCTGGCTGCAGCGAATTATTGTTTCCAGACTGCTTGGAGGTACGCTTTTGATTTTATGTATAAATAATATCTTTGAAATCTGTAACTTTAAGATATATTTTTTAATTATGTGAGTATAGGTTTGTAAATTATAATTTTCGATTAATTTAAATGTGTTATTGGCAAAAAGGAGTAAGAATTTGCAATCTTTTTTTGTTTAGAGTTTAGAAAACCACATGTTTAGATACTAAGGAATTGAATAAAGTATAATTGAATCAAAATTTCACACAAAAGCATTTAGTTTTTAAAAAACATATTTGTCTATTTCATATTAACATTCGAAAAGAAACGATTTACCTTATATGTCAGATAAACAATTTTTAATATTATTTTATTACCAGGTTGGTAATAAGCATGCCTCCTGCTACCCCTCATATGGACAAATTACAAGCGGGTACAGCAGCCGAGTTACCCTCACCGTTGCCTCTCCACGCCATAGTATGGGCACCGAGAGCTGATGGCAAAAAACTATTTAACTCGTGGCTTAAAGACGCACTTGTTAAACAAGGAATGTATACTCAGGTTGGTTAACAGTTTATATATTACAAGCATTCTTATATAAAGATATGAAATAGGAAAGGATGAAGGTGAAAATTCAGATTTGAGAAAATTGAGGTTTAAAGTATTGCTTTAAATGTTTTAAGGGTATTAACATACAGTAATAAAATGTGAGGAACGACAAGAAATTCAGTAGTCCATAAATTCCATCACCTCGCAGAGACGATGTTTGTGATATAAGTATAGGTCTTTTAAATGACTTAACGACTTAACTGTCCGAGCTCTTTTTGTCTACGTAACGTAAATTTGAATAGACCCTATTAATACTGTTTTTAAAATAGAGACTAGAAATTAACTGATTATAGTTGCAGACAAGACTTGCAGAGATCCTTTAATAAATTGTAAGGAGATCTTCGCTGTTATATTTGTTATAAGACATTTACACTTATGGGGCCAGTCGTAGCGTAGTGACACGAACGTGTGACTGTAAACGACTGGTTGTGGGTTCGACTCCCAGTCTACGATTCTATTTCTTCGCTCTGGTATCAGAGGTAAAGCGCGACGTTTAGTTCCGCCTCTTAACACGCAAAGCCTCCGAATTCGGCAGAAAGTGGTGATCGGATTATCTTAACAGTAGGCTCCCTCTGCCTACCCTGCTGTGTGCGGGGTATACTTTATCCAAGCATGTCATATAATTACTAACAAAGTTATTTTTGTGTATATTATTGTATGATGACTATTGTTTGTTTTTACAACAGTATGCTGAAAACTTGCTAGCTGGCGTGAGTGCATCATGCGACAATATTAAATACACAGCGTGGCTCGCATCTGAAACTATTAAACATCTTAAACAGAATATGGGACGTAAGTATATTGAAATTTTACTTATTTATTTGTGTAATGGATAACATTTAAAAGTACCTATTATTTATTACCCATATTATATCTCTAAAGTACGAAAATGAAAATTTTAAAATATTGAATTGAATATAAATAATGTTTATACACAGTACTGCATCTACAGTTTGTCGTTAAATAGTTTTTTTTGTTTTTAGCTAAAGGTCTACCAAGTCTCCTTGATGTAATATCATGCGACGCCGCTTTAATGAGATTAAAAGTGTGCCTCGTAGATTCAGCTTCGACCACTGAAGCACATCAGTTTATGCCATACTTGTTGGATCTATTGGAAACGATATTAGAATGTTGTCGGTAAGTAATAATCTCATGAAAATTTATTTTAATATATGTTGTTATTAGTTTATTTTGGGTAATAAGTTACTCATATCGAACCTTTTTTACATTTTTAAAAACTTAAACGTGTTTTTTTTTATTTTAGTACATTCTGAAATAGTCTAGTGATTAGAACGCTTGGAGATATGCCAAGCGGTGCGGATTCAAATCCTAATCCTGTATTATTTTTTACAATATGAAAAACATTTTAAAAAGGTGGCAGTCGTAGCGCTGTGGCATAAAGTGTGCATGTAAAGCAGCTGGGTTTGATGCCCATTCGAGGAGTGGAAATATTTAATATTTTCATTTTCTTCGCTCTGGCGTCGAGGTAAAGCGTAGCGTTAAGTTCCGCCACTTAACACTCAATGCCTCCGAATTCGGAGGAAGGTGGGGAATGAAGTGTCTTAACATTAGGTTCCCTCTGCCTGCCCTGTTGTGTGCCGGATAGCGTGAAGCTAAAAATTTTTAAGAATATTGAAGTAAATTTAATTTATGCCTTGTTTCTACAAAAACCACAAAGAAATAAGCGAGCACTTTTTAATATAAGTATACAATATGAACAGACTAAGCGCAAGCATGGAAATCGACGCGCTAAGGGAGAGCGACTCGAACTCGGACAACGCGGTGGGCGGCGAGTCGGACGCGGCGGTGTGGGCGGCGCGCATGCGCGTGAGCGGCGTGGCGGGCGTGGAGCGCGTGGCCGGCGTCAGCGCGCCCGCGCTCGGCACCTGGCTCAAGGTGCAGCTGTCGCACGCCGTGGCGGCCGCCATCGATGCGTGTGGGGTGACGCCGGCTGTTGGTGTTGATGCGGTGTGTACTATATTATTAATAAAAAACGTTTATTTCCGACATACTAAATACATCTATACAAATTGTTGTTAGTAACATTATTTTATTTAAAGACTATTAGATAGTTGTTAGTACGTGTGTGAATCATTATATTTATTTTAACTACATTTACCTCGAGTGTAATTCCATCCACCGATATATTAAGGGCGAGAACCATCGATCAACAAACACATTCAGCGTTCTGCTAGAGAAACCCCGGAGGAGAGCTGACGTGGAATTAATGTACCATATATTAAATATTTAAATTATTAAATTAAAAACAGATAACTTATAGTCGCGCGTTCTTAGATTTTCTCCTGAATTTGAAACATGCTGAGTGGCGAAAATCAGCACTATACTTTTTCTGACCAGGAGGAAAAAATGAAAATATTTTAAATATTATTATTTTAAATAATTGCTAATTTAAAATAAAATCCAAATAAATACCTTATTTATAAACCCAGTAAATATAACTATGGTATAGATATTTTATTCAGAAAGGACCTAGTGTCAAGACACTGACACCTTCTGCCCGAAATCGAGATATACTGTGTTGAATGCTGCCAGATGTCAAAGTGAACAAATGAAATAAAAAATTGAAATTTAGCTATTCCCATGATTGGAAATCGAAACCACAACAATCGTTTTACAATTAGACAATGTTCCCCTGCGCCACGATGTATAGATAATGAACGTACATAAAATATATATTTTTTAAATTATACAGTCTGCATACGAGTCCCACGTGATCCCATCCGAGACGGCAGTTCTCAAGCTCGTGTCTTACCACACTACCCTCATGAGCGACAGAGACTACAATGACAGGGAGAAGTATTCCATCAGGGCGTCCCTTACAGCTTTAGCGTATTCTGCGGCGCAGCTTTTAGAAATAGGCTCCAGTAAATTTGCTGATAATGCAGTTTTGACTAAGAAGACTTTGGACCTTATTGTACCGGCTTTGGTAAGTTATTTATAATATTCATATGTGTATATTTAATTTGTTGTATATTTCAATTTTTCTTTGTTTGTAGAAAGAACTTCTGTTAGTTCAGATTTTTTTTATGTCATATATTCATAAAAAATATACATTAAAGTAAGCTCTTGCTCATTTTCTTATTTCTTATCAATCACACAAAAGTGTAAATATATTCTGTTTGTTGCATTACTATTGATATTACATGCCTTTTTGGCTATTATTATAGTCATTTACATTAATAAATTAACTATTTCACAGACAGATGCTCGACTCCAATTTTTATTGGACCCGCTAGCGGCGACGTTGAATACACTCGTCCCGCAAGCCAATAAGGCAGAACAACTGATACTGGAAAATATGTTGAAAACTACTTACACTGTGCTGGTGGATCACTTACAACCGTCTACTGAGAAAACTCTAGGACTTATGGTAAGATATAAAAATAATAATTTAAAAAGATTTACGTTTATCGTATACGTATAGGTATATAAATGTAAATCTTAGCTTAGAAGAGTCCACTTTTCAATGATATACCTACGAAACCTAAATATTACTAGTATTGTTAAATATATTTGTACTAATTACTATTAAATTAATCTTGAAAAGGTTATTAAGGACTTGGAAGTTATGTGTTTTATTATGTGAGGCTTGACATTATAATTTAAGCAGGTAAGTTGGAATAATCTAAGATTATAGATTGTAATTTTTGCAGGTTATATACTGGGAGATAATTCTAAACAGACCAGCGGGCCGCGTGGCTTACGAAAATGTATTTGCTGACAATTCAGAATATGTTCTTGGCAAAATTTTACTTTCTGCACCAAATGCTCGTAGTGTTTACACTGAAGGAGTTATAAAGTAAGATATATTTTTAATCTCATGCATTTTTTATTATATGACGTAGTACTTAAGTTTTTCCTTTTTTTGTTTTAAATTGATGTCTTACGAAGAAACTGTTAGTTTCTTTTTTTATGAGACATATGATTGAAATGACTTAAAATATATCAACCTTTTTTTGGATGTTGAGTTAATTTATTTATTTGCTTACAGACTTTTTATCAAGATATTCAATGGATGTGAAAGTTCAGAGCTGAACAGTGCCCTTTGTATATCAGTTTGTAAGTTTATTGGAGTAGCAGACCAACAGAATCTTCTCAACCTTCTTTCGCACATCTGCTCATCTACACCAGGTGATATAATTTTTTTTTTATCTAAATGCATATAATTTTTTTTGCATGCCAATGCATATAATTTCTTTTACTAATTCACGCCGCCGAATGCAAACATTTGGCGGCGTGAATTAGTAAATACATACATAAAGTTACATATGCTTGTCTATTTTATTCTCACTTCAAAATTACTGAATATTAATATTTTTTTTCCTCTGTGTGGTAAGAAAAAGCGATGTCTTGACTTCGGAGGTACAACGGGCAATGCCTCTTAAAATTTTAAAGAATTTAAGAAAAGGCGTGAAAGAAAGAATGATAAATCTATATTTTTATTGCAGCATCCACAACAAATGGCAATGCAGGATCTGCGACCGGCTCACCAACAGAGGCTGAACTGCCTACCCCCACGTCCTCAGCCCCTGAAGGCAACCCTGCCTCGTTAGTTCTAAGAAATGCTTTACGATCCGTCTTCCGCACAGAAGACGCGGCGAGGAATGATAACGGCAATAGAAATGATCAAGATCTGCCTGTTTTTGATTCTTCGTAAGTACTTAATATATTTATAGATTGTGAACTATTGGTTTTATTTATATGATAATATGAAGTATATTATACTTCAGTCTTTTTTAAGGTATATGTGACCTTTCATTAGTTATTTAATTTTAAATCAAAGTGCTATACAAATTTATATTTTGGTAGATTTTATTCAATTTTATTCATCTTTATTTTGTAGATCTCCAGCCCCTAGAGCTCAATCAGAAACAGCACAGCATTCTGCTAATTCAGGTAAAATCAAAACACATTTTACGTAATCACTTAACAAAATAAATATTTAGTTTGTTTAATATTCTAAATTAATCACATAACGAAATATATATTTAATTTGTAATTAATTTATAATATTAAAAATATTTCGTAAGACCTAATTTACTTGGAATGTCATCATGGGCCATCGTGTTACTGTAAATGTAATAAAATACATGTTCGATCCCATTCAAAGGAATGATTATATTTAAATATATTCTTTCCCCTACTGTGGTAAGACAGCAAAATCTGTGGAATTTTCTCGGAAAACGGAGTATCATGACACTATGTTCACCCTCTCTACTCTAGCTATGCAGGATAAAGCGTGAAGCTATGTTTGTGCATATTTAATAATTTAGTTATCATTAATAATATAATCAGTGCTTTTATTTTTTATACATGCACAGAAAGTGGTAGCTGGTCCGATGGCAAAGAAAATGTTGTAGCTGCCGCCGCCCCCGACGTGGTCATGCTCCTGTCGAGTTCTTCCAACGATAATGCTACACTGCTTTCGTTGCTGTGTAAACATATCGTACACCACGGGTACGTCTGAAATTACTGGCTTTAAACCGTGATAATAATTAAAAGATAAATTAAAATTCTCAAATTAGTTAAAGGAAACATAAGGAATGTATCCTTAAACAATAATATGTCATATAAGAAATTTGCAAAATTAATAAATTAGAAGATTTAAAAAGTTGTTACTTAAAATGTTTAATGCCTCCTTAAAAAGTGTAATAAGGTAATAATACGATACGTAGTAAATTACAGTGAAATATGAAAATACTATTATTACAATGGTCGATGGTTGTGGATTCGATTCCCAATAGCGAAAAATATAATGTTCTCGTCGTGATAAGTTAAATCGCGTTGAGTTTCATCATTCGACACTTAATGTCTCGAATGTGGATCTGGAAACTAGATTTTTATATTTTATATCTATACAAAAAACGCGATGTGCTGATTGCAAAACGTATTTTAATTTATTAAACATGAACATATTTTCCAGGGGTGAGAAAGTAAGCGAGCGTATGGTAGGCGCGCTAATAAGCGTCAGCGGTGGTACATGCACGCCGCTGTTACTGCGTGAGCTGTGTCGCCTCGCAGACGCGCACGCCGGCGCCGACCACCGACATTTGTTCCCAGCTGCCCTGTCGTGGCTTTCTGCTTGGTAATTTAGTTTATGTTTTTTATGTATTGTTTTTTAAATAATAACCTGTCATATGCCCTAAGATAATCAGTTTAGTTAATTTACTATGTTTATCTTGTACATCATAATTTATATGAAAAGATAATTGGCAACAATTGAATATTTATCCTATCACAAGAATTATTAGTCTTATTAATACATGATCATTTATAAATTGAATTGTCATTAGATTGATATAAAAGCTTATCTATAGATAGATACCACAAATGTGGGTTATTTATATTATTTGTGTTTTCTATTATTTTTTTAAGCTTTTCTAAAAACTTTTATAACCCAATAAAATTACGTTTTTCTAGTGTTGACAACCTCAGTAGTCCAGATGTACTAGAAAAATTAGAAGAAGGTCAATTAGATGCAACTCTTACCTCGCAAATCGAGTCTGCGTGTGTTTTGCTCTCCTATCTAGCGGATGCATTACACGCGATCGGAACTGCACAACCACACAGTGAGTACAATATGTGCTTATTACTAATTTTAATTTAATATTTGTTTATTATTATAATTAAGGTCTGCCAAACGCCCATGTAAGACAAAATAAAGAAGTTATTTATTGTTATTTTATAAAGTACTAATGTCGGCTACAGGCGGACAATATGTTTCAATCGCATATTGTCTAAATTTATTTTAATATTGATTTAGTCTTTAAATAAGGATATTTAATATATGTCGATAATTAACTGATGAATAAAAAAAAGAGACAAATATTAAATATAAATTGTGTTCAAACAGCTTGGCGTTCTGTCAGTCCAACTTGGGAGTCTCCATCAGACCTCGGCTTTGACTTGGATTATACAGACGAACAACAAGACGACGACGATACTAGTGCTGATGATTCAGTAAGTATTATTTTAATAGAAAATATCGGATATGTGGCAAAGTTCTAATTTCCAGAACATTGAGTTTACAGTTATGAGCCAAATTCGTACAATATACTATTATAAACTGTTACATATATTAATTATGTATTTTAAATATTTTATTACAATAGAAATCGTAAATCTTTATTAACTGATTTGTAGTAATTTATATTCAATTAAAATAGTTATTTCTACAGAGTCATAAAACTAAGAAAATGTGAGGCAAATTATATGAAGCAGACATACACGAAAAGAACTTAGTTCTTTTCTTATAGCTGCACCCGTTTTCCCACATTCATTGCCAATGTACTATTTAATAAAAACAGTATAAGTATATTATATATATAAATTTAATAAAGACAATATCACCTACAGGATGAAGACGCTATGCTACAATACAAGCTATGCACATTCACGGTGACCCAACGTGAGTTTATGAACCAGCACTGGTATCACTGCCATACTTGCAAGATGGTGGACGGTGTGGGAGTCTGTACGGTGTGCGCTCGCGTCTGTCACCGCGGTCATGACGTGTCGTATGCTAAGTTTGGCAATTTCTTCTGCGATTGTGGAGCTAAACCTGATTCTAGGTATGTGGTTAGATTGTTTATTGTTTTTTAATTATATTTACTATAGATTGTTTTAAATATTGAATATTTTAAATTATGATGGTTTTAGATTTTGAATGTTTAAAGTTTTTTATTTTTTGTATAAGTATACACTTAAATTTATATATATTTAGTAGGCGTGAATAAATGCCTTAGGAAGGGTACAAGGGTTCCAAAACAATAAAGCATAATAAAACTATTAAGTCAAGAATGGTCACAAAATCTACTAAGTTATTTATTCAATAGTATAATTAATAAATAAATATTATTAAATTTAGTATAAATTGTATTTTATTATAGCTGCCAAGCTCTCGTAAAGAGATCAGTGACGTTGGGCGGTGCTCGCGGTGCCAGCGGTGGAAATGAGGAGACACCTCCAGCTCCATCAATTAGACGTCGTCCTTCAAGTCCCACACCACCTACTATTTATGCGCCCCCGCGTAGACCAGTTCTTGCTCATAATATTCAAGGTGTGTACATGTATTTATTATTTATCAATATCAACATAACTCTTCTGATGCTCTTAATGAAAAACAATTTATCGCTGACACTATTGAACTTAAAAAAATGAAATTTAACATAAAGGTACTTAAGTAGTGTAGGGGATAAATAAGAGCGAATATATCGTCATTCTTTTGTGAACAGGAAACACGGAATGAATTTTTAACCATTGCACATAAATATTTTAATATGTTATCCTCACCGTTTTATTTATGCCTTTTTTATGATTTTTTTGTATAAAACGATCATATAGAAAACAATTTATATCAATTACCTTAATTTTTTTTTACCATTATATTGAAATTAGCATTCTTTGTAAAATATTTAAACAAACGGTAACAAAACACAAAACTTATATACATACACTCTTGGACTGTGGTATAATTTTCGTCACTGCCTTATCTTAACATTATATTGTGTATCATCCCCACAGGTTGCCGCTCATTCCTACTATCATACAGCGGCTGGTCCACTTGCCTAGAGCGCGTGCGTCGTCTGCTCGGTGCGCTGGCCGGCCCCGTGCGTGCGGCGTGCGAGCGCGGCGCGGCCGTCGGGGCGCACGGACGCGCGCAACGCGCCCTCGCCCAGCTGCACTTGGGAGAGAAACGGTTTACGCATACTGATACGCTCATGATGCCTACGTTAGGTGAGGATTGTTGTGTGGAATAGTTACAGGGAATGTAGTGTTAAGATTCTCTTCGTCGATTTCTGAAAACGAGTCATGTATATGTGTTGAGTAGTTAAACGCTTTTGTAAGACCATCGTGGCGTAGGGGGTAGCGTCTGACTGCAAACGCGATTGGTTGTCGGTTCCATTTCCATTTTCGTCGCTTCGCTCTTGTTACTAGGCAAAGCATGGCATTGAGTTCCGAGACGCAACACGCAATGTTAACTTTAGGCTGAAAATCGAGAACGAGTGTCATTAGGTTCTCTGTGACTACTCTGCTATGCGGCAAAAAGGGTGAAGCTATAGAAAAGAAATGAAATTGAATTTTCAAAAACAATTTCACAGCTTTTGCAATATTATCATTACTTCTAAACATATTATAGGTTCACAAGAAGGCGCATTCGAGAATGTGCGTATGTCGTACACTGGTGAGAATGGGCAGACTATCCGCCAGCTAATGTCCGCGCATAAGCTGCGCCGCGTGGCGATGTGCTGCCTCGCCTCGCCGCACGGAAGACGGCAACATCTCGCCGTGTCACATGAAAAAGGTTTGTTTGGTTTTTATTTCACTTATTACGAAATATTGAAATAGCGCATTTGACGTACAAAGGCGCGTTTTCTAAGAAAAAAAATGCGAAAGATCTGGGTTTAGGACGCTTAAGGCCTGTCGCAAGTGTATATAAAGATCCTTTTTTGCTATAAATTTGATTTGAGAAATCTTTCTTACGCGTAGGAAGTCAGTTCAGTCACGGACAATAGTTAATTAATATTATTAATTATATTATATATTAACTATAGTTCTAGTCTGTAATTTATTATATTAAAATTAGCTACTATTACCAGTTGGTATTTTTTGTACAAATATTTAGATGTTCAAACGTTATAATAATATATTATTGTTCACAGGAAAAATTACCGTCTTACAATTATCAGCGTTACTTAAACAAGCTGATTCATCAAAACATAAGTTGACTCTGACGAGGCTTTCATCTGCACCTATACCATTCACGGTATTGAGCTTAAGTGGAAACCCGTGGAATGAAGATCTGCTAGCCGTGTGTGGCTTGAAGGAATGCCATGTTCTAACTTTTAATAGTGGTGGTAAGTTATGACAACGTTTGTACCATTTAGATAGTTATCATTTTTCGCCATGTTTAAAAAAATATTATATTGTGATATCTAGTGAACAATGTCAATAAGAGTAAATAGATTTCTTATTCCATTTAAGCGGATCGAGTTGTGAGATTTTGCAGACTTACATAAAATTGAGCAGACTTTAAATACTCTGACTAACTTCAAACTAAATTCTCTAATTTGAAGATTTTCAAATTTAGAGTCAATAAATACTTTTATAGATACAATCAGGCTTAAATGTGCTCATACGCCTATCATACATGTAAAAAAAAACTTTCTAGCAACAAACATTTTTACATGATTTCTTTCTCAGGTGCTGTAGCTGACCACCTAGTACTGAACACGGGCTTGGAAGCCAACAACTATGTAATTAAAGCCATATGGCTGCCTGGCTCACAGACGCAACTCGCCCTTGTTACTTCCGACTTTGTCAAGATATTCGATCTTAGTAAAGACCTAAACAATCCTATGCATCACTTCCTTGTGCCTAGTGGAAAGGTATTTATAATATTCTGTTATTTTTGTATTTTTTATTCTTTCATATGCATGTGTGGTAGTTATGGCACACTGGGACAGCAGCATACAGTAATGGGACAGTGAAGGGTTCGATCCATACTCAAGGATTTATAATTATACTAATGTTTGTCCGCAATTTCATTTGCGTGTTTTTAAAATCACCTTTTTTCCCTGTTACGGGAAAATTATATAAAATAATCTACTAGTGCATGATAAGTTTCATCTTTCTACTTTCACTTAATATACCAGCACTTTGTATGTCGTCTGGTATTCAATTAGTAAGTAAAATACATATAAATGTATTGATTTTAAGTTCCCTGCTCTGGTAAGGTAAAGAGCTGCCTTGAGTTCCAGAGTTTGAGACATTATATGTTGAAAGCAAAAAATATTATTCTAATTTTATTTTTGACATTTTTTAGGTCCGCGATGTAACTTTCGTAAACCAAGAAGATGATGACATGCTCATGTTGTGTATGAGTTCTGCTGGACATATTTACTGGCAACCTATGAGCGAAGAATCGCGTGCTGTGCTTGGCACTTTTTATGTCACTAACACACTTGAAGTTCTGCATCCAGAGATTCAGGTTTGTTTTAAAAAATATGATGCTTTATGCAATGAAAGATTTTGTAATATTTTGCTGACTACATTACACAGTGTTAAATTGAATTTCTTATCTTATTGGTTATTTATAAAAAAGGTGTTACTGGATAATTACAAAATGTGTATCAGTATTATACAAAACGGGAAACGATATAATAATAATTATCACTTCAGAACTATTTACTTTTTTATTTGTTTAACTTTTTGATTTGTACATTTTTACTATAATGTATAAATGGTTTACTTTATATTTATAGGATGTCGCTGGATTAGTTGGCGGCGGTGGGGTATCGATTTACTACTCACATACTCTTATGATGCTCTTCTTCTCATATGCTCAAGGGAAGAGTTTCCTTGCACCTTTGAATACAGTAGAAGATAGTGTTAAAGGTAAAGTGTTATACAGTAAAAGTACATAAATAACGTAGCATTGGTGATAAAAGTAATTTATCTGTAATAAAAAAAATGAATTACATATTATTTATATACTATTACTTAAATTTATATATTACTAGAATATATAAATTTAAATATATATTATACATCAAGTTATAAATTTATATTTCGTACCTATCTTTTCAATAGGAACCGCCATGATAACACTGTCATCAGCGGCAATACAAAAAGAAGGCGGGCGAGGCAAGCAAGGTGGCGTGCAGTCACTATGCCAGTGGGCAGAAGTGCCCGGACACCCCGGCCTCGTTACTGCCGTCATGCAAGCTTCTAACAATCCTGTTGTGTTGATGCTGACACCTAATAACATATTTGTGCAAGAGATTAAGGTGAGTTAATATTACATCATTTTATAATAAACAATTTTCTTTAATCATCCTAGGAAAAGTAGGAATATACACTTTCTGAAGCACTGGCTCACAGAAAATGTATATCTATTATAGTAGCGGGTTCGCGATTAACACTCGGAGAAATGATTATGACATTTAAATTATTTTAATATGTCGGCTCTGGTTTAATATCTACGATAAACCGCGGCGTTGGGTTCCGACACTTAACACGCAATATTTCGATTTCGGGCGTAAAGTAGGGAATGGAATGGAATCTGAATAGAAAGGAAGCTGAATATAATGGAATCTGCTATGCAAGAAAAAGTATGCAGCTGCTAAACTTTCTCTGTTCTATAGCAGAGTTTTTTATGTTATTTCTAATAGTAACTTAATTAAACAACATAATATAGCAGATTTTGAGCTTTATAGTATGTGTAGGTCCAAAAATTTTAATATCATAAATTTACACTAGGTTGTACCAGCAAAAGCAAAAATAACAGACATGGTAGCAGTCCGCCACTGGTGCGGCGGTGGTGGGGAACAGAAGAGTACGCTCATACTCCTCTGCGAGGACGGTAGCTTGCGCATGTATGCAGCTAGTCAGGACCACACCGGCTACTGGCTGTCACCTGCCATACAGCCGGTACATGCGCCCAGGCGACGACCGAGACTACTTACCCATCATTCTAAGGGTAAAGCTCAGCAGGTAATTGATTGTGTATTAATATTATTTGTTTGTAGTATTGTAAATGTTTATATTTAAATCTAAATAATTAGGAAGTTTTGATACAACATTATCTTTAAAATGTGCCTGTCGTGCGAAAGAAATCGTGAAGCTGCTTTTTCATTCAACATCAAATAAAAATATTTAAGATATATTCATAAATTAAACTTAATGACTAATATTACAAAAAAAATAAAAATAATATATAGAAAATTGAAGATCTATCTATAACATGACATGTTAATGGACTGAAGATAATTTTTCATCCCAGATGATTATAAATGTAGTATTATTTAAGAATATACATATGTTTAAACATTCTTGTCTTACAGGCTGTAACAAAATCTAACTCTAATGGAACACCACAGTTCCCGATCGACTTTTTCGAACATTGCGTCGCTATGATTGACATTGAGTTTGGTGGAAATGATCTACTTCAAGTATACAACACTGGACAGATCAAACATCGTCTTAATACTACTGGTGAGTGTTTTATAAATGACAAATGTTTCTTAAACAAAATACACATAAAAAATAAAGTGCAGTGCTCTTGGGTTTTCGGTTGTCTCGTTTAAGTATGAATTCGATTTCTGTGAATTAAAGGCATTGCATTGCAAAATTCATTAAACTACTTGTTAAAAACATTTGTTTTTTGCAGGTTTATATGTGGTGTCCACAAAAATGAGCGGCTTTTCCATGGAAGTAACTAATTCTGACCCTAATATGGTAATTTGTGGAATACGAGTATTACTTGGAAGTCAAGATGTTGCTAGAGCCCCGACATATGTTGAGGTATAAAATATTAAAAAAAAAATTAACATGTAATATTTTTATTCAGATAGTATTATTACAAGTAATTCATATTTATAGGTTTATGGAAGGTCTATCCAGACTATTGTTGTTAGGAATCGTTGGTTCGATATTCCTTTGACGCGTGAAGAATCATTACAGTCGGATAAGAAGCTTGTTATTAATTTCGGTCCATCTCAAGATCCTGATGGTGTGACTATGGTGGAATCTGTAAAGGTAAAATATTTGAAATTGTAATATTATATTTTAAAAAGTTTATTTGAAATGTATGATGTATTTTATCATTTTTTTTTTATCATTTTTTTAGATTTATGGTAAGAATAAAGAACAGTTTGGTTGGCCAGAAGAAAATGAAGATCCATCTGCTTGCCCATCATCTAGTAAAGTTGCACAGGTACATAGACTTCTTTTCTTATCTGCCAGTGTACATTTTTGTATTTACATATAAAGACTTATTTATATTAACATAATGTTTTTATATTTACACATAAATAAAAATGTATCTCGTAACCCACTTAAAACATGAACAATTTTAAAACATAATTTTTGCATCTGTCAAATAGGAATCCGAAAACAACAACGGTGCTTGGAAACCGAGCTCCTTAGAGCGTCTAGCATGTGCAGCACTGGAGGCCTTAGAGTTGGGTGCCAGTGCGCCGTCCAGCACGGGCGCGGCGGCCGGCGCGGAGGCGGGCACGGAGGCGGCGCGCAAGCTGCTGTGCGCGCCCGCGTCCGCGCACCTGCATGCGCGCGCGCAGTGTCTGCTCAGAGCTGTGTATCAAGGACAGTATCATCAGTTTAAGGTTTGTTCATGGTTTTAATTATGGTATAGTGATGCTGTTTGTATGGATGATGATGATGAAATATGCTTAATAACCTAAATAATTTAGTAGTAAAATCATATAGTCTTGAAGTATCTAAAATAATAATAATTTTTCCGGCATAGCAAAGCAAAGTTAGTCAAAGAGAATTTAGTGTCAAGATACTCCGTTTTTAACTTTCTACTTGAAATCGGGACATTGCATATTGAATGGCGGAATTCAACCGCACGCTTTGTTTTTACGAGTAGAGACATGAAAATTATTTAAAAATATTCGTTATCCCCGCTATTATAATCTGTGGCCAACCACATTTGAATTTCTTTTATTCCCATTTATTTTCTATAGGTTAATCTATAATCGATCAAGACACTATGTAACTAGTGTTTGTAGATTAGAGAAAATATTTAAATAGTACAGTTCTTGTTAAACTTACAATGCACACGGATACTATATAATATAAATTATCATCCAACAGGACCAAGCTATCCTAAAATACGTGTCAACATCACTATGCGAGTTGCGGGACACCACCGACGCGCGCAACATCGACCCCGAAGCGTACTTCAGACTGGTGCTGCTCGCGCGAGGCGTGGCGGTTGCTCGTCCGCACAACCTGGTCAAATACAGTGCACCCACACCCCCTAAACCGGCGGATGGTGAGAATATTTTTTATATCTTTACGCTGTAGCCCGCACACAGTAGCGTAGGCAGAGGGAACCGAGTGTTAAGACACTCTGTTCCGCACTTACCGCCGAATTGGAAGGCATTGCGTGTTAAGTGGCGGAACTTAACGCCGCGTTTTGCTTTGATTCAAAGAAAATGGAAGTATTAAATATTTCCAGTCCTCGTACACTTTTTACCTCTGCGCCATGAATGGCATTGATTTTTTTAATTAGATTTTATAATATTACATTAGTAATGGCGGCTTAAATATATTGTTTTCTTTTAGACTAATATTTTTTTTGGAGAGGGAAAGTAAGTGTGATAATTTAACATGTGTTGGTAATATTAATAAATAAAATGTAATGAGTTTGTATTATAAGCTGTATTATAACAACATCAAATTTCTCCATATATTCTTCATTTGGCTTTTAATACATTTATATTATGACATTACGTTCTCTCTGAGTACTCTGCTATTTGTAAAAAAATTGAATTATATAACAGGCTACTGGGCATCACTATGGAGTCAGTGGAATCAATGGAGTTCAAGAACGGAAGACGAGCGAGAACCCCATCTATGTGCGCTCCTAGCCAGTGTCCTATGGAAGTTGGCGGCGTGTCGCAACCAAACTGCGGGACCGCCCGGCATTCTGTCGTATGGACTGCGGCATGCTGAGCACACGCTGCATGCCTTGGCTGATACAATACATGCGTTCCAGTTGCATGGTGATGCTGATTGTGTGAGTGGCTTTAAGATTAAAGTATTTGTTGATTGGGATGTTATATTTGGTTTTAGTGAATTTAGGATTTAGCTAGGATAATAGATATCTTTGTAAACTTTTATTCTTATCGTTATATAGAATTTAATGTTTGTTTGGAACATAAAAAATATTTTGGTTAAATACTTGTTGAGTACTGTGCTTCCTTTTTACATACACCTCTCTGTTAAAGCTTTCTTGCACTTGGGCATAATTAATGTTCTTTTTTATTGTGTTTAAAAAATATTAATATTTTAACAATTGTTGTTTTCTGTAGATTGAATTCGGAAATCAGATTTACTTGTTCCTTCTACTTGCTGAAGACCAAAGTATAAGCTTCGGTGCAAAAGCGGCACTTATGCGAGTGTTACGTCCACGAGTCAAGAGACGTCGTGTGTACATACCTTCTCCTCCTAATACTCCAGGTAAGCTCTTTTATGTATTCTTCAAAAAAATCAATTATAATATTAATTATTTTATTATATTTGACGATCTTGGCCAATTTAACTTGACAAAAAGTTTTGTTTGTTATGCCACTGAAAATACTGAAGAATGTCAGTTTTCCTTCGTCACAAATTTTAAGAGTTCTCAGTACCTTTTCAATTTTGAACAGTTCTCTCTGCTCAATCAAAATACAATGCAATTCAGTGAAATAAAATGGAATATTACGCCAGCACTGATGAATGAAGGTTTAGTAAATAATATTTACATATACTTAGGTGCTGTTTCATCAACAACAACAGCTCAACCCACAAGCTCTATCACAGAGGCAGTGGTGTCCGAGTCAGAACTAAACGCAAATCGTGAGGAGCAACAAGAGAACCAGTATATGGATGTGGATGACTCGTTAGAACCCATGGTGCTGCTGGCTCCTGATGGTGGTAAGCTTTTTATAATTATACATATATTTTTTTCCACTACTTAGTTTTATATATTATTTAATTTAATATGAAGTTGCATATTTACATTTTATTGCTCTTAGCTTAAAGCCAAAGTCAAACTCAATACTCATACACATTGAGATAAAGCTGTTAAGCTGTTATGATATTAATGATATTTAAATTTGTACTTTAACTTGCCTATAGTTTTAACTGAATTTTAAATTATCTCTGATCAATGAAAGTGAATACATTTTTTCTCTTAGATATATTAATGCAGTCTCGTAATATTTACGGTGGTATGTTTATAAACACTAACAGGTCTCGAAGCCCTACTCGACATACCGGCGGACGCGGACGACGAGACGATGGTGGAGCTCGCAATAGCCCTCTCGCTACAAGAGCAGGGGCGGCGCGCGCAGCCCCCCGCGCCCTCGCAGCCGGCCGCGCCCCCCGCGCAGCCCGCGTCGCACTCCGCCCCCGCTTATAGTGACGCCACCGCTTCCCCTAACGGGTGAGTGTCTGGTTTTTGTGATGCTGTATATGGATTAATTGTTATTTTTTTGTGTATTTAAAAATATTTTATATATTGTTTCGAACACTGCGTTACAGTATTTGTATATAATCTTCGTGGCAAAGAAATAATAAGTAAATATATAATCATAAATTTGGGCAATGCCAATGGCTTAAAGAATTTTGTCATTTTTCCAGTAATAAGGTCTATTTTACTTTTTGATTACTTCATTTGATGACGCGTTTATAAAGAACAGTCGGTTCCTGATTCCTAATAAAATTATTTTTATTATTATTATTATACATGTACTGATATAGTGAGCTCGAACAAGGAGGTTTGACTGTAGAATATATAGTAGATATATGTTAATTGTGGTAGGGCTTGATAGAATAATGAACTTTAGTGCTCATATATGTTTTCACTCATCTCAATAGTTTGACACTGTTAGCTGACAATTGAATATCTTAATTTTTTAATAAAAAATATCTATATACTAGAAATTAAGACATTCTTGTACTTAAGGTATAGATAAATAGTAAAAATTTTAAATGAGAAGCATTCAGCGCTCTATTACAATATCTATTTTAAGATTTATTAACTTATATATTTTTACATAGATCTGACGACGAAGGTAGTACAGCAGCTACTGATGGCAGTACACTACGCACGTCCCCAGCTGAAGCAGGAGGCTCTGCTGCCTCCGATAGCGGTGGTTCAGCTGCTGACAGCATTGGAGGGGTCTCTGGACGAAGCAGTGCTTATGGTAGCATATTTATAATGTAAAATTGAGAATAAAAAATATATTAGAATGGGGCCAGTCGTGGCGCAGAGGCACAAAGTGTCACTGTAAAACGACTGGTTGTGGATCCGACTACCAATCGTGGAGTGGAAACATTTAATATTTTCATTTTCTTCACGCTGATATCGAGGCAAAGCGCGGCGTTCAGTTCCGCCACTTAACACGCAATGCCTCCGAATTAGGCGGAAAGGGTGGTGGCTCAGGTGCCCACCTGAGTGTCCTAATACTAGGTTCTCTCTGCCTACCCTGCTGTATGTAGGATACAGTGTGAAGCTAAAAAAAATATATTTTAGAATGATGTATAAAATAACTCCGCCAAGAAATTGAGGCTAATGACAAACTATTTATTTTTAGGTGAAATGTCTGCACCTGTCCAACCATCAACTACCGTGGAGGCACCAGCTGTTGTTGCAGGTCCATTTTCTTACTATATATTATATTTTTACGTAGTAATAAAATAAAAAAGAAACGTTTTTTACATCTACATTACTTTTAAATCTACATTTGTAAAATGAATCTAGATCTGTCTATGATTTGAATACCAAACGTTTTGTATTAAGTAAACTATAATTGATGGAGCCTTGTGGAGGCCTTTGTGGTGCAGTAAGGCGGCACCTGATTGTAAACCATTGGTTGAGGGTTCGACTCAATTTGAGGGATACTTAAATTACTTTTATTTATTCTACTTTGGCAATGTAAAAGGCGGCTTTGAGTTCGTATGAGCATGGGGAATAAAATGTGATACTGTATAAAAACTATTATTTAAATATTTATTATTTTTTATTTAATATTATATAAAATGTTATTAACAGGTCCATCTAGCTCCTCCCAACCGTTAGCGTCGACGTCCCGCGCAGTAGAAGTGGAGAACGAGACGCGCAAGCTACACGCCCTGCGACTGTCATTATTGTCCGCGGCCTTGAATTCTCTCCCTAGACTGAGAAATCTTCGCGGTGTTCGCGCTATACCGTTTGTGCAGGTAGGTTTTATTTTTAGCTTCACACTGTATCTTGCACACAGCAGGGTAGGCAGTAGGAACCAACTGTTAAGAAACTCTGTTCCCCACGCACCGCCGAATTCTGAAGGAAATTATTTTAAGGCCATTTTGGCTGACTGTTATCGTAATTAACCGATCCGATTCCCTTACACGATTATTTCTATTTCTCCGCTTTGAGAAATAAAATATAGCGCGATATTGGGCAACCATTCTACATGAATTGCTGGACAAAAAGTGCAGAAAGGAGTGTATGCCAATATGAATAGCCAGTTTTTTAAAATAAAATTTACTTCAGGTAATCCTCATGCTCGCTGGGGACTTGGACTCCAGTGTTGAAGGCGATCGTGTGGTCCTAGAGCGATTACTTGAAGTGTTAGTCGATGAATTGGACATACAACAAGAAGAACCGACAGCTGGAGAGGATCGTAATGAGAAACGTGAACTACAACTGGCCATACTGAGGCTAGAGTTACTAGTGTCCGAGTTGGATACGCAAGCGGAACAACACGACCCGCCGGTGCATGTACGCACCAATAGACGGGAATTGCAACTTGTTATTATGAGATTGCTTAGTAAGTTTTTTCCCAATATTTAATCGAGTTTAAATATTATATAGAATATTAGTTAGGTAGAGCCTAATGACTGTTTTTTTTTTGTGAGATTACTTTCATAATGTTTACGAACTACGTAATGTAATTGTTATGATTTTTTTTATTAAATATGCATTGGCATGCATCACATATTCGGCCAACTAGATCACCAGAAATATATTAAACATAGTTATTGTACCTTCGTTAACGTGTATAATCCTTGCTATATATTGTACGTTTTTTCCTTTTTTAAATACGTGAGAACACGCTTTTTCTATTTCTGTAGGAATTGCTTTTTGCCTGCAATTTCCTCAGTGTATAGCATTAGCAAATTTGACTACATGAACATTTATATTTCCCAGGTGTATTAATGGCACGGTGGAAGACATGCGGCACAAGTAGTACGAGTGGCACGGTGTCCCGCGGCGAGGTGTCGGGCGCGGCGTGCGCGGCGCACGTGTCGCGTCTCGCCGCCGCCGCGCTAGTGCGCGCTGGCGCTCCCAAACATTGTTATAATGTGCTAGCCTCGCTACTGCCTTATTGGAGGGAGAAGAGTAATAGTGAGTGGTTTTGTTTATTTTCATTTTAACGTTTTCAGACTCACTGAAGGGTAGTCGGAGAGAATTTTGCGTTATGAAAACCAGTTGTGCAGTTTTCGCCTGAATTCGAGGCATTGATAGATCAGAGAAATGAATATAATTAAATTATGACCATGATGATATGATTGATGGGAATCGTACCTACCAACAATCGTGATTACACTCAAAAACTGTCCTTCAATTAATTCATTTTTTTGTCGATGTCACTTCTTTTTTATTTGTGTGGATATTTATGTACTTTAGATTAAAGTAGTACATTATAATTTCAGGAATATTAAATTTTTGAAAATTCACTTAATGTATTTATTTCTTATCACAAATTTGGAATTTTAGAGTGACCGTCGAGCTTCGAATAAAAGAATATAATATTATTTAATTGTTCGTTACAGACACTGGCTCTACTACTACAGCCCAGCAGCTACTCAAACCTCAGCCACCACAACCTCTCCCTGATATGCAACCATTCTTTGTTAAGGAATACGTTAAGAGTAAGTATTGCTACTATTTCTAGAGTTATTTTACTTGTTTATATAGATGGCGTTATATTTTAATAATCATTAATTTTATGATGAAGCTATTTTTTTTATTTTTATTTTATATTAATATTTTATATTGATTTAGGTCACGCCCTCGACGTTTTCGACAACTACCCGCAGCTAGTCATGGAGATGGCTCTCCGGTTGCCGTGTCAAATACACAAGCACTGTGATAATAAACATTTCGATGCACGTTGGCGTACTTTGCTTTGCGAGTATATGATGAATCAGCAGACTCCGCTCAGGTATGAAATAAAATGATTTATACAGATTTATAGGCTTTTGAAGTTAATTGATTTTGATATGAATTTTTTTTTTGACCATAACCTAATCGAGTGTTTACGCTCGACCTATATGGAGATAATTTTTTTTTATTATTCATTTCAAAATTAGTGAGTCACGGTGATTTGACTGTACTCGATTTCTTGCAAGCTGTATTCAGAAGGAGTGGCTAGAAAATTATGTTATAGTGCATATTGGTGCGAGTTTTTGTAATAAATAAGTACGATTTGTCATGCATCAGGAAACAAGTACGTAAGCTGCTCTTACTGCTATGCGGCACACGTGAGCGCTACCGTCAGTTGCGCGACGTGCACGCACTCGACACGCACCTGACTGCCGCGCGCGCTCTGCTTGCTACCGACCCGGCGTATGACAAGCTAGTACGACTTATGGATCATTTGAAGGTATTGTAATTTAATATTGTTATTGTTAATAGTACATAATATATGCCGAATAGTAAAATAAAATAAAAAAAAAAGATATAAAACAAAATGTATGTAGCATTTACGAGCCGGTGGTAAATTATTTGACGCTCAAAAAATGAAGTATGTAACTCCTTATTTTATATAACATTATATTTCATGGTAGGTACAATAATTAGAAATAATTATTACTCATAGACTATTAAGCTGTATAATGAAAATTTCTAATTCCTTCTTAACATCTCATAGCTTTTATTTTAAAATAAAAATAATTTAAATTTTATTTGTTTTCTAAATATTTGAATATGATAACGTAACTTTACCCTATAGCGTAATAATTATTTAATATTTAAACATCGGTTAATAGGCGTGCGCAGAAATAGTATCAGCGCGCACCGGCAACTGGCAGCACACGTGCGCTACAGAGCGCCGCGAGACGCTCGGCTGGCTCGTGCGCATCGCGCGCCACCTGCACCCGCACGTGGCGCCCACCGTACTGCAGCTGCTGCAGGCCGCGCTGTGCGCGCCGGCGACGCCCGCGCCCCCCGCCGCCGTGACGCCCGCCACGCCGGTCACCACGCCGCCTGTTAGTGTGCAACGGGCTCAGGAGAAGGTGCGTTGGGCTGGTTGAAAGTTTTTTATATTAGGATTTATTATTTTAATATTTGGATTTATTATTTTAATATTTTAGTAATGTTTTCTTTGCTCTGGTGTTGAGGTATAGCGCGATGGTAAGTTCTGCCGTTTAATGCCTCGCAATGTCTCGAGATGTCGGCGGAAAGTTGGTAACGGAGTGTCTTAACACTAGGTTAACTCCGACTGCCCTGCTAGGTGTGGGATATAGCGCGAGGACAAAAAAATATTCCTTATAAGCAAAATATATATTGAAATAAGTAATATGTCATTCGTTATACAAATTATATAACTAGAAATATAAAAGTCAGATTGGGTCTTTTATGTAATTATAAATAAATAATATATAAATGAATACTAATATTAAATTATATTATAAATTTTAGAATTCTGCTGAATGGTCAGAACGTGAAAGAAGCGCTGAAAGTGACGCCTTTGTGTCTGATGGATCTAAGTTCCAGGAACAGAGAGTTCCACAACTAGTACAACAAATTTGGAAACAGGTAACATTATTATCTATTTAAATCTTAGTCTTTTCCTTTTCTGTTGTATGGATTTATAACAAAAATCATCTTTCAGGTGCCGCAAGAAGAACTTAAGCTGTTTGTAAAAGCTTTCCTATTGGAAACTAATTCAACAGCAGTGCGTTGGCAAGCACATGCGTTACTTTTAGCTATTTACAAGTAAGCAAATAATACTTTATTTAATAAATAAACGTATTGAATACTTACTTCACAAACAGTATTTTTTATTTATGTACTTTTAAATATACAATCTCTTCAATTTGTTTTTTGTGCGTTATAGAAACTGCTCTCAACCGGAGCAAGAGTCTTTGGTGTCATTATTATGGGGATTATGGCCTACATTGCCGCAATATGGACGTAAAGCCGCTCAGTTTGTTGATCTTCTCGGCTATTTCACTCTCAAGACACCCAATATTGAATCTGAGGTTAGTTTCTTAAAAACTATAAATTTTATAATATAGAGATATCAAATACAGTAAATAACTAAATATGTAAGTAATAAATGAGATAATAAAAATAAAAATCTTATCAATATCAAAAATTATTACAATGTATAATATTTTTGAACCTTATAATTTATTAGAATACACGTTTGACCTTACGTAATGGAACTTTTGTTGTTATTTTATATATATTTAATATTAAAAAAAACAATTCTACAGAATTACATAAGCAGTGCAGTGGAACTTCTCCGCAATCAAAATCAACTGCTATCGTCTCACGGTAACGCCGCCTTGTACGCGGCTCTCGGCGCCTACGTCGAGCTAGATGGTTACTACCTAGAATCTGAACCGTGTCTCGTCTGCAACAACCCCGAAGTGCCTATGGCTACCATCAAACTGCCCACCATAAAGGTTTGAAAATGAATATATTTATATATTTACAATGGTTAGGGCTTCTTTTGGGGATGGAGATGTGATGATATGTTGTGCTAATGATATTGGGAATAGATAATTGGGGATATTAGAAGTTTATTTTAGGATCAAATAAAGTACAAGTTTTTTTAAATATGCCCCAACATTATCAGGTACCAATTTTCTATATCAAAGCTTGCATTAGCATGCTGTGGTATTTAATGTTGCATATTTTAAATGTTGCAAAATTTCACATTATATTTTTATTATTATTCTAATTGAAATATATAATGTTATATCTATTTTAAATTCCTTGCACCTATAAATTTTATATTACAAGGACGACGTCGTAGTTAGTCGTATAAAGTAGTTAGACAGCATGTAGATGTGTAGTTGTCTGTATCACTAACGCTGCATATAGCACCGTGCTCCGACCAAATAAGGGCTAATCGCGTATAACGGTCGCAGATCGACTCGAAGTTCACGACAACGACGCAGATTGTGAAGCTGGTCAACAGCCATATGATAAGCCGCATCAGTCTTCGTATTGGAGATATCAAGAGAAGCAAGATGGTGCGCACCATCAATTTCTATTACAACAATCGCACTGTTCAAGCTGTGCAAGAACTGAAGAATAAGCCTAGTGAGTTTATTTATTTTTATTTTATTTGCTGTTAGCTTAACTTTTTTTATTAAAGGGTGTGTCTAGGGTTGCCAATTGATGAAGAAATCATTTAAAAATAGTATTTAAAAAAAAAACTAAGAATGATACTCTCTTTAGTAGTTTAATAAAAAATAGATGAAGTCATACCGTTACTTATTATGTTTTTTATAAAAAATAAATTAATACCACATGTTTGCAATTCCTGTATTTAATTTAGTTTTTGTGCATTCAAAAATTGGTACATATATTTTTTTTTTCTTATTTTATTATATTACTTTTGGTGTTGGTAAATATAAACATTGCAATGAAACATATTATTACCGCGTACTCTATATTTCTTCCATAATACGAAAAACTAAGTCCTAAAATATAATATGTTATTAACACTTAAAATGAAAAGTCCTCGATTTCGGTCAGAAAGTGAAAAACAGAGTGTTACGATACTAAGTTGATTGTACATATATTTATTAGTCTTTCGATATATTGCAACACCCAGGGATGGATTTTTGAAAAGTGAAGTACCCTATGTTTAGCCATGGATTATCAACTATATTTATGTCAAAATTCATTACAATCGGTCGGGTCGGTCGGTCGGGTGTAGATGTTTTATATAAACTTAACAGATAAACAGACAGACTTTCACTTTTATAATATAAATATGGATAGCAAGGAGCTCCTTATTCGATATTGCTGTTAGCTTAACTTTTTTTATATTATTATTAAAATGTTAGTAATTACTAACATTTTAATAATAATATTAAAAAAAACGTTGATTACTTTGTGATTATCCCTCGTGTCATTTTCTATTGTGTCAAATCCCTCTGGTAATATAATATTCGTTAAAATAAGTCGAATCCTTCCAATATTAGTATATAGATTAAATCACAATTTAAATATTTACAGGTATGTGGCATAAAGCCAAGCGAGTGCAGCTTCAGTCCGGACAATCAGAAGTCCGCGTTGACTTCCCGCTGCCGATAGTCGCTTGTAATCTCATGATGGAGTATGCTGATTTCTATGAAAACCAACAAGCTACAGGTATAGGCATTGCAAGAAATACTTCTAATAAGATTTTTATATGAGTAAAAATGTGTTTATATAAGTATAATTTAATAATATATATTATTTTAATAGGTGAATCCCTGCAATGCCCTCGCTGCTCTCAATCTGTGCCGGCGAACCCTGGTGTTTGCGCTAACTGTGGTGAAAATGTATTCCAGTGTCACAAGTGTCGGTAAGTAAAGTAGTTTAAAATAATATTTGTTACTAATATTGAACTTTTCAATTATTAAGAGTGACCAAAAAAATCAGCTCTATTTCTAACTTATGTAATTTTAGCATAGTATAGCTAGTTCTCATTAATCAATTGAGTGAAACACTTTCATTTCCTATATCCTTATATTTTTCTATTTTTCATTATGAGTTTAGAATAAAAAAAATATTTCTGGATATGGTTTTAGTATAAACTAGGTAGACATTAAAAATCAAAGGACTAATATATTTTTATTAATTCAGAGCTATAAACTACGATGAGAAAGATCCCTTCCTGTGTCACGCGTGCGGGTTCTGCAAGTACGCGAAATTCGACTACACACTGACGGCGCGGCCCTGCTGTGCAGTAGATACTATAGAGAACGACGAGGAGCGGAAGAAGATGGTGCAAACGATTGGCATTCTACTAGACAAGGCGGATCGTGTTTATAGACAGCTTATTGCTAATAAACCTGTTTTGGAAGTTAGTAATAATTAACAATATTTTAAATTTACTTGTATCTTGCGTCGTGCATTTTTTTATTATTATTCGATACACATTAGTTCTGACTCTAAAATACAAATATATTATTTATACAGTTGAATGCACAAAACTTTAGGTGTAGTAATAGGTGTACTCATCGTATATATTAGAATTACTATCATAATATGTTACTAGACACATTAAATTACTCTTAACTCTTCTACGTAACAAAAATTAATTGAAAATCTAAGTACATATTAATATTTTTTACATCATTCCAGTCTTTAGTGCACAAAATCAGTGAGCATCGTGTCGAAGGTCGTGCAGATGAGAACAGTAACGGCGCCGGCGGCGCATTCGGAGGCGCGCAAATAAACCGCGTCATACAAACGCTCGCACATAAGTACTGTGTTGAAAGTAAAGGACACTTTGAAGATCTGTCCAAGATTATACAGAAAGTGCTTGCTTGCAGGTAAATTAAATGTCAACTGATAATGTTGTAGGAATTTAATATTATATGAATTGACATAAACATATTTTTTTAATATATTTCACTTATATTTGAAATGATAATGTATGTATATTTTAAAAGAATATAGTATTATATAAAATGATAAAATTCTATTTACAGAAAGGAATTAGTGGCTTATGATAGATCACAGAGTGAACAACAAAATGGCGACACACTTCCAGTTTATGCTGGTCTTCTGCAAAACTATGATGGGGATGTGACTAAAGGTACATAAGTAATATTTAATTTTTTTTTATTATTCTGGCGTAGTAAAGTTTAATAGGTTGGGCAAGGAGAACCTAAGAACGTTCCAAGGTTCTGTTCTACATGTCGCTCATATTTTAAAGAAGTTTTTTCTTGGGTGGTAATGGAGCTTTCGTTAAACCAAACTAGAATGTCTTTTGTAAATAAATATTTCTCCAAGTGCCATATGTGAATATAACAAACTTACGTAAACACTGGTCAATTCAAATATAATCGCATTTTAAAAAACTTTTTACAATTGCAATGTAACATTAATTTGTACAGAATCGGGCGGTGGGTGTTACGGATGCTCGCTGGCTTGTGCCGAGCAGTGCCTGACTTTGTTGCGCGCGCTCGCCTCGCAACGAGAGCATCGTTCTCGCTTGTGTCGCTTTGGTCTCGTACACGAGCTGGTACACCATAGCCTGCATCGTGGAACGCCACAGGTAAACATACTAGTTTTATTTTTTCCTGCTTCACGCTTTTTCCTGTATAGCCGGGTCTGAGTCCGAGACATTGTGTGCTAGTGCAGAAACGAAAATATTTTTAGTACAAGCTGAGTGATCACCGAACCCACAACAATCGCGTACACAGTAATTTCTATATTTTTTAACATAAATTGTGATAAAATCTTTTATAAAATAATTTTTGAAGAAAACAAAACTATTAGAATACATTTACCATGAATAATATTAGTATAAGCAATATTGTCTCAATTTTCATTTATTACAACATAATATAATGTATTATTTTTTAATACCTTAGTGTCAAGAAGAAGTTCGAGCTCTTATCTGCCTAGTGACTCGTGATAATTTACCAGCAACAGAGCATCTATGTAATTTGCTCTCACAAAGAATTACTCTATCTCTGATGGGTCATGCTGCTTCCCAAGACCATAATAATTCTGTAAGTAATGTTTTTTACGTTAATATAATAATTATTATTATTGAATTATTTATTATAAATTTATTTATTTTTTTTAATTTTTTATCTGTTTATAATTGTAGGTAAGACCTCTGGTGCTGTTGCTTGGCTCTTTAGTGAAAGTTCAAGATTCTATTGAGTGCTGGGAAGTGAGACTTCGTTGTATTGTGAAACTATGGGTTTGGTAAGTTTAATGATTGTTTACTATGATTTTAATGTTAAAAAATAATATTATTAAATTAACACAATCAACTTAAATCATTATTTGTATATTATAAAATACAAGTCTTTATATTTTGGAATTTAATTATTACAAGATAATTGATTATTTTACTTTTATAGGTGTTGCCCACAACTTACTGAAGTAGTTGGTATACCACCAGCTGCTAATGTTATTTTAAAACCCGAAGCTTTGGCTGGAATACCCGGTATCAACACCTCATCACCTAATTGTAAGTAGAAGAAATTACTTGAGTATTTTTCTTTATTTAAGTAACTTTGTTAATAATATGTGCATATATTTTTAGCTCACCAGTTTGCCCTACAACAAGTAGCTCTGCCGTGTCTCCGTTATATGCAAGAATTAATGGCGCCTGCAGCACCTGCCGCTACACCTGCTCCTCAGCCAGCTGAAGAACAAGGAAAAGACAATAAGGTAATTAAATGTTATTATGATACTGGCAAAAATAGATAATCAAGTGGGTCGACAATATTTTCTGTAAGTGTACAATATTTTCATTAAGTGTACTTATAAGAAGTGCCTTTATATAAAAAAAAGAATCTCAAAATACTCTTACTAGATATATACATTCATATATACTTACAGAGTTTTTAAACAATTACATTATGATTACTCCTCTGATTGGGAATCGAACTCATAACCAAACACCATTACATTCGAATGCTGTCTCACTGCCCCTCCAAAGCTTCAAATGTTTTATATAATATGTTTTAAGTTAAATTAGTGTCCTAATATACATTTAAACATACTTGTGAAATTTGTTCTCTGAAGGAGGGTGTTAATCAAATGAAGGGTGCTACAACACAGTTACAAACTAGAGTAGCCATTATCAAACTGTAATTCATATGATATGTTATATTTATAAGTTTCAATATATTTCTTTTTACTTGTTTAGGAATCTACTCAACAACCAGCACCTACCGTTCTCCCCGTGACAACAGGCAACATGGTGGTAGACTTATCAGCGTGGCTGGCGTGTCGCGTGCCTCACAAGCAGTGGCGTAAGCTGGTAGACACCAACGATGTACCGCCGCCCGATACCACACTACCGCCACGGGATTTGCACCTGGCTCATAAGTATCTTGGCAAATGGAAGGAAAAGGTAATTTTTTTTATTTGTAGTGACGTATATAGTAGGTGTATTTGGATATTTGTTTTTATTTTAAGTAATTAAAATACGAAAATATTAGTCTCACTGTTCTATTAAAACAAGTTTAAAATAAAACACACAAAGATAACCAACATTTCCGTTACGTAAATTCTAAGGATTTTACTCTTCTAGATATATGCTTTAAACTTATAGTATATCGTTGAATTAATTAAATCTCATAATTTAATTATGTGTAAATAAAAAATAAAGTGACAAGACAAAATGTATCTATTTCAAATCAAAATTTATGTACTAATCATTACTCTGTTTTTCTAGATGCTTCTCTCGCACGGGATGCGACAGCTGGCTCTGGATGAGGGTGGTTGGCTTCGCCCAGTTATGTTTGACCCGAGTTCCCGCATCGCTCGTGACACTGCTTGTCAGATGGTGAAGTCTTTGTGTGACTCCTATGAAAGGACTAAGGCAGTAAGTTTAACATTCATATTTGCCCTATAAGGAATATTTCAAATTTGGATATAATATTTCATTTTTGTAGTAAATACTTAACTTAATTGTATGTGAATATACCGTATATTTTACAGGTGCTGATTTTATTGACTAGCTTCTTACCTGAAGTTGGTTCTGCAGGAGAAGCAAGTGAACAATTTTTGCAACTATATCAAAGTAAGCTATTGTTTTATTTTAGACATTTTGAAACTATTGAGTGAACATTTAGTGGTCACTTAATTATAGAAATTAATTATTTATTTTAATTTTTTTAGCTCTAGCATCTGAAGCCCCATGGAAACAATTCCTAGCTCTGCGTGGTGTACTTCAACAAATTGCCGATTTAATGACAAAAGAAATTGATAACTTGCATCGTCTTGAAGAAACCACTTTGACTTCAGATTTGGCTCAAGGTACTTACAAAGCTTAGTTAAACGTTACTGAATTACTATTAATATGCAAGTAGAAATCTCACATTATGTTGCCTTCAAATATTATTATAGAGTAATAAATATACTGTGAATTTGAATTAATTTTAATGCTGAATATTGATAGTAATGCATATTCTTAATTTAAAATAAAATACTGTTTTAATCTTAACAATGGATAAAGAATTTGTATAAAGAATTTGGTAACAATTAAATTATTTTTTCAGGCTATGCCCTGAAACGTCTAACGGAGCTCCTAGCGATGTTCCTAGAAGAGCCAGGCGCTCGACGCACTTACAAGGGACGTTTGGTCGGCGCCGTCCTCGGCGGGTATTTGTCGTTGCGACGTCTCGTCGTGCAGAGAACGCGTCTCACTGATGACACTCAAGAGAAACTGCTAGAACTGCTGGAGGAGATGACTACAGGTTTGGGCATTTGTTATAGTGTTGTCGTTTGACTATAAAAAATACGTGGGCAACTACTTAAGTTACAGAACAGTGTTAACAAAGAAGTGGTCGATTTATTTTTAACTACAAGATTTGATGATAAAAACATATTTTAATATTAAATATTATCCTTTTTTAGACAGCTTAGTATAAGTTATCATTTTTTACTATTATCTTCACTGCTTTAATATATATTTTTTATTTTTTTTTATATATTTATAGGAACTGAAACAGAAACAGCTGAGTTTATGGCAGTTTGTATCGAGACAGTACAAAAGTATCCATTGCAAGATTATCGTACGCCTGTTTTCATTTTCGAACGTCTTTGCTCTATTATATATCCTGAAGAAAATGATGTGGGCGAGTTCTTCCTTACGCTTGAAAAAGATCCGCAACAGGAAGACTTCTTGCAGGTACTTGTTCTTTTATAATTTTTTTTTTTAATAAATTTATATTACTTATAAGAATAAATTATTATTATGAAAAAGGAGCGTCAGATATAGTTTAGTCAGTAAATTTAAGTTATTTCTTTTTCCTAAAACCTTAAATAGGTTTCATTTTGTTGAGTATGGATTTTTTGAAAGAATATTTTTTATCCTAAAAGCTACTTAGTTAAAAAAAAAAGATTTTTGCGTTATATTTATTTGTTGTAACTTAACATCGTTTTTGTCTAACAGGACAAAAATTTGCACTCAAAATATAGCAATAAAAACTACAACGATCACCTTACACAGTATAATATTATATTCGTTTCTTCATTGTTATAGGGTCGAATGTTAGGTAACCCGTACTCCTCCTTAGAGCCAGGCATGGGACCACTCATGCGAGACGTGAAGAACAAGATCTGTACTGACTGCGAACTGGTGGCCCTCCTTGAAGACGATAATGGAATGGAATTGCTTGTGTGCAATAAGATCATGTCACTTGATTTGCCTGTTAAGGAGGTTTATAAAAAGGTAAGTTTCTTGTCTTGTGGTAAATTTTGATTAAATCTAAGCTAAACAGAAGATTAATTAATTTTATTTATCAACTTACTTGTAGTGCTAAGATTTATGCATTTATAGATTTCCTAAGTAAATCTACAATTTTTGTATTATACATATAGAAAAGTGGCCAGTCGTGGCCCAGTGGCACAAGCGTGTGTCTGTAAACGACTGGTTGTGGGTTCGATTCCCACTTTCCACATTTTCTTCGCTCTGATGTCGAGGTAAATCGCGGCGTTAAGTTCCGCCACTTAACACGCAATGCCTCCGAATTCGGCAGAAAGTGGGGAACAGAGTATCTTAATACTAGGTTGCCTCTGCCTATCCTGCTGTGTGCGGGATACAGCGTGAAGCTGAAAAAAAAATATAGAAAATCATTGAATGTAAAGTGGTCAAATTAGGTAAACATAGTATGGGTTTAAATTCACTTATAAACAAGAGTACTTCAGGCTGTTGAAGTTTAAAAATAATCCGTCACATACGGTCTTTAACATATGATATTAAAATGTTATATTAGGTGTGGTGTACTTCTGGAGAAGCCGTGGATGCAATGAGAGTAGTGTATCGTATGCGTGGTCTTCTCGGGGACGCCACCGAGGAATTTGTGGAAACCCTAAGTCAAACCAACGCAGAGACCGTGGACGATGAACAAGTCTACCGTATGGCGAATGTGCTGGCTGATTGCGGTAAGAATCATTTTGTTATTGTTTTAATTATTTGAGTGCTAATTATTTATTTTTGATATTACAATTTATATAGGTTTTTGTGTTTTTACTTCATTTTGTATTAGTTTCTGCTTAATTTATCATTTATTAATTATTGTACATATCTACAATAGAATATGATGTATGTTATACCCTTAATTTGGACTTTACATGGACTGGTAAAAGTGAAAAAAAAACTATTTAACAGAACAGTGACTTATTCTTTAAAAGAAGTTTTGGTTACCAAGGTAATCTTATCATTATTTTTTTTACAATATTCATATATTTTAAACATTTATTTTGAATAACAACAAAATTACAATCTTAAGAACCTTTCAAATTGCTCTTCTGAAAGTTGTGGATTTAAACTTCTATTCGTAGCACTCCGTGGTTTTTAATTATTATTTAAAATTTTACTCACATATACTTTATCCACTACCCACAGGCGGGCTAGAAGTAATGCTCCAACGTCTTGCGGCGATCGGTCGAGTGGGATGTGCGCGTTCTCTAGTAGCGACCCTCCTACGTCTGCTCGCACTATGCGCGCGCGTGCGTCGCTGCGTGCGCGTCCTCACCCGCCCCGAAGCCCGCGCCCTGCCCGTATTGTTGCACGCATTGAGCTTGGCGGCCGCTGATGAGAAGGAGATGCAGAGGGCGCCGCTTGTTTATCAGTTGTTGGAGGTTGGTTTTTGTAGTCTTTATTATTTTTGTTGGATTTTTAATTTTGTTTTTTTGTGGTTTAGCATAGTAACTTAGAGAGAGCCTAGTGTCATGACATTCTGTTTTCTACTTTCGGTCTGGAATTGAGAATTTGTGTATTGAGTAGTGTAACTTAATTCCCCGGTTTGTTTTTCTGGCTGTAGGTACCAGAGCAGATGTATGAAAATAATTTAAATACAACTATTTAACTGAGTGGGATCGAACCCAGAACCGTTTTTCATACAGTCACGATGGTGTTACGCTTCATTATTACATATTTCAATTGTTTCATTGTAATAACATGTGTTGTACTGGACAGAGTGTCTTTATAATACTAATCTACGACTACTACTACTATATCTGAGATAAAAATATTCTAGTTATGTAAATAGATATATGTTTTTTATTCATATTCACATTATGTTATTTGTGTTAGATCATGGAGCGTATTTTATCCGTTGCTGCTAGCGAGAGCCTCGAGTCCTTCCTGCAATTCTCTTTAACATTCGGCGGACCGGAACACGTTCAGGCCTTGCTTAATTGTACTGAATGCCCAGGTTTGTTATTACATATTATGAATTATTTAAGTACTTCATTCTATTTTAATAGACTGTTTTAAGTTGTTGTTGCTATTAGTATTTGGAAATTTATATATAGGCATTCGCTAGTAATGGACTTAAGATCTTAAGTGCTCTCACAAATTTATAAGAAGTCCTTAATTTTTGCTTTAAATTTAAAATTTGTTCTCATTTGTTCGCGAACGAAATCACGGTCGATAGTTAGTTTCGTTATATTATGTAACCTTATTGTATAAGTAATAATGTCTAATTTATTTCCCCAGGTATCCGTAATAACTCTGTGGCACTGGGGCACTTAACACGAGTACTGGCTGCTCTCGTATACGGCAATGACTTAAAGATGGCGATGCTAGTCGATCATTTCAAACCAGTATTAGATTTTGTCGTACTTGATTCCGAACAATGGGGCGAAGAGGAGTTCTGTATGGAATTATTCTGTGTACTGTGCGCGAATATAGAGAGGAACTCTATAGGAGGCACGTTGAAGGATTATTTGATATCGCTGGGTGTTGTACGAGATGCTTTGGATTATATTGTGGTAAGTCCTGTTTTTTTCCTGTTAAAATAAATAGGAAAAAATTAGTAAATAAAAAACGTAACATTTTTTCGTATTTAGACCTCACATATTGAAATTGTTTTGTAGTATAAAAATATACATTTCTTTCAATATGTAAACGTTCATATTTTTTTGTATTCAATTATTTTTAATTTAATTGACTAAATATAATTATTTTTGTATATAGAAAAACGCTCCATGCGTGAAACCAACACTAGTATGCACGGACTCAGATGAGCTGAAAGAGTTTATTAGTCGCCCTGCACTCAAGTATATCCTGCGTTTCCTTACCGGACTTGCTACGGATCACGAACCTACACAGGTAAGATATGTTTAAATATTTAACTTAATATTAATAGTAAATAATTATTTATCCTCATAAATAATTTATTGGAATAGACATGTACTAGGGACATATATAATAAAATGAAATACAAAGAATGTATGAATGAATGTAGTAGCCAGTCGTGGCCCAGTGGCACAAGCGTGTGACTGTAAACGACTGGTTGTGGGTTCGATTCCCACTCGAAGAGTGGAAATATTTCGTATTTCCATTTTCTTCGCTCTGGTGTCGAGGTAAAGGCCCGGCGTTAAGTTCCGCCACTTAACACGCAATGCCTCCGAATTCGGCGGAAAGTGGAGAACTGAGTACCTTAATACTAGGTTCCCTCTGCCTACCATGCTGTGTGCGGGATACAGCGTGAAGCTAAAATACAAAGAATGTATTTCATTTTATTATATATGCTGTCAGCAGAAGTTACAACACAATGTCTCATTTAATAAGAATTTCATTGAAAAGTAAAAAAAAATGGCAGAATATACATTATGTTAGCTAAGACAGAATGAAATGTTCTAAGAGATACTGTCTGACGGTATTTTTTTTTATATACACTTTTTTTATTGAAATAGATACCGTATGTTATTTATTATGGCTGACATGTATTTTTTGAACACAGATGTTAGTGTGCGAGAAAGTAATACCAATAGTGCATCGACTAGAACAAGTGTCTTCCGGTGAACATGTCGGCTCTCTTGCGGAGAACTTGTTGGAAGCGTTGCGTTCACAGCCACAATGCGCTGCTAAAGTGCAACAAGTTCGCGACTTTACACGACAGGTAATTTTTTTTTCTTATTCATGATTTACGATTTCGATTCCCATGTATTAGGCAGTAGTCAGAGATAACCTAAATAAAATCCATCGCCCGAATTCGGTATGTTACAACATTCCGTTCCCCGAAATTCTGGAGGCATTACGTGTTAAGTGGTTTAACACTGCTTTTCCTCGATACTAAAACAAAGAAAATGAATTATTAAATATTTCAATTCCTCTGATGAGAATGAAACTCAACCAGGTGCGTTTATAGTCACACTTTGCGCCACGACTGGCCTCGTGTTGTTATTTTAAAAGCAACATTTGATACAATTGGTTCGATAGTGATATTGTACCCTCTAATAAACGAACTATCTAGTAAGAATAAAATATACTTAATTTCTTTAGTTATTCTTGTTATTTCACCAAGCTTATTACAATTTAATACCACAACAGGAAAAGAAACGTCTAGCCATGGCGGTCCGCGAGCGTCAGTTAGGCGCTTTAGGAATGCGTAGCAACGAGCGCGGGCAAGTCACCGCGCAGTGCAGTCTCACGCAGCAGGTGGCGGACCTGGCGGAGGAGGCGGGCGCCGTCTGCTGCATATGCAGGGAGGGGTACAAGTATCAGCCTAGTAAGGTACGTGGCTTGAGTTTGGAATCTATCTATACTAACTGTATATTATAACAAAGAGGTAAACTTTGTAACTTTGTTTCTAAGGGCTAATCTTCAGAAACTGATTATGAAAATTCTTTTGTTTAGAAAACTATACTATTCAGGAGTGCTATAGGCTGTATTTTTATTATAATTGAACAAAGAATTGAGAGAATCCTAAATGGGCTAAAAAGGGGATAAAAGTCGTGAATCACGCGGCGATTCCGCAAGCGTGTGGCAAATATTTTCAATTTTTGTATTTGGTTTTGTTTTTTAAAATTTATGTTTTGAGTTGTTTGCTGGTGAAAAGATTTCTTTAAATTTTATTAGTCACTTTAGGTCCTTTTCTATTTTCATTGGTTGTTGTAAATTGGTATTTTTTTCAATTAGTTTTATTGATTTTCCAAGTTTTTTATTATATTTATAAACATGCTGCTGCTGTGTTTGAGATACAGCAGCAACATTTTTGTTGATTGAAATATTGTATTTGAGTTATTTGAGTAATTTAGGTATTTTCTTCAAATAAAGAACTATTTGACTATTTCATTTAAGGAACTATTTTTATTAATGATACTTTTATTTATAGGTGCTAGGTATATACACGTTCACCAAACGCTGTCCCGTAGAAGAGTTCGAGGTGCGGGCACGCAAAACTCTAGGCTATACTACGGTGTCGCACTACAACATAGTACACGTCGAATGTCATATGGCTGCCGTTAGACTTGCACGTGCTAGGTATGTTGAAGTTGATACTAATTATTTATTATTGTTTTCTTTTTATTTAATTATAACAATTTTCATTTTTATAATTATGTACTTATATTACAATGATGAATATGAATCTATACACTCGTACAGTAGTATTGATTTCATGTGGTATTTACGTTAATTTAAGTAAGTACTTGAAACATATAAATTGAATATCGAAATTCTTAATAATTTTGTATTATACGCAGAAAAATTGTATTGTAGTGATTTTTGACTTCGACTTGACTTTTATGATATATTATAAAATTATAAAACACTAATGATTGATTAGGTATTTGATTAATGTGCCTACATAGGTATTATTATTATATTTTTATTATAAATATTTTCCGTAGGGATGAGTGGGAAAGTGCAGCACTGCAGAATGCATCTACGCGTTGCAACGGACTCCTACCGCTATGGGGACCGCACGTGCCTGAGTCTGCATTTGCTTCTTGCCTTGCGCGGCACACTACTTATTTGCAGGTAAAACATAAGTTTATTACATGTTCTGCTACATCTCAAAATGTAAGAAAGGTCCTTATTAATAATCTATAATATTTGTTTTAAAAATTATATTAAGACTTTTTAGGTCTTCGTTTTAGGATGTTAAATTGTGTATTTTAAAAACGTAATAATGAAAAATTACTTAAGTGCGAAATATTAAGAATACATTGACACTAAAATAAAGTGTATTTTATTACTCATTTAAAAAAAATCTTGTAATTTTTCCCAGGAATGCACCGGCCATCGTGACATTGGTCACACATGCACTGTCCACGATTTGAAGCTGCTACTGGTGAGGTTTGCGCGCGGACGCACGTTCCACGACGACACCGGTGGCGGTGGACCTCTCTCCAACATGCAGCTTGTTCCTGCGCTTGCGCATATGGCGTTATATGTTATTAATACGTTAGTAGATGTTTTTTTTAACTGAAAGCCTTTTCTTTTCGCAAAATAGGGTAGGTAAAGAGTTTTAGATTCAAGACCCTGTTCTTTACTTTCTGCCTAATTTCGAGATAATACTTCTTTTATGGTGAAATTCAACGCCGCATTTTGTTTTACCGGGCCGGAAGATATAAAAAAATAAAATGTTATCATTCCTCCGAGTGGGAATTGAACCCACAAGCCATTGATTTTACAGTCGCTCGAATAGCAAATGTGTGTGAGTAAATTTGTTATATGCATGTTTACTTGTTGATTTTATGTTGGAAGAAATTGTGGATGAAGGTGTTTTTGACATTATTTTGTGAGAGGGCAAAACTAAACATAGAAAAGAATTACTTTTATTCATAGTGAACTGAACAAAAAAGAAAGAAGAATTGTTAGGAATTTGTAATATTAATTTTATCATTTAAGCTTTAGAATATTTATATAAAGAAATTACAAATGAAACTATAAATCGGATGTTATAAAGTAACTTCCATGTAAAAAAAATATATTGTAGTTTTTAAAATTAAAAAAAGTTAATAATTTTATAACTTTAACAGGACACGTGTGGCGGGCCGCGAGGTGACTGGGCTGGAGACGAGCCTGTCATGGCCGCCTGCTCGCGTACTGGAATCTGCACATGACGCTGACGGACCACTGTATTACCTCACGCTTATGCTTTTGCTTTATCCACACCCCAAGTAAGTTGTTGGATTTGTTTTGTTTAAAGTAAAAATAAGTAAGAAGTATATTTCTTCTTATAGGAAACTTAATAAACTCGTAATTTAAGTATCTTATATAAATACTTTATTTACATAAAAAAATATGACGAACTTTAACGTCTTTTCATTTTGCATTAGGGTTACTACAAAATTAAAATACGTTAAAGTTATAAAAAATACCCAAAGTATATGATGACTTTTGAAAATCATAATATTCAATATTAAAAATAAAAACCTATTTACAATAACCATTTTGTATAGGGAGGCTATACAATTTTTAACTGTTTCTTATACATATCATCATAAACATGAGCTGCATTTTTTACAAAAAAAAATAATATTCACAAACCTTACATAGACTACAATTACTAGAAATATTTTTTTACAACAGATGGCGTTTACTCCGCGTGGACATGCTAAAGCGCCTGCTTCTAGTGGGTCACGTGCGTGGCCACGCACCGGGCGGGCCCGCGCTTCGCACGCTGACGCCGGAACAACGCACGCCGCGCGCATGGCCCGACTACAAGCCGTACGCCATGTTCGTTGCACTTATACAGCAGCTATATAGTGTTATGTTTAAGGTACGTTTTTATTGTCATTTTTTGGTTAGTTTCTTAATTGTAAGCTTCGGAGAATGTTAGACTTAAACTATAAAAAATATGCAAACAGCGTGATATGAACCCATGTTTCTTAAGTGAATTTTTGCGTTTTTGCCAATTATATTATTTTTTAGCACTGCAATACATTTGAAGATATTGTTACTGAAAATAAAATCAATTTCTATAAAATCTGTCTCTTAAAGCTTAATAAAAATTGTTATTTTATTGTTGTAAGTCAAGTAATGACACTTAATATATATTAAATATCATACATAGTTCGAATTAAACCTTAACTAACAGATAAAATGAAACTAATAAATATTTAAATACCAACAGAATGTCAACGCTACAACCGTCGAACAATGGCCGATCAAGCTAGCCGAGTACATACGCCACAACGACGAATCAAACGCCAAAGCAGCAGAGCGTATAGTGACTACACTCACCGACGAACTCTTACCCTGCGCTTCCTTCGCGGAGTTCTGCGACGCGGCTGGCTTCCTAGAAGACATCCCTGACCCCGAAGCCTTCCTCCAAGCCCTTCTGGACGAGCAACCGTGAGGAAGGGCCTTTGCGCCCTATTGCCTCAGCTATAACGGGTGCATGGCCTGTTGATACGGCGCAGAGTTTAACCTCAAATTCAATAGTGGTCTTTTCATGTTTAATGCAATTTTATTAATGTTTGAATTATTTATTTTATTAATCTGCAATGTTAATCGTTTATCTGTATTTGTATCTCGCACTTCATGTATCCGGTTTGGCTTCAATAAATAGCTTTTGCTTGTATATTGGTGTTTTATTTTTTTGTTTGAATTATAATATCACAATCTGTGGTTTTAGAATATAAAAACTTGTCAGTTTTCTGTTTTTACAAATTTATTTTTTATACTATTAAAAAATCCATTGGGATGTTACCATATTCTAAAAAAATGGTTTCCTGTTATAAAACCTATGATAATACTGTTATAATTCCTGCATTTTCTAAGCGTATGCACATTACAAAATATAAGAAATGGAATATTGACACTGTCGCCGTATTTATTAATGGGTACATACTGTTGCCGTACTTATTAATGGTTTAATTTTAACTGTAAATAATATAATTAATTTAAGAATCAGTAATATAAAAATTAATAACTAATTTTGTGCCAGCAATTGTGGTTAAACAAAAACTAGTTTAATTCAACAAATTATTAAGTAAAATTTTAAATTTTTTAAAATTTATGTTAAAAATTATGATTTAATAAAATTAAACATAAACTAGGTTTAGATACTCTCGCTCGACCATTCACGCCCTGAACGCACTGAAGTCTCGGTCGTTGGCCGCGACAGCAGAGAGAGATTTTCTTCTCGCTGTCTCGTTGGATGTGGTCAACGCCTTTAACAGTCTGCCGTTTGAGACACTAAGAGAGGCTCTCCGATTTCATGGGGTGCCTCTCTATCTCCGGCGGCTGTTAGACGACTACCTCCAGGACAGAGAAGTTCTTTGGATTGGGGGGGATGGCCAGATCGGTCGACGTAGGGTTAGTTGCGGGGTTCCGCAAGGGTCAGTTTTGGGGCCGACGTTGTGGAACATCGGGTTTGATTGGCTCCTGCGCTGTCGGCTTCTGCCTGGGATGAGTGTTATCTGCTATGCGGATGACACTCTCATCACAGCCCAGGGCTCCTCATTCCAGGAGGCGGCACGCTTAGCTGAAGCCGGTACAAAAATGGTAGTCGATCGCATCGAAGCGCTGGGTCTGAGGGTCTCCATGCCAAAAACCGAGGCCCTCTCATTTCCTGGCCCGCGCAGAGGACCCCCCCGTAGGGCTACTCTATGCATCCAGGGGCAAGAGGTGTTAGTCCAGGCCCAGATGAAGTATCTGGGTCTGACACTAGATGGGCGATGGTCGTTCGCGTCGCACTTCGCTCAGCTTGCGCCGAAGCTGCTAAAAGTCGCCGGGGCCCTTGGCAGATTATTGCCGAACGTTGGAGGGCCGGATTCTGCATGCCGACGGCTTTATGTCGGCGTGTATAATAAGACTCAATTACGAAAAGCACAACGGGTCATGGTGGTGAGAGCAATACGGGGGTACCGCACGGTGTCATGGACGGCAGCTACAGGCGGAAGTGCTCGCGTACAATTTTCGCGCGAGTGAGTGGTCACGAGGCGAACGGCCATCACAAGACGATATTGTGCGAATCAGGAGAAGAGCAGAAGGAGCCCTGATACAACGTTGGAGAGTAGACCTGGAATCCCTGGCAGCAGGCCTAGTGACGGTAGAGGCAGCCATCTAGAGAGCTGGATGTACAGAAAGTTCGGAGTCCTCACGTTTAGACTGGTGCAGGTGTTGACGGGGCATGGTTGTTTCGGTAAATACCTGCACCAGATTGCACGTCGGAAGTTGTCGCCGGCGTGCCATGAATGTAATGCGCCTGTCGATTCAGCGCATCATACTTTGGCGGAATGCCCCGCTTGGGCCCCACAACGCCACGCCGTGATGGCTGTAGTGGGTAGGGACCTCTCACTAACCAGCGTGGTGAGGGCCATGTTGGATAGTGAGAGGAACTGGTCTGCAATGGTCTCCTTCTGCGAATCAGTTATCGCACTGAAGGTGACCGCGGAGCGGGCGCGTGAGTCCAGCGCTAATGCAAACTTGCTCCGCCGTCGGAGGCCAGGGGGTAGGAGAAGGCGGTATGCGCATCTCGTACTCCCCCTACCCTAGAGGAGCTACAGCGAGAGGGTTCTTGATCCTCCCGCAAGTCATCGAGGCTGCGGGTGCTCTGGAAGAAACCCCAGGGCACCCTGAAGGTGACGGTGGCCCGCAATAGGCGGGCTATCCACCGAGGCGTCGTAGCCGAATGCGCAAGCGATCCTGCGACGCCTCATGAGGGCGGAGAGGGTTTCCGCTGGGTTTTAGTGGGTAGTGTCGGACTTATCGATGAGTCCCACAGTATCATCCGTCCGTAAGGCAGTTTGCCTGCCCTACGCACGGATGGTCTGTGTAAACTGCATTTCCCAACGTTAAAAAAAAAAAAAGGTTTAGATACTCTAATATAAAAAAAATATTATAATAGTAAATAATTAGCTCTTTAAGCTTTCACTCGGGTTACACAAGCCCCAGGCACTGCTTCAGAGTTCCTGTTCCTAAAATCGCGAAAGATCCAGTGTCCCCTGGTTTAATTGTCTATCGCGTATCGTGAATCTTGTACGACCGTGTAGTGTGTAACATAATCACATTCTCTCTCTCATTTATGTAATACCTCCGTCCGATTCGTTCGTAGAGTCATTCCTGATTTGTATCGATCTACCCACATATTCGTGTGTGACATCAAGTGCTCTTATATTTTTTTTCACACGCACACAGCAGGATAGGCAGAGGGAGCCTAGTGTTAAGAAACTCCGTTCCCCACTTTCCGCCAAATTCGGCATTGCGTATTAAGTGGCGGAATTTAACGCCGCGCTTTGCCTCGACACCAGTGCGAAGAAAATGGAAATATTAATTTCCACTCCTCCAGTGGGAATCGAACCCACAACCAGTCGTTTACAGTCACACTCTTGTGCCACTGCGACACGACTGGCCCCACTGTTCTTATATTTCGTGATGTTATATCAGAAGTGATACTTACATTTAGGTTTTAATATTAACTGGAGATTTACTACTCAATTTCTGAAATCCAAAGTAGCGATTTGTGAAAAATATTGTGTAAAGTACAATTTTTTGTGTAAAAAGAGTTACAATGAGCGGAAGGTGTAATGAAGTATCCGTAACGAAGGTATAAACTATCCGTTTATTCATCACCGGCTGAGCTCGTTCAATTTTTATATTATTTAGTTCACTTCAATATATGCGGTAATCTCCGTGTTATTGTAGACCGACCATCAAAATAGCGGTTAATTTCTATTTTTAATTGATGATATAAGCGATGTGTACAACAATTATTCTCCTCCACGAGATTATCAAATCATAACTGATGATGTAGTAGTAGAAAGACTTCTAAACTTTAACAGAAAATATGTTTTATATTATAAAAATAGGAGGTACTGAAATAGACCATGCATGCAGCGACAGATGTTTAAATAAATAGGTGGCAAGAAAAATATATAATGCGAAAAAGCGACGTCAATTTAAATAATACTCGTAAAGTAAAAATTATAACTAGACATAATGTGAATGTAATATGATATTTTTCGATCTACCTCTATTTACAACTGTTTCCGTTTTTATTTGCCACATCAGAAGTGTTGTCTAAATCAGATGTGGTAGTCACTGTTAGTAGTTAACATCAGGAGTGGGATTTACTTTTAATTTCTTAAATGTGTAGATAATTAAGAACTCATTGACTACCCTTCTTGTCTTGTCCTTGTGGGAATAGTCCGATATATGCCATAAGTTTATTAACAAGGCAATTGTACAATATAGTTTTATATAACTAATTTCATCTATTAGGTAAATAATTTTTAATTTGAAAGTTTGTATTTACAAAGACTAAAAAATACATTTTTTGCAATAATATAAAAATGTATTTTTTCGTCTAAAAAATAAGACACAAAAAGCTTTATAAAATTTAAAGGTCAAATTTAGTCACAGAAGTAATTCTGCGAAAAGAAATGCGATAAAGCCACTATTGTATTTTTTTGCCATCATATTGTACCTTTCATTCTGCTAGTTTCACTGCTAAGAAAAACTAAACTAGCTGACAATACTAAAAAAACGAAAGATAAATAAAATAATTATGCAGCGTGTGGAATCAAATCAATTTCTCGCTTTCTTCTATTAAACAAGACAATGCACGTGGGCACATGTTGGGGAAAAGTGGAGAACTGAGTGTCTTTAGAATAGTTCTCTCTGACTAACCTTATTTACTAGAAAAGGAGCTAAGAGCTAGAAAAGCTTGAAGCTTAAAAATATATATTAATATTTATTATTTTACCGTATCATATATCCAAGCAACCCACAAGTAAACTATAAACAATGCTGAACCTGACCTTGACACATGCGACACATTTTTAATAAGATCAGAGTTGCGCAGCGAGAGATATGTCACGGATGATTAGAGTGCCGCAGTCACGACTCTTGCGCAAGCATCTGCGAAGATTGTAAGCCGTCGTGATGAGAGATAATGTTCGATAACTATTCTCATATTAAATAATGAATTGGGTCTAGGTGATGCTGACTCTGAGCTAGTTTGTATCGTTCTGTTTTGTGAATGAGATTGTCGTGGCAACACGCTGGGATCTATTGTTTGGTGGTTAAAGATTTATATCTGCTTTAAAGATATCCTTTAACTCCGTCTAAATACCTTTCATATAAACTCTAAGGTGACTTGTATATCGTTTATATAGGTAAAATCAAAGTTCCTTTTGCAAACTTTTGGTGTAATTTTTTATCAACTTTTGACTTTTTGGTATTCGTAACGTACGTGTTTGGTGTCGTATACCAATTCTATATGTCTAATATCCATAGTAGTTTTTGTGATTATGTATTTTTATTTTAAGTTTATTCATTTCCATCATCCGAGCGAGACACTTGCTAATAACGCTTAAATAATATAAGCTAATTAAAAAAAAAATAATAGCCTTCAAATGTTAAGTATCGTCCAATGGAGCTTATGCTTTCGAAGTACAACTTTTAATCTTCAAAGTCTCTTTTAAATTTTAAGCTTCCATCATTCGCAGTTTTGACTGTAAATAGTAAAAGTCACTTTTCATTCTCGAGAAAATTTTTGTAAATCCTTTAAGACTCCTTTCTTACATTCCAAGGCAACAAAAAAAATTCAGCTCATAATGCCAGTGCGGTCAGTCAGTAACTATGTTAATAGCTGAAGAGTTCCGCATACATATATGTTACTATCAGTAACTCACGATGTTTATAGTCTTTACTTCTTCACAATACTTCTAAATATTTTATTATCTAGTACTGAACTCAACTACCCAAACAAATTAGTCAATACAAGTACCTTTTAGTCATTATTCTATAACATGTAGTATCGAAAAATAAAACAGATATCGAAAGATAGAAAGTAGATATTGAAAATTAAAAAAACTAATGAAACATGAATATGTATCGCTATACTAAGCGTATAATAGATAAAAATCATCTTCCTAACATTATCTGCACGCAATAGCTATGGGTTACAGTCCCATAATAAAGCGTTCGTGTTTCCTCAACATGAATAAACTTTCTATGTAAGGAGAAATTGTAGATCTGTATTATATCAATTGTAGTTAATACCAATTTACCTAACGTTTGAAAGATATGTAACTTAAAACTTATACGTTCTTAACACGTCAATATTTTTGAAATGTATTTTCTAGATAGAAAATAGATGTTACTTTCTTAAGAATTACTTGATGTTAGAAAGCTTTAGTTAGTCTCACGCTTTAAGCACAGGAAAGTAGGCAGAGAGAGTCTAGTGTGAAGACACTTCCTTCTCACTTTCCCTCTTAATTTGTTACATGACAGTGGATTAGTGAAAATAAATAAAATTCTCCCAAAATGGAGAAATTAAAATAATTTAAATTTTACCGAGTAGAGATCGAACCGACAACCATTGCCTTTGTCCAATCACTGTCCCATTCCACTTCGATGGCTTCACAATTTTAATCTATGCAACATAATGTAATATTGCTTTAATAATCAGTAAAAACTCTCAGTAAATTGCATTGCGTATTGCAAAATAATTAATACCACTGTACTACCTTTATGACGTTAATAATAGAGATAGTTCAGTTAACACAATATAGAGTGTACGTACATACATACATACATACATATATGTTGCATCAAACACATTACACTTGTAAATGAGACATTCGCATTAATTACCAGTCATCTAGGTTAGCGCTGAGTATGTGGGCAGATTATGACAGCTAGCACTGCATAATGCATGTCTTGATGTGATTTTAATAATATGTATTAAGCATATGCAAATTATATTTAGTTAAAAAAATGAGTGAAATTTATGTATTACGTATCGATTTGTAGGTAATTCCAAATTCACATTTTTGATTACCTCGAAGTTAGTGTCTCAAAATTAAATTCTAATTAAAAAAAACGATAATTTTTTGAATTAAGTAATTGTACTTTTTTATTTATGTTTAATATGTTCTTAAAACTAACTGGTATGTCAAGACGGGTCGAGATCTAGAAGATCTCGACCCGTCTTGACAGATTATAAATTTATAGAAACTTGGCTGTTGTTCCTCTAGCACATATATACATACTTACCCAATTACTATGAATCTATTAAAATATCAACTGACTTGTACTTCTGCTACTTAATTTGTGTCATTAAAATGGATACAAAATGTGTATTATTTATAGTGTTTTTTTAGTTTATGTATTTAGACATATTTTTTGGAACGAACATGTGTAATTTACTCGTATATATTTTAGTCTGTTATATATTGAACGTTGTATGAATCTAGTGTAAGTTAACTGTTTAAGAATTGACGAAAAATATATTTTTATATAGATATATTAAATTATAATAAAATAAAAAGAAACAACCATTTAATTACAGCAATAGCGTATATTTCGCAAGTAACATTTAGTGAGTTGTGTCCGTACATCATCACGTTGACACAAACATAGGCATTTGAGTACAAACATGAGTTATCGTACTACACTTACAAACTAACTTACATATTATTCACATAGCATAAATAAACTTAATACTTTTGTAGTTTCTATCTTACATTATTCTAAATATAATTTATCTTATATGCGACTGTCGTTCTTTGTGCGGTAGTTCGTATTTCGTTGTGAAACCAATAAATTAATTGCAAAAATCCCATTGACATACATATATGTATAAAAAAGAAATACTTTTTAAATTAACATTTTGTTAAAAATGTACGAATATCATTGAAACAAACATTTTAACAATATTTGGACCACATTAAATCAACTTTGGATATTTTAAAATAGAAAAGCTTAATAAATACAGATTTGTTATAAGCTCATCAATAAATCTTATAAGAAGATACTAGGATTATATATAACAATGTTTTAATAAGATTCAATCAATGAGCTTATAGAGCAGTCTCTTATGTAACTATACCAATTAAATGTACATATAATGTTGGTTTTTTGCGGCTTTACGATTAACAGAATAGTCAGAGAGAACTTAGTTTCAAGACACTTCGTTCTCTACCTTCTTCTCGAAATTGAGACATTGTGTGTTAAGTGGCGAAACTCAACGCTGTGCTTTCTCTTACTTACCATAGGGGAGAAATTAAAATAATAAATAATCATTCCCCCGAGCGGGAATCGAACCCACAACCATCGCGTTCACACTCAGACGTTGTTCACTGCGCTACGACGGCGTCAATCTAATAATACTTTAAATATTTCAAAATTGAATGTAAAACATAATTGGACGTTCGCATGTTACACAAGAGACGGCTAAGGCACGTGAGAGAGTGCGAATGGCTTATAAGTCGTAGGAGCCGCTGTCTCCGCTCTTGCCGATGCGGAGTACGTACTTGTAGAGGAGGCCGGCGACCACGCCGCCCACGATCGGGCCCACCCAGTATACCTGGAAATTATTATCGTGATTACATATAAAAAGAAATTACCTTTTAATAACACTTAATAACCACGCTAATTCTTCTTTTTCTATAATATAATAAAACAGTTTAAACCAGAATGTTGTATGTGTAACTATTAGACGGATTTGAACGAAACCATTTTTGTTGTATTGCTTCGAAGTTTGAGTCCAACTTAAGCTAACTGAATTTAAATATATGGAAACACCATGTGAAGAACTATAAGCGTCCAGAGTCCTAAATTGGAATAATCTTTTTAATTTCAATTTAGGACTAGCACAAGTTTTTTTTAAAAACTCGTGCTAGTCCTAAATTGAAATATTTTTTTTTATTACGTCATACATCATTTTTTTATTACAATTAATTAAAAAGTTGGAGGGAAAGAATGAAGGTGATTAGTAACAGAGGTAGTCATCGGACGATCTTCTAGACCACAGTTTCCATGATACTGGAGGGAGCTCACGTAAAAAGTATGAGGACCTCCCTTAGTGAGGAAGGCGTGTAGACGACGACAGTGAACGAGGCCAAAGAAGTATGCAGGGACCGTACCGTTTGCCGCTCCGATCATTCTAACTACCCCGCGAGGGATAAAGCGTTAAGGTATATAAAAAATAAAATTTAATTTAACAGCGCCGTCAAGATGTGAGTGTGATTGGCGCCATATAGAGCCGATTGTTTGATAAACATTTTGGTTTAGGTCGAAATCTAAATGTTTATATTTTACAATCATGGTTCTCAGTAATATGTTTAAATTAATATATTAAATATTTTCATTTACCCACGTTGGTTAGACAAAACTAAGTCTTCAATTATACTTGATTTATAGTACTTCCTGTCCGATAAAAATGGAGGAGATTCGTAACGTTTTAAAAATATTCATAGTTTGATGATATAAATTACCGATTTAACTATCACCATATTCTAAGTTTATAAATTAAAAAAACAGTAAAATCTTTATATAGTTTTTAATAGTATAAATTTAGAAATAAAACAAGTAAGTTATTTACAACTGCTTATAAAGTAAAAAATAACTTTATATTACACGTTAACTTAACTTTAGCCGTAAAAACAACTTTGCGTTACATTTTTTTTTGGCTTCACGCTGTATCCCACACACGGCAGGGTAAACAGAGGGAACCTAGTATTAACACACTCCGTTCCCCATTTTCCGTTGAATTTTGAGAGCGCGTTAAATGGGGGAACTTAACGCCGTGTTACATTTATTTCATATTTTTTCAAAGAAACCATTAAATAATGACCCCAGTAACAAAATCACTTATATAAACTCAATTATTTAATATATTATCTTTCTTATACCGTCAAAGCTATATAAGTGGAATACTTTTCGGCAAAATCAATATTTATTCATAGTGGAAAATAATTCGTAACATATAAAGTACGCTAACAAATACGACCTTCTAAATTATTTGCTAACAAACTAAACCTAATGGAATAAACTAATATTTAACACGTTGTATAATATTTGTACTGAAGAAAAATCTTGTCCTCGCACTAATTTACACTATATAATCTCAGTTCTATTTGCTTAGGAAATAAACGATATGGAAAGTAAACTTTACGCTTTTTTCCGCATAGCGTAGTTAGAGAAAACCTAGTGTTGAGACACTCCGCTCTCCTGTTTGCCCCTGAATTTAAGATACTGCCTGTTGAGTTCTACCTGTCTACCTGTGTCAACGGACTACTGTAAAGTGTTCGAAACGTCGGGTTTTCTAAACATGTATTTTCCAATACCAAAAATATACGCGATTAATCCGGTTAAAATAGTTTCATTTCAAACTTATACAATTATTAAGTAAACTATGTAATCTGTCATCAAATTACAAAAATACTGACCAAATTATAAAAAAAAGCTTCAAATAATTTATCACAATATTATTTCTAACCAGCAAATAAACACAAATGACTGTTATTACATCATTATTATACAACTTTTTTTCAAAAACCACATAATTGACCATATTGGGTGGTGTTTCAAAAGCAATTTGAAAGAAAGGTCACAAGTGTTTTTCTGGTACCATTCTTGAGATGTTGTGAGACGAATCGTACACATAAGTATTTCCGGATATTTACGTGTTTAGAATTACATATATATATTATATTCTAAAGTAGAACTTTACCAGTGAAAGGTAAGGAGATTAAATGATATAACAGCTTATAATGGTTGGAAGCGGTCTTATAGAGACATATGTTTGCGTAGCTTTACATTCTGTTCATTTTATCACGTGAGCCGGTGAAAGTGATGGTCAGTAACGGGTTAAGCATTAGATAAGCTAGATTTGTTTTATAGTACAACTGTGGTGCACATCAAGCTCACGTAACTACGATAGGTAACTGATGTTATTATTATTTTATAGACTTATATTTAATTGGATATTTCAAAATAATCTTCCTATATATTAAAATATAATTTTGTAGGAGCATCAGGGAAAATATAGTAGCATGCCATTCTTTTTTCAAGTTTTAGCTACTTCTATTTGGGCTATTCAGGACATCACCTGTTAAGTGGCGGAACTCAACATCTTACTTTGTGGAGGAACACAAAGCGGAGAAATAAAAAAAAATAAACATAATCATCCCCCTGAGTGGAAATCGAACCTACGACGGATAGCATTTACAGTGACAATACTGTGCCATGGCTTGGTGGCTGGCTTTAAACATGAAAGATAAATATTTAATAAGTCTCAATTTTTTAAAAGTGCTAATACGATAATATGCTAAGTGTATGTAGGTAAATGATATTCATATAAGATCCGTAATCTTATAGTTCATTGATAATCTAGGATAGGAAATTCTAATTGGCGAAGTGCCAGCCGAGTACTACGCTTTCTACTCCACCTATATACCTAGAGACGGAAACGAGAGAAAGGCGTAATGAAGTTGCACTTGCAATATATAATTTTACAGCTCATTGATTTACTCTTGTATCGAATGTAAGTAGTTTTTGATTACAATGTTTACTTTTCAATACAAAATATCGATCATTTGCTACTTTTTATTTAAAGAATTGTCATCAGTTGAGTTTTTTCGGAAACAGTAGTCATGAAAATATTAATAATAATGTAAATTATTTTTCAATTGGTGTTTTTGATAATTTTCGGGAAGGGAAAATGTATTTAAATATTTATATCTCGCTATTGGTATTTGAATCTATCACCGCCTTCATTTACAGCAATTATACCTAGATTTCCTTTCTCATAGACATTTCTATATTCAAAATTTATTTGACATCTATGTACCCCCAACTACTGCATTTATTAATTCTACCAAGACCCTAAAGCTCGACAAAATGCAAAGATTAAATCTAAGTACGGAAATTTTGCATTGCGACTCCATTACAAGGCGATTTGATGAATTTCTTGTACATTGTACTGACATTTGTTACAAGTATAAGAGAAATCAAGTTAACTGCTAATAAATTTTCGTGGACCCTCGCTTATGAATTGTAAACACCTGACCTGACTGATATCTTTGAACATTAAGAATCAATAGTCAGCCATTTCTTTTTATATTCAACACGACCAAAACAAACGTTATAACCAAAATACATTTTAATAAGATCGAAAGTAAACACTTGAAAACAAAACAACATATGTTTCTTAGAGCATAACGTGTATACAACTTGCTACGCTTTTAACACCGTTTAACAATATAATATAAGTAATAAAAATCATATTACCCAGTGAGCGGTCCAGACGCCCATGACGAGGGCGGGGCCGAAAGAACGTGCGGGATTCATACTGGAACCGGAGAAAGGTATCTGTGGACAATATTACAATATTATAGATATTTATAAAAAAAAATATTTAGAAAAAATATATATAGACACTTAGATTAGAAAAAAAATATTGACAGCAAATATATGGTAGGCATAAGGTAGGCAAAACATATGGCTTAGCGGTCATAGCGCTTGGACGGTTTCCAAAAGGCGCCGGTTTGAGTCTCAATACATTCCGACTTTTGTTTATTTTCTGAAAATGTATTTTCCTAGCAAATTACAGATTTATAGCAATAGTTAAAGAAATCATTGTGGCATAGTACGACAGTGTCTGACTCAAACGATTGGTTGTGCGTTCGATTCCCATTGAGGAGATAATCATTCTCCCATTTAAATTATCTTCTTATTCCCACTCCAATAAGAGCGCTTTGAGTCCTGCGGCTTAACTAAATTTCGATTTCGAGCGGAAAGTGGAGAACAAATTATTTTGACAATAGGTTCTCTCTGACTATGCGGAAGAAAGCGTGAAGTTGCATAAAATATACTACAGCTATACTACAATTGCAATATTGTAAATTTATTTTGCTCATACTTGTTTTTGAAATTCGCCAAAAAGTTACAAAGTTTTTTGATATTCAATAGTAAAGTAATTCATTTAATAAAAAACGCTTCATTTAATTTATTGAAAGTATTAAAGAATTCTTAATATTTGACAAAAACTGCGATGTCTGCTTTGAGTAAAATTGAATAAAGAAACTTGACGGTACTATTTCTTTTCTGTTTTCACTTTTGATAGCCTTTTGTCATTATTTTCCTTCCTTTTAATAAAATATTCTGCATTTATTTTTTTAGTCTAAATAAACATTATCAATAAAGGTTATTGAAAAAGTCTTGTTTGCAGAATAATATATTTTTAGACAATATGAATAACTATTGTCACAAATGAAGTCGCATCTGTAATAAAAAACAGCCTTACTTTTGAAAAAGACATTTAGAAAACTTATAAAAATTTGTACGCAGCGGGATTCGAACCCGCGCCTCCTGAATACTATTCATTATTCTGACGTGACCTGAACGGATTCAGGAGGCGCGGGCTCGAATCCCGTTGCATACAATTTTTTATAAGTTTTTTAAATATCTTTTTCAATTTTCCTAAGTGAGGAATAACACTTTAAAAACGTTTAAAAGCTTTACTTTTAGAAGAGTATTTCGTTTATCAACTGGCATAAACGAAATACTTCTTGTATTAGTAAAAAAAATCAAGTAAGACTTTACTGCATTTGTTGACATAAAAAATGAAGAACTTCATATAAACATTGTGCTCTTTTTAAATTTAATTATATTGTAATTTTTTTATATCAATTAAGTAACGCAGCTTCACATTCATTCTGTACTGCTGTACAGATACTAACTGCTGTGCTGTACAGGTACTATCTTGCTAGATAGTCACAGAGAAAAATGTGGCAAGACAGTCTGATCTGATCTGATCTGATCTGATCTGATCTTTTCGCCTGAATTCAAGAGATTTTGTATTTAGTTTAATACCGGAACTCTTACCGCCTTTTTTTATTTTATAGCTTACACAAGATACAACTTTAAAAAAGTAAAATTAATTTAAAAAAACAGCTTATCTAACACTTAACCAAAACTTAACACATTTTCTTCTTTAAAAAAGTATATAATAATAATACTTACACAGGCAGCATGGCAGGCAGTGATGCTAAGACCGATGGCGAGAGGTGCAGATCCCTTGATGTCGTTACGGCGCGCGTCGCACACTCCCTGCACCACTATCACCAGCACGAATGTGATCAGTGCCTCTATTAGCAGTGCCTGTGTATTTGCAAATATAATAAATTATAAGTATTCATTTAATGTTGTTTTTAGTATATTTTAAATATTGTAAAGTTAGGTAGCTTAAAATTTCTTTTTTTTTATAAAATATTAATAATTAATGAAATAATATCATTAAATCCTTACAAATTAAAGATGTTGACTACTTCAGAAATATTTTTAAAAATTGTTCTAAGGTATGTGAGAGTTTGTATACATTACAAGAAATAGTAGGAAATTTAGGGTAAATTATTTATTGTGTTTGAAAAAATGTAAGATATTAATGTAAAAAAATTACACTAATATTTAAGTCAACACATTATAATAGTTATTATGTTAGTTAGATATTACTAATTGTTATTATGGTATAAAAACATCAGTAGTAACAATGAGAAAATACATTTTTGACTAATTATCCTCTCTCTCTATATTTATCGATACAAATGCAAAAAATAATCAAAATTAGTGTGTTTTACTTAAAAAACTAACAATACAATAGTCTTATAAATGTAAGCAATACGAAAATAAAATAGTAAATAACGTACCTGAGCTTCAGTGACGTTAGATGCAGGTAGAGTCATTCCAAAAGACAGGACCCTGTCTTCAGGTATAGCCAACTGCAAAAATAATTAATTTTAAATACTATTACAATACAAATAAAAATATCACCGTGGTTCTTAATTAATAGTAAGAATTGAATATAAAAAATGAATTTTAAAAAAGTGATGTGATAAAAACGAACGGTAGAGAAAGGCAATAAAATTTAAAAAAAAAGTCATTGAAAGAATATTGTGGCACAATGAGAGAGCCTCTAGACTGTAAACCCGATTGGAGGTTCAATCCCACTATGGGGAAATGAATACATATAAATTATGGTCATTTTCCCTCTAGTAAGACAAAGCGCGGCGATGAATTCATCCAATAAATATTCAATCTCCGAAATTTCATTGCAATAATTCTGTTATAGGTGCTCATTTTATAGGAATATCTCACTCATACAATTGGCTGTTATATTAAACAGACTTGAAGTCAAAATGAACTATCTATATTATAAACATACAATCAGAACTTAATGCACATAAGATTAATCAAATAACATACAAATCGTGATCTATTAAGTGGATGGTCTTTACTTGCTCTTTGTGAGTAAAATGTCGCATCTGCCGCATATCACGAGGTCGCGCCAAGCTAATATTATTAATTAATTAATTTAACTTCACGCTTTTGCCCGCATAATGGGACAGTTAGAGAGAACCTAGTGTAAAAACACTCCGTCTTTCATTTTCCATCCGAAACAGAGACATTGGGTGTTAAGTGGAGGAATTCAAGCCACGCTTTGTCGCAGGTACCGAAGCTAAGAAATGAAAATTTTAATTTAATTATTCCCTGAGTGAAAATCGAACCAACGACCATAGTTTTACAGTCAGACGCTTTCCCACTGCGCCACAAATAATTCGAATACGATTAATTACCTATTTATAATTAACCGCACGCGCAACATTGAAACCTCAAAATTAAATACGTATATATATTTAAACACGTCACTTTAATTGACAACCAATAATTGTTAATGTTCGTTATTAACCATTCAGTTTTTAAAGTTTTAATGAATGCATTTTGCGAAATATCATTATAAAATTCATCAAAAAACGTGTTGTCGAACGTAACGATCGAGTAACATCTTATTACATGTAATTAAAAAAATTCAATCCATCAACTTCAAAGTTAAATGTAGCTAAGTATTTTTATTGAATACTTAAATTTCAAGTAAAGGTCTGTCTTTCAGACATTATTCATAGACGTCAATCAGGGTTGACTGACATTAAATTTGAACCGATTAAATCTCGTATAAACATTAATTAGCATTTCTGGGTGTGGTTTTAACTGTTAAAGACACTGTTTTTTGCAGTTTTACGCTTATTCCGACATGTCAGGGTAGTCAGAGAGAACCAAGTGTCAAGACACTCCATTTTCTACTTTTTTATATTGCGTGTTAAATGGCGAAACTCCACGCCATGTTTTGTCTTAAGTACTAGAGAGGAGAAATGAATATATTAAATAATCATTCCTTAAATTGGAATCGAACCCACTACCATAGCATTTAAAGTTAGATGCCAACTGTGCCACGATAGCATCCTCGATTATTCTTATGTTTCTAGTTACCACATTTATGTAATAGCTTACACGCAACCAAGTACAATATGACAACTTCACACGCGTTATTCAGATTAAACTATTTTAACACACGATTCTTAACTCTCGATTGAAATCGTTTGATTGCACATCTTTTAATACTCGACCCGCATCTGATTGTTACAATCAGGTTCCAGAAGGTTGCTCTACTTATTGCATTATTCTTTGATCTTAGATTCTTAGCATCAGTGTCATGGCTAGCAACACCTTTTCGTACTAACACATTTGACTCACGCTGTATAAGGGCGTATAGTGTGGTACTTATGTCCTTATTCGGCGAATACTTGTTAATTATGTTACATTAACTCGAATTGCTTGTTTATTTATTTCAATTAACAAAAAAACATGTTTTATAGTTCACTGATATGGTTATCTTCTAAGTATCGCTCAGACCTGATTGATAAAAATAAAAGTGTAACTGTAAATTAATTTGCTTTAAAAGAAAATCGTTTATTCCTATCTGATAAGATAGTAATAATATACAATTGTTGATAATAATCAGCTTCACGCGTTTTCCCCCAAAAGCAAGTTAGAGTTGAGAGTTTTTTAATATTAAGTTGTCTATGACTACCCTAGTCATTACAATCAGAACTTAGTAATAAACACTCCATTTTCCACTTCTCATCCGAAATCAAGGCATTGCGTTTTAAGTGGCGGAACTTAACGCCGTGGTTATTCTTCAGTACTAGACCGAAAGAAAAAAAAAAATAATTTCACGCTTTATCCCGCACACAGCAGGATAGGCAGAGGGAACCTAGTGTTAAGACACTCCGTAAGTACTAGACCAAAAGAATGTAAATAATTATACGTCCGAGTGGGAATTGAACCCAAAAATGTCGTATGTACATTCAGACGCTGTCCGACTGCGCTACAACAGCCACTAACAATAATTAATAACCGTAAATTCGAATATTATCAACTTTATATAAAAAAATTGTATTCACTTACCCTAATGAATGCTGCTCCAGCAATGGCTCCCAAGCATTGCACCACAATATAGAAGATCGCCTTCAGCAGCTTTACATCGCCAGCCGCGAACAGCCCGCATGTCACTGCTGGGTTTATATGACCGCCGGACACGTGGCCTATAGCCTAAAAAAATAAAATTACATTATTAACTTGACTTATATAGTTAAAATGTAGATTTGCATAAGTTTTATAGGCAGGGAAAACTATAATAATATCACTCTAAGTAACTATTTTCTAATTTTTGGCGTGTTGGGTGTTAAAATTAGGTACAGTATTTTAATACTCCTGAACTACATGCTATCATGAATACATAGAAACTCTTAGCTCTCTTGTAATCTTAGAAGATTATCTGTATATAGGTAATGAAAATTCAAAAAAATATATTAAAATAAAAGATAATGACCATATGTCTATAGAGCATTGATAATAATAATTAAAATACACATTAGGTGACCTATTTACTATCCTACGTATATTAACTAAGATTTATTAATTCGTTTCTTTGAACTACCAAGTAAACGCAGCCTCAAAGTCAAAATATAATTGTAACAAATCACTCGATCGACATTTAACAAGCGCTGAGTACATTTGTATGCACTTACATTAAATAATCTGCCAATGGTAAACAGTAAGCTTCGATTAAGTTACTGATGATAATACTAAAACAGTAGCAAAATAATTGCAGCAAAATTAATATATAAGATTTAAGCATAATAAAAAATATAATATATCCTTAAATAAAGTCTCTAAATGCATTTCATTCATATAAATTGCGAATATTTTTTTTAATATTTAGAACAGATCCAGCTTTTTTCGCATGGCAGAGTAGTCAGAGAGAACTTAGTGTCAAAACACTCCGTTTTCTACTTCACCACAATGTCCGAAATTGATACATTGCGTGACAAATGGAGTCTCACAGTCTTTGTCTTGTCACCAGAGCGTAGACAAGCAAATAATTAAAATATAATCATTTCCGCAAGCCGGAATCGAACCCACGACTATTGTGTATATAGTCAGACGGCCTCTACATAATATACAAACATTTAATATCGTTCTCTTTAAGTTTAAGTTCATTAATCTGTCAGTTTTGTTGCTCGTGATTATGTACTTATACGTATCGGTGTAAACACCTTTGACCCATTATTGTAAGCGTATCATAGGTTATAGCACAATAGATTGCTAACAAGACATATTAAATGAAGCGGTACTATTTGTATCCTTCTATTATGTATACGTATTTGTACAGATCTTACCATATATGGCTAGATCAGCTATTAAAATAAAGAAATACAAATTAAAGACAAACTGACTGTAAACACGATTGGTTCTGTGTTCTATTTCCACTAGAAGAAAGATTATATTTAAATCAAATACACTCCGTCGTTTCTGCTAGCTAACGCAAAGCGCGGCGTTGAGTTCTGCCTATTAACACGTCTTAATCTACCGTTACCGTTAGTACGTGGATTAACGTAGGTATCCTACTATGCGAGAAATAGCTTTAAAAATAATTATGTTTTGTTAGCAAATTCTACGTAGTTTAGATCGTACTTAACTCAATCAGACCATGAAAGTTTGTATATTTAAATATTAACATTCAACCAGGTGCATAATAACATGTAACCATGGTGTAATAGTCGTTTCTGATGGAGAGACGACCTAATTGCACTAGAAATGCATTTGTCCACTGGTAAGAAATATATATTTTTATAATAAATACAATTTATTAAAAAATATTGCATAGTTCTGATAATAACACTTAATCACAATATTTGGCACTAAATGGTCGTTTCACATCTTAATATGAGTATCGGAAACCATTAAATAACATAAATTAATTCGCAAAATATCGTAGCATTGACCTGCCAAAGAAGCAATATAGACGTAATTAAAAAAATAAAAAACGTACATAGTAAAAAATGCACTAACAAAATTATAATACAGTAAACTCCAGTACAATACATTGAACGTGAATTCATATAAAATGACTAGAAAATTGCGATTGATACTACTTATACAGCGCTATGAAAAGTCCCATATTAGGCGTATGATAAATTTAACGTCCAAATTTTTTTTTTAGCTTCACGTTGTCTCCCGCAAACAACAGGGTAGGCAGAAGGAACCTAGTGTTAAGACCACTCCGTTCCCCACTATCCGCCGAATTCGGAGGCATTGTGTGTTAAGTGGCGGAACTTAACGCTGCACTTTATCTCGACACTAGAGCGAAGAAAATGGAAATATTTAATATTTCCACTCCTCGAGTGGGAATCGAACCCACAACCAGTCGTTTACAGTAACACGTTCGTGCCACTGCGCTACGACTGGCCCCTAATCCATAATAATGTTATAAATGCGAAATTTTCTGTTTATCGGTCTGTTACACGAACTGTTACACGAACTGTTACACGATGCTTTCAAAAAACGACCCCTAAAGGGTTGAAAGTTTATATGAAAAATTGCATAGTTACACAGGTGGAGCCGGGCGTGGTCGCAAGTTTTCACATATTTGCAATTATGTATTTGAAAATGTACATTTGTACACTTACATGTTTTTTTTATATATGAACAGTGAAAATGATAGTTCAAAATATTAAGATAATTTATATCCGCATGTATCACCCGAGTTAAATTAATATAAGTAAGTACCCCTGTGTTTTTTATTTAATCATTTAAATTAAAAATACTTAATTTTATTAAATTAAACCAAAAAAATAACAAACATGTTAAATTAGAGCAAAGCTTTAAATTATTCTACCCATATAACTGTACAATTTACATCGAGAGCAATAATGTAATTGCTTTACGTGAATATATTAAAGATCAATGACACCGTGGAGGTGAGCATTAGAGTAGCCGTGACACTGGTATAGTGCTTATATAATTTTTTTAAATAAATTAACCATTAAATTAATTTAAGTGGCAATTGAATATGAGGAACAAACCTTCGGTTAATTAAATTTCCTTTTTTTATTTAACTTGTACGGCTAAGACGCAATTAGACCATCATTATAGCTTAAGGTTGGTCACTAGCTCTCCTCGACTTTAACATGTATGTATATGTAAGATTTAATTAATTAAGACATCCTATATAAACTAATCCTTAACCTTGTATTTTTTTAGTGTCTCGACACTACGTACTCCGTTAGTCGACCGAGGTCGAGACATTGCGTGTTGATTGGCGTACATAACACCGCTTTATATTATAATTCTTTTTTTTTTAGCTTCACCAGGGGCCAGTCGTGGCGCAGTAGCACAAGCGTGTGACTGTAAACGACTGCTTGTGGATTCGATTACCCACTCGAGGAGCGGAAATATTAAAATATTTCCATTTTCTTCACACTGGTGTGGAGGTTCTGCCACTTAAGACGCAATGCCTCCGAATTTGGCGGAAAGTAGGGAATGGAGTGTCTTAACACTACCCTCCCTCTGCCTACCCTGCTGTATGCGGGATATAGCATGACGCTAAAAAAATATTATAGCTCAAGATTTGCAAAGCCTAATATGTATTTAATAAAACTTAAAACCAATATACTATATTTAATTTAGCAACATTTATATGTGAATTATGAATTTATATAACGGTGCTAGCGTTAAATCATAATAATCAAATGTAATATGTTGTATACCGATATCGTAATAGTGCTCCCATGTGGTGCCATGCGTGCTAGTACGCCCCGCCTGCGGTCACCGTACGATCAAGGGCGCCTACAATCCCTAAGGTGAGTATGGTGCAAGTTAAACGAATGTATGTAAATTTTAAAAACCAATTACATCCATATTTCTAGAATGAACTTTATTAAAAAAATAATAACAGTTATTCCCAATATCTATTCTATATGTATACAGGTAAAAGTGGCGGGACGTTTAGACACTAGGTCTGATAACCCTATTAAGCGGGAAAAGATGAAGCCAAAATATAATGAACTGTCAAAATTAAATAATAGCAAACAAGTAATTTCTATAAGTGAAATTACAAATAAAAGAAACTGATTTTTAAAAGGAAATTGGTTTTAATTTTCAGTAAAAATTGACATAAATATATATCGCTAATGGCTAGTAACTTGATACAAGTAATAAGGTAACACACATTATACACACGATTCGGCGCAATGTCCAACTGCACCGGATGTATTAATCAGATTTCAGTACTCTAACAACCATTTGATTCTTATGTGTATTGATTTAATAATTAAGTTAGCGCTTTTACTGACCGTTTAGATTTAATTATTATATTTTATTTAAACAATCATGAAGTTTAGTATTTTAGCTTCAAGCTTTTTCCCCCAGAGAGAACGTAAAGTTAACGTTCTCCCCTTTCCCTATTAAGACATTTGGTTTTACGAAGCGGAACTCAACGCCGCGATTTGTCTTGGGTACCAGAGTATTTTTCTTAGTACTTAATTAGTCATATTTTTTCGCAAACTGAAACTTCTGATATTTATCAAATATTTCCTCAGTCATAAAATAATGAATGTTTATTGAATCCTTGTTCTTAGTACTATTCCGCTATCGTATAGTTTTATTAATCTTTTAATTTATAAACGCATTATAACTATAAATTTGGTTTTATGATACTCTAATTAAGATAACCAATATGTACCTATTTTAAACACATAAAATTATATTAGACTTTATTGCGTAAGCATTTGATTTGCACAGATTAGCTTAAAATCTATATAGGGAAACCTATAGGTATAGCAAACCCAAATTATGTTGTCAGTACACATAGATACATATACGAGAATTGCGGCCTGCGGGTCATAAACCTATGTGTTGCAAAACACAATTATTAAGCATGTAGGTCCTAGGTAATGTCTCATTGCTTTACCTTTGCTAAAACGTCATGTGGATAAATATTAAATGGTCTGATCTGTTGAAAGCTTTTTTTCATTAAGCAGGGAGTGTAGTCAAGTTGCGTTATGTGTTAGGTACCAGAGGGGAGGAATAAAAATAATTTAAATATAAATATGTCTAAGTGATAGCTGAAACTAACATTAGTCGTTTGACAGTGCCTATAAGTAAATAAATCGATATTCTTTAAGGCTTTCAGCTTTCTATATATTAAACACGAAAGAGTATTTAGAAAGCGTTTAAGTACGTAAATACATTTTATTCTACTTAGATTACTTGCTATATACATTGATATGTATTACACGCATATATGTATTCGATAAGGAAAAGTAATAACCTGAACGATTTATAATCCCATTAAAATAGAAGCTATAAACATTTTATTTCCTGTTATTTTCAATTATTTCATGAAACGTTAACAGATTAAAAATAACCTACAGATAGAAAAAAACTTATATATGTAACGTTCAAACATCTTGTAAATTACGAAAAAATAACAAGATATTATTACTTAAAAAAATGATAATTTAAAGCGTTGTTTAAAAAAACTCATAACATCTTAAATTAGTGTTACTATCTCCAAATTATTGTATATAAAAATGGATATATCACCTTTATTCTCATACATATGAATAATCGTTTAAAAACGTCCATGTTTCTTATTTACGCAGCCTGTATTTGTAATCTATACTATAAATTATCTGCAATTACGGATTCTAAAGTTTATGCCCTTTGACATAAGCTCTTAGCTGTCACTTGGAATCTTTACGGTCTTATTCATAAAAAGTTATGGAACAGTTAAAGTGTTCTATAAGCTCACTATAAGAGAAACGTCAAAAAATGGTATTCATAACAGCATTTTAGCGCTAAACAGTACTATAAGCGTACTATAAAGTTATCGTGGCCAGAACCCTACTATAGCGGATCTATAAGATAAAAAATGGCCGATTCTCAACAGCTGATCATTGAAAAAGACATTTGACGTAAGTGACTCGTCAATGTTAGCTAATCGAATTTGCATAACTTATTAATCCAATCCACTAATAATTATTGCTTTGTGTCAATTTTCCACTTTTATATTTAAATGAAAGCTTTACAAAGCATACATGCTTCGGAAACGATAGCAATAATGGAGAAGAGTTCGGAGCGAAGAAAAGTATATAGAAGCAGGGGTTGACCCGTTTTCCTTATACGATGAAGAGTTTCGGAAGCGTTACCGCTTTCATAAATATACTGCTTTTATGATAAACCTTGTGCATAGATTAACCATGAAGACATGCAATTAGACAATATTATTAATAAAGTGATGTTTTAACTAGGAGAAATTTTAGTTAGTAAATTTTATAAAATAGTAAGTTTAACGCCGAGCTTTCCCTCAACACCAGAGCAAAGAAATGAAAATATAAATTGAAGTAAATATTTTATTGCCTGGAGTGAGGATCGAACCCACAACTAGTAGTCTTGTTACATGTTCACTTTGTGCCCCCGCACCATGACTGACCTCAATTTGTTAGATTTTGGTTAATAAAAAACAGTTTATTTCTATAAATTTTATTCTTTAGATGTGTAATACAATAATTTACGTTTGAGTAATTCTTCCTTTAATAGTGAATTATTTAATTTTTGTTCTAAAATTTTTAATTTTTGCCTTTCTACGGCCATCTGGATCTCAGGAAGCTCCTTTCTGTAAGCAATTACATTTGCTGCTATTCTTGAGCTTATTGTCATACTGTAACCAAAAATGTAATATATCTATTATTCTTTTTAATATGTTTTCCAAAGAAGTATGTATTATAAATTAATAAAACTTATTTTGCTGAAAGCTTAACACATTTTATTTATTATTTCAATTCAATTTAAGTTTGTTAATCCAAATTTAATATTGCTTGTAGATATAAGATAGTACTGAATGATTTTAGTGAATCTAACTTAGTAATATATTATAGTAATAAAAATAAAGATAAGTTCATTCAACATAGACATACATAACAATAGACATTTCTTTAATCTACCAAGATTGTGTACTAGTGCTAGTGCTAGTACTTGGATGCACCATCTAAAAAGAATATAATCAAATTTACTTGCTGAACATTCTTTAGGTAGTATTAGCTATTTAATGTATTATAATGGAAAATAAATTTTGTCTCGCTTCCCATCAAATTATTTGTTGAAAATAAAATTGAACTAAATTGACTCAAATAATAAAATTGAAATGACTTTCAGGATATTGTGGTATTATCATTCATTTAATATTTCATGCACCACAATTAATTATGCTTAACATGTCTTATTACTTATGAATATCATTTAAAATAAGATAGGTGACAGAGTGAGATTTGTGTGCTGCTGTTTATTTCATAATATTAATATATTACACATACTTTTTTCTTCTTTTATATTATTTTCTGTTCTATTCTTAAACAAGTATTGATAATAATTACATAAATATTTCTTTATTCAAAATGAAACACTAATTGGTCAAATGTTTGTATTTTTATATGGTTATCTGAGTAAAATTAATTTGAGTATACTGTGAACTGATGAGGGAGCCAAACTGAATTGTCGTCACCAGTTGCTGGTTCTGTAGTAGGTGGTGAGCAACCAACTGTTTTTAGTATTTGTTTTTTTTTTCTATAAATATCAGCTTCTTAGCTGACATTTTTATAATACCCATTGAGCCTTAATTTGTCCTTCTTCAAGGGGTTTTTGCCATATTGTTAAAACTGAAACAATAAGTGCAGTGTTAATAAAATAACTACACAAATACTTTTCCTCAGCAATTCTTTTAAGATCATCTATGGAATAGAAGCATAAGCATTAAAACATAACATGCGTATGAATGTTTACAAAACAAAACTTACGTGTTCGAATTAACTGTATCAGTAAAACCAACCTTATCCTCCTCCAACCAATTCTCACTTCTCTGCCTTTTCTTGCTCTCTACAATTTTTGATTCCGATGCCATTTTATAAGTAATGGAGTAATATTTAAAATAAAATAAAATAAACACGTACGTACTACTAGTAAATAAATGTCAATAGCTTATCGCACCACAAAGAACAAAATATGGTTTTTATCCTTAATAATGTCTATGATCAGTCGAATTTAGTAAAATTATACACATTATCTGTGGTCAATTTGCAACGTTTGACAAACTTTCTTGCCAATTTCATCGTAGTGGCAACATTTTAGCTTATAAACAGTATATTAGTTATAGTAGGCTTATAGTACTGTTATGAATACGCATTTTTATGGAACGTTTCATAAGCTTATAGAGCATTTTAACTAATGAACGTTTTAAGCGTTCTATAAGCATTTTTTATGAATAAGGCCGTTAGTATATCGTTAAGGTAATTAATGGTTAAAATTAATCGATTTTGCTCCATATATTGCGTCGACACCTCGAAGACGTAAATTTATTTATGCTCCAGTTGTAATGGTAGAATGATAGAAAATACATTTTTCTTTTTTAAGTAAACCGTAGTCGGAGGTGAAGTGTCAGGACTCTCCGCTCTCTAGAATTTCAATTTAGAACATAGTTTATTGAGAGAAGACATTCCAGGCCGCGTTTTATCTCGTTGTAAAGTGCAGTTATGAAAATAATAAAGTTATGATCATTTTACCAAATAGAATCGAACTCACAACTAATCGCGATTTTTTTTTTTTTTTTTTTTTATGGAATAAAGGAGGCAAACGAGCAGAAGGCCCACCTGGTGTTAAGTGGTTACCTTCGCCCATAGACATCCACAACATTCAAGTTATGGATGCGTTGCCAGACTTGGGAATGTAGGACAGAAGGAGGGAGGAAGGATGGGAAAGGTGGGAATAGGGAGAGCTGGCTTACATGCCATCGAACCGGAACACATCATAAGATATTTGGCGGTTCGTCTTTGACATGATAGTGGTCGCGAGCCAGTAGGAGAACGAATCTCCTACCACCAAACAAGTCAGATTGAAGTCAGACGCTGTCAAGATATCGATGGCTCTTATGTATAAGGGCCAAAGTGCAATATAACAACTTTAAAGGAGAATTACATATTGGGTAAATACCCAATATATAAAATTATAGCAAATTTAAACTTTCGGAGCCTCTCCTGTATAGTTGTTATTTCGCACTTGACCCGTATACATAGGAGCCAATTATGTTTCATTAGGTAGAGAAACCTATTTAAGCTTATATAAGCTTGGAATATATTTCACCCAGGGACCAAAATAGCTTGTTGAATTAAATATCTTAATGTTTTAAACATTATCAAAAAAGTTCCCGAGAAACTCCCTATTTACTAAATATATTACACCTGATAAACTATATGTGCATTACGATTGTTATTCGTTAGTAAGCTTCGCAGATATGATATCCGGTCAACAAGTAACTAACAGTAATATTTTATTATTACAGTCACATCTTGAACAGGATATTAAAAGCATATATAATTCATTTACAATATTATTTATCAAAGTGCACCATTAGTTAACGAACTCGTTCTAATGTTATCAAAACCGTTGCAAGCTCTACGTAATTAATTATATTATTGTAATTCCCTATGAATATATTATTATAAAATATCTAGATCCCCTTAATTATTTTCCTATATAAATCATATTTAATAATAATGCGTTATATACATTATGAGTATATAAATTACGTAAAAATATTAGCGGAAGAAAATAAATACAAATGAATATTGTCAACTAAATCACGAGATAAGCTTTTCTTGTAATAAAATAGAATAAGTTAGTGCAATGAATTTTAAGATGGCATCGTGTTATATAGTAGGTACTGTTCTATTATACGAAAAATTGAAGTAAAGTGCTTGTCATATTATACATTGCTTTTTATAACAATTGATTTTTTATTAAAACACGGGGCCAGTCGTGGCTCAGTGGCACAAGCATGTGATTATTAACGACTGGTTGTGAGTTCGATTCCCACTCGAGGAGTGGAAATATTTAATATTTCCATTTTCTTCGTTCCGGTGTCGAGGCAAAGCGCGGCGTTAAGTTCCGCCACTTAACACGCAATGCCTCCGAATTTGGCGGAAAGTGGGGAACGGTGTGTCTTAACACTAGATTCGCTCGGCCTACCCTGCCGTGTGCGTGATATAGCGTGAAGCTAATAATAAAAGAAATAGATAAAAACTTAAAGTTTTCATGACTAATCATGATAAATTATGAGAAATAAGAAAATAACTCCGTTAAATCTATAGATAGATTAAAAAAAATTAAAAAAATACTCCGTATATTTTTGTATTCGAAAAGAATTGTCGATCAACTGACGTTTAGCAAATTTGTAGCATGTGATCACAGGTGGACTGAGGTGATTGGTGATGTCTGTCAGGTGATAGTGACAAAAATATTATTTAAAATTTTAAACTAATGTTTAATTATAATTTATGTATTTTAATATAATTTAAGTTTATTTGTTTAAGTTCGCCATAAACTTCAGTAGATGTGAAATTAAAAATAAATATCTTCTCTAACGAATTTTTAAAACTACAACACTACCGATATGGTATTTTAGATTTTATCTGCTTTCTAGAATTTTCTTTGCTCACAGTACAGTGGTGAGATCTTTCTTTATAATAGTAATAAAATGCATAGTTAAGATAAGTGGACATTAAATACCTCGTATTTTGGATTTAGAGATAATCTTGAACTAAAGATGGTAATAAAAGTCGTTGACGCATTAAACTTATCATTCCTTGAAGCATTTATATACGAAGTCAATGTACTTATAAAAATATCCCATAACTTATAAAGATCTTGTAACCAGTAACTTTCTCTTTAATGAGCACTAAATATCACTAGTACGGATTTATTCAAGCGTTATATTTCATGTTAGCCTGTTTTCGTTTAAAGAAATCCTTTCAAATCAGCGCTTAGTTATGTAAATGCTAGACACTAATAAATTTAAAAGAATAGCATTAGAAAGATGTCGATATGTGGGTGAGCTTTACTTAGACTTGATATTTTAACTTCAAAATTGATATACGTGAAGGAAAAATTGTCGACTCTAAAAAGAGTCATAAAAACGACAACCATGCCGACAAAGCCGGTTAATATAATGTTTTAGACGCATAGTTTATATAGAAAAAAAATTATAATATAGATGATACAGTCTACCACGTGTGAGATACACGTATAATTGACCCTCTAGTAAGTTCAGTCCTCTGATTCAGTTAAAGCATTATATTGATTTTCGCTCCTAATCAAAACAAAAGAATTCAGATGAAAAAAGAGAAAAAAGGACTGACGCAGCACTAGTTTGAAAAAATAAAGGAAATGCGTGTAGATAAAAAAAAATCCTTGTATACCTATAAATTTTAGTTAATTAAAAACGAGATCAAAAAATACATGTCAACATGTGAATTTTATTAATTCCTTATCGTCAATTCCTGCGAAATGAGTTTGCATTTACCAAGAAATACCACCACAAGAGAGCCTGGCCGTAGTATAATTTTATATACAGTATAATTTAACTGGCTATCACCGATAGAGTGTCATTGAACTTACTCAGTATAAGTATATGTTAAGCAGCATAATAAATCAAATGCGTGCAGTAATCAAATATATGAGTACCCTCAGCCGGCTCGACGCCTTGGAAGCTGGGCATTGTGCAATAATGTCTGCAGCCTGTACGTAGTTGATATAATGAAGTGATCATAATCTACATTCAAAATAAGTATACTAATATAAGCAATATTACTGAAAAAGAATATTACTATTTTACTAAAAATTTGATAATTTATCGTCCAAACTTTTTCAACAATTAATCTCTTCCATCGAGCTAAAAGCACAATATGCCATGTAAATGTCTATTTAAGAGTAATATTTGTCAACTTTGACATATTTTATAAAAAATTCCAAAAAATAATAAAAGTGATGGTTGTGGGTTCGATTTCCATTTGGGCATATGATTATCTTTAAATTATTTTTATTTTTCCACTTGATTTGATTGATCAAAGCGCGGCGTTGAGTTCCGTCTCTTAAAATGGGTATTATAGTGGAGAACGGAGCGAAAAAGCTCGAAGTAGATAAAATATTGGATGAATACGCTTAATTACAATGTCCTCAAATTCGTTCGTCGTCCACTTTGGTGCTTTTATTTTATTTATCTCAGAGTTGAGAGGTGCTCTAACGGTATAGGCGGTGCAGGTTGCGTATCAATGCGTTTTATACATAAACCGGTATTACTGTACTAAGTATCACATTGACATACTAAATTACTCGATCGCAATACGATTTGTAGATGTTATCAATTTAATCGATATTTGTTTTTTCCGTTAGAGTGAGTATCATTCGAAACACTTTTTGTCGTATTTTTTTAAATTTTAATTACAATCTCGCTTGTACAAAGACTTTTAATAGAACTCTGATAGAAACATGACTACATTCAGCATTTGTTTACAGTTATCGATTTTAATTATTGTATATGTTATTGGAAATTCAAAATGTGTTTCTTAATGTTGATCGATTAATGTACATGCGAGTGATCCATCTTCGTGTGTCAGTCGCTCGCAACCACTTACTATAGCTACATACATTCAGACGACTAAATCTAAATAGCTAATGTATATTCACTAACAAATCATTTAAAATTCTAAGTACTTCCACTCATTTATCACCTAAAATCATATATCATCATATCAATACAAAATAATGATGTTGGCTTATAACAATAACATTCTGAATTAAAATTTAGGAGCTGTATAATCGACCTTCACATTCCGGGCCAAATAAATGACAGGCGTATGACAAACGAGATACAATAAAAACTATGAGCAGTGTTTGATTCAAAGAACAATAGCTAACGCGAGCGGGCATTTAATAATATTTACAAGTTTATCAAATGGTGAATGTGCAACGTACACTTTGCATTCATTGCATTGAAATCTCATTATCAGATACCTCTTGTCTCTTGACTAAAGAAATAGTTAAAACAAGGAACTAAACGGAACCAAAGCAAATCGTAAGGCAAGAAATGGACCAAAATAGCACCACAAGATTTTTTTCATGTAATATACATGTAGATAGATAGACAGAAGTGAGGCTAATAAAAGCATGTTTAAAATCTTATTTTTTCTTTTAATGACACATTGAGTGCCGGACGGGGAACCGAACGTTGCACTTAATATATGGTTTTTTTGTCATTAGCCAAAGTGCAGCGTCAGTTCCATCACTGAACACGCAGCGTACCGATTTCAGGCGGAAAGCGGAGAACGGAGTATCTTGACACTAGACTCTTTCTGACTAGGAGAGAATAAAACGGCTTGTACTACACTTGTTGATTCTTTTTTCACCACACAACGATTTACATTATCGCCAATATCTACGACTATTTCATAGACGATTGAATCGAAAGTGAATTTAGTGTCACTTTCTATAAGATAAAAATAAAAGAAAATTTGAAAGACTAACAATTTGCGAGTGGCAGTTTAGACAGAGAAAGCACATCAGGTGCAACCTACCTACAATTATTACTTTCACTGTAATAAAAATTAAAAGTGACGAGCTTTTTCTACGGATAGTATAAAAAGTATAATAGGTTTTGATGTTTTAATTTTTTAATAGGAAGAGTTCCGTTCAGATGCGAATGAACCGGTCGCATGTGGGTCAAGTGTAGTCGGTAGACGTTACGTCACGACATCTCGGCTTCAAGTTAATATATGTACTTTTTAAATAGAATAATTAATGCATAGAACCTTCTTGCAAAGCGCCTGGGGCTATTGTTTTTATAAATATAATAGTCTAAACATATTGGATGATTTTACATGGGTGTATATATAAACTTATTCTATAATTATAAATTTATACAACTTCATGCTTTTACCCGCCATACATTCTGTTCTCTACTTTTCGCCTCAAATTGATACATTGAGTGATAGTTGGCGGAACTAAACACCGCGTTTTGTTTTAGGAACTATATCCAATCCTCCAAGTGTTAATCGAACTCGCAAACATCTCCTTTACAGTCAGTCGCTGTCCCACTGCACCACAATGCCCTTATAACTGACTTGAATGCATGAATATTAATATTATTAAAAAAATAAATTTATTTTCACAAGATAACCTAAAGTAATACAGAACGGTCCTCGAGGGTAAGTGAAGTATCTATTAACAAGTGTTTATTTTTATTACAGTAAAGAGTTGTAACAAGGTCACAACTAAGCAACGATTGTTAATTTATTATAAATTGTTTTCGGACGTTTGAGATGAAGAGAATTGACCGCCAACCTAAATTGTACTTAAATTAAGCTTTTCTTTGACAATGACAGTGCCTATTTTTAGGTACCTACATGTTAGATTGGTTTTGATTTGCTAGATGTAATGGACCATCAGAATCGATTACAAGTGTACTTTTTGTAAACTTTTTTCAAAAAAGATGTAAAAATGCTAATTCAAAGCAATATTAACTTTCATAAGAAGTTCAAATTATTTATAAAAACCAGTGTACTACTTTGATAATTTCAAATTCTCTAATGCCGGCGAATACGAACAAACAAATAAACAAAGAAGTAAAAGAACACAGTCTTACAATAGTAACCATATAACAGTAAGCTAGCTATATATTATTAAGCTCAGACTTTAACTTTATCTATATAAGTTGAATATTACGTTTATTTTTTTTATAAGAAAAAAAGTAATCCGTCCACTCTCCACCCGAAATCGAGACATGGCGAGTTGAGTGGCGGAACATGGCGAAACATGGCGGAACTCAACGTCGCTCGTTATCTATGGTTCGAGGGCGAAGAAATGAAACAAAATCATCCCCCTGAGTGGAATTTGAACTGATTACCATCGCGTAACAGTCAGACGCTTGCTACTGCACCATCACGACTACTCATCTTTATATAAGAACATAGTAATAAAGAATAAAATAAAAAAATCTAACTAACAATAATTACATTAAAAACTAGAACGGTCTGTCTGGTTTATATCATACGATATTAGTGTTGCTTTTCAAGTCCTGACCAGTACAAGTATTATATGTACAATTTGCTTACATATGTATGTAACAACCCGGATGGCATTTGATATTACAACGATCGTGGCATCGTGCACTAGACTTCTTGGTTATAGGTACGTTTCACAGATTCACAAATAAGGTATAAAATGTTTTTCTAAACTTTACTCCTTTTACAGAGGAGACAGAGAGAACCAGGAGTCAAGACACTCTGTTTTCTAATTTCAGCCTGCATTTTAGACATTGTGTGTGGGTCTCAATGTCCCACCTTGTCTTATCGATAAAAAGAAATGAAAAGAAATAAAAAGGATATGTATATAATTACTCCCCCGAGTCAAGTATACCATAATTTGATTCAAAATTATTAATATTCAATTATAATTTATATTGCAATAATTAAAAATGTATACATATATAAAAATGTTAATTTTGCCAAATTTAAGCTTAAGTTATTATGGTTGACACACTCAAATATGAGTAACTTAAAGTGTTCAATTGCAACATGCTTATTATCCTTAGTGTTTGAACAACACTTATAATTTACCTTACCTACTAATAAACGTATGACACATCGTATCGTATCTAGTAAGCGTAAATATACTTTGTAACGGGTCCTAAAAATCTATTGTATAAAGAAACGTTAAAATATACCTACAGCTTTTTTAGTTTACCTATTCTTTACTCAAATAGGCTATTACAAATATTTTTGAATCGTCAATTAATATGAAATTGGCAGTATTGTCCGGAATATATAAAGCTACCGGTGGCTTGGATAACAGTTCTGCTCAGAAAAGCCGGCGAGAAGCTCAATAATTGCTCTTCTCAAGTATAATTTTACAATACGTTCAACCATCATTTAACCCAGTCCATTTAGGCCAGTCGTGGCCCAGTGGCACAAGCGTGTGGGTTTGATTCCCACTCGAGGAGTGGAAATATTTAAAATTTCCATTTTCTTCGCTCTGGTGTCGAGGTAAAGCGCGGCGTTAAGTTCCGCCACTTAACACGCAATGCTTCCAAATTCGGCGGAAAATGGGGAACGGAGTGTCTTAATACTAGGTTCCCTCTGCCTACCCTGCTGTGTGCGGGTTACAGCGTGAAGCTAAAAAAAATCATTTAACCCCAGAGATTAGCATCAATATGAGTATTTTTAACATATTCTATTTTCTGTTGTGTTGTGTATATATGCAATAAAGAATTTAATCCACATCTATCTATTCATATAATATTCCTAAACAAAATAATATACTATGCCCAAAAATATGGTTCTACACACATGTTCACTTAAACTTTGCCAAAAAAGGAAATGTCCACTAACTCTATTAGTTAATTGAGGCAAATTGAAAGTCATAAATAGACCGACACGTGCATAAAGGATGTCAGTAATTAGCTATAGAGAGCCAACAGAGCGTGTAACGTTGATTGATAGCACTTTTCGGCATAAACATCTTGCTGTTATGTATACAAATAAATAAAAATGGAATGTCTGTTTGTAATATTATTATAATCGCTGACTAAATCTATAAGGATGTAAACACGGTGCATAAATCGAATTAACATTTTTTGCAATGTTAGTCTGTTAGTATGTTCCGGCAAATCTCTGGTACGGTTAGACCGCATTGATCAAAAACTTTATTAATAAATTCCATGCGGGCGAAGTCGCAAGCGCAACTAGTATTATACTTATATAAAGGTTGTGGTATATTTTGCCTGAGGGTACGATTTTCAAGGATTGCTTCTGTTTATGAGTAAGGTCACTCGTATATTGGTCACTTGTTTGTTTTGATATTAAGTATCTAAATCTATGTATGTAATTATAAATATACAAATGTCCAGACGAAGCCGATATACCAGAAAAAAATACTTGTATAGTATTAATTGCACGTAGAAAAAGTTCGTACTATTTTTACGATAGCTCTATTTAAATGTTAATTTGGCTCCATTTGTGGGAATATTATTATTTGGTATAATATTATTATTCAGTATAGATATTTTGAGAAATTTTAGAAAAAAATGGCTTAAACGCTCAAGATATCAAATCGTTTGTCAATAAATACTACAAGTGAGGAAAGGTACGTTTTTAATAGCTAGTCCAGTGAAACAATTTTAATAACTTTTATTCATATTAATTTTATCGGCTAAAGGTAATAAAAAATACATATTCTCTGTTGATAGTTTACAAATGTCCTTGTTTTTAATATTTAATCAATTAATAACATTAAACGAGACGAAATACGTATTAGCTGTACCTATCTATGTAAAGTAAATGACCATTAAAACGTTAAAAAATAATTTAATGCTTAAAAGCACTCACAGATGAGCTATCAAAATTGCTATCGAGGTACTCTATTGAATGACATACTAAACTTAAGGCATAATTTTTTAGTTTATTTTATGATTTTTCCTGCTTTATAAGCAAAAAGTAGACAAACCTAATATTAAGACACTCCGTATACGACTTTTCATCTAAATTCGAGACGTAACTTAAGTGGTTTGTTTAACCATAGCGAGTTAATGATAATAGTTAAAATATAAATAAAATATTAAAATATAAAATATTCCCCGAGTGGGAATCAAACCCACGACTATCACAGATGCTGTCTGACTATGCCAAACAGCTTTAATATTTAGTGAGGTACTTTTTATATGCAGTCATAAAAATAAGTTTTTATTTTTTATATGTGAAATTAACTACATATAGTAGTTATATAATCAAAGATCCTATTTATCGATACGTACTGAAAATACCACTAGGTTAATGTTTTAATCTTATATCACATGACCGATAATATTGTGGATACAGTTTTAAAAAACTTTTAATGCGTTAAATCTGTTATAGAAAAATCGACCCATTTGTATGAAGATTAAGAAGGGATTGGAGGAGGAGAATTCGGCGACTCAATTTTTATGTGGGGAAGAAGTGTAAAAATCCATAGATAGTAATGTGTAAGTAAAAGTGCCTTTATATTATAACTTCATCCGACTGAAAGTCAGTCTGTGGTAAACATTAATTGATTACATACATACGAGTACATATAGTAATGAAATATTAGTTTATAAACGTGTTTTTATGTATTATAAACCTTTATTGACTTAGGCAAACTTTTATTTACGAGATTTATTAAACTATATGAATCCTAGCCAATAACTTTTAAAATAATGATTTATAAATTATGTGGCCAGTCGTGGCCCAGTGGCACAAGAGTGGACTGTAAACGACTGGTTGTGGGTTCGATTCTCACTCGAGGAGTGGAAATTATATTTCCATTTTCTTCGCTTTGGTGTCGAGGTAAAGCGCGGCGTTAAGTTCCGCCACTTAACACGCAAGCCTCCGAATTCGGCGGAAAGTGGGGAACGGAGTGTCTTAACACTAGGTTCCCTCTGCCTACCCTGCTGTGTGCGGGATATAGCGTGAAGCTATTTGATTTATTTAATTTAATTTAATTTATAAATTCAAATAGTAAAATAGACATTACTTACACATACTACTATCATATTTTTGACACTTGTATAAAGTCCATATTCTGAAGGAAACGCATTATTGTAGTCATCAACGGGCATCTAGTTTTAAAATTGTTCCAATCTTGCCTAAAAGAAAGGTGCTTAATGACTAATCACTGTTCGCCAATTTTCTTATAAAAAATTACCTTGAGATACAGAACTCATTGCCGCAATTTATGTAACGTGACTGGAAAAATACTTATATCTATACCTATAAATATGATTTAAATGTCTGTCTGTTACATTATTTATAATAATATTTGTATAACTATTATGTAAAAAATTACAGTATAAAAATATTTCGTATTTTCAAATCAATATAATCATGCTATGGCCAATTACAAAAATATCGCTTCACGCTGTATCCCGCACACAGCAGGGTAGGCAGAGGAAACCTAGTGTTATGACACTCCGTTTCCCACTTCCCGCCGAATTCGGAGGCTTTGCGTGTTAAGTGGCGGAACTTAACGCCGCGCTTTATCTCGGCACCAGAGCGAAGAAAATGGAAACATTAAATATTTCCACCCCTCGAGTGGGAATCGAACCCAAAACCAGTCGTTTACAGTCACACGTTTGTGCCACTGCGCCGCGACTAGCCCCAATTACAAAAATAATTACAAAAATAATTTATAATTACTTATAACAAAAAATAAAAAAAACTTAAATAAAAAAACGGGCTCATGTCAAATTAAAAACCATGCAACAACAAACAGCTTACTCTATTAGTCTATTTAACATTTAAATGTATTCCCCGAAAGTGGAACAGATCTTTGAATCTGGGTAACACGAACTCGTTTACTTGACATCTTCCGCCTAATTTAAAAAGTTTCTATATCATTTAACTTTTTTTTTAATTTACTGTGACTTGAACACGATAATATGGTAGACTCAATATAAATTTGTATATAGATATTATTTAATTTTATTAAGATCTTTTGTTTTCGCGATAATTACACATTTTGAAATGAAACTATTTTAAACCGGATTCGGAACGATACAGTAGTCCGTGGTCACAGGTAGAGTCCTACTGTAAAGTGTTCCAAACGTCGAATTTTCTAAAAATGTATTTTCAAATACCAAAAATATACGCCATTAATCCGGTTAAAAATAGTTACATTTCAAAATACTATTAAATTTTCTATGTTACTTTCTATACTTTATTCCCTTATGATCTTGTTAAAGAAAGCTGCTGCAACTAATCAAACAATTTATCACTACAAACATTTAAATTATTTTTATTCCTCAGGTTTGAAAGGGCAAAGCGCACCGTTAAATAGTGCATTCTTGCAATGATACGATCGAATCAAGTGGAAAGTGGAGAACGAAGTGTCTTGACATAAGTCTCTGCGAGTAACATGTCATGCGGGAAAACGGGTGAAAATTAACTATACAATGTTAAATATTGTTTATTTATCAAGCATGCTCTTTCCTTTTGTGGTATTCAGAGAGAACTGATTGCTAACTTCGTACTCAGTCTGAATTGAGATATTGCGTGTCGAGTGGCAGAATTAAACATCGCACTTTGTCTTATTGCTTAAGAAATTTAATATAAAAAATATCACCAGTCAAATTTATATCAAATTGTGGCCAGTCGTGGCCCAGTAGCACAAGCGTGTGACTGTAAACGACTAGTTGTGGGTTTGATTCCCACTCGAGGAGTGGAAATTATATTTCCATTTTCTTCGCTCTGGTGTCGAGGTAAAGCGCGGCGTTAAGTTCCACCACATAACACGCAAGCCTCCGAATTTGGCGGAAAATGGGGAACGGAGTGTCTTAACACTAGGTTCCCTCTGCCTACCCTGCAGTGTGCGGGATACAGCGTGAAGCTAAAAAAAAAAGTATCACAAATTTCCTAAGCGGAGAAAATCTTAATAAGTTGTGTTTACTGTCAGGCCAGTATCTTACTATGGTACGATGGCCGGACATATTATGAAGTGCATTAAGGTCTATGTACTTTACTATTTTTAAACTTAAATTAGCGCGACAAGTCTGTCAAATAGAATTAAGCCAAGCTAGTAACTACATATATTTTATTACTCACGGAATGACAAATTAAGACATTATCTACAGCAGTGTAAATTCTGTATTTATGTTCCGATGTTGTATTAATGAAAGTAAGTTATCGTTATAGTTTGCTATATCAATTTATTTACTCTAATTAATTGAAACGACGCCTTGAATACTTGAGGCTTTATTAGGCATTTTTATTTGTATATATTATTGACATATATTTATAATTGAAATATAGGCATTTTCATTTGAGAGAGCCAATGGAGTTACCACCGGGGATGCCAAAGACCGTGCAAAGTGGAGGAGGTTAAGTAGGAAGGCAGATCCTGGCTAAAGCCGGGATAGTGCCAGGAGGAAGAAGAAGATTTATAATTGAAATGAAATAAAGCAAAATATTTATTACTTAAACTATTTCTTTTAAGAACATAACATGTTAAGTTAAATTATAATTTTTAATACCAACAGTAGTAAAGTAGAAAGTTGTTATTTTTCTTTAGAAAAAAAATGAATTCCTTTTTGACAAAAGGTAGAGCGATGTCGCAAATTTTGATATATTGAACTTAAGATAGCTACTTACGTACGTACATACATATGTCGGTAAATAACACAGGGCCTGATTTGCAAGTGAGCAATCATTAAGACTGTCGAAATCGGAGCGTTATAGGGTTTGTAATAATAACACTTGATTTTATAAGAGTTACAAGTTTTCGAAGGAATCTTGCGAAAGGTAGAAAAATGTCACGGCCGGGTATCAAAATTCTGTACAAAAGGGCATTTCAGCACATACTGTAGTAATATTTATGTTAAATATTCTTATCTCGGTTATTACAAGGCAGATTTATGATGAAAGTACATAGTAAACTTAATAAAATGTTGTAGTTGACGGTCTTAATAATTTATTAAAAACATGTAATTATGTACATTTACATATTTTTATGCTATATGTTTGGTTTCGGACTATTATTATTTAACTGTATAATGTTAAATATTGTTTATTTGTCAAGCATGCTCTTCCCTTTTGTGGTATTCAGAGAGAACTGATTGCTAACTTCGTTCTCAGTCTGAATTGAGATATTGCGTGTTGAGAGGCAGAATTTAACGTCGCATTTTTTATTATTTATCTTTTTAATTTTTTTCTTTGTTGTTAAATTTAATATTAAAAAAATATAAATTTCCTAAGGCCAGAAAATCCTAATAAATTGTGTTTTCCGTCAGGTTTAGGTCTTACTATGGTACAATGGCCTGACATATTATAAAGTTCATTAAGGTCTATGTACTTTTCATAATAAAATCGATATTACCTCGAAGTAGTTAAAAACTATTGTATTTAATCTGACACGTGCCAACAAAGTCAAGATATTGTGATTGATTGGTTAATCAATCGATAATATTGATATTTTTTTAATCGATTATAAACATATCATTGTAATCATAGTTATTTTTCGAATTCACAATTCGATATTATTTAAATCATCCATATAACAATAAGTTATTTTTTGTATTTCTCATACACAATGCGAGGTAATGAGCTAAATTATATGAAGTATCCAGGATAAGAATCAATAAAGGTTTAATTGTGTATAGCTTAGCTTGATTGAATATAATGTATAAACTTTTTGTCTATTACAGGTATATGACCTCTGCCTTTTTTCACACACATTTATTTGAGATACAGTTACACGCCAAGCTCTTGTCACGGCGTAGGCGTCAGAAAAAGTAGTAGTATTAAGCACTTTTAGAACATTATAACTGAACTCTAATCTAAATTGAATATAGGAATATATTTTGTTTAATTATAATTCATTTAGTTGTAATAAGGACAATTTACCGTTTATTCGAAGTAACTAAGAATTGAAGGAAACCTGATTGCCTTAAGCAGGATACATAAAAAAGAAACAAAATAATAAAATAAGAAGAAATAGAATATTTATAATTAAAATATACGTTTGATTTCAAAAAGCTACTAGCTTCCGCTACCTAGCTTAATAGAAGAGTAATCGTAGAAGCTGTTTAATTAAAAAGAAAGAATTCACAAGTAATTTAACATTACTACTACATGTTTAGAAAGTCTAATACCGTGGGAATACAGTCACAAAATTCTAATCGCTTATTTAAAAAATGTAGCTAATTTAAAATGTTATGTTACTACAAAAAGCAAAAAACACCGCAAAAATATAATATTTTACATTATAATTTAGAATAGCGGAAGGTCATACACATTTAAATTTGCTCTCCGCCTGGTTAAGAATGTAATTAGACGTTATACGCGAAAAATTCATTTCCGTTTCAAAAATAAGATAAGAAAAATAATTTAGAAAGTGTAACATATGAGTATAAGTTATGAAATACTGGCACGTTATTAAAGTTACTATAAACGTATTAATTGGCCTAAACAACTTATACAGCGTTAATACTTAAGGTCACACATGAACAGATACATATAAATAAGCATCCGATTGCAAAATTAAATATATTAATTGACTTTTAATTTTGCACATTTTGCGAAACATATCGAGAGCGAAATATATTTCGTTATGTGTAAAAAATAACTTTATAATAAACTTGTAACTTAAGGGACTGAACACATCTACATTTTTTAAAAGGTATTGGCACAGTGTAGAAGTATTTATAGTAGTTCGTGTACAGACAAAGTGCGGTTTTGGATTCCGCGAATTATAACGGGTAAAATATTGTCCTTTATGAGAACTAAGTCGAGATCAGTGTTATATATATATCTTTAGAATTCTCTTTAAAATGATTAAGATAAAATTCATATTATAGTAACGGAATTAGTGTATAATTCTATATTTTTTACATAACATATCAATCAATTATTATTTGTAATTTGAAACTGATTATCCATTACACTCACGATATTGAGGCCATCGTAGCGCAGTGAAGAAAAGTAAACTAAAAACGTGATTGGATCTGGGTTCGATAACCACTCGGGGAAATATAGTCAATGTCTCGATTTTGCGCAAAAAGTGGAGAACATTGTGTCTTGACTAATGTCAAGACACAATGGTCTAAAGCGTTAAGTTGGAAAGAATTAATAGCTTAAGCTAATTATACTAAATATAGTACAAAATATTGATGTTCCATTTAATAATTTTCATAAATAACATGTATGCCTAATACACCTATGTGTGCCTAATACACAATGCCGCATGTGACATTGGCTGCGCAGGCGCAAAGCGACAACCGGCATTTGTATCATTGTGATGTTAATGTCTGATTGACAGATTGTGTAACAACACTGAAGCAATATGATTCGTCTCGGAAACTGAAGCAAATTGAAAATCAGTAGAAGGTTCCTTGATATGCGTAGTTCCTTATATTTTACTTATAAGTGTTACAGAATTAAAATGCATTTGATATGTGATGACATCGTTTACGACCTTTGGTTTGCATTACAATGTCGTGGATATCTGATATATATTAAATAATACTTTGTTATACTAACTTAGAATCGTCTACAAAATATGCTTTAATTTATAGTAGAAAAAATGTAGTTTATTATTCATATAGTAAAATCTATTGCACTAAATATTTACAAAGTTTTATTTTCACGTTGACGTGTCCTAAAATTCTACGACTGGTCAACAACAAAGGATGGGCCTACCCATTACTATTCAACATAAAGAGATGGGATGTCATTTTACTCAATGTGAAGTATTGAGTATGTCCACTTTTGGTGCTGGTTTATCTTTGAATCGCCGAAATGCTCTTACGCATCTTAAAGAAGTGTAGTCTGAAATAACCTAGAAAACACGCCAATCTCTATTTTCCATCAACCTCACGTGTTAAGTGGCGGAACTCAAAGTTACTTTGTCTTAACAGAGTAGAAAAATGAAAATAATTTAAATTTCTCCGATTGGGAATCGAACCCAAGACAGTCTAAGCTATGCGCTATGACGGCCTCAAAGAACTGAAATTATTAGTATCTTGTAATCAGAGAATCAAATATAGCACGGCTATCCGATCTAATTAAATACTTCATAGCATTCGAGGCCCGTCAATCCGTCAATCACGGCCCAGAATCGCTGTAATGAAGCAATCAGTGTTATTAATGATCAAACAAATACAACGTGACAATCAATATCTCACTATTATCGGCATCTCTTGCTGGACCTAGTGTACCGTAATATTTAATCGTTACAATCTTGTTCTTATCTCTTATCAGTTACCACTTGTATAGCCAAGTCTATAAAAAACAGCAGTGCCACTGTTTACAGAATGTTATTTTGTTTGGCATAATGACTTTTGGCAATTCTTTATATAATTTAATAAATAAAGAATAAAAAATATATATTAATGTGTATGTTAAAATTATATACTTCGTGATATAAAAAAATATAACAACAAAGATAAAAAATGGAACATCAATATGACATCTCTATTTAATACGCAATGTCATTAATTCAAGCGTAAAGTGGAGAACGAAGTGTTTAGACAGTAAGTTCTTTCCGCCTACCTATGGAGGGAAAAGCGTGAAATTAATAAAAAATCATATTTATATAAACAATATTTTTCCAGCTAGAGTTTGCAAATCTACATATAAATTGCTTAGGCCGGATTTAGTTTCTAGGCTATACTATCTAATGAATCACGGGCGGGCTTTAATTTGTTAATTGTTTGACTGTTATTATATTTTCGCTTAATAGCTTTAACAGTTGACTTTTGATCGACGGCAAATTAATAATATAGATAATATATTTTAACTGTTTATATTCAATAATATTTAATTAAATTTAGTTTCAGACAATTTAAATGTAAATTTTAAGTTCAATGGAGCTTGAAGTTAGAACCATCTTGTGTAAAAAAGGAGCTTTATGCTTTTACCAGCCTAGTAGAGTATTCAGAGAGAACCTACTATCAAGACACTCCGTTCTCCGCATTCCGCCCAAAATTGAGATATTCCGTGTTGAATGGCGGAAAGCAATGCTGCGCTTTGTTAGGCACCAGAACGGAGAAATTAAAATATTATATATAATTTCTCTCTTATATATTTTAATTAAATGAGCCTAATATCCATATACGAACCAAATACAAGCCGGACCTTAACAAAATAAGCCTACGTTATAAATGTAATTGCAAAATTTACATAAGTAATATTTATCAGTTTTGTAAGTCGACCTTACCTTACAACCATATGAAGATTATTAATATTGAAATGAATATCGATATATTAAAAATCTGTCTATGATTTACAAAACGTCACCAAACCCTTCATTATAAAAGCTCTTGGCCCGAATAAGTACTCACGTTAGGAAAGTAAGAACGGCGAGGTCAATCTGCTTGAGTACCTAGCAGGTCACGAAAATAGCCGAAAAAAATAATATATGTTTTTGATATATATACATTTAATTTTAATCTATTTATGAAAGTATAGAGTAGTAAAAGGGATTCCTATGTGGAAGATATCTCTACTTTATTTCAAATCGATGCTTGTTTCCGCAACCAATACTTAATCTATGTATATGTGTGCATTATATGTATTATCGACTCGCTCGCGGCTTTGCCTGCGTAAACTACATGTCTATATCTACTATTTATTCTAATTCATTTTCTTTAGCCGCCCGCGATATAATTAAAATTGTTAAACTTATATTATTTATAACATGAAATAAAGTAAATACCATATGTTATGAGAAGTTTACCCAAAATTCAACTGAATCGGTAAGGCGTGTTTGAGATCAGTGCGCACAAGCTCACAAATAAACAGTAAAAAAAAAAAAACAGTCAATCAGTAAAAAAACGATCAGTTACCTTTTCATTATATATACAAAAAATAGAGTATATAACGATTAGTAAGTCTAATAGTCTATTTACTTAACAACAACAAGTAATAAATTCATGAAATAACAAAATTGTAGAATAAATCGACAATTTATTTTAAGAACGCCAATTAAAGCATACTCTGAAACATTAACAGGAAAATTTAAACTAAAATACATATAATAATTTAACTGTTTTAAAGTGTTTCTGAGAATAACATGATATGTTAACCTACAGTTCGTAAGATGCTAGACGTCAAGCTCTAGCAGTCTGGTCATTGAAAATGATTAATGCCCATCGTGTATGCTCTAATCAAGTGACGAGTGCAGTATAATTTTCACAGGTAAGAATTATATGTTTATGATCACGCCATAACATTTATTACTATGTCCTCGATTATATTTTTACTATTTAATTAATATTAGTATTTAATATTTAATCAATTAATTATAGTATCTTGTTGATCAGTCGGTAATTTGTCTTGTTGATAGTATCTGTTGTATCCGGAGGTAGTGGGTTGGATATTGATTAGGTAATTATACTCGCGAAATATTTTTGGGCAAGTAAAGGAAGCTATTATACTTTTAAGCTCGAGGGCCAGCGTCTGATTGTAAATGCGTTGGAAGTGGATTAGATTTCCACTTAAGGAATACCCTATAAAAATTATGATTATTTCTTTTCCCCATTAAAATTATGATTATTTCTTCAGGTGTGAACCAAAGACAAAGCGCAACGTTGAGTTCCGCATATAATTTTTTATTTCTTTTTTTTTGTTTTTTTTTTTTAGCTTCACACTGTATCCCACACAGCAGGGTAGTCAGAGGGAACCTAATGTTAAGACACTCCGTTCCCCACTTTCCGCCGAATTCGGAGGCATTCCGTGTTAAGTGGCGGAACTTAACCGCGATTTACCTCGACACTAGAGCGAAGGAAATGGAAATATTCAATATTTCCACTCCTCGAGTGGGAATCAAACCCACAACCAGTCGTTTACAGATACACGTTCTAAATTTTGTTGTGAATATATATTGTGAATATTTTTAATAATAATAATAATATTTATTTATTGGTTTAAACAGTGAGTACATAATAATAACATTTTATAACGATAATAACTGCGTTAGTTACTAACTGTGTTGCAGTTATCAACGTCCGCCTCACAAGCGCCGTTTCTTAATGTAAATTATCACTGACAAAAAATCGTACATAAAAGAGAAAAAAAAAAAAAAAAAATTATATAAATGAATAAAACAATTTAGAAAAAAAAAGCAAAAAAATATATACATAATTAATCTTAATAATACAATATAATAATAAGTAAATGAATGTAAGTGTTACATACACTTACATACCATTATAATAATAATAATTTATTTATATACTCAATACGCAAAGTCTCGATATCTTGAAAGAGAAAAACAGAGTGTATTGACGTTAAACTCTTTCTGATTACCCAACTTTACAAAAAAAATAACCTGAAGCTGTCTGTGTGTGTGTATAATTTTTAACCATGCTGAATTATAAATGCACATACCTAAAATCTTATATTTCATAATCAAACTTATCACTTGTTACTTGATGCTATTTACTTCCCTTGACTTTTAAAACATAAAATACTAACAACAAAACATTAAAGTGGAACATGGTGACGCCTTTTATTGCCAAATCGTAGATCGAACTAAAGAATATTAATAATAATTTGCATATGCTATTACGTTATTGTTCATCCGTGTACTATAAACTATCACTTACGGAGATACTTTAGTTCAGGGTCAATGACATGAATAAATATCAGTCTTATTTTTGTTATTACATAAATAGTTTTTATTTAAATGTCTTCGTGGCGCAGCGATAGCGTCCGACTGTAAACGCTTCACGCTGTATCCCGCACACAGCAGGGTAGGCAGAGGGAACCTAGTGTTAAGACACTCCATTCCCCACTTTCCGCCGAATTCGGAGGCCTGCGTGTTAAGTGGCGGAACTTAACGCCGCGCTTTACCTCGATACCAGAGCGAAGAAAATGGAAATATAATTTCCACTTCTCGAGTGGGAATCGAACCCACAACCAGTCGTTTACACGATTGTGCCACTGGGCCACGACTGGCCACAACTGACTGTAAACGCGATGGTCGTGAATTCGATTCCCTCGGGATTCCCTCGGGACTCGGGATTTTTTTTATATATTATTTTCCTTTATCCTCTCAGGTGCCTAAAACAAAGCGCGGCGTTAAGTTCCACTTCTTAACCCTCTATGTCTAAATTTCAGGCAAAAAGTGGAGTGTCTTGACACTGGGTTTTCTCTGACTTCCCTTCTATGCGGGCAAAGGCGTGGAGCTGTTAAGTAGATTTTATTTATATTGCTTATATATTTATAAGGTCAACATTTAATATTCATATTCATATATGACTATGTAGTACGATATAAATAGTATGCGTAATATATTAATAATATTCAAACGCCAACATCGTTTTAGTGCAGTGGAATATACTAATCTACACACGATTAATGTGGGTTTATATTCGACTTTTCTTGGGGGATTTAACATTTTTAGTATTATCTATTTCTTTATTCTAGTTAATTAGCTGGTGCGTTAGTTCTCGTTATTTGATGGAAAAATGGTGAACGGAATGTCTTCCGCCAAACTCTGTCTAATTAAAATACCTATAACCTATTAAATATAGTATACAACAGAAAAAAGAAAAAATCTTATTTTAAACATCACAAACATAAAAATTTCTTGGCAAAAACCAAAACAAATTTTATATTTAAACGCCAATTCTGACATATATAATTACAATGTCAATAAACTGTTACCGTGTCTGTCTGTCGATTATCCCACTAGAGGTACATTAGTGAAAAGTGGTATTACTGTACCACTATGATCGTATGTCAAGGTTTACTAATTCATCTATTTTGCATATTGGCCTTTTAGTGATATTGAACGGAACATGTGTAATACATTTAACACATGAGCGATTACAGGTCTGCGACCGCGTGGGAAAGGCCGGACGTTTATTAAATTGTCTTATTCTACTATATTGATAGATTCGTTTTATAACTGATAATACATGTTATGCTGTTTATAGGTCATGTGCTAAGAAAGCTATATGTTTATATTCATGGTTTACTCTAGCATTTTAACTTACTAAATAATAAAGTTTTATGAATAAAGCTGAGGCCCCAATGGGACAGGGCCTGGCTGTCAACATGGTGGTTGGGTTCTCGATTTCCACTTGAGGGAACTATTGTATATATTATTCTCATTTTTCCGCTCCGCTGTCTAGGAGAAGGCTGGTTGAAGAGTGTCGTCAAGTTCTACCATTTAACGTACGTATGTTTCAATTTCCGACGAAAAGTGGTAAACGGAGTGTTTTTGTCTTTTTGACTACTCTGTTATGCGGAAAAAAGCGTGAAGCTGTAATAATGATAGCAATAAATGAAATAGAATTCTGAAAATAGCTGCCATAACATAGTTTTTATTTCATTTAAAAATAATTATAGTATTTATGTTTAAATCTAAGATACAAATAAATATCTTTAATATTTTACTGATTTATAATATAGCATACAAAAATATTGCACTTTCTATTATCATTAATAACTTGTTTACTTTACTTATATTTGTATAGATAAGTATTAAACAATATGTAAACGTAAACACTACAAGAAGTAACAATAGATGATAAATATATCAGAACAACAATGCCATCGTGAGCGTGTCAGTTAGAAAGGCCCTTCACGCTGGATCGCGCAAGTGAAGACACAATACACATGCTGATTCCTTTGTAGCTAATTAAAAAAAGTAATTTATATTTTACCGTTTGCTCATTAACAATGAATTTAAAAAAAACCGGCTTAGATTGATAGCTGTACAGCCTATACGATCTACTAAAGAGATTTTATTGATAGAAGAAATATTTTATTACTTCGTATATTTTTTAATTGTTTTTTTTTTAAATGGTAGTTAGATATAGCCTAATGGCAAAACAGTCTGATCTCCACTTTCCGCCTGAATTGTAGACATTGCATGTTGACATTGATGTTAGTACTAACAACTGGTTTGTCTTACCACAGTAAAAAAAAAGTATATAACATCATTTGCATGAGTGTGGATCGAACCCACAACTAATCGGTTTTACAATTAGACTACTGAGATATAATTGGGTTCTCTAAAAGAGGCCTCGTTAATTTATATGATTTTTTAAAATAAAATAGTAAAAACAAAGCCTTTTATATTTTTGTATAAAAATCCTAAGATGTATTTTATTGAAAAATACATTTACAAAACGTATAAACATTTGAACGCAGCGTGATTCTTCAAGTAGAACGCACGTAGGTTAGCGGTCAGAGCGCCTGGACGGTATCCAGGAGGTGCGGATTCGAATCCCGCTGCGTTCAAATTTTTATACGTTTTCTTAATGTATTTTTCAATTTTCCTAAGTGTGGAATAACACTTTAAAAATGTTTTGAAGTATGTATGTTATTTTCTACTTTTAGTGCATGCTAACTAGTTTTAGACGTGAAAACCAACGGTGCACTTTGTCTTACTAAAGCGGGGAAACAGTCAACACGTCGGTGTCTTTGCGTCGAATGAATTATTTATTGAGAGTAGCATTAAATACAGTTAGTATCGAATTGTGTGTTTGTTCCCATAGAATTCGGTTAATGTAATACAAATGATTTTGCAAAGCAGACTACATAATCAAAGATACTAATATGTTTATAAAATGATGTTAAAAGTCGGTCGTCTTGGCGCATTTGAACTTGGTTGTGGGTTGTGGGTTCGATTCTCACTCGGAGTAAGAATCATATATTGTTTTAATTTCCTGCTCTGGTACCTACATAAAGCGCGGCCTTCCGTGATGAACATGCAATGTTTTCATTTTGGGCAGATAGTGGAGAACGAAGCTATATAAGACTTAAATTTAAGGCCATAGGCCAGATTAATATTCTTGTACTATTATTATTCGACACCGAGTTTAAAAAAAGATTAATTAAAGTAAAATTTCACGTTAAAAATACCAATAATAACACTTAGAAGTGACTAAGTACATAGAATTGTATACATAAATACTGTATAATATTTTTTCAACTTTTATGTTTGGACCGGATATTACTTATGTTGTAATTCATTAATTAGCGTTATCTATGCTCATAGCAGTAAGCTTTCGTGACAGCGAGTTTAATTATTTATTTTATGCAAATTCAAATTTATAACAGTTATTATTTGTAACTTATAAATTGTATTTAAGTAAAAAGATCCAAAGGAAAATAAGAATTTGAAAAGATAAATATTTAATTATATTTTGTATTCGTAAGTATATGCTATTGTATCGTATTGGGACAGCCGTTGACTGCAAATGTGATTGGTTTTGGGTTCGATTCCAACTCGGGGACTTCATTATAATTAAATTACTTACAATTCTTAATGATCTGGTAAGATAAAACGCGTCCATTTAACCAGAAATATATAAATTGCAGGCGGAAACTAGAGAACAGAATTTCATGAAACTAGTTTCATTTTGACTGTTTTTGTACTAAATGTTTTCATAAATCTATATAAATGTTATACTTAGCCCATTTACCTAGTCAAAATAAACAAATGGTAAACAAGACAAAAAAAACTAATAATAAATCGACGCATCATACACATAACTTAAGCGAACAGTTGCGATATCTAATGCAACCATAAATATATAGCGGCGATATGAACAGGATTTGTCGCAACGTTTGTATCCTGACATATGTCATATAGTACGACCCCATTATAGTTTTTATCATATTTTTATATATTGTTTTTTATGCTATTCGATTATTTTGTAATTTAAAAAAGATTTCGTTGCTTTAATAAAATGTACTATTCTATATATAAACAAACATATACTGAGATAATAGAGAGAAAATAAGATGAATCTATGAATACATGAACGTGTCGATCTCTTTCAACGAAAATTATGCAGCTGGAGGAGTATATAGAAAAGTTTATATGGAAAATAGGTGTTCAAAGCCAAATATTATAAAATAATAAGGGAATAAATTATAGTATATTAATTCATGTAATAAACATTATGTACTTGTTAAAAACATAAACTTTTGTATATAGTATACAGATTATTAACGCTTTCTCTACGAGTCAAAGGAGATAACACTAAAAACAATATTTATTTATGACAGACACACTTATCTATAAGTTTTCTTTGCCTATCATTCTATGCGTGAAACTAAAAAAAAATATAAAAAGACATACCTGTACGATAGAAGCGACCAAAAGACCGAAGCATAGCGCGATGCTAGTAACATGTGGGACTGCGGAATTAGATATGGCAATACACGAAGCAATGCCTATGGAAGTCAGGAGAAATGTTCCGACCAGCTCCGCCGTCAACTGCCTCCAGATCAACTTGTTGTCTGTTACATCGGACAAACCGATGATTGAGCTCGTCCCTGTTGAAAAATGTGAAATTAGTTTCAAGAAATTTATTAATTCTGTTTAAATATACTATTAATTCGGTTGATAATATAACAAATAGTCATCATTTGGTATTGAAATTTATCATATATAATTTATTAAGTAATTAATTAGGTAAGTTTTATCATGTTGATACTGTAAGATACTTTACGCAGAATAATGATCTGTGTATAGTACTAAAGCAGTATATAAAACACAAACAAGATTTAAGTTGTTTAGGAAAATATACTGCATATACAATATAAAATTGGAGTAAACATATTCAAAATTTATTTAAGAAATTCCTTTTTCAAAGCATTCCAATCTAGAAAATATTTATTTATTTTCATACAAAAACCTTGTCCATTCTATTTTTAATAAAATGATAAGTGTTAGTTTAACTGTTCAAATATGATACGATATACATACATACATCAGAAACAATGTCAAGAACTCTGTTTAAATAATAGAAATGTGGTGTAATTTGCAACGCTGAGGAACATACGATGATAACATGCAAATACTCAATACTAAGTAATAACATCGTATTAAATGTTGTTTTTACATTTTTTTCATTTTATTTTAAAGCATTTCGTGCTTTTGGCCAGTCGTGGCGCAGTGGCACAGACGTGTGACTTCAAACGACTGGTTGTGGGTTCGATTCCCACTCGAGGAGTGGAAATATTTAATATTTCCATTTTCTTCGCTCCGGTACCGAGGCAAAGCTAGGCGTTAAATTCCGCCACTTAACACGCAATGCCTCTAAATTTGGCGGTGCGTGGAGAACGGAGTATCTTCACACTAGGTTCCCTCTGCCTATGCTGCTGTGTGCTGGAGACAGCGTGAAGCTACAAGACATTTCGTGCTTTTCATGGGCTAGATACAAAGAATGTAGAGTAAAATATCACTCCTACTTACTCTATTCTCATTCAGGGCGAATGTTTTTTAAGTGCTTAGTAAGTAGTTTACTTTTTGTGGTAGTTATGCATGGATATAACTAATACGTTATATTTTTTTTACATAGGGTGCACATCATTTTTTATCAGAAAATGATTCAAATTATCATTGCGGATTAAGAAAACCTAATTTTGCTTATTTTTTAACAATATTTAGAAAATGAAACCGTTAAAGATCCAATTTATAATAATGTCGCAATAATTTAAACTGTTTTTTTCCGAAATTTGAATATTATAGCTTATGAACTAAACATATTAACTTAAATAAAACATCGCAACTATCATCGAATATGAACTAACAAATATCGCATACAGAGGGCAACTGACCACGCCACGCTGATACAGTTCTGTACTATGATGAATAACTAGGTATTGCTATATTATTAAATAAAGACGTTAGGTATTTTTGAGATGCAATTATAAACCCATTTGAGAGAATCATACGCAGAACTCAGAAGAAACAATGTCAAATAGATTTTTCTAGAAAATTACAAATAACAGATTATGTAATAAAGTTGCTTTTAAATAGAACAGATTAAAAATCAATCATTGTTACACATATTATCTGGAAAATTAATATGATTCTATCTTATAATGCAAATTAGTTCAGTTATTTTTTCTCGTTAAACATTTTCCTCTGGCTCGTTAATTGTTTTTTTAATGGATTCCATTTTGTGCAATATGTAAATATACTTTGACATATAAACAAAAGTAAAGCAAGCTACAAATTTAGAATAATAGAGCTGTGGCTTAATTTTTCTGTAGGTTAATGAACTCCTCCCGACGAATCTGATTATGATATCTATTTTTCTCTGCGAGGCTATACAGGAAAATGCTATACAGAACTTAATTTTCATATGGCGTATTGAGTGGCGGAGCTCAACGCTGCGTTTTGTATTAGGTAATAGAGTGGAGAAAACAATATAATTTAATTACAATCATTCCTTTGAGTAGAAAACGAACTCGCAAAAACATCACGTTTTAAGCCGAAGCTATTCCACTGCGACTCGTTAGTAATCCCTCTTAAATGTAAACAAAATTAGTGTCGAAAAAATAAACAATTTGGTTATTTTTTCCATCTCGTTGCATTTGATACTCGTACGTAACACTTATATAATTAAAAAAGTATCAGTCGTCAGTGAAGCTTGGTAAAAAAATAAGAAAATGATAAAAAATACGAAACATAGCGCCAAATTATAGCAACATTTTTTTGCAAAACTATGAATTGTAAAAAATAATGTAACTGCTTCCACTTCCTCAATCATAAAAATACGATTATATAATATGATGTATGCATAATTTGTTAAATCTTAGAAGATGAAATCTTTGAAGAAATCTTTTCGAAAGACAAAGTCAAAGAGAAAAAAAATACTGATAATTTAAAAAAAACCATTATATCTGTTTCAAACATAAAAGGTAAGTATTGTTCGTTTCTTTAATAGATTAATTATGATTATTATAATTAAAACTGCATTGCACTGTTTATAATCGTTTGTTTACAATATTTAAATGAATGTACATAATTGAATTAATTTCCAATAAAGCTATTGTTAACTAGCTAATAACTCTTTTATATGTAATTCATTAAGAGATATATAACACTACCTATTAAATTAATCGTTTCATTAAAACATAATAAGATATTTCTCCCATAAATTATATTTTTTCTAAGACATATTTAATTTACACTACTTAAGTAATGTAAGCAATTAGTCTATATATTTTATAATTATAAATTTAGGTATAATAAATGTATGACAGTGAAAACAGTACCGGCATTTCCAAATTCTAACTTACTCTTGTGCATCTCATCCATTGGATAATCCGTCTTCATTTTGACACTTTTCGTAAGTACAACACCGAACACAGCACGGTTGCGACAGATATTTACCAATACAACCACAAGTTATTTAATTTATAATTGAAAAATTCCTTTTGAATTGTGTTCGGAGGGTTTGCTTGGATGACTGTTACTTGTAAGCGTGCCGCACTACCTTTCTGTAAGGCTTCATACACCTGAATGTGCGAAGTGCGGATGACAACGGACCAGCCGAATGCCGTGGACTTTTTATTCCGACTCGGTCTTGTGGTGTGTTTATAAATTAATCGCTAATTTGATATTCATCCGACGCTATCTCTATATGCGCGTACGCAAACGGCAAATGATACCGTTTGCCGATTTAAAACATAAATTAGTAGTTTACGTAAGCGCGGAATTAGATTTTTTACAAAAGTAGAACTGTGAAACAACGAACTTATTCAAGTTTTTTAGTATGCTTCGTGAAAATCGATTAGTTTTAATTAAAATATTTTATTTTTACAGTATAGCTCTTAACTAGATCAAACTTGTCTTGAATAATAAATAACATTGTAAAGTATTCTATACAGGTGTATAAAAAACTGGTCTTTTATTTTAGTACTGGGATCATTTTCCCTTTGATAGATAAAATATCTCAGAACAAGCCTGTGGGATCTAAAAATAATATTATCCTTAAGGCTGAGGTAACGAGAATCAATGCAGGTTTGTTTTTATTTCAGTGCGAGTCTTTTTACTGTCCTGGAGACGCCTTACGATAATTTTTCTTTTTTATTTAGCATTTCTAAATATAACATGGATCAATCAGTTATTATCTGTTGACAGCTTAATAGCTGCATTTTAGTAATTTATTTTAGATTATTATTATTTTGTGGCCAGTACGCCAGTAGCACACAGTGTGCCTGTAAAGCGACTAGTTGTGGGTTCGATTCCCACTCGAGGAGTGGAAATATTTAATATTTCCATTTTCTTCGCTCTGGTGTCTAGACAAGGCGCGGTGTTAAGTTCCGCCACATAACACGCAATGCCCCCGAATTCAGTGGAAAGTGGGAAACAGAGTGTCTTAATGCGAGGTTCTCTCTGCCTACCCTGCTGTGTGCGGAATACAGCGTGACGCTAACAGAAAGAAAGAAAGATTCTTATTTTTCTTTGTATTACACAAAGCTACTCTATGGAAAAATACTGCGGAGGTTAGATTATAGAATTAGGCGCATTGTTTTTAGTTTAATATAACAATTTATAAAGAACTTTTAATCACGTTTTTCTAGTCTAGCCCGTTGTTGGAAAAACCTTAACGATCAAGCGGGCCTGACCGTAACCGAAAGGTATTTATTACCTACTTTATATGTAATGAGTTATTCTATTCCTTTACTTATATTAACAGAATTTTTCTCCTTTTACATTAAATTTAAATGTCTTTTATTTGTACTTGGCTAAAGAAAAGTCAGTTAAAAATGTTAATTTGTTCAGAGTTTCCATACAAGTTAATTGAAATTTTGACTGTTATGGTATTTAGTATGTGTTCATTAGTATAGTTTACTGTAAATATAAATATATAGGTATAACAACGCAATTGGTATAGTAAAGGTCTATGTGAAGAAAGGCAGAAGATTAACCCCTTTGGCATAGAGTCAAAGTTTTCTTAACCAAACGTTTTCCGGTTTCAATTCTCAATACCGTCAACGAGAATGATGCGAGATGAATTTAAATGTATAATTTAATTTAGTAAATTTATTATATTTATACGAATAAAATCCAAAAATACATACAAATATTGTATTTGAGGCCAGACTCTCAGTCTTAGACTCGTAGTCAGTCTACGAATGGTAGTGCCTTCGATTCCCACTCGGAGAAATGACTGCATTTAATTTATTTTTAATTCCCCTATCGAAGTATTAAGCGTGGTACTAGTATTAAGCGTGGTGGTGGGTTCTGTACTCGACACCTAACATCTCGATTGTGGACGGAAAATTTAGAACATTGGTTGTTAGTTCAGATGCAGCAATGCATTTTATATCGACATGTGGACCAATACTTGTTTAAAATTGATTGTTTTTGTTTTTATTAGACAGAATTTTTTATTGATTTAGATGAAGAGTCCTCCATTGAATATTAAAAATAATGTACTATTAAATAAGTACAGTTAACAATTATATTGCAATAAAATAACTATTAATGGTATAATTCTTCAAACCTAATATATTATAACATTAGTAATTACATTTTCTAAATAGCTCGCTGACGTTACTTCGATTACTAACAAAGTAAATGTATGCATCTATAAATATGGCTAAGGCTTGAAGGTTTTATGCATAATTTATAAGAGTGTGGTAAAACACTATTTATACTGTTATCAGTTGTAAAAATTCAGAAGTGTGTTCATAAGATAAGCCCCCGGGTATTGTTTCAACCTCGAACGAATGTTTGTTCGGCATACTTACACGTTACTTAGTTGAGAATTCGAGATGGGCCTTTTGTGAGTATACTTATATAGGTAGTTCAAGTTAGAAGTTTTGATTTTAAATATATAAAAAACTGTTAGTTATTTTAAAATAATTGCATATTATTTACAATATAATTGTTTCACAATGAAATAGTTATATATAAGATATCATAAGTATTATTATTGTAACCACACTTTAAAGTAAAAAAATATCCTTTTATTAATAAAATATCTATAATTTTTATCAAGAGTTCATTTTTAGAATCAATTCATCTCTACAATTATTGAATCCCCTTAAAGAACGCCATGGAATATTTTATTTTATTTCTATATAGCCATTGGTATTTGAATAAATCTAACTGCAGTCGAATGGTCATGGAATGGTAATTTTTAAGATGTATGTGCAAACAAAGTGTCGCATAAGAAGTTGGCACCTTAATTGTCAACCACTAGACAAGGTAGTTTCTCTAATAACAAAAACATATAATATATAAAAAATATATAAAATTAATACGTCTCGACATCACAGGTAAAACCACAAGAAAAAAACTAATACAACATGCAATGAAAGCAAAACAACTGACAACGTCTAAAGTAATCCTGATGCGCAGTTAACAGTAAAGGAAACAGGTTTCGGAGCAGTCGCAAACGTGCTCGCAACTATCCATCGCCGCAATTACTTTCTTGTTACAAGATTGTTATTGTACTACGAGGCTTGTATTACGAAAATATTTACTTTCTAGAATGTTCTAATGGCTTTTATAAGTAATTATTATTAAAAATAATGTAATTACAATAGTTTTATATTTTATTAATAGCTATATTCGTATTGTGTAATTCAGTTACAAGATGTCTTATTGAAAAAGACATATAGAAAAAGTATAAAAATTTGAACGCAGCGGGATTCGAACCCGCGCCTCCTGAATATCGTCCAGGCGTTCTGACCTCTAAGCTATGCATTCTACTACCAGCGTCGAAATTCTTTTACGTTGTATTACAACCTATTTTTGTTGTTAGCTATGACGGTATACGCGGGTTCGAATCCCGCTGCGTTCAAATTTTTTATACGTTTTATATGTGTATTTTTCAATTTTCCTAAGTGTGGATTAATACTTTAAAAATGTTAAAAGTAAGATTTCTTATCTATACTGGTACTTAATGCACGTAAACAGTTCCCTTATTTGCTATAAAGGGCTCCTTCTCAGAGTCCTCGACGTTAAGGAGACCCTGAAATAATTACTATTAAGTCCGAAATTCACGTATTCCTAATGGCCTAGGACCTGGCAATACCTATTTAACACATGAAAATAGTAATATATAAAAATAGTTACATACTATAGTGTATTTAATTATGTTGATTAATTTGCAATGTATTTAAGAGCGAGAAGTAAGGAGCGTTAAACAATTAGTAAATGAAGTTAATTATGGTAATTTTTAACTTTAAATTTTTAACATAAATAAAGTAGAGTTTTTCACGATAGCCCCAAAACGTATATGCTATTGTTTTTACTTCTCACGGTACCTGGTTATAGGCAATTTAAATTGTAAAACATTTAGATTCAATTAAACTTTGTTTTATCTTAAACTTCCTTGCAATAGTTTCGTGCATTTTCATTACTTCCTTATCAAACCGTACCTAATTATTGCTTTTTACTTCTTTAGTATTAAATAAACGAAATATAACTCATAATTTGATATAAAATTATTTTTTTAGGTAGGCAGAGAAAAGTCTAGTCTAGTGTCAAGACACTCTCCCTTTCCACATTCTGTCTGAATTCGAGATTCGGATTGGTATAATTCACTTCTACGCTTTATCGTAATAGAGCGAAGAGTCAATGAAATAGAAAATACAGTTTTCATACAAATTATAACTATTTTTCATTTTTTAACTTATGTAACTACTTGCTCTTTAATATCGAATCGAAATATAATCATTGGAAATACTTGATGATTGTGTGAACCTACAACCATTACAGCCAGTTTTAAATAATAAAAAAAATAGTAAAAATATTTTTAAAACGCTGAAAATTAGTTTGATTAAACAAAAATAAAAATTTTACCGTTATTTTGAATTAAAAATAACAATTTTCGTAACCACCTAATACATTCTTATCGCCTCAAACAATCCGTATCACGAAAATAAACTACCGAAAACTCGTTCACGTTATCACAACTAAAAGGTTGATAGTGATAAGGCGCCCAATTTGCTACCATACTCATTAACCGCACTTTGTGGGCAACCAAGTGTGTCAAGTGTATCAAAATTTTGTACAAGCTTAATGTGTATATTATATTAAGGTCATCCTGGCATAGGGGGACAGCGTCTGATTGTATACGCAACCCCGATCCGTCCGATTGTTGTAGGTTTGATTCTGACCCGAGGAAATAATATTAATATAAAATATGTTTTTCAAAGGGGCCAGTCGTGACGCAGTGGCACGAACGTGTGACTGTAAACGACTGGTTGTGGGTTCGATTCCCACTCGAGGAGTGGAAATATTTAATATTATTCCCATTCCTTCGCTCTGGTGAAGTGCGGCGTTAAGTTCCGCCACTTAACACGCAATGCCTCCGAATTCGGCGGGAAGTGGGGAACGGAGTGTCTTAACACTAGGTTCCCTCTACCTACCCTGCTGTGTGCGGGATACAGCGTAAAGCTACAAAAATAATTAGAAATAATTCACCTCTCGACAATATTTCGAATTCGAGCGCAAAGTGGAATTTCAAAGTGTCTTAAAACTAAGATCTCTCTATCTTCTCTTTATACAAAACAATAACAGTATGAGGTAAAAAGGTAAAAAGAAAAAAAGCTGAAAAAAATTGAGGCCATCGTGGAACAGCTTCAAACGTAATTGTTCTGGACTTCCGGGCAACGAATTTATTTTTCGATTTTTAAATCATGACATTGAGGAATTACGTAATTTATTTGTCAATCAATTAATACATAATACCCGGAGGAAATCTAAAACGAGAATTTTGACACTAGGTATCTTCTGCTTTCTGCCTAAGCGTGAAAAGGTAGTATATAGGCTTTTTAGTATATAGGTATAGACTTTTTAGTGTATTCAATAATATTATTTAATTAATTATTGTTTATTGTTTCTACACTCATAATATTTATTAATGGATATTACTTCTTAACGTATAATTACTGTTCTGTAAATAGATTTTATATTAATCATAAGCTTGCAATATCGTCATCGATGACTTGGTAGCGATCAGATAAATAAATTATTTTTAAAAATCTAGAAGCTCTTTTTGTTCTGAGTGGCGAAAACAATACTATTCTGTCTAATAAGACCAAAAATTATTTTTTTTTCGCAAATGAGACTCAAACCTATTGTTATCGCTTCGAATCGGTCACGGTCCGACTGCACCACAACGCCGTTCCATTTCATTGAACATCGACACTCTAAAAGTATGTAAGTACTTCTACACTAATATTAAAAGTGTGAAAGTCTGTTTGTCTGTCTGTTACGATTTCACAACTAAAAACATAGCTACCATTCCAAAAATCAACCTCAAAGGCGCTTTCTTAAATATAGGATGATTTCTTTGTGAAAAACCACGAATGCGAAGCCGCGATCAGGTTGCTAGTATTTATATAAATAGATAAGTCAACATATCGTAAAACCTTAATCTGACATTGTACCTTGGCCGTGGCAAAACAGCAGTAATATAACAAATTGCTACCTTATAGGCAAGGTACGTCATTCGATTGTTCGTATGAGAAAATTAGCTGCTACTTCACCGCGATTTCGTATTTATTGCAAGAAATTATTTGCCGTATTGTTATACCATTGTTTGTTATGTTCCTTCGATGAATGTAGCTATAAATAATTTAAATCTGATGAATAATGTAATTTGTGTTTCATTTTATTCACGTCTGTGGCATTTCGAATTAAAAATATCTTGTAAAAGAAAATATACCTTAAAATGCTGATCGTAAAAGGCTATCGTAGCTCAGTGCGACTGTCTCTCTCTTTAACTGTAGTGATAGTTGTAGGTTTGATACCCACTCGGAGGAACTATATTTAACTGTACACTCTGGTAACTTAGACAAAATGGCGTTAAGTTTCGCCACCTAATTTCCTATATCTGAACACCCTTCGTTTCTAACTACCCTGCTATTCGTAAAAACGTATTTACTGAAATTCGTGTTTATGAAAATATATTTTTTAAGTCATGATAAAATCTGAAAGAATTCCTAAACAAACTTTAAATATTTAGCTGAAATGTGTAAAGAGTTTAAACAAACAGTACGTAGAAAATTATCACCGACCGTGACAATGGCGTCGCAGACGATCGCTAAACTATTAAAAGCGCCTCGCAAATTGTTAGTTATGTAGTGACCAGCATGTTACGGATGATAATTTATCATCTTATGTAATTATAGAATATTAGTTTTAGATTTATATTAAACGAGAATATTTTAACGTATAACGAAAACATATGCGAGTAAACGATTTGGATTGCACATAATTATTGTAGCCAGTCGTGGCCCAGTGGCACAAGCGTGTGACTGTAAACGGCTGGTTGTGGGTTCGATTCCCACTCGAGAAGTGGAAATTATATTTCCATTTTCTTCGCTCTGGTGTCGAGGTAAAGGGCGCCGATAAGTTCCGCTACTTAACACGCAAGCCTCCAAATTCAAAGTTTCAAGTTCAAAGTCTTAACACTAGGTTCCCTCTGCCTACCCTGCTGTGTGCGAGATACAGCCTGAAGCTAAACAAAAATAATAATTATTATTGTAAGATAATTTCCTATTCATAGAAATGTTATATTAATATATGTGTGGCCGTCTAAATACGATTGTGGATTTCATTTCTACTCGGTAAATCGCAAATTACTTATAAATTTAATATTTAAACTTTTACATTTCACAGACAAAGCGCAGTATTGAGTTTCGCCCGTCAACATTCAATGTTTACGTGGAACGGAACGGAGTATCTTGACACTTCCATCAAAAATCAATTTCAACGATAATTATTTCTGCTTTATTTAAAAATTATACTATTTAATTAAATTATAAGTAAATTAACACAAAATTGTCTTAACACTAGGTTCTCTCTGCCTATCCCGCTGTGTGCGGGATACAGCGAAAAAAAATTAAAAAAAAAACAACCATAACACCATAATCGTTAAAATACGACCCACTTGAGGTTGTGTTTCGTCTCTTTATTCTCATTCGTAAAATCATATTTTATAACATGCTAATGTTCATAGTGATTAACTTTTTTCTAGAACAATTGTTCTTGTCTAAATCTAGACGAGTCTATTATTTTCTATTATGTAATAATTTAATATAAAAATACTAATAATAATTGAAGATTCCCATTCCATTTATACTTTATGACTCCAAAAAAGGATCAGAAATGCAAAAATTTGTCTTAAAAGTCGTTAACAAACGTATAAAGTACGCAATCACTATTGAAACCAATTTCAATAAGTTTTTGTTGGACATGAATCATAAAATATATATAGTGAGCCAAATGGTGTTTTGTTTATAGTATTTGCTTTTAAAATAATAAAAAAGTACTTCAGTATACTATTATAGTATACTATTATAGTACCATATTATTATTTTATATGTCCTTAATAGTGTGAAAATGAATAAGGCAATTCGTCGTTTAGACCATGTTATGATTGTTTATAAGCATTTTATAAAACTATTTTAGACAGATTAACGCTTAACGCCTTATATACGCTTTATTCCGCATAGCAGGGCAGGCGGAAAAAGCCTAGTGGCATAACACTCCGTACTTCACTTTCTAAATTGTACCTTTGCGTGTTAAATGCCGACATTCATTTTTATATTTACTTTTATTCTAGTTTTAACTATTACACGTTGGCCCTTATTGATTTATGTTTTCCCCAAACAATACTATCCGTCACTTCTTATTTTAAGCTTCAATAGCCTACAAAAAATAAATTTTACATATCATATTGGTATGTCCGTCAACGCGTGACAAGTGACAATGAAGATACAATATGCGTGGAGAATTGTACGAATGCCACGGCATTCATATTCTATTAAGATTATTATTGAAATTTAACAAATGTATGTTCCATAATAATGCGTATATAATATATTTCAAAGTCAATGTCATTGTCAAAAATACATTTAACGTAAATATATATTAAATCAGTAGTTTCTACAGTAAGTCTAGAAGTTACTATACAAATAAATACAAGTTTGTAATGTCTGTTTTTATTTAATGCGATATACTACAATTTTTACGTCTGAGCGTGCCCCATCTCTGTAACGGTTCGACCGATTGTGATGTGACTTTCACTGGTAGATAGCTGAAGGAATGTTAAATTCCACGCAGACAAAGTCACGGCAGTTATAAATATAATAAATTAATAAAATTACTGAAATTGGAATAGAGTGTTTACTCAACTACTACTTCTAAACGCGTTCTACTAACTTCTAGCTGAGCTGTTACAAATTTACGACGCAAAATATAAATTATTTAATATATTTAAAAATGAAGCACGTACAAAACATATTACAAATTATATTCAGTGGCTATTACATACGATCGCTATTTGAGATATGTGCTGCGAACAATGGAACATCTTCAAAGTGAAATAAAACAATGACGACTGAAACCAGTTTGTAATTATTTAGACGAATTGTGTTTTAATAGCGAAGAAGTCATTTTATCATATCTGATGAGATTTATTTAACATCTAAATAAAGCTATTACTCTAGTATTGAGTACTAAAAACTAATACATTCCCACTTTATGATAAAAAAACAGAATTTTAATAAGGTAAAATGTATGACTAACGTTTACCTACTTTTATTTATAACCTTGATTTAAAGCTGGACTATTTAATCATTTTTCATATAAAAGTCACGTATAATATTAGAATTATTTAGCGGAAAACAGAACAATCTCTGTACAATTCTGAGTACAGACAGCTATTTGATATACCGACAGATTAAAAAAAGGCCGGCAAATTGACATATGTAGGTACTATGTAGTGTAGTCATCGGACTGAGCTTCCGAGAAAGCGTTTAACAGTTTATATATAATATTTTATGTTAACATTAGTTACTTCTTATTGCAATAGAAATACAGTCTATTATTCTGTTAAGTTTATTATATTAACTAATTTCCATATTCCTCAATACATAGAAAATAAGATAAATCTTGGCACGAACCGATGTTGTTTCGTTTAGTTGTGAGTCATGGGTCTGCCCTGGAGAGCGGAAACTTTTATTAAAATGTAATTTTAAATTTCTAAAAAATGCAAAATATCCTTAATTTCTTATGAATTAATATAAAATTTAGTCTTTTGAATAATTTATCGCTAACCACAATCGTAATATGAAATTGGATGTCGCACGTTTATTAGGGTAATTTAAAAAGAGATGGCAGAAAACATACATTAATTATAACGCTAATGTTATATACTATGTGAGATTATTCAATTTCTAAATTGTAATATTTTAATTAATTCTTTACAATAATAATAACTTTTTTCTGGAATAACTTACATGCTTAAATTCTCGTAAATATGACTCATTTTATGTCAAATATATTGAATTTTATACAAATAACAGAAAACAAATAATGATTACAAAAAATAATAACATTTTATTTTTGTATTTGCGTGAGCTGGTATTAACAAATATTCATATATGTTATTCCGGAAATCAATTTAATTACTTTCACTAAAACCATTCATATGTGAACCCTACCTCGCTCTACAATTATTTCACAACAAGAACAAGACAATGGGCTGTTAAGATAAACTTTAAAATGATCAACCATCTATCAATATTACGTATCCGACACGTAATCTAACTTGGCTCCCAATAACAATCGGTCATCAATCTTTATTGAGCCCCTAATGTGTTTAATTATGGTTACAACTATAATTTCCGCAATTTCTATAAGATAATATACATTCGTTTTTATAGCAAAGGAAACAATTTAATATTTTATATGTTCAATTACTAACTAGCATACATACAGTATACAAGTTCAACGTAAATATACATCTTTTGTAATAAATATGGAAGTTAATTGGATACTTTGTTTAGATTTGCCGTATCTTTTATTGTGTTTTTTTTAAAACAATAAGCTTTATTCTCTTCCCTCATGTCAGAACAGGCAGAGAGAACCTAGTGTCAAGGAACTCCGTTCGCCACTTACTTCAGTTTCCACTGGAATTCGGAAGTTGAATGGCGAAAATTAATACTACGATAATCTTACTAAAGCGGAAAAATGACAAAAATGACATTATAATAAAATATAGCCCTGGTTGGGAATTGAACTCAGTACCAATCGGATTGGCGGTCAGACACTGTACTACTCCAAGAAGCGGGCTCGTAAATGTTATATCTTTTGATTATTTATAACTTTTATAGAGCAAACGTTTTATTCATATATGCCGTATACACCTTTCAATATTTGAACCAAAGATAAATTGCTCTTAAGTACCTGCATCAATTACATATTTAACTAAAATATCAATCTCAGAAGATTCTCGACGGCAATAAATAGAAACCAACTAAAGGATTTCTCGAAAAGCTTTTCAATGGGATCCAATCGTCCCACAAGAGGGCATTGGCACGGTTTTTGCGGAGCGACTCGTGAGTGCTTTTACAACTAACCCATCATTAAGTGAATGATCCAAATAAATTGATCTCTCAGGTTATTGACTTGTATTTCATTACGCAATTTACAATAGTATTATATAAATCATTATGAATAATATTGCAATTCTACGTGTTTCATCACAGCAACAATAAATCGTATATTGTGTACAAAATTTTAAATGGTCAGGTCGATCACGTTTTATATACGAGTATGATGTATTAAAACATTTTATAATTTAATTTTAATTTATTTTAGATTATAACTGTATTTATTTAGAAAAATATCCTCAAAATCCGTCGTCAAAATTATAAATAAAATTATATCAACAGCTTTAAATAGGTATATGATTTTTTGTAGATTTAAACTAACAGCTTTGCGCTTTTTCCTTATAGCTAGTTAGTCCAAGAGAACCTATTATCAAGGCACTCTGTTCTCCATTTTCTACTGAAATCGAGACATTACTTGTTAAATGGTGAAACTTAATGCCGTGTTCGTCTTAGGTACCGGGGAGGAGATCTGAAAATAATAATTTCCCCAAAGGGGAATAGAAACAATAGCCATCGTTTTTACAATCAGACTTTGGATATAGAGTTAAAAAAAAAGTTCACCTTTGTATACACCGCATTATAAACTAATAAATTTTACAATAATTTAAACACAATTGGTTAAAATTGTTTTGAACTCGCGTAGGTTTTCTGTCCAGCATTTCCTCTATTTCGAGAGACATGACCTAACAAGACAATTTGACTGATTGTGCCGGACCGAAATAGCCGGCTATTTTCATGACGACTGAAGATAAGCGGTTTAATACCAATTTAGTAAGTGATCCTTTAATCTGTTAAATAATGGTATAAACGAACTGTTATTTGTTTAGTCGAAACGTAATAATGACGTAGTTATGTTTGACGTTTCTTCTTAAAAGATATTTGTCCTGTCATAAAATATAACTGGACGTGCTGTTAATTCACTTAATTCTTTTAACAACTCTACGGTTTTTTTCCGTATACTGCGTTATTGAGAACAAGCTAAGTCTCCGCTTTTCGCCCGAAATTAAGACATTGCTTGTTGAGTGACGAAACTCAATGCCGCGCTTCGTCTTAAGTACAAGAGTGGATAAATGAAAATAATTTATATATGGGGAATCGACCCACAACTAATCGCGCTTCACATTGCGACGCTGTCGCTCTGCGTCATAATGGCGCTTACCTAATGATAAGTCTTATTTCATTGTGAAAGAAATAGTTATAAGTATGGTACTAGTTTTCTTGGATAATTTATTTATTTGCCTAAATATCAGTAGGATCTAAAATTATATGTTTTTGTTATGTAAGCGGAGTATTCATTTTTTATTTATATTTTCAAATATCCTAAGAGTTTCAATTAAATCGAAGCACGTTGAATATGAATATTATTCTGAATATAAAGTAATATTAAGTGCGAAATTGTGAATCAAATTTAATATATCGTATATATTTAATACTGATAGTCAAAAGATGTCTTTTATTACTAAGAAACATGAACAATATATATTTTACGCTATTTTTTAGCTGTTGAGTAATGAAAAAAGCAGTATTAATAAATAACCTAACAATATTAGAAAGCCTTTTTTTAATATTTGATCAACAAATTTTGCTCTCAATCGTAATTATCAGCATAGAATAATTATTATTTGTGTTTTTAACTGGTTTACGCTTTTCTCAGCATAGCATGTTAGTTATATAGCGAACCTATTGTCGAGACATGGAGTGAATGAGCAAAAATTATATAAAAAGTACTTTAAAAATTAAATTTAAAAAAAATAAATTCATAATATATATAATACTTTTAGTTATCATTCACAATAGAATACAATAAGTACGAATACAATAAGTACCTACCTATTCTGAATATATAAAAAATGAGTTTTTATAACCTAACAATATTTCTTATCCTTTTCAAAGTCCGGCAAAAAGGCAATACGCATATACATATTACGAGGCAAACTATATATAATTAAAATTATCAACCACTTAGGGATTTCCACTGTTTTGTAGCTTAATTTAATAATTATGACATAGAAGTTAATTGCGGGCTTGGATCACATTGTTCGTGAATAACAATGTGTAATTTCTTTGCAAACATCCTGATGTTAAGTTGGCATTAATTTATATTTCCAAGACTGATATAAGACCGTCGAGGCGCAGTGACAACGTCTGTAATGGATTCGATTCCCATTAGGGGAAATAATTGTATTAAAATTATTTTAATTTCTCCCTTTTGGTATTTAAGACAAAACGCGACGTTAAGTTCCGCAACTTAGTATATAAAGAACGTAGTGTTAACACACTCCACGATACACAAATATGGAGTGTGTTAACACTACGTTCTTACTGACTACCCGGCTATGCGGAAAACCGCGTGAAGCTGCTATAAAATATTGGCTCTTCAGTTATTGCAATAAGACAATTGTTAATTGCAAATTACGTTGTTACATCTGAAATGAGACAACTTACAAACCTTATTATGTAAGGAAACATGTAAAACCTAAACAACTGTACTTTATTATCAGCATGTATTAATTAGAGGTAGTTAGAGATAGAACCTTCTAGATATTATTGTGCTTTAAATATCTTTAATTGGATTAGCAGAAAATGAAACCTACATTTAATTTTTTCACAATTGTTTTTTTTATAAACAATTAATTTTCTAACATTCAAATATTTAGTATCAAAACAACAGACTTATATAGTAACTTCTAACTACGATATTTATACTCGATTGTAACAATTTTTAAATTCGTTTTTAAAAATCAGGATAAACCACAGGAAACATCTATTATAAAAAAATAGGTAAATCTGTTCCTATAGACCTTGTCTCTAACCACGTACATACATAATTGATTAATTCCTAACACATTATCATAATTCGATGTAAATCCCTCTATTTGTAAAACGTAGAGAGACGTTCAATAATTGATCACATGTTAGTAAAATACTTAATGTTTAGCTTTTCGAGCTTTTTGCTTAAGGTTATAGTACAAAGAATTAATCAACAGAAATAATACTTTTAAGTTCGTATTATTGCATAAACTGTTTTTAAATAAAATAAAATAACGATAAGAATTACGTAATTTTATTTCTTTTAACTTCTCACTTTTTCCTGCATGGAGAATTAGTGTCAAAACAATCCAATCTCTACTTTCTATCCAAAATTGGAATATTGGGTGATAAGTTATGTACTAACGCCGCGATCTGTCTTAGGTACCAGAGCAGAGTATTAAAATAATAAATAATCATACCCCCCGAATGGGAATCGAAATCATTACCACTACGTTAAAGGTCAGACGGTATACCACTGCGCCACAACCGCCTTTACTTAAAAAACAGTTTACTGCATATTATTTTACATAATAATAATTTATAATGATAAAAAGTTGTTATTGTCCTTAAGGATATTGCAATAACAGGATAATTATTTATATAAGAATCCCTGGTACACTTCTGCATTCCGTTTAGTTGCTATTACTATTAAAATAAATCGTCCGGAATACAAAAATCTGCAATATAGAAAATGTTTTTTCACGAAGAATCTGTAAAACAAATACAGAACCCAAAGACAATACAACCAAAACTTTCACATGATTAAATGGATAACATGGATTCATATACGATTCATATAGCGACGATATCATGAACATTCTACTGTGAAATAATTTGACATGAATATTCTACTAAGATATTGATCTGATCAACACACATCATGATCTGGTCAACCAAGGATTGATCATTTCATGAAATGCAGCCAAAATCAAAGTCAAATAATTTATTTCAAAATAAGAAGTTACATGCATCAGTTTTTTAGTGTCAAACAATTTACCACTAGTTCAATAAAGTTAATACCTCAGACTTGAGAAGAACCGGCGTAAGAAACTCAGCGGGACTATTTTTTATTAAATCAAGAATTTACAGATTATAATTATATTAAAGTATAATTGTCAATGTATAATTAAATATTGACAATTATACCTATGAAACCAATCATCCCATGAAATCGTCAATTCTACATATAATGCAATATGTCCCCACTAATGTTAATGAATGAATGATTTACGATAACTGTGAAAAATGATGAATAAATTGTGCTTCGACATCATTCATTATGAGTCGTGAAGTTTAAGATGAGACCCAAATAAACATTCACATTTACATTTCAATATAGACGAACACCTTAAAACTCAAAAACTGAAACCCCAATATAAATGATTAACATATATGAATACCTTTAAACTCAAAAAACTCAAAAATTAAATGAAAGAAAGCAAATTTTCCCAAAACAGAAATTCAAAATATGGTGAACATATCAGGCGACATTCTGTGCATAATATATAAAACATAGCATTCCCGGCATGCAGCCTTACCAAGAGGCAGGCGTGAAGCCTTCGTAGGCGCTGCGGCTTGGGGCTCGGCGTTGGAATTGCCGCTTTCTACATCTGCAACCATATTCATAAGCTTACTATGTATAAACTAAATATTTCATCCTTATTGTAAATTACAATTATGTCCGTAATTATTATTTCTTTATTTAAATAAAATAAATATAATATTTTTCTGTATGCAATAATAAAATACATTTATGGAAAAGACTTTGCCTATTACAGAGACATTTTGAGTATAATATAGTTATAACGTATTAGATATAAAGAAACATTTCTCTTTACATACGCTTTCTATTGGTTTCTGGTAACCAACATCTATTGGACACTGTCCAAGCAATATAGTCAGTTAAATTACACATTTGCATCCTGTCACGTCAAAATTTGTAAACGATTAAATCAATTGTAGCTTTTAAACAGTTTAACATTTTGCAAAATTAAACACAATTTTTTTCTTATTATGCCAATGTTGTTTAATACGTATTAATTATTTGTAACACAGAACGTTGCGCAATCGCTACTTCCTTGACGATGGACCATTCAAATAAAAAAAACGATTTTTTCAATCAACTCCTCCATTTTAACTAGGTCACGATAATAACAATAATACATTATTGAAATTATAGTTCCTTTATTAATATTTTTTGCGTCTTATCAAAACTCATTAGTAATTAAATAAGGACAAATAAGACTCTAAACCTATATTTTTAATAATTATATCCTTTAATTATATCCAAGTACAAGCTATAAACAAACAATATACAGCCAAAGAATCGATTTGGATAAAGAATATTACATATTTTTATTATTAAATCGATTAAATACACAGATAATGTTATAAAAAAAGCAAACAAGATTTTATAGCGCATGTGTTATCCGGTAAGACATGCGTAGTTTGGACAAATCACCCGGATTTAATCGGCATACAGATGAGCCTATATACGTTATTCATATCATGCATTATTTAGAATTACATTCAATACATTTACATTTTAATTATATATTTGCGTATATTTAGCATGATCATTGTAAGTCTTCTAGAAAATACTGTTGTGTGAGTAATAAAAAATAAATTCAATGTAAAGTTAAATATGAATTTAAGGATATTTTTAAACTTTAGGTAAAAGAAATGTTTAGTTCATATTAATATGTGTTTCTGTAACAATTATAATAAGGATTTATATATCTTTTTAGCTTCACGCTGTAGGCAGAGAAGACCTAGTGTCAAGACACTCCTGCACACACAGGAAGGCATTGCGGGGTAAGTGGCGGAACTTAACGCCGCGCATTGTCTCGACACCAGAGTGGAGAAAATGAAAATATATATAAATTGAACCCACAACCAGTCGTTTACAGTCACACGCTAGTGCCACTGCACTAGGACTGGCCCCTATATATTAGCATTAATTACTAATTATAAATATATATTTATAATTAGTAACTGATAAGTTTAAATTTTAATAAGAATTAACGGGAATCCCAATATAATTAATTAAAATGTATCAGCATTTTATCATTCGTATGTTGAATTAGGTCTACATGTTTTCTCAGCATATTTTAACGATAAAACTGCAATGGAATGTTAAAGTGAAGCCAAATTGGTGCATTGCCCTCGTTTGTTTTGTAAAGTAAAATTTACACGATTTTTTAGTATTTATTTTCAGCACCTAAATAATTTAATTCTTCTCTTCTTATTTAAGAAGTGATAGTTATACTCATAGACGTCTGCTAACTATTAATTGACCTTAAATGCTCATTAATTTGGATCCGTCCGCCACTTAAAATTAAACATTTCACGATTGTATTAAATCGTATCGTTTAATTTCCAAAAAAAAAATATGTATATTTTTTTTTATAAATTGAGGCCATTATAGTGCAGTGGGACATCGTCTGCCTGTAAACATTGATAGATCGATCAACATTCAGGGAAATGATAAAATTTTAATTATTATAATTTTTCCCCTCTGGTAGATACAGAACAGTCTCGACAATAGTTACTCTCTTACTACCGGGTAATGGTATACGGGAAAAAATGACAAGCTGCAAAAATATCAACTATGTAAAATATAAAAATTTAATATTATACTAATGTTTTATGTTATTATTTTAAAACTGTATTATTGTAGTACCGTGTACAACTAGCACTAAGTCATTGTCCCTAGATCTCTAGAACATAATGTCGTATTTATAGGCGCGATAAAAGTTCATTCGTTTATTAGCGTTGGATAATACAATATAAATACGATTACTCTATACTCTTACTTTTATGTATTTAGTAGAAATACTTCCTATAAAATGAATACTGTGCAAAAGTACCGTGCAATTAATGTCTCAATTGTTTTTTTATTTTAATATATAAAAAAAAAAGTAGCTTCACGCTGTATCCCGCACAGGCAGAGGGAACCTAGTGTTATGTTATACACTTCGTTTCCCATTTTCCGACGATTTTTGGAGGCATTGCGTGTTAAGTGGCGGAACTAAACGCAGCGTTTTGCCTCGGTACCAGAGCACGTCACACGTTTCTGCCACTGCGCCATGACTGGCCCCAACGAATTAAGTTAAATTGGACATATACGTTTCTCTAGCTGCATCACTATAAGAATATTTTTATTAACAAAGAATCAGTATATCGGCCGTAAAAAATATTGAATTACAATGTAATTATCAGTAATAATGGCTTATCATTACTGGCGATACAAACGGATAATCGAAAATGCAGAACATTTGTGCACGACAAACAAGATACAATATTTTTAATATTTCTATTGCACTCGTATATAATATCGACAAAAATTAATGGACACCTCTTATTGGGATTAGAATACTCGAGATAAACTCGAATATATAACAATAAAAAAATTTCATAAAATATTTTGAATAAGTCTAGGCGCAGTGGCACAGACGTGTGACTTCAAACGACTGGTTGTGGGTTCAATTCCCACTCGAGGAGTAGAAATATTTAATATTTCCATTTTCTTTACTCTGGTACCGAGGCAAAGCGCGGCGTTAAGTTCCGCCACTTAACACGCATTGCCTCCAAAATTCGGCGGAAAATGGGGAGCGGAGTGTCTTAACACTAGGTTCCCTCTACCTACCCTGCTGTGTGCGGGATACAGAATAAAGCTAAAAAAAATGAGTAAGAAATATCTACTATTCAGTATTTTTCAGTATTGTCCATATATGTATGTATATTCAAAGTGAAAATGACGGCAGCTTTGTTTACGCATCAAGTTTGAACGTGTAGGTATATAGTACCAACATCAAAAAATAAGACACGTAAGATAATATAGATGTTGAGCAGTTACTTTAGTTTAAATAACTTGTATGTTTATGTGCTTGTTTAAGTTTCTACCTGTCTCGCATAGCAGAGGCGTCGGAGAGAATCTAGCGTCAAGAATCCGACATTCATTATTGACAAGAACTCAACATCACGCTTTGTCTCACCAAGAAGGAAATAGGATAACTTAAGATTATTAATATATAATCATTCTGCCAAGCAGAATTGAACCCACATTTAATCGCGTTTACAGTCAGTTGTTGTCCCATTGCGACAAGATGGCCTCAAATAAAGTAAATTTATTTGTTCTCTTCCAGTATTCTCAATTCGTGAAAATATTCTCAATCCGTGAAAATGGATGAATACTGGAGGACGGGACAGAAACCATTTATTTTTTTTAAATAACAAAAAAAAGTAACTAAATTAAAAAATTAAGACTTGATGTTTTAAAAACTTATGTGTAACACATGTATAAACATACAAATATAATGATTATAATTTTAATTAGATTCGTCTTTAATAACCACTAGTAAAATTGCATATAAACTTTCTATTTACCACGTTTACACGAATTATTATCGTAGATTGTATACATCTACTAAAAATCTGGGTCCCGATTCAATTTTCATTGATAACTAAGAACTTTAATAGAAAACATAAATTATAATTTTATTATTTTGGGGCTAACAATGACCATGAACACAAAAATATCAAAAATAAAGCAATATTTATTGAGTCCAAGTCCATTTGCAATATCATTTATCACTAATATATTAAGTATCTAATCTTAATCCCTTCTCGCTATAAACCTAAGAAATAATTTGTAGCGTAAATCGTAAATTCATATGACTTTTTTAACATCATCCCATTGTTTCATCCCTCATTTTATGAGGAAGAGTAATTTAATTAGAAGAACCTAGTGTCAAGAAACTCCGTTCTCCACATTTCGTATGTAATACGGACGTTGCATGTTGCTTGGCGGAGATGAACGCCGTGATTTGTATAAAAAAATATATAAACCTAATTATTTCATAGGAATCGAACTAACAACCATCAGGCACCGTCTAACTGTGCCACGATGACTTTTATTCAAGAAAAAAATATGATTTTAGACTGTAAATTAACCCGTAAGTTTATATTATGATAATACTTGGCCATACTGTTTGATAACAAAGTTTGTCTTAGATCTACTTTTAGAAATTACCTTAAATATTGAATTTATATGACGCTATAGTCTGGTAATATAAGAAATATTATAGTTTTGAATTTTTTACGATTTTTTGCTTAATAGAGCTTCATGTTTTTTTATACACAGCAAGGATATTTACTTTCCGCCTGAAATCGAGACGGTTGTCTTTACCATGTACCGGAGAAATGTATACAATTAAATTATGACCATTCCACCGTATCGAAATCGAACCTACACTAATCGTGATTACAGTCAGACGTTCCACGGGGTTATGAATAACTTTAATAAGCAACTAAATAAAATTACTTTTAAACATTTTTAAAGTGTTATTCCACACTTAGGAATCGTTTTCTAAAGTAATTTTATTTAAATGTCTTTAAATAAAATTCGTTCAGAAAACGAGTCGTCCTATTTCCCTCTAGTTACATAAGCCTAGTTTTTAATCTTAACCAAAAATATAAAAATGTCCGTATTCACATATTAATCGGTCCTTTTTTTACGATCGTTAATTTACTGCCTGTATATACGTTTGTACTAAAAAAAATTTCGAATTCATAAAAATTTCAATTGATCAAGTCAATTTTTTGCAACAAAATATATTTTATTATTTATAAGTTATTTTATACCATTTATTTATGAAGATTTAATCTTGCTAAATAACATCAAAATATTTTCAACAACAACATAATCTTCTATAAATACATCAATAACCTTTTTTTCACTGCCACTTAGGGACAGATCTTGTGCTTTTTCTTAACAAAGTGCGGTATTGAGTAGAGTTAATAGCTGGTTCTATAGGCCTATTCTGAGAAACTCTTTTACATATAACGTATAATATTTTAATATTTTTTTTAGCTTCCCGCTGTATCCCGCACAGAGTAAGATAGGCAGAGGGAACCTTATGTAATTTTCTAGATTATCTCCTCTATAATTAATTAATTATTTTTTGTACAATAAAAAAAATGTTAGTAAGTTATTACACCCATAACATATAAATAACAATTATACATATTAATATTTAATACATATTTTTCAAAATACATAAACTTACTTTGCACGTTCTTGGTAGACATTATTGAAATTTTCTTTGAAATGTTGTTCACAAGACGCACTCACGCGCACGCAACTCGTAGACGACCGCTACGTTGTTGTGCTACGAAACTATTATTAGCTTATTATGCCGTAATGACACTAATAATAATGTTTTATTTTATTTTAACACGTCCGGAGCGGGCAATGTTCTAACTAAGAATGACAATCCGCCCTGTTTCGCCTGCCTCGTGATAAAGTGGTAAATTGTAGAATAAATAATCATGAACTCCTCTTGCTTATTGGTTGAGACGAGATATATGTCATTTTTATTTATATATCCTATATATTTTTGTACTAATAGAAAAAAAGCTTTTTTTGTATTTTATGAACATTATTATTTTATTTTATGAGTTAGTAAAATAATATGCCTGAAGTAAGCAAAAAAAGGAAATAAATTTAAACTGTGTTACAAATTACCTTTAAAAATTGATCCTTCATTGTATGTTACTTCAATATGTACATACATTCAGTCTGTACTGTATGTTACATGAAGTAAAGTTGAACGAATTGATTGTGTATATTAAAAATATCTTCAGAAAAGATATAATTTTAAGCAAAAATATTAAAAGGTGTTATTTAAAAGAGTTATACAAACCCATATTTAGTTTATGTATAGATTATAAATTAGACTCCGTATAGCAGTTACAACATTTTTATTTGACTGTGATTAAGGAAAATTTGGAAAAAAAATACAAAGAAAGAAGAAAAAATGTAGATGTACTCGTAGATACCAAACATCAGGGCACTAGACCAGCTCGGGCGTTTTTGTATGAAGTATACTACTTACCTAAAATCTAAATAAATCTGTTTACATTTTTGGATTTAAATATACTATTTTTTTTTTTTTTTTTTTTTTTTTTTTTTTTTTTTTTTTTTTTTATGGAATAAAGGAGGCAAACGAGCTGAAGGCCCACCTGGTGTTAAGTGGTTACCTTCGCCCATAGACATCCACAACATTAGAGTTGTAGATGCGTTGCCAGCCTCGGGGATGTAGGACAGAAGGAGAGAGGAAGGATGGGAATGTTGGGGATAGGGAAAGCTGGCTTACATGCCATCGAACCGGAACACATCTTCAGATATTTGGCGGTTCGTCTTTGACATGATAGTGGTCGCGAGCCAGTCGGAGAACGAATCTCCTACCACCAAGCTACTGGGTTACCCGCCTTTTACGGGACGCTACCCAGCGGCGGAGGGGAATTGTATTCTTAACCCGTCCCCCCACGGGTAAAAATTTTATACTAAACGTCACTGCCCGAGCAAGGTCAGTACGAAATAAAGGACGGAAACTGTAATTACAGAACAGCTGTATAAAAAGTATCACGCTAATTAATTGTTTTGGCTGATGTTATAGATCTCCAACATACTAGTGTCAAATATTACTCAGTAATTGTTACAGTCTTTGGCATTTAGGGGCCTAGGAGAGGTAGAGTAGTTTTTATATTTAAACTAGAGGCCCGCTCGCGGCTACGCCTGCGTGAAATACACGACTATTTCACTATAGGCCTCCGCGCCGACATCACAACACTAATATTATCAGTGCTTTTCTACTATATTATGCATGTTTTATACATATAAACCTTCCTTTGAATTATCCTATGTATTATAAGAAACCGCATCAAAATCCGTTGCATAGTTTTGAAGATCTATGCATATATACATACAGACAGACGCGGAAGCGACTTTGCTCTATACAATGAAAAGATTAACAATGGTATAGATAGTATACTATAAAACTGAACTTCCCTACACTGTCCCACAAGCACATGGATACTGGGTGTTTACATGACATGTGTTTACAATGATACACAAGCTTGTCCTTAGTAACTGATTTAAGAAACGGAAAAAAATTAAAATAAGATAATTATATAATAATGAGTGTTTGAAATCGTCTTCCAAATAAGTTCATTTTTAAAATAGATCATAATCTATACATATAAAACAAATCATATCTACGAGTATTTGTATATTTTTATTTTCATGTTTTATTATAATATTTTGAGGTCAACGTGACATTGGGGAACGGAGTGTCTTAACACTAGGTTCCCTCTGCCTACTCTGCTGTGTGCGGGATACAGTGTGAAGCTATACCAAAAAAATCGTGACATTGTGGGACAAAGTCTAGTTGTAAAGGCAATCACACTATGTGACAATTAGAATTGATCAGGGCGTAGATTCGATTTTCTATCAAAAGAATGAAGATTATATTTAAATTACTTTCATTTACTCGTTTTGGTAAAGCAAAGCAATGTGATAAGTTCCACCACCCATATTTTTCTTCTAGTCCTAATATACTACTACGAAAAACGGGATGTTGCACTATCAGACACTGTAAAACATTTCAAGCAAAGTATCTCTTCAAGCATATTTCTATTTTTAAATCGTTTGTCTTTACCATTATCTTTGAGCGACAAATAGTATTTACATATCACAATCATCAAAATAATAAATTTGCCTTATATACAATTGATGTTTTTGAGTAACTTAGTTTCACTCATTGTGTAGTTTACAAATAGATTTGCGATAAGAGTAATTCATCCTATATGCGCTAAATATTAGGGACCATTAAAAATGTGCATTAACGCCTACTCCCTGTGCTCCTTTACCTAACCAAATTTAAGAAGGTTTTATTAATAATGTCTTCGAATTACGTGCTAGATATGAAACAATGATAATTCTAACTGCCTACAGGCCACGATCTTTTAGTAGATTATAGAAATATTTTGCTGCCATAATTCTCCCTTCTACATCTTCATATTAACTCTTAAGTCTATTCCAAGTCAGCCCCTTAGTAACCTTAAGTACCGTTATTATACATAAAGATAAAGTAAATGTGATAAAAGATCTAGTTAATAAATCTACTGAAGTATTACATAGTTAATGAAGGAATACATTTTTAAGTTATCTATGCCACCAGAGCGTGGTAAAATAGCCTATTGTTTGTATAACAAGAGCCGATAATGTTAATTTTACAAAATATGTGAATTACCAATTACGTTAAATGTCATTTTACAGCTTAAATATTTTCTTATCAGTATATTATCATGTCGCTTTAAAGATATACCAATATGATAAAATTAGAACATATAAAAGTGAAACATATCAAGTTATAAATTCTTTTAGATACACAGCTAATTACAATATCTATACAATTTGCACTTGTAATCTGATTAAATAAGGATATTAGTATCTGTGTAATATATAAATATTTTATTATTGTCCTTAAGTCATATAACGATATTGCTAAATTAGTTTTATTTCATTTTCAATTTTACTTTTTTCATCCGGCATAGCATTGTGTAGTCAGTGTGAACCTAGTGTCGAGACATTTCACTTTCCACTTTCCACCCGAAATCTAGCTGTATTAAATCGTGGAACTTAACACAGCTTTTGTCTTAAGTACTAAAGCGGAGAAATGACAATAATTTAAATATCATTCTACACTGTCGGAAACGAACCCGCAACCAATCGCAATAATAATGAGAAGTCAGAAAAGAAAAATGAAAATTGTAGGTTTTATTAATGTACCTGTAGTTCGATTATGCACTCTTATATAATTACAAAAAAAATAACTTGTAGGTACTCTACGTATTTACATAAAGTTAATTTTACTGTACTTAATTTTATTATTTAATTTATATCGCAAATGTCAAGTGATTCAAATTTATTTCTGTAATATATTATGCGTAATAAATCTGGGATTAAAACTACTTAGCCTTAGCTATATGTTTTTATTGTCTTTGGAAAAATAATCACAGTCACAAGTAATGCTGATGATTTTATTATACCCTCACTACTGACTCATACTTTTATGAGATAGCCGGCCAGATCTTGGATAGGAGATTTCTAAAAACTTTTTCAGAAAATATTCTCATAAAAATTGAACGGATCAGGATTCGAACCTGCGCCTTCTGTAAACCGTCTAAGTGTTATGACCGTTAAGTCATGTGTTCTACATCCGGCTACGTTTAAGCTCTTATAGACTCTTTACAATTTATTTTTCGTTTTGATGTGAGCGTTCCAATTTTAACGGGTTTTCTAAAAATATTTATCAGTTTCCCACACGTGTGAATAAAAGTTTAAAAATGTTAAAAATATGTATATTTAACTTTACACTCTCTAATAAAACCTAAAAATTTAAAATAAAATTTTCAGTCTTTTATTCGAATGAATCCAATCGTGGCCGATACACGAATAATATTAATGTAATGGTAATAAAATTTGATTATTATGTGCGACTGTGCGTTAAGCTGAATCATTGCTGCGAAGCGTGATTGGAATATTGATAATGTTCATACTTTTCTTGAACAATTTAAGTTACTACTAATGTATTATTTTAAAAAACACATTAAAGTAGTCCGTTACTCAAAAAAATAATAATAACGCAATAAAGAAATCGTATTATTTCTACTCTTTTTATAAAACTTTTTAACTTACCTAACACAGGAGTCTAACTTGGGGTAACTGTTTTAGCAATTTTAAAATATTATTTGCAAAGTTTGAAAATTGAAAACATCTTTAGACAACGCATGAAAATTTGAACCCAGCGGGTTTCGAACCCGCGCCTCGGCGTTGATGTCGCCTACGATCATACACGGTTGCCTAGATAGTTATTCTCGATTTGAGGATTTTGAAATTGTACGACACAAAAAATACAGACGGCGGCAATAAGTTTCACTCTCTCATTATGCGAATAAAGAATGTAAATTTAAAGCACTTCTGTACCGTAGGGATTTCCACTACGTACGAATGGCTCAGAGCCAGCATTTCTTCGTAAAGTCTTATATTATCAGACTGAAATATGACAAGAGAAAGGACATTTTTTTATAAAAAAAGCTAATAACCTTAGTAAATATTGAAATACTGAAGGGCAGACCGGGAAAACGTAGAATCATGTCAAGTGCAAATACAGCACTATTATTAATTTACAAATAATTTCCGTAGTGGAAATCGAATCCACAACCACACTTAACAGTAAGACACAGTTCTACTAGGCCACGACGTAGTGGTCTGCTTTTATCACTGTCAAAATCCCTTTATCTTGTTATATACATGTGTATTGTAAATAGAATTAATACATCACTTATTTTTACTAATAGAATATTTTTATCGCAATACTAATCTTAATGTTTTTATTTTTATCTCAATATTTTGTCATAAATATTTCACATATAGATTCTTGGGTCTAAGGCGGTGTAAGGAAGAAAGAGTTGCTTTCCTTAAAATTCTTACGAGAACAGGATAGTTTAATTTTCACGTTCATAGAGTTAACACAAAGGAATTTGCTGGCGATAACACAAATGCCTATTTTTGCGTAGCATAAAGCTTACCTGAGATATATTTGATACTCTCTTCACCGGATGTAATGAAAGATGAATCTCTTCACATCCTCTAGCCGGTAGTAGCAAGTTGAAATTAATAGGTAAGATATAAGCAGAAAGCTTTCGGAGGATATACGACTATAATTATATCGTCTTTTCGAGTGTCCGCGGTATAATTTAAATTGTTGTAACTTTTTTATCATTTTTTTTAGCCTCACAATGTATCCATACAGCAGGGTAGGCAGAGGGAACCTAGTATTAAGACACTCCGTTCCCCACTTTCCGCCGATTTCTTGAGGCTTTGCATATTAAGTGGCGGAACTTATCGCTGCGCTTTGGCTTAACACCAGAGTGAAGAAAATGAAAATATTAAACATTTCCACTCCTCGGATGGGAATCGAACCCACAACCAGTTGCTTAAGGGTCACACTTTGTGCCTCTGCGCCAAAATGCATCGCTGGTGGTCTCTAATTCAATTTAATTTAAAATTGAGCGTTAGACGTAGGAGTGCTACGAATACTTGCATCCGCATAGCAATGTATTATACGCCTACATATCAGTCTATATCTATAGAAATAAATTATATAATTTAAATCAGGAGTCCCGCGGACCTCAGGCTGCCCGCTTCTAATGCAGTCCGCCAAGTGGTTATTTATATTGCAGATATTGTCCCACTAATAAATTAAGCATAACCAAATTTATACGATATTTTTCAACATGCAATATTGTGAACTATATATTGTTTTTATTCTTTTCTTAATTGGCTAAAAGGTTTGACTAAAAAAGCAAATTTTCTTTTTTAGGATATCATTAAAAATAATTTATGGTCTGAGACTACATCATATTAGACGTATAATATTATGGGATACTTAGAGAATGCCACTTTTAGATTCGAATTCATCCAATCTCATCTTATAAATTATTTGGATTTCTCTGCTTTGTCAATAACAAGTGCGAAGTTGCGCCCCGCCACTCAATACAGAGATCTCGATTTCGCGCGTAAAATGAAAATAGGAGTGCGCTGTCACTAAGTTCTCACTAACTACCATTCTACGCGGGAAAAAAGGTAGAACTACCTTATTTAGAATCTTTTTAAAACTATCAAAGGTAATATTTTGGATACATATGTATATTAAGATATGTATAATGGATGGCATATTCAAGAAGCTCCATTAGTCTCATAAATAATACCTATTATCTAATAAAAAGTTATTTGCCTGTAAACATGGTTGGTTGGGCAAATCCGCTTACGTCACTATAACGCTTAACCATGGCTAAAATGGTTTAATCTGGTTACATTTTAGTTATTTCCTAATTTTTACATACCTCTTGCATATAAACAACTTAATTGTACATTTTTTAAAAGTGTAGCAATAAGCTTTTAGTTAGTAGTATCACTATAATCGCTATTCTTTTACGGACTCCGTAAAGAAGAAGATTCCTTTCAATATTATATTAAATACCATTTCCATATTATTTAAAGATTAGAATGTATGTATTGGAATCTTCGTCTTTATAAAATTCCTTTATGAAATTTAGCGAGATTATGTGTCAGAAAGAATCTGAAATAAATAAATTTACTGCATGTTTTAACTTTCGAAGGTGTTTCCGATACTGCTTGACTACCCCCTATGCGGGAATATGCGTGAGACTTTTTTTGGATACCGTGTGCATTTTATTTTTTTTTTCAGCTTAAAACGTTTTCCTCCTTCGATTAAATTAGAGAGGATCTAATGTCAAGACAATCTCTTCTCGGTGAAATTAAAACGGCACTTTCTCTTACCAGTGCGGAAGAATTGGAACAATTTAGAATGAAAATCGAACCTGCAACCGATATCGTTTACAATGAGACGCTGTCTTACTGTGCTATAATGCCCTCATAAATTTAAATAAAATTCTAAATATTTCTATTACGTAAATCAGCAAACTTTGTCTCTGTTTATATAAGCTTGGTATAAATAATGTCCATCTTAACTAAGGACTCATTAGTTTATCATAAAAATAACATTGTTCTTATATCAGATCATCTCTATTATCAGAAACTGAGCATTAGGTGAAAGTGATAAGGTCGCCGTGATACACTGATAAGACGGCGGCACCATTATAGTTGTTATCGTGCGTACTGTAAATATTTCTCTTGGCGCTGGTTGAAGGTCGTTACATAACGTTTGGTTACTATGTTTTACCATGTTACGATGATTTGCGAGTTATTATGTAAGAGCGTTAACTATTGAAAAAAAATGTACTTTTATTAATTTATTTAACACAAACAACATTTTAAACGTTATATTGATCAGATAAAAAAAATAAAATTCGCTAAAGGAGACCGAATCCATATGAAACATTATCTAACTGTATCACGGTAATGGTGGCGAACTAAAATTTTTATTTATATATCATATTGATTTGAAAAATAAATAAGCCTAACTGAGTTTCTTATGCCGTTTACTTTCAGATTAAATGAATTCAGTTTAGTGAGCCTGAAACAGTGATAAATTATTCAACGTTCAAACAATGAAACGTAAATTCTAATTTTAATAAAAATCTGACTGAACTCACGTAAATCATCATTATTGCGAAAATATACATAGTAATGCCTATTATGATGTGTTCATCAATCACCATTGAATTTAATAAAAAAGGTAGGATTATGTGGCCAATGGTTGCAATAAGTAATTAAAATAAAGCTTAACACATTCTAATATGGTTTTCCTCATACTTCCAGGAAAAATAAAAGAGAAAAACAACAATACAATTCATTCTCAGTTAAAGTTGACTCAGGCGAAGCAATATCTTCACACGCAAAGTTTTTATCATTTAATTGTAAAGCTACCGACATAATAAATGTAAGACATATAATTTTCCTGTTTAATTTAGAATTATTATGAAATTTAATAATAAATTAAACTAAATAATAAACATTTTATGTGTAACAATTATTTCGTTGAATTTATTAATCTTTAAATATAATGTATTGTTAGGTTAGTCCTTTTAGCCATTCTAAGTTTTTCCGGAGAGAGCCCAGAATCAAGTCTACGGTCGTCATTTTTTTCCTAAGCTCAAGACATCATGTGTATTAACCAAGACGTCATCTATTAAGTGAAAACATTCCTTAATCTTTTTTACTATTTATAGTATAAAATGAAAAATGACATCATTTATAAAATAAATTCTAAAAAAAATGTATTATACAAACAATAGATACTTTTTCAATTGCAATGTTAATGCTTATGTGGATTTAGTATGATATTAAATTAACTTATTTAATGTAAAATAGAGAACGGAGTGTTTTGATGCTAGGCTCTCGGTGCCCTGCGGAAGAAATGTAGAGTTGAAAAAAGGGGAATATAATATATCCATTTTTCTTCGCTCTGGTGTCATCCGGTAAAGCGCGGCGTTAAGTTCCCTCCACTTAACACGCAATGCCTCCAAGTTCGGCGGAAAATGGGGAACAGAGTATCTGAATACTAGGTTCCCTCTGCCTACCATGCAGTGTGTGGGATACAGCGTGAAGCTAAAAAAAAATATATATGTTCTACATATATATGTATATATACGAGTACCACACAAACTTCCCATATATTTAATAATCTTTTCCTCATATCCAGCAACAAAATCAAAAAACAAGGAAAGCTAATTAGTCAAGGGTTTTTGTGATCCGTCAATGACGCGCCAAAATAACAATGCAGATGAATATTGATTTAGGACAAAACAGCAAGAAAAAATAAATCGCCTTCAAATGAATGTGTAATTCATAACATTAGTGACATGACGTGACACGCATGGTTTTTTTAAATATTTATGATACTAAAGTAGTTTTAATATTATTTTTTTTATTATTCGTACCTATTTATGTATATTTTTTAATTGGAATAGTCTTATTAGAATATGAATTATTAGTAAGTTGAAAGATTTACTATAATTTCAAAATTTCGTCTCTCCTCAAAACCGATTCAAAAATAAAGTAAAGAACTTATACTGAAATATAAAAATTTTGTGACTGAAGACATTGCACCTAGTCATACTTCCACCGCATACACCACGATGACATTAAATTAACTAGATAATTAGACAATTATATATTACCTTAGACAACGAAAGAACGTAAATATGACTTTAATGTGTATTCTTTATTATGAACCATGATATTAGGACATCCTCATAATGTTTTCCCGTTAGCCTTACGACAACTGTCAAGACTTCCGCCCAAGTGGACATATGAATAAGAATAAAAACATATAACATGACACTACACATTATGATTTGTATATTGCGGCCGTGACCGAAGGTACCTTGTATATGCAATTTTTATTCAAAACCTCCATGCAATTATATTTTTTAATATGAACTTGCCTTTTAGAACTGAGAAGAATATTTTAAGTATTCAGATTAAAAATACGTAGCTTTATTATATTTCTTTTGAATTATTTCTACAAATATTTGGGCCGGATCTTATCAGGTCTAAGGCTTCACTTTTGTGAACCAGGTTCTTGTTTTGAATAAAAAAATATTTGACTTTGACATCACACTGACTAAGTGATTCTTTTCTGTAACAATCTACGCCTTCTTCATGTTTAGTGAGGTTTAAATAAATATAAATACTGTTTGAGATAATATCATTTTTTTTTTTTATATTTGCCTAACAAAACTGCCAGTGTCGGTACGAAAAGGGAATTTTAATAAGATTTTAAAAAGGACTGAATATCCTTGTTTCTTTGTTACGTTTACTTTCGTTTTAACCTCGAGACCAATAGTGAATAAATTTTCTCTCCCTAATTAGAAAAAAAGATGTAAACACATCAAAGCTGGATTCTGGAGTCTAGTGCGTAGTATGAGTTTCTAGGTAGCTTAATCTTTAAATCATCTTTATTCGTAGCTATTTATGTATGTATTTTATGTATTATATAGATACACAAATACTTTAACAAAATTATAATGTAATTAATTGAGTTACAACATATTTAGGGCCTTAAGAATATTTGTGTCTTTCCAATAAACACAATCGGAAGTAACAACGACTTTGATTACAAATATTATAATGCAAGATGCGCACAGTCGCGGGGACATCACTTAGCGGGACACCGCTCGCATACAAACTCTCTCACCTTGCTTATGACATTGTTTATGATATTTTATCTCATAATTAAGAAATTATAGTATAATTATGGCGAATTATGGCTATGACGTGATATGTGTGTTACAATGGACGCCATATTTAATCTATTTTCCTGAGAGCCGGAAAATAATTAAATAATAGGGTTGTAAATACAGAAGTAGATAAGCATAAAATATTTTGCTTTATATATCCCTTGCAATTTCCAGACCAGCCTGAGAATTATTTTATATATTCTAGTATGTTATATATAACATGGAGAGGTGTGTTAAAAACATAAACGTCCTCTTTTTATCTTTAAAATATGAAACACCTAAAAAAATATTTGTCATCTTCTGAACTGTCAAAATATACTTACAGTGACAGTGACAAATAGTACGGCTTTTTAGCGCGCTATGGCACTGCAGTTATCAATATGATTTTTATTCTGCATAAAGGAACTCCAACATTTAACCTAGACACTTAATTTATATTGATTTAGAATAATATGTTTAAGTGAATCATAATAAACAACGTAACTTTAAAATGTATTAATGACATAAGAAGATGCATCTCGTGAAATATGAAATATTGTAATTAATACTAAAAAGAAATAAAGCAAAGGAATAACTTGCTGCACCTACCCATTTTTTGCAGATACTTGCACAATTATAATTCATACACATATTTCTGAAATTCATGTCTGGAACTCGGACAGAAAATGGAGAATAGAGTGTCTTGAATGCAGGATAAAGTCAGAAACTGAAAAGTAATGTCTATGTTTAGAGGACATTTTATTTAAAGGAACCTTAGATTATTCGAATATTTATTAATTATTAAACTAATAAAGATACATTACCATTTATCATCTGTTTTTATTATTAACGACGTGAATGATATTGACCGAGTGGTGGTACTTTCTAATTACACAATTACAGAACTGTAAGGAAATCATAAAAATATTTCCTTATTTCTAACTTCGCGTCAAACTTTTTCAATAGTTGTTTTGTTAAATGGAACAAAAGAAATTTAAAAATTTTTGTAAATTTTCTATTATATAAATGTGATGGTGTTCTTATTTCCTAATTTTCAATTTTTTTTCAATTGAATAATGTAATATAAATTTAAAAAGGTATAAACATTTTAAATACCACAATTAGTTACACTAAGAGATGCTCCGTGGTAATCCTGAGAAATATTTTTATTCTGACATTTATGATTCATAGCATTTATCTCTTAATGCGTCGTTCTTGAATGTGTTTACAAACAAGCCTGTGTTATTAGCTTTACTTGCACTTTACATTTAAAGAAAACAATTTAAAATATCTTATCATTAATTTCAAATTGAAATGGAAAATAAATATGTAAGAAACTACAAAGAAATGTTTTTTTTTGCAAAGTTTAGAATCACTCAAAATTGCTAATATTTTATATTACACTTATAAATCTGATGTTGCAAAGGACGGACAGTAGAAATATCAATATTATTTATTACAGCTTATTTGCCTTATCTGCTTGGGTGACTTTGCGTTAGTGACGTACGAGTATATGAAGAAAGCCATTTTTTTAATAATGCTAATGCATTGCTGCGGAAAAAACACATTGACTTTCTCCACTTCTTCTCCATAAATGTCATATCTCTCCGGTTGCTTAATTTCGTGAAGGTCGGTTGTTGAAGAATTCCTAGTTGAAGAAACCCGCTAAAACCCACCAGAAAAATTGAGAAGTCATAGAAATGGTCGTGTGTAACGGCCCGCATATTCCGGGCCACCGTCGTCTTCGGAATGTTTCGATGTTTCCAGAGCACATCTAGCCTCGATGACTTACAGAAGGATATTTTATAGTAAGGTATACAAACATAAAAACAAACAAACTTCATTGTATTAAGTCTGACTAAGCTTTATGAGTAATGACTGCGGAAAAGTATAATATAATATTATTTTTTAATATTAAAAGTATTCTCATATTTTTCCCGCTTCCGCAAGCTTGACAATTTTTTTGTATTATTATTTACTAGTTGTTGTCCGCGTCCTTCATCCAGACTTTATGACCCTTGCCATACTATATTTACTCTTATTTAGCTTATTTTTTTTAGCTTCACGCTGTATCCCGCACACAGCAGGGTAGGCAGAGGGAACCTAGTGTTAAGACACTCCGTTCCCCACTTTCCGCCGAATTCGGAGGCATTGCGTGTCAAGTGGCGGAACTTAACGCCGCGCTTTACCTCGACACCAGAGCGAAGAAAATGGAAATTTAATTTCCACTCCTCGAATGGGAATCGAATCCACAACCAGTCGCACAGTCGTACAGTCACACGCTTGTGCCACTGGGCCACGACTGGCCATTCTGGCGACTCTTATTTAGTTTAGCTGTAAAATCTCTTAGTGATATTCTTTCTTAGGGCTATCCTTTCTCGCTGGTCTCCTACGCAGTCTGAGGAACCTAAATACGAAATTTCAAATCACTACGGTGAGTATTTTCGAATTGTTTGTTAGTCACATAAGTAAGTAAGAAACCAAACGTAAGTAAAGAAACAGTGATTTCTTGTTTAGTAGACTATTTTGACTTTGACTCAATGTGAACGTAATTTTTACATGGAACCTTTATTATGAAAGAAAATTACAAAACTCTTGTTTGTATTTTAGTTTTATCTTCCTAAGTATATATTAGATGTTTACTTTACTAAGAACTTTATAATATATATATTTTATATTTTTGTTATAAAATATATATTTTGACATTACTAATTAAATAAGAGAATACCGTGGCGCAGTGTAACTATATCTAGCTGTGCTTGGTTGTGGATTCAATTGTGATTATTTCCGTGTCCTTCGATTCTGATTATTATTTTAAATTAATTTTATATATGGTACCTAGCGCAGCGTTGAAGTCCGCCACTCAACAGCCAATATCTCAATTTCAGGCGCAAAATGGTAAACGTATTATTTTGACGCTAGGTACTCTATGATTACCCTTACCATATCACTTGTAAACCAGTGTATAAGATAAATTATAAATATGTTTTGTATTTTATTTTTGAAGTTTATTAAACATTGCAGTCTGTATAATCTGCAGTGGATTTACCACTTTTGGTTGTGATGGGTAATTGGTGGTCCCGGAGCGTCATTCATTAGCAATTATTAAATTGTACATTTTTTATATATCTACTCTAAATCATGGGTACGCATCGCCTTTTATGCAGCCCGCCAAATTTATAATATATACAAAAGGGATAAATTTCTTTGATTTTAAATTAACCTATCTAGTTTTACTGTGCCTAATTGAATTTATCAGTTGAATAGTTTTTTATTCCTTATTTACGCACTAAAGTCATGTGATACGTACATTTTTTTTTCATTTTCCTTATATTTCATCTTATTTATTTTCCAAGACAAATACTAAAAACTAGACATTAATTGCGCTGAACGAAGCGAAGCTCTTACTGGTCAAAAGTGTGTTTCGTTGTGGTTTACTCTTCCTGGGCTATTTGTAGTAGACCTCTGAAATTTGGTAGGGATAACGAGTTCGAGAAGTTTTTTTGGTGACAATTGTAATTGTAGTTTATGAATAAATGGTAATTAAATGGTCAAAAAGTGCCCATAGACTTAGGCTGTGAAACGTTAAGTATTATGTTAGTGTTAAGTGTTTGTTTTTCAAACTTCTTTAACATGTAATAACATTAAATATGTACTTCACGTTACGTACGTTTGTATAAACTGAACAGTCCGAATCCATTCATATTTTTTGTATTTTACAAAACTTCACGCAATTATCTTAACACGCTTAAAAGATACATCATATTAAAGTAGTATGTTTGATGTTATCAAATAATTCATGAAGCTATTGTGAGTAACACCTAAACAACGAACCACATATTATTTTACATTGAGCAAAAAAACTTTAAATAATTATATCACCTATTTATTCGTACTAAGGCCTAAATTCCATTGCTTTATTTATACTATAAAAACGATATGTAAAGTATACATCACGACTTTGGGAAAACTCTAGTTCATCTAACATGATATGCACGTCGTAGATGGTCATAAATGAACATTAAATGCATTCCGGAGTAGGCAGTGGCCATTATAATTAGTGATCGTGGATATATGAGATGTACCATTTCATTAGTATTCGAATCCCGGTAGCGCCTTTATATTACGTAATGATTGTTTTGTTCATTGATCGATTGTTTATGTGATTTGTAAATAAATGTAATTGTTGTATTTTAAATTTTATGTTGTTTACTTCTTGTAAGTAAATATATTATATTTTAACTAAATAGAGCGTGTAAGTCAAACCATTCTAAAACTGTTTTTTAAAAGTAATATAATATGGTCTATAGTCAAGTAAGCTGCAATGAAGATATGTATATAAAAAATAACTTTAGGTCAAATGAATCCTTTTTTAGATATATTTCTAGTTTTAGATGGTTACTTAATTTTTTTTTCATGACAGTGACCTGGAAATAAAATTTCCAATGCCTTCATCTCTCTTTATCTACAATTTAGGGAAATTTAAAAAGTTTATTAATTTGACCTTCGTCAATATATATATTTTTTTTGTGTTTTGTACCTGGCCCCTATCCCTATAGAGTATTGTTTTATATATTTATTAAGTAGATTAAATATTATCCAGTGGAGCCTGTCGTGGTATAGTGGCACAAACGTGTGACTGTAAACGACTGGTTGTGGATTCGATTCCCACACGAGAAGTGGAAATATTTAATATTTCTATTTTCTTCGCTCTGGCGTCGAAGCGCGGCGTTAAGTTTCGCCACTTAACACGCAATGCCTCCTGATTCGGCGGAAAGGAAACGGAGTGTCTTAACACTAGGTTCTCTCTGCCTACCCTGCTGTATGGAGATACAGCGTAAAGCTATTAAAAAGAAAGTAATCTACATAGCAAACAAACAAAGAAACGAAATAATATAGCCACATTGCACAAGTAGCCCCTCATAACCAGATCACCAAAGAAATTTCCACCACGCATGAATGAAGCATGCGTTCTCGTAACTACGAAGAAATCACGATATTTGACACCAATACTTGATCAATGAAATGGTACGAAAGGTATATTGCGTAAAACATAAATAATATGTAGAGTATACGCATGTAAACTTATTACATCGTATTTCCTTATTAAGCGGGTATAGCAGATCAAATTTTTATGAGTATTGGAAACTTATATAAAGTATCGCGTTTCATGTAAAAACTTATAATGATACTTGATATCATATTCTTGCTTCTTGAAAATTATGAGATGTTCTTACCCACCTGGTATAATATACTTACTTACTGTTGTTGTTCTTTATTGCTTTTAGTTTTATCAAATGAGCATATTTTTACGTAGAGAGGAGAAGATAAAATGGAGATTAGTCAGTTGAATAATAATGACGTCATCAGATAAGTGCCAGTGTAGCGATAAGTGTCAGTGTTAATTTTTTTTCTTTTTTTTTAGCTTCACGCTGTATCCCGCATATAGCAGGATAGGCGGGGTCCTCGAGTGGGGATCGAAGCCACACCCAGTCGTTTACAATCACACGCTTGTACCACTACGCCACGACTGGTCCCTTTTATATTAAATATAATTCATGTATACAAACCCTCTGATTTATTTTACAGCTTCATGTTTTTGCCGCATAGCAGGGTTGTCAGAGAAAGCCTAATGTCATGACACTTCGTTCTCCAATTTCGCATTTATTGTCGGAACTGAACGGAACGGAAAAATAAAAATTAAATGTAATCATTGAACCCACAAGCATTTCGTTTACAGTCAGACGCTGCCACACGATGCAACGACGGCCTCAATAACTGACTGTGACTCAAGAAGTCAATGAATGAAGTAACTTTTTTGCTTAAGATCAAAATAAATAAATGTAATTAAATTCAAACACAAGTACACATAATTGTTTCGCCAAGTTTTTGGATTTTCCTGTGCAATAAAAAAGCCAAATGAGTCAACGTAATTAAATAATTCTGGAATGGTTGTACGAAAAAATATGATTGTTACGAAAATGCATCGAGCCGGTTCGAAGCGGTCAACTACCTAATACAAGAAATTGCGTGCGCACAAGTTTTTGTGTATGATTTCTTAGAATGTTCAGGGAAACCATTCGTTGTTTGTTATTGTCTTATAAGATAAATATATTTGCGCAGTGGGACAGTAACAGTTTAGGTTTTAAACATATTGTTTGTGGGTTTAATACCTGATTTTGGGAATAATTTATTTAAATTTCTTAGCTCTGGTAAGACAAAGTGCCGCGTTGAGTTCTGCAACTCAAAACACAATGTGTAGATTTCTAACAGAATGTGGAGAAAAAATGTGTTGACACTAGCTTGTCTTGCCTACCTTGAATTACAGAAACAAGGGTGAATCTGAAAGGGTTTGTCTATACATATATGCTTACATAAAATCGACATAGGTGCTAAGAATATATAACTTACAAATTCATCATCATCGTAATCATAGAATCATTCTTTTGTGTCTGTACGCATTACATTATTATTTTTATCTTAATTTATTATCGACTTATTTTTTAACTAATCAATAAAACATGCACAGAGATGTTAGAAGCTACAATGTAATTTATAATAATGCTAGAATAATATAAGAAAAGAAAAATGTTGAATTTATTTGAATGAATTTCATAAAGCATGGTGCCCCTAACGTGTGGCTTTGTTGTCCAAAGGATTCACGGATGGAAGACCATGACCTTCGCGAAGCTGTATTCGAGAAGCTCTACACAATAATTAAAAATAAATGGAACATTGGGTTTTGGGATCTTTCGTTATATTATGTAAACATGTTTTTATTACAATTTTGAGTTAGTACTATATCTATTAGTATAGATAAAATGATGAAGTTTGCAACTATGTTTATAAGGAATCTTTGGAAATACTGAACCGATCATGGATATTCCCGAAAGCTAGCTAGAAAGCTACTATTTAGGAGTACAGTAGGCTATAATTTATTATGATAGAACAGAAAGTTCAGACAATCCCAAACGGGCATAAATAAGGTATAAATGCTGCAGATCACTGGGTGAAGCCGCGAGCGGGTCGCTAGTCAATGATAAAACTAGACGAGTTTCGCGGAGGTTTCTTTTTATTTTTTTATGTGGCCGATATTATTAGGTAGCTTTCTTTCGTGCAGAGTGTCACCATCGATCAACTGTGATTTTTTTTTACAAGAACAACGTAGTCAAAGATAATGAACGTAAAAGACATTTAGAAATCGTATAAAAATTTTAAACGAAGCAGGACTCGAACCCGCTCCTCTTATAAACCGTCTAAACGCTGCGACGTTATATGTTTTTTAATGTGCTTTTTAATTTCCTAAGTGTGTGAATAATACTTTAAAAATGTTAAAAAAAGAATGAGCGTATTTTAAGAAATTATAGGCAATATACATATAAAAAGCAAAAATTTCTAAAATTGTTACTCTTCTTAATTTTACTTAACATTATAATTAACGGACTTCCCATGGACCTATATTCTTTATTTTGTTCCACAGTTCGCATTGAAAATATTCGTTACGAGCTTGAGACGCGTAAAGCTAAACTCTGTTATTCTTACGGAAGATGTGAAGGGGTCGCCCTGGAAATAAAGGAACAATGTGTACTGCCAGTTGCGATATAGCTCACACAAAATAAAAAAGAATGTTCTTATCTAATACATTTGTGTATTTATAACTTAAGTAATTGGAGCGTGAAAATAATGAATTTATACTGAATAAATAATTATATACGAAACATGATATCGTATGAAAAGCGCTTTAATTGGTATCCTTTTTAGAAGCAACAAAATTTAATGAGTTTAGGTATCAATTTAATCGCAATATATAATTAACATGAATGAATGGTATTCTCCATTTAATATATCTTCCAAGAACGCAGCGTGTGTTTATCCGAAACTTTTCCATAATTTAATACGTTAATAATATCCTTAATGATTACAACGATGATCTTAGACATCTATTTATATATTATCCGTCCATTTATAAATGTCATATAACTACTTATTTTATATAGCAATACTAACCATGGCATTAGCTTTCCTTTTTGTCGCTGAAGGGTCCAGATGCTACATTTTTTTAGCTTCATGCTGTATCCCGCACGCATCAGGGTAGGCAGAGGGAACCTAGTGTTAGGACACTCCATTCCCCACTTCTTAACTTCGTCTTAGAGACCTCAATTTACATTTAAAATCTAATATACTTTTTAGCCTATAATTGTTTTTTTTTAATGTATCTATGAAATAATATTAAAAGATTTTATTCGTCAAGAGACGAAAGCAACTGCTACACATGTATCTTAAGCGATTTTTTGATCGATTATTTTAGATATTCAATTTATCAAATATTTAATATTCTTGAAATTATATATCATAAACTCTTCATATTACGTTTAATTAATTTTAAGTACCTACCAATATTATTGAACATAATTTCATTGTCGAAACATGCACGTTATGAAAAAGGTAAATTAATAAATAACAAAAGTCTTCCCTGCAATGATTATGAAATTATTATACTATAGATAAATTGCTTAATGGATTTTAAAATTATGTTAAGCTGTATGCATTTTTCAAGGAAAACATATAAAAAATGTTGTCTTCTTGTGACCACTTTTTTTTAGCTTCACGCTGTATCCCGGTCACAGCACCCATTTTCCGCCGAATTCGGAGGCATAGATCAACGAACATGTATATTTTTCAATCATAAATGTTTATTATTTCCGGTAATATTCGATACGTATCATATTACAATAGTACGTTCATTGTAATCTAAATGATTTTAATTTAAAATTAAATGTATTATAGGTATATATTATAGTTACTAATTCTTCCAGAACATATATAAAACAATATAAAACTACTCTCGTTTTATTATTAAATTTTATGCGGATAAAATGAAAACTACGTTGTGAACTTCGTGCTGAAGCGATCTGCAGATGAATGCTCTAAATATAAAAATAGACATGCTAAACACTCGTCGACACGCTGGGCCGGCTTTCTAAATTCACTGTGATTAACCTTAAAATTATTCTTTCCTCAAAGTGTAAAACTTTAAAAATATCTCCTTTAATAAATATCGGTACAACACAAAATAAAAACCACAAATGGCTCAAGAAAGTGAAGGTTTCTTCAAGACGTTCCACGAAAAAATAAACAGCGCTATAGACGATGTGACAAGAAATAATTTCACCAATCTAGAATCAAATTCCAAACGTGTGTCCTATTTATGTAGTTTGCCTTTTGTAAAAAATTACGATCTTTCAAGTGATGTCGCGAAATGTCCGATTGGCGGAGAGTTTCCGGTTAAAAAAAATTTAGATGTAGCGCGAAAACTAAAAGATGAAGGAAATAAAGCAGTTCAAAAAGGTGATTGGGCTCGATCCCTACAACTTTACAGCCAAAGTATGATGCATATGCCTGAAAAAGAGAGTAAGTAAAATTTAGGCTATTTGTTTAACTGTTTATTTTTGTGCTCTACTGACATGTGTCTGTACCTGTTGTTAACAAATACATTATTATTACTCCATTTTCATTTTCTCGTTAAATTAAAAAAATAGGCTTTATAAACATGACTTTGCACTTGAACATTTGAAAGAGCGTTTTTTTACTAACTAGAAACGTGCACAACAGTTGTTAAACTAGATCGTCGTAACTTTAGGACCTATATGAATATGACAATTGATAAAGTTAAAGAGCTAACGAAGTTAAAAGAAACATATTTCGATCAATTCATATATACTTAATAAAAATATATACACGTATAATAAAAATATAACTGATCACTGTCTCTACATGGGAGAGATATGTGAAAAAATATTATTATTAGAGATAGTTATTAATGTAATAGAACCTACAACATTGGTTTTTAACATTTTTCTGTTTGTCTGTTTGTGCGTCAATGCGCGCACTCTAATCTCAGGCTTGTTTAACTTAAGTGAAGTTTTAACTTTTGTATATTGGTAAATTTTGCTTATCATATACTGTTAATATTATTTTAATCTGTTCTTAAATAAAAAATATTACCAAAAATTTTAACTACATTGCGGGTAGACGAAACAACGAAATAGTCTCGCGGCTTCGCTTGCGTAAACGCAGACGAAGCCGTGAGCTGTAAATTATACGAAACGATTTTTATATTTTATCTATACATTTGTCCTTTAGTGATGAACCAGTAAAGTTAAGAATGACTAAATAATATTATTGTAATGTTACAGCCGAAGAACTATCAATTGTAATTGCAAATCGTTCGGCAGCTCTCAATCACCTAGAGCAATTTGAGGATGCCCTTGCTGACATACGCCGCTGTCTGGATTTGGGTTATCCTCGTAATTTGAGATACAAAGTATACGAAAGAAGAGCTCGATGTCTGCTCGTATTGAAAAGAAATCAAGAAGCCATCAAAGCTTTCCAGTAAATCTCTATTTCTTGTCGTAAATATTATTTTTATTTATAAAATTTTAAATGATTTACGCAGATTTTTTTTAATTTTAGAGATACAATAACCGCCTTAGATGAAGCTAAAAACCTCAACAAGGATAAAAGGCATAAAATGATAACTGACGCTAAACTAATGCTAGAAGTCCTTAACAAAGGTTTGGTTTTAGCAGGGAATCCAAAAGACCCGGAACCTCTTAAAAAGGTTCCACCAAAACCTAAATTGCCAGGAAAACATAACCCATTGTATCCAGCTGCATCGGAAGCCATTCAGATAGAGTCTGATAATATTAAAGGCAGATATGCAACAGCCAGCAGAGATATAACTGCGGGTGAAGTTATACTTATTGAAAAACCTCATAGTGGAGTTTTATTAGGCGAATATAGCAAAACTCATTGCCAGAATTGTTTTGTAAAGTAAGTTTGCTTATATTACTAACTTATTAATATATTATTTGTTTATTGCGGTATTGCGCTGTATCCCTTGCGGGGTAGTCTCTCTGACTACACCGCAAGGGATACAGCGTGAAGCTATTTGTTTATTGCGGCCATCGGGGTTAGTTCATGTCTGACGCGCATTTGACTTTAAATGCGATAATTGTAGGTTGTATTCCCTCACACTCGACAAAATACTCGTATTGGCAATTATTTTTATTCTCCACTTCGATACCTATCTTTCGATATTGAGGTAAAAAGTTGAGAACAGAGAGCCAGGAACTAGGTTTTATCAGGCCGCCCTCCTATGTGAGGAAAGACGTGTAGCTGATAAAATGATATAAAAATACGTATCTTTGCTTATAGCGCGTAAAACTTATTACAGCATTTTTACCATTTTTTTGTAAAATAATTAAATTTTATAACTAGAAGACTGAAGAATTATATTTAATTACAGGTGCCCCATACCTTTGCCGTGCCCAAAATGTCCAAACGTTATTTTCTGCAGTGACAAATGTTTAGAAGTCGCACAAAGCTCGTACCACGGATATGAGTGTCAGATTTTACCCCTAATATGGAAATCGGGATGCTCTATAACATGTCACATAGCGTTGAGAATGATAACGCAGAATACTAAAGAATATTTCACAGCAATTTACAAAGATTTGGACAACAAATTGACTGGCGAATACAAAACCAATGACTACAAGAATATTTATAACTTAGTATCACACGAAGATAAAAGAACTAAACAAGATTTATTACATAGAACACAAATGACTATTTTCTTAGTAAAACTACTAGAATTAAGCGGCTACTTCGAAGGAAAACCAAGAGCAAAACCTATAGACATTAATGAAATACGTACAATGGCAGTAAATGAAAATCATGCTAAAGATATCGCACTATTTGGAAGTCTTATATTAAAGAATCTTCAAGTACTGCAATTTAATGCTCATGAAGTATTTGAATTGCAATGTCCAAAACCGAGAGTTGGCCAGTATGTGATAAAACACGATGGAAAGTCAATCTTTTTAGCGGGTGCTGTCTTTCCCACCTTGGCGTTATTCAATCATTCGTGTGACCCAAGTATCGTGAGGTAATTTTTGAAACTTAAAATATTTCTTCATTTTTAGAAAATATTAAGAAGGCATTATCATTCCATTTACGCTTTTTATAATTTTCTAATTTAATTCGAAATGTGTTACTTAAAATAATATATTTTTATAGAATATAGCTAACACTAAAATTATTAATATTTAGCTGAGTACATAGCTATATAAAGTCATTGGTATTTTATAGTTTCTTCTTTTTTTAAGATACTTTTGCGGTCCATACGTCGTAGTCCGTGCAGTGAAGAATATAAAGAAGGGAGATGAAGTGGCAGAAAATTACGGACCAATATTTACCACGGTGCCAAAACAAAAACGCCAAGAGCAACTAAAAGATCAATATTGGTTCGATTGTACTTGTGTGGCGTGCGAACAAAACTGGCCCTCTTATGAAGAGATGACTGAAAATTATATGCGTTTCAAGTAATCAAATTTTATTATCTCTATTTATACCTATATAATATCAATTTGATTATAATAAGATTTCACCGAGGTGCAATGTGCAAGTGTCAAGGTGCATACTCGATGGTTGTAAGTTGGATTCTCACAGGGGGTTTAGTTACTTTAGGAGATTTATATAGTACTTATTATTGTACGCTGGTTTAGCAAGAGAAACCGCGACATTTGTTTTCATTACTCAACATGCCGATTTCAGTGTCTAACAACTAAAAATAACGAGAATCTAGTGCACCTAAATAATTTAATAGCAAATATTCCGAATGTTTTAATAGCAAAAATGCTAGAATTAAATATTTAATATACTTACGTATATTATATTATACGCTTATGTTTCAGATGTGACTCTGATAGACCATGTCCAAATGTGGTTCCTGTGCCCTATGATTGTAATGATTTCATGGTGAAGTGTGGCTTATGCCAGCAATACACTAACATTTTAAGAGGATTGAAGTCATTACAAGTAAGTTGTAAAATATTTTTATTTAAAAGGTATATGTATCCCATATCTACCTATACGTATATAAATGTCTCAACACAATTACAATATGTCAATTTCAGCATACATGTAGGTATATATCTATTTTAAAACACTTAGTAATAATGAAATGTAGGTAATTTTTTTGACAAATAGTTTTAACATAATACGGTATTGATTTCCGCATTGGAGAACAAAATGTGTAACACTCATTGATAAGATTTTCGTCAATCAGAGAAAATCTTAAAAGATTAATAATGCTTACAAAGTCTGCAAGATGATGATAATATCATTAAATCATTCAAGAATAATATAGGTAAATCTTTTTGCGAAAATATGATAATATATTCAACAAGAAAGACGTATGCTAATTATTAACATTTTTTCTAGAAAATTAAACCATATCTTATAACTAGTAGTTATATCCGTACACAAAAAATATATTATGATATATATGAAAATTTTTGAAGCAAACAACGGCACGATGTTTAAAATGGACAGTCCAACAAAGTTGACATGTTATTAGCGACCACTGCCAAATGAAATGTTAATTTTTCAGGCACACGTTTCTGAGACAAATTTTCCGCAATTACCTGAGTTTAATCTAAATCGCGCAATAAATATATAATAGGTTACTGAGCAAAGTGAACCGAGCGTTCTAATAGATAATTTTTTGCTCTTTATTGACTCTCTGTGACGAATGGGCTCGAAAAATACACGTTAGAAATTTATGGTATTTTGCCAATATAGAGTTGGTTCTTAAAAATATATTTTTGAGAACAATTGATGTCATTGAGGAGTTATCACCAAAACCTAATTTCCCATTGAAGTCTATGGCGGTAAAATTTCGCGCTTGATTAGCGATTAGCGAGATTTCGCGGGCGCAGCGACTCGAAATTGAGGGTCTGGTTGCGCCCCTAGTAACACCTACCTATTATATCTTACTTACATATTATAATTTACAGTTAACAATATCTGCTCAATCAATAATGCGAAAAAAATTAGCGTTCCATGGATTAAGCGTGCTCATGACGTCGCATGAAGAGGAGCTCGGAGGAGCCCATGAGATTTGCGACCAGTGTGGCTTCAGTGGTTTCTTTAAAAAGCGCATTTACGCTGGCCTACAGTGACCGACCTCTTTCTATCTAATGTCGTTTTCGGAATACGATTATTATGTACTAAAGATAGTACTAGACAGACCGAAATCTTTAAGTGATTTATATCCAGACTTCGGCTATTATACTCTCCCTCTTGCTTCTCTTACATATAATATATTCGTTCGCATTGGACTGCTTGTACCTGTCGGTAGGAAGGAAGCCTAGTATTAAGACACTATGTCCCCCATTTTCCGCTGAATTTTTAAAGCATTACGTGTTAGGTGGCAGAATTTAACGTCGCGCTTTGCCTCAACACCATATATACATCCTTTAAGTGGGAATCGAACCCACAACCAGTCATTTACAGGCACACTTATGTGCCCATTCGCCACGACTGGCCTCTACAGAATATAAAGAAGAGAATATAAAGAATTATATTTGTAAACATTTACATAATTTTGCAGCAAGAACTGTAGTAGATTACTACGACAATATAAAATAGCTATAATAATTTCATTTACATCATTTATTTTACATCTTTATTTTATTAAAATTTTAACTTTATATTACAATATGAATACCCAGTTATTTCATTGCTATAGTTAATAGTTATAACTACTGCTTAAATGTCAGATACTTCCATTCTCTAATAATGATTAAAAAAATATATAACACAAAATGTTATATGCACGTTAGTAGGTACATAGAGTATGTAAACAAAAAAACTTTATTTCTTAAAAATAGCTGACATAATTAAAGATTATGAACAAAAACATTCATTGAATTACATTAATACATATAGACACCAAAAACAACGGTATGACAAAGAATAGTATCACTTCTAAATAAATCTTCTGCATAGTCATCAGTTTCAGGGTCCCAAATACACCTCATTCCCGTTACTATTCCTGCGCCTTTCATTTCTAATATTGTAGTTTGAACTAATATTTTGTACCTGCAAAAAGTTTCAAACTTCTTTAAAAAAACAATCAAGTCTAGATGCCAATTGTAAATGGGTTTAAAAATATAGTGCCAAATTAAAATGCTGTAATTAAAAATACATTATACAATTAAATTTTTATAACAATTTTTAACAAAAAACTTGCAGTGCATGCTCAAGTTGATTGACATCTTGCACATTTTTTTAATATCCTATGACAATAGAATACTTTTATAACAAGAAAAAGTCTCGTCCTTTTCTGATTCAGATGTGTTTCTTAGTTATCGTAACTTACTTAATAATCATTTTTAAAACTATCATATAATTGACCACCCTTGCATAAAGTAAAAAAGAAATTATAAAATTCTTTTAAGATTTGAACCTCTACCTTAACAAATTTTTACTATATTTAAATACTTATGCAAATCTAGCAAAATATTAAATATTTCTCTTACCTCTTCATATCAAGACCTTGTACTCTTTGTCTAATAGCATTGGATATAACTTTGGCCCAGCGTGGAGCTTGGTCTGCTTTGTAAGGTCTTCCCAGCAGTTGCTCTTGCATAGATGATAATATTATCTCACGCACATTTTGTGTTTGAAACCTGAAATTACACATAATACTTGAAATAAATTAAGCTGATGTATTTTTAATGAGACTAATAATGTACCCCATAAAGGGTACTTGGATTACCTCCAACCTTGGATTACCACTAGTGGCTTTACATTTTCCTTGAATGTGTGTTCAATTCCACTTGGAGGAACAATCACAAATTAATTAATTATTTTCATTTTCTCGACTCTAGTGAAAAAAGGAAAGTGTGGTGTTAAGGTCTGCCACTCAACAACCAATGTCTCGAGTTGGGGTGAAACTTAGAGAATGGAATTACACTGCTATGCGGGAAAGAGCTATTATCTGAAAAAAAATATTTCTATAAAGAAATAGGAGGATATAATAAATTAAATATATTGTTTTTGTTTGACTTTATGTGGAAAGCAGAGGTTTGCGCCATAATTACAAGTGATGTGCAAAAATCATGTATTGAATATATTAGTGTTATTTATATTTCTATTTTATTAAAAAATGTGACATATCATTCATGATATATTTTTTAAAATGTATTGTTTCATATATACATACTTTTCGCCAAGTCCGGGGCGAACTTCAAATTTAGATGGTGCAAGAGGTTTTTCCGCCTCTACTGGACTCAGACCGGTCTCACTCTCTGCATTATCTTGCAATACTTCTTGCTCTTCTTCTACTGCAAGAAGTATGATTAAATCAATACAATGAACCACACATATACTCAAGTTATGTTATTTTTTTCATTTAAATATAATGTTTGTATATTATCATACCTTCTTCTTCATCAGCCATTTTAGAAACAGAGTAGGCATTGACTTAACTGAAATGAAGAACTAAAATAAATTATTTAATTATAAAAACTCTCTTATCCTTTCAGGACACAGAGATGATGTACAAACTTGGACGTGCAGCAATGGAAGAGGGCAAATATGGAGAAGCCATGAAGAAATTCATTGAAATGCTTAAACTATATGATGCAACACTAGCTCCACCCTATCGGTCTTATTATGATTGTGTTCAAGATTTGCGTCGCTGCATGTTAGCCCTTGGAAACTACAATATTGCCTAAAAAAAATATATTTACTTTTGTTTTGTGTATTGTCAAAAATATTTTATTACAATTGGTTGAAATGTAAATGATGTTTTATTTCATCTAGTTCTAAAATTATCAAACAATAAAAATATTCACATTTTAAGCATAATTAACTAAGAACTCAATTTAAGAGTATCTTATTAGATTAGAGGTCTATGAATTTGAAATGGAAGTAGCTTCACGCTTTCCGGCACACATCAGAGTAGGCAGAGTGAACCTAGAGTTAAGACACTCCGTTTCCCACTTTACGCCGAATTCAGAGGCATTGCGTGTTAAGTGGCGGAACTTAACGCCGCGTTTTGCCTCTGATACCAGAGCGAAGGAAATGAAAATTTTAAATATTTTCACTATGGAAGTAAATAGTTAATGATTTAAGCATTCTTCTAATTTAATCTATTTAAGGATATTTTGGACAAGGATGAAATATAAGACCATAAGCTTCAATAAAATATTTTACATTTAAATGTTATAAGATTTTTTTTGTAACTCATATTTAATGTATAGTATACGACTCAGAAATGTACAAAAAAATGCACAATTTTTGCTATAATGATGTAATAATAATAATATTTACTTACTATAACCTAAATCACAATATTCGAAAAGACACTGTTGTCAGTTGCTATGGTAACAAATACTTTTGACGTCTGTAACGAGCACGTCCAAAAATAAACGTTACAAATTTCATAGATAATACATATAAATGCTGTCCGTAACTTTTTTTATGAAATATGTAATATTGACTTATATAAATTTTTATAACTCTCAAAAAATTGAAAGTAGAGTATATTTTATTTTAGTATCAAATGTAATAAATAGTGTGCACTTTTATATTTTACGACGTTGTATCAAAAAATACTGCATGTATTGGAGTTTTATCTCTAACAGATAATATATAATATTGTTTGGAAAGCAAATCGTGTTGACATTTGTCATGAGTGTCACGCTTAATTTTTGGATCGAAAAACATAAAAATTAAGTTAAAATAACTAATAAACACAAATCAGCAAGGCAATAATGGCAACGTACGACAACAAAGCGTGGCTCCTGAAAAATGTACGCGATGCCTTCATTGCTACAGATGATACCGGTCTATGCGAGACTGTTATGGCAGGTGAAGATTTCTCAAAAATATTTCAAAACAAAGCTATGGAAGAGAAGAAACGAGAAAGAGATAAGACGCTTCATCTGCCTAGTACTAGTAAAGGAAAAGAATCCAGTACAGACGACGAGGAAGCCAAGGAAGTGGTGACTCAATTCGATCCATATCCAGATATGGAAGACAGCGACGAGGATGAACCATGCCCTAGTTATTCACGTTTTCCAGACGATATGGCTCACAGGTTAGTTGATATTATCATTTCGGATATCCCATCTTAAATATATTTGGGATTATGTGTTAAATCTTCAATTTATTGTAATTACTAGGGATATTTTTCTAGTAACAATTTAATCTTTAATTTTATTGAAGGTTTTATTTCCTTTATTTGTAATATTTCATTAACATTTATTTTTGCCTAAATTAAGAGTAAATAAATTGTGCTTAAAAAAACAATAATACTAAACTTACTTTAATATTTCTCTCTCTGTGGTCGGTCCTTCATGACTGAAGATCGTGGTTTTGGTGGAATGTTGAGCTGGAATGGGCGAACTGTCTCCAACGGCTCCTATCTGTCGCGATGTGAGTAAGCGCGTAGAAAGATTGTGTGCCTGATCTTTTTAGCTGATCTGACCATCTGATGGGTATACGGCCTCTAGGTCTCTTTCCTTCCGTATTACCAACGATGATCAGTTTTTCAATGTTGCTGTCTCCGCGTCTCATCACGTGTCCAAAATAGCTTAGGATGCGCTGGTAGCAAATTGTGGAAAGACGCTCTTTTATGCTAAGTTCTGAAAGGATTGATGCATTTGTGCGCTTGGCAGTCCAAGGGATTCTCAGCATTCGCCTCCAGCACCACATCTCGAGTGCATCAATTTTCGAACTTTCTCTTGCTTTGATGGTCCATGTTTCCACGCCGTACATAAATATTGGGAAGATCAAAGTTCTTATTAGCCGTATTTTGGTTCTGTTGGTAATACCTCTGTTCCTCCATAGGCCATTCAATCGAGTCATAGCGTCTTTTGCCATTGCAATGCGTCTTTTTATCTCCGAGAGTGAGCTGCCATCGTTACATATTTGGGAACCTAGGTATATGTAGCTCTTGACAATGCCGACACCTATGCTGTCAGTGTCAGTTAGTATATGCGCACGGTCCACTATCATCACTTTTGTTTTGTCCCTGTTGATAGTTAAACCCAGTTCTAAACTCTCTGTTTTTAGTTTCCATAGGAGAGTTTTCGTGTCCTGTACAGATGTTGCTATCAGAACCATGTCGTCGGCGTACCTTAGGTTGCATATACGCTTCCCTCCCAGTGGAAAACCTCCCTTCCAATTTTCTATTGTTTTACGAATGATATATTCGCCGTACACATTGAATAGAATTGGGGAGAGTATGCAACCCTGTCGGACTTCCTTCTTTATAGTGAACACATCTGAACAGTCGGTGTCAATTGTTACAAAGGAGCGGTTATTTACATAAAGGTTGCGTATAAGCCATGTAAGATGTTCAGGCACTCCCATCTCTTCAAGAACCATCCATAACTTTTCCCATTTCACGCAGTCAAAAGCTTTGCTGTAGTCTATGAAACAAAGCAGTACAGGGCTGTTAAACTCCCGACTCTTCTCTATGATCTGACGAATATTGAGTATCTGCTACTTCAATATAGTATAATCTAAATTAATATCAAGAATTTAATATACTTTGTAATAATATAACATTATAATATGATTTTTAAATGATTTTTGTTTTCAATGAAACTGTTTTATGTAAAGTAATTGTGTATGTTTTGTGATTTGAAAATACATTTTCATTTTAAATGTCACATTATTTTTATTCAGATTATTATTATTATTGTGAGTATCTATATTTTTTTTTTTTAAATCTAGACAAAGATCAAACACAGCACAGTGGCTAGATAAGAAAGAATTAGCTTTAAAAAAGGCAGCTAAAATTAAAGTAATCAAATGGGAAGATCCTACAACACTGTTGACACCCGAGCAAATGGCTGAAGCATTTGCAAAAGTTGAAGTAAAAAAGCCTGAAAAGAAAAAGTCTCTCTTAACTGAACAGATGGAAAAATGTCCAGATCTTCCACATCGTCAATATCTGGAGTATGCAAAGTTTGATGGCACGGCACAATTAGGACTACCAACAAAGTCATTTAAAATTTTTATGACAATGCTTCCAGAAAAACATCAAAATTATCCATTAATTGTGTGCGTTATTGCCAATGCAAAGATAAAAGATCTGATAGGTTTTACATGCTACAAATACAGGTATGTATTTTTTATTTATTTTTCAGTATCATACATTTTCTTACATAGCAGAGTAGCAAGTGTCAAGATATCAATAAAAAATAGCCTTTTTTTTTGAGCGGAAAGTCGACCTGCCGGCCAACATCAACGTGTCCCTGACACATTTGTTACACTTAACATATTACGTGTAGAATGGTGAAAAACAATGTCGCGCTTCGTTTTCTTACTAGAGTAATATAACCATTCCCCCGAGTGGGAATCGGACCCACAACCAATCACTTTACAGTCAGACGCTGCGCCACGTTGGCGTATTTAGGGCCTTTGCGTGCGAATTAAATTTTAGGCGCCGTCGACGCGCGTACGGTACGCTTAACGAACGCACAGACAAACTCACGTCCTTTTCTTTGCACACGATTGTTGTGATAGTATTGATACAAAGCATTTGTAGCGATTTGAATGATGAATTTAAAAGGAAATTTTAAAAACAATCAAGTACAAATGACACAAACCATTGACCGAATATTATTAAACAATGCAATAGCATATTTAAAAAATTATAAATTAAAAAATTCCTCGCTTCCTCGTAACTTATTATCTCGTAAATTTGCGTTTACATAATTTAACTCCTTTATTTGCGTTTGTTTCGATATAAACGCATACCATCTGCTGAATTGCGCTCGTCGAAAAATAAAGGTAGTGTACGAAGGCCCTTACAAAATAAAAAAGAATTTTATTTAGAGATCTTGATGTTGAAATAATGTTCATACTCACACTTATTTTCCTTTCGTATACAATTTCAGCATAGACCACCCAGATATATCTCTTGGATCAGTGCACGAATATGGACTTTGTATAGCAGAAGACGATGGGGAAGTTGACTGGGCGTTTCCTTGTCTCGACAATAATGAACCTTGCTCAAAGTTTGGCTTCACCTGCCTCGGGTTAATAGATTTAAAGAAGAAAGATAATATTATAGTGTCCACGCCAATACCAGACTTTGAAATGAGTACGGCATTCCAGTGTTTCCCGAAAGCCTCAGTGTCGGGGCAGAGTCATGTGAATACGTCGAGACAACACACGGGCAATAGTGACACGTCGGAAATTATTAGAGCTATGAATACTGTTAATGAAGGTTAGTTAGTCAATTCCTTTTTTGTTTTTTTTTTTTTTACAGCTTCACGGTTTTCTCTGCTTAGTATGGTAGTTAGAGAGAACCTAGTGTTTAAGTGCTCTGTTCTCTATAATTTCGCGGGAATTTGTCACGTTCGCCAGAGCGGAGAAATTAAAATAATTAATATTTTAAAATTCCAACAAGTGGGAATCAAACTCACAACTAATCGCTATTATAGTCAGATCTTGTCCCATTTCGCCATGATGACCTTTTTTTTTTTGTGTTTATTCTGTGTTTTGTTATTATTTTGATCTCCTTGAAAAATTAAAAATGATGTTGTTTTTTTATTATTACGTCGTGTTGACATCGTTGGGGTTTAAATTTAGCGATCTCAGTAAATCCAGTAAATCATAATAAATTCAAAAAATACCACCCGTATTTTTAGATTTTTATGTGAGACTAGCGACCCGCTAGCGGCTTTTCTCGCGGTAAGTAAATAAGAAACTGTAGCTATCAAAACAATAGCGCAACTTTCGCTTTATTAAACGGTTTATATATTCATCCCTTCTTCCATACAGTATTTTCCCCTTTTTCTGCCACTTAAGAGTTAATTCTTGAAAATTGAAGTGTTTATTTTAAACTAATTTCATTCTGAATTTCTTTCAAATCGGGCCGATAAATAACCTATGAAAACGTAACAGACAGACAGACAAACGTAAAAAAAGCTATTTAACTTATCGCTGCTATACCGGCGACATCACAAGTTAAACCACTTAAGTTACGACTAGACCAACGACCATGGCCTACTTTTTTGACCGATTTACACGCGTATTCGTTATATTTAATACGCCGTTACACGAAAATCGAACAAAAACGTGTACTTTAAAACTGAAATTACTTTTTGTTTTTTACATCAATTAATAATTTTCTTAGATACTGCCCTTAATATTCCTTATTATAGGCCACACGCGGCTTTGAGCTCCGTTCCATAATACGCAATGTTTAGATTGTGAATGGAAAGAGGAGAACGGAGTGTATTGACACTAGTTTCTCTCTGCGCGCCGTGTGGAATGCGAAAAAAAATGAAGTTTTTTTTTAGCTTCACGCTGTATTTCGCACACAGCGGGGTAGGCAGAAGGAACCTAGTGTTAAGACACCCCGTTCCCCACTTTACGCCAAATTCGGAGGCATTGTGTGTTAAGTGGCGGATCTTAACGCCGCGCTTTGCCTGGACAGCGAAGAAAATGGAAATATTAAATATGTCCTCTCTTCAAGTGGGAATCGAACCCACAACCAGTCGATTTACAGTCACACTTTGTGTCTCTACGCCACGACTGGTCCCACAATACCATAATAACATGTAAAATTCCATACAGGTAACAAAAGCTTCGGTCTCCAGTCCAGTGCGGTAACGGATGCGTCTCAAGAGAAGCTGTACAGAGTGCAGTTGTTGCACAAAGTGCGTGCGAACACGCCCGTGCAATTGTGCATAACGTTAGACACTATAGAAGTAGTGCCTTTAGTGACTAACAAACATGCTTTTTGGGTAAGTTATTTTTGTTTCTTTTTTCTTTAAGTTTATTTGACAAATATTGTAAATTAAAGAGTTGAGACTGTGTCGTTAATCTGTTTTATAATAAATAAAACACCTGTTTTCCTTTTCTTTTTTTGGAGTCGTTTTTAATCATTTTTTTATGAAAAAGAATATCTTTGGTATTTATACAAAATACTTTTTTTTTTCATAATACATGATTTGACATTATTTACATTATATCTACTTTTATATCTACATATAATACAGTGGACCATTTAAGTTTCCTCACTCAACACGCAATATATTTTGTTGTAACTCCGTTCAAGTTAGTCAGAGAAAACCTACACTAGGCTCGGAACACTCCTTTCTCCACTTTCCCTAAGATCGAAGCATTGCATGTTGAGCGGCTGAACGTAACGGTCCCCTTTATATTCCTTCGATCGTTGATTGAACTCACAACCAATCATTCAGTTTCACATTGTTCCACTGCGCCACAATATTATTAATGAACACTTTTTTAAACTTTGAATACATAACTTTTAAACATTTTTAAAGTGTTGCTGTATCCCGCACACAGCAGGGTAGGCAGAGGGAACCTAGTTCTAAGATACTCCGTTCCCCAGTTACCGCCGAATTCGGAGGCATTGCGTGTTAAGTGGCGGAACTTAACGCCGCGCTTTGCCTGGACACCAGAGCGAAGAAAATGGAAATACTAAATATTTCCTCTCTCCGAATGGGAATCCACAACCAGTCGTTTAAAGTCACACGCTTGTGCCACTGGGCCACGACTGGCCACTGAACTGACTTTTGAATACATCATTTAATCAAGTATGTTACAATAGGGAATAAATCATCTTTTCCAGGCGCGGCCGAAGTACTTCTTACACAGTATGAACTCTGTGGCGTGGTGTCAGATATTAGAGGCAAAGAGCAACAAGACCACCTTTAGAATAGTCTACTCGCCCAACCATGATGGTACATTTAGTGATAGAAACGCTTCAGGTAATTAAGAATAAATATAATATATTGGTTTCATATGAAATGAAAAATCTATGTTAAGATCTTTATATTTTATCATCTTCACATTTGTATTTTCGTGTACTATCTTTTTTTAGTAATTCAGTTATTCTCTGCTTCTACTCCAATTTTTTTGCTCATTTTTTTTTAAAATATAACAACTATGCACCACTACGGGCATTCACTTTAAATAATCCATTGTATTATAAAATACATTCTATTATTTGGTTTTCGAAGTGTTCTTTAATAATTACAAAAATTACAATATTTCTTTCAATAAAACAATTTCTTTGCTAAAACCCTAATAACCAATGTATGATCTCTTCCAGCAAACGTCAATTTATACTATCCAAACCTAGTGTATAAGAAACACGATTTTGAAACAGAACACGACACGGCCAGAAAAATAGTGGAAAAAGTGAATACAATATTGGATCTACGAAATAGTCCGTGTCGTAGAGAGTACAAGACTGCCAAGGAGAAAAAACTTCACACCCGAAGGAGTTTCCACACGAAGCACTTGAGTTGAGTGACAGTGTCCTTATTGTGTAAATTAAGCTGAAAGTTCCTGAACATTCTTTTTTTATGACTGATATGTATATGTATGAGGTACATGTGCAGTTGATATCCGATTAGTTTAGTGTGCTGTTCCAAATCTCAGGTTGTTGTAGTTTGTTTGATGTTGACAATTTGTATTCATGTTGTGTGTGTGTGATACTTTTTTTGTTTATTTTTTCTTGGTATTTTAAATTTGGAGAAATTATTATTTTAATATATTAACGTTTTTTAAATTTTGATTTATTACAAAATGTTTAAACAATATTCAACTGTTCCTTATTTCTTAATGAGTCGTAATTTTTTTTTTATTTTATGATTGCTGTTTAGTTTAACTGAAAAAAGTGTTATCTATTAATATTATTATTTTTATAACAAAAAAGTATCACATACTACTCTGCTCTAAAGGTGTTTGTCCACTGTCATCATCAAATACTAAATCAATATACTATGAATGTTTGTCTAATGCATGTTTAGATTCTGCCATCATATGCATTTAGTAAAATAAATATCTTGTATCAATAAAGTTACATGATAGCAGTGCACAAACACCCTAATAATAAAAAGTATTGAAAAGGTGAATTATAACCTTAAATTATTCTATTATAACAATTAATCAGTATCACTCAAGGCAAACTAGTCAAGAAATTTATTATTAAGTAAAAATACTTAATGTATCTCCAACTAAGCCGTACCTCTAGTTAGCTATGTAATAGTGTTGTATAGTAATCATTGCTGCCAGAAGAAATTAGTAACTGCCATAAATTTGTGTGCGTTCTAACTATCCAATTAATAAAAAAAAATGTTTTGTTTTTTTTTTTAATATATATTTATATTTATTTCACTATGTTATCCGTAATAATGTAAACAGAAAATAAATTGTATTTTTTTTTTATTTTATATAATTTTTTATTTTGATGTAATAAAATTGATATGTAATTTTACTATGAAATATGGAATAGTAAACGCACACAATTGAGTCCAAATATAAGGAATGGTCCATATTGGTGCCTCAACTAGATAAACAGTGCATTTTAGCGTGGAAGGAGCCTTATGTCTATATTAAAATACCTAATGCAATTAACTAAGCAATTGTTTTACTACAAGCTTAACGGAGACCACCATTATTGTGTTCATGCCGAAATGTGATATTTAACAAGAATTGTTTATTGTAATTTTAATACTAAATGTATAGAAATACACTTTATTCTGAACTAAATGAAGAGATTTTTTTTTGTTTTTGTATAACTAACTTACTTCTGTCTTCTGAAAGCATGTAGTAAAATAATTTATACACAAATGTTATTATGTTAGAGTAAAATGATAACTTTTATAATTTTGTAATAATTGTATGTATGTGTAATGCAAATGTAACGTGTGGGTTATGTTGTTGCCTAAGTTGTCGTAACTTATTTATTTTTAAGATTTTTTTTTGTCTTTGAACAAAGTTCAAAATGCTTAGCTGTTTAAGATTCATTAAAGTTTATATTATTTTTCTCACTATTTTACACGTAAAAATATTTGACATTTAATTGTGTTGAAAATGTATTTAAATTTGGTAATTCAATGATTTTAATGCGAATGAAATTATATTGTGTATAATGAAATTCCAAATTGTGGTAATTATATCTATAATGTAATGTAATATGCAATTTCAATTTTTAAAGATTTATTTTAACAGAATACATAATAATAGGCAAAGACATCTATTGATATTTGTTTCCTAATGTCTGGTGGTGTCCATATTTTAACCAAATATAAAATATTATTTTGCCATTGTATGTTAATTTAAAATGTATGAATCTTATGTATTTAAATGAAATATTGAAATAAAATTGTTATGGATGATTACCTATAACTTATTTAAATAATAGAAACCCTCTCATATGATTTTCTTATAAATTATGTAATTACAAAGTTAAATATTTAGGTAAGTAATTAAAACTCCAATTATAATAATTAAAAGTCTATATTTACACCATTACAAAATACTATGTACATGACCTGTACACTTTAGATTATATACATTCACAAAATAGAAATATGTAAGGCTTATTTTTATATACTGCTTTAATGTATAATCTATAGCTATTAATCAAATTTAAATAAATTAAAAATTGCAAATAAAGTATTCAATACATTTCTTTTGTTATTGGATAAATTTTGTTTTAGTGTAGATGTTCTGAACATTATTTAACTCTTAGGTTTACTCTTATATCTTAAATAAATTTTATCAGGCCAAATTCATATTACACAATTATTTGTTGTCTTCACAAACTTAAAACAATTATTATTTTCATAACATAATTAGATACAAAATTGGATTATAAATGTACAATGACAATTCCTTTATTTAATGGCACTCAAATTAAATAATATACTATTTACAAATTAGTAGTTAAAATATAAAATTGTAAAGAGGTTCTTATCAATCTATTGTACTATTTTCTAGTATATATTCTGTTACTTCATTTACTTTTTGTTCACAATGACTCAATAACACATCATCAAGCTCTGTCGCCTTTCTATATAGTTCTTGCGTCTCTTTAACACTTCTGTTTAACTTTTGCTGGCTGTCTACAAGCTTCGGAATATTTACTTTTGCTTTTAAAAATTCAATATCTTCATTGGATAGTGATGAGTATGATAATCTAGATCTGCTTGGTGCCTTCGTAGCCATTTGATACTGTCTATACAAAATAAATATTGTTATATGAAATTATCATAAATAATTTGGAGTAATTTATTTTTTAAAAAATACTTACTGTCTCAGATCATGGTATTTATTTCGTCTATTTTTAACTTCTGTTTTCCATTGCTCTTTTTCAGATAAAAGTTTGTCATGATACCTGAAATTGTATATATATCATATTATTTTCCATATAGTGTTTATAACACAACAGCTAAATTAGAAACAAAGTTAATATATGTACTTTAAAAGTTCTTCGTTGTACTTATCATCGACGTCGTCTTGTTTCTTGCAAATATTTGGATCTGTATTTTCATTAAAAGGTTGTGGAACTAAAAAAACAAAAAATGATACGTATACTATCAAAATTGTCATGCTATCGGCGATTAAAAATTAAGTTGAAAAATATATTGGTGTGTTTACTATTAGTTACGCTTATAAATGATCAAGTACCCAAAGAATCACGTCTTTCGAAAAACGTTGAACGTCTCCGTTTTGGTGGTGATCTAAATGATTGTTGAGCATCATTTTCCGCAGATGTATTTTCCATTATTTATAAAAACAGCCACTTTGTATCACTAATAATAAAGTTAATTTAAAAGCATGCACTACTCCCCAATAATTTAAAAATTACAAAAACAAACTGACGTTGTTAAACGGACGCTATATTTGACATAAGCCATAGATAAAATATTATTAAGCAGTACAGTTCGCGGATACGCGTCTTAATTACATTTTGATAATGTTGTTGTTTGATGTTTGTTTGATTTTTTACGACGTCAATTATGGATTTTTGGAAACTTCCATAAATGGACAAAAAAGTCAAAGTCATTTCATATATATAATAATGGAATATAAAACAGTAAGACAAATTATATTGGTCGGCTTCCGTATAATTATTTTTATAATGGATAGGACAATTACTTATTAAGATAAAACTATATTATAAAAAACAGCGTCGGCCTTAGGGGGTGGTGAACGGGGTAATCGTCCTGGGCCTAGCACAACAATACAAGCAAATTTAAAATACATATTCTACTTTATTATCTATTCTTTCCGCGCCTCTCAACGCGCGATATATTTCAATTTCGGGTGGAAAGTGTCTTGACATTAAGTCCTTTCATTTCATTAAGGCCCACCCCGGTATGCGGGAAAAAGCGTAGAGCGTAATTCCTTAATATATGTCATATTCAAATCACAATAGAAAAATTCATTGTGGAGCACTTGAATACTACTCGGCGTGCCAAATTGAAGCTAAAATTTTATAACTTTGCATTTCTTGTCAAATTTAAAAAATACCTAAGTATTTTTGCCTAAGCCAAACAACTAAGTCTACTTTCAAATCACATACTTCTTAAGAAGAACAAAGGGCATCGCAAAGACGGGTTGCCTGGAGCCTAGAAACGAGAGCCTGGTGTTACGCCGCTATGCAATGATAGAAAGCGTCATCATGAATTTGGTAATCTTAATAATCTTAGAAATCAGCACTGAAGTTTATAAAGTACACATGACAGACATGGAAAATAGTATATCATGCATAATCTTAAAATATAACTCGCAGAGAAAGACAACATACACAGTTTTACAGGTCATAGCAATTTTAAATTTGACAAAGATCAAACACCTAAATTATTCATTTTTAGAAATACAATAGTGCAATGGTCAATCAAATTTCCCATAGAGCTTTTAATTTGCCTTCCTCGTACTAAAAATGCTAGTACTAAAACTATTACGGCTTAGAAATGTGGTCAACGAAATATTTTACAACTAGGTTCGTCTTATCTACTTAAACAATAGCATTAAGTTACTCTCATAACTTACTATATTGTACTTTTGTTTATTTATATACTAAATATAAGGTAGACTTGCTAAGAATAGCGCCTCATTTTTTTTCTATCCTTTTTGGGACCCTATTTTATTTACCTGATTTGCTTGAATAACATTTTTTTGCAACTATTGTTCTATTCCTTTGTAGTGGGGGAAACAGGATCCTCAAAAATGATAATGTTAACAAATGTACCTGCTAAGTTTCATAATAGTTATCCTGGTGTAAAGTAAAGAGAATCTTAGGCTTCCTAGTGTTTACGTAAGTAAGCAAATTTATTTTATTTAATTTTTGTTATAATTGCACTTAACACGATATTAAAAATTCTTCGTGAAAAGGATTTTTTATATGGTTTGACATTCTTTGACGTTTCTTTGCATCGAGTGTAAAATACCAACAGTGATCACTATTTCATCGGTAAATATAAGTACATCTATCTACCGCATTGAGTTTTAATCGTGTTTTTTTTTGCTTTTGATAAAATTTTTCATTGTTAAAATGTTTTGTTCTCGTAAGAGAACCTAAATATCGATGGGTAAGGAAAAACTATGTTTTAGATAGTATAGTATAGGTTTTCTTTACTTATACATTATACGTTAGTGTTTGTAATTTGTCGGTGGTGTTTTTCAACAGAATACAGTGATGGAGTTCAATGGATGTCATATAAATGAGGTTTCGGACCCGGTAGACATTGAGATTTATTCTGATCGATCCCAGACACCTAGCCCTACACCTGTGCTATCAACAAATGTGTGTTGCGACTTAGAAGACATATTGAGCGACGTATGTACAAGAGCAAACATTTCTCACACAACTTTTAATGTTCTCTATAGACATTAAAAAGACCTTGAGCTTGCTTTTCATTTCAGAATCAATGCACATTTAGATGCATGGTATTTTTTCATTACTGTGATGATTCAATAATCATAATAATGTTCTACATTAATATATATTTTGGTATTGCACTCTCACATAATATGAACTGTTTCTAAAATAATAACAAATTTATATTTTCATAATTTCTTATTTATTTTATCTATTGTGAAAACATTTAGTATTAATATAAGTAAAGCTACATTGTTTTGCAACCACTGTACAGCAATTACTTAGTTAATTGTGTTGTCATTTTTTTTTTGATAGAATCAATTTATATATTTCATTCATGACTAACTAAAGAATAATGTACAATGGCAAAAATAAATAAAATATAATGTACCATTAAATTATCAGACAATTTTTTTCAGGCTATTGCAGAAACTCTTCAAAATTCTCTAAAAATAAGCCGCAGTCAGCTTATTAACCAAGAGCTTACAATACACCCAGAGGCTAACATTGAGTCCAATATTCCTGAAGGCCTAGATCTATACAAAGTTATATTTGAAGTTGAAAGTGATACAGATTTACGAGTAGGTGAAATGGAGGGTACTAGTCAAAATAGCACAGCTAAAAATGAGGTTAGTATTTTTTATTTTTGTTTACATTATTATTTCATTTAATTTCACTTGTTCCACCAGGCATAATTGAGTGATGAAACTCAACACGGACGGAAGCATGGTAACAGTTAAAATTTAAATATTATCATTTCCACGAACGAGAATCAAACCTAAAACCAGTCCTATTTACAGACAGATATAATCATATTGTGCTATAATGGCCTCATAGCAACATTATAATGAATGATGAACTTTATAATGTTTAATTGTGTCTTATATATTTTGATATTCTATTTTAACTTGATCTATGCAAAAACTTGTCCTTGACTCATAAATGCTAATTAAAAATGGACAATGAACAGAATTCAAGCAAAATTGGACTAACAAATGAGCAATTCCTATAAATTATCTAATATATTATTTACAAACATTCTAAAGTTTTCCATGAAGGTATTTTGAAAATATAATACTTACAATATCTATGCTGCGTTAAAATTGAGATGTAGACTTTTTTTTTTAAATATTTGATCAAATGTTGTATAATAATAGGTTTTTTAAGTGTTTGAAGATTCTATACATATTTATTCTAATTTAATTATTAGTGTGATAAAAGTGAATTTCATTGTTTTACTTTTTGCAGCATGTAGATATGTTGTGTAACAAAATAAAAAACAATGAAAGCCACAATACTTTATTTAATTTAAACATTTCAAGTTAATAAATCCAATATTGAAATTGTTTTGCAACATTTTCAAATATAGTAGCAATATGCAGTATATTTAATTGTTAAATGATGTATGTAGGCTTCATTTAGAATATGGAGCACCAGCATTACATTGTACATTTATTCCTTTGTTATATTCTACTCAAAAGAAAATATATTCAAACCATACTTATTATATTTTCTGATGATTGAAAACATTTTCAAATACTCACTTAATAGATATAGATTAATAGTCTATATTCAGGGTTTAAAAGCTTTTTAACATATTATACAACTTCACGTTTTGTCCCGTGTAGTGGGGTAGTTAGAGAGAACTTACTGTCAAGATACTGCACTCTCCACTTTCCGTCCGACATCGAGACATTGCGTGTTGATTGCCTAAATCCATTGCTGCGCAATATGAAGTACTAGAGCGAATTAACAGTTATAAATTTAAATAGTTATAATCATTGTGTTGAGTGGGAATCGAACTCACTACCAATCGTGCTTACATTTCAAAAGTGCCTGAAATTGACTTTTTGCTTTATTTTTATTCAAGATAAATATTTAAGGAAATTTAAGATGGTACAAGTCCTTTCTTAACCTTTGACACGGTATCTCAAATTCGAGCGAAATGTGAATGAAGTGTCTTGACAAGAGGTTCTGTGTGCCTACCTAAAAAATGGAAAAGCATTTATTTTTTCATAATACATAATAAAATATCTCCAAATTAAACCGAGAGCGGAGAACTACCTAATTTATTACTAGATTCTTTTAAAAGAACAAGTATATCTTACAAAGAAAATACCAATTTAATTTTGAAAGATATAGCGACAGCTATTACATACTCTGATTGCAATGCGACGCTTTCGTGTAATGAAGAGTGTGACGCTAAAGCGTATATGGTCACCATTTGTGTTTATTTGACCGTAAACTGAATAACTGGGACGCCAATTCCCGCGGTAAATTGGCTAATTCGTGACAATATTGGATGAGAGGATGTAGCTTTGACTTGTTTGTTAGAGCTATGCGTATGTAGATGGTAGTTGCCAGTTTCTTTTTATATTACCTTAAATTGTGACTAGAAAGTGGATTTAATTACTATGCATGAATATTTTATTCATCGATTTATAAAAACGATCAATTTTCATTTCACTTCGCGCTTTGTCTATGGTACCCATAGACAAAGCGCGATTTTGAATACCATTACCATTTGCCACTCACGCAGACACAAGGCTTTATTTTAGGAAAGTGGAGGCAGGAGTGCCTAAACACTAGGTCCGATACGGGAGGCTATTCGGTAAATGCGTGGAGCTGAAAAGAAAGAACGATTTAGTTAGTGTCTATCTTGATCTAGATAAGTGTTTAGTTGAAAATAATAGTTATTAATAATAATTCTTGTTGCTATCTTGTCATATTTTTTTTCAAAGTGACACAAATATTTTGCAATTATATACACTTAGAAGTTGATCATTAAAACTTTGGTGTATAGTATTATCAAAGTAAATATATATTTTTTAATCCATTCATTAATAAAAAAATTGATAATAATTTGGGGTAAATTACAAAAAATCAAAAAATACTGTGATGCAATAAAACATTTATAAATTTTAGTCAACAAAGGTTACTGATCATAAATTGGTAGACATAAGGGGGAAAACAAACAAACTATATGGTAAACATATATGTATTACATAAAGATAATATATAGGTCAATCAAAGTAAATGAACTAATTAAATTAAATTATTATTATATTCTTATACTGATGACTGTAAATAGTTAAGATAACAAATTACTTGTTGTTGCAATGTTTTTATTTATATATTGTTTTGGACATAACTTCAATATTATGAAAATATTGTACTGTCGTTATATCCGGATTCATATGCAAATTTGCAAGGAAATCAGACGGCAACAAATAAAAAAAATATATACAAATATAGAAACAGGTTTATTTACAGCTTCACCCATTTTTTCGCACTTTCCGCTCGAATTCAAGACTACGTACTGAGTGACCGTACTCAACGTCGCGTATTGTCGTGTTCTCCGGAGCGAAGAATTAAAAGTGATTAAATTATGATCATTCCTTCAAGTGGGAATCGAATACGCAACCTCCGCCTCAATTTAAAAAAAATATAATATTAAATTAAATTAAATTAAATAGCTTCACGCTATATCCCGCACACAGCAGGGTAGGCAGAGGGAACCTAGTGTTAAGACACTCCGTTCCCCACTTTCCGCCGAATTCGGAGGCTTGCGTGTTAAGTGGCGAAACTTAACGCCGCGCTTTACCTCGACACCAGAGCGAAGAAAATGGAAATATAATTTCCACTCCTCGAGTGGGAATCGAACCCACAACCAGTCGTTTACAGTCACACTCTTGTGCCACTGGGCCACGACTGGCCACAAATCATAAAATCGTGTTAAATATTGATGTTTTTATTAAATATGTCATTAGCAATAGTAAACATTGCTGTGAATGTGTATTCATTTTTTAATTTGTAAAAAAAAATCGACCTTGATAAATTAATATGTAAATTTTATGCTACGTACATTGATCGTAACGTGATAACAAACGTACAAGTTGTAAATAGTTATCGTTGTGATGTTTATGTTCATTAAAATTAAGTATTTAGAAATATCAAGACAAGCACAGAGAACCTAGTGTAAAGGCACTACGCGGTTTGTCTTATTTTTCGGAGCGGAGATTATTATACAGAATTGTCGGATCGTTTAATTGTTTATTATACAGAATGGTTGCCTCGCTATCTTTTTTCCTCTGGTTGGCTGAAAGAAATTTCTTTTTGAAATTAGTCCACCTATACTATTTTTCTGTAACTTTATTAACTGTTTGCTTTATTAAGTGCATTAAAGAATATATATCCTTTTTATAAAAATGTTCAGTCAATTTTTTTTTAATGGATATTTGTTTATATATAAAAAAAATAATAATTAATAACTGCAGTATGATTTCACACTAATTTTTAAAATTATACTGTAGTTCATTTCTCTAAAACTAAAATTTCTTCTGAAATACAGATTATTTATACCGTTACTTATTATAGTTCAAAGTAAAATTTAACTTGCATATATTACGCATAGTGAAGTAAAACAATTTTGTAATGATTTATCACAAGTGTAATCATTTTAAGGTCGTATGACTAAGCTCGCTAATTGTACATACATACTTTGAATTTCAAATTTGATTAACATTTAATTGTATCATAATTTAGTATTTAATTGTATAATAATAAGTTTATGCAACTTAAATCTGTTTGTCTTGTATCCAAGAGAAAATATGCTTATATATGTGTTTATCAACGGTCCGATACCGCCCCGGGTAGCGCCCCTAGGTAAGCCTAGCTTAGACTGAGCGAAGCAAAGTCCCCCACTAAAACGGTGTCGCAAGCCGAGGTTCGAGTCTCAACAGAGACGCCCTTGCCACACCGTCGTCATCGTTCGATGGCTTCCTCACAAGCGAAGATTCCAAGCCAAGGTCAGAGCTCATATAGCTCGGCCTTCCCTAAAGCCCGGTGAAGCTGTCAAGACCGCTCTGGCCATCAGCATACTATACGTTCGAAAAAAAAGAAATGAATCATTTCAATGTTATATATGTATATTACACGACAATCGTAGGACTATGACTCTACAATCATAGTATGATTTTCGTACTATATAAGAATGAATAATAAAAAATATCCTTATTCTTTATCGTTCATTCACTTCATTAAATTGTCGATATTATTTAAAAAAATGGAATCAGCTTGACGTAGCGCAGTGGACAACGACTGACTGCAAACGCAATAGATTTGGATTCGATCCCACTCGGGCAGAAAGTGGAGAACGGAGTGTCATAACACTAGGTTCTCTCCTGTATAGAGTTACATAGGTAAAACGTGAAGCAGAAAAAAAACGCTGGAAGATAATTATTATGTTAATGAAGTACTATTGTGTTATCAAAGACAATTAGGTAAATAGGTCGCTTGGGAAAAATATATAAAAATAATATTTGCTCTACAATTATGAACGCTAATAAAAGTAGTGTAAATCTACCCGTTTAATTGATTGCACAGTGTAAAATGGATTGTTATTTTTGGTTCGTGATGTGGAACGATAAAATTTTTAATTGGCTGTAAATATTGTTAAGGTATTAAACATCTTGAAGATATTGTATGAATGAAGGAGATATGCCGTGTTTTTAGATTTTTGCAGTTTTATGTTTTATTGAAAATTAAAGTACGTTTAAACTAAATTTTGCTTTAAAGAAATGATTCAAATTTTCTATACGATAAAAGAGTTGTCTTCAGTTATTTTGCTATAATATTCTGAGTATCATTATAATATTTTGATTTCATTCCTATTATAACAATATCTAATAGCTTAAAACAAAGCGCAGCGTTAAGTACCGCACCTCAACGTGCATCTCGATCTCAGGCGGAAAGTAGAGTACGGAATGTATTAACAATTTCTATGGCTCTAACACTATGATTACTGACTCTGGCTGTGTGGTTGAAAGCTTCATGCCTCTTTTTTTAAGAGTTTAACAACCCCTTCTAAAATAATGATACATCCCAAAAGTCGAGTTTTGCAACATATGCGTAAATTAATAAATACAAATTTTGAAGTGTAAACATTTCCCTAAGTAAATATCGAACCCCGAACTACATATTGTTATACATGTAGCCCCGGGAGAGCATCTAGTACTAAATAATATACGTCTATTATTTTTGTGTAAACCAATTTCGAAATTCCGTAAACCTTGTCATTATTCCCCTGAGGACTTGTTAACTGGTTCGTGACATTAAAGAACATTTTTGACCGACCTATTTCTATTGACATTTGCCAAAACTATCGCAGATTATATGGAGTATGTCCTTCTATTTTGAGTATTTCTTATGTAACGAACAACTATAACAGTACAAAAATTATGATATTTTAGAATATATATCGCGTTTACAAAAATGTATATAGATAGAGCCCATTGACCTTCTACTTTTATAATGGAATTTTGAAACTGAATATTTACCTGAATTATAAATAATTAGTGCTAAATATTGCTTTATTATATTGAAAAGAACTAGTGACCCGTTTGCGGCTTTCTTCCCGTACACTACAGGACTATAGCTATTTCGTAATTTCGATAGGCGGTTTCTCGCTTAAATTATGTACTGTTGAAATTTAATTGAATTATGTATGTTTTATAGTACTTTATGTCCAATGCAATTTTTCACGAAAAAAAAAAATTCGCAAGCGCTACTTTTCCAGATTACTTTATAAGTGTAAATCGATCTAGCTTAAAACTGAATATGTCAAAACAAGCAGCTATACGGGGTAATGATATTAAAAAGCCATTTTAACATTGGAAGAATTTTTGAAATCCCTTTGGTACTTTCAAAGATCACCATATAAACTCAGAAACGCTTATATTATATAAGCGTAGATTAAAAAAACGTTAAGGAAACTTAAATGTCGCCATGGTTAGTTTACAAGTTTTTAGGTATACAAAAATCGTCAAGACAACGCCCGGTACCTATGTCAGAAACCCAAGCCTTGCTTTATGAGCTAATTGCCAGTTGTTTTGGTTCCGTCCATTGTGCGCGCATTGAGCTCGTTACTGAGGCGTGTTCGGTCACCTTGTTAGTTAACTGTGTTATAAGTCTTTTGATAAGATTTTTTTATATATTTGTTTTGAATAAGTTATATTTTTGAATTTTGTGATGTTATCTGTGGTATAATTGAATTATTTAAAAAATAATATATTGTTTTTTTCACTTATTATGGAGTGGAGTGTCATTTATACAATCATTAATACATTATCGACAGTCATGTTAATGACCTTCCGGTTAGAGAATGTAGGCAGTGTTCAGTAATTAGTGACGAGCATGAAGGTTGTAAAGGTTGGTTTTAGGTGTTATTTGATAACGAGCTGTTTGTAACAAGATATTATGTCCTATTTCAATTCTTTTATAAAGATATCAAGTTTACAGTTCACACCTAAAAAATATCGCTTTTTATCTCTTCCTGTTCCTTTTTTCGGTTGGTTAACAAAGTAAGTTGTAAGATTATGAAATAAACTAGATTGTTTAAAATGAAATCATTTCATAGTCATCAAACAGATTTGGTGTTTTAAAATGATTTTAGATAAACATTTGTCATTAAGACATTGGAAATTAATTTAAGGTGGACATTGGTCATTAAGACATTAATCATTAATGTTAGATAAATTAACTTTCGGTCTCTCGCATTTATGCCCTGTTTTTTAGATTGAGAACTTTATTTAACTAGATTGAGATATGCATTTTTTTTGCATAGCGAGGTAGTCAGAGAGAACCTAACGTCAAGACACCCCGTCCTCTACTTTCTGTCCGAAATCCGTTGCATCCTTTAAATGGTGGAACTCAGTGCGCTTTGTCTTCGGTACCAGAGCGAAAAATAAAAAAAAATATATAATTATTACTCTGAATGGGAATCGCACTCGAAATCATCGTGTTATAGTCAGATGCTGTCCCACTGCACCACGATGTTATTATATCTCGCGTCATATCTCTCGTAAATAAAAATGAATGTGTCATTCTTTTATCTCGTCTGCTTTTTTGCGTCTATCTATGAAAGGACAGACGAATTTGAATCACACTTTTTTTTTGTACAACACTTAAGCCTAGGCGTAACATAGGGTATTGAAAAATCTGATGTAAACCCAAGTTAGACTTGTTAAATTATAAGAAACATAAAATGAATAATAAGGAATATGAGGCCATCATGGCGCAGTTGGACGGCGTCTGAATGTAACTGGTCGTTGGTTCGATCCAGTCGGAGAAATATAAATATATATAAATCATAACTTAACATTTAGTGTATCTAATTCGGCCGGAATGTGAAGAACTGAGTATTTTGATACTAAGTTTTCTATAGCTATCTTGTTGTGCAGTAAAAGCACGAAGCTGCTAGAAATATACAAATATTGGGTTGGCAGAACGTACCAAATACAATAGTGTCGAACAGCCGGATATTTTTTTTTATTTGTGAATCCAGATGTGAAACTAACAGATGGTTTACACATAACAAAACTATGAATTGGATTATATTTCGAAAATTGGTTAGGGTGATGGACGTTTTCTTATTTCTTAATGTTATTTAATTTGTCTGTCTTATGTATTATATTTATATAATAAACATGACGTAGTGATTTGCGAATACCCACGAAGCCGAAGCAGTAAATTAATTAAAATGATATGGCAAGGGCCCTAAAGACTTGTTGACGTAAGCGAAATTGTAGACAATGACTAGTAGATAAATACAATATCTCCCAAGTGGGATTTAAGACCACAAACAATCTCACTTCAATATGGTCAAAATATGGCTAAAACGTCACAATCATATTTAATTTAATGACATAAATGAATGCATAACGCATCATTGAATACCCTAACGTCATAAAATGATAACTATCCTATATTATTATTGTAGCCAGTGGGCGATGTGATTCATATGAAGAGCCAAACTAAATACTGTGTTTAGTATTCAATTGGCATTCGAAGCGCAAAGCGTATTGATTAATAAGTTATAATTTAACTCCTTTAAGCTATATAAGTTTTCTTAAAGTTACTGTTTGGCTTATGGTGTAGTGACTGATATAAAAATGACCTACGGAAGAACTTCGCACGTAATATACAAGGTGTTGTTTTTATTAAAGTATTTATGTTTAATAAAATTATTTTAGTTATAAGGAATCAATATGGGCAAATATATATTTAGCAAAATTACGTATATTAGGTAAATATATACTTATGTATTAACTATTTGTAGTTACTATCATCGTGGCGAAATTGATTGCTACCGGAGTGTAGACAATGATTGCCCGTTTGATTTCCACTTAGTAACATGATTTTTTTGTCAGAGTAAACGGTGTGACATGTAGACATCTTGCAAGTTGTTCGTAAAGGTATAAAATTGTAAAGATAATTTATTTTAAAAAAAATAAATTTTCAAATTGATCATTATTATTATTTTTACCATATATTAGTAATTTCGACCGAATTCGAATTCATTAATTTCTGATTATATATATTGAATTCATATCTCTGTAATCTTTATTTGTTGTCAATATTATATAAGAACGTTATAAACAAAGAAAATTATTTTATTATGTCTACTTAGTTATCTCTGTATTTTAAAGATATATCGTTGACGCGTACGCGTTGTCTTAGCAACGTGTATGTCACTTTTGACATAAGTGTCATCTGTCATCTAGACTCTGTCACGTGACATATCACGTGACAGAGTCTATAAGTTATGTTTATTTATTTATATAAATAACATTGGATTTTCCGGGAAAATGAATATTTTATTTACTACTAATTTGTGCTGTTGATGTTCTTAACAAGACTTTGCATAATATTACCTTCTATTGTTATTAACATTATTTACCTATGAAGGCCTGGTATATTAAATTCGCGTATTTGTAGAAAAGTATATAATTAATCCTAATCATTAAATTAGTTAAACACATGCATGTACAAAGGTAAAATGTAAACACAACATGTCACACTTTATTGAAATTTCATAGTTCTATGTCCAGTTTTTGAATAATTAGTTTATCTCATATTACAATAAGCTTGAAATGATAACAGTTATTTAGTACTTGTTTAAAAAAATTAAAGAAAACGTATAAAAATTTGAACGCAGCGGGATTCGAACCCGCGCCTCCTGAATACCGTTCAGGCGCTCTCACCACTGAGCCATGCGTTCTACTAGCCGCTGCGTCGAAATTCTTATACGCTTTTTATTACAACTTATTTATGTTGTTAGCATCTCTGTAGAGAGATTTTTACAAATTTCTGCTACCCAAAGATTATTCTACGAACAATCATTTGGCAAGAGAGAATGCTATTTATTAAATACTTTTAAACATTTTTTTAAAGTGTTATTCCACACTTAGGAAAATTGAAAAAGACATTTAAAGAAAACGTATAAAAATTTGAACGCAGCGGGATTCGAACCCGCGCCTCCTGAATACCGTTCAGGCGCTCTCACCACTGAGCCATGCGTTCTACTAGCCGCTGCGTCGAAATTCTTATACGCTTTTTATTACAACTAATTTATGTTGTTAGCATCTCTGTAGAGAGATTTTTACAAATTTCTGCTACCCAAAGATTATTCTACGAACAATCATTTGGCAAGAGAGAATGCTATTTATTAAATACTTTAAACATTTTTTTAAAGTGTTATTCCACACTTAGGAAAATTGAAAAAGACATTTAAAGAAAACGTATAAAAATTTGAACGCAGCGGGATTCGAACCCGCGCCTCCTGAATACCGTTCAGGCGCTCTCACCACTGAGCCATGCGTTCTACTAGCCGCTGCGTCGAAATTCTTATACGTTTTTTATTACAACTTATTTATGTTGTTAGCATCTCTGTAGAGAGATTTTTACAAATTTCTGCTACCCAAAGATTATTCTACGAACAATCATTTGGCAAGAGAGAATGCTATTTATTAAATACTTTTAAACATTTTTTAAAGTGTTATTCCACACTTAGGAAACATGAAAAAGACATTTAAAGAAAACGTATAAAAATTTGAACGCAGCGGGATTCGAACCTAACAACATAAATAAGTTGTAATAAAGCGTATAAGAATTTCGACGCAGCGGCTAGTAGAACGCATGGCTCAGTGGTGAGAGCGCCTGAACGGTATTCAGGAGGCGCGGGTTCGAATCCCGCTGCGTTCAAATTTTTATACGTTTTCTTTAAATGTCTTTTTCAATTTTCCTAAGTGTGGAATAACACTTTAAAAAAATGTTTAAAAGTATTTAGTACTTGTTTAAAAAAATTAAACTCTAATCTAACTTTCTTAAAATACGAATTTACGGAATATTTATGCCTTCATTTATGTATGTTCTGCGTCGTCAATTTTTTTTCATTTACATTTTATACAATAGAAAAAAGCATAATTAATCTATTTCTATTCTTGGATACATTTATTATTAAGGACATCGGGCGCAGTGAGACAGCGCGTGCCTGTAAACAACGTGTTTAAGTTTGTGGGAGTGATTTCCACTTGGAGGAAGGATTATATATTTCTTTTCTTATTTCCCTTAGAAAGACAAAGCTCGGCGTTGAGTTCCGCAAAATAACATGCAATATGTCGAATTCAGCCGGAAAGCGAAGAACAAAGTGTGATATTATATGACCCTATACACTGTGCCTACTTTGTTACGCGGGATATGGCCAGAATAAAATCTTATTAGCTAATGTTTTTAACATATTATGTAATTTCAAATGAATTTTAATAGTCTTCATTTATATATGTAAATGTTTTTTTACAGGAATCATGCAGGCACGTCGGCGGGTCAAAGTTCTACGAAGCAGTAGATGAATCTACTGCCGGAACCTCAACGCCTTCGCCCACAGAAAAACAAGATCACATGAAACCTATTGAAAGTGATGATGAAGGTGAATGATATGTATTATAATTTTTAAAGATTTACCATTAGTTTTTTTTAAATATTGCTAAAAAGTTAGATAAAAATGAATTAAAAAGAATATACTTTTAACTTTTTTATTTTTATTATATTTTTAATTTTTAACTTTATTTTAATTAAAAAGAATATATTTTTGTTTCTTCTCTTCGTTCTATTTTTTGTGACTAATGTAAATTGTTTTTAAAAAAATATATGTTTCAAAGTGCACAGTGGAGTAAGACTGATAGTAAACAAGATTGGTTTTGAATTCGATCTCTACCCAAAAGAATGATAATACTGAATTTATTTTTATTTCTCCGTTCTGGCAAAAAAGCGCTGCTGTGAGTTCCGCTACTCAGCATGTAAAGATTCGATGTAATGATTCGATTTTGGGCGGAAAGTAGAGAACGGAGTGTCTCTCTTACTATCAGTGCTGTGCGAGAAAAAGCGTGAAGCTATAATTGTGCTACCAAACTATTTTACTATCATATTTATATATGTATAAATACATATTTAATCCTTATTTTGCATTTTCATATTTTTAATAGGATAAATGGTAAATTAGTATGATAATATTTAATAAATGGTTAAATTAATAAAAAAACTAAATCTGTTTAAATTTTGACTACAAATTAATTACTAACATTTATTTTAGTATCAGATGTCGATCAAGAATGCACAGTGTTCTGTGGGGTCAGCTACCTCGGTGCCCAGAACATCGCAGACCCAAAGTCTGAGACTGACATACAACGTATTATGAAGGAACTGAGCTCCATGCCAGAAAACAGAGATGGAATTGCAGTGTCCATATCTATACCGGTGTGCTCCCAAGGGCTTGTCGTGTAAGTTCCTGAAAATTATTATTTTTATTTAATTTAGGTGATAATATAAGCTGCTGAAAGCTATTAGTTTCATTCTTTACAATGTGTGTAATAAAATGTTAAATAATATAAAGGTTTATAATGAATTTTATAAAAGTTACAAGCGTTTTATGACATATCGTGATATCTATATAGAGAAAGTGTTTAAAAAGGGATCTAAAGTGACATGCTTATAAATATTATTAACCTTTTCGTTCTTGCTATGAATACATTGTACTCAAGTCCGAATACAAGTTCATTTTTTTTTAAGAAAACCAAATTGCAAGAAATGGGTAATATTTTCTGACGTAAATCAATTGATAATAGTTAACTGGTATCCCTGGTAATGTAGCTAAAGCTAATAAAAGAATATTAGAAATATTTGTTTACTAGTTTTTTTTTTAATACTTGACATAGTTTAAATTTTGATATGACAAACACTTTAAAAATTCACACTTAATTTGTATTGTTTCACGTTGTGGTCGGAATTAATAAGTAATGTTTTCGCTATTGTTATGCACTGTGGTTAAGATAAAAGGTAACTAAATGACTGTATTATTAGTTTATTTATATTTACTGGCTTTTCTTATTATATATATGATATTAAATATCTTTAGTTTACGTGGCTAAAGTCACGTAATCGGTACAGGTTCGAATTTTAAATAGTGAGATTTATATTTAAAATGTTATTATTTTCTTCCACTGGTTTTCCAGCAGCTTAGACATGGTATTGAGCCTACTTCCGCCACATGCAAAGTTTGAGAAAGATATATTGTCTGTATATAGAATTGTGTAAAAAATTAAAAATCATAGGTATGATATGATGTATTTAAGTATAGCATATTTCTATGTTATTCTTTCTCTTTACAATACATCCTTTAGAAAACATATAAAAATTTTCGACGCAGCGGGACTGCTAAGCCATGCACGCATGGCTTAGCGGCCAGAGGGCTTGGACGGTTTCGAAGAGGCGCGTGTTCGAATCCCGCTGCGTTTAAAATTTTGATATGTTTTCTAAATGTCATTTTTGATTTCCTAAGTATGTGAATTATAATTTTAAAAGATGTGTATTCTTGTTTATATAATAACTTAATACCAATTGAAACGAAATATTTACACTCCTTATTTATCAGAGGCCATCATAAGGCAACATGTGAATGTAAACGCAATCGTTGTGGGTTCAATTCCCGTCCGAGTACATTAATTGTATTTAAATCATGTTTATTTCCCGCTCTGGTAAACTTCATCACGCCATTAGGTGCATTATCCAACACACAATCGCGTGATATTCAGAGGAATGAACGGAGTGTAGACACTAGGCTCTTTCTGGCTATTTCTTGTTTTAATTTTCGTATTTTTTGTTTTTTATATATGTACCTTTTTTCTTTTATCAGCCTCCGCTTTCTTCCGCATAGCAGTATAGACAGAGAACCACTAGGTTCTCTCTGTCTAGTCTCTTTGAGACTACTTCGTTCTTTGCCCAAATCTAAGACAGTGTCTCTGATTTCGGCAAAGAACTTCAGAATTTTGGCATCAGAGTGTAACAATAAAAATAATTTAAATATAACTATTTCTTTTTTTTAACTTCACGCTGTATCACGCACACAGCAAGGTAGGCAGAAGGAACCTAGTGTTCCTTCTGCCTACCTTTCTGTGTGCGGAACGGGAACACTCCATTCATCACTTGCTGTGTGTGGAACGGGAACACTCCGTTCATCACTTTCCGCCAAATTTGGAGGCATTGCGTTTTAAGTAGCGGAACTTAACGCCGCGCTTTGCCTGACACCAGAGCGAAGAAAATGGAAATATTAAATATTCCTCGAGTGGGAATCGAATTCACAACCAGTCGTGTATACGCAGTCACATTTTGTGCACCTGAGCGCCTTTGACTTGACTTACTAACTTATTAATAAAAAAAAAACAATGCCCACTTCCGGGACTTTGATCCTTATTGTTATAATAATTTAATTCTCAGACTATACCAAGCTGACACAAACAGTGTAATGACAAGATACGCAGTGAACAGGATATCGTTCTACGCCCGCGGCGCGGCCGGTACTCCCGTCGCCTCGTGCTTCGCGTTCACGTGGTCCCACGGGGAGACTAAGGAGTCGGCGGTGTATAGATGCCATGTGTTCCGATGTCATATAGCTGAGGCTGTTAACCAGGTTTCTAGTGAGTATGCTTTGTATTAGGGCGTTTAGATATAGGGGGAAGAGTGAGGGTATAGTGAGATAGTGTATGATTGTAAAGTCAATTGGTAGTAGATTTGAGTCCTAGTTGAGGAATTGTGGAAAGATTATATTTTAATTATATTCGTTTCTCCATTCTAGTTCTATTAATAAATCCATACTTATATTATAAATGCGAAAGTCTGTGTGTTTAAATTAGAAAATTTAAAGTAGAAAAAGTTACTGTGTCTAATATAGGCTACTTATTTATTCAAAAATCAGCCTCTAAAGGGTTGAAATAGGGGATGAAAGTTTATATGAAAAATCTAAACCACTTGACCGATTTGAAAGAATTTTGGCATAAATATATGTAGTTGATAATCTAAGCTTAAACATAGGTAATTTTATTTTTTTAAATTCCTCACCCTCGGGGGTTGCAATATAAGGAAATAGTGACGTAGTTCACGCGGCGACGCCGCAAGCGGGCCGCTAGTATGCTATATTTTAGGTAGTTGAGAGAACTTGGATATCAAATTGTCTTGTCACTAAGTTTTCTATGCCATATATTTTAAAGCGGATAAAATATAAACTATAATTTACTTTTTTGAACATATTAACAAGTAACGGTTATCGCAGGATTTAAAGTTAACATTGTGCAGGCTCGTGAATTTTGGGTATTCTATGGTAGTATTAATAGTAAAGTATGTTATAAATATATAGTGGCCAGTCGTGGCACAAGCGTGTGACTGTAAACGACTGGTTGTGGTTTCGATTCCCACTCGAGGAGTGGAAATATTTAGTATCTCCATTTTCTTCGCTCTGGTGTCGATGTAAAGCGTGGCGTTAAGTTCCGCCACTTAACACACAATGCCTCCGAATTCGGCGGAAAGTGGGGAACGGTGTGTCTTAACACTAGGGTCCCTCTGCCTACCCTGCTGTGTGCGGGATACAGCATGAAGCTATAATAGTATAAAAATAAATAAAATGATTTTGTTTGATTTGAAATGTATTAATAAATTATATTAAAAATAAAAATATTTATTAATTAAATAAAATAAAGTTGTAAATTAAAAACGGCTGGGATTTGCGTGAATTTAAAAAAAATGTCACTCATAAACCGCATTTATATTACTCGCAGAAACATGTACAATACGAATGTTTGCACAATCGTTTATTATAAATGATTGAAATCATCTCAATTTAAATATATTACGATGAGTTGACCAAATAATCAGGTCAGTTGTTGTGCGTCCGTTTGATTTAGTACACGTTTTGTTCTTATTTAACTACTTTTTTATGTAAGTACTTAAAAAAATCTTATTTTTAAGAATTATAAAATATTGTATATTTTCTAAGTTAGCTGAAATTAATCAGACAATATTTAAACAAAGCTAATTTGTAAACTTACATTAATAAATAAAAACGTAAATTTTATATTTGTATTAAATACATAGTTTTGTTCCACATTGAAATTTCAAGCACATATAACTTCATATCTAGAACGAACTTACAATTGAATTTCGTTTATATCTTCTAACAGTATTTTTTATAACTTTATGTCTGCAACTCCGTTTGCGCGGACTTTGTCTTGAAAACATACTTCTTCTATATGCCAACTTGACATTGAAACTCCTTAAATTAGTAATTTTCTTGTCTCTAAGACTTTGACATTGGAGAGAAATATTGAAAACTTTTTAAATATAACCACATCTTTTATTATATTTAGGTTTATACTGAGACACTGTCGCATTGTGCCGCTATAGATTAAAAAAAAATTATTTGCCAAAGAAAAGTTACTACATAATTCTACCATAAAGTAAATCTAGCTTCATCGGTTAATCCAACTCTTTAATTTTCATGTACAAGACAAATTTTGGTAAAGTGCCTTATTTCTTAAAGTAAAACCTTATTTCTTAAAGTATAGCTGCTCCATTTTTATTCTACACCGGGTTTTCCAGGATTCAATAATACTCAACCTGCTCAACCCTTAATTATACAAAAAAAGTTTCATCCAAATCTACCTAGTAAATACGAAGATATACACGTGCCAAAAGACATCTGTATACTAATAAAACCTTTTTTTTCGAGATTAGAGAAATAAAACTGTTTTAAATCGGAACGATCGACTGCCGGTAGACTGGCTGGATCTGATCTACCCGTGACCACGGACTACTGTAAAATTTTCGAAACGTCAGGGTTTTCTAAAAATGTATTTTCGAATACCAAAAATATACTAATAGGAGTATATCCGGCTAAAAACAGTTTTATTTCAAAATCTATATACTGTTTTTTGATACCCTAAATAATTCCCTTGTAATAAAATATTCAATATGTATAACTATTTTTTACAGTATTTTATTACGGTATACATACATATACTTTTAACATTTTTAAAGTGTTATTCACATACTTAGGAAATTGAAAAAGATATTTAGAAAACGTATAAAAATTTGAACGCAGCGGGATTTGAACCCGCGCCTCCTGAAAACCGTCCAGGACGCGCAAGTTCCAGCGAATCCCGCTGGGTTCAATTTTTTATACGTTTTCTAAATGTCTTTTTTAAAGGTATACATATTTTTTTGCGCTTAACTCAAAACTATTTTTAAAAAATATTCATTTTTAAGTGTTATGAAGTCTCATATTGTTGTTACCAGTTCTTTTATTTTATGCGTGTTATCTTTTTTTTGGAGAAAGTTTATGTGAAAGTAAATACGACATTGGTACATTATCTCTGTCTACCCCGCATAATACAAGCGATGTGACAAAAAATGCAATAGAAACCAGATATATTTTTTAAAATTTAAAATACAAAGTGAAATACTTCCTAAGTAACGAACGACTTTTTTATAAACTTTTTTAACTGAGCAAGTGTAAAAAGTCCTTTATTTGCTGATGTTGCTGATGCTGATGCGATTGGTTGTGCATTTAATTCCGACTTAGATACATATCTTTTTATTTGGCTCTAGTAACACAAATTGCACCATTCGACTGGACATGTCTCCAATTTGGACGGAGAGTGGAGAATGGAGTGTTTTGACACTAAGTCCTCTCTATCTACTTTTACTATACGGGAAAAAGCGTGAAGCTATTTTCTAAATAAAAAATATATAGTAGACATGTCAAGCATAAGTTCACATGTCTGTTTTTATATAACGTTCAATAAATCGTTTGATTTCAGGCACGGCATAGTTCTATTATGTAGATAACGTGACATATTGTATAGCCGCGTCCTTATTCTGTGTTCATATATATTTTTACTTTTTCTACTATATTTTATGGGCATTGTGTCACAGCATCGTACTGTAAATGCAATAGTTGCCAGTTCGATTCCTGCTCGAAGTAATTATTATATTTCAATTTTTTTTATATCTCTTCTCTGGTAAGATAAAGCGCGGCGTTGAGTTCCGCCGCTCAAAATGTAATATGCCAAATTATTATTCTTGTCTTACATCGAAAAACGAATGATTCGATTATAACTTTAACAGTATAAACAGTAATAAATAATAAATCAGAAACTAATTTCGATATAAACAAAGTAGATAATTAAGTAATTTCTTGTATACTAACTAAATGTTATTAGCCTGTTGCTTCGTATAAAATAATGATTGTTTTAATAACACTCATAATTACATTGAGCGATCTAAAATTGAAATCACTGGATTATGAACCAGAATAGGGTCGTTACACTCTTATCTAGATATTGGAGTGTTTGTTTCATATAGCTTGAAGCGTTTGTGTAGAACGGTTGTTCGTAGTTTTTTTATAGTGCTTATTCTTTATTGTTTGTTTTTTTATTGAAATTGGAAGTTAATTTAGTTGTGTGAAAAAAAAATAAATTAAACAATTGTGAATATAGGATATAGTGATATTCTTACGAATACCTTAGTGCTGTTGAGTGTGTGAAATTACAATCTAAAATTTAAGGTAATCAATTTAGTTATATTTTGAAATATAGATATAATTACGAGAAAAATCAAAAAATAAAATTTGGTTACGTAGAGAGGAGCTCTGACAGTGGAGGCGAGCGTTAGTGCATTTTAAAAGGACCTAGGTTTAAACCTACACTTGGGTTACAAGTCACTGATATTACCCCGAGCTCCTCTTTCTGCTAACTTCGCGGTCAAAACATGGAATGCTTAGGAATATATTTTTATTCTGCAGAAAAAATTAACATTTTACATATTTAAACGTATTTGAGAAATTAAATATATTTTTTAATATAATGAAAATATACATTTTTGAATTTAATGTTAATTTTAGACTATCTTCATCATTTTTTTATTAATTTAATTTAATTTACTTAAATATTAGAAAAAATGCCAAAATAATAGTATAGAATTACCAATAAACATAATCGTATGACCTTTATTCAAGTATAGTTTACGCCCACTATACATTAAGCATATCATTATAATCCATATTTAGAGGAAGCATTGGAATTCCATACAGTTAGCTTAGATTTTATTAAAGTTTTAATTTCGTATGTGTATAACCTCATCTTTATTACTTTATTATTTTAATAAAAAACGTTAATGAATTATGTAATGAGTGTGGAAGTACTAATTAGTTTACTTTGTGCGTGTGTATATAGTGTATGTTTGTAATTTTAAAGTGTTATTAAAATTTTCTGGTGTAGATAAATTATATAGATGTGTCTTAAACCGATCAATTGACGGTAAATGCAAAAAATAATTAGGAATTGAAGACAAATATATTAAGGTGATGTGAATTATTTACAACTATTAACTATGCATAAGTGATTTTAAATGGATATTGGTTATTAAAAAATTAATATGAAAATATTAAATGAAAATAAAAAATCTGATTAAGCAACACTTTCACTTTATTTAAAGTTTGCGATAATTCTACGCCGTACCATATTTATACAATAAAGAAAGTTTTAATTTAGAAGTGCTAAGTTCTTAATTATACCAATTTGCTGTTGACATTCCTTTTTTATTTTTTCAAATAAAAACATCAATTAACATCAATACAAATGTTTGTATTCGTCTTAATGACAGTTAGAAGCTAATTAACGTTTCTAAGTACAATTATACTATTGTATATGGCATGTCATTAATTTAGTTTTAGGCCTTTTTGACACGGGCTTGTTTGCTTCACCTACCTAATCTTTTCAGTATCAATCAATCAACGTAAGAAAATCTAGTAATGTTATTTAGTCCCACCCTTTGTCAGTCGATTTGGTTGAAAATTGGTACACATGTCCGGATCTGATGATATCATTAAAATTTTCATTTTTTCGCTCTTGTACTGAAGACAAAACGTGGCTATGAATTAAGCCACTCAACATGCAATGTCTGTATCTCTATCTCTCCCGTTTATAGGCGGGAAATTGAGGAACGGAGTGTTTTGACATTATATCCTCACTGCTCCACTATTTGGGAAGAAACGTGAAGCTGCAAAAAAAGAATTACTTATATATATATGATACTAACTGTACCTGCGACTTCGTCGGCGTCGAATTTGCGAAAATTAGAATAGTTAGCAGATGGTAGATTTTTCCCCTTTATTTACTTGATATTTTGGACAATTAGCAGATGGTAGATTTTTCCCCTTTATTAACTTGATATTTTGGACAATTCGCACAATATCTTTATAAATGATGATTATATATTATTGTAAAGTTTCATTAAAATCCATTCAATAGTTTTACGTGAAAGAGTAACAAACATCCTTACAAACTTTCGCGTTTATAATATAAATAGGATTTAATACTTGTTTATAGGTTGCTTTGCAAAAGCCTTCGAACGTATACCGCGTTCCATGGCATCCTCCCTAGTGGGGGACCTCAGTGCGGCGCCGTCTATGACGGGCTCGCTTACTGAGGGCCTCGGGCCCGCCGCGCCGCCGATGCAGCTGATGCACGTACTGGAGTGCACTGTGGATATAAAGGAGACTGATGCTAAGGTGAGTTTTTCTTAGCTTCACGCTGTATCCCGCACACAGCAGGATATACAGATTGAACCTAGTGTTAAAACACTCCGTTCCCTACTTTACGTCGAACTCTGGAGGTATTGCGTGTTAAGAGGCGGAACTTAACGTCGCGCTTTGCCTCCACAAGAGGGCGGAAATAATAAATATTTCCACTCCAAATGGGAAATGGAATGTCTCAAACCCTAGATTCCTTCTGTGTATAAGTTAGTTTATAAGTTTACTTCTTTCAAAATTAATGGTTATTGTTTTGGAAAATTGGTTTTTAGTTAAACTCTTTGAATTTAACTATTAATTAAACAATAAATCAATTTTATGGTAATATTTTTCAATGTTACACACTTTGAAAAATATTACCGAAAAAAATTATGATTTATGTCTATTTCTGATATTATACGTTTATGATTACGAGGCCTTCGTAATGCAGTGGGTCAGCATCTGACTGGAATTGTGGTTGTGGGTTCGACTCCTACTAGGAGGAATAATCATAATTTCATAATTTTCATTTTTCCGTTCTGGTGAATAAGACAAAGCCATTCAAAACCCAATGTTGTGAATTCGGGCGAAAAATAGAGAACGGGATGTTATGACACTAGGTTCTGTCTGATTTCCTTGATATGCAGGAAATGTCTTAAAATATTATCAAAATGTATATTATTATGCGACTATATATGCGACTATAGCACAGAATGAGTAAAAAGTTAAATATGTAGAAACTAGGCTTTTGTTTCATATTTGATACAATACCAAAGTATTTCTCATACTAAAGCATATGATTTTATCATTGCAGGGTACTTTCAGTCATGTGCCTAAAGAGCGGCTCGGTTATAAGCTGCGTGGAGGTATCGACAAACAAGTGACTATCAATGTGACACAAGTCACTAATAATGTACATGCTGAGGCTGAAGATCCACAGGTAATTTAAATTATTCCCCTTTCCTATGTTAAATACGTGGCTTACCACGTTTATATGAACTTCTACAAAAATGTATGTCAAAAACAAGGTAGTGTGTGTATTATTTATTTAAAAATAAACGTAAAGTATTTTGAAATAAAACTATTTTAACAAGATTAATCGCGGTTATTTTTGGTATACGAAAGTATATTTCTAGAAAACTGTCTAGTAGACTGTCTACCTGTTACCACGGAGTAGCGTGAATTGTTCGAAACGTCGGTTTTTCTACCGTATTCGTACTGAAAACCGTTCAGGCGCTCTGACCGCCATGCGTTCTACTATAGAAATTCTTATACGCTTTATTATTATGTTGTGGTTCGAATCCTGCTGCGTTCCAATTTTTATACGTTTTTTAATATCTTTTTCAATTTCTTAAGTGTGTGAATAACACTTTAAAAAATACTAAGAGTTATGTATTTTAATTACTAACATTGAATAAATTATTTAAATTCTTTTTCAGTCTTCATATACCGGCGGGCTTTATATAGAGAGGTGCTTCGGCATACTTCTAGCACCCGGTCGCAGCGTCAAACACTCGGACATGCAATTACTAGAAATGGTATGTATACTTTTTACCCGCGACGGAACGGCGACTGTATATGTGTTTGGGGTGAGAGGTTGTTTGTTTGTTTGTTTGTTTGTTTGTTTGTTTGTTTGTTTGTTTGTGTGTTTGTGCAAATTACTATGTCAATTATTTCCAAAACTATAAGTCCGATTTTGATACGGTTTTCTATGATAGGTTAAGGTTCAATTGGCGTATGTTCTTAGATATGTCTTATTGCCTTAACTCACCAGGGGGCGCTGCAGTAAGCATTTAACGTGAAATCGAATGTTTTCAATTATCTCAAAAAATAGTAGTCTGATTTCGATAGATTTTCAGTGATAGATTCAGATTTAATTGGTGAATGTTCTTGGATATGTTTTATCGTGTCAAACCACCAGGGGGCGCTGCAGTAAGCATTTGTTTGTACTTTTTTTGTATTTATTTATCTAAAACCGAAACTACTGATCCGATTAAAAAGAGTTTTCGGGAAAAGATTCAACTTTGCTTGATGCATATTTTAAGATTTTTCTTTTTTTGTTACGAGGAAAACTCACTAGGGGGCGCTGCAGTAAACATTTGTTTATGCAAATCAAAAACTACTAGTCCAATTTAGATGTAACCTTCAAGGGTAGGTTCAGGCTTAATTGGTGCGTCTTTTCATATATATGTTATGGTGACCACTCATCAGGGGGCGCTGTAGTAAGCATTGGTTTGAGTTTTTTTGTGTAAAACCAAAATTTTTCTTGTATTTATTTGTCTAAAACCGAAATTACTCATCCGATTGGCTAGAGTTTTCAGAATTAGATTTAACTTTGCTTGCTGCATATTTTAAGATTTTTGTTTTTTTGTTACGATGAAAATTCACCAGGGGGCGCTGCAGTAAACATTTGTTTATGCAGAGTAAAAACTACTAGTCCGATTTAGATGAAACTTTCAATGATAGATTCAGGTTTAATTGGTGCTTCTTTTCATATATACGTTAAGGTGACCACTCACCAGGGGGCGCTGCAGTAAGTACATTTGTTTGTGTAAAACTAAAACTACGAGTCCGATTTGAATTCAGTTTTCAATGATAGATTCAAATTTACTTAGTGCATATATTCATATATGTATCATGTATGTTTACTTAGTGCATACTTTCATGTATGTGTCAACTCTCTAGGGGGCGCTGCAGTAAGTAGCTGCTTCTATTTTTTTGTGTAAAACCAAAACGACTAGTACGATTGTCAAGAGTTTTCAGTATTAGATTCCGCTTTACTTAGAGCATGTTTTTAAATTTATATTACGGTGACAAGTCACCAGGGGGCGCTGCAGTAAAATATTGTTTGTGCAAAGATAAAATGACGAATTTGATTTGGATGCAGTTTCAATGATAAGCTCAAGTTTAATTAGTGCATGTTCTTGGATATGTTTTATCATGTTAACTCACCAGAGGGCGCTGCGGTAAACATTTGTTTGTAATATTTAATGCAAAACCACAACTACTAGTCCGATTGGGCAGAGTTTTTAGTATTAGAGTTGCTTTTACTTGGTGTAAGTTTTTAGGTCTTTTTTCACGTCAAAAACTCACCAGGGGGCGCTGCATTAAACATTTAATTATGCAAAGCTAAAACTACAAGTCCGATTTGGATGCAGTTATCAAAGATAGGATCAGGCTTAATTAGCGCGTGTTCTCGTATATGTGCCATGGTGACACCTCACCAAGGGGCGCTGCAGTAAGCATTTGCTCGTATTTTTTGTGTGAAACCTATTTAGATGCGGTTTTCTGTGATAGGTTCTGGTTTAATTGCTGCGTGTTTTTATATGCCATATCACGAACTACCACGGGGCGCTCCAGTATATTTAAGTTTGTTCAAAAACAAAACTACTAGTGGGTTTTGTGATTTTCACTGATTTGGTTAGACTTAAGTTTCGTGAAAATGTTACGGTGACAATCTCCCAGGCGCTGCAATAAGCATTTGATAACCAGAAAGCATTGGATTTATAATTTCTTTTGGGTTTGCATGAACATTAATATAAAGTATTTCGATATTATGTAATAATATATAATGTGTATCTATTCACTTTAAAAAGTTTAAAATAAAAAGCAAAATTAAAAATTTTGAAAAAACCCACGACGGTTTAATTGTAATTGTAAAAGGATAAAATAACTATAAATCCCCCGCCTAAAAGAATATATGTAACGAGATGATAGGGACGACTTCGTCGGGGGCTGCCGGTTGCAACCTCTATTTTAAATATAGTAGCTATCAGTATAGATTTCGTTTTAAAGTCTTTAAAATACCAGTTATCAAAACTGTAAATTCATATTAAAATTTAATTTTTTTGCCAAATCTGTTTTAACGGCAAGAAAACCTATGAGAAGGTTTTTGCAAACTTAAAGTAATGGCAGCCCCGACGAAGCCGTCCCTATCATCTCGTTACATATATTCTTTTAGGCGGGGGATTTATAGTTATTTTATCCTTTTACAATTACAATTAAACCGTCGTGGGTTTTTTCAAAATTTTTAATTTTGGTTTTTTAAATAGTTTCTTTGCAATAAAATAATTTTGCTTTTTTTAAGGAAATATAAGCGTAACACAAATTTATTGATAAAATCTGCTTCTTGACTAAGAAACATTTGTATTAAGATTAACAACTGTTTAAACAATTAATGCTTCTTAGTTGACTTCTACTGAGGATACTGACAATACTGACTTACAGTTAAAAATGATGATAAAATTGAGTATCAATTTTGTGTAACTACTTTTTAAGTAACAATGTATATTGTTACTTATTATTTTTAGTGTTGTTTTTAATGGATTCTGCAGGATCAAAAGAGCAGAGAAATTAACATAATTTAAATACAATCGTTCTTCCTAATGTGGGCCGAACCCACAACTAATCGCGTTTACAGTTAGACGTTACAATTGGCCGATTTGCTTTAATTATCCATTTAATTCTATTATTTCTACAATGTTTCCAGGTGAGCGGCTCGTCAGGCGGTTCTGGGTGTTCAGTATGTGCGTTCTGGAATGCAGGCGAGTCTGCCCTCGCGTCCTTCAATGTAGCGAGCGGTGACGGCGCACCGGCGTATATGTCGCTAGCTCTAGACCTCGTTATTAGAGGCATTAGAGATCCGTTGAGGTATGTTGTTTTTTAGTATGTATGTATTTTTCTACTATAGTAAAGTAGATAGTTAATGGGAGCTATAGGATAAGTGTCAAATCACCGTGTTTTCCGTTCTCACTGTGTTACCATTTCCGCCAAACATCGAGATATTGTGTCTTAGGCGGCAGAAGTCAATGGCATGCTTTGTCATATATCACAGAGCAAATGAAAATAATTCATTTCTACCGTAAGAAGTGGGAATCGAACCCATAACCAATACAGTCAACGTTTACAGTCAGACGTTTACACTCTGCGCTACAATGAAATCAACTACTTAAATGTATATGTAATATTATTTAATTACGTTCATAGTAATTTGCTAAATCATTTTATGATAAAATTGTTCAAAATCTTGTAAAAAAGGCAAGAGGTTAGTGATATATGCAAGAGATGTGAAACTAAGATAAAAAATGGAAGGAAATGTTAGTATTTTGCATATCAGTAAAAGTTTCAAGTGGTTTGGCGATGATATTTTGGACAATTTGTGGTCGTCTTCCATCATCAGTCCCTTTTGTGGGAACAGTTAATTTTTGATTTGGCTTTAGTTATTTGTTTGAAATATGCACTACTTTTTTTTACAGATTGGTTATAGAAACACCAGTGAAAGTGTTTCCACCGGCAGAACGTTTTTGGTATTATTCCAAGCGACCACTGGTACAGCAGTTCTACATTAACTTAAAAGAGGTAAAACATTTTCTCATCATACAGTATTTTTATAATCGATACTTTAATAATATACAATAATTTCGTACCAGGCGAAATACATTTAATTTCATTTACGCAATTATCTTAAAGAAAAAATAATAATAAATATTTCTTATAAATATACAATACGTGCATTGCAACCAATAGCTACATCAGGCAATACCAATATCAATGGCAATAAATCATTTAACATACATCATAGACAAAAAATAAAACTCATATTTAATATTTTTTTCTTTCCAGTCAGTAGACTCACTGGGACAGCTCCAATACGAGGTGGCCAGTGTGGAAACGTCAGGCGAGCTGGATCGTTCCCGCCTCAACCTGCCACTGTCGCTGTCCAGCTTGCTGCCGTCGCCGCTGTCGTCTGCGCCTGCGCCGCCTTCGCCCTCTGAACCGGATTCTGGTAAAAGACATTTAGAAAACGTATAAAAATTTGAACACAGCCGGACTCGAGCCTGCGCCTCCTGAAAAACAACCTCCTAAAAACTTGCACTCTGGCCGCTAAGCCATGCGTTAAAAAATGTGTGAATAAAAAATGTTCAAGGTATTTGTTTTTAGTTTTGTAATATTTTTGAATTCACATCAAAAATCATAATGTCCTTTATTCAAGGATTTTTTTTTAAAATACATTTGAACCGTCGAATGAATGATAGCTAACCACCGACTTAGTAACCAGCTTAGAAGAGTCGGTGATTAAATAGTTGCTCTTGTAATGTTGTGCCCAGAAAGAGGAATGAAAGCCGAGACTGCTGAGTAAATACTGACTTTATTTCTAATAGAGCATACATTAAATTGGCATTAAAGTAGGTTACATAGAGTATAATGATTAATAATTATATTTAGTTATAATAATCTATTCATTACATCTCACTCTGGACATATATAAAAATTACAATTTTGTTACTTAATACTTTTTATTTATTATTTAATATTATTGTTATTCTACAGAGCAGTGGCGAGGGGTGGATTCTTAGAGAAGGGAAGCCGTAACAAAAAAAAAAACATGTTCGTGGGAAATCAAGTTGGCGTTTTCCCGCCGCCTTGAGATGTAACGTTTACACAAAGGTCGCGGGTTCGATTCGATTGCCGTAATTTTTACATGCTTTTCTTTAGTTTCATGTGTATGTAAGTTTGTATGTATGTTTGTAACCAACTTCTTCCAACTACAACACAAAAATATAATTTGATAATTAAAAAAATAGCTCACCAAATAGCCTGCGTGCATCTGCATGCATTTATCTTTCATGATTGAAGACAAAAGGCCCCACCTCCACCATATATGAAAGCACTGAGTGTTCTTAAACAGTGTCTTTCAAATATGATAAAAGTTTTCCTAACAAAACAACGGTGTCAATAAACCTTTTCATTAATTCGCGATTGCGGTCGACTTTCCGGTTGTGAACTTCAAACGAATTTGAAAAAAAGTTTTCGATGCGACTATTACCGAAATCATGAAGTAACAAGCAACTACGAATATGTTTTTCGGTCTGAACGTGCTTTTTAGCAGAGCTAGCTAAGTTATTAAAATATCTGTGAAACCTGTTTGACTCCAAACAGAACTCGAATTTGAAAATAGCAGACAAGGAAAGCAAAACATTTTGTTTAATTTACAACCTGCCGCGTTGATCGTTTTATGACAAATATACGAGTCATCCACGTATATTTGTCATAAAACGATTTGTGGAAATGTTTGAAAAACCCATCACGTCTCTCGTAATCGATAGTCATATCTGGAAGAGCCCGACCTAGGCTTACGACATGCTTTTTGTTTTCGAAACTCAATTTGCAAAATGAAGTTTCTTCGGTTATTAATAATCAGTTAAACAGCATTCTATGTGTAAGAGTGCCATCATACCTCTGAGCAATCCGATTCACAAATAATCACAAGCTGAAAATTAACTTGGAAACACTAAACACTTAAATAAATTATTTAAAAACTCTTTTTTTCATTCACACACGCACGGATTAAACAAACACGTCAGCCATTATGCTTTTTTGTTTTGAGTTACCAAAACCATTCAAAATTAATCAATAGACGTTCAATAAGCACTTTTTTTTCGTATTATTTGACATGAGTTTAGCGAATCACGCGCCACTCGCTACTCGCGCTCTCGCTCGCACGCACAGATTTGATCATTCTCCCTCTCGCCGACACAGTGGCTCCGAAACACGTCAACTGCAAAAAGCCGCAAACAGACCCGGCATATTTGAGGTAAAATTCGGTAAGTTAGAACGAAATAGATATAGGTCTATTTTGCAAGGAAATGAAAGGGACAACTGCGCACTATGGAGATTTTAGTATGGAGATATAATGACGAAGTATGCCGGTCTCGCGTCGGCTTGTTTTCCTACAAAAGTACTTAGGCGTTTCGATAAATTAAAGTTGGCTAAATACATTTTCAAGTTTGGTTCTTTATACGGTCTAAAAGTGGTAATTGAAAGAAATTAGCCTTAGTATAGTGATGTAATTATAAAAAGGAAGCCGGTCAGAATTGGCTTGTATGGGCCCTTCGCCACTGCTACAGAGTAACAAGTTTAATTTATTAATATTAATATTGTTTTTAAATATATGTAATATCAAATCTAATATAGATTATGAGTTTTTGTAGTAGATGCGTATATTCTAACCTTTAAAAAAATAATTACAAAGTACGATACGACTGCTTCCAGTCTTGATTAATCATGTTCTTTTAATTTTTATATGCATCTTATATATGTTTAATGTTTTTATCCATTTTTCCAATAGATGGTGATGAGCCTCTCCTCAGTGGTACTGGTGAAGTGTCCAAAGATTGTGGTGTAGACGTTCTTGAAAATTGGGCACAAGTTCTAAGGAGGTATGTTTTTCTAATATAAAGGTTTGGAGCTTTACTTTCATTATTCTTTGCATCAATGTATATTTTCAGGCTCAAATTGAATATAATAAAATTATAAAAAAATGGTGGGAAATATTAAAAGAACAAAAATGGCGTTTAATACTAATTGTATCCATACTTATATTATAAATGCGAAAGTCTGTGTGTTTGTCTGTCACGCTTTCACGGCTAATCTACCGGTCCGATTTGGATTAAATTTAGAATGAAAGTAGTAAAAGTGACTGGGTCTAGCATAGGCTACTTATTTTTTCAAAAAACAACCCTTAAAGGGTTGAAATAGGGGATGAAAGTTTATATGAAAAATCTAAGCCGCTTGACCAATTGTAATGAATTTTGGCATAAATATAGTTGATAATCTAAGCTTAAATATAGGCTACTTTATTTTTTTAAAATGCGCCCCCGAGCGTTGCAATATAACCATATAGTTCACGCGGCGAAGCCGCGAGCGGGCCGCTAGTACGAATATAAAAAAAATGTAAAATGTAAATGCACATAATACGCAGTTTTATCTTTATCTATGGTTGTGTAAATAACATTTAACATCTTTTTTCTTTATTCTGTTTTCTTTCTTGTTCATCCTCAATTTTTTTGCATCATGCATAAATAATATAGCTGACATCCTCTTAACACGCAATGAATCCGAATTCGGCGGAAAGTGGGGAACGGAGTCTTAACACTAGGTCCCCTCTCTGCCTACCCTGCTGTGTGCGGGATATTTTAGTATTTTTTTTCTTTTATTTTTTTTTTTATTTTTTTTTTTTTTTTTTATACCTTCACACTGTATCCCGCACACAGCAGGGTAGGCAGAGGGAACCTAGTGTTAAGACACTCCGTTCCCCACTTTCCGCCGAACTTGGAGACATTGCGTGTTAAGAGGCGGAACTTAACGCCGCGCTTTATCTCGACACCAAAGCGAATAAAATGGAAATATTAAATATTTCGACTCCTCGAGTGGGAATCGAATTCACAACCAGTCGTTTACAGTCACACGCATGTGCCACTGGGCCACGACTGGCCACACTCTTTTATTTTAGTAAATGAATACTTCAACGTTATTTATAAATTAATATCGATTATTTATCAATAGTTTATAATATATTTTTTTTATTTCCCCAGCTGGATAGGTCCGCGGCCGCGTGCGTTAAGTCAGCTCGTACGCGTGGGCGTGCCTGAGGCTTTGCGCGGTGAAGTATGGTTACGATTAGCGGGAGTGGATCAGAACGATAAGTTGATGGAGACCTATCGTACTTTGATTAGTAAGGTATTGTTTCTTATTTTGTTGTTTATATTTGGTTTAGTTTAGTGTTATTTGGCTAAGAGATAGATGAAGATGATTTTTTGTATTTGATAATGTATGCCATACGCACAATATGGCCAGTATTGTTGAAGTGTAAAAAATATTTCCTTTTAACGTAATCAAGCATTCTATTCTAATAATTGTATATTGATTTTGAAAATAGTATTAAATTTAATATTTATTTATTTTCACCAGTCAAGAATTCACAGAATAATTAGTTGAATTTAAAAGTATAAATTTGTTTATTTAATATGAGGCACCAGGTTTGTTATATTATTCTAAATAATTGCATAATACAGTAACATAAGACAGTAAATAAAAGTTAAAGCTTAAATAGTATCGTTTTTTTTAAATGAATACAGCAGGCGTATATGTATAAAAAATGAATTCTGTTTACAATATCGGTTAGAGGCCATTCAATTATTACGTAAGCAAATTTATTAGTGGCCAGTCATGGCCCAGTGGCACAAGCGTGTGACTGTAAACAACTGGTTGTGGGTGCGATTCCCACTCGAGGAGTGGAAATTATATTTCCATTTTCTTCGCTCTGGTGTCGAGGTAAAGCGCGGCGTTAAGTTATGCCACTTAACACGTAAGCCTTTGAATTCGGCGGAAAGTGGGGAACGGAGTGTCTTAAATTACAGCAAGAAGCTAAAAAAAAATACAATTATTTACATAATACTTGAACGGTCCCTTAGTAATAATATTATTCCTATATAAATACTTAATTATAATGCTAATTTTCTTTCAAAATTTGGTGTACTTCCACAGGACTGTCCCTTCGAAGCGGTGATCCAGCGCGACATAGCGCGCACGTTCCCCGCGCACGACTTCTTCCGCGAGGCGGGCGGGCTCGGGCAGGACTCGCTGCTGCGCATGGCGCGCGCCTACGCCGTCTACGACGTAGAGGTCGGCTACTGCCAGGGACTCAGCTTTCTGGCTGCTACGCTCTTGTTACATGTAAGGAATTTCGACCTTTTTTTTGTTGTGGTTTAAACGTTAAAGTGAGCTTGTGCGTCTACGACGTAGAGGTTACTGTTAGTTACTGTTAAGGATTCGGTTTGTTAGGTGCTACGCTGTTGTTACATGTAAGGGATTGTTTTATTTTTTTTTATTTTGTTTGTGGTTTAGGTGTTGTATTAAAATCTGTCTACGACGTAGAGGTTACTGTCATAGACTCGATTTCTTTATTGCTATGGTCTTACTATACTTATATGTATTAGAAGATTATTATTTTTTAATTTTATGTTTTTTGTTTGTGTTTTAAATGTAGAAATAAACTTTGTTTTGTTTTTACATACATCTAACTGTCTAGTCTGGTATTGAGTATAAAAGCTAAAAAGTTTATACTTTTACAAAAACCTTTATAGCTAATAAAACACTATTCTAAATATGTCTTAAACCCAGTAATATAAAATAAAAACACTTGATTGTGTGATTTAATTATGAAAAAGAATATACGAATTGATTAATGTTTGATGAATGATGGATAATTCTGAACTCATATGAAATGATGATAAAATGCTGATCTTTCGTTTTTGGATAAACCTTTTAAACTTTTGTTTTTATTCATAAGAATTGATGAATAAAAATGTAATATTATTTAAATTCATTTTTAATTTATTTTTTTAAACAAACTGTCTAAATAAAACAAATTATAAATATTAATATGTTAAAAAATTAATACGCAACGAACTTTTCAACTTTTTCACAACTGGTACGGACTTATTCCAACAAAGTTCCACAATTTATAATAATATATTAAATAAACAATAAAATGGGTTTCTTGTTTTAGATGCCTGAGGAACAAGCGTTTTGTCTCTTGGTACGGTTAATGTACGGATACGGTCTACGAGAACTTTACAAGGATGGCTTTGAAGCGCTATATATGAGATTACATCAATTGGACAGACTTATGGAGGTAATAAATAAATTTACATGATATACTAAAATTAGCTTTGCTTAGTTTAGAAAAAAGGTATATCTAATTTGATTTTTTTTAACAAAATTGAGGCCGTCGTGGTGCAATGTGACTGTATCTGACTGTAAACATAGTGTTTGTGGGTTCGATTCTCTCTCGGGTAAATGATTGTATATTACTGTCATTTCTCTGGAGGACGAAGTTTTAGTTCTGTCTGACTGACGACCTTGATATATTAAGTAGTGTGAAGCTGTTTTTTTTTTAAATAAAACGACAGTCAATTCTTATCAATTAAGCAATCGAATCTAATATAAAGTGTTAATACATTTCCAGGAACAACTAAACGATTTGCGTGCCCATTTCCAAGAGCTAGGCGTGGAACCGCACATGTTTGCGTCTCAATGGTTCCTCACTGTATTCACAGCTAGATTCCCGCTGCCTTTGGTAAGTAAAATCTAATTATTGTTTCATAACCTAATTTTTTTTTTACTAACACTTTTATTTATTAAATGTAATTAAATAGTTAATTCATAAAGAAGTCATAATAATTTATTATTATATTTTATGTATTGGTATAAAAGACAAAATAAAAGAGAAAATATGCACTTGTTTTATATTTGCATTTTAGGGATGTATCATTATGTTAAAATGAAACTATGTTTAACCGGATTAATCGCGTATATTTTGGTATTCAATTTAATTTAATTTAATTAATAGCTTCACGCTATATCCCGCACACAGCAGGGTAGGCAGAGGGAACCTAGTGTTAAGACACTCCGTTCTCCACTTTCCGCCGAATTCTGTGGCTTGCGTGTTAAGTGGCGGAACTTAACGCCGCGCTTTACCTCGACACCAGAGCGAAGAAAATGGAAATATAATTTCCACTCCTCGAGTGGGAATCGAACCCACAACCAGTCGTTTACAGTCACACTCTTGTGCCACTGGGCCACGACTGGCCACATTTTGGTATTCGAAAATACATTTTTAGAAACCCGACGTTTCGAACACTTTACAGTAAGTAGTCCGTGGTCACAGGTAGACTCAAAACATAAAATGCGGTTAAACATAGTTTCATTTCAAAATATGCAGTAATCGCGAAAACAAAAGATCATATTATTGATGATAATGTTTTATTAATAAATAATTAATAAGTAAACAAATGAAGCCAGTCTTGTGGCACAATATGTGACTTTAAACACGACTGGTTGTGGGTTCGATTCCCACTTGAAGAGTGAAAATATTAATTAATATTTCCATTCCATTTCCATATTATGTCATTTATTATCTGTTAACAGGTTTATCACATACTAGACGTGTTCCTCTTACAAGGAATGGACACACTGTTTCAAGTGTCACTCGCTTTGCTCAGTCGCGCTCGTAAGGACCTCCTGCAACACGATTTTGAGGGTGTACTCAAATATTTTAGGTATTTATTATATTGAATTATTTTTTTATACGTCTTGAATTAGTTTAAGAAATTGTAAATGTATATTTTATATAAAAAATAAGTTAATTTTATTAGGCTCATGTGAGGATATTTTGGTACAATGGGATAGTGTGAATAAGCGTGATGATTAGGGGTTCGATCCCCACTCAGGGAAATGTTTATATTTAAACTTAAAAAAAACGGGAAAAAATTGGGATTAAAGTTCCACCACGCATTATGGAATGTGTCACATTCAAATACGATGAGTTTACGTTATATAAAAAAGACATCTTTGTTATGAAATAATAGCTTGAAAAAATAAATATTTTTTGAACAGAGTAACATTACCAAAAAAATGTCGTGCGGAGGAGGCGTCTCGGCAAATTGTTAAACTCGCTTGCAGTATTAAAGTTAAAAGGCTACAGAAATACCAGCTTGAATACGAAAAGTTTATAAAAGGTAAGTCTTAATAAGGGTCGTTTTATTCCTAGGCAAATTTATCTATAACTTATTTTTTTATACAGGGAATTTAGTGAATATTAGTAAGTATTTTATAATCAAAGGCATCGTGGTGAATAGACATTGCCTAGCTGTAAACGCAATAATTGCGACTTCGATACCCACGAGAGAAGGGTTATACTTAAATTATTTTCAATATCAATATCCCTCCCTGTTAAGACAAATTGCAGTATTGATTTCCGTTGTTTGAGCCGTTTCGATAAAATTGAAATTGTAAACAAAAAATTGTGGCCAGTCGTGGCCCAGTGGCACAAGCGTGTGACTGTAAGCGACTGGTTGTGGGTTCGATTCCCGCTCGAGGAGTGGAAATATTAAATATTTCCATTTTCTTCGCTCTGGTGTCGAGGTAAAGCGCGGCGTTAAGTTCCGCCACTTAACACGCAATGCCTCCGAATTTGGCGGAAAGTGGGGAACGGAGTATCTTAATACTAGGTTCCCTCTGCCTACCCTGCTGTGTGCGGGATACAGCGTGAAGCTGAAAAAAAAAAATAAAAGAATGTCTTGACATTAGATTGTCTCTTCCAATACAACAGTGCGAGAAAAGACGTTAAACTGATTTTTTTATTTACAGTCGAAAGTGTTTATAGCTTAACTCTTATTAAATATTTCTGTATATTGTTTGTATGTATTTCAATTTTATTACATTTTTTACATTATGTATTACATTTTTTGTTCTAGAATCAGCAGAAAAGGAGAAAATAAATGTGGAGCTGGAAAGGTTGAAAGTGATAAATTCACAATTGCAACAAGAAAAGGAAGTGTTAGAAACGCAACTTGCTCAGGTAAAGAATATTATAGTATATTTTAAAAAACCCAAAAGAAATAGTGAAATTACTTTCATTTACTAACCAGGTCCTCTGTAACTATGCTAACCTTAGGCGGGAATTTTTTTTTATAAATATTCCTATAAAAAATTATTAAATTAATATGATTTAAATTAAATTTCCTATATAATATTAATTAACATTTTTTTTATAAATATTCCTGTAATTTGTAAGACAATGTGTGTCCTCGTGTAATATATAGGTAAAATAAAATATTTATAATTTTAATGATATTTAGAGTCGCAGTAATTATGAAGAGGCTCAGAAGGAATATGTCCATTATGCTGCCGTCGCTCGGGACTACAGGGAGATATGTGCGAGACTTGATAAACAATTACATCAAATGCAGGTAAATAAAGAATAACACTAAAAATGTTATGGGTGGTGGGTTCAATTGCTAACTCCTTAATTAATAGCATTTAAAATATTATATATTTTCTTTATTTATCTGCTTTGGTAAGACAAAATGCTCATTTTAGTTTGTTCAGCAGTAAGTGGAGAACAAATTATGTTATATTATTAATTATTTATGACATGCCAACAGCACAAGTAAAATTGTGTATCATATGAGTGATATGTACGCAGTTCCAGTTCCGAAACTTGTACTAATTACAGGCACATACAACGTTTATAATTTTCCCGGTAACTAATATACGAGTACATTTAAAGAAAAATTAGGTGCGTTCTGACCCTGCGATGCTCACGCATGTCGTCTAGTTTCACAGCTGGAATCACTTTGCTTTTCTTACTCTTAAAATACTACTTATACTAATAAGTATATATAATAATATATGCCAAATATGTTGCAATTAATATTAAGAGTGGCCAGTCGTGGCCCAGTGGCACAAGAGTGTGATTGCAAACGACTGGTTGTGGGTTCGATTCCCACTCGAGGAGTGGAAATTTTATTTTCATTTTCTTCGCTCTGGTGTCGAGGTAAAGCGCTGCGTTAAGTTCCACCACTTAACACGCAATCCTCCGAATTCGGCGGAAAGTGGGGAACGGAGTGTCTTAACACTAAGTTCCCTCTGCCTACCCTGCTGTGTGCGGGATACAGCGTCAAGCTATTTTTTTTTTTTTTTTTTTTTAATATTAAGAGATTTGAATTTATATAGACCGTATAAAGAATTAGCCCAATAATTGTATCACATTCATCCAGCAATATATATTAATGCAAAATGTATTTTATAAACAACTTGCTGTCCTGCACAACTTTGTCTGCGTTACAAAAGGAATAGATTTTCTACCTTTTCATTGATGCTACGCAATTATTCACCTTTTATAATCTACACTTGCGTAAAAAGGCCTATCCCTAAAAGTAAAATAATTAGTATTTTCTTTTTTCCTAGGACTGTGTCAAAAGCTGTGTTACTTGTAGCCTCAAACTAGCACAGAAAGACAATAAGGAAGGTATGTTCATACTTTTTTAAATATTTTTGCATAAGTTTACTTAAAATTATTAATAACTTTTGTAAATCGGTTTTTGAATAAACTGAACCATGAAATATAATAAATAAATAACGGTTTATTATGAAGAAATTATATTTTATAATCACATGCGTTTATATACTTAACTTAACTACCGCCATAAGTATATTTAAATGAAATTAAAAAATATTTACTATTTTTAACATGATGTTTTTACTTTTTTTTGCTGTGGCCAGTCGTGGCCCAGTGGCACAAGCGTGTGACTGTAAACGACTGGTTGTGGGGTTCGATTCCCACTCGAGGAGTGGAAATATTTAATAGTTCCATTTTCTTCACTCTGGTGCCGAGGTAAAGCGCGGCATTAAGTTCCGCCACTTTACACGCAATGCCTCCGAATTCGGCGGAAAGTGGGGAACGGAGTGTCTTAACACTAGGTTCCCTCTGCCTACCCTGCTGTGTGCGGGATACAGCGTGAAGCTAAAAAAAAATGTGTTTGCTGTATATTTAGTTAAGGTTTTTAGTATCAAATACTTTTGTAATCTTATTTTTATATTTTTATTTCAGAATTAGATCAAAAAGGTGAGGAGAAAGAGAATTCAAGTGACACCGAAGCCAGACTGAAACAGCGTGTGCGTGACCTGGAACTGGAACTCGCTCAAGTGAAATTAGCGCATGTACAGGCTCAGTGCAGTAACCAGGTTGGTTGATTTTTTAAATATTTTTTTATTTTTTCATTTTCATGCCTTTTCCAGAAAGAACCTAGTGTCAAGACCCTTCCTTTTTTGTTCCACTTTTTACTCTTAAGTTGCATGATAATTGGCGGATCTCAGCGTCGCGCTTCTTCTACTAGAGCGGTGAAATTAATTTGATTTAAATGTCATTCTTTTGAGTGAGTATTGAATTAGCAACCAATCATGCTCGCAGTCAGATGTTGTCCCCGTACTTATTTTGTTTTAGTCTCCCGATAAATGTATTAATTTTATTATTGTAATAATAGAAGGCATTGAATGAGGTGATTTTTAGATTTACACACATTGCACATGCTTAAGTAAATGAATACTCTGTTTAAAATGTTTGAATTCAAATTATATATATATATATATATATATATAATATATATATATATATATATATATATATATATATATATATATATATATATATATATATATATATATATATGTATATATATATATATATAGTTTCACACTGTATCCCTCGCACAGCAGGGTAGGCAGAAGGAACCTAGATTTAAGACACTCGGTTCCCCACTTTCCGCCGAATTCGGAGGCTATGCGTGTTAAGTGGCGGAAATTAACGCCGCACTTTACCTCTGATACCATAGCGAAGGAAAGTGGAAATATTAAACATTTCCACTCCTCGAGTGGGAATCGTACCCACAACCAGTCGTTTACAGTCACACGTTCGTGCCACTGCGCCACGGCTAACCCTATATATACTGGCCCTGTGTAATATATAGTTATATTAAAACAATATTAAATAAAACAGGAGCTAAGCCACCAACTGAACGCGGCTCTCAACGAGATGCAATCAGCCATGAACCAGAAGCAGTCGGTGACGCCATGGCTCGTCCGCACACTCGGTAAGCCATTCTCCGTCTCCTCCACTTTCCCCGCATACTCTTATCTGGAACTAACACTCGTACTGTCTGTTTTCTACGCCTCTGATTTTGTAGCTGTCATAGCTTTTATACTGTTCTTCGTAATGTCCATACGGTTTACTATTCCTCGGAGGTTACGGCATTTAGCTGATTGAGTGGTTCATTTTACGCATTTTAATGCTATGAGTCATATTTTTTTTTAATTTTGAAATGAACTAATAAATATTTTTTGTAATAATTTCTTTTTATCTTTTTTTCGTTCTTTCCCTCATTAATAGCTTTATCATTATGCTTCATGCATAACTGTACAAAAATTGTGGTATTCATACTACATATTTCAAAACAAAGGTGGTTTTTATTGAATATAAGGTCATATTTGTATATTCCTATTATACCATTTAGGAATATTCAATATTTTTTAATTATCAATACACGTTAGGTTACTTACTACGTGTTGTTCGAAAATTCAACATATTTTATAAATTTCAATATGTATTTGATTCCTTTACCTATAAACTTTTTTAATTTTACCCTCTGTATAACATACTAAAATTGTGTTCTATCTTTGTCTATTGGTTGTTTATTTAATGTTCCTATCCTTTTCTAACACTACACTTTTTCGTTTACCTTATCACATGTAAACCTATCTGTCTCACTCACACTCTTAACACTTTACAATTTCTTAATACGAAAGCAATATTCACTAATTATTAATTACTATATAGTCACTTGCATTTTAGGTATTTTCAAATATATACAATTTTAAAATCACAGTTAATATTCCTAATATTTACAGTCTTATACTAACTAACAAAAAGATAAATTTCATATTAATTCGTCAAGTAAATTTTAATTGAAGCGAAAACTTTATGGTATACTTATTTAGAAGGTGTATTCAATAAATGTAACATATAATTTTCTTTTATATATTTATTTTTGTGTAAACATTTCAAAATTCAATTTTACAAAAGAACATTTAAAACGTTGTCTCTTTTCGTAGGTCATTAAATCCCTGTTAAATGCTTTAATGCAGGTATATTTATTAATATTTATAATATAAGCTAGTATTATTAATCTTCTTAAAAGCTACTTAAATAGTATTAGTCTGTGTCGAAATTTTCAATAAATGTATATAATCTGTTATGATGTAATATTTTTCTTATAAACGTTTTAGTGACTTGCATTCAGCATGGTTGTTTTGTTTTTGACATTTTTTTATTATTTCTCTTCTATTTTATATAGTCTTTGGTAATATCGAATATTTTGTTTATGCCTGTATTTCTTTAAAACATTTTTTATCTGTATATAATACATAGCAATAAATATATTAGTTCAAATTGGCATATCGTGTTGATTTTTTTTACCTTTTGCTACTTTCCTGCATCAACATAATTTTTAGTATAGTTTTTGGTGATCTCTGTAATTCTTTCTTTTTATAAATAAAAATAAACAATTGAAATTAGTGTTTCATAATAACAATATGTGTTATTTTTGCCGAAAGGTTCCATCATGGAAGCTGCACAAAACCGGCCATCTTTCCAAACTTACCTTCCAAATTTAAATCAAGAACAATCACCGTCGCTTCATAGGCAAGGTTCTTTTTCGAGTACACAGGGACAGAGTCATTCGCACCTCGACAGGCGCGTGTCGGAGCCATACAGCCCCGACGTGGTCAGAAGGAAGAAGGATCTCAACGCGAAAAGGCACTCAATGCTAGTAGAATCCAACCTCAGTAAAGAAGCAAAAGATTTAAACAGACGGAGCCATGACGTTACCATTGTAAAGAACCTATCGATGGGTTGACAGATACGTTCCATTTTTAAAATTTAAAATTGTTTATGTTCGAATTTGAGCGTTCGCTTTCAGTTTGAATGTTCTGTTATTGTCTGTGGTCTAATGTTTCTAATGAGGTTGTATGCACTATCACTAGTCAATATTATGATGTATAATCAGAGTTATTAATGTATTACTGGAAGGCTTGCCGTTAACCATTCCATATGTTAAGCCTCTAATTGAAACAGTTGAAATTGTATTTACCTTTGCAAAACGCATTTATATAACAATATTTATGTAATTTATGCACTGTAGTGTTTTATTTTAAACATGATATTCAATAAATACTCGCGTTATTTAAATTATAATAGAACCCTATATGAGAAATATTTGAAAATTAATAAGATAGCTTCCCGCTGCGGGTCGGCGGTTAATATGAGAAATTAAATAAGTAAATAAAAATTTAATCTCGAATACTCTTAATAAGTATCGTATCGTAATTGCAATTCTTCATCGCGCTTCACGTTATTTTGCGAACAATACATCGTAAGCCATAGCTCGAGTGCCTTTTCAGTGGATAGATCTACTTTAATATAATGGACTGTACACACTTGCAAAAACTTATTTCAAGTTACACAATAATGGGAAATTTATTTAGAAAAGAAATACTTAAATAATGTTGTAAGAACGTGTGTAAGGTCCATTATTATATACACTTTAAGTATAGATGTCATGTAGACAAATTTAGTAAACATATTATAGTTTTTGTCCGCGCTTAACTAAATTTATATTTCATACCATTATTTATTTATATATTCTATTTTGTATAATTAATGTAAATTTAATGTTATTTTTTAAAATAATTATCAGCCTATCTTAGTGCAATTTGTATTCCATATCTTACATTAACTAATGCAATATTTCAATAACATATTATATTTTACTCCTATAATATATAATAGAAGCGTCTTTCTTCTTCAAATAATGTGCAATCGTATATATATTAATTAGAATTTAATATCAAAATAATTATCATTAACAATAAAAAAAATCTTTACGAATTAAAATAAAATTAATAATTTAATTATAGTATAATACAGAAAGCTTGAAATAACAATATTTCTTCTTAATACATTTTATTTTTTAGATTACAAATATTTTGTGCCATCTTATATTTGAAGTAGATGAAAAAGTATGTATGTGGAATAAATATATCAATATTTAAAAAAAAAAAAAAATAAAAATCGCAATTTATTCGTCTTAAATTAATAAAAATTATATCATTTTGTCAACATATCTTATAATATTTTTTAAAATGTGACAAATAAATATGTTCTTAGAGCCGTATCTTATGTAAATATTGTAATGTTTTTTTTTGTTGTTAGCAACATTTTAGTGAATTAATAATGTTTAGATCTTTAGTTTAGGGCTTCTTAAACTATGGGTCGCGACCCCAAATGCGGTCGCGTAGCAAAATTCTGGGGTCGAGAGATTTTAATGCTAAATATTTATATATACAATTTTATAACATCACTAGAATTGGCGTTTTAAAATAAATTCTAAAAGTATCAGTTTCATCCGTACTTATATTATAAATGCGAAAGTCTGTGTGTTTGTCTGTCACGCTTTCACGGCTAATGTACCGATCCGATTCGGATGAAATTTAGAATGAAAGTAGTAAAAGTTACTGGGTCTAACGCTACTACTTTATTTTTCAAAAACCCACCCCCGAGGTTTGCAATATAACAAAGCAGTCATGTAGTTCATGCTAGTATGTATATATATATGTATATATATACATATATGTATATTGTTACCTAATAAATAAATCATCAAAAAATATCAATTTATTTTTGTTTTATATTTGTATGGGGTCGTCAAGAAACTTGAAATTATAAATGGGGTCGTGAATGACAAAAGTTTAAGAAGCCCTGGTTTAGATTAATCTTTCTTATGATGAAACATTTAATTTTAATAATATTTGCAAAGAATGTTTTATTTATAACTAAAATATGATTTTTATTAGAATTTGCATTAAAAATTAAGTAATTGTTCTTTTTGTTTCCTCTCATTATATTGTATAAATTAGCTATTACTTGGTTTGACAATAATGTAATTTAATTCTTATTATATTTATTTGACACTACAATATTATATTTTAGTAATTTAAAGTATTTATATAAATTTATATGTAAATGTCATTGTGATCTTCTATTTTTTTTTTTTTTAAATAATGTCAAGTGTGTTTTTGTATGATTTGAAATAATTGATAGAATTCAAAAATTTTTTTTAGACTCAATTACAACATTATTTAAATTTTTAATATTAAAGTATTTAAGTATTTTAAATTACATTTTTAACTATACATACATAGAATTATAATATATTGGGGGTGTATTATCGGAATAATTCAAATTTGATCTCTTTATTTATGAAAAAGTATTATTTTTCTTTCTTAAATTTAAATTACCCTCTTTACTTAAAATGTTACCTGCAATGTTTAGGTTATTCTATATATATGTTAATATTTAATGAATATGATTATTTGTTTACCTTTGTCTTATGTGGATATTTTTAGTAATTTTAATATATTTTATGTTTAATCCCGCCATTTAACACGCAATGTCTCAATTTTGGGCGGAAAATGATGGATGGAGAGTCTTGACACTAATTTTTCTTTGATTTGATTTTTAAAAATATATTTAAACTAACATTGGGTATATGTCAAATGTGTGATTTTTAATTTAAATAATTTTAGAAAATAATGTAAGGTCCAAATATTTTTTTGTTTTTGGTGAAATTATACCCTTTTATTTATGTATGTGGAAAGAAATAAAAATAAATATAGTGGCTAAGTAAATAAAGCTTTGTGTCTCAAAATATATTCAAATATTCACATATGTTACCGAAATAGAAGTGTTGACAGTATTTGTCTTATTTGAAATAATTTTAGTAATATATTTATTATTAACGAAAAAAAAAACCAACGTAAATTACTTTTAGAAGAACAAAGTCTTCGTTATATATTATTTCTTATTTATTTCATATGTGTCAACATTGCTATTACAATGCCTAAAATGACTTTAAAATTACTGGGCTAGCTAAATGTGGATATTTAAAAGTTATACAATTATTTTTAAATTTAAACTAATCGACTAGTCCATGTCCAGCCATTATGATTGATGTGAACCTTACGGCCATTCGCTTTTAATTTGTAGAATGTGTATTATAATGTAGGCACTAGCTTTATAAATATCGCAAGAAAAGATATTTTGATTGTGATGTGTGTAAAGTGAGCTATATTTGCGGGATGTGTTGTTTAGTCTTATCATTTACGAATAAACGTTTTACAACTTATATCGAGTTTTATTTTTTAAAATTCCTTTTTAACCTAAAAATTGTTACGATAATGAAAAAATAAAAAATTTTAAACACAATGCATATTATATATTATTTCTTATTTATTTCATATGTGTCAACATTGCTATTACAATGCCTAAAATACCTTTGAAATCACTGGGCTAGCTAAATGTGGATATTTAAAAGTTATACAATTATTTTTAAATTTAAACTAATCGACTAGTCCATGTCCAGCCATTATGATTGATGTGAACCTTACGGCCATTCGCTTTTAATTTGTAGAATGTGTATTATAATGTAGGCACTAGCTTTATAAATATCGCATGAAATGATATTTTGATTGTGATGTGTGTAAAGTGAGCTATATTTGCGGGATGTGTTGTTTAGTCTTATCATTTACGAATAAACGTTTTACAACTTATATTGTGTTTTATTTTTTAAAATTCCTTTTTAACCTAAAAATTTTTACGAAAATGAAAATATAAAAAAATTTAAACACAATGCATATTATATGCTCATAGTAAAAGTATCTGGCAACATATGTACGTCGTAATTTTTTGATAACGTTATTTTTAGGTATAAGCGCCATCTATTGTGCAGTAGAAAGTACTATTATATAAATTCCTGTTTTAAAAGTACATATAACGCCATCTATTGACGAATAGAGTACCTTAACACAACAATGATGAGACCGTTTATAAAGATTTATGTAGTTTTATTTAATTATTATAGACTAGTAGCCCGCTCGCGGCTTCACTTGCGTGAACTACAGAAGTATTTCACTATAGGCACGCGCCGCAGCGCCGTCATCATTTTAGAAACCATACTACCAACGAGACAAAATTATCAGTTCTCTACTATATTATATACGTATTATACCTATAAATCCTTCTTTTAAATCATTCTATCTATTAAAAGAAACAGCATCAAAATCCGTAGTTTTGAAGAGAAGCATAAATACAGACAAACGCGGGAAGCGAGTTTGTTTTTTTAATTACTGTAGATTATAGACAGACATTTGATAACTGTTAATACATTTTTTAATTTATATATCAGCTTTCGCTAACCGAACGACCTTTTACTCGGGTGAATCAGGACAGGGGGAACAGAGGGGTTAACAATTAGTTTTCTCTGACTACCTCTATAAATGTATAAGATTAAGTAGCTTTTCTGTGTAGTGTAGTAGTGAGAACCTAGGTGTCAAAATATTTGCTACAGTGGGTGAGAATAAAAAAATAGCACAGCACAGTCAGACGACATCAGTAATGATAAAAAAATATATATTTACCTTAATAAATCTCTATATTAGTTATAGTTAGGTAAATAAATAACTAGAAATAGAATAAATATTTGACAATGAAAAACATAAAAGAGTAACCAAATCAACAAATTATTATTTCAACGGATCAATAAATTATACAAAACTAAATTTTATGGGCAATAATTATAATTTATTGTAATCGTATTTTAAAGTATGGTTTTATAATAACACTAACAAATGAAAGCCCACGCGTTTCGTCCACGATCGCCAGAGTAACGTCGAGTCGTGACGCAGAATAGCTGATAATAAACAGGTGTGGAATATTTACGTTCAGGTCTTAGTGAAATTTTTCCCGCATAGACCTAGTCGCTAAGCCTTAGAAAGATGCATTTAAAAATGATTAAAATATTTATTTAAATCCTCAGAAAAAAACGTTTAAGTGAAATAAACACTTGTTTAGAGCCGTGTAACAGTGAAGCCCTTAATGTAAACACAGTTAGTTTTTTCCTAAAAATTGTTATTAAATAAGTAAGTACTGAACCTATAAAATATTTAAAAAGTAATAAAGTAAAAAATAGACTTTTTTAAGCTAGGCTATATATATAATATATATAATATATGTATACACGTACATGTAACTACGCATATACAAATTTTTACGCCTCGCTGAGGCGAAAACTACGCTTTGCCTTATCAATACGAACGTTACACTTTACATAAGTAAATGTTAAATGTATGTTGGTGTGTGTCTAATTAAATGTATCATTTTAATGTACTTTAAATTCTTATTATGAAAGATATTGGCTTTCTGCACCGTTTATAACTATTTCAAATTTCATAGTCATAATTTTCATAAAATGGGGATAAAAGTTTCTCATTCATGAACTTATTTCAATACATATAGTATTTATATTACTTTACATGAGATCATTTATAAGTTAACAACATGATATAGTAAAAAGACAAGAGAAGTAATCAAGTTAGACTCACTAAGACCGCCCACCTAACGCCTATAAATTAACAATGTATACTGGATGTGAATCAGCAGCATCGACGTTGAACATGACACGGTAAAGCGCTACACCCAATACATTGACTGTAGACTAAACTGATTACTCAACGATGTAATAATATGGTCTTGTTTTCTTTTATCCTTAGTTATCTTTCTAGGGAACGGAGTGTCTTGACACTAGGTTCCTCTGCCTACCCTGCTGTGTGCGTGATACAGCGTGAAGCTAAAAAAAAAAATCTTTCTAGTGAGGTAGGTAAACAATTCCTCGATCTACATTTTTCACTCATAAGTGACAAATTATTTTTTTTTCAAATATTCTTCGAGCGAAGAATTTGTGTTCAGTTGTAATATAATTTGAATTTACATTCAATGAACTCTATGACATATGACATATCAAAACTCATTTCATATTTCTATTGATACTTCTGTCTTACAACTTCACAGGGTAGTCAGAGAGAACCTAATATCAACACACGACACATCTTGAAATCGAGACATTGCACGTGTAATGGCAGAATTCAACGCCGCGCATTGTCTACGTACTAAAGCGGAGAAATCCCATCTGAATAAAGCAAATGGGAATCGAACTCACAACCATCGTCTTCACAGTCAGACGCTGTCCCACTGCGCCACAACGGCCTCTATTTTGTATCAGTATTGTCAAAACAACACTGTAAAGCGCATGGCACACTCAAGGCGGAAGCTTAACAATCTATTAATAGCCAGCCGATCAAATAATCCAAATAAATCTGTTTTTGTCCATTCTCATTTGTTAGACCTTAACTATTCCAAAACAGCGATAATGCAACCAAAATAAAGGCAGCTAAAGTTTCCAATTTATTGTTATAGACGTCATGTAAGTATGCATCTTAGGGACGAGCTCCAACATAAACACTGCTAAATAGGGCACGCTGTGGTATGCCTCGGGATATCATTATCTAAGAATGCCGGAACAAATCTTTTTAGAATTTCTATTATAAAAAAGCAAATGTTATTGTTTATTTTATTATGAAAGTGTTTTAAGAAAACATCGGGTTTTAATGTTCGGCGTGAAAACTTATATAGCTTATATTCTATGTAGGCTATAAATTTCTTTGTATTAGTTAGCTAATGAGTATGTTTTTAAATGATAAAAATATACTTTAAAAAGGCAACTTCAAGGTTTTCCGGCAAGTTATAGCATTCCGTTCATATAAATATAAGTAGTAAGAAAGTTAATTATTGTTTTAATATGTAAAATAATTGAAGTTTTAATAATAAAATATACAAAGGCGATACAAGGCTTTCTCTAACTCTTAGAGATTGTTGAAATACAAAAAAAATTGAAAATTAAACTTTAACAAAAAAAAATTGCGTAATTTATTGACCAAATAATACTTTTAGGAAGGTACAAAAGTCATGTAAAGCAACGGGAAGCAGGTGATAGAGCAGATGGAGCGCCACTACTCCCCTACCAATTGTTGGTGAGAACGGAAGTAGTGAACGCTGTGTTAGCAAAAACGTTCCTTCACAACCGACCAACCATAACTTAACTTTGATAGTTTTTCAAATATTTTACGCGACGATTCCAAATTTATGATTTATTCTTCAAAACTCTAGTGGGAACAGTGTAAATAAATTGTAAAATTAGTTTTAATATAGGAACCTTCGCACTGTTTTTACATTTGTTTTCTTTTTATCCCGAACTAGTGGTCCGCTCGCGGCTTTGTCTGCGTGAACTACACAACTATTCCACTATAGGCAAACAAATTTAAGAAACCTTCCTTTTTAATCACTCTATCTATTAAAAGAAACCACATCAAAATCCGTTCCGTAAAGATCTAAGCATATACACATACAGAAAGAGGCGAGAAGCGACTTTGCTTTATACTATGTATAGGTATAAGAAAATTTTTGTCACATATCAACTGCAAATATATAAAGTCAAACTTACTTTGCCATTCTGACAAATGTACTCCACGTATGATGTATTTTAAATAATGTTGGGTGTACCCTCAAACACGATGAGCTGGTTTTGTCAAGTAAATAATACTTTAAACGTTATTATATAGATAAGAAAACGTTTTTAATTTTTTGCTTTTTTGTTATATACCTCACAACAGAATTCTATATAATAAAGGCAAACTATAAAGCAATAAAACCTTAACAAAAATGGTTCAGCTTAATGAACATGTTCCTTTCACTTAAAAAAACTAAAGATTTGGAATGATGAGGTGAAGAAAAAGCTTATATATTGATTTTAAGCCAAACATGACTTATATTGTTCATGTAATGTAATGATATATTTATATGATGAATATTTTCTTTAGATTCATAGTTAATATTGTAGATATTATGTTTTAATTAAGATGGGAATTTAAAATCAATAATGAGGAAAGAATTAAAGTTAAGTCTGAAATTTAACCAAATCGAATCTTCAATAATGTTCAAAGTTTGCATTTAATATTGCGTAGTGTACCTACTGCTAAAACTTGAAACGGGTGTAGAAAAAACTGATGTAATTAGACGGTGCCTATTTTTATTTTGTTTTATAATAAAGTCGATTTTAGTCGATTAAAGTCGATTTGGGTAAGTTGAGATTATGAATGACAACTTTAGGTCACAGCTATCTAACAGATTATGTTATATATGCCTTACAAATGTAAGGTAGGTGTGAATAAGAGGATACGGAAATAAAACAGTCTTAGCTTTGTCAGATTTCAAACAGTTTGAACTTGTCGTTTTACTACAGTATTATTTTACTCAGTTTTTTTTTTATATTATAAAGGAGGCAAACGAGCTGAAGGCCCACCTGGTGTTAAGTGGTTACCTTCGCCCATAGACATCCATAACATTAAAGTTATGGATGCGTTACCAGCTTAGGGAATATAGGACAGAAGGAGGGAGAAAGGATGGGAATGGTGGGAATTTTGAGAGCTGGCTTACATGCCATCGAACCGGAACACATCATAAGATATTTGGCGGTTCGTCTTTGACATGATAGTGGTCGCGAGCCAGTCGGAGAACGAATCTCTTACCACCAAACTACTGGGTTACCCGCCTTTTACGGGACGCTACCCAGCGGCGGGGGGGAATTGTATTCTAACCCGTCCCCCCACGAAAATCAGTATTTTATTTATGCTATATACATTATAAAAAAATATATAGGGCAGGGTATTCTTCGTACGCGGACACACCATATATATACATATAATTTTTGATATAATCACAAAAGAAGACTATTTTATTATGGAGAATAATTCCTTTAATTTTCTTTCGGCATCATTCTTTATTCTCAAACAGACAGACAAAATTTTAAAAAAATGATAGATTTGTATTCTTTTAATAATTTTACGTCTCCCTGAGTTGTGTTTTAGTAAAAATATTCAATATACAGACACAATTATATTACAGATTTATTGTAGTATACATAGATCATATACTATTGGTATAAAAGAAACACATGACGTATAGAAAATCAATTATGTACATATAATAACGAAGCGACTCTACGTGTAGAAATTGTTTTTGAAACATAACATTACAATAAATGTTTTATTCTCCGTTTAAGTGTGTTTTCGTAGAAATTTTCATATTCTAAACCTATCTTTTAGATACATGTACAAAAAACCGTAGTGATATAGTTGCAAAGTGCTAGAGTTGTAATATATGTGAGCCCAGGCTCAGTCCGAAACGAACTCAAACGAAATTGAAGTATAAAATTACTATGGTCTTAAGATGACCAAAAATTAGAATAAGAAAAGCAAAGTAACTTACAATTTACTACCAGAATACTACTCTACTATAAAAAAACGAAAATAGCACTTATCCATACTTATATTATAAATGCGAAAGTCTGTCTGTTTGTCTGTCACGCTTTCACAGCTATTCTACCGGTCCGATTTGAATGAAATTTAGAATGGAAATAGTAACAGTTACTATATCTAACATAGGCTACTGATTTTTTCTAAAATTAACCTCTAAAGGGTTGAAATAGGGGATAAAATTTTATATAAAAAATCTTAACTGTTTGACCGATGGCAATGAATTTTGGCATAAATATAATTGATAATCCAAGCTAAAACATAAGCTACTTTATTTTTTAAAAAACTGCCTCCGACGGTTGCAATATAACGAAACAGTTACGTAGGTCACGCGGCGAAGCCGCGAGCGGGCTGCTAGTATAACATAATATGTATAATATAATATGTATAGCATTAGATACTTATATCATTTTGTTCACTCAGTATATTTACTTACGTCTTACATAACGTGACATTCCTTTGGTATTTCATCTAAATCTAAGTTGACTTTTACGTAAACTTAATGTGATCTTTTTGTGATAAATGAGCAATATTAGTTATCTAAGCATAATATACCGTTGAGCTTTATTTGCGGCACTGGGAGGTTTATTGGCCTGTGCTGATAATAATTCTTTCTCGTACTTACTTTCGCTTTTAAATCTTCGATGTAATAAGGATAATATAATTTTGTTAACAGCGAACTTGCGAATATACTTTATGAGTTATAAGAAACGTAATTTATATGATGGGTTATTAAAATGATTAATAAGGTATATAAATTAATAAGTTTTTAATAGAGCTTTTAATTTATTTATTAATTCAATTCAATTCAATTAATTTGAATTGAATTAAGGTATAAATTAATAAGTTTTTAATAGAGCTTTTAATTTATTTATTATGAATTTAACCTATAAACTTGTAAATTAACTTTAAATTTCATTTTTTAAGCTTTAAATTTTTTCTCGCATATAGGTTAGTTAGGGAGAACTTAGAGTCAAAACTCTCCATTCTCTACTTTCCATTGGAAATCGTGACATTGCGTGTTGATTGGTGGAACTCAGTGCTGCGATTCGTCTTACAAGCCCCGATAAATGGAAATAATTTTATATATAATCATCAGTGGAAATCGAACCTACAACTAATAGCACACTCTCTGACCCACGACAGCTTTATAGTATAAAATACGTATAAATATTATAAAATAAACTTTGTCAGCAACGCGAAGAAAGTAACAAATAACTTTCTAGATGAATCTTCTTTCTTTAGATATCTTTATAAGTAATAAACAACTCGATATTTCTGTATTATCGTACAAAAACTCAATCCGTTAATAAAAGTGAGATATTGACATTCTCAAGCAAAAAGGCCTGACAATGAGACAATTATTGTCTATTAGTTTTTGTAACGACACTACGTATCAGATATATACTGGTTGCAGCTGATGGTATTGTTTGTTCCTCTCGGTAGTGACACCATACGCTAGACGATTTCCGGACGTCTTGTAAAATAATACATAGGAATAAAGGTAAAACTTTTTAAAAAAGAAACTAAATTATCCTGATCATTCTACCAGGTACGTACGTACGTATATAATATTGAATATGTGAAAAAAATCATTCAAGTTAGACGGCACGAAATGGTTCAAATTAGGGGTGCAATTTTTTTTGTTTTGCAAAATTGTTGATTGGATATTGGCGAAACTAATAAAATCTTAATAAAAATAGGTCGATAGTATTACAGTTCTTTAGATAGGCACTTTCCTTTCTTTGAAGCCACCGAAGGGCAAATTGTGTGGATTGAAAGAATCCATGTAGATGGGATTCCAACTTGTTTAGTCTTTTATCGTCGGCTCGTTTGCAACTTGTGTTTTAAGTTTTGATTTCTTTAATTTTAAATATTATCTTGTTTTCATTGTTAGGTTAATCGTCGTTAATCCCTTGATCTACTGTAAAGACATATAAAATATTCATAAGTAGGTATGTTTTTTTTATAATAGTTTTCATGTAACGAGTTTAAGAGGAATTTATACTGGTAACACTACAGCAACGCCTCTAGTGATTCGCACGACGGCGGCGCGGGCTAACGAGTGAAATTGTCGTCGTCATTGTGGGTACTTTCCCACGTCCACAATTATATGAATGCGAAGGAAATCTTCGTGTAACATACGTTTGTTGCTAGAACATCGGATAATCTCCCTTAATTAATATTCATAACTAGATTTTTAATGCTAAAAAAAGATCTATCAGTGGCAAAGTGCCCATACAACACGTTTCTCACTGACTTGCCTTTATTAAAATACAATATATAAATTATTTATAAATAAATAAAATTATTTAAATATCATAACGCTGTCTATATATATTCATAATAATGCTATTTACCTATATAAAAAAAATCTTTATTGCACATAAAACAATACACAATAATAGGCAACGACACATAGGTAGATTGCAGCAAGCAAAGGCGACCTTATCACTATGAATGATCTCTAACAGGTAACCTTAGGCAGATACATTTATCTGCATTTAAAAATATATGACATCTAGGAGTGCAAAAAAAAAGAAATGTACATTCATAGAGGAAATTAATCAAATATTTTCTTATTAATTGTTTACTTCTTTAGAAAGTTAACATTTTCTGATACTCAACTGTAATTTAATTAATATTAATTTATCATAAAAACCAAACAATCACGTAAACTTGTGCACGACTACTCCAGCACGAATCTCTTGTAAATTAAAAAAATAAATTAAGGCCTTTTGTTCGGGAATTCGGTTTGCCTTACGTTTGTGGATTCGAAAAGTCGTTTAAAATTGAGGGTTCATTCCCAATTTGGTTCCAAAACTTGTATAGTCAGATTGATTGTCAATATTCCATGTGCGATGTTCGTTACTGAGCCGAAGGAATTACCCAATTCCTGCTTTACTGCATCTAGCTTCTCAAGATAAAGAAACCTTATACATTGTAAACATTAAAAATAATAGTTTAGCGAAAATCGTATATATTTTGGCTTTACAGTAGTCCATGGAGTGCTAGATGAGTCTACTTGTGAAAACGATACGTGTTCTCAGCAGCTTAAAATAGTAATTGATTAAATAAATCAGATGTTGAATGTCCATATTGCACGGTATTTAATCATATTCAAAACTAAATACATAATAAACTTTTTTACTATGAACTTCGAAGCAAATATTAAGTCAGTATACACGCTAAATTAAATTCCATTTTCGTGATAAAGCAATAAAAATATAATTACAAACAAATTACGCTCTAAACTTTGACAACAAAAGAAATACCTTAAAAAAAGCTTCTTCAATACTGTCCAAAAGAAACAAAGCGTTCTATTTCTATGCCCTTTATGAATCAGCCGTCGAATAAAAAGGGAATAAAAACTGACAGAACAGTTGTTTTGATCTCATTTATGACTCTTACTCTTGGGCATTGGGCAATCATTTCTAAATAAATCCAGACGACGCGACACGTTTCCTTGTTTTTTGTCTGTTTTCGAATTCTGAATTACAAAGTTCGGCAAACGGACGCTATTTGGTGCTCTTATTCTTAACTGTCAACACTGTATTAAAGATACATGCAGCTAAATTCGTTATATACGAAATGAAGGAAGTGCAATGTTTTATTAAAATTTATGTCAGTATGGTGGCCAGTCGTGGCCCAGTGGCACAAGAGTGTGACTGTAAATGACTGGTTGTGGGTTCGATTCCCACTCGAGGAGTGGAAATTATATTTCCATTTTCTTCGCTCTGGTGTCGAGGCAAAGCGCGGCGTTAAGTTCCGCCACTTAACACGTAAGCCTCCGAATTCGGCGGAAAGTGGGGAACGGAGTGTCTTAACAGTAGGTTCCCTCTGCCTACCCTGCTGTGTGCGGGATACAGCGTGAAGCTATAAAAAAAAGATTTATGTTCTTTTAGAAAAAACTTCATGTTAAGGTAATGATATTGAAATTTTAAAAATCAGGTATCTGTGTTAGCAACAGTGCCTTAATTTCCATTGTGGCGCAATGGGGCATAGTCTGACTATAAATTTGTTGCGGTGTTGAGTTCGATGTCATGTATGTAATAGAATGGCATTTCTCCAGTTTCGTAAGACTAAGCGTGACGTTATCTTCTGCCCCTTGACTTACTTGACTTAAGGTCCTGTGTCCCCTAGATAGGGCAGAAGGCGTCAACAGTGCTTCGCCAGCCCAGTCGGTTTTGAGCTTCGCGCTTCATCTCACTCCAAACCTTTCCTATCGCCTTCGCTTCTGCAATGACAGTCCGTCGCCAAGTTTGCTTAGGGCGCTCACGTTTCCGCTTTCCTTGGGGATTCCAGTCTGGGGCTTGCCTCGGTATATGGTTAGGATCCCTTCGAAGCGTGTGGCCAATCAAGCTCCATTTTCGGCGTCTGCCCCTTAGCATGCAATGTTTTGATCTGGGGTCGAAAGTGTAGAACGGAATGTTTTAACACTAGGTTCTCTCTTTATTATAGTACTTCTTTAACACTGCTATTTTTTCTTTACTATGCTAAACTCTATTCTTAGCTATGCTGGAAAGCGGGAAGCTTTAAATTTGAAAATAAATTATACAAAAATTTGGCCATGACAAAGATAGTGAAGAGTTAATTTTACTGAAAATTTTAGTTGAAATTAAAATTTCATAGAAGTAAGTTATCTTATAAATAAATTGTCAAATCTATTACACTAGTCAATCTAGTACAGGCACTAATATCAGCCAATTTAGCTATAGCATTCCAACAGCATAACGTAATATTAAGTTCTACAGAAATTTTCAATGCAACTATTACGGTTGTAACTTCAAAGACATCCGCGTATCATCAATTAACTTTACCAAGAACATCGTCTGTATTCATTTAAAAATCACAATATGGGTCGTTCTTGTTAAGTAATTTTATTAATATGTGTATATAATGTCACTAATATATATTATCAAATCAACTAACAAGCGGAAACTTTATACCACAAATTATAAAAAGTGCATTCGTGCTTTTTAGTGCTCGACAGAATAGATAATAGAAAGAGACAATGAATAATATTGTCATTTCGGCTTCCAATTCCCGTCTAAGTTTGAGATAAGTATAAAGCGGCAGAAATCAACTCTGTGTCTCGATCAAATTAATCAAATGTCTTGCCAGTGCGAAGAAATTGAAAAAAAATTAAAATAATTCTTCATACATCTGTGTAAGGAGGGAACTTCAAGCATCACGTTGACAGTCCCATGATCATGATGGCCAGTAAGCGAAGACGAATATTTACCAATGCCTCATCATTGTATGCTTGAAGCCTATGTTCCACTACGTTAATACAAAAGTATAAAGAATGCATGGCGGATAGTCCTATCAGTCTCCCACTGCCTATTTAACATAAGTTATTGTTTTTTTAAAAATTGCATAAGACATAAATGACTAGTTAATTACTATCGTGGTGGATATGGAATAATAAGTGGAAGGAAGACTTAATAACGGGCTATCATCAATTGGTAACGATCGTATTGCGTTTTAGGAAGAGTAGATTAGCCGATGACCTAGTTTCTGCATTGACTTCTGACCTTTTATCTCAATTACCGATCTGACGGAATGTATTCTGTAATGCCTTATGGATCAAGAAATTGTTTTACAATTTACTATTACGATATTTGTAAAATATCTACTTTCAAATGGAAAACAAGTATATTCGTAATATTTTCATATTATATGACCATGCAGTCATCCATAGATTTGCAAGAATCTCAGAAAAAAATTAATATAAACAATCATTAAGGAGTATAACTATTTATAAATTCACTTATACTTATACTGAAAGATACAAATAGTCTATTTAAGAGGAAAATGACACAACACAGAAACAATTTTACTAAAGTTCTTTTTATCAATTGTATGAGTATTTATATACGCAATATAAATAAATAAAAAAACTTAGAATTGTTTGTAATATGTTAAAAGTATTTTATCAAAATCATATTTTTTTTCTTCCTAAAACTCCTGTAATTACGAGGTTAGCAGAAAGAACTTTATAAGATGACAAAGGCGTAAAACGATGTCTTTCACCCCGTTTTAAAATATTGCGTACCTGCAGAACTAAACGCTCTAAACGCCGTACTTTATCTAAGCAGACTTGTGAAACGCTTATATTTCAAATCTAAGCGTTCCACTGAGAGCGATTTGCATTCATAACAAATGCTTGCAAATGCATATCACACTCAGAACATTGTATTGAAAAAAGTTGTTTTTGAGCACATATACGAGCGTTAATAAAGTTTAGTGATTGTTTTGTAAAAAGTACAGTAAAAAAGTTCTATATTTTCACATTTGAATAAGACTATAATTTTTAGGCTTTTTCTTTAGTGTTCAAATTTCAATGAATTCAGAAATAACCTTTTGAATTAGAAAAATTGTACGAAATTAGGGCATTTCTATAGTACAGAAAAAAAACTTCACGCTGTATCAGCACACAGCAGAGGTAACCTAGGCAGAGGAAACCTAGTGTTAATCTAGACACTCCGTTCCCCACTCTCCACCGAATTCGGAGGCATTGCGTGTTAAGTGGCGGAACTTAACGCCGCATTTTACCTCGACACCTTAGGGAAGAAAAAGGAAATATAAAATAGAAACGAAAACGATCGTTCGGGTCACCTGATGGTAACTGAACACCGCCTACGACCTTTTGTACCAAAGGAGTTAAAGGTGCGTTGTCGATATTAAAGATATAAAAGCTTTATTTTTTTTTAAACCTTAAATTACCTAGATTTTTAATTTAATGTTGTATTCTTTTTCAATTTTAACTACTATAATCATCATTACTTCTAAATTTTCACAACCACTCATATTTTGCTAGAAAGTACTCAAAATAATTTCTTATTGATTAGTAAACAAACACATTTCGCAACCAACTAAGTAATTTCGTTAGCGATTTCTCTTAACGGTTGTCTTCATTATTCATTAAATTCCAATATAACAGAAATATTGCTTTATTAAAATCGATTGTTTGTAGCCATTCTATAGAATAGATAGGCAGTGTTACGCAAAGATTGTGATTATGTTATTTAGTCTAGTAAATTACATTCCGTCAGCTCCGCGGGCGGCGGCATTACCATCAAATAATGCGTGCATAATCGAAATTGCGCCGAATCGAGGATGGTGATGGATGAAAGAATATTGAACAGGGTATTGTTCTTGCAGCATAAACTTTTGCTGTGGGTTTACGCTAGTATTAAATAATAAAAAAATAAAATGTGTATTATGATATTTTTTAGGCTATCTTATTATTTTGTAAAAAATATATAGTGTTAAAAAGTCAGTTTCCCTTTTTTAAAATTTAAATATAGCTTATAACTATAAATAAAGGAAACAGTTTTACATTTTTATTGTATGGCAGGGTAGTCAAAGATAACATAGTGACAAGAATCTCCGTTCTTCACTTTTCTGTCGAAACTGAAACATTGCGTGTAGTGTGGCAGAATTTACATTCGATATTTTATCGGGGAAATGAGAATTATTAAACTCATGGAACTGAGTGGGGGTCGAACCCCCGCACAATCACGCTTAATAAACGCTAAATTATAAACTGTGAATTTTTTCAACTTTTTTTATTTGCACATATATTAATCCCATTTCAAAGAAAATGTTAGCTAAAAATCTATATCTTTTAAAATAAATGACTTAATATTCTTATATGTAGTTACATAAAAGATAAATAATTGTACGTAACAACTTTATCGAGTCATTTCTTTACTAAGTTAATATCGACTAGAACCTTCACCGGAAGTTGTTTTGATTCTTCTGCGTATGTAAGTATAAAATTACTATAAGTTTATGCATAATTTTTATTTCTTATTATGGTAAAGTATTATTACATTACATGATAAAGAATTTTAAATAAAAACACTATAATGCAATATATGGTAAAAATAACTACTGTATTATAATATAGATTACTCATAGATTAAAAAATATCGAAGCTCGAGACTCCATATATCTTAAGATATATCGAGTTCACAGAAACTAAGAACAAGTCATGTGTATTTCTTCTTGAATGAAAAAGTGATAGAATGGAATAGATTCTCCGTAAAAATGATGAGATTGGTATAATATCTGACAAGTTTTTAATAAGACATGTGTGAGATAACGAGAGACTAATTGATTCTTAATTATTGGTATAGCTACTATATGCTACTTCATGACTGCAGTTTATTAAAGTGCATCACGCCAATATCGACTTCAAAAAGTTACTTAGTTAGATAGTACCGTGTTTTTTTTGCAATTAATTTATTTATTTAATCTTTATATAAAAAAATTAGCAAGAATATTTGTATTAATTTACTGTCACTTTAATATGCATTGATGTATCGGAGTGCCATTGATTAATAAACTAATACTTTAACAAAAACCAAAAATTACTTTTTTTGGTTATCAAAATAAAATGAAGTACGTACACGGTTACTTCATCTACTTGTAGGGTAGTTAACAATTGAAATTAGAGCGGAACTGTAACAACGGGCCAGCGATACAATCGACACAGAAATGTAAAACGCACACCAAATCAGGTACAGCCCATTGTTAGAGGCACAGTTAATATTGCAATTCCTGCGATAAATCCAAGTAGGGCTCGATTATCTTGAAATTTTATGGCGAAAATAATTGATATTAAGTACTTAACTTGAACGATACTGTTCTTGACTAAATAGGACATATCTAACGGCTTCAGTGTGTATATGGCATTACCCCAATAGTTTTTTTTTAATTAAAAAAAAATAGCGTTTCGCTTGATTATACAATGTTTGGATTGGCTTCTTTCACATAAACAACGAAAAAGAGTGGTATTGAAATTTAACTTTTTGTATGCTGCCTTTCTATCTATTTTAAAAACATTTTGTGTCAGTCCAACTGAAGATGACAAAGAAGAGGCTAGTTATCACATGACGTACCTCCCATGTTTTTTTTATGGAATAAAGGAGGCTAACGAGCAGAAGGCCCACCTGGTGTTAAGTACCTGGGTTACCTTCGTCCATAGACATCCACAACGTCAAGAGTTGTGGATGCGTTGCCAGCCTTGGGAATGTGTCCTACATTCCATCCATACAGAAGGAGGGGGGAAGGATAAGAATGGTGGGAATAGGAAGAGCTGGCTTACATGCCATCGAACCGGAACACATCATAAGATATTTGGCGGTTCGTCTTTGACATGATAGTGGTCGCGAGCCAGTCGGTAAACGAATCTGCCACCACCAAGCTTCTGGGTTACCCGCCTTTTAAGGGACGCTACCCAGCGGGGGGGGGAATTGTATTCTTAACCCGTCCCCCCACGGGAAAAAATGATGTCTCCCATGTCATACGAGAAAGACAAGTTCCAGGTGACCTGTTCTTCTGAAGACTGAAAAACTTCGTTCTCTCTATAGCCTCTGAAACCTAAATACTTCTTTAAATTAATATGTCTGTACTATCTTGTGAAATATTTGAAAATTTCAAAATTTATAATACAAGTTACAATTAGTTGGTTGGGGCCAGTCGTGGCGCAGTGGCACAAGGAGTGTGACTGTAAATGGCTGGTTGTAGGTTCGATTTCCACTCAAGGAGTGGAAATATTTAATATTTCCAATTTCTTCGCTCTGATGTCGAGGCAAAGCGCGGCGTTAAGTTCCGCCACTTAACGCCTCCGAATTCGGTGTAAAGTGGGGACCGGGGTATCTTAACAATAGGTTCCCTTCGCCTACCCTGCTGTGTGCGGGATACAGCGTGAAGATAAAAAAAGTTACAATTAATAAATGACATAAAACACATACTTTATCATTGCATCATTGCATTTAATCACATTATCGGTAACAGTTAACATTTCCTATCCATATAAAGCCATTCAATTATTAATAAGCAAAAAGATATAAAATAACAAAAATGAAAACAGATTAAAACAAGTAAATAGTGTATCTTCTAATTACTTGTTTGGTTTAACCATTACAAAACAAAGGCGATCCGTGCGTAGTCAATGAAGAATGCGAAACGTCGCGGCGCCGGCGACGGCAGTTTAAATACCAGCTTTTGTTGTATACTTTTTTTCTAATCTTACTGTCTGTTAGGAGTTAGTCAAAATTATTTGTCGAATTTAGAGTATTTTTTAATATTGCTTAGAGTAGTCAGAGATAACCTTCTTGTGTGATAGGGAGAGACATTGAACGTTACGATTTTTAGTATGAGAACAGACAAACGACATTAAATTCAAATATTAATCATCCCATCGAGTTGGAATCGAACGTATTACCAATCGCTACAGACCTTCGCCTTTGTAATCCATTATATTACGTGTTTTCTAAAAAATATCTTAAGAGTACAGGCTAATTCTTTTCGTGGATTTGCGTTTAATACTTCTTTTTTTCATCACTAAGCTCTCAAGACTGCTATCGATAACTATCACTACACAATCCATACTTATATTATAAATGCGCAAGTCTGTGTGTTTGTCTGTCATGCTTTCACGGCTACCGGTCCGATTTGGATGAAATTTATAATGAAAGTAGTAAAAGTGACTGAATCTAACATAGGAATCTAATGAAAGTAGTAAAAGTGACTGAATCTACTTATTTTTTCAAAAATCAACCTCTATAGGGTTGAAATAGGGGATGAAAGTTTATATGAAAAAACTAAATCGCTTGACCAATTGTAATGTATTTTGGCATAAATATAGTTGATAATCTAAGCTTAAACATAGGCTACTTTATTTTTTAAAATGTGCCCCCGACGGTTGCAATATAACGAAATAGTTCACGCGGCAAAGCCGCGAGCGGGCCGCTAGTACTAAATAAAGGAAACTTCAACGCCTTCTCTATTGTAACGTTTAGAAATTAAACAATATTCGGAAATCACTCCTTTGATCTCCACTTAGCATGCCACCGTTGCATTACTTCGAATGGAATTTATATAGATTTGAAACTACTGTGTCGACAGTTAAGTTGAAATGCATGTCGAACAAGCATTCGATTCAATTCAAATCTACCGAGGTAAGCCAAAGCATGCTAATTTGCACATATTGTTTTGTGTGAACACAAGTATTTTATTGACCGCGATAATATGAATGTATGCAATGCAGCAGGTGTTCGCCAATACCACACCTGGCCAGTTACACTAACTTAGAATTGATCTAATATTTTTACTATTTAATAGTTAATATCCGTTATGGCGCAGTGAGAACAGTTTCTAACTTTAAACGCAACGGTTGCGGGTTCGATTTCCACTGAGGTGAATGATTGTATTATTTTCATATATCGGCTCTGGTATCTAAGATAAAGTGCGGTGTTGATTTCTACCACTCAACATATGGCTACTCTTCGGGCAGAAAGTGCAGAACAGAGTGTCTTGTTAGTGAGTTCTCCCTGAATAACCTCGAAGAAAAGCGTAAAGCTGAGTAAAAATTTATTACTTTGTCTTAAGTACATTCTGTGTATTTTCTAAATTTCTCGCTATTGCCTGCCTGTGTCTGCCTTTATTATTTCGTTCACAGTTTAATGACTATTAAGTCATTTAAATACATCAATATGAGCAAAGCTGCGGGTAAATGCTAGTTACATTATAAAATTATAAAGTAATTTAAGTTGATGCTGCAGTATTATGTTGGTGGAATACGATCACATGATGCTGATACGACGATCGATATCCAATCTTATAAATGAACTTAAGCGAATGCACTGAAAACAGGTTTTATAAAGTGACAGAAAGTTTACCAATATCCCTTGGCATATTTATGTGATTATACACGTGCACTTTATTTTAGCATAAGTATTTGTTTCCGTTGCAATTGCTAGAATCATATTATATATTCTGTAATTACTCAGAAAATAATACGCTAAAGTAATTTATTTGATCGTAGTCTAATTGCGACATGAGAATTTAAATTGTTTTTATTTCTCACTTTTGGCATGAAGACAAAGCCCGGTGTAGAGTTCTACCACTTAATATGCAATATCTTCGTTCCAAACGGCAAGAGAAGAACGGACTGTCAAAACCATATTCTCTTCCTAATAACTCTTTTCTGTAGCACAACACTAAAGAAAGAAAAAAGCGTATTTTCCAATATCAAAAATATATATAATTAATCCTGAAAATGGGGAACGGAGTGTCTTACCACTAGGTTCCCTCTGCCTACCCTGCTGTGTGCGGGATACAGCGTGAAGCTATAAAAAAAATTCTGTTAAAATAGTTTCAATACAAAAATCGCAAAACCCTCCGGCTTCGATTAAAATGAGCAGCGTTAAGTAGCTACCGGCAAATGCGGTGTTCAACCACTATCTATACCATAATTCTGAAAATTATAAGAACAGAGCCACGCATCAATACATTTTTTATTTATAAAATAATATTCATCAGCAACTGGAGAGAATAAACTTGATAGTTATTTAGAAAGCATTGAAGGTCAATGACGCAACCATTAGCATCCTCATACTGTCGTGATCTGCGTGTGACATTTCACTGCACTCGTGATCTCTTGTCGTGAGAACATTACAATTGAAGAAAACAAGTGCTACAATAATAAATTTATTAATATGAATTCTAACTGACAATACAATTTTTACTTAAATACTGTAACACTAAATAAAATTTGGATTAAGTAACTGTTTTTTTTTTCTTTCTGTTGGTAAGGGCGCGAGATAGTTTATTGATATTTTCGAGATAAGTTATTGCCCTCGACTTCGTCTGTATATTTATGAGCACCTCTCTCAAGTGTCTTCAATTATCAAGTGTCTAGCAAAAGAAATGCTTAATTAATTTATGAAATAATCTCGTCCTGTCGCCAAGTCCTTAGCAGACGTCTAGTAACTATACGAGTAAACTACCTTCCTGCTAAATGTTATCTTTATACCTCAAGGGATCTCCAACATTTTATTATGCGTGACCTTTCGCTTATGAATATATAAAAAGTAATTCATTTCGTTCGTATATTTTAAAAATACACCAAATTCGAATCTATTGTAAATCTCAGTCACATAGTATATGTGCCGCAGTCATAGCGACTTAAATTATCCAATTGCCTTGAAGTAACTAAGAATTTTCCCCTTCAAAATATCAAGGGATTTTAAATACCAATTGCGTGCTAGAGTATTTCGTTTCAATTTTTTATGCACATATGGCAATCTATTGTGAAGTAATCTTTTTTTATTTAATTGCTGTAGCAAATATAAGGTGTATAATTGAAATATTTCGACCGGCGCTTACAAAGAGTAGTTAGAGAACCTCACAGCTTAGCTGGAAGATATTTTCTTTGTAAAAGTATTTCTTTATATATTTTTAATGTACATATGTACTCGGTAGTGTGTGTATTACTTTATTTGATTTATATAGTTTAAAGGCTTACTTGCTAGTAGCGGTTTTTTTATTTTTATTTTCCTCAATCTGAAAACAAGCACGAGGGCGAAAAGTAAAGAACGAAGTGTCGTTACATATGGGGTACATATACACTCTAAATAGCGTGAAATTGCAATAAAAATATTTTTGTATGTTTAATTTTAAACATTAATAATGTATGATATTTGTTAATTTAAAATACTTATTGTTTTCGTAACATTCTCTTTTTTCTGCAACTCGGACTAGTCATAGGGTTATTGATGTAATTTATATATTTATATTTGTAATCAGTAATGTGAGCTTCTGCCTATAACGGTTGAAAATCAACTTAATTTAAGAACTTATTTTCCTTGACCGTATTCCATCCACTTGGAAGTAGTAATTTGTTAAAGCGTGTCAGTCTCAATAAAACAATTTCTCCACCGCATCGACATAGTTTAAATAAGTATAGCACTCGATCTTAGTCTTTGATGTATCAATCAACGATTAGATGCGCATGCGATCTTGCGAAATGATAGATACTTATACGGTGTTAACAACGCCTAAAAATGTGTGTATCAGCTGTTCTGAAATTCAAAAACATGTTAAGTTACATTCAAAATACTTGAGGCTTAAAAGTTATTTTTTTGTATTCTAGTTCTTTACGGAAACATGGGCTAAAGGAAGACTTGTCTACGGAAACATGTCTATGGGAACGTTCTCAGAACTCTTAAGAGGGTTTAGATGTTGTGCAGTCGAAATTTGGGTACAAATTATAATATAACAGTATTATGAGGGTAATAATACAATAATAAATGAATTTTATTTATTTTGTCGTAGGTTCTAATACATTTTTTTAATGTTGCAGAATTTTCTGTGTAGTTTCAAGTAATTTAAATTATAATCACTTAATAGTTTATTAAATGAAAATATATTTTCGTCTATACCTCAAACGGTACATTGATTATTGAAAATGAACGCCGTAATTCTTACAAGCTATTGTTTTCGTTCACTTCAAATTTCTCAGAAGCGCATTCTTATGACAATCAATTGCATCATGTACCGGGAACTAATAGAGATGTTATCGAATTAATAACAAATTTTGTAACTTTTACTGTACTTTTTCTACAACAATTTTTTATCTACAATTATATATTTAATTTGAGGCTGTCGTGGCGCAAAGGGACAGCATCTTGTGGGTTCGATTCCCCCTTGGGGAAGTGATTGTATTTAAACTTTCATTTCTTCTCCTTGCTAACATAAACAAAGTAGAGCAGTAGAGTTCTGAAACTCTATACAAAATGCCTCGACTTAGAACGGAAAGTAGAGTGTCTGTATTCTACGTCTTAAAAACAGCGAAAAACGCGAAGCTGAACAAAAAGAAAATAAGAATGTATTTAAATTTATAGCAGTGTAGCCAGAGAGGTCGTTGTGTTAATTCTCCGTCCCGCATTCCCGATTATCTGCCTGAAATCAAGACATTGCGTGTTGATATGGCGGAACTTAACACCGCAATTTGTCGCGCACCAAAGCGGAATAATAAAAGAAAAATAATATATTCATTTCCCTTTAACACAATGAATAATATAAACGCTTCATTGCGACTTTGTTTATTCTACTATGACATTATTGTTAAATTAATGTATTGTGTAAAGCCTACCTATCGTATGAACATAACTTATTTATGTAAGCTTTTTTAAATAAATGTATTTAGCAGCTTTACGCTTTTCCTTGCATATCAGGATATTTAAAAAAAAATAGACCCGAACTCCTGAAATCCCTTTCACGACATTGCTTGCTAGCTGCAGCTAGAAATAATGCTGCTGGTAGATATGAAGTAACTGGCCAATTACTTTATTCTTTATACTTAGACTCTGTCCCACTGCGCCATGATGGCCTCAACTTATATAAACTGGCATAGAGTAGATATTGATTTTACATACACGAAAACGATTAAGTATTAAATTTATTAAGTATATACTATTTAATACTACCAAAGATTAGTTATTTTAACAATACAAATAATTATAAATCCTACGAAAATCAAACGCATATATATTGACTTATTTTAAATTTCATATAACAAAACTGTCTAATATATTATCATTCGATAGAGTCGATTATAGAGCTATTATTAAACAAATCCAGTGTGAATACGCTAGAGGCAAAGTACAGGGGCCAGGTACAGACAATGGGCGGCGGCTACTGCCTCGCAAGTGTGCGGAACAATGCCCATTGTAGCATCCGTTACCATTTCACCCACTACACACTCGTATGTATGTATGTATGTAGTCATAATACCATTCCATTTTATTTGAATTTACATATAAAATTACTCCATTATGGGCTCGTTGGAATATGTTTGATTCATCGTGTTGGGTGTAGGTACAAATCTTATATCTAGTAGTATTTACTGCATATTATAGATGTTTGGTAATATTAAATATTGGTAAAAAAAGATCAAAATTGTGAGATTGATCTGACTTAAGTTAATTATCTGTGTACTTTTCAAAATGCGGGAAAAAAATAAAATAAGTAATATACCTACTTCAAATTCAGTTCTAATAAAGAGTGCTTACGCATTTCCAGCTTTTTTTGAGGTCATTATACCACAGTGTCAGATGCCGATTGGTCGTGGTGTCGATTCCCACTCAGGGGAATGATTATATTTTCATTTCTTCGGTTTGGTACCTAAAACTTAAAGGCGGAGGTTGAGCTCCACCACTCAATACGCAATGTCTCGAATTCGGATAGAGAATATAGACATGTTCTTAATAGAGAGTATCATATTATAACCTTTGTATGCGAGACAAATGGAAGAATTAAAAAATAGGTGATTTTTCGCTGTTTATATAAAAATAGATAATATTATTTGTTTCCTCATATTAAAGATATTAAATAAGAACAACAATCGAGAATCGAGTTCGAGTAGAAGAACAATGGAACCAATTTATGTTGATACTGTACCTAATTAACGGGCTTAAAGCCAGAAACAGCTCATTGTCTCAAACAGAACATGTAAAACTAAACCAAGACGTGCTTTCTTCAATTAACATATTTTGCATTGCTTACTGCAATTATAATTTATTACTTATACATTTATATTTTTTATATAGTTCTCTTACATATGTACTGTTGTGAACTTTATTTGACTAATATAGTATAGTGGCACTTTTTAGTGCGATAAAATTGAATTTCCTTAGAGTATGCAAATAAACGTTTCAAATATAGATACAAAAAGATCCTAGGTTATGTCGATTGAGAAAAAAAACCAGGCATTTTTGCTGTATCTTTACGACATTATATTAAAATGATTTTACTATAGTAGATTTAAAAACTCAACGTTTCGAATGCCTACGCTTGCATGATCAGTCAGTTGTTACTATTATTATATACCTACATATTATTATTTACAAACCGTCATTATGTATAATAATGAATTGATTCCGTACGTCCCTTTATAACGTCACATAATACAGCCAGGAAGGGATAGCAATCGTTTTGCCGCCATTACCAGTGTTTCGGGTCACTGCTCCTCAACAATGGTTGCGACAGACTATGTGTAAGCAAATAGTGAAATCGCTAAAGAATTGTGAGTTATTACTAACAGAAATGGAAAGTCGAGCTTTATTCCACTTGTTTGTGTTTAAGTTTGTAATTTGACTTAAACTGAAACACTAAAGAATCCTGAACGTATTGTTATTGCCTGGGTTTTGAGCGAATCTTCCAAGTTCCAAGTTAATAATTAACGAAAGAAACAAAGGAAATTGATTTTCATTTTGGAATACCTATATAATTAAAACTAGCGGAACGCTCGCGGCTTCGCCGCATGAATTAAGTGACTATTTCATTGTATTTTTAAAAGGTAAAGTAGCCTATGTTTAAGTTTGGATTATCAACTATATTTATGCCGAAATTCATGACAATATGTCAAGCGGTTTAGATTTATCATATAAACTTTCATCACCTATTTTAACCTTTTAGAGGATTTTTAACAAACTGAGTACCCAGTAACTTTTACTACTTTCATTCTAAATTTCATCCAAATCGGACCGGTAGATTAACCGTGAAAGCGTGTCAGACACACATACAAACTTTTGTATTTATAGGTATGGATAGACTATTTTCAATTATTGTTTAATAAATATGTAATTATTTAGATTAAGGCATAAGTAAGCCATTTATATGTAAACTAATTTAGAGATAAAATCGTCACAAGTCGTGACACATTTTGTGCAATACAAAACTTGCACTATCTGACGTTCTAAGAAGTTGATAAGATTATATATAATGATGTAAAACTTTACTTTTCATAAAAAAATAGAATTTTGTGTATTACGAGATGACGACATCTCAAATAGTCGTGTTTTATTTATTTTATTTTCATAAGTGTGTTAAATGATTTCTGGTATATTTGTGATTAATAAGCATAATCTAATATCGTAAATGAGTAAGGATCAAGAAAATAATTCACGTGAGTACTTTTTATTGTATTACGATTATAAACAAATGAAATCTTCATTTAGGCTCCGTTGTCGTTTGTTGTCGCACCTCAAATTCAATTTGAAAGCTTAAATTTAAAATATGTTCAATTATAATTTCATAAAGAACAGCTTTTCACCCAATACTATAAGCCTCTAAGTGAACGACTAGGGTATTTATTCGTAAATTATTAAACCTATTGAGAAAAACTGTGAAAAATGTAAAAACTTTTTAAAATTTAAATTCCAATGTTTAAATAATATATCACTTTTACTTACTTCTTTATATTAATTCTTTTATAACAAATTTTGTCATTACCCACTTAAAATTTAAGTCATAATCACATTACTGAAACGACCAGTTTTAAACTACTGTAGTATTTTTCGCAGTATTCACAGTAGCCACGCGTAAGTAGTTCGACACTGGTATTGCGCCACGCTTAATCCATCTATCAAGATAGCCGGGCAGTCCATTGTGCTGCTATCTGATGACAGCTGTCTGTGATAAGAAAATATAATACTCTTATTTTTCCATACTCGGTATTACTTTAATCTTTACAGCTATGATCTCTGAACTTGACGTGACCTAGCTACGTGTCGATTTCTATTGTAATTAAAATAAAAGTTGTTGCGTCATTAGGTACTCGTCACGTGCCTAAAGAAATTCGTCGTTGAGGGTTCAAATAATTTATTTATCGAATACAACATGAAAATAGCCATCTCGTACGGAGACAGCGAGGCTATCACCAAACTCGCAGCCAAATTAATGAGCCAGTGAAGAATAAAAAGATTCATGTAGCTGACCGAGCAAAAAAGTAAAAAAAAAGGAAAAAATAAGGAAAAGGAATACAATCACCAATTAAGAACAACAAAGGCACGGAGCTGTGTCCGTGGAGAACGAAGACTCATTTCATATAAAAAAATAATAATAATAATTTATTTTCTAAATATTTACTAAATCTTAAAAAAAATTGTAATTCGTAAAGACAATAACTGCATGTGGGGTTTACTGACGTTTCGTATTTCCATTCTGTGTTCTGACACCGGCCCATTAAAAAACTTACGATATGAAGAATAGTGCACCGCTTTTTTCTCTAATCTGTTTTAGATTTCCGATTATTTAGCACAATAACGTTGTTGATCGGCGCTTTTTTATTTAACAGTTTCAATACAAGATAAAAGCAACTAAAAAAAATGTGGGTTCAATTCGCACTTGAGGAGTGAAATATTTAATATTTCGGCGTTAATTTCCGCCACTTAACAAGCAATACCTCGGAATTCGGCGGAAAGTGGGCAACGGAGTGTCTTAACACTAGATTCCCTCTGCTTACCTTGCCGTGTGCGGGATATAGCGTGATGCTATAAACAAATGAAAAATATTTCAATAATTCTTATTAAGGGATGTTGACTATAGAGCCAGTTTCCGTTACATTCGTAAACATTAAATAGGTATACGTTGTAAAAATGAAAGTAGTTTCGTTTCCTTTCCGTAATGCAGGTTTACTTTTTAGTTGGCACTTGGAAACCTTACAACTGAGCTGAGCCCTATTCTATTAATTAAAAGATTATGTGACTGGAACTGGATCGCCCTAGTTTATATTTGAAGTACCTACATATTTATTATGCTTTCATATTTCTTCTGAAATAAAATAATAATTAAATTTGTGAAATAGTCATAAATTCTATTTGAGTATATTGTTTACAAAAGTAAGTATCATCAATGCTAATATTATAAATGCAAATGTCTGTCTGTCTGTTACGCTTTCATAGTTAATCTATCGTTTCGATGTAGAAGACATTCGGATTGAAAATATATAGTTAAAAACTTAGGGTGAAAAATAAGAAACTTTTTTTAAAAAAGAAAACCTTAAAAAATTTAAATAAAACCAATATTGGACGTTTTTATAAAAGATCTAAGCCGCTTGACCGATTGTAATGAATTTTGGCACATATATAGTAGAACACCTAGGATTAATCATAAGCTATGTCCTGGAGAATATAGCTTATGTTATGTTCATTGTGTTCATGCTTATGCATATTACAACCCTTTAAGGTCCAAATTAAAGGGTTGTAATATAATGAATAAGCAACAGTTCCGAGTATGTAGTTCACACGGTAAAGCCTAAAGCGGCTCGCTAAATAATGTGCGTTATTCATACATTACTTTACTTAACATTTTAATATCATCATAGAGGAAAATTCATATTTACCTTTAACCTTAGGAAGGAAGATTATAAGCTTCTTAATAATCTGCAACAACTTTTACGATAAGGTCGTCGTGTAGCCGGCAGTGGGGCAGTGTATGACAGTTAACGCGATTAGTTATGGGATTCCCACTCAATGAAATGCCTACATTTCAGAGAGAAAGTGGAGAACAGAGTGTCTATACACTTGTGTCGAACTGGACTTATAAAATTTTCGTAAGATTATTATTATAGTTCAATACACTAGTGTTGACCTTTCTTGTTATTGTATATGTATATTATCTAGATATGTTTTCTATATTAAGAAAGAAAAATAGAACTTCAAACTTAATCATTTGGTATTAAGACTAGTTTGCTTTATCTATAAATAAAACATATTTATGGACATTTCAGAAATCGGAATACTGCTCTGCTCTATCGACTTTCCAACAACGTTTGCATCCGCATCGTTGTCAATCCGGTAATATGGGCATATTTTAAATAACTATTATATATTGGTGTTTATAAATATTCATGTATTATAAACTAATAGCTGCTCGCAACATCGTTTGCATGGATTTAATGATCTTTTCCACTAAAATATAAATCACGCCAAACAAATTTTGTTAAGACACAGTTCCTTTATCACTATCTTTTAGTATAGCTGGTCTATTAAGGTTATACATAAGATGTTCCACTTCTTAAAATCAAATATAGCCTAAGTCCTGCGTAAGTTTAAAGGCAGAATATTATGTTTTTACTGCTAAATTACCTATAGTGATTTAAAATATAACATTTATTTTTATGGCTACATATCCGCTCCATAAATAATACCACATTATGAACTTAAGCATTTATGAATTTAACTTAAAAACATTGTCCTCTGCCGCCGCCCAAAAATTCCAACTTATTTGAATTATATAACAACGATAAAAATAATACGATATAATTTTGATTAAAGTGAAAAGTAAAAGGTAGAAATATTTCTATTCTATAATCGATCGTAGATTAAGATATCTTGTTCGTGTCACTATAATAACTATAATGTTACTTTGTCTAATAATTTACTAGTAGTAGGTATATAAGTTACATCGCAGAATCTGATATGCTTTGTTTATGTCGCAACATCCGGTTATTACCGTCGTAAATGTTTCTAAACGAAAGGCGCAAGCAGTCACCCACGGAAGAAAGTCTGTTTTTTATAGCTTTTTTGTATTTTTATTTGTTATTATTTTGCTAGAACAAGTGGGTTAATGATGAAATGTCTCTATTGTTACATTCTTTTAGACTTGTGTGTAATAATTTCATTAATTAATCAAGTAAATCTCATTGTCTGATGTTTGAATTTACAAAATTTGATATTTATTTTTATATTCACTCTTAAATTATTGCATTTTAGTTTGAAATGTCTTGTACATGTTATTGTTAAAGCTCGAGTTACGCTAACTCCTAAAAAAAATGTGTACATTTTAATTTTTCCGTTAATGTTTAGATTTACTTACTTTAATCGTAAAATTCGGAATTTTTGGTAATCAACAGGCCGTAAGCACCAATAATAATTAATGAAATAGTTATTTTATGCCTTATACCGACCTATATTTTATACCTTAATAATTTAAGTTACGCCTCGATAAAATTAACGTTTCACTTCACAAAATCAAGCTACACAATAATTGTCGATTAGGTTAGGTTACAAACTGTTTCGAGCTTTCCCAGTAAAGTTAGTAAATCTTAAGGTTAACGGAATCAATTGTAGCTTTTACAGTTACTTATACACATAAAAGATGTGTTTAAACGATTATTTTATACAAGTATCTAAAAACTTCTATAAATAGTTAGTATTTTACACATAAATAATATTCCTTACTTACTTATTGGTTATTGCTCATTGCCTTTTCCATATAAAGGTGCAAGTATCTGCTTGATTGCCTGCGATACACTGGCGCAACGCCAGCGCCCCTGGGAATATAATACTTCAAGCGTGGAGGAACCCGTTTTACAATAAATTAACAAGATTTTTTAAAAATAATAATACAAATTATACTTTAAATATCAACATAAATGAAAGTTAGAAACGTAAAAAATCAAACACAATATGCTGGTATAGGAAAAAGTAATCGATTATTTTTTTTTATAGCTTCACGCTGTATCCCGCACACAGCAGGGTAGGCAGAGCGAACCTAGTGTTAAGACACTCCGTTCCCCACTTTCCGCCGAATTTTCGGAGGCATTGCGTGTTAAGTGGCGGAACTTAACGCCGCGCTTTGCCTCAGTACCAGGAGAAGAAAATAGAAATATTAAATATTTCCACTCCCCGAGTGGGAATCGAACCCACAACCAGTCGTTTGAAGTCACACGTTTGTGCCACTCTCAATAATAATCGATTATTATCGGACTAATCAGTAAATGATTGGATGTATTTGGTAAAATACTTAAATAGTGATGCAGGAAGCACAGGTTGGCTACTATGTACATCGATGGATATGTCAGTGGAAAGTAGAAAAAGACCTAAACATGTTTTCGATTTTTACTCTCCAACCTGTTATAAAAATGTTACTTACATTTTTTCTAATTTTAAAGTATTTAAAAGAATAGCTATTTATACAGGAACGTCAGTTAAATATAAAAGAACCGTGTAGATTCTCGGCCGTTTTCGTTGCAGCCGGGAACTCAGGGCAGAGCCTACCTATCTATGTAGGTAGATAGATTTGCGAAACAAATGTAGGCTTTAGAGGCAATTTAAAGGGTAAATTGCGTATTATTACTCGCTATATTGACCTCCGATCTCCTCTCTCTGCCTAATATAGGCTCATAAATTTATATATACATACATGTATTTATATGAACATTTAATAATAACAAAAGAGTACTTTACAAGTTACTTATACATTATGATACGATATGCCCATTTCTTTCTATGGTACATATTCCTACATAATAATATTTGCATTTATATTATAAACCAAAATTAATTGTAATGTATTTGGATACGCAAAAACATTTGCTCAATCAATATCAATCTGTGTTATGATAATTTTTGTAAAAAAAAAACATCTTTCAACTCTTCATAGTTCATTGAAGAAGTGAAGGTGAAGGACAAAATCATTAACAAAGCTAACAAAGCCACTAAATGCTATGACTCATTGCTGATAATATTCAGACACAAGTGACAAAAGAAATTACAAAATTAATTATAATGATATTATACGAATATATTATTGATTTTTAAAATGTTTTACGATTTTTGAGTATTGCAATGTATCATAAAAACAGTTGTTTTATATATTTGAACCACTCTACAAAAATTGAAACGTAACAGAATTTGAACATGCGACGGTTATATGCTGTAGGTATAAACATAGTTACGTAAGCCGTACCTGATTTTTTCTACTACTTCAAACACTATCTAAATATCTATAGTTGTATAACTTTCGTTGTTACCATTATCAATTAAAATATCAAAATTTACTCATGCATGCATTACCATAGTATCTTTAATTACGCTCAAGTGTTATGTTTCATTTGCGGGCGTTGCACTTCTTCTTGGCAGCGATCGTACGAGACACGGCTCGATTGCTTCAAATGGAAATATTCTCAACACGTTTGTCTTTTAAATCCGTTTACATTATCTGTGCCCCGATTCGAGGTTAAAACTTGAATAGTTTTGTATTATCTGTAACCCAAATTTGAGACTTTTTTAAAACCTTTGTAAAAGCAAGTAAATTATAAAAAAAAACTAAGGGTATGGTCTTTTTATTTCACGTATTCCTCATATTTTACGCGGAAATCATAGTAATTGAATGATGTACAATCAACAACAAAGGACATGAAGTAGTCCTTTGTTTTTTTAAACTTATTGAACGTTTTGCTGAAACTTATTTAACGTTGTGTAGACTCCAAAGTCACTATATTTTTACCAGATTAACTTTACAAGAAACCTTTTTTACTTATAAAATCACAATCATTGCTTGCAATGATGTAACACATGCTACTGACTGGTAATGTTACTAAAATATTTGATAAATTTAAATAACAAAAAGGATTTTGAAAATTAAGGTACCTTAACAAAAAGCCAAATTGACGGTTTCTTTTCAGCTAATCATAAGTAAACAAAAAGAAAATATAATTGTATTTAAAACCCTAAGAAATGTATGTTGCAAAGGTGACCGATAAGAGAGGTAGGGGAAGGCTTTCGAGAATATATTATCGAACTAAAGAAAGATCCTGTAAAAAATATGAGGCCCCCCCGGAGGATGTATATGAAGAGGCTGATAACAGTGAACGACACGAAAGAAGTATGCAGAGATTGTAGCGTTTGATGCTCCATTCTCTCTAATTAGACCTCTATAGGGTAGGTACAGAATGAAACTAAACGTAAAATTATTAACTACGAGTATATTATGAACCATGAAATCTATGTTATAGATTGTTCCAGTATTATTATTGGCTTTGCTCTTTTATCTGAGTTAGACCAAAATTAAATTTTACTTTATGTAATTAAATGCAGTCACAGCATGGAAATAGAGCTTTAGCTGTATTTTTTTAATACATTTAAAGAAAAATTTGCTAAAAACAGTGATGATAGCTTTAAGTTTGAAATAAATTTAAAAAAGGTCGTTAAAAACTGTGATGATCAAATATTCATTAAAAAATTATATACCAATAAAGTTGCGTAAGCAACAGAAAATTGCGTTTATTTTTTCTTAATTTTCCGCATATTCAGGTATGAGTAGATAGAAATATGAGCTCGATGAGTGAGAGGGGTACGGGCGGTACACATTTTAAAAGGATCTATTAAACGTACAAGGCTTTACTTGTGTCACACGTCACAGACACTCTGTCGAGCTTTTGTCTCTGCATTGCGGTGAGTTCGGCACCTGCACGATGAGTCTATGGAATGTTAAGGAGTATCTTCTTTGTATCGATTTAGTGTTGTAATAATAAAGAGGTGATGCGAGTCACGCGCCGATTTTTGTTACAACTTTCCTTTCAAATGAATTTTATTTAGGCCGACGCGTGAGAATGACCATTCGTTAGTGTGGGAATGTTAAGGAAAGTCATGAAGAAATGTACATATTATGTACTATAAGTAATAAAAAGTATAATATCAGTAATTATGATAATTGCTACATACTTTGAATATACGACTTGTAGTGTAGCGAATATCTGTGAGATTATGAATTTCGTGTTTAATGTTGTGCATTTGGAATATTTTTGTATTATTTGTTGTTTTTTCTTTCTGACAAATGAAAATAACTTAAATATTTCCCGAGTGAGAGTCAAGCCCACAACTATCGCGCTTACAATAGACGCCGCCCGACTATGGCTCGACAGGTTAGTGATGCGAGACATTTTCTTGATATTTGTCACAGGTTTTAGTTTGCAATTTCATTACTACGGGCGTTATGACTCTTCCTCTGGTATCTTCATTTCTATTCTCCATAATGTCAACTATAAAACTTAGAATACCATTTGTCGCCATAGAATTTTGTAAAGTCCTCTTGAAATATTTTTCTACACTCCAAGGATTCCACATATATGAAAATGTACTATATGCCAAATTATTTCCATCAGTACTGGCTATAATTTTCCTCTCAGTCACTAAAGGGACGATTTGATTAGGGAATAATAAAATGTATTTTTGTATTTATTTTGTTTATGTAAAATTACTTTATGTACACTATTGATATTGAGTAATTTAGTAATTATTTGCGCTGAGTTATTGAGTCATTTGATTGTTGCATGTGCAATTATAAATAGCTTAGTAGATAAATTGATGATAAAAATGATGCTTCCTTGTTATTTCATAGCAGGATTTCTCAATGTAGGGTACGAAAACCGCTAAGGGCACACCATTGGGTCTTACAGGGTAAACGATAAATACCTATATAAAATAGCGATGGCTAAACTGCCTAGTGTAAATGTAAACGTGTGAACTGGTCTAATCCGAAACCTCCTGCTTGAATGTTTAAAAAAGGTTGTAGGGATGTCATATTAAAATAGGTGAAGTGCGAGCGGGAGTTTGAATTCGCATTTAATTAGAATTGAGGAAATTGCACCACTTATTTTTTTAAGGTGATACGGTATTACTGACACACCGCATAACTAAGTGATCTTTTGTAAAAAATGTGACATCACATATCAGCTTGCGTTTCGATTGTACTCGTACCTATAGTGTCTACAGCTACTCGGCAGTCGTGCTGGCGACGACGTGACTAAAGAGACAATACACTACCCTTTTTGCTCTATTCTTTAATAGAATTCCTGTCAATAGACAGATTTTTTAGGAGATTCGTTGGGGATCTTGAAAGTTAACTGGAGGTTTACGTTTTATAAACACTGTCAAAAAAAATTAATTAAAAAGTTTCAGTTTGAAAGTTCAATTCTATTAAATAAAATGAGGTCCGGTATGTTTATTACAACGATCTTATTAAAGAAAACCAATTTTTATACGCAAAAACATATTTTAATTTGTGACATATTTTTGATTTGCAATTTTATTACTACAGGCATTAGGACTCTTCATCTACTATTTTCATTTCTACACTTCGTAGTCTCAAGTCCCCTTTTAGTATTCTTCTACACTCCAAGGAGTCCACATATATGCATATGTAGTATATGCCAAAGTGCTTCTAGCATTATTGGTTATACGTTACCTCTCAGTCACTAAATCCCTTTAGATCCGATTTTATTAAAGAATAATAAAATGTATTCTTGTATTTATTTCATATTTGTAATTAATAATTGTATTTATTTATATATGTAACGTAAATAGAATCATAAATGTGAACTATATGTACAAGAGAATCTTCTGATATTCATCTTCCTGCAACTTGAACCTACAATCACTGCTTTCAATAAAATACATTACATCTGCGCTACTATACCATCGTGTATGTAAGAATATTAATTAAGAAATTAAATTGCACGAGAGATATTTAGCGGACGCCCCTTAAAATCACGTGTCGGTTATAGCGTGATTACAAATAATATAGAAATTATTCGTAATTAAGATTTTTTATTAACATTTTTATAATATACTTTTATGAATGTCGTCCCAATTTTATGTTCCTTTTATTTTGACCTTTGCTGGTATTTAGAATAAAATAACGAAAAATAACACAATGTTGTTATTTTTTGTAACAACAACAAGTAAGCAAACACGCAATGTCCCTATTTCAGGCGCAAAATAGAGAATAGAGTGTATTGACACCTGGTTCTCTTTGACAACGATGGTATACGGAAAAGGCGTGAAGAAAAAAAATAGTCTACCACAAGCGTCATGGCTCATTCAAAGTATTTTTATGACGTGGTTATGGATTCACGTGATTCTTGAAAAAATAGCTAGGCAATATTTTATTGCACGCTAATACAATATAAATTGAAAAGGTTTTGTTAATTAAATAAAAAAATACATATGAATAAGCCGATTAAAAAGTAACTTTCAATCAATTTTAAACGAATCTTATATAAAAAATTACGCACATTTTTTTACATTTTTTATTAAAATATAAAATATATATGTATAAGAAAACGATAACGACTCCATATATTACATCAATTTCATATATTTATTTCAACCGCTTATCTTCAGCTCTATGACCTTAAAGTAGCGTGACATTAATACAACATAATTGCATATTACATGAGTATCTTGCATTAACATCGTGTAATGTAGACATTCTGTCCATATAGGGAGTCACTTTCATTATGTATCACGAACTCGCGTTACTCTAAACTTTCGAAGATTTGTTAAAAGAAAGTTGGTTTTGCTGTGACAAATATCGTCTTAACCTTTGACGTCATCTCACAGGAAGTCAATGTGTCACACATTTGTTTGTTATATGCATGTTTGGTTTAAATGTGAAAAGAACAAAAAGTGATTATCTTTCTAAAAAAAAAAACAGTTAGTAAAACAATACTTGGAAATATGTTAATATATGGCTTCCTTACGGTCACTTTTTTACGACGAGACTTACGACACGCTATTTTCCATTTTCACTTCGAAATAATCCCTGCTTGAAGAAATAATTTAAAAAAAAATAATTCTCCGTACACGTACAAAGTACGTACAAAGCATAACGTTGAGATCTTCATATGTAAAATTGTAAAATTATTTGTGTGAAATAAAGAGTTTTTATGTTATGTTGTGTTGAGTTCTCCGACTTAATATGCAGTGTCTTTTATATATAGTTTTGAAAAAAATAAAATAAAAGGAATAACGTGAACTATAACCGTATCTTTATATTGCAGCCCTCGGGAGTGGATTTATGAAAAGTAAAATACCCTATTTTTAACCTTGGATTATCAAATATATTTATGCTAAAATTCATTACAATCGGTCAAGCGGTGCAGATTTTTATATAAACTTTCATCCCCTATTTCAAACCTTTAAGAGGTTAATTTTTGAAAACATAAGTATAATATAGGCTATATTTGATGCAGTAATTTTTTTACTTTCACTCTAAATTTCATCAAAATCGGACTGGTATATTAGCCGTGAAAGCGTGACAGACAAGCAGACAGATTTTCGCATTTATAATATAAGTATGGATAAATCACAAATTTTGTGGTCACACTATACTTATTAACAGATTATTAAATTTTGCTATTAAAATTGATAAATAAAGTAAAGGCCAGACTGTCTTATGTAAAAATACTTTTCCCCTTAAGCATTACACTAATGCTAATGTGTATGAAAGTAATAGCATAGCGTTGCGTGTTAGGTCAAACATTTTTACTCGGTCTACTCAAGATACGATCTTAAATGTGAATAATCTTTGACTTTTGTGAAATAATGAGGCTTGACAGCGAATAAATTGGGGTAAAAAATGTTAAGTACACTATTAAAACGGACAAAATGTCACTAAACGATGTCAAGAAATAATATAAAACACTTAAAAAGTCTAATGTATGCATACTTTGTTTTTTTACTTCGATAAAATCTAAGATAAAGCACTTAACTCCTTTAATGAATATTTTAGCACTCCTGAAATGTAGAGTAAAATTTGTATATTATCACTTTTTGAAGCCATTGTTGCCCTTTTGGTATTGTTAATAGAGTCCGACTATAAAAACAGTGGTTGTGGGTTCCATTTCCACTTAATTATATTTTGAAAATTACTCGTTTTCCGCTCTGGTAAAAATATAAATTTGAATTTCATCTCTTAACACGCCATTTGTTGCATTCTCTCTCTCTCTATTATCTTCTCTTCTCCGCTATTCGGTTCGGGGAAAATGATAAAGCCACGTTGTTTGAAGCTACATTTTTTTATCTGTACGTCTCTCCCAATTCGCGTAGTAAGCAGAGAGGATCTTGTATAATGTTTAACTAACTCTTTGAAAAAACAATGTTACTTTTGTAACTTGCAAGTTTAAAAAATGAAATAAAATACTCCGCTATACATATACGTACCCAGTAATAATAGAAGTATATTATCCGCCACAAGATTACATCTAGGTAATGTTCCATTGTGATGTAAAAGCACTAATAGTTTTCAAAGCAACAGTTATGTAATATAAAAATGATATTTTTATTTTATTATTTAAATAAAAATTCCCTCATATATTCACTCATTTTAAACTGTTCCATTTTTTTTTAGCTTCACGCGGTATCCCGCACACAGCAGGGTAGGCAGAGGGACGGAGTGTCTTAACATTAGTTACGTTCGTTCCCCACTTTCCGCCGAGTTCGGAGGCATTGCGTGTTAAGTGGCGGAACTTAACGCCGCGCTTTGCCTCTGATACCAGAGCGAAGGAAATGGAAATGTTAAATATTTCCACTCCTCGAGTGGGAATCGAACCCACAACCAGTTGTTTACAGTCACACGTTCGTGCCACTGCGCCACGCCTGGCCTCGTCGACTGGCGACTGTTTCATTGTATACATATTTATGTATATAATGAAACAGTTTAAAACTAAAATTATTTTTAGTGGAATACAAGTTTCGGGATTTACATTTTTGCCGCATAGCAGGGTAGGCAGAAGGAACTTAGTGTCGAGACACTCTGAGCTCTACTTTTCGCCATTCGAGAGAGTCACCAGAGCAAAAAAGGAAAAGATAACAGAATCATCCTCACGAGTGGAATCGAACCCATCGCAATTGCACATATATGTATGTGTCATGCGACACAATGAGCAAGTATAGAGATACGTTATAAATACCTAACAGATACGTAAGTATTATAACATGCTGATAAGTAGCAAAAATATATAAACTTAAAACTTTGCAACGACTTTATTTAAAGGATCCAATGAAAATTAACTGGATGTCGATATTTCCCCAGCCTGTAATCTGTTGGCCCCGGAGCAACTCGTTTAAATCAAGTACGGCGAGTTTCGTGATAGCAGACTCTATTCCCGATCAGACTGCACCTGACGTCTGATTTTACATTTACGGATGGATATCTTTCTCTACATTTGTTGGAACGTACGGCTTCCACTTTTGTTTTCGTTTGACGATTATATAATATTTAACATTTATATATATGTTAATTAGTATTGAGTTATGACTCTTTTAATATGTACATTAATTATTTTTTGAAGATTTTACAAACAAACTAAAAAATAAACAATATATATTCAGTCTTCGTAGTAGTTAGATGCTATTTCCAACCTAATCTTATTTCATTCAGTAGTCTGCACGTAATAATAGGTTTATAGAACACCTCTTGAACTGAGCTTCTGTGGCGGAATGCAAGTCCCGTTTGATTTGGCAAGATCCGTCTTGGACCTAATAGAATATAACTGATAAAACAGTACTTAAACTAAGAATAACTTGTATATTTATGCATTAATAAGCAAATTAAATAGGCATTTTGTCATCATGATCTCATACTTCAGAAAGCCTTGTTCGATATAAGCTATAGTAGAATAGTTCTTCCGTGTCTACATCCTGATATCACCAGTGATAACAGATGACAATAGTTTAACAATATTTTTTTTACAATACTATAAAACTTGTCTTATACGAGTACAATTGCAAAAAGTTCAATTTGAAAAAGTTTATTCACACGGATCGAGGGACGCGGCCGGCACGGTGAGATCGCGGCGCGCGCGCTACAACCGGTGCGCCAGTCTGCCGCCAAACTCCGCCGCGCGCGCACGTATATATATATTTGCAAAAAACATAATCAAAAAACACCGTTATCGTCCTCAATGACCACCTAATGGGCGAACGAGGTAGTCCATGCATGTTATAGTGTGCTAGTGAAGGAGTGCAGTGTAGTGTTCATGCTATGGAAGAGATTCGCATATCGGATTGGCCTGAGCCGCCTGGCTCCCATGCATGGCTGCCTGCTTACGGTTTCCAGCATGAAATAATGGAAAAAGAGGACTATTTTGGCTCCAATGGTGAGTGTCCCACTCTACCAGTCAAGGCCGTTGGAAAGCGTTTGAACATCTTGATTCTTGACATTTGCCTTTGCATGACTAGATCCCATATATCTTGTTTAGACCTTGAAAGTTTCATACTGTTTTGTTCATTCGACACTTTGCATCCCGCATGGTGTTGCAATTTTATTTACTCACACCGATTAAGTGCAGATAGGTATTGTTTTGACTGTAACGTAACTAATTACCCTTATATCTTTTATTGTTCTCAAACAATAGTTTCGCATGGTAGAGATTTTTTTCTGCACACGAGTTGCCAAAATACTACAGCAAAACACACGTTCGTTTCGTTTTTTATTAGTTGACTGGACGTTATTCTGAAATGTAACAAAATGTGTATAATATTTACAATTTACCTAAACGTATAAAATTGTAAGCATGTTGTCGTTAAAATAAAACATAAAATATGGCATGCCTTATAAAATTAAGTCACACTTTCTCCTCGAAAGTAGTAAGATGCTAATCTAACGAATACCATAAATTTAAGCGAAAATACAAATCAGAAATTTGAATCGATTATATTCAAATTATAATATAAATGTTTATATATTTCTTATGTATATATTATGTATATATTGGGCATAATAAATCAAATCAAATAAAATCCATTAAAAATTAAATTAAATTATAATAATTATAAAAAAATAACATTAGTCGTCAAGCAAAACAACGTATACGAGTAGGTACAGATAATGTAAACAAAAGGTATTTAAACTGGCTGTACGATAAGTTATCATTTTTAAATATCAAATTGTATTTCATTACAACAATTAGGTACTTATAATCTTTTTAATCTGTATGTTTAAGTAATAAACACATTGTCATTATAAGAATACTCATACAAAATTAAACAACGAATATACATTGTATGTAAATATATGTACGTACGTATGTATTTAACATTTATATGTAAAAGAAAACTTTGGACGTATGAAATTTGGCATATTTTATTTATACTTGTTTCTTTTATTTATTACTCTTAATATCAATAATCGATTCAAATCCAAAAAGTGCAACCCTAGATTGATTTATCAACTATTTTTTTTTTGGAGTAAAATAAAGGTTGAAAATGCAATCTTTTGATTAACACTTGTATTTATTATAACAATAATAACCATATATTGAATTATTGCGCGCTAATATAGATATTTTAGTTAGTTATCAAGAATATTATTATAACATTTCATTAATGTTGAGTGGCGGAACTCAACGCCGCACTTAGTGTTACTCGAAAGATCGAATCCACAACCAATCATGACGCTGATCCACTGCGCCACGATGGCCAAATTGGATATTCAAAATACACTTCAAAATAATAAATCATTTTAAAATCAGATAATTTTAAAGACCTTATTATTTAATTATAGTGTTTTAGGTTTGAGAGGAAAGTAGAGAAATGTTGAGTCCCGATTTTCTAATACAACGCAGGAAAATTCTAAAAATGTGCTACTAAAGTACTGAAATCTTTTTTACCCGCGACGGAACGGCGACTGTATATGTGTTTGGGGTGAGAGGTTGTTTGTTTGTTTGTTTGTTTGTTTGTTTGTTTGTTTGTTTGTTTGTTTGTGTGTTTGTGCAAATTACTATGTCAATTATTTCCAAAACTATAAGTCCGATTTTGATACGGTTTTCTATGATAGGTTTAGGTTTGATCGGCGTATGTTCTTAGATATGTCTTATTGCCTTAACTCACCAGGGGGCGCTGCAGTAAGCATTTTACGTGAAAACGAATGTTTTCAATTATCTCAAAAAATAATAGTCTGATTTCGATAGATTTTCAGTGATAGATTCAGGTTTAATTGGTGGATGTTCTTGGATATGTTTTATCGTGTCAAACCACCAGGGGGCGCTGCAGTAAGCGTTTGTTTGTACTTTTTTTGTATTTATTTGTCTAAAACCGAAACTACTAATCCAATTGAAAAGAATTTTCAGAAAAAGATTCAGCTTTGCTTGATGCATATTTTAAGATTTTTCTTTTTTTGTTACGGGGAAAACTCACCAGGGGGCGCTGCACTAAACATTTGTTTATGCAGAGCAAAAACTACTAGTTCAATTTAGATGAAACTTTCAAAGATAGGTTCAGGCTTAATTGGTGCATCTTTTCATATATGCGTTATGGTGACCACTCATCAGGGGGCGCTGTAGTAAGCATTGGTTTGAGTTTTTTTGTGTAAAACCAAAATTTTTCTTGTATTTATTTGTCTAAAACCGAAATTACTCATCCGATTGGCTAGAGTTTTCAGAATTAGATTCAACTTTGCTTGCTGCATATTTTAAAATTTTAGTTTTTTTGTTACGATGAAAATTCACCAGGGGGCGCTGCAGTAAACATTTGTTTATGCAGAGCAAAAACTACTAGTCCGATTTAGATGAAAATTTCAACGATAGGTTACGGTTTAATTGGTGCAATCTTTTCATATATGTGTTACGGTAACCACTCACCAGGGGGCGCTGCAGTAAGTACATTTGTTTGTGCAAAACTAAAACTACGAGTCCGATTTGAATGCAGTTTTCAATGATAGATTCAAGTTTACTTAGTGCATATTTTCATATATGTGTCATGTATGTTTACTTAGTGCATATTTTCATGTATGTGTCAACTCTCTAGGGGGCGCTGCAGTAAGTGCTTCCATTTTTTGTGTAAAACCAAAACGACTAGTACGATTGGAAAGAGTTTTCAGTATTAGATTCCGCTTTAAGTAAAGCGTGTTTTTAAATTTATATTACGGTGACAAGTCACCAGGGGGCGCTGCAGTAAAATATTGTTTGTGCAAAGATAAAATGACGAATTTGATTTGGATGCAGTTTCAATAATAAGCTCAAGTTTAATTAGTGCATGTTCTTGGATATGTTTTATCGTGTTAACTCACAAGGGGGCGCTGCAGTAAACGTTTGTTTGTAATATTTAATGCAAAACCACAACTACTAGTCCAATTAGGCAGAGTTTTTAGTATTAGAGTTACCTTTACTTGGTGTAAGTTTTTAGGTTTTTTTTACGTCAAGAACTCACCAGGGGGCGCTGCATTAAACATTTAATTATGCAAAGCTAAAACTACAAGTCCGATTTGGACGCAGTTATCAAAGATAGGATCAGGCTTAATTAGCGCGTGTTCTCGTATATGTGTCATGGTGACACCTCACCAGGGGGCGCAGCAGTAAGCATTTGCTTTTATTTTTTGTGTGAAACCTATTTAGATGCGGTTTTCTGTGATAGGTTCTGGTTTAATTGCTGCGTGTTTTTATATGCCATATCTACCACGAACTACCGCGGGGCGCTCCAGTATAAATTAGTTTGTTCAAAATCAAAACTACTAGTGGGTTTTGTGATTTTCACTGATTTGGTTAGACTTAAGTTTCCTAAAAATGTTGCGGTGACAATCTGCCAGGCGCTGCAATAGGCATTTGATAACCAGAAAGCATTGGGCTTATAATTTTTTTTTGGATTTGCATGAAGATTAATATAAAGTATTTCAATATTATGTAATAATATATAATGTATATCTATTCACTTTAAAAAGTTTAAAATAAAAAACAAAATTAAAAATTTTGAAAAAACCCACGACGGTTTAATTGTAATTGTAAAAGGATAAAATAACTATAAATCCCCCGCCTAAAAGAATATATGTAACGAGATGATGGGGACGACTTCGTCGGGGGCTGCCAGTTGCAACCTCTATTTTAAATATAGTAGCTATCAGTATAGATTTCGTTTTAAAGTCTTTAAAATACCAGTTATCAAAACTGTAAATTCATTTTAATATTTAATTTTTTTGCCAAAACTGTTTTAACAGCAAGAAAACCTACGAGAAGGTTTGTGCAAACTTAAAGTAATGACAGCCCCCGACGAAGCCGTCCCCATCATCTCGTTACATATATTCTTTTAGGCGGGGGATTTATAGTTATTTTATCCTTTTACAATTACAATTAAACCGTCGTGGGTTTTTTCAAAATTTTTAATTTTGTTTTTTTTTCCAACTTCATTGGTTGACCACATATTTAAAAATAATTAAAAAATTAAATTATTAAAGACTGTATTGTGTTCACAGCAATTACATGTCAATTTGTACAATGTGAAAGTAAATTATAAAAGCAAAATAATCTATGAACGTTGCAATTCATCCTCAATAGTTTATAAGATGATATATGGATTTCACAAACGCGATTCGAAAACGAATGACTAGACTATTTTTAAATTTTGCTGTCACTAGTGTCTGCCTGGTTCATATTTTAGTAGGCTATATATGTATAAGGGGGCCTTTGATTATATGATTTTTTAGTAAAATACTTAGGTTAAATAGCAAATTATGTAATTGACATTACGAATAAGATGCAAAAAAATTGTGACTTATACAAAATATGCAAATTAGGCAATTAAAAAAAAAGTTGATCTTTTTTTCCAAATTTAATTACGCTTACATACAAATTTACATAATTCATATTTATTATTATATATATTGAATATATATAGTTAAAGTGTTTCAAATTAACCTTAAAATATTTCGTTCTCCACATTCCGTTTCTGTCGACAACGAAGTGTCATGACACTCCACTTTCTCAGTTTATCCCCTTATGCCGGAATAAGAGTGAACCTGAAGACTTGAATATTCTACGACTAGAACTTGTTATTTGATATTTATGTTAGAGTTACACTTTTGAATATTCAAGTTTATTTAATTATTCTAGTTTCGTGGTTTGACGACATTTTTCTATTTGCTCAATATTTCTCACGGTCTACAATCAGTTGCTGAGTGTCTATAAATAGGAATTGATATAATGTTTACAGCAAAAATAACATTGAAATTCAATTTTTGTTGAAATATTTTATTTATTTTAATTCAATCACTACAATATATAGTTTACCCCAGCGATTACCGAAGCGTACCTAAGTTTTTTTTTTTTAGCTTCACGCTGTGTCCCGCACAGAGCAAGGTAGGCAGAGGGAACCTAGTGTTAAGACACTCCGTTCCCCACTTTCCGCCGAATTCGGAGGCCTGCGTGTTAAGTGGCGGAACTTAACGCCGCGCTTTACCTCGACACCAGAGCGAAGAAAATGGATATATAATTTCCACTCCTCGAGTGGGAATCGAATCCACAACCAGTCGTTTACAGTCACACGCTTGTGCCACTGGGCCACGACTGGCCACTACCGTACATAAGTGTTTAAATATAAAGTTGTCCTATAGGAACTATACTTGTAGAACCGGATTTAAAAAATAATATATACAAATGTCAATGAAATAAAAATAAACAAATTAATAAAAAAAAACAAAATTAAAAATTTTGAAAAAACCCACGACGGTTTCATTGTAATTGAAAAAGGATAAAATAACTAGAAATCCCCCGCCTAAAAGAATATATGTAACGAGATGATGGGGACGACTTCGTCGGAGCTGCCATTACTTTAAGTTTGCTAACTTCTCCTAGGTTTTCATGCTTTTAAAACAGGTTTAGGAAAAAATTAAAATATTAATATGAATTTACAGTTTTGATAACTGGTATTCCTTTTAAAAACTTTAAGAACGAAATCTATACTGTTAGCTACTATATTTAAAATAGAGGTTGCAACTGGCAGCCCCCGAGACTTAAGTCTAACCAAATCAGTGAAAATCACAAAACCCACTAGTAGTTTTGATTTTGAACAAACTAATTTATACTGGAGCGCCCCGTGGTAGTTTGTGATATGGCATATAAAAACACGCAACAATTAAACCTGAACCTATCACAGAAAACCGCATCTAAATAGGTTTCACACAAAAATACAAGCAAATGCTTACTACAGCGCCCCCTGGTGAGGTGTCACCACGACACATATACGAGAACACGCGCTAATTGAGCCTGATCCTATCGTTGAAAACTGCTTAAATTCAGACTCGTAGTTTTAACTTTGCACCATTAAATGTTCAATGCAGCGCCCCCTGGTGAGTTCTTAACGTAAAAAAAAACTAAAAACATACAACAAGTAAAGGTAAATCTAATACTAAGTAACTCTGTCCAATCGGACTAGTAGTTGTGGTTTTACATTAAATATTACAAACAAATGTTTACTGCAGCGCCCCCTGGTGAGTTAACACGATAAAGCATATCCAAGAACATGCACTAATTAAACTTGAGCTTATCACTGAAACTGCATCCAAATCGAATTCGTCATTTTAGCTTTGCACAAACAATATTTTACTGCAGCGCCCCCTGGTGACTTGTCATCGTAATATAAATTTAAAAACATGCTTTAAGTAAAGCGGAATATAATGCTGAAAACTCTTGACAATCCACAAAAAATGGAAGCAGCTACTTACTGCAGCGCCCCCTAGAGAGTTGACACATACTTGAAAATATGCACTAAGTAAACATACATGACACATATATAAAAATATGCACTAAGTAAACTTGAATCTATCATTGAAAACTGCATTCAAATCGGACTCGTAGTTTTAGTTTTGCACAAACAAATGTACTTACTGCAGCGCCCCCTGGTGAGTGATCACCGTGACACATATATGAAAAGATGCACCAATTAAACCTGAACCTATCGTTGAAAGTTTCATCTAAATCGGACTAGTAGTTTTTACTCTACATAAACAAATGTTTACTGCAGCGCCCCCTGGTGAATTTTCACCGTAACGAAAAAACAAAAATCTTAAAATATGCACGAAGCAAAGCTTAATCTAGTTCTGAAAACTCTAGCCAATCGGATAAGTAACTTCGGTTTTAGACAAATAAATACAAGAAAAATTTTAGTTTTACACAAAAAAATACAAACAAATGCTTACTACAACGCCCCCTGATGAGTGGTCACCATAACACATATATGACAAGACGCACCAATTAAGCCTGAACCTATCCTTGAAAGTTTCATCTAAATTGGACTAGTAGTTTTTGATTTGCATAAACAAATGTTTACTGCAGCGCCCCCTGGTGAGATTTTCCCGTAACAAAAAAAGAAAAATCTTAAAATATGCACCAAGCAAAGATAAATCTTTTTATGAAAACTCTTTTTAATCGGAGCAGTAGTTTCGGTTTTAGACAAATAAATACAAAAAAAGTACAAACAAATGCTTACTGCAGCGCCCCCTGGTGGCTTGACACGATAAAACATATCTAAGAACATTCACCAATTAAACCTGAATCTATCACTGAAAATCTATCGAAATCAGACTACTATTTTTTGAGATAATTGAAAACATTCGTTTTCACGTAAAATGCTTATTGCAGCGCCCCCTGGTGAGTTAAGGCAATAAGACATATCTAAGAATATACGCCGATCGAACCTAAACCTATCATAGAAAACCGTATCAAAATCGGACTTATAGTTTTGGAAATAATTGACATAGTAATTTGCACAAACACACAAACAAACAAACAAACAAACAACCTCTCACCCCAAACACATATACAGTCGCCGTTCCGTCGCGGGTAAAAAATGAATAATGAACTCTTATTTGAAGTATTTTATATGTATGCTAGTTATTGTTTGCCGGCCAGTTTGTGTACGTAGATGTTTTTATACTTACCGTACATACTCTATAGACAAGGAAATGCCCAACCTCTGAACAAACTTTAGTTGTTTACTAAACTTTCAAACAACATTAACTAAAATATATAAATATAAATTTATCTGTTAGTTGCAAAAAACGTGTTCAAACAGACAAACCCGCAAACAAACAGACAAAAACAATAAAAAAGACAAGATATAATTATTTTGTTACTATATTTTCAGTACTTCGAATTATTTTTCATAAATATATTGTATAAGAAAAATATTATATTGCAATTTTACTGTTTTATTATAATACTAGCGACCCGCTCGCGGCTTCGCCACGTGAACTACCATTTTCATCCTCTATTGCCTCTTTGGGATTGGTTTTTTTTTGTAAATGGAGGGTAGTCTATATTTGACTTTCGTCACGAATTATGTTCATGAGAAAATCATCGATACATTTAGTGCAATGTCTATATTATTTGATAACATGTAGCGATAACTGTTCTAGTAAGAAAACGTACGAAATCTGCTATCATATGATAGTAGATTTCGTACATATATACCATCTGGTATATAGTATTACCATCTGGTATATAGTATTATAAACCGGTCATAATATCTTAAATAAACTTTACGCTTCTTATTTTACAATTGTGTTACTTATTGATATTAAAAAATAGCTTTACTTGAAAATAATCAATGCAATTTGACTTTGCCAGTCTATTACTTTTCTGCGGGAACTGTTTTGAATACCAGGGTAATTTTTAAAAAAAGAGAGATAGCCTATGTTTGACCTTGCCTCATTAACTATTTTCCTGAGAAAATTTATTCATTTCAGTCAAGGAGTTTAGATCTTTCATTCTCACTATATACTAAACATACATAAGTTTCATCCACTGTTTCAACCGCCAAGGGTTTGATTTTTTATAAAGTAGCCTATATGACCCTGCATCTCCAACAATCTTCTTTACGAATTCCCGTCAAAACATAACAAATAGAAGAGATACAGATTTTTGCATTTTTATAATAATAATTTTAATGAGTGCGGATATGTCTAATACAATGTCAACTATATAATAACAAATGGCGCTACCCGTTGCAGAAAACGTAGTGACATCTGTTGTCATATAGATTATATAAATATATAGATTATATAAAGTTTTACAGACCGGTCAAATGTATATTTAATAAATGTTATGCTTATTTTATTTTATAATTAATTAGTGATATTGAAACAAATTTAGCTTCACTCGTGAACTATCGACATAATTTGAATATATTTTTTTAAATTTTATTATTCTGCGGGAGTTGTATTGAATACCGGGATGAAAACTATCCCATATGTTGCTCTAACCTCTTAGCTAACTCCATACAAAAAATCATTAAATTCTACCATGTAGATATCAGTATACAAATAATTTACTTATATCGGTTTTTTATTTTTTCCAAAAAAACTACATGGAAATCCGGGATAAAAACTATCCTATATGTACCTTTGGACTATAAGCTATCACTATACCAAAATTCATTCATTTCTATCCAGTAGTTTTTGCGTGATTGACGAACAAATTAACAGACAGACAGACAGACAGACAGACAGACAGACAGACAAAAATTCTACTGAGTGGATTTTTGGCCTCTGTTATCGATATATTAACGCACCCAATTAAAATTTTTCTAAAATTTTTCATGTACAGAAATGACTTTTCTACTCTTTTATTATATATAGAGATAAAAGGAAATAAATCTTAAAAAACTTAATATAAAAACATCCTTCGTATAAGAAACATAAGAAAAACTAGAAAATATAATAATATTATTGATTTACTATCAAAAATAATGCAACAATAATAGTTATTTAAATTAAATATATTATTACAATACACAACCCAAGCTCCATGTTTCAGATAGCTAATATTTTACGTCTAACAATTTATAATTACGAAGTTTCACAACTGTAACACGGGAAATGTTTTAAACCTTGTCCGTGTTCGCTTTCTACTGTCAAGTAAAGTAAAGAATTGAAAAGTCCTTGATTGCGGCGTGTTTATTTATTATTTTTGTATTATATTTATGTCAGTAACACGCTATGTCTCGATTTTAGGTGAAAAGTGGAGAAAAGCTGAAAAATAATTGTAATTTTTAAATGTATCCATTATATTTTAATAAAAAAAAATCTATTCCTAACTTGTACTAAATGAGTTTCACGCTTACTAAGATTTTTTTACACATTGTGTTTACACATTTTGAAAAAAATATATATTTTGGACCGGATCCGTTTATATATTTGGTATTTTGGTATATAGCTCCCCGCTTTTTATTTTTTGTGTCCTGCAGATAACAGGCTAGGCAGAGGGAACCTAGTGTTAGGGCAATCCTTTCCCCGTTATCCGCCGAATTCTGGAGGCATTGCGTGTTAAGTGGCGGAACTTAACGCCGCCCTTTTCCTGGACACAAAAAAAATGGAAATAATTAATATTTCCACTCGTCGAGCGGGGATCGAACCCACAACCAGTCACTTTACAGTCACACTCTGTGCCTCTGCGCCACTACTGGCCCCAAAAACAAGAAAAATGCTTCTAACAGACCAACTAATTCACATTTAAACTATAATTTGCCATATAAGCTTAGTCTCACATTCAGGTAACCATTATCTACGTGGTAACGCAAATATTTTGCGTTTGCGGCGTCATGTCACGATCAAACATGCGGCTGCAATTTAATCGGCGTTTGAAAGCAATGCTCAAGGCAGGTGAGGCCAGTGAGCTTGTTTTGTAGGTCGCCGCTATGAATATCGTAGACATCAGGTGACAAGGCTTCAGGTCTAGAACGTAATCGATTTTGTTCTATTTATGTATTGTAAACTGAAATAAATATTTTTTATTATGTTTCAGTTATCTGTTATCTCTTTATTATATTTTTTTTTTTGGAACATTTGTGGCTTGTATTTTTATTAATGTATAAGATGTCTATCTATACTCGTAGCTCTAATATCTAAATTTAGGAAAAGATTTTATTACGCTTTTTGTCTTGTATATAACCAAAGTGAACCTATTTAACCATAGAGGACGTAGTATCAAGATATTTATGTTTTTAATAAAAGTAAAATAAAGTATGTGGAAATCTTGAAATTACTTGTGAAAACTCGTTTCAAATTAATTCAGTTTTCCAAAATTAGCCCAGGCATAAAAATATATAAAAACGTACCTAGATCTAATGTGATACTTTATTTTACAGTTTGAATATATGATTTACATATACATGTATTTATGTATATCTGTTGTGTTATTTAAATATTTTTCATTAGCAGAAAATTTACAGAAAATATATAGTATCTAGCTTTGAACAGTTATCAATCTGTTTAATACTTACATTAGCTTCATTCAATTCAATTCATGTGTAATTAATACTAGTTTGTACGTTAGTAACGAGGTACTAAAATTATAATATTTATCAAACATTTCTGTTTTAATGATATATAATATGTATCCATGTGACTCGTGTAGATAAAATCAGGGTTTTCAAAGCTAACTCAAGGTTAGTGAGGCCAGGAAACTTATAATTATTAAATAAAGCCACTCAAAAGTGCCATGGTCCATATTTTAAGTACTATGCAAATAAAAATGATAATATAACTTAATAATTTCAAATTGTAAGACAGAATAAAAAACGTAATAAAAAACGTTATTAATAAATTTGAATGAAAAAGTAATGTATTTTTGTTGTTTACTGAAAAGCTTAAATTTTAATATATATTATACGACACTTACGTTTTAAATGTCCGGAAGATGTTATTACATCAGCAAGTCTTTAATTTTATTCGTTTTCTAATAATAAATGAAGCCATAAAAAATGACTATGACTCGAATGTAGGGCCGTCATAGATTCAAAACACACTTTGGAAAACCGTTTCTTTCAACTTCATTTTCTGCGCCCAGAAAGTCTTGATTTAGTTTAAATTCAAATTGTTATAAATTTTCTCTATACGTTAGGTGTAAAAGAAAACAATAATATATATTTTTTTCTCGTCTCTACCAGAAAGAATCAAGAACAATTCTGCCAAATTCAGTTTGATATTTTAATTCTTAAAAACCGGAAGTCTCTACCATATAATAATATAACTCGACTGCAATAAAATATAACTATAACACTAGTCGATATTATAAGATTTATGTAGGATTTAAAACACGATTTCCGCATATTAGTTTGCCTACTTCACGACTTATATTGTCTCAGATACATATGTATGTAGCAGAGTTACATTTTAAATCATTGGCGTTTAGTGTATAGTTGTACTTAGTTGTTTTTCAAACAAATATATAATAAATTCATCCCAAGTGATTGATTGTTTACAGCGCACTGCAATATAATTGTTTACATATATGTATATGTACCTACTAGCGACCTGCTCACAGCTTCGCCGCCTGAACTACGTAGCTGTTCTGTTATATTGCAGCCCTCGGGGGTGGATTTTTGAAAAATAAAGTAGCCTATGTTTAACCTTGGATTATTAACTATATTTTGGCAAAATTCGTAACAATCGGTCAAGCAGTGTAGATTTGTCATATAAACTTTCATTCCCTATTGCAATCATTTAGAGATTGATTTTTGAAAAAATAAGTAGCCTATGTTTGACCCAGTAATTTTTTCTATTTTCATTCTAAATTTCATCCAAATCGGACCGATATATTAGCTGTGAAAGCGTGACAGACAAACAGACAAACATTCGCAACTATAATATATGTATGGATAACAAACATGCATATACGTAAATGTTCATTATACAAAGCAGCTTCACGCCTTTTCTCGTATAGTAGGGTAGTCAGGGAGGTCCTAGTGTTAAGACACCCTCCTTTATTTTCCGCCTAAAATCTAGACATTGTAAGTTAAATGGCGGAGTTTTAATACCATTTTTAAACACAAAAATTCAGGGTCTTTTTATTTATGGGGAAAAAAAAATAATTACGTTTTCTTTAGCAATTTCATGCAAATTCGTACTTTTCTTACTGTTGAGACCAAAGTTTCCTCATCTAGCTAAAGATAATCTCTGGTGATTACTAATCCTGATAACACTTACAAATATTTGTTCATACGTCAATAGTACGTGGAATTTTTGGACTTAGTGGCGGTCAATGGAAAAGTAGATTAGCCACAAAATTAAACATATTATAAGTTGTAATTAGTAATTGTAAATATCAAGAAAAGTATATAAACGGAACTGTGGATACAAAACATTAAGAAATATTGAAAGAGGTACGTATGCTTAAAATGTTTAAGGAAAATTAATATAAATACGCTACTTTAAAATATTTCGAAGTTAAATTCTAATATAGGTTAGTAAGATATTAATATATGTAATATAAGTATTAGTTTCCGAACGTAACGTCAAATTGAACGCAAGATTAACATTGAAAGATAAACAGCATTTCAGAAATTCCTTTGGATCTATCAAAAACAATAATAATACATATCGAAAATAAATTTAGTTATTTTAGTTACTTTAAATGGTAACCATAATAATTAAGCACATTCTTGAATTAATCTCGAATATATTGGATTTAGAAGTATATCTCCGCATTACAACCACGTATTTCTTTCTAAGGAATTTTGTCGCTTGTTAATCTTTTAAGACGCTTACGTATAGCTGTTTAAGGAACTTTATTAGATAGTGATTCTATATTTTGATACGAAGACTTTCAAGAGTTCAAGCTATCATTTTATATTTTCAAATCAGGAAAACTGTACTTATAAGGAAATAGGTACTTATTAATGTGGTCTTCAATTTCTCTTGCGTGGACTTTATGACCATCATCATCGAGGCGCAGTGTGCCATTGTCTGGCTGATATATGTGCATAATAGCTGTAGATTTGATTCCCACTTGAGAAATGATTATATTTAAATTGTCTTTCACGAAACACGCAATATCCCAGATTTATATGGAAAGTGGAAATCTGGGTATCTTGTCACTTGGCTCCCTCTGCCATCCCTTTATCTTAAAACAATTTTTCCTACGATAGATATTGCAAACTCCAATTCGCAACAACGTCTTCTAAAGAGAGCTTAAAGCATTTGTATTTTATAAAAAAATATATATATTTTACGCATACAAAGTACAGCTCTCTATCATGCAATCTCAAATGTTCATTAGTAACCGAACCATAAATAATATCTTTATTATTAATGGCCCTTGGCCATGAACATATTAATAAATAATAAACCTCAACAAAAGAAAAGTTGGGATACCCTGACCTATAGTGGTAGAGATACGACTACATACGATAACATAAGACTGCTTACAGAAATTGGTTTAAGCTTTGCCAAGATTATATATTTCGAGTAGTAATCTAAGTAGCGTAGTCAGGTCATACTTAACAATTATAGGAATACTGCTTCTGTATCATTACAATAATTTGCGTAGAGCTAGGAATTGGTATCTCGTAACTTGTTTATAAAGGAAATGGAAAACATATTCATGGATCTTATATAGCTACGTCAGAAAACAAAATGAATTAGTGTATATATTTTTTATGATATGGTCGGTAAATTTTTTGGATGTTAGGCTAACGGTTAGGTTTAGACAAAAAAGATTTAGGGCCAAAAGCGTGAGTGTCACCATATTTGAGACAATGTTTTAAAATTTTCTTTTTCAAAATATATGCAAGTACAATATAAGTGAGGTATCTCTTATCCGTCATCAGTAAACAACAAAATAATTAAGGGAATTATTAAAAGATTATTATACGATGATCTTTCTCTACTTTCTTTAAATAAATATCATTACTTTCTGTCATCGACGACAAAAGAAACAAGATCTCGCTGGCTCAATTTACAAAACTAAAAGTCTTTTGATTGTTTCTTTCATTTTGGCATATGTATATAGATGATTTTTCAAAAACTCATTTTTTTAAATAATACTACTAAGAGGTAACGTTCATAAGCAATTTTATGGTCGATAAATTATTTTACCTTTTGTGAAGCTTGAATATGTATTATATCTTTGTTTGATTATTCTCAATGTTGCAATAAATATCTATATATTTGCTTCGGTTGTCTATTTAAATCCAAGTTTCTATGTAAATTACAATGACATACCTATTGTTCATATTGGCCTATACTCAGTTATATATGTTACTGTAAAAGCCTGTAGTAAGGTAAATCTTGACGTTTTCCAAATAATAGTTAAGATTTACCAACTTCTTGGAACGGAGTGTCTGACCACTAGGTTCCCTCTGCCGAGCCTGCTGTGTGCGCGATAAAGCGTGAAACTAAAAAAAAAAAACAACTTTAATGGTAAAAGTCCGAACTGTGTCCAACTTAACCTAAACTATCAATATTTACCTTGGCTCTAAAAAGTAAAACTTAATTCACTGAAACATAAGTTCACAATAAACAACCAGTAAAGAATGATTCCGATCATTATAGTTATATATATCACTAAAGTTGCCAAAAAATAAGTTTTACTGGAAAATTTTAAACTTTTCCTATATTTCGGGCTTTAACAGTAACATATGCATAAACACATCAACTCTTTGTTCTCTAAGGTTATGAATAGACAGGAACCTTACAAACGCTCTTGGCTATCTAATGAAGCAAATATAACATGTGAATGGCGTTATAAATTCCGCTGAATAAGAGGGAAGCATGCGGTCAGACCAGTCCCGGTAAGGTCGGCTGTTATCCGTAGGCGAATCGCGTGCCGGCTTGATGGCTTGACTTTTGACTTTTGTTCGTTTTAAGCAGGTACATTCTTCGTCATTTTCAATAATTGGATAAGATTTTTATCGAATTTTATTATGATATCTAAAGAATGTATTCTTGTATTTTGTTTGGAAAGTGTATATATACATATTTTATAATTGACTTCTTATTTTTTTGTTTTAAATATTTTTTATGACTTAAAATACATATGAATTCAAGCAGTATTATATTAAAAAAATAAACACAATTACATAAAAAAAACTTTATAAATCATATTAATGATTTTACCGAACGAATACAATTTGAGAACTTGAGAACAATAAGGAGACCTGTTTTTTTATCAATAGATTATATTGTGTTTAATCAACTCGGCAAGGATTATGTCATTAGCATGAATAAACGTGTTATTTTCGATAACAGGCTAAGATATCGATATCCATATTAATCGTCTCGGATATAACATAAATCTACAATATTACATACAATAAAAAAATATAAGAAAATTCAACTTCATGCGTTTCCCGCATAGTAGGACAGTCAGAGAGAACCTAGTCTCAAGACACTCCGTCCTCCACGTCTCGCCTAAAATTTAGACATTGCGTGTTAAGTCTTAATGCTGTGGTTTGTCTTAAGTGCCAGAGCAAAGAAATGAAAAAAAAAATATAATCATTCCCCCGAGTGGAAATTGAACCTACAACCGTCGCATTTTCAAATGCCTCAGTAGATGGGGATTATAAAAAAATATTATATTTTATTGAAAAAATAGCTTCACGCTATATCCCGCACACAGCAGGATAGGCAGAGGGAACCTAGTGTTAAGACACTCCGTTCCCCACTTTCCGCCGAATTCGGAGGCTTGCGTGCTAAGTGGCGGAACTTAACGCCGCGCTTTACCTCGACACCAGAGCGAAGAAAATGGAAATATAATTTCCACTCCTCGAGTGGGAATCGAACCCACAACCAGTCGTTTACAGTCACACTCTTGTGCCACTGGGCCACGACTGGCCACAATTATATTTTATTGAAAAAAAACCTACCTGTTTAAATTTTTAGCACTATGCAAGTCTGAGATGATTTTATAAGTAGGTATACGGCTCTTTATCTTAAATCAAAAGGCCTTGTGACTCCTCTTGAATATTTCTTTAAAGATACGATCGCGTCCCTTTATCTCCTGACACGGAATGTTGAAGTGGATAGTTGTGCCTTGTGTTTTTTATTTTATTATGTTTACCTTAAACCTATAGTGTCACGTTCGCCATTTAATTTTAAGACTATTTCAAATAACGTGAAAATTGACTATTTTTATTTTAATAGTAAATTTAATAGGTAGTTTTTTCCTAGGCATAGCATTTTCATTTATAATTTTTAAATATTTTTATTAGCATATTTGAAACTTACAATCTTCTGTACAATGAATACTCGTGGGTAATTTATAGCACAGTAGATTACAATAAGTTAACTTGAAAACACACTCCATTCATAATTTTTCATCTGAATTTGCTTGTTTAATTATGGAAATTAACTTGGCATTTTGTCTTACTAAAGCGGGTAAACTAAAAGTAAATATAATTTTATTCCCCCGAGAAAGAATTAAACCCACAACCATCACGATCGCAGTTACACTGCACCACGATAGATTCAAAAATTAGTAAAATTCTATTGAATGTTCATATTATATACATGTTTATATAATATATTTTTCAATACACATTTTATTTTATGATAAAGATGACGTTTTTATTGATATGAAATACACAATTACGTGACTCACGCTTATAAATAACGTGAGAATATGTTTTAATCAAACAATTTTAATAACAATAAAATATCGTTTGAAAATTTTCATATTGTACTAAATAAATTAAGGTATTTTATCATTATTTATATAATATGTTAACTTTTGACAGTAGTTGAAGACATAACTACTCTTTATTGTCATTGTGGTGCATTGTGATAGAACTTGTCTGTAAACGAATCTCTGAATTTGTCTGAAGGGTTTAGATTCGTTGTCCACTCGAGGGTAATGAATAATAATCGTATTAAATTATTTATATTTTTCTAGTCATAAGACAAAACGTTGCTTCTACCACCCAATATACAATGTCAAACTATGGATATTTGATAGTAAGTTGCATTTTTCTATTTTAACTACTTAATTATTTTTTAGAAATTTTATAAATACACTAAAACAATCAAATTACTAATAGAATCTTATAAGTTCATTATTTAAAAAACTCAAAAGCTGCATGTCGTATGTTTTCCGTCGCCATTCCCTTCCTTCCTCCCTCCTTCTCTCCTACATTTCCAATGCTGGCAACGCATCCATAACTCTAATGTTGTGAATGTCTATGGGCGAAGGTAACCACTTACCATTAGGTGGTCCTTCTGCTTGTTTGTCTCTTTCATTCAATAAAAAAAAATCAACATGTCTCGAATTTAACCTGAAAGTATATAACGGAGAGTTGTGTGCGTAAAACACATAAAGCAATAGTAATAATTATTTACCAATGACAATTAATATAACATGGACTGTATCTATACGCTAAAGCCTATTTGGTATGCAAAAGTTGTTCGTGACCGTTCAGAACTAGAGCGCAATTGGCAATTCTTGTCTATTAAACTTTTATTACAATATAACGTAGTATGAAATGCATTAACAATACAGTTAAATTCCACTTTAAATGTAAAACAATTTGTTTCTCAATTTAACGTTCCGTTACTTATTAATATGGAGTGGGTCGAGAATATCGGCTTTAGAATAACATTCGCTAAAAATGTGCGCAATTTTTAAATTACAATAACTTGAACTAATTGGTGTGTTAAATTTTATTTATACCCGAGCAAGACGACTTGCGATAGTACTTAGGTGTTATAATATTTTGTTATAGCATATTATTGACGCTGCTCGGCTTCTGATACGGTTAGGATATTGTGTAGAATAGAGTTCTGGGTTCAATTTGTGGGCATGTGGCACGGTCGAGAGCGATAACTTGTTTTTATTTCTATTTTCTACAAAAATATGTGAATATTTATATTATTCAAATCGAATATTATTCGTTTTTAATTCCGTTTTTAATTACTAAGTACCTCTAATGTGATGTCCAGCCACATTAACTGCTCCTTGTTGGTTAAATCCTAACTCTGGATGATTGTAATATTAAATTATTTTTACCCTGTTCTGGTAATACAAAGCGTTAAGTTTTGGTTTCAACCGGTAAATAGAAAACAGAGTGTCTTAGCACTAGTGTCTTAACACTAGGCTCGCCATAACTACCGTGTTATGAGAGGAAAAAAACTTGAAGCTATAAAGCATTTACTTATCTCATATATGAAACTGCAATAAAATGACATACACAAAATTATACAAGACCTGTATACATACATTTTGAACAATTCCGGTGTATTACTCATTGAGCTAAACACCTTACGTGAGTTCACGTTGCATATGCAATAGTAATGAGTCATTACTAGAGACTGAACTCGAAAAAACCGGTAGCAATTCACTCGATTACATTAAAAAATAGTGTCAACGCTGCAAGATCTGCAATTATTGTATAGAACCAGTCGTTAATAGGATTAACAGTTTTTTTTGTACGTGTTTAACCTACATATAAATGTACTAGCGACCGCTCGCGACTTTGCCTGCGTGATTGTACAACTTTATACACAATTTCACGACATATTTTTAATTTTTAGAGGTAGAGATTTGAAAAAGGGTAGCCTATATTTGACTCTGGATCTTTAACTTCTTTTATCCATGAAGCGCAACAGATAAACAGGCAGAATTTCACATTTATAATATTAATATAGATATGTTTATAACGACTTAGGTGTATGATTTTTTTGTTGAAATAGAAATTTTGTTGTTTCATAATTTTTTATTTTAGCATTTGGAATTTTATATTTTTTTTAATTTTTAGTATTATTCATATAAAATCCTGTTTAATCGTTCTTAAGAATTATGATGCGTAGAAATCTATTTATGTTTTTTTTGTATTAAACACAGGTGAAGGGATATTCTCCATAGATTATGACATAGTAATTAAAAGTTTGTCGTGACGTTAAGTTCTGCCACTCTTGACACTGCGTTTTCTGTGATTGCCCTAGTATACGAACACAGCTATTGCTACAATATGAATCATGTAACTGTATTTATCCAAAAAATTGCCACTCTTATAGTATAATAACATTCACATGGTAGACTTTAAAATCTTATTTTTACTAACAAAAGCTGAAATTTAAAAAAAAAACAATTCTTACCATTTTGTATTTGTTGCGTCATAACATTTTTATATATTTTATTTAAAAAAATCACACATAAATAATTTATTCATAAATTTGTATCTCACAAACATTGACTGTTGAATAAATTATACTCGTAATTTTACGTTTCATAATGACTGCACTTCTAAGAAGATTGACTAGACGTTGCAGCCGGAACGCATTGCGTAACTGAAGTTAATGATGTACTAAGATTCGTCGGCAATATGAAGATACTCATATTTCCAACATTAAAATTATTTGAAAGCATATAATATATTTTTCAAAAGACTTCTTAGTTATAATTTAAGAAAAAAAATATTATTACAATCTTCGACTTGACTTGTCATTTTCTTTATTATTATCTATGATTTTTTAGAGATTAGAGTTTCTTTCTAATTTATCTATAATACTAAAGCAGTTGTGGCGCTGTGAGTCAGCACCTGATTGCTAACGCGATTGTTGTAAGTTAAATTCCCACTCAGGAAAATTATTATACGTAAATTAAGTTGAGTTCTGCCATTCAACAACGGAAAGTTGAGAGCGAAGTGTCTTGTCTAGGTTCTCCCTAGACTCCCTGACTACACCGCTACGTGAAGCTGAAAAGCGTGGAAATAAATTCAGTATTAAATGAAATCATAGCAAATTATACCATAGCTTAGGAGATTTCATTAGCATTAACAAAACGTTTATGTTATGCAAAAGTCACTGACCCGGTATATTTAATGGCTAGACCATAATGACTTCACACTTTGAGCATTTAGAAAAATGAGGTACTGCTTTTACAGCAATCTTCACATGCTTCAAATTCTTAATTTTTGTTAACATTTAAAAAATAACAATACGATATTTGTACTATAAAATAAACACGGCTACAGGTATGCAGTGTTATTAAAATACACTTGAACAAATATTATGATTTTTGTAACTAAACGGACTGTTAGTATTTACTCTTATTTATCAGCAATGCAAACAATTATTTATTATGAAATAAAAATAATTTTATACAAAACATATAAAAATATCAACGCAGCAGGATTCCAACCCCATAACTCTTGGAGATATTCTAAGTGCTTTGACCGATGAGCCATTAGAACATGAATTTTTTATCCGACTGCGTTGGGGCATGAGTTCGAATCCCACGTTCAAATTTTTATACGTTTTCTAAAAATGTTTATCAATATACTAAGTGTGTGAATAACATTTAAAAAATTAAACATTATGTCTTGTTATTATTTTCTTTATTGAACATATTTAAAAAAATCTGCGTCACTTAAACTGACTTTCACAAGCGTTGTCTGTACCACTTTAATACGAAGTACGTAACCAATTGTGAAACAATAATTTCTAAGCCTATTAAGATGTAATCTAGATCTAATCCCAATTCAACTACAAGAGCTTGTGGAACACAGCTTACCTTGAGTCCGCCACGCTCACTGCCTCCGTAGTAAAACTATTGACAAAAGTTTAAAAAACCAATATTATTATGGAAATAAAAAAGAAAGAATACAGTCATAATGACGTCATAGTAGAGCTTGGCATGAGTCAAAGTTAATTTAAATACTGTTGTATAATTTAAATACGGATAAAGTTTTTGTATAAGTTTCTCCTATATTATTTTCTTTTTTTAGCTTCACGCTGTTTCCCGCACACAGCAGGGTAGGCAGAGAGAACCTAGTGTTAAGACACTCCGTTCCCCACGCACCGCCGATTCGGAGGCTTGCGTGTTAAGTGGTGGAACTTAACGCCGCGCTTTACCTTGACACCAGAGCAAAGAAAATGGAAATATAAATTCCACTCCTCGAGTGGGAATCGAATCCACAACCAGTCGTTTATAGTATTTTTATGTTTCAAATATAGTCATTTGAGTGAATAGACTGCATTGTTAGCTTTTGTTTACAACAAGCAACTTTATTTATAACTCATGTTTTTAGATACTTACTTCAAAATAAATTGACATTGGAAATAAATGCTCCCTCAAGTATAAGAGACAAAGATCCGATTTGTAATTGTTAAGTTAATTGAAATCTTAATAGTATATATAAATATATAGTATTTTTTGAAATCGTTATAGATATTTAAAATCCGTTGCTATCAACGCTTCACGCTTTATCCCGGATAGAGAAGAAAACCTGAGCTAATCCGTTCTCTGTTTTCGATCACAATTCGAGATTGCTTATTAAGTTGCAAGACTTACTCTAGATCTTTAAATCATTTAGTTAAATGTTATTGGCCAGGCGTGGCGCAGTGGCACAAGCGTGTGACTGTAAACAACTGGTGTGGTGTGGGATCGCTTCCCACTCGAGGGGAGGAAATATTTAATATTTCCATTTACTTCGCTCTGGTGTCGACGCAAAGCGCGGCGTTGAGTTCCGCCACCTAACACGCAATGCCTCCTAATTCGGCGGAAAGTGGGGAACGGAGTGTCTTAACACTAGGTTCCCTCTGCCTACCCTGATGTGTGCGGGATACAGCGTGAAGCTGAAAAAAATAAATAAATATAGAGTTGAGAACGGAGTACCAAAAGATTGTCCCTGATAGCTCTAAAATGCAGGAAAAGGCGTTAAACTTTTTCTAATCATTCCTACGAATAGGGGTCGAATCCGTAACCATCGTGTTTATAGCCACACGCTGTCCAGTAATTTCTTTCTTAATTAACATAAAACGAATAAAATAAACTTGAAATCGTATAGCACTATAACATTTTTATAGCATTAGAAGCCATAAGTTTTCTTTGCAAGTGTGCTACAGCGTAACAGCCTCTTGAGGCCTACTTTCGAACAATTAGGTATGTGGGTGCACGTGGAGAAATCAAACAATATACAATGCTTACATAATTATAGGCATTGCTGATTTATATGCGCATCTGTAGAAAGTCGAACATATTGTACTAGTAGATATGTGTTACTTTTAAATCTACATATGTTAAGTTTTATTTTTTTAATTTTTTATTTCTGTTTTTATCTATTTTATCGTATAGCTAGTTATCTAGAGAGACACCGTTCTCTAATTTCATTGAGTCGGTATTGAGTGGCGGAACTCCACAAATATTTCTTTTACACTAGTAACGAATATTGCTTTCTCCTGCTTTCTTTGATTCTTAATGTTTAAATATATGTAGGTAGCTAAATTAAAAAGTATTGAACGCTAAATACCGTTTGCTTAAACATATGTACCTTAATATTATATTTACTTTATCTATAATTATTATCGTATTTTATATGTAATATATAAAGACATAAATTTAACCAAGCTTCGTATCCACAACATCCGGTGGCAGGTTAACTAACCACATAACCAGACGGTCGTTAAATTCTCAATTTCACCATGAAGGTGTACTTTGTCCTAGTTTTTATAAAAAGAATTTAGTCAATTTTTTGCCCATAAAATTTGTTGTATGCCGATTATAAAATTTTTACATCAGGTTTTGTTAAAAAACGTATAAAAATGTTGAACGCAGCGGGGTCCGAACCCGCGCCTCTTGGAACCTTGCACCTTCCAGGCGCTCTGACCGTTAAGCCATGCGTTCGCATCGCGTTATTTCTTTGTACCAGGCAGTTATTACGAAAACAGACATTGTATTCTCTATCTCTTCCATATAAGAAATTTTGCACGATAATTAGGATCTTAACACTTAACTTTCTCTGGCATGACCAAAGACAATTTACTAAGCGTATTGTTTCGCATTGCGGAGTAGGTAGAGAGAACAGTGTCAAAACACTCCGATGTACGCATTTCGGAATTCGAATCGTTGCGTGTTGAAATGCGTAACTCAACGCCGCGCTTTGTATTACCTATAATAAGCAGATAATAAAAATAATTTTACTATCGTAAGTACTGCCCAACACTTCAAAACAGTGGCACGATAGCGTTCCGTTATTGATACAGCTATATAAAAAACTTCATATCATAATTTTAATTGCAATCGCACAGTAAATGGTTAGAACAGTGTTTCGCGAACATTTCTCAATGGCTAGAAGCAATCATTTTGTGAAATACGAAATATTTATACATTTCATTGAGCTAAGTCAGCGAAATTGTGAAGAAACGTGATTTTATTATGAATCCACAGTCAGTTTGCTTTTATGTTTATTTTAAAATACCTATTATAGTGTCTACTAGAGTGGTTAATGTAATTGCATGAATTATTAGGTATATTAACATCATTACATTTAAAACAAAAATACATTTTTAGAAAACGTATGAAAATTTGAACATAGATTGATTCAAACCCGAGCAGTCTTTTTTTTGGTAATTGTGGAGTGTGTAACATTTGAAAAATGATTTAATATTATAACATACTCTAATACATCTTTTCTAAATATTCATAAAAAAATTTTGCACCACATAATTATAGGCTAAAAACTTTGCACCATATATACAAAATTTTGCGCAATTCTTCTCCAACATTCATATTACTAAAGTGATCCTGACCACGGCCACACATTCCTTTTTTTGATGGAATAAAGGAGGCAAACGAGCAGAAGGCCCACCTGGTGTTAAGTAGTTACCTTCGCCCATAGACATTCACAACATTAGAGTTATGGATGCATGAATGTAGGACAGAAAGAGGGAGGAAGGATAGGAATGGTGGGATTAGGAAGAGTTGGCTTACCATCGAACCGGAACACGTCATCAGATATTTGGCGGTTCGTCTTTGACATGATAGTGGTCGCAAGCCAGTCGGAGAACGAATCTCCAACCACCAAGCTACTGGGTTACCCGCCTTTTACGGGACTTTACTCAGCGGTGGGGGATAATTGTATTCTTAACCCGTCCCCCCAAAACCGTTTCGTGCACCTCTAGTTTTAAACTAGCGTAGAGTTATTTTAATTTAATAGTGACGAATCTCTCCTTTTTTAAGCTTGGAGAGAGCGGTATCAAAGCATATTTATTTAGACATACCAGATTATTGGCTTTTTATTAATAAAAAAATGACGAAACATTTTATTCAATGCAATTACAATTTATTCTCTACCTTAGTAAACTTTAACGAGAATTCTTGAATCATTGAACGGATATAGCAATAAAATTGCAAGTATGGTAGTTCTGCTGATTTTTATTTGTTTTTTGAACTTCTACAAACGCCTACTCAACAAAAATTCTAAGCTCTTGATTTTAAATTTATAAAAACATATTGTAAACACGTATCCTGACGTTGCATACCAGTTTAGCACCTCCTTTTATGGCCAAGCGTGGGTAGTAATATTCTGATGTTCTTATAGTACTTGAGTAACTCCTGAATATCACGTCAATTAATTCTATTGCAATATATGTAGGTACTTAAGTATGCCTATATATGATTTTGTGTTAATTGTGTATAGTATTTTTTATTGTCTTCCCTCTATACCTATGTATGAATATATTGACTAACAAATTAGTTTTTAAGAAGAAATTAAAACGAATACTATTAAAATTAACTTCTCTTCTTCTGGTATGATTTGAGATGCATCTATGTATGTTTTCCATTTCTATTACGTGATGATTGTGATTTTACATTCTCCTCACCCCGAGTAAGTTCAAATGTAGAGTGTATACTTAAAATGTAGGCATTTCTCCGAAGTTGTAAGGCACACTGCCTTAACTGCCGTCAAAATATCTCAAAACTTAAAGGAATCCCCTTTTGCTGACTACCCTGCTTTGCGGGAAAATTGTAAAGCTGAAGGAAGGCCGGTGTACGACTACGTCTATATCGATGGCCCTTAAGTAAAGTACTCCTAACTTATCAATATATTTTAAAATCATCATACATTTTTTTACAGACTTACTATAACATTGGTAAAATACCTACTGTTACGACACTTGACTTGGGGTCCTCGATATATGTATAGTGCAATACAAAAAATTCTGAAAGTTATACATCAGAAGTTTATTACAGTTAACACAAAAAAAAAACAAATAAACGATGTAATAATTAAACACAAGGAATTCAGCTATACAACAGCAAATAGTTTACCACGATCCAACACTATTATTAAACACAGGCATATTATTAATTGCAAGGAAAACACGTAAAACTATTTTCTTTCCAATGATTGAGCAGTATTTACACTGTCATGTCAATCATGCAGTTTACATATAACACGTTCTATCGTAATACGTTTTCTATTTTTCTTTTTTTTTTAGCTTCACGCTGTATCCCGCAAATAGCAAGGTGCCTACCTTAGGATAGGGAACCTAGTGTTAAGACACTCCGTTCCCCACATTCTGCCGAATTCTGGATGCATTGCGTGTTATGTGGCGAAACTTAACGACACCAGAGCGAAGAAAATAGAAAAATGTACTAAATTTTTCAACTCCTCAAGTGGGAGTCGAACCCACAACCAGTCGTGTTACAGTCACACTTTGTGCCTATGCGCCATAACTGGCTTCGTAGTACGTACATATATACATCATTTAAGAATGCACTTTCTCTGTGCATCGGATGGAACATACTGGGCTATGAATAACATTAAAAGAGCATTAGGTTCGGCGCAGCGCATCATTACATCGTAAGAATCGATGTAACTTTATGAAATTTACTTTTTGCTTACTGCGTATGTTATTGGGGACGTTGAACTCTAGAAGGGTATTTATAATTAGATTCTAATGTATTTCTTGTAAACATTAAAGATTATACAATTTATTACAATAATTAGTTGCTCATATGTATATAAGACATAATATGTAAATGAAAAGATTTTTAAAGTGTTATGAATTTCTTCCGTAGGTAAATTTGCTAGCTAACCCATATAAAGAGCATTCGGTCTGAGTGTAAACACGATGGCTGTGGGTTCGATCCCCATTCGGAGGAATGATTGTATTCAAATAATTTTCATTTCCTCGACCTAAGACAAAACACAATATTGCATTTTGCCACTCAACTTAACCTAAAGTGGAAAACGGAGTGTTATCATACTAGGTTCTTATTGACTGTTCTACTATAGAGAAAAGAAAATCTTAAAAAAATAATAATAAATGTTGATATCTTCTCAGTTGGTGTAAGCGAAGCTTTAGGTTCCGCCACACAGCACGCAATATTTCTAAATGAACCGACAGACTGTTTTCTCAATAAAATGCGGGAATTGTGTAAAAATAATAAAAAAAACGTGCATGCTACGTTACTGAGTGCGTAATAGTGTTGGTAAATATTAAAGAAATAGAAGTCATTTGTAAAAAAACATTGTTACTTTGCCAATGTAAAAAGTTGGCACGCGACATATATTGTGATACTACTAAATCAATGTTAACTTTACTTCACAGTTTTAATGTGAATAATATAGCATATCTACACTAACATTATAAAGAAGTAAGAGCTTGTGAGTTTGTATGTTTGAAGTAGAAAATCTCCGGAACTACCTAACGGATTTCAAAAACTGTTGACTGTTAAAAAACTACTAACAAAATTATTCATTTTTAGCATTCTTGATTCAACATTCAGATTTATTAACACTATCGAAATTCTGTTTATTCATACTCTTATCATTCTATAAAAAATAATACATCATTTGATAAATTTATGACATAGAGCAGTTTGCCATTTAAGTCAGAAAAGAGGCTGCCCCAAATAGAAAAACCATATACATATTTTAATTAAAAAATATACCGTCGGTATATATATTTTATCTAACTAGTACTTGCACGAAATAATGATTTTTTATACTCATATAACATAACGGATAAATAATAAAATAACGGATACCGTTTCAATAGATAAAGAAATATTAAAGATTTTTGAAGTTAAAAAAAAAGTTACAAACAACTATTCAACAAATAACAAATGAAAGAACTTGAAAGAATCATTTCTATAAGATTAGCTTTTTATAACTCGCATAGTACTAAAAGCTTAACTGTAAGCGTCCGCAAAAAGTTCTATGGGGATAATAAAAAGTAAGTACGTAACTGTTGTACAGTTAAATAAATGTGATAACGGATTAAGTTGTAAGTAGTCTGTAACTGTTATATTTTTTTTTGCTGTGAAAGTGACTTGTAAAAGTGAAATTGTATCGTTGAAGTGTCCCCATATTTGGTTACATGTTTGGCATTCTACTGTTAAATGGATAACCTCAAACCTGGCAAGACTTTTAATTTTTTTTATTAGATAGGTTGATAGTGTTCTTAAATTTTTGCCATATATGTATTTTTTTTAATTAATTTATTAGAGGCCATTTTGGTGCAGTAATCAGCGTCTAATAGTGATCGCGATTGGTTTTAGGTTCGATTTCCACTCAATAGAATAATAGTAATGTAATTATTTTATTTCTCCGTTTTGGTGAACAAGACAAGAAGTTGAAATCTGCAAAACACTGTCTCAAAATCGGGTGGAAAGAGAAAAACCGAAGTGTCATGACGCTAGACTTTACTGTATTATGAGTATTCTGTTATGCGGGAAAAGTCTGCTTTATTTTTAAATATTAACTCATTTTTCCTTATTATTTTTTAATAAGTAAATAACATGAATACTGTTGTTTTTATCTGAATATTATAATTAATTAAGTAAATATTTTTTTAGAAAGTTATAATTGTTTGATTTGTACAAGTTAGTATATACTTCCATCCACTCCATAATCAAACTTTCTTTGATATAAAAAAAAAAGAGATTGTTCCAGATATTCTTTCACTAAATCGATTTCACAGAGTAATTATATTCAATAATAACTTCGGTAACTTCAATTTAATTCTAGATATTGTAGTAACACCTACTACTAGATATATTAGTGCATGAAGCGAATAACAAATTCGACACATTATGTTAATCTCTGAATAACTGCATAATAAGTGAGATAGAAAAAAAAATAAAAAAAAATAGCTTCACGCTATATCCCGCACACAGCAGGGTAGGCAGAGGGAACCTAGTGTTAAGACACTCCGTTCCCCACTTCCCGCCGAATTCGGAGGCTTGCGTGTTAAGTGGCGGAACTTAACGCCGCGCTTTACCTCGACACCAGAGCGAAGAAAATGGAAATATAATTTCCACTCCTCGAGTGGGAATCGAACCCACAACCAGTCGTTTACAGTCACACTCTTGTGCCACTGGGCCACGACTGGCCTCAGTGAGATAGAAGCGCGTTATCCATAAGGTTTCCTCACTTAACGTAATGTTATTATATAAATGCGGATGATAAGTACTGATTTCCGCGCAAAGTAGTTTCCACATTGTATTGCATATTATGCCATACACTTATAGACTTTTATAACAACTACATCGATTAGTGAGGGTTTATCTAACTAGCTTGTTCCGATTAAGTATTGATTATGTTAGCAACGTGAATGTAGCTTCACACTTAGAGTGGCGGAACTTAACGCTGCGCTTTGCCTTAGGTACTAGAGAGAAAAAAAGAAAATAATTTAATATAACCACCAATTTCAAAATTTTTTATAGACTTTTATAACAACTACATCGATTAGTGAGGGTTTATCTAACTAGCTTGTTCCGATTAAGTATTGATTATGTTAGCAACGTGAATGTAGCTTCACACTTAGAGTGGCGGAACTTAACGCTGCGCTTTGCCATAGGTATTAGAGAGAAAAAATTAATATAATTCAATATAACCATTCTTCCAAAGGATGGATGGATCGAGTCGTGTTTGCAATCAGAAGCTGTCCCACTGCGTCACGATGGCCTCGTCAAACATATTATGACAGCATGCATAATATTATTTGAATATATTTCTAATAAACTATCATTAAACATATTGATTGCTTTCACTCCTTTTTCATATATACTACTTAAGTGTGTTAAATTTTATATTTTTCAGACCGCTTGATTTTGTAAAATGGTCTAAAGATTTTTCTTCACGAAGTAAGATATGGATGGATAACTCGATACATAATATTGCTATGTAAATGAGAAATACCAAGTAGCTGGTCTGTGATTCCTGCAATCTTATCTAAATGCGCGAATTTCTTATAGCTTAAACGTTATTACTTTGAGATGAACAATTAAAATATATTTAAAAAATATCTTTTAGAGAGTTCATTTACTACACTTATTGTAGTTGTTCAGTGAAATACTACTTGTAATATTTTGTAAATATTAAATATTATTATCCATTAATTTCTTTTTTACGAAACATTTTATTACGACTAAAATATTTACAAAAACACTCTATCATATGTACGACGCGCTAAGAACGAGACGCGTCATTGTCGATATGGACACGCACACTACTAAGCCATCCTTGGTCTTGCTCTTGACATGCGGTCACTTGCCACGCATAATAATAGATTTAAATGATTCATATAACTATAAGTTTACTATGTACTTTGGTGAGTTGAACGCGTGATATGCCTTAGAGCGCTCGCGTATCCGAAAATAACGGGTTAAATCAATGGCTTTAAAATACCAAACGCTGTAAGAATGAGTGAGAATATTGTGTGTGATTTGTTAGACGATGTGTGTTAGGGGGCTTGAGATTCAATGCCGAGGCGAAACAAATTGGGTAAGCTCTATCATCTCGTTACTATTAATTTCGAAACTGTTTCCGTTAATAAAAGGCATGCATGTACTTACTAAAAGCATGGTGAAAACATGTTGGAATATATACTAGTATGTCGTTAAGATCTTTGCCCTAATTTCAAGAAATAAATCTACAAAAACGTATTGTCTAATAATACAACAATATTATAATAATAAATAAATAATGTTAAACTCTAAAACAAAACCTCCACAAACATTTCAAATTTGTCACAGACTATACAAAAAGTTATAATTACTTTTTTTTATCTGTGTTACCGATACAGACTACAAAAACGGGCTGGCGGTTGATAAAAAACAAAGGTTATTCTACTGAAGGCAGTCGCATTGTCTGTTTATCAGATCGGAGTCGAGCTGCAGGTCTGCATTCCTCGCATGCCAGTTTATCACGGATTTGTTATTGCTATAAGGAAACCGGTTCTGTATCCTTATAATGTTAGACGTGAAACTTGGTTGTGGACGTCCGGTGACATAATAGAAAAATATGAATGATTTCTTTTATTATTTGTTGTGATTATGATATAATATTTTGAAAGTGAAAATATATTATTAAAGTAGTAAAAGTATTTTATATATCTAGAAGCTTATGTTCTCTTCTGAGACTGAGTTACTTCTGTAACTTTCCATATTATTTTTGTTCACCACCCGTTGTTATCTAAAATAGACTCTGACTTACTTTATAATTATTATTTACGATTATGTAATCTTTAACATTATTCAAAAACTTTAGCAAAATGCTAACTTATTCTTTGTTATAAAGTCTATATATACCATATTCACAAATGTCATTATGATATACATAAAAATCGGACTAGTAATTCCAAAGCCTAGCTATTTCTTTTTATTTTTTTAGCTTCACGCTGTATCCCGCACACAGCAGGGTAGGCAGAGGGAACCCTGTTAAGACACTCCGTTCAAGACTTTCCGTCGAATTAGGAGGGATTGCGTGTTAAGTGGCGGAACTTAACGCCGCGCTTTACCTCGGCACCGGAGCGAAGAAAACGGAAATATTGAATATTTCCACTCCTTGAGTGGGAATCGCACCCACAACCAGACGTTTACAGTCACACGCTTGTGCCACTGGGCCACGACTGGCCACTATTCTACTGGCCTAGCTATTTCCAATAAACGAAAGAACTTTTTTATTATACTTAATTAGAAAATGAATATTTAACAAATTCTTAACAGATTTGCCGAACTGCTATTATCAAATATTAGGATAGACGTGAAAATTAGAGAGAGCTTTAAATACATATTGAATACACATTATCACCTGTGTATCATAATTAACATAGCCATAAAAATAAATTTGATAACAAAATAACTTTCTAAAGTATAATAAAGTTATAAAATAAGATATTTTTATATACAAATTAATTTACTAAATTCTTATATTATATTAAATTATGGTTTTCATCGTAAATTATAATAAAAGTCGGTATTATAGTAAATTGTGAATTGTTGAAAAATAGGAAAACTAAAAAATGTTTAAATACAAATGAAATTTATATTTTTTCTCTTACCATGGCGTTTGTGCAATATTAATAATTAATGAAAAGTAAAGACTTTATACTTCATCGCTACTTTTTCAACTTATTTTAAAGGCTACCTTTCCTAAATGATGCTAGAAATTGTAATAAAGTAATTTTATCATTAATTTTATCATAATTTTCCGCCAATCAACACGCAATGTCTCGAATGCGAAAGTGGAAAGCGTAGAACGAAGGAAGTGTCTTGACACTAGGCTCACTCTGCTTACCTTTATTTATATCATTTAATTTATATCACTGACATAAGGTCTGTACCTTTTTTTAAAAATATTTTTTTTTATATAACTTCCTTTTTTCTTTTACAATATCAGTGCTTAAGACTAGGTAAACTTTAACTGACTAAATTTATAAAATATACCCTAAGAGAGTCCAGTTTCTTTTAGTTTTATCTGTCTATCTCGCTATGCAGGATAAAGTCTAAAGAATAAAATACTTCTGAATTCAATTTGTAAGTAATCATATACAAATATATACATAAATTCTTGAATATAAAAACCGAGTTATCTGTGTGGTGTAGTTGAACTGGCCAAGGCGTGATGCATAATAAATAATTCAAGCAGCGCGATTTCTCAACGGATTCCTGAACGCAGCTGCAACTGTCATCGTATTCAACCTTCAGTGGTTGTATACAAATTTGATTTTAATACTCTGTCAATATTTTGAAGTAAAAGTTGATATTTTTGAAATAAAACTATTGTAATTGGATTAAACGCGTATATTTTTGGTGCAATAAAATATATTTTTAGAAAAGCCGACGTTTTAAACACTTTACAGTAGTCCGTAGTCCGTAGTCTTTTTATGTATGTGTGCTAGATTTCCTGTTTTATTTTATTTTTATATATGTGTGCAATTAAGAATTTTTATCTTATCTTATCCTTCTATTTCATACTTGTTTATTAATATCAAATCCGTTTCTTTGTCTTAGCCTTTTAAATAATGCACTAAAAAAACAGTAGTGTTAAACGATTTTAAGCACTCAGTCACGATACCTCTACAAAGCTTCCGCAAATAGTCTAATTCCTAATAATCGAAATCACGGAAGTTTGATTGGCGTGACATTAAATACCATACCTAATAGTGCCTATTTAGCACTCTAATGAATAATTGTTTTACGTGTGACGAACTACTTACTGTTAAGTGTTCGAAACGTCAGGTACAGCTAAAATATTCTTGTGAATATTAAAAGATACTATCTAACCCTATTTCCACCTTTAATCAGTTTAAAAGAGTTTCATTTTAAAAAGGTCTTATATTCTCCTAATTTGTTAATTTGATATTTTTTTAAGGTTTTGTGAAGTGATTTGTTTACCTTAATAAATCTCTCAGGTCTATTTGCTAGAATCTGAATCAGTTTAAAATTTTGCATAATATTTACGTATTCTTATCTTCAAACACAGCATTTTTTTCAGCTATATGCTTTTTTCGCATAGAAGGGTATTCAGAGAGAATCCAATGTCAAGACACTCTGATTTCTACTTATCGCCTGAATACTTATTTTTAACTAAAAGTATTGTTAAGGTTTTCTTTCCAAACCACTCCCTTTAACATATATAACAAAAATAAAGGAAAACCATAAACATTAAATTTTTTACTATTAATATTATTTTAATATTCAATACTCTATCTCTATTGCTCTTAAGTTCATCTGCATTGATCCAGTTTTGTAATCATAAATTGGTATTTGACGTATTCTATTGCCGACAAAACGACTTCGATTCGATTGATTGAAGGTCACTATAATTTAAACAAAGTTCCCCGTGATCGGTTCGTGATCAAAGTATAATATAAATAAACGGACATACAGCATACATCATACTCAATCTAAATAAACTCGTGGCTTAGCAGATTTTGGTGAACATAAAATAGTTACATTTTAGATGCTGTAAATAATTTTATAATTTATTATGCCAATTATGTTATCCGAGCAGATTTGTCAGTCAACATGAGCATGTCAGTCATTTCGGAATTTCTAAACATATTATATCAAGATAGATGAAATGTGATCACTAAATGTTGAGTTTGATGTTTGATAGAGTTAAGCAGACAGTCCTGGCGCAGTGGCACAAGCGTGTGACTGTAAACGACTGGTTGTAGATTCGAATTCCAATCGAGAAGTGGAAATATTTAATATTTCCATTTCCTTCGCTCTAGTGTCGAGGCAAAGCGCGGCGTTAAGCTCCGCCACTTAATGCGCACCGCCTCATAATTTGGTGGAAAGTAGGGAACGGAGTGTCTTAACACTAGGTTTCCTCTACCCTGCTGTGTGCGGGATACAGCGTAAAGCTAAAAAAACAGAAAATAAACGAGTGTTTCATATATTTGTTAACGCCATCGTGGCGCAGCAGTGTTTGACTATGATGTTAGGTTCGATAATTTTAACAATCTTCATTATCGTGCTCTAAAAACAAAGTGCGTCGTTGTATGAGCTCCGAGCTATGCCTCTAAAGATACATTATTTGGAATTCTTCTAAAAGAAAGAACTGGGTGAAGCTCTCTTTTAACTTGTAGGGAACTATTACTTATAATTATTGTTTATTTAGTATATTTCATTTGTAAACTATTTTGTAAACTATTGTGCAGTTATTAAATGTGTAGTCGTACTTTTAAAAGTGGTTTGAAATGTATATTTTATCACAAGTAAGTGGACTTTCATTCTACCACATTAACAGTACAAAGTTTAGTTTCAATAATTGTTTACTGTTATTTTTGATTGTACTCTATATCGCTAGGTATGTAAAACATTACCAAAAAAAGGCATTTGCATGTACTCATATGTTTAACGCAAAAGATGTAAGTTCCCATTTTTGAAAATATTATTTCTTTAATACTATTGGTGCTAACATTAAATAATTTAGTTTTTTCTTTTATTTTATTTTAAAGTTACACAATACCCATTATGTATACGTAACATCCATTTCCCACGCGTGTAAAGAATTTTTGAAAAGTAAAAGTATTAAGGCTAATAGGTGAAGCGGCTCAAAATTTAAAAAAATATTAATCGCGGGAAAATTTTATATAATATAATAATCCATTCATTATTTATTTTTTTAAAATGATTTGAATCTTTTTAGTTTGCACAAGCCTGTATCTGCATGCATCTGAAGAAAGGAGCTTGGTTTTACCAACCCCCTCCCTTATACCTATTACCTACTAGATTTCAATTTAAAATTTCTACTGCATGTAATATTTTTCGCTGTAGTAATATCATGATGCCTTTGGTCACTATAACTAAAGAACCCTATATTGTTTTATATCAGTATATAAAACAAGTTACTATTATAGTTATAATAGTAATAAATATATTTCTAGTAATTATAAATAGGTATGTTTAACTACCTGATAAAGCCAGTGGTAAAAGGTTTTTGTTAGAGATTTGTTATTACCGCTTGGGTCTGTGTGTAAAAATATATTTCTTATTTTTATCTTGCTTTTACATTCATATAACTAAAACTAAAATTATTAGGTATTACCTAAATAAATAAAATTACGGGTTTTTTAAACCTGACCACTAACCGTACAATCCGTGCGTTTTGTCCATTTACCTCGATAGCGATAGCGAAATAAGCGTGTTACAAATTATTTTGTTTATTAGAATCTCTGTAGAGAGATTTATATTAATTTATACTAACGGAAGATTTTTTTCAAAACAACCGTTAGGTAAGAGAGTTTTATACGATTTCCGAATATCATTTTCTTATACTAATTATTCACTTTAATAATTCGATGTATTCGGAAATCGATGTCTACGGGATACAGTGTGAAGCTAAAAAATAATTCTATAAGTTCCTACAACCATACTTATACATATATAATATAGGTTTAAGAGCTAAGACCAATGTCCGAGTGTCAGGTGTCAGATAACCGCAAGCACGAGGAAGTGTAGTCAAGTGTACTGTGTCTGAGATGTAAAACACGCTGCTGTATAATTTGATCTTGAAATTACAGCCTAAGAGCAATTAACTTAGCGATGTACGTATAATTAAGTAAGGTTGTATTTCCTTTTTTTATTTATATATGAAAGCAATATATGTATTCATTTTGTGACCAGTCGTGGCCCAGTGGCACAAACGTGTGACTGTAAACGACTGGTTGTGGGTTCGATTCCCATTCGAGGAGTGGAAATATTTAATATATCCATTTTCTTCGCTCTGGTGTCGAGGTAAATCGCGGCGTTAATTTCCGCCACTTAACACGCAATGCCTCTGAATTCAGCGGAAAGTGGGGAACGGAATATCTTAATACTAGGTTCCCTCTGCCTACCTTGCTGTGTGCGGGATACAGCGTGAAGCTAAAAAAAAGGAGCAATATATCAAAAATAATTTAATTTTTAATTTGAAGCCATCATGGAGTAGTGTGTCGTTAATAAACGCGACGATTGTAGGTTTGATTCTCACCTGTGGTATCATCATATGTAACTTATTATAATTTCTCCGCCCTCGAAAGATACGACGTTAAATTCCGCCCACTCAACACGCAATGTTTTGATTTCGTTCGGAAACCGGAAACTGATTGTAGGATATTATTGCACTATAGTAGTTTTGTCTATCCCGCTGCCAGGATAGAGCGTGAAGACGTTTTTTTTTTTAATTTTACTTATTCTTATTTCAGACAGGCAGACAGAAGTTAATTATATTAAATTAATACGTAATTAAATATTAAAATATGCAATAAAATGTTACAGTTAAGTACAGCTGACTGTATACAACAAATTTAGATTCAAACCCGCCTTGAGTTATAAATTAACATATTAAAAAAGAAAACTTTAGTTACACAACCAAATATTGTATAATTAAACGTTTATTAGATATTCCTAGACTACGTTTTTACTTATACTGTCTTATTAATATATCAAAAATACAATTTTATTTAACGACTAAAAAATAAAATTATGCACAGTATATTTTCTAGAAAGGAAATCTTCACTTTATATGTAAATCATATCAATTTTCTAAATTAATTTAACATTTGGTTAGCAATCGTAAATTAAGTTGTAACAAATGTTCCTAGCAACCTCTCACCGGTACAGTGAGAGCGTTACCGTCTCACCGCAAACCGTAAGCCCGCGAGCCGTGACCGTATAGCGGACTCAGCGGTTAATACTTAAACAGTTCGAAATTTGTGGTATTTATTGTTATTGTAGATAATAATAAACCTTGTAAATAAGCTGAACGAAAAGGTAAAATATTTATTTCACCAATTTTTTACTTTGAAATCGATTTTACGTTAATGAAATTGATTTTAATCGATCGATTCCAACTCTAAATTGAGATAATTTAGAGTTGAAATACATTTTTAGGAGACGTATACAATTAAAACGCGACGTGATACCAATTCGTAAATTTTGGAAATCATCTCTTTAAAATTTTTATGCGTTTTCTAAAAATATATATATTTTTTTTTAAAGTGAATTTTAAAATGTTAACAACATTTTGTAAAGTTATGAAAATCTAAAATCGTTTATGAGAGCGGTCTATATAGCATTGTCATAACTTTTTTAAGGAAATTAAAAAAAATATAAATGTTTTGTTTAAATTATTATTCCTTCCTGATATGAGATTAGTGATATGAAAATATTCTATTCTATTTACATACAATGCAATGCACACGTGTCTGAATCTCAATTCGGACACATGTGCAAATTGTCAGGCAAATCAGGCTTACGTATTAATTAACGTAAGTATTTCTTTTGTGGGTTCGATTCCCACTCGAGGACTGGAAATATTTAATATTTCCCTTTTCTTCGCTCTGGTGTCGAGGCAAAGCGCAAAATACCTCCAATTTCGGAAAGTGGGCAACGGAGTGTCTGCGTGAGCGTGAAGCTAAAAAATATTTAAAATAAATATATAAAAAAAGTAATAAAAATACGCTTCATGTTTGAAATAAAAGTTAACTATTTCATGACAATATATTTTTAAACATAAATTGAACCTAACCTTGAAGATTTGTTATAAATAGGTTTGCGTACAATCTGCATACCAAGCCTCTTTATTCATTGCAATACTAGTTTAAACGATAATGTTATATTGCTTTTTTTTAATTATCTTGCTTCAATTAGTAATTTAAACAGTTGTTCTTTGAATCTGTTGTTTGTAGTATTTAATAATTTGTCCCGCAATGCCTCCGTATTCCGCGGTGCGTAGGGAACGGGGTGTCTTAACACTAGGTTCCCTCTGCCTACCCTGCTGTGTGTGGAATACAGCGTGAAGATTTAAATAAATATAAAAAATAAATTAATTAATAACATAAAATTCTATACATATTTTTTTTTTTTAATTCTTTCCATGTTCAGGGATAAAGAATATTAACTGAAATCCATATATTAATCTGTGATGCAATAATTTTGATTTTTTTATATGAAAATTAAACGTACGGCGAAGTTTGAACAGTTTAGTTTTTACAGACATACGGCATTGTTTATATAGAGAAATACAGGAGTTTACCATTTTTTTTTAATATACATAAAAACTAATAAAATATATGGACACTAAGTACTACATCTTTGGTATATAGTTTTATATAAAGTGACATTAACTTTGCTAAGATAACGCGTATTTTAGGCGTCAAAAGGGACACTAGAAATAAATAATCCTCCGTTACTGATTAACTGAGAGGACAACGTGTGCTGTGCCCTCAAATAGCTGCTGTTTTTCAAGTCAAAACTTATAAACGTAGTAAGCAAATTTGGTATACTTTTGCCAATGGTATATATAAGAACTTTTAATTTATTTATACAATATACAGTACAATTCAAATTTATACATTCTATGAAAAGTTTTATTGCTATTTGTTCTTAATACATATATATGCACAAAAATGATGTAAAAAACGGTTACGTAGAGAGCGAACTACTTTCCAACATTCATTCGATGCACGTCTCTCGATATTCTCGATTACTGAAAGTATCGTAGCTCAGTAAGACAGACTTTTACTGTAAACGTGATGGTTATGGGTTTGATTTCCAGTCTTAAGTTACTTAATGCAATGCCAATAAAGAGAATAAGTCAAAAAGTATTAGTTAGACTTTTAATTAAAAATATAATTTTAAGAATTTTTATTTATGTTTTACTTCAGCTTCATGCTTTTTCACGCATAGCAGGCAATAGAGAGTCAGGCTGTCGGCTTTTCTGCCCGACTGGTTTACGCACTTTACTTGTTAAGTGGTGGTTCATACAAAATTTTATCTCCCAGTCAACCCTTTAGAGGTAGTTTTTTTTAAAAAGGTAGCTTATGTTTGATCTCGGATCTTTATGTAATCTCGGCACTTTATATATCGATAATTATTTTCATTCCGAACTCTATCAGAATCGGGCCGATAGATTAGTCGTGAAAGCGTAACAGACAGACAGACATAGACTTTTACATTTATAATATTTGTATGAAATAGTATGTATATATGACTCTAAAAATATAAAATAAGAACGTCATAATAGAAAAAAAACCGTAAACAAATATAGTTTCTACTAAAGTCAATAACAGAGCTTATTAAAATAAAAAAAAAACTGTATAACACATTCTACGCATCGCCACGTTAATAATAGACAAAATACATGGCATCGGCTTTTTGATAGAGTTTAAAAATAGTTGAATCTAAACCAGTTTCGTAATAGCGGTATCTTTCTTAAAGTAAACTTGTAATTATATTTTATCTGTAATATTTTTCATATTTCTTTAATTTTTAATAAGTAATTAATAATAAACTTTATTTAAATATTAAATCTTTTGAAAATCAGAAATAAAAAAGGATATTTTCATTTTTTTATTTGCACTTATTTTTAATCTGTGTTATCAATATTAATTTGAGTAGAAGTAATCATCAAAAATTCATCACCAAAAAAAATATTTATCAATACTTAAGTGTTAACACGTAATGTTTCGATTTCGGGCGGAGAGTGGGGAAAGGAGTGTTTTGACACTCGGTCTCTCTTACTTCTCTGCTGTGCTAAAAAAGTTAGTTACCCATAGTCACAATACACAAAAATCATTAACGACACGATATCAAATAACTACAGCTAAATTTACTTTGCCGTTTGCTAATTCTCTAAATATATATCGGTCAATGTATGTATGCAATAGCGATAATTACTGGCAATTATAAATTGCTTTCGTTTAATTTCTGAGAATGTTGTTTTTGACACGCTGTTTAGTTCAACATTTGGTTCGAGTTCGACTACAATTTAATTAATTATAAAACACAAGCAACCGGCTCGCGGCTTTACCGGCGGAAATAAATGACTGGTTCGTATCTTCGACGGCAAGCGTTCTCGCTTAAGTTAAGCAGTTTATATTTTTCATACAAATTTTCATCCCCTATTCCTTAGAGGTGAGTTTTTGAAAAAAATAGGTACCCTATGTTTGACTTTGTGTCGTAAACTAAAAATTTATTAAAATCGGTCAAACGGCTTGGATTATTTGTACCAACTTTTATCCCCTATTTCAACACTTTAGAAATTGACTTTTGAATAAAAATAGTAGCTTATGTTTGACCCCGGAGTCTTTACCCTATTTTCTTTTTAAATGCCTGGTATCTAAATCGGCCTGGTAGATATATCGTGAAAGCATAATAGACAGATAAACAGACTTACATATTTATAATATTACTATGGAGTATGGATTGCGAACTAAATTGATTACTTAATTTGTTTTACTTTCGTTTCATTGTAGTACTAAATGCCTAATTAGAGTTTGTTGTTGCATTTTAACATCCAACACGCAATGTTTATGCATTCGGAAAATGGTGAAGATAGTGAAATTATGTTATTTTGTAGTACTTTAAATTATTATAATGACCTAAATTTTCAATTAACTCCCTCATTTTATGACATCTAGAAATATTCTCCATTTTGTACTGTTTTTTGAAAACCAGAAAAAGGCCAAGGGTTTTTTTTTTATATATTCAGCCTAAAGTAAAATTTACAAGCAATATTTACTACTGACTGGAATAGAAACTCACAATAACCGCCTTAAGTCAGATGTATCCAACTGCATAACAATTTTCATTGCGCGTTCATTTTGTAAAAATTTAACAGTAGGTAACAGATGAGTAGTTATTTACAATAGATATCACATATACATAAGGTGTCAATGCACCACTATTTATATAGTGGCCAGAAAATTGTCAACCGATTAACATGTATTTAATAGATCAAACAAAATTTACTCTTAAATACATTTCAGATTCATATTGACTTCAATTTTTTTATAATTACTACTTCAGATACTTACACTTGGCCCTTTTTTAGAGTAGTCAGAAAGAACCTAATGTGAAGACGCTCCATTCTTCATTTTCTGCACAAAGTATTTAAGTGACGGAACTTAACGCCGCACTTTGTCTTAAATATCAGAATATTATTTTATTTCTCATAAAAAAAGAGCATAATCATTCTATACAGTGCGAATCGAACCTACAACCATCGTGTTCACAGTCAGACGTTGTCCAACTGCATCACGACGGCCCCTTATAAAAAGATAAAAAGTTTATTAAACGTTTTTACTACAAAAAGTCAATAATATATTAACAAATTGATACATACACATGTTATTGACATGTCTATAGCCTATATAACTAAGTACAAAATCGACTCACTTTATACACATTCGTTGAATATTTTTCTGTTTTTAACTTATTTAAATTCTGCCTTCGCGTTACGATAAAGAACCTGTTTCACCCCATCATACGATGGCGGTTCGATGAACCTGACTTGAGCTTCTTTTGCGACATTATGTATAGAGTTATTAAATTACTTGTTAATAAAGTTTTGTAGATTGGCAGCTTGTTTCAATGTGGTAATAAAATATGAAAATATTAAGAAACCGGTCTATAAGTGTTACTTGGCTGGTGAAGCAAATTACATGGCAGTGTAGAGAGTTATAGCTACTTGTAGATACTTATATATTTTTAAATCTTCAAGTTTACTATTTATTTAATAAATACGAGTTTGTGTAGAAAAAGTTATCTTAATGTTAACTCTTTGGTGAGAGCTCGTTGAAGAACGACAATTGGTTAGTTTATGAAAACTATCTTTTCTAAACACACACTTTCCTAAACTTTGATATTTTTTTGATATTATATTAAAAAGATTAAATAGCTTCACGCTTTATCCCGCACACAGCAGGGTAGGCAGAGGGAACCTAGTGTTAAGACACTCCGTTCCCCACTTTCCGCCGAATTCGGAGGCTTGCGTGTTAAGTGGCGGAACTTAACGCCGCGCTTTACCTCGACACCAAGCGAAGAAAATGGAAATATAATTTCCACTCCTCGAGTGGGAATCGAACCCACAACCAGTCGTTTACAGTCACACTCTTTTGCCACTGGGCCCACGACTGGCCTTATTATATTAATATAATGTAAAATATATAATATTATGAATAATATGAACCTAGTTACTTAAAAAAATCTCCTAATATAAAAAAAACCCCGTGTTATAACTAAACAAGGAAATTTACATTTTACAAAAAAAAAACAAAAAATATACCAAATATGGATATGACATTGACATTTCTAATTAAAACGTCAACAAACCGCACTTATGTCAATATTATAGCTTTAATTAATTTTTCCCTGTTTACATCGTGTTTAAATATAATATAATATTAATCTTATTATTCAATTGACATATTAGAGTCACATACATAATTCTTTACACACTAACCGCCGACTGACCGTTATAGCTACAGATGTTCTGAAACACGTCCGACCCGGGTCAGGTAAGCTGAGAATAATATTTACGTTCTACTATTACACTCGTGAATCGTGATGCTATTTGAGATTTTTTTATAAGTATTTATCTTTTTTATTTGCTATTTTATAAGTATTCGGTTATTTTTGACCGTCCAAATATTAATTTGGCCTACTTTTGGACTATTATTTATAGGGAAGTGGGAGGTGAAACCATTAAAAATAATTATAAATAACATAAGGCAGCATTTGAAGGTTACTACTATAAATATATATATTTTTCTTTAATTTTACTTATGATAGAGATTGATAGGTTATAAAAAGATCATAAAATATTTTATTGCAATAACACATATTAATTTTAAAAAATATGAATGAAAAAGAGTTGGTATCGTGAAGCTGTCGTAGTATCCACAATAGTGGGACTGTGGACAGAGTCGTGTAGTCGTGATTTGTATGTGTTATGGGTTATATTCTCACTTGGTCGATTGGTAATAATTTAGTGATATTATTTGTACAACTTTGACGACAAGACAAAGCGCGGTGCTGTATTCCGTTACTTAACGCGAAATGTCTAGGATTAAGGCAAGAAGGGGAGAACGAAGTATCTTGAAAATGAAAATCTTTTTATCCATCGATAACGGCTATACGGAAAAAGCGGGAAACTAAAAAAAAACAAGTTTATCACGATAAATGTGTTAAAAATTTTTGAGTGATACTTACTATTTCATGATTATTCCCAGCAATTTATAAATTTCACGTGAAACTTTAAATTGTGGTTGTATTTTTAATTTAACGCTTTCGGTATGGCAGATTTCGAAAATTACTAACTATTATTTGGGTTCTGGAGTAGCTACAGATTAAACATTCTTTTCTAAACTTTTGTTTTCGCTTTAACCCATAACACGTATTACCTTAACGACGTTTATTTTAATTCTTAATTTATTATTCAATTATCAACGATTATAATGGAAGTATTGGATTTTTGCACTTCGTCCGCATATAAACTTTACCTATTTGAAATTTCATACTCCTCTGTCCACATAATTTTGGTAAAAAAGAATCTAAAGTTGTTCCTGCACGTATAAGTATAAAACCAACAGTCAAATGTCAATGACCTCTCTATAAACAAAATTTGTCATCATATTCCAATTGACACATGGGCATTTTTTTTTATTTATTTAGACGGAAGGCAATGTTTAAAAGTAAATCTATGTTATATAATAACATATCATAAATAAAAAATATTATAATAATTTATATAAAAAAGTTGTTACGTTTATTTTCAAAATAGTATACAACTAAAAAAAACCTATATTAAATTAAAAAATACTGCGTTATTGCAACAATTGTTAATGTCTTTAAGTACTTTTTATCAATGACATATAAGTCAAATAAAAGTCATAGTTATCTTTTTAATTTATAGTCAGTGTTAAAAAATTGTTCACCTTTATTCTAAAGATAGGTATAATAAGTAAGTATTATTAATAAAATTAATTTTTCGTGATATTTACACATTTTGAAATGTAACTACTTAAATAAATTCAAAATAGAAATAATTATCTTTATTTAAGCTTATCCATAAATTAAGAATAATAACAAACATCCATAAATTAAAAATAATAACTTTTACAGTTAAATTACGTATTAAAGACGGTTATAATATTTCATTTTTATTATATTATGATTATTCTTTGAAATTGATTAACCTGTTTACATTCATTATTTTCTTATTCATATAGTCTAGTTTTAATATTAAAGACAATGAAAAGGTAAAGATCACAAAACATACAGTCTCAAGTCAGTTATTTTGTTGTCATATCCATCCATATGTGAACTATAAAATATTCAATATTTATTATTTTATAAAAAAAAGTATAATCAAGTTGTCAATAAAGTTTTATTCACTAAGAAATGCAAAAATGGCCGGATTTAATATTTTGAAAATGTAAGTTTAATATCAAAATAATAATTAAAACATCTCGCTGGCAATCAAGTTAATGTTATTGAACTCGTTTGGCGTATAGTATAGGTAGCAAGTGGATACGATTGTTTACCTTATGCCCTAAATATTAAAGTCGTAATTGTGTTAAATATTACGGCACAATCTTTTGTAGCGGTATGAATAATATATCAACATTACATAATTTAGCGATTTAATAGAGAAAGTTTACTCTGTAGTATGTGTAACTGTGATAAAATATATTTTTGTGTTGTTTACCTCTACGTATAGACTCGAATGTTGTTTACATTAACCTATTTTTACGGATAACATTTTTTTAATTAGTAGGTTAATACGTGTTTTTCTTGGTCAAAATTGTATTTTTTCTACCTAGATGCGATTTTAACGTTTTTCACTTGAATTAATTTTTATTATATTTGTCTACATTTACTTAATAACAAAAATTGTGCGAAAACGGCCCCTGTAGCATAAATAACATATTAGCATACAGCGCCATCTATCGTGCAATAGTAAGCAATATATTTTGTCCTTAGGTGACTATGGCAGCACTCACGCTTTGTACCTCGAAACCATTGTCGAGGAAACAAGCGATGACTTACGATCAGAACGTTCATCAGCTGCCACTTGGTTATCTGACTCAGATGCTGACTCCGTCATTCATGTACGGGGAGTTGCAGGTAAGTTGTATACAAACCTGTTTGTTATTGTATATGTAGCGCCACCTAGTGACAAGTAGATAAACTACGTTAACAGTATATCAACGGAATTATAGATGGCAGTGTCTTGGTCATTTATTGTAGTTTAAAATATTTATTTTGTAGTACTAAATTGTTTATATTATAAATTTTTAATTTGTCAATTTCACTTATTAATATTTTATTTTCATAAGTATATACATATATCTCTGTTTTTTTGTTCTGTTACAATCATTTTATCATTCTCCCGCTGGAACATGTCCAAGTGAATATAAATAAGTTACTTTCGGTGTCATTGTCACTGTCGGCGGCCGAAAGTCAGCAACGTGGTGGCGCATTCAATGGTTTTCAGTAAGTTTTGTATTTCGGACAGGATCAGAGTGCGACAGTGAGTCGGAGCGGGAGTGGGCCTGCCCCGCCAAGAGACGCCGGAGGGAGCGCGGCAACTCGCCTACAAGTCTCGGTTCCCTCTCGCGTTCGTCCAGCCTCGCGCAGTTCGAATCGCTGGAGCGCTCCTGCGCGGCGCACGTGTCTCCCAGCCTGTCCCCGGACTCGCTGGAGTCCCCGCCCGCGTCGCCGCCGCCCGCCCGCCCCGCGCCGCGTGCACACCTGTCCGCGGAGAACCTCAGCGAGGACAGCGGCTACAGCGAGCGCGCGCGCCGCCCGCACGCGCCCGCCCGCCGCCCGCCCGAAATAGCGCGCGCGCCCTCCGCCGCCGGCAGCGTGCCGTGCCTCGCGTCGCCCAGTGCCGCGCGCCGCCCGCCCCGCGCCGCGCGCGCTCTCTCGCTGCCCGCCGAGCTCGACGTGTGCGCCGAGCCGCGCCGCCACGCCTCCGCCCACGCTACACACGGCGCCCGGTTCCGACAGACCTTCGAAGTTTGTGACAGCTTAACTGTCAGCGTGGCGGACCTCACCGCCCTCGACTACCGCGGGGGGCCGCGACGCCCGCGCCTCCCGCCGCCGCTCCCGCCGCGCCCTGCGTACCATCCGCCCCCGCCCCCCGCGCCGCCCGCACCGCCAGCGCCCGCCCGCGCTACGCCCCTGCGGGAACCCAGCGCCGGCAGCGACTCTACCACCGAATCCGAACGGGCCTTCGCTCAAGAAATGGAAGCGACCGCTCGTCGTCTAGATGAAACCGCAAAAAAAGCTCTCGCCGACACCGGAAACTACGATCGCGAAATCTCTGTACTGACGGCGCGAAGACTGCAGGACTCGTGGGGGGCCTGGGACGACGTGCTGGACGAACTACGACGACGAATGGAGCCGTCGTCGGCGACCCCCTCGCCGCCGCGCTCGCCCTCGCCGGACCCCGTGCGCGAGCCCGCCTTCACGTCCACGCCGCTGCGCGCCGGCGACGCGCGCGTGCGCTCCACGCCGGAGCTGCGCGAGCGCGCGCCGCCGCCCAGAGACACGCCGGAGGAGCTGCGCGCGTCGCTGCAGCTGGTGGCGCGCGCGCCCGCCGCCGCGCCGCCCGCCCGCTCCGTGTCGACGGGCTCCAAGGGCGTCACGTTCTCGCCGGTGGTGGCGGAGGTGAGCTGGCGCGAGGTGAGCACCAGCAGCGGCGGCACGAGCTCGAGCGCGAGCGTGGACGCGGAGGACGCGGAGGTGACGGAGGTGGCGGTGCGCGCGGGGGAGGCGGGGGAGGCGTCGGCGCGGGAGGGGGGAGCGCACGCGCACGCGCTCGCCGCAGAGCGCGCTGCAGCGATGTCGGAGGCGGGCGCGCGCGCTCCGCGCAGCCGCATCGCCGGCTTCCTCTCGCGATTCGCCAACTTCAGATTCTCGGGGAGGAAGGAGAAAAAATGCAGGGGCGCAGGCGCGAACGGGCGCGCGGCCGTCCCCGGGCCCGCCGCCGCCGCGCCGGCAGACGCGGGGCAGGCAGCGCTCGCGGCGGGCGCCGGGCCGCAGTACGTGCGCATCCCGCTGACGGAGCAGGCGGCGGTGGCGCACAGGCCGCCGCCCGCCCCGGCGCGCGCCCCGGCCGGCGGGCGGGCGGCCGGCGTGCTGGAGACGGACGTGGACACGCAGCGCACGGTGCTGCACGCGCGCTCGCTGCTGGCGCTGGCGCCGCCCGACCAGCGCGCGCCGCGCCCGCACAAGTCCATGGAGTTCCTGCTCGACAAGGAGAGCGCTCAGACTGTACAGGTCAGTACCCTTATTTTTCATACTTTACACGCCCTAGACTACAGAGATGCGCCAAAAAATATTTTACATTTCCGCAAACATTTTAGATTCGTCGCATAGTTCCGCAATGTTTACAAACAGCGCTATCGATGCCGGCCGACGAACCCTACGAGTGAATCCACGTACTATAAGTGAACTTTATATTTTTTTGAATATTTATTCTCGCATTCTCTAAGATTTATAATATACGCAATAAACTATCTATATACGCATAATAGTAGATATAGTAGGTGCGACAATCCAATTACACGCGGTCGCACTCTACGTATACAATATACATACATATGCATGCATACAGTACACAACTACAAAGCCGGTGTCGAGCTTTAAACCATATTACCACACGTATTCCATTAACAATGCGGTATGTTAATGAGAACGGTATTCCCAATAGGGTCGTCGCAGTTACGACACAAGCACAATATTCGCACGCGATCCATTTACAGAGGGCGGAGGTGAAAGTGCGGGCTGTAGGCACGCCGAGTCGTTGCTAGCCACGAAATGGGCGTAGCTGTGGTATCACCGTATGAGTACATATCTCTCTGGCTTAACGATCGACTACGATATCTATAAAACATGTGACCTACATATATAAATATAGATACATCCGAGCCGCAGTTAGTTTCAACAAATTCCTCTTCACGATGTTTATGGGTTCGAATCCTATACTTATGAATGCTAATCTAAAATTACGAATAAATTTGGTTTGCTACTACATATTTTCTATCGTAAAAACGAAATATAATTACAGGTAGTCTATTTACGAACTTAATGCCCACCAACAATATGCACCGGATATTCCCTTCTAATAATTAAGCGGAGCTTGACAGTGATTTATAAGCTTCCTAAGTCCTGAGAAAATAAGACGAAATCATTGTGTAACGTAACGTTAACTAATTCTCGGAACTAAATAACTTAAAATACACCAAGATTATATATAATACTCTGTTACTGTGGCCAGTCGTGGCCCAGTGGCACAAGAGTGTGACTGTAAACGACTGGTTGTGGGTTCGATTCCCACTCGAGGAGTAGAAATTATATTTCCATTTTCTTCGCTCTGGTGTCGAGGTAAAGCGCGGCGTTAAGTTCCGCCACTTAACACGCAAAGCCTCCGAATTCGGCGGAAAGTGGGGAACGGAGTGTCTTGACACTAGGTTCCCTCTGCCTACCCTGCTGTGTGCGGGATATAGCGTGAAGCTATGTATGTATGTATTATATATAATACTCTATTACAATTGTCACTTAATCTGATAATTTAGAATTTGAAATGCTTTAAAATCCATGAAATTAGTAATGACTGCCGCCTTTGTTCTCACGATTTTGCATACAATGCCGAGACCTTTGATTTTTATTCGAAGCAGAATACAAAGTTGAACACAGTTACACGTTCATTCATTATATATTATTATTCATAGTTATTATTATTATATTTTAAGTAGTAAGAAATTATATTTTGAACGGTATATTACAGTATGTTTTTATATTTTTACCTATATGTGGAGAATATCGGCATTCACAGTTTTTTCGCCTAAAAGTAAACAGATCTAGACCTAGAGTCAAGACACTCCTTTCTTTACTTTCGTCCGAAATCAAGAGATTGGGTGTTGATTGATGGAATTAAACGCATTTAGTCTTATAAACTAGAACGAAAGAAATCAAAATAATTGAAATATAATATCATCCTGCCAAATAGAAATCGAACTTAATACCAATCAATTGCGTTGACAGTCAGATACTGTTCCACTGAGCCACTATATACAATGGACACTATAATACTAAAAACATTATTTCGTAGGTTTTGTACCAATAACTAATACAGAAACTCATAAGACATTGTAAGTCCAATAAAAATATTTAAACTAAATTACTCCTTTGTTCATTTCGTGGTAACTTGGTAAGCCAAAAATCTTATCTATCGTTTATTGTTTTACTTAAAGCTTACATAAAAAGAACAATAAAATATTTTAAAAGGTAGTCCTGCCCTATTTTATTAACGAGAGCATTTACTCTTTACTTTTAGTAACATATAATGCCTTTATGAGGCTTTACAATTTCAGAAATTTAATGTGTATTGTGTTTTTGAATACAAAAACGGCGGAAAAAATAAAAAAACTCAATCTAATCTATATCTTTTCTGATTATTAAAGAATATAAAAAGAAAAACACTAATATGACGCAGTAAAAATAATTTTATCTTTACACTATGATTGTTGTTCAAATCCCTGTTGAAAAAACGTTAATAGTTAAATAAAGGCGTTTCCCCAAACTCAATATCATTAGACGAAGTGCCGTTCCGAAGTTCCACCTTACACGCAAGCCCTTATAATGGGCGGAAAGAGAAGGGCTTGATACAACTTTATGGCTACCTATAATCGCAAAATACGAGACATCTGAGATACGTCACATTTAAAAGAAAGTAAAAATGCCTTATCTTGTCTATATTACGTAATCAAGCATAGTTATTTACTATTTACTACTATTTGAAGCATTTTAGTACAAATTAATTTAGTTTAATAAGGTATTTCATTTTTCTCTTCCAAAGAATTATTGCGTTTAATAGTTTAATAAGACAAAACGCCGTGTTAAGTTCCGTTACTTATTAAGCAATATCTCGGTTTCAGCCGGAAAGTGGAGAACGGAGTGTCTTGTCACTAAGTAACATCGACCCAAATCTTTTTAGTTTTCAGATGTTCTGTACCTAATTGCACACCCAATTGTAATATAATAATAATAAATGTTATTTCTGATTACTTCGGTATGCCATAAAAAAGCGTTTAAACCTTCAATTAATATTGTAGTTGTCCTTCAGGAACTAAGAACAATGTAATAACTTTTTAGATGAACACAATCGTACATAATAGCATAATGAGACGCATTTTTGTAAAATAATACTGGTACAAACAAAGATATTCTCATACACATCAAATATAATGTCAAAACATAAAGAAGCTCTTTTAGAGAATATGACTTTACAATTTATCTATACCTAGTATGTTTATTTTCTTCTAGTTACATTACTTTTTCAAAAATATTCAATTTCAATAAACTGAGTACTTTTGGTAGAGTTCCACCTTTTGTATAAGATATTGTATAAAAGTGGTTATTTATTATAATTGACATGCCATGAACAAACAGATTTATAGATTACATCACATATTTGCGTAGGTATTTGCATTTTTGTAATCAATTTTTAAAGGAAAATATAATTAACAAAAGATTCCTTTATTTTAAAAAGTGGTAAATTTTATAATTATTTAAAAAAGTACCATTGTTAGTTAGCATGAGTCATGAGTTAAATTTTACCCGTTTCGCAGGATCCGATTAGGTTGTAATTTGGAATACACTTTTAATTCTGTTAAAACTGCAATTAATTATATTTAATCTGTTGTTATTGATCCAAAATGGTTGTTGAAACAAAATTTGTACAACACACCCAATATAGCTGTCAAATAGAAGGTTTAACTTGCATAAGAATATAATAAGCCTTGAAAAAAATGCAAAAGCTTATTTTTTAAAACGTTTTCTTATTAATACTTTATTTACGTGGCTGTGGTGTAGTTAGTGACCGTTGTGGCTCCGTCAGACAGCATTTGACTGCAAATGCCATGGTTCTAAGTTCGATATCCACTCGAGGAAATACAATATTTTTATATCTCCGTTCTGTTATAAAAGACAAAGCGAGGAGTTAAATTCTGCCACATAACACGCAATGTCTCAATTTTGGGCGGAAAGAACAGAACGGAGTATCTTGACCTGCTATACGAAAAAAGCTTCAAGCTATAAAAATAAATATTTACTGTAAACATATACTCATATCGTTTTAGTACTAAAGTATTGTGACATTAATTTCCATGTCAGCTTACCCCTGACATATAGGTGGTATGATGTCATCGAATGGTATATGAATAATAATTGTATTATTACCATTTGCACCTCGAAGTGCGACTGTAGTACACAGTGCGTACATACAGATAAGTTGTTTAACCGCAATTGTTTGTGTGTAACACACAAACGTATGATACATTGAATTTTGATGACAAATTCACAATCTATTGGCCTTAATTCATATTAATATTAACTTTTAGAACAATTTCTATGAATTACGTGAAAGGAAAACTTTCAAGTGCATTTACTTCTAACTAACTTCATTCATGTTCTTTCTTTTTCGTTATAATGATTTAATTAGTATAATATCTGTAAAATATGACCACGGACTGCTGAAAAATTTACAAAACGTTGGGCTTCCTCAAATATATTTACGAATACCAAAAATATACACGATATAATAGTAAAATTTAAAAATATATCCGATTATAACAACTTCATTTCAATTTTTATTATTTGTCAGCTCATTGGTTTTCGTGTCCAAACAATAAAATTATAAAAAAAAAAAGATAATTTTATGTTTCTCATAAAACCTAAATAACCATATTATTTATGTGTCGTTTAATATCTAAATGTGTAATTTAGTGTACCACAATGACTGGTTTGAACTCCCATGTACCTACATCAAAAGAAAACGACTGTATAGGGGCCTATATTATCAATTTCCTCTTATTAAACCGATGCTTAATCGACGTTGTCCAGTTCACTGCGGGCGCTTCGCATGATAAATGAACCATAGGTATATAGTAAATAGGTACTGCTATAATTGAAATCTCAAAACATATTACTATAGACTTTCTCTTCAAACATTAACTATTTATTTGATTATTATTTCCGACGTGAGCCAAATGTAAATTCCGTTTGATTAGTGAAGCTATAAATCATTACGTTAAGCGAAAGTTGGTGTCCATTGGCTATAAATGAAAACTCAAGTTATATTAACTTAAGTTTGAATTTATATATTTTTTTAAATTTCTGCATAACGGGTAGTCAGTTAATAGTATCAACTCCCTCTGTTCTTTGTATTTCATCTGAAAATGTCGCCAACATTCCCTGTTGAGTGGAATTCGACGTCGCGCGTTATCTTATCCATAACAGGGAAATGAAAATAACATAATTATTCCTCTAAATGGAATGGAATCCACAGCTAATTGTTTTTGATGTCAGAATCACTATACTATGATAGTCACTGTACTATGATGGTCTCCTGTTTATATTAGCTTTTACTTTTGTGTTAAATATTGATGTCACTCTAAATTTTTCATTATAAACTCTTTCGGGGCCAATCATGGCGCAGGGGCCAGTCATGGCGCAGTGGCACTAACGTGTGACTGTAAACGACTGGTTGTGGGTTCGATCCCCACTCAAGGAGTGGAAATAGTTAATATTTCCATTTCCTTCGCTCTGGTATCAGATGGAAAGCGCGGCGCTCCGTTCTCTCTGACGACCCCGCAAGGGATATAGCATGAAGCTAAAAAAAAATGATGTACATAAATACATAAATATGATATAATAATATGACGATATACATTATCTTGGAATACATAGCCAAATCAAAATTATTATCACCCTATATTTTCTTCTGCATCTCTATATAACTAATTTATTTGACTCTTTCCTGATATCACACCCAACGTGAAGGAAGTTTAATGCATCCCATACAAGCGTAAAGAAGTAGATTGTAGGATACAGGTGAATAGGATGCAAGTAAAGACATCCGCGACTTATCGTCTCTCAGAATAGCTTTTCTGAACAACGCTCCAAGGCCCTATGGAAATTCCCCTAATCTTCGTTGATTGCCTCTAACTGCATGACTTCTTGTGCCATTATGTGCATACGTAAGTGAACGAAAATGGGTGCGAATCTCGTCAAGATGAACATTAACATGCAGAAAATAGATGTCTATTACTTTTTAAAAATTATAAAACTTATAAATCCAATAAAAATAACTTAGTGACCTGTCACTCTGTTCTACATTGTATGTACATTGGTAGAGTAAATATTATGATTATATTTAAATTATATTTAGTTTTCTGCTCTGGTACATGAGATAAAGGATGGCGTTGAGTTCCGTCATTTAACTCGCATTATCTTGATTTTGGACGAAAGTATAGAGAACGGAGTATCTAGACACTAAGCTCTCTCTGACCACGCTGCTGTGCAAAAAAAACGTGGCACTATGAATCAACAAATAATAAATTAAAAATCTATATTAAATAAAACTATATTATGCATTTATAAGGTCAAATATGTACATAAAAAATCAATTACCTGTAACCTATATAGCGTTTATAATCAACTTTAACTACGTTTATATATGATAGGTTAGACATTAAGTATGGTTCAATCAATAGAGAAAATAGTTTAATGGATTTCTTACTCCAATACACAGATAGCTAATAAACTATACCTAGTTTATTAGCTATCTGTGTATTGGAGTACTTGCCACTGCCATATCTTGTTTATCTTAAATTTAAATCTATTAGTCTATTTAGAACAATATCTTCACGCTCTGTCTGGATTTCGGGCAGAAAGTGAAGAACGTAGTGTCTTAACACTAAGTTCTCTCTGCCTACCCTGATGTGTACGGGATACAGAGTATAGCTAAAAAAATGATTTTAACAATTTTAAAGTTGTTCACACACTAAAGAAAAATACATTTAGAAAACGTATAATAATTTGAACGCAGCAGGATTCGAACTCGAGCCTCTTGGAAGCCGTCCAGGTTGCGTTCAATTTTTTATACGTTTTCTAAATGTCTTTTTTAAAATAAAAATGTTTCATACGTGACAGCTTCTCAAATCAATGTCGAAAACCAAAAACTCTACTATACCAAAGGCTGGGCTCTCTCTGCCTCCGTATAAAAAAAATTATGCGTCTAATTTTGTCGCAAAACATTGATCGATTTGTCACAAAATATGTTCAAATTTAGCGCAATGAATGATTGAATGCAATATTGCAAAACTTTCTAGTTTTACGAGTGTTGGCATTCAACATTTACTATTACCATCATCTATTATAACCGGTTCGTTCTGAATCAATCTTTGCGACCTTGCACTAAGAAATAACGAGGCATTCTAATATTTTCTCTTTGACTCCTACCGACCTCAAAACCAGTAGCTTTTGTTTGTATATATGCCTAACTAAACTATCTATAATATATTTTTTCATTAAAATCATAGATATAAAATTAAATGGTGTGTGTGAATCAAAATTAGTATCAAATTGCTGTTTGCTTGTGTTTGTTTGTTTGTGCACGCTAATCTCAGTAACGGCTTAACCGATTTAAATGTTGTTTTGAGTATTGCACTTTGATAATCTTGCCTTAATATTTAGTGCTTATTTTATTTTAATCAGTGCGTAAATAAGAAAGTTATAAAAATATACATGATATGTTAAAGTTATATCAAAGGAATACAGCAAAGTTTGTGATTTAATTAAGAACGCAGGTGGACAAACATAAAAAATAGTTGTGATACTGTCGTTTGCACAGGAAAAGCATTGAGACCCCCTAGAAACTAACATTTGTTTTTAATTCCCCAGTAATACTATTTAAAATGTAAACTCTTCGTAAAGAACCGCATCGCGTAATGTTGTTTCTTGTTTTTAATTAAGTTATGTGATCAAATTTCCTATCTATATTCGCGCTTTGAACTCAAAGGACGGATATCCGGTGGAGCGACGGACAAGACCGGATGTACCTTGTTAGAGTATATTGGGTTAAGTCTCATAGTTAGCTGTATATAATATTATAGTTCAACGCGACTTTATTACGTACATAAACCTAATTTGCAGTCTCCTGTTAGTATAGATGATGTAAACTAAGTTAATTCATTAAGTTTTCTTCTTAATTAACATAATTCAATTATTCGACTAAAAAAATACTATATTTTAAAGATTTTTTCTATATTTTTTTTAATATCAGCTGACCTGTCAAAATTGCAGCCGAGAGTTTCTCTTTTTTGTTTTTTATTTTAGATCTATTATGTTGATAATTAAATATAATTTAAATAGATATATGTTATTGCCTCGTTTTTTTATCTAGAAACTCGTGAAATCAATTCTCCATCTCTCACTTAACTTCTTTCTGCTTAACAACTCTGACAGCATATATTACAGTATTTTTGAAAATAATTTTGTCTTTCATGAAATTATAAATATGAATAAAATATAATAAATAAACATGAATATAATTATAAATAACTAAATAAATATTCTCTTTAAGTATTATTATATGTTGACATTACGTAACTTCCATTTTATACTAATTAAGGCATGACACGTGTATGTATCAAAATGTTACAAGCATTTATTTAATTGTTAGTTAGTTAGTATGCATCTAACTTAGCATTTGATTGGTTTAAAATTTATTTGACGGCATGCTCGTTCAGGTTGAATAATAATGCATAGTTGGGTATCTGACATCATTCTAAATCTAATTTATCAAACACTAAACGGGACGGGAAAGTATTTTTTTTAGCGTCACACCGTATCCCGCACACAGCAAGATAGACAGAGGGAATCTAGTGTTAAGACACTCCGGTTCCCACTTTCCGCCGAATTCTAGTGACATTGTGTGTTGTGGCGGATCTTAACGCCGCGCTTTGCCTCGATACCAGAGCGAAGAGAATGGAAATGTTAAACATTTCCACGCTTCGAGTGGGAATCGAACCTACAACCAGTCGCGTTACAGTCATACTTTGTGTCTCTGCACCACGACTGGCCCCGAAAGTACTTTTTTAGTCAAAATATTTGTATATTTTACGCTCTACGCTTTTTTGCGTATACCAAGATGCGCCACACTTACAAAGAACCTATTAAGACACTTACACTACACTCTCCGCCCGAATAATCATCACGTATGTAGTGGTGGAACCTAATTTCGCAATTATGATAATAATTAAATTGTAATCATTTTATGGGAATGGAAATTGAACCCATAACAAACTAAGTGTACAGTGGCAGACAGATTTATGTGAAATTTGTATTCATATACGTATTCATATTCCCATACATATATATTCTAAAAATTATAATAATAACAATAACTTCTAAACGTAACAATAATGTGCCATCTTAATATTTGACGAGACGCACGAGTTTGAGCGCCATTAGACTGTAATGACTGCTGTAATGTAAATAAATAAAACACGCTTGTCTGGAAATCAGTTTTAATCTACATTCTAGTTTAAGTTTATTATTACAGCTTAACAGTGTACGTGACCCACATGTGTCTAATCTATATGTGAGTACATATATCTTCAGAAAATTATTATGACTGGGTTAAATACTTACTACTATAACTTTACTATATATTTACTATCACTAGGTTATAGGTACAAGAAAGATTTCTTGAGTATTGTTAAAGTAAAATATTATTACAATTATTATTAATGCTTCTTCTGATGGATAGAGCTTTGGGTTTATTCTATTTTGATATTTCTTGACTTAGAAAAATAAATTTTAGAAAACGTATAATAATTTCAACATACGTTTGTATTGGTCGGTATTCAAGAGCGCAGGTTTAAATTATCAAGTGTGTGAAAAACGTGACGTTGTTAAAACGCAACGTCACTAATTCGGGAGGAAATTAGAGAACGGAGTGTCACGACACCAGCTGCACATTTTTGCTATGTATAATTTATAATAATCCTGTTATTATTACTATTAAAAAAAATCTACTTAAGTTAGGACTTACTACTACTACATACTAGGAGTATGGATTTAAGAAAGATATCAAACATTTAAACAATTATTTTACAAAAATCACTCACATAAAATTTCATACACCTACAAAAATACTACATAAATATTTAAAATGTAATATTTTTCACGTGAACTTTCACACGCCTGCCCATATGAGGGCTTAGTTTTAATCTTTTTCTACCTCGCGACACTTAAGCACCATCGCCGGAGACACGAAGCACCCAGCAAGCCTCCAGTGACCTATTTCTAGAAATAGAAATGATCGCTCCGATTAACAACGCTCTTTATCTCCTTTGATTTTGTCATGTAAAATGCTTCAGCTATAATTACATTAAACTTTGCTTCTTTTTAGAGGGTCTCAAAATTTTTTCATGTGTGTTTTGGTTTATAGATATTAAGTAAAGAATAAAAACTGCAGAATCCTTTATTGCTTTTTGAAACATTTTTAAAGTGTTATTCCACACTTAGGAAAATTGAAAAAGACATTTAAAGAAAACGTATAATAATTTGAATGCCGCGGGATTCGAACCCGCGCCGCTTTTATGCTACAGTAGCAGAAATTTGTAAAAATCTCTCTACAGAGATGCTAACAACAAAAATAAGTTGTAATAAAGCGTATAAGAATTCGACGCAGCGGATAGTAGAAGAGCGCCTGGACGGTATTCAGAAGGCGCAGGTTCGAATCCCGCTGCGTTCAAATTTTTATATGTTTTCTTTAAATATGCTTTATTGTTCTTTAGTACTTAGGTAAATTGATTTTGATTAAAATTATAAAGTTTAGAGGCCATTGTAGCGCAGTGAGATATCATATTCACTGTAAACGCAGTTGATTATGGATTCCATTCCTATTTAGAGGAATAATTATATTTAAATGATTTTCATTTTGCTTGAGTAACAACGCATTTTTGAACTTCATCATTGTCAAAGAAAAGAGTGTCTTAACACTAGATTCTCTATGACCCTACTATAAAATGTGAATCTTTTACTAAAATTTAATTATATAGTAATCCATTAAGCACTTTTGAATTGTAGCTGCAGCAAAAATATATAAAAAACAGCATTGCTCAAAACCAGTATGAATTGTTAGGTTTTTACAAACTATAATTATTCTCGTCCCTGTCTGTGTAGTGAACACTAAAGACTTGCATTTTAAACTTCTTTTGTATACTTAAAACGACTTTTTGGCACACACGAACGTATGAAGTATCATTTCAAAACTATATTCCTTCTTCCATTGTTTTTGCTCTATTCATATATATATGTACATATCTATTGCACCGTGAATGAAACTTTCTTAATATGTTGATTTTTTTGTTTTCTATAAATATTAAAATTTCTCTTATTTATGGCAACATTTTTATCTATTTTTTATACCAAAACATCGCTTTTTTATTAAAAAATGACTTATTTTTAGGTTTTAAATTCATAATATTAAATACAGAGAATGAAACATAAAATTTTATATAGTCTTGTCTTTCATTCTTACAAGAAGTGGCCCATATTTGAGATCTTTCAAGTAATACTCTTGTACATGAGAGCTAATCTCCACTCGATAGAATCGCACGATGATTCAAATTCAAATATCTGTGCTTAAGTAGCTTAATGCGAGCAAGTAGTACCTTTGAGTCTCAAGAGCTAAGAAAAAAGGTAAAATGTTATATTGAATGATGAGTTTCGGCAAAAAAACGTGAAATATAGAAGCTTACGTGACGCAATTGGAATCTCTTTGACTGCAAAGAATTTCGATTTCATTTTAACGTTACATTACAGTTATGCTTGCTGTACATAATATTTACCTATAAATGAATTGGTCTCTACACCTACAACTCTAAATAGGCGATAATTATAAAAGAAAATCACATCAATCACATTTGGTTTTTTTTTTCACCCATCCTCGCCATCGCCATCTTTTCATAGTAGAGTAGTAGTAGACTAGTTATACGTTTATTGCTACTATTGTTAACTAAGTCCAAAATAAAGATTAACACAAATTGTTGAACGGGAATACTTTTTTTGTTTGGTTGTCAGTTCGATTTCCACTCGAGGAGTGGAAATATTTGATATTTCCATTTTCTTCGCTCTGGTGTCGAGGTAAAGCACGGCGTTAAGTTCCGCCACTTAACACGCAAAGCCTCCGAATTCGGCGGAAAGTGGGGAGCGGAGTGTCTTAACACTAGGTTCCCTCTGCCTACCCTGCTGTATGCGGGATACAGCGTGAAACGGGAATACTATTTTAACTACTAATACTTACAGGAATATTATTTATTCACAACTTTATCCTACAAGTGCTGCCATTCAAATAAATAAACGAATCTTAACTTAATTTTAACAACGAGTATTAAATTAACGATAAATAAATATAAATTCATTTTAACAATATTTGTCCAATTTTTTTTCAACATATTGGATCTCTTCATTTCTCAATGAAACAGAGAGTTATCTCATTATAATAAAAGAGAAACTTGTCTAGCAATAAATAAACAGTCATTGGTGTCAAGGTTCTTGCGTTGGACCACCGTGATGTTTATTTATTACTATAAATTGCATTATACATTCTCAATAGATTATATCAAATATTTATATTAATATAATATATACTTATTATACTTATACTTAAAGACATTTGAGGCAGCCGTGGCGCAGTGAAACAACATCTACTATACCGCAACAGTTGTGCGTTCGTTTCCCATTCGGGGGAATTATTAATAACAATAATAATAATATACTTCATTGTACACCACAAGATTACAGAAAAAAATAAAACCAAAACATACCAATATATTGTCAAATGAAAGATATATATATTTTTTATTTCCATACTTTTTCTCTAATAGCAAGGTAAGCAGAGAAAACCTAGTGCCAAAGCACTCCACATTCTCCTCTTTCATTATTAAGTTTGTTTTAGTATGCATTAATTATTTATCAAGATTCCCACACTTTTAGAAGAAATTAGAAACTTTTAAGTATGTTATCAAATTTTACATCGCAACTGGTTTACTACAAAGGAAATATTTAATAAAAAAGCAAAATTAAAAATTTTGAAAAAACCCACGACGGTTTGTAATTGAAAAAGGATAAAATAACTGTAAATCCCCCGCCTAAATGAATATATGTAACGAGATGATGGGGACGACTCCGTCGGGGCTGTCATTACTTTAAGTTTGCACAAATCTTCTCATAGGTTTTCTTGCTTAAAAATTAAAATATTAATATGAATTTACAGTTTTGATAACTGGTATTTTAAAAACTTTAAAACGAAATCTATACTGTTAGCTACTATATTTAAAATAGGGATTGCAACTGGCAGCCCCCGACGAAGTCGTCCCCATCATCTCGTTACATATATTCATTTAGGCGGGGGATTTACAGTTATTTTATCCTTTTTCAATTACAAAAACCGTCGTGGGTTTTTTCAAAATTTTTAATTTTGCTTTTTATTTTAAACTTTTTAAAGTGAATAGATACACATTATATATTATTACATAATATCGAAATACTTTATATTAATCTTCATGCAAATCCAAAAGAAATTATAAACCCAATGCTTTCTGGTTATCAAATGCTTATTGCAGCGTCTGGCAGATTGTCACTGTAACATTTCCACGAAACTTAAGTCTAACCAAATCAGTGAAAATCACAAAACCCAATAGTAGTTTTGATTTTGAACAAACTAATTTATACTGGAGCGCCCGGTGGTAGTTCGTGATATGGCATATAAAAACACGCAGCAATTAAACCAGAACCTATCACAGAAAACTGCATCTAAATAGGTTTCACACAAAAAATAAAAGCAAATGCTTACTGCAGCGCACCCTGGTGAGGTGTCACCATGACACATATACGAGAACACGCACTAATTAAGCCTGATCCTATCTTTGATAACTGCATCCAAATTGGACTTGTAGTTTTAGCTTTGCATAATTAAATGTTTAATGCAGCACCCCCTGGCGTGTTCATAACGTAAAAAAAATACCTAAAAACTTACACCAAGTAAAGGTAACTCTAATACTAAAAACTCTGCGCAATCGGACTAGTAGTTGTAGCTTTGCATTAAATATTACAAACAAATGTTTACTGCAGCGCCCCCTGGTGAGTTAACACGATAAAACATATCCAAGAACATGCAGTAATTAAACTTGAACTTATCATTAACACTGCATCCAAATCAAATTCGTCATTTTATCTTTGCACAAACAATATTTTAATGCAGCGCCCCCTGGTGACTTGTCACTGTAATATAAATTTAAAAACATGCTATAAGCAAAGCGGAATCTAATACTAAAAACTCTTTTCAATCGTACTAGTCGTTTTGGTTTTACACAAAAAAATAGAAGCAGCTACTTACTGCAGCGCCCCCTAGAGAGTTAACACATACATGAAAATATGCACTTAGTAAACATACATGACACATATATGAAAATATGCACTAAGTAAACTTGAATCTATCATTGAAAACTGCATTCAAATCGGACTCGTAGTTTTAGTTTCGCACAAACAAGTGTACTTACTGCAGCGCCCCCTGGTGAGTAGTCACCGTAACGCATATATGAAAAGAAACATCAATTAAACCTGAACCTATCGTTGGAAGTTTCATCTAAATCGGACTAGTAGTTTTTGCTCTGCATAAACAAATGTTTACTGCAGCGCCCCCTGGTGAATTTTCACCGTAACCAAAAAACAAAAATCTTAAAATATGCACAAAGCAAAGCTTAATCTAGTTCTGAAAACTCTATCTAATCGAATTAGTAATTTCGGTTTTAGACAAACAAATACAAGAAAAAATTTGGTTTTACACAAAAAAGTACAAACAAATGCTTACTGCAGCGCCCCCTGATGAGTGGTCACTGTAGCACATATATAAAAAGATGCACCAATTAAGCCTGAACCTATCCTTGAAAGTTACATGTAAATCGGACCAGTAGTTTTTGATTTGCATAACAAATGTTTACTGCTGCGCCCCCTGGTGAGATTTCCCCGTAACAAAAAAAGAAAAATCTTAAAATATGCATCAAGCAAAGATGAATCTTTTTATGAAAACTCTTTTCAATCGGAGCAGTACTTTCGGTTTTAGACAAATAAATACAAAAAAAGTACAAACAAATGCTTACTGCAGCGCCCCCTGGTGGTTTGACACGATAAAACATATCCAAGAACATCCACCAATTAAACCTGAATCTATCGCTGAAAATCTATTGAAATCAGACTATTATTTTTTGAGATAATTGAAAACATTCGTTTTCACGTAAAATGCTTACTGCAGCGCCCCCTGGTGAGTTAAGGCAATAAGACATATCTAAGAACATACGCCAATTGAACCTTAACCTATCATAGAAAACCGTATCAAAATCGGACTTATAGTTTTGGAAATAATTGACATAGTAATTTGCACAAACACACAAACAAACAAACAAACAAACAAACAAACAAACAAACAAACAAACAAACAACCTCTCACCCCAAACACATATACAGTCGCCGTTCCGTCGCGGGTAAAAATAGCAATACAATAAAAGTAATTTGTTTCTGTATGCATGTTTGTGTGAGTTTCGTTTATAACTACTATCTACAGGAAATTATAATAATATGTTTTTCACCGAAATGACAATCCATACTTATATTATAAATGCGAAAGTCTGTGTGTTTGTCTGTCACGCTTTCACGACTAATCTACCGGTCCGATTTGGATGAAATTTAGAATGAAAGTAGTAAAAGTGACTGGGTCTAACATAGGCTACTTATTTTTTCAAAAATCAACCTCTATAGGGTCGAAATAGGGGATGAAAGTTTATATGAAAAATCTAAACCGCTGGACCAATTGTAATGAATTTTTGCATAAATATAGTTGATAATTTAAGCTTTAACATAGCCTACTTTATTTTTTTAAAATGCGTCCCTGGGAGTTGCTATATAGCGAAATAGTTCCCGCGGCGAAGCCGCGAGCGGGCCGCTAGTTATTTATATATGCGACGCGATGGTTGTTAGTTTGAACCCAACTCAGGGGAAGGATTACATATTATTTTAAATTATCTGCTTTGGTATTGAATACAAAGCGCGGCATTGAGTTCTGCCACTTAACAAGGAGCGTCTCGATTTCGGACGGAAAGCGGAGAACGAAGTATCCTGACCTAGGAGGACCTAGTGTCAAGACACTTCGTTCTCCTATAACTCTAGCTATTCGTCCGTACAGGTGTACTTACCTGTACGGACATGCATATAAATATAAAAGACTTTATCAATGGAACTCGAAACACCTTTTATTCCGGTAATGCAACTCAACTTTTTTAATCCCTTTAAGACTGCTTATTAAGGTCACCAGTGCAAGTTAAGTCACCAGTTGTTTTTAACTTTTATTTTACGACTTACATTCAACATATACGTCTGTAGACTTTTTACAGAGAGAACCTAGTGTTCGAAAACTCCATTGCCACCTTCCCGCTGAAATCAAGATTATGTTTTGAGTGGCGGAACTTATCGCTGCGTTATATAAAGAAGTCCCTCTTCAAAAATAGAATAAATGTTCAGAACATTAGTAATTATTTCATTAATTAGAGTCTTGCTAGTACAAAGTAGCTAAACGCCAGCTCTAGAGGATCGAGTTACGCTTATTAAAACAAGTAGACGATTCCCAAGAAATTGGCTTGAATTACTATTTGCATTCTTTGAAGTGGTCTTTACAATGAGAATCATTCAATATTTTCAAAGGCAAAGGATACTTGAATATAAATAGAGCTAGTCCTCATCTTGGGATATTTAAATATATTCATAAGAAAAACATTTATAGCATAATGTTTATTATATTTAAAATTATGCAGGGTAGTATGAATTTATTAAAGTTAAATTTTACATGGAGAAAGGATAAAGTATGCCGACCGATATTTTTACTCATTACCATAAGTTTGATATACACTTTTAAAATGTGACATATCCATTGCAAACGTAATTTAGGCGTCAATAGTTTAAAAAAATATATATATTTCACTAAATATAAATAACCTTTTTATTAAATCATATAGAAAATTATTTTTTGAGCTCTGGTTCATATTGCATTGTACCCAAGTCTCTTCCCTCAGATAAAAACTAGGTGATTTCTACTAAAGCATATATAAACATTTCTGCCATAAATATAAAAATAGTTCAGTTTTCTTGGTACATTAAGAAAATGGACCATAATCAGTGATAAGTAATTATAATCTCCGCGTCTACTACTTAACATAAATACAATAGCTTTTCAAATAAGATTAAATCTTGTGTCAATGAGTGAAATACGTTTCACAGAAGCTGTACAAGTGGGCACCGGCGCTACGCACGTTTTCAGGTCACCTCGTTAACTTCTTTGAATGCGTCTTTAGAGTTCCCTGTAATATTATATGTTTTGCTTATGGGGAGACAGGTTATTTAGGGATTATTGCATAGGATTTTCTTTATTTTTACTGTCTTTCTGCTCTTTTTACTTTAATTCATAGTCTATATGAAATTAAATTTAAAACTAAATAGCTAATTTTTTTGTTTGTAATACGAAAGACTGTTTGTCACTTTGTCGTATTTAAATAAAGAGAAGCTGAAGATTTTATTTCGCATAGCAAAATGGGCAGAGTGAACCTAGTATCAAGATGTTCCGTTTTTCGCTTTTGACTCTAATTCAAGACATTGTCAAGTGATCGAACTCTATGTCGCACTGTGTTTTTAATAAATTAATTGAGCTTAATTATGTATAGTAGTTTAATATATATTTTTAAATCTATATTAAAATGTAAACTAGAAAGCGTTCTTTACAAAGTGTCATAATCATCTATGAAAATTCATACGAAATTTGACAAGCTCATTAAAATTTAATGGCAGGACGTTGGCATCGTACCAACGTCGCTAGAAACCGCACTTTAAATCTGCATCAAGATTCACGATAGAGCCGTTTCATTTCCTACATCAAAGGCTTTGCTAAAATGTAAAGTGCATTCATGCTTATAACTTTATTGTAGACAGTTTTACGTGATTACTAAGGCTGGAGGGAGAATGTATGTGAAATTCTTTTGCTATAATATAGGTACATATTTTCATTACTTTTAACTTCAGGGAGCTTTACAGGTAGCTTTTCCTGCATTGCAGGGTAGTCACGGGGAACCTAGTGTCACATTCCATTCTCTATTTTCCGAATGTAATCGAGATATATAGTTCTGACTGGCAGAATTTTACACCGCGCTGTGTTTTAAGTATCAGAGCGAAGAAATGAAAATAATGTACATATAATAGGGCTGAGCGGGTGTAGAGGAAAACTTAAAAGGAATCTCTCAAAATTCCTTCACAAACGGATTTCACGTGCATAGCATAGTTCAATTCGAACTTACAACTCTAAAGGTTGTAAATCTTAAGTTCACAAATTTGAAAATTCCTAAGATTTACCGTACTATGAACTTTTACAGTTTCTTCTATATATATTCCATTATATATTTATCTGTTCTTCATTTTGTTTATTTAGGCAGTACTTGAGTACAACTATTTAAACTAGGTATACGAATCTCGTATACTGAATGCAAAAGGCATCCAGTTATCAATCATCGCATTATACAGTATAGTTCTAAGAAATTACAAGCCATCTCGTGTTGGCGTTTAATTAAAATACAATTAGACGCCTCCAAATAAACAGATTAACCTATTAACCTCGATTCAGTAGTTTAGAATGAATTGACGGAGATGAAAATGATTAGTCAAGTATTTTCTATAAAACTCATCCTTAAAATCCACTAGCTAGTTAGTGCCTGTGATTTTGTCTGCCTTGGATTAAAAAATCAAATTAACAACAAAATAAAGTTTTTTTTTTTATCTTGACGCTGTATCCCGCACACAGCAGGGTAGGCAGAGGGAACCTAGTGTTAAGACACTCCGTTCCCCACAATAAAGATATGTAGTTCAAACCAACAATAAATTAATTAGAATTAAGAAATTATTTCACAATTCAAAATTGTTTTCTATGTTGTAGTCCAGATTATGAAACATATTCATGTATTTGTCAAAATTGTTTTTATTTGGTGAAGTAATAAATATTATTGTGACATATGATGAAATACGTTTTTTCAATAAAAAAAATGAATTATTTATGCTCATAGGACGTATATATATCATATGATGTGAAATAAGAACGTTGTAAAATTGAATAAAAAAATATCTAAGATATCATCAAATCCCTTCTATCTATAATGTGAGTTTTAAAAAATAATAATTAATATTCAGTATAGAGAGCGTAAACCATTTTTTTGTTTTAGATGCTAAAATTTTCATAAAAGATTTGAATTTTTGCTACTGTGGCTATGCAAAATGTGTTGGTACGTGGTTGAAACATTCCCTTTGATAAATCACACATAACATTCATTGGCTCGGCTCCAAGGGAAATGAAATCGCCCCTTGTATCGGAAAACTCGGCTTGTTTATCCTGAACCTTTGCTTTGTCGAAATTACTAATAAAACGTGACCGTATTTTCTAGAAAATCCTATACCTATGTAGCTACTACATCCCGTATGTAATACTGGTTATCAACCCTGGCTTCGCTTCGCAAGATAAAAGATAATCTAAATTTTAAATTATAATAATTAATTTTACTGTGAAATGTATATACAAACAAACATTTTAGAAACAGACTACAGAGCACAGCTAGCTAAACGAGGATAAATGTGTTGAAATCAAATACAAAAAGTTATTAATTTATTCTGAATAAGTCCAATGCCGGTTAGCTACCATTGTATCAAATAAAAAAATGTAATTTATATATTTGAAAAGAGCAACTGTTGAGTTTCTGGCCGGCTCTTCTCAGCAGAACTGCCTTCCGAGTCGGTGGTAGCTTTATGTACATTTGACGATTCAAAAGTGCTTTCAAAAGTCTATTTGAATAAAGATATTTTGATCTTTTATTACAATTTCTTATCATTTTATTCAGAAAAAAATAAAAAAAGACGTTGAAAATGAATACAATCGACAAGCATTTACTTTTAAAACTTAAGTTATAATATAGGTATTCCTATTGTTCAACATCATACAAGATGTAGGTTCTCGACAGACAATACAATCTTTTACCAACTGCAGCATTTAAAATAAAGACAGGTCAAAGAAAAGAATATACTGCTATTGTATTGCATTATTCATAATAAACCGCAGTTTAAGTAAGCCATTTTTGAAATGCGCTTAAAAGATAAATAAACGTTTATTTCGTTTATTTATAACACCTAACTGTATTTTTAGATTATTTATTTTTTAGAGTATTTCCTGTATTACTATACGTTTATAACTCGCTATATATCCATACTTATATTATAAATGTGAAAGTCTGTGTGTTTGTCTGTCACGCTTTCACGGCTAATCCGGTCCGATTTGGATGAAATTTAGAATGAAAGTAATAAAAGTGACTGGGTCTAATATAGGCTACTTACTTTTTCAAAAATCAACATCTAAAGGGTTGAAATAGGGGATGAAAGTTTATATGAAAAATCTAAACCGCTTGACCAATTGTAATAAATTTTGGCACAAATATAGTTGATAATCTAAGCTTAAACATAGGCTACTTTATTTTTTAAAAATGCGCCCCCGAGGTTTGTAATATAACGAAATATTCCGCGGCGAAGCCGCGAGCGGGCCGCTAGTTAGTAATAAAAATATTAGCAACTCGATTGCTTACAGTAAAACTGAACTCTTAATAAATAAATGACAGAGCATAGTGCTCTGTTTGATTCTCAAGTCCAATACGCAATGTTACTAAAACTGAAGTGAAGGGAAGTAAAGAACGTACGCGTCTTATAGATTTGTTAAAAATGAATATTATACTTTGATTTATAAATTATTTTTTGCTTGAAAGTGAATTATTTTTTTTTCTTGTTAACTGTTTAAAAGCAACTGGAAAAATGGCACGATTGATTTCATTTGTTTAAAAATAAAATAAATCCATTTTAAACACAACAATAACAAAATATGTAATATTGATTACTCTAAATTAAACGTCAAAATTTGTTACCAAAAAAAGACTATTATATCACAATATTCTACAAATTCAAAAAGGCAAACTTTCTAAATCGATTATACCAAATAGAATTGACTGTTACATTAACAAGCTAAATTAAACATGATGTTCGCGAAGGCGGGAAAGCTTAATCTGTCAAACGGCCATATTGTGCTCGTTGCGGCGGCCATATTTCAAGATTTGAAAAAGGAATATGGTCTAATCGGCGCTTGCGCAGCATTGAGTTCCGCGTTCATCCAGAAATAGTACTGGATCGCCGCATTCCACATTTGTCCGCAAGCCGCGTACATTTCGGCATTTCCGTACAAATTATCTACATATATCATCAATATCTTAATGCGTTCCATTAAATTGAATGAATGTATTACATATTCAGATGTATTACATTTAATCAAGTATTATTTTAATATATTTGTGATAACGATTTTAAACCAATGGACGCCTATTAGTTACGTTCACTAGTTAAATTATAATTTACTGAATTAACTATAGTCGTTTGTCCCTACCAAAATAGGATTTGGATACTTGTGTATTGTATAAGACATTTAAAGAAAACGTATAGAAATTTGAACGCAGCGGGATTCGAACCCTTCTGAATACCGTTCAGGCGCTCTCACCACTGAGCCAGTTTAAAATGTTTAAAAAGTACTTGTATATTGATTTAAAATTCATTCGGTAATGCTTAATATTAAACAATTTAAATATTATAATAATCTAAAGTGTTATTATAAGAAATGAATTGTATGTAATAAATCTAATGTATGTATCGGTTCAATTTGTAACAATAAGTTATCTCAGTTGTAAAATTTTCATTTCATCCGTGCCATTCAAAATTAAAGAACTTATATTTATGAACGATCAGTTTGCTGTTAATGCAGTCTGCGCAATTATGTAATCTACACTTTTCCCGAAAGCAGCAATCAAACTAAATTGGTAAAAAGCAATTGATGGAATAAGCTTTGACTTTACTTTAAAAATAATTATTTTAAATGTTAAAGAACTAATAACCACTTAACAAAAATTACTTATCAATACAAAAACATACACAAGTATTTACATTATCTAAAGCTTGTTTTCTCCAATAGCAAGGAACGTAAACATTTCCCTTACACATAGGAAGCTCTTTTTTCACTCGACTAGTAACCACCCGAGTGGACTTCAGAGCGAGTAATTTTATTGTGTGCATATGCGTCAAGCGACCCTCTTTGATCTTACCCGTAACGACGAGCATGTGGCGCTGGAAATGACACGAACTCGTATTTGAATATTGTATGAGAATATTTGTGGAATTGGATTGTAGGGGTGAGATTGAATGGACTGAAATAAACTTGTTTTATAAGGTATATGTTAGAATTTTACCGCGTAGTTAGATAGTCAGAGAGAACCTCGGGATAAGACACTCTGTTCTCCACTTTACACGAGAATTCGAAACGCGTTGAGCGAATCGCAACACCGCTCTTCCACTCCATTCGAGAGCGGATAAATGAAAACAGTTACAAAATTGAATAGTTAAGTCATAATTAATAATATGACTTTACCAAAACATTATAGTCAAAGTCGAGTAGCATAAAAGTATAAAAGGCAAAAAGAAAAGATGTCTTAACTATTTCTACAGATCTTGTCTATACAAGATGAAGAAGTGTAGAAAAGAATATTTGAACAACTGTATGTAAAAAATATGTATGATCAAAAAAATTTAGAGAGATTTTAACTTATTTGTGTCTTAATAAAACAAGTATGTTACACAGCGCTTCCATTACTATAGTTTAACGCATGTAAGTCTATGTCCATCTCGTTATATCTTTGTACGGGTACATCGTGCTTGAAAGCTACTTAAGCTTTTATTTGTAGAGCTTCACGATGTCATTTGAAAGTTTTTGCGCTATCAACAACTGAATGCTGTCGTTATTACTTTTTGCCTAGCTCTGTGCAATTCTCTTTTCTCCGAATGTGACTGTAACAGCAATTGTATTGTAATATTATATTATTTGAATATACTTTCTTTAAAGTGCAAAGTGAAAGTGTGTAAATGATTTCGGAGTTGTTGTTAAATATGTACAAAATATATTTTTTTTAAATGTTGGCACGTTATGCTTAAAAAATTGCTATTGCAATTTATGGAATCAATGGTATTATTTATTCTATATTTTTTGTTGCTACAAAAAAAGCTGTAATTTTGTAACAAAATGTGATTTTTACAAATCTAGTTTAATTTGGAAAGAAAACGACGTCAACAATTACCTAAATAGTTTTAAGTAGGCACTGTTAAATAATTACAATCTACAGACAATGAACACTCTATATTTAATTACTATAATAATACTGTTAATATAATATATAGTCGTAGTGAGACAGCGTATGACAGTCGGAATCGCGGTTAGTTGTGGGTTTGATTCCTACTTGATGGAATGACCATACTTTACTTATTTTCATTCCTCCTTCAGTTCCGCCACACTACACGAGAGATATCGATTTCGTGTTAAAGTGGAAAACGGACTTTCTTGATAATAAGTTTTATCTGACAACATTTTTAAAGTGTAATTCCACACTTAGAAAAATAAAAAAGACATTTAAAGAAAACGTATAAAAATTTGAATGCAGCGGGATTCGAACCCGCGTCTCCTGATACCGTCCAGGCGCTCTCACCACTAAGCCATACGTTCTACTACCAGCTGCGTCGAAATTCTTATACGCTGTATTACAACTTGTATTACAACTTAGTAGAAATAGGTAGCAGAAATTTGTAAAAATCTCTCTACAGAGATGCTAAGAACAAAAATAAGTTGTAATACACGTTACATTATATGTTTTCTTTAAAACTTTTGTCTAAAAACGTAGTCTTTTTCTACTACTACTTTTTTAATATATAAACCGATCGACGATCTAGTCAAAAGTTTGTTTTCAAAACACATGTAGGTAGATGCATGTAGGTATGTACAAGCAAGCTTTCAAATCAACCGCAAGTTGCAATTTCATACACAATTAAACTTCGGTTTGCGTCATCGAACGCTAAATTCTAAACATCTTTCATTTGCTATAGCGATGATGGCTAAAGATAGTTTCGAAATACTGTAGGTTGCTATTATACTACCTAAAGTATGGAATATTTGTGGAATTGAGTAGGAGTTACGAAAACAGTAAAGACTAAAATTGAAAACTCATTTGCGGTAGTTTAATGGTAATTTATGGTTTCATATTTATTACTTTTTAATGAGACCAGTCGTGGCGCGAGGTCACATATGTGCGACTGTAAACGCGAATAGTTGTGGGTTCGATTTTCACTCGAGGTTCACTCGAGGAGTGGAAATGTTTAATAATATTTTCATTTTCTTCGCTTTAGTGTAGAGTCAAAGCGCGGTGTTGAGTTCCACCATTTAACACGCAATGCCTCCAAAATTCAGCGGAAAGTGTCATAACACTAGGTTCCCTTTAGGAGGATAGGCCTGCTATGTGCGGGGTACAGCGTAAAGCTAAAAAGAAATATTTTAATTTGTTATTAATTGTATTTTAAGGCTGAATGCTTAAAATTCTGTAGATTTCACTTATAGCAAATAATGTGACTTAGCACGCGAAAAGCTAAAATCAAAGTGACGTGTCGTCGCTTTCTTTCTATCGACTTAAGTAGTAGTAAATACTACCAATTTATTTAAATTGAGTAGATTTATAATTGCCTTGGAATTTTACAATGAACTATATATAAATACTTAGATAAATAATAATGTACAGAAACAAGTAAAGATTGTATTTTTTTGTTTTCGTAGTTAACCTTCATTTGTAAAGACAATAGGTACTTATTACACGAAATTTTCCTCATAAGTAACGTCAGACATAATTATATACTGTTTTATAATATTTAAGCTTTTTAAATCTAAACCTTAAACATTTTAAAGATCTTATAAAACAGTAACTCTTTATTTTCTGTACAATATTATTTTTTTAGCTTCACCCTGTATCCCGCACGCAGCAGGGTAGGCAGAGGGAGCCTAATGTTATCCTTCCACATTCCCCACTTTCCGCCAAATTCGGAGGAATTGCGTGTTAAGTGGCGGAACTTAACGCCGCGTTTTGCCTCGACACCAAAGCGAATAAAATGGAAATATTAAATATTTCCACTTTTCTCGAGTGGGAATCGAACCCACAACCAGTCGCTTTACAGACACACTTTGAGCCTCTGCGCCATGACTGGCCCCAATTAATTTCTGTGTAATATTAATTTTAATTCACTTCTTTACTCTTTGTGGAACGAAACCTACGACTTCTAGGGTCTAACTTAGGAATTGCCACTGTATAGTGGCGGTAAGAGGATTAAAATATACAATACCAATAATACTTGATACGTATATACTGTAATAAGTACGTCACCATGTGGATAACCGCAAATGTTCCAGAATCTATTTCTGAACGCATCGAATTACCAGGGGTTGTCGAATGAAATCGATTTGTTTTGATTTCGAAATCGTAAAGTATGGATTCAATTGCGGTTTTCGGCATCTAAATACGTTAAACAAGGGGAAACATTTATGTACTTGAAGGCAAATTGCTGTAGCAAACTAGACTTGACTTCGTCTGTATATGTACCTATGGCTTTTTTAACACACAGGGGAAATATGACCAATACTTCAAAACTCGATTTGATTTAGTATTTTTTTTATTTCTATATCAATCTTTTGCGTAATTTTTGAACATAGTGTTAAAATACTTCGTTCCTCACTTTAAGCCGAATTCGGAGCCATTGTGTGTTAAGTGGTGAATCGCTGCGCTTTGCCTCGACACCAGAGCGAAGAAAATGGAAATAATAAATATTTCCTCTCCTCGAGTGGGAATCGAACCCACGACCAGTCGCTTTATTACATATTGTCCCTCTGCGCATCGACTAGCCCCAATACCTGCATAATTCAGAGTATGATTTCTCTCTCTTATCAAAAATCACTCCATTTTCCACGTTTTGCTTTTTGAAATTCGTAACGCCGTTTGATTCAGAATCAGAATGAAATATCATAAATATTTGAAATTCCAACTCGTAACAATGTTCTAAATGAAAATCAACGATTCAACCATACTTCAAACCAACATTCCAAGATGCGTGGGTTCGAATCCCGCTACGTTCAAATTTTTATATATTTTTTAAAAATGTCTTTCAATTTTCTAAGTGTTAATAACTGTTAAAAGTGTGTTAATAAAATGTTAAAAGTACAATTTATGATTTCAAGACGATATTATCTTTGAAATTTTATTTTCTACTCGGTTTTATTTCTAAAATTTCATAGTTCTATAGCCAATATACGTAAGTAAAATATGCAAAAATGTTAGTTAAAATAAACAAACTTCCTTAATATAACATAGACATGTAAACACATGCCAAAGATCAGTTAAGATGCTCACCTTGACTAGCGTTCGTTGTGTAAATACACAGTGTTTATTCACTAGACAATTCAAATCACTGAAATACATTAAAAGATGATAAACAAGAGTCTATATGGATTTGTATACTAATCTATACCTACTAGGTGTCTTGCCAACGTATATGTCATTTTATTATGTTTGTAAAAATTTTATAATCCTCTGTCCACATAGTTTTTTTTTATAAAAAACAGTTGGAAGTCTATTGACAACCTGAAATTACAGACATAATGTACAATCTGAAACTACAACGTAGTTATTTATAAAAATATAAGTAAAGATAAATCTACATAGTAAAACCAAAATTATTACCCGTGGGGGGACAGGTTAAGACAACTCCCCCCCGCCGCTGGGTAGCGTCCCGTAAAAGGCGGGTAACCCAGTAGCTTGGGGGTAGGAGATTCGTTCTCTGACTAGTTCGCGACAACTATCATGTCAAAGACGAACCGCCAAACATATGATGATGTGTTCCGGTTCGATGGCATGTAAGCCAGCTCTCCCTATTCCCACCATTCCCATCCTTCCTCCCTCCTTCTGTTCTACTTCTCCGAGGCTGGCAACGCATCCACAACTCTAATGTTGTGGACGTCTATGGGCGAAGGTAACTACTTAACACCAGGTGGGCCTTCTGTTCGTTTGCCTCCTTTATTCCGTAAAAAATATATATTATATTTTAAAGGAGTGGCATATCTCTCTAGCTTCCGACTTATAGGATTTTTCTATATCAGCTATAGACAACATTGCGTAATAAAAAATATATCAAAAATAAAAAGCAAATTAAAAATTTTGAAAAAACCCACGACGGTTTAATTGTAATTGAAAAAGGATAAAATAACTGTAAATCCCCCGCCTAAATGAATATATGTAACGAGATGATGGGGACGACTCCGTCGGGGGCTGTCATTACTTTAAGTTTGCACAAATCTTCTCATAGGTTTTCTTGCTTAAAAATTAAAATATTAATATGAATTTACAGTTTTGATAACTGGTATTTTAAAAACTTTAAAACGAAATCTATACTGTTAGCTACTATATTTAAAATAGGGATTGCAACTGGCAGCCCCCGACGAAGTCGTCCCCATCATCTCGTTACATATATTCATTTAGGCGGGGGATTTACAGTTATTTTATCCTTTTTCAATTACAATTAAACCGTCGTGGGTTTTTTCAAAATTTTTAATTTTGCTTTTTATTTTAAACTTTTTTAAGTGAACACATTATATATTATTACATAATATCGAAATACTTTATATTAATCTTCATGCAAATCCAAAAGAAATTATAAACCATTGGGTTTGAAAGCATTGGCTTTCTGGTTATCAAATGCTTATTGCAGCGTCTGGCAGATTGTCACTGTAACATTTCCACGAAACTTAAGTCTAACCAAATCAGTGAAAATCACAAAATCCAATAGTAGTTTTGATTTTGAACAAACTAATTTATACTGGAGCGTCCCGTGGTAGTTCGTGATATGGCATATAAAAACACGCAGCAATTAAACCAGAACCTATCACAGAAAACTGCATCTAAATAGGTTTCTCACAAAAAATAAAAGCAAATGCTTACTGCAGCGCCCCCTGGTGAGGTGTCACCATGACACATATACGAGAACACGCACTAATTAAGCCTGACCCTATCTTTGATAACTGCATCCAAATTGGACTTGTAGTTTTAGCTTTGCATAATTAAATGTTTAATGCAGCACCCCCTGGCGTGTTCATAACGTAAAAAAAAATACCTAAAAACTTACACCAAGTAAAGGTAACTCTAATACTAAAAACTCTGCGCAATCGGACTAGTAGTTGTAGCTTTGCATTAAATATTACAAACAAATGTTTACTGCAGCGCCCCCTGGTGAGTTAACACGATAAAACATATCCAAGAACATGCAGTAATTAAACTTGAACTTATCATTAACACTGCATCCAAATCAAATTCGTCATTTTATCTTTGCACAAACAATATTTTACTGCAGCGCCCCCTGGTGACTTGTCACTGTAATATAAATTTAAAAACATGCTATAAGCAAAGCGGAATCTAATACTAAAAACTCTTTTCAATCGTACTAGTCGTTTTGGTTTTACACAAAAAAATAGAAGCAGCTACTTACTGCAGCGCCCCCTAGAGAGTTAACACATACATGAAAATATGCACTTAGTAAACATACATGTGACATATATGAAATATGCACTAAGTAAACTTGAATCTATCATTGAAAACTGCATTCAAATCGGACTCGTACTTTTAGTTTCGCACAAACAAGTGTACTTACTGCAGCGCCCCCTGGTGAGTAGTCACCGTAACGCATATATGAAAAGAAACGCCAATTAAAGCTGAACCTATCGTTGGAAGTTTCATCTAAATCGGACTAGTAGTTTTTGCTCTGCATAAACAAATGTTTACTGCAGCGCCCCCTGGTGAATTTTCACCGTAACCAAAAAACAAAAATCTTAAAATATGCACAAAGCATAGCTAAATCTAGTTCTGAAAACTCTATCTAATCGAATAAGTAATTTCGGTTTTACACAAACAAATACAAGAAAAATTTTGGTTTTACACAAAAAAGCACAAACGAATGCTTACTGCAGCGCCCCCTGATGAGTGGTCACTGTAGCTCATATATAAAAAGATGCACCAATTAAGCCTGAACCTATCCTTGAAAGTTTCATCTAAATTGGACCAGTAGTTTTTGATTTGCATAAACAAATGTTTACTGCTGCGCCCCCTGGTGAGATTTCCCCGTAACAAAAAAAGAAAAATCTTAAAATATGTATCAAGCAAAGATGAATCTTTTTATGAAAACTCTTTTCAATCGGAGCAGTACTTTCGGTTTTAGACAAATAAATACAAAAAAATTACAAACAAATGCTTACTGCAGCGCCCCCTGGTGGTTTGACACGATAAAACATATCCAAGAACATCCACCAATTAAACCTGAATCTATCACTGAAAATCTATTGAAATCAGAATATTATTTTTTGAGATAATTGAAAACATTCGTTTTCACGTAAAATGCTTACTGCTGCGCCCCCTGGTGAGTTAAGGCAATAAGACATATCTAAGAACATACGCCAATTGAACCTTAACCTATCATAGAAAACCGTATCAAAATCGGACTTATAGTTTTGGAAATAATTGACATAGTAATTTGCACAAACACACAAACAAACAAACAAACAAACAAACAAACAAACAAACAAACAAACAACCTCTCACCCCAAACACATATACAGTCGCCGTTCCGTCGCGGGTAATAAATGAATCTAGTTAATTTTTTAAAACACATCAATAATTCATGTGTAAAATACACATATTCGCTTAAAATGATTTCGTATACGATAAATAACTACTTAACAACGATATACTTTTAGTATCCGTAAAGGAAAAACGTGTCATGTATGAACATTATCGGCGGCCTCATACTGTCACTTGCTTTAATAACAAAACGTCAATGGAACTAGTGTTATAAGTTATTTTATAGTTAAACATAAATATTGTTCATGTTTTTCTTATATACGTACCTATATAACAACTGAAAATAATGTATTTGTAATAATTTCCTTAATTTATATTATACAGTGGATTAGCGTCCCATTATAAAGACTTATCCGATTCGTCCGATTATAAACTTGTAGGGTCGATCTCTTCTTGGATAAATAATAATATTTAAATGATTTTTATTTCTCTGGTCTGGTAAGACAGTGTGGTTTTAAATGACGTTACTTAACACGCAATATCTAGATTTTGATTTTGAGTTTCGAAAACAATGAAATGGAGTGTCTTGTCACAGGTAAAGCTGCAATTAAAAGATTAAGGTACAATTATGTTATTGCATTTCTGATATTTTATAGAGTCAGAGAAAGAATTCAGTTAAAGATCATTCATTTCTTAATCTATACTGTTAACTTGTCTGACTGGGCAAGTTACATATAAGACAAAAAGTCGTTTTTCATTAAAGCCTGTATCGTTTTAAGTTCGAATTATAACTTAAAAGGCCGCTGTTTACGCGATACTTGCCGGTTCCTTATCTTATAATGGGTTTTTTTATACTGGAATCGTTGTAATTTTTCTGTTCCCGCAAGAAAAATCGCGGACGTGGCTCTTGACACAACATAAAGTCACAAATTCAAGCGGAAAATGGAGTGTCCTGACACTAAGCTCTAAGCCTTCCTTAGGCGGGCTTTATTTTTATTTTTTTGTAGAAATAATTTAACTCTATATTTTTTTCAATCGTGTGAAAATATTTAAGTGTTCAGCATAAACATTTTTTGTTTGAAGAATTTATTTCACATACCTGCATCCTTGACTCACTGAACTATTTGAGTAAATAATGTCAATGTTTATTTATCTACACTTAATGTGAGAACCGTACTACTTAGCGCACTTAAGGAGGCTCGAAAATACACACAAAAATGTTCTAGCTTCTTGTATACTCTGTTTATCTTTAACCGTTTAGTTCAAAACTTATAAGCAGGGCTGGTTGTGGATTCGATACCCACTCAGGGAAATTATTATATTTAAATTATTATGAATTCTTCGCTCTTGTAACACAAAGCGCGGCGTTGGTTTTCGTCCCTTGGATTTGACATCCTCTCGTTCTGATACTCGACACTGACATAAAGTAAAAATAAAAAAAATGATCACCTAACATTTATGACAAGCCGTGTACTTTCTATGGTTAAGCAAACTGAAAGTTAACAAAAATATAATAAATTGAGAAAATGGCTTGAATAATTGTAAAGTATTCTTTCTACCATGCAAAATACACTACAAATAATTGAATATATGAAGAAGTATACATATATATTTTATTATAATTCATAGAACATCTATTTTTATACTAATAACCAGAAAAGTATACATATATAAATATACACTCATAAACACCTTGTATAAATCAAATATACATCAAGGACTAATTTACATACACGTGTGATGTTGTCGTTATTGCAACGGAATGTTTGTAGTAGCCTTCTAAGCTATTTGTTTTTATATTTTTAGATTTTTTATTACATTGTCATGAATCACTGTTTATTTAATTGTTTAAATAAGAACATTAGAAATAATTCGCTCAGCTTAACCTAAACATCGCTTAACTTTAGTTCAACATTAAAACAAACAATGTTAAGGATATAACATACAATCCACTTGGCCTGTATGCTTTTTACAGGTACTTGCCTGTAGCGTTTATAATATGTTCAATTAAAAATAAACATTTGTAAGAATAACAAAAACCATATTTTACATTGCTTGCTATGTATTACATTGCAGAGGACACCTAGTGTTAAGACATTCCATTCCCCATTGTTAACCCCATAACTATTTTTTCCAAAATTTTTTTTTTAACAATAAAATTTCTTAATATATTATAGAGGTAACTAATAGTACACTGGATAAGGTTCTTGAACATATTCAGATTCGAAATGTTACTAATAGGTATAGAAAATACAAGATTGTGAACATATTTGTTCAAGAAACATCATTAACACCATCAACTTGTGGTGTACAATAAAGCATATTATTAATAATAATGCTAGTACGTAATTATCTTCGAATATAACAGGCACGTATATAATTACTTTGTAGTTTTTGCACGACAATACAAATGTCGTGCTTCTTCATCTAAAGACGTATTTAACGCGTAGCAATCAACTTTAGTGAGAAAATCACACTTTGCACGATAATTTAATTGTGTTAAGTAAAACAAACTAACTGGACAGTCCCTAGCTAATAATAACGGAAGGCCTGTAAAGGAAACTTCCTCCTCAATTGTTATTCCGTTAGCGATGTGACGATCAGAACCGTTGGACCTGCTCATATTATTATATAACTGTGATAATAAATAAGTTTAGATGACTATATATTAAAGATTTTAATAATATATTCTTGATTGTACTTTAAATTAGGGTATGTAAATTAGGTAATGAGAGGGTAAAATAGTTTAGTTGACAGAGGTGGGACTTACCTCTAGAAGAGATCTGTTGCGTTTAACCCATAAAAGTGGAGTAGTGCCGAAAAAACGATGTATTTTAGAAAACAGAAACGAAACTTGGAAATTAATGTAGAAAAATTATACTTTTAAAAAATAATTAAAACACAAGTAAACACAATTAAAACACAAGTCGTTTACGGCACAAACGTGTGATTATAAACGACTGGTTGTGGGTTCGATTCCCACTCGAGGAGTGGAAATATGTAATTTCGCTCTGGTGTCCAAGGCAACCCGCGGCGTTAAGTTCCGCCACTTAACACGCAATGTCTCCAAAATTCGGCGGAAAATGGTGAACGGAGTCTCTTAAAACTAGGTTTCCACTTCCTACCCTGCTGTGTGCAGGATACAGCGTGAAGCTAAAAAAAAGTATAAAAATAAATTTAATTTACCGGCAGCTATACAGCTTTTAGACTTTTAGTTGAAAATATGAAAATGTTACAAAATTAAAGAGTTGTACGAATTAAGTGATGTAAGCGGTAAAGTTGGGCCACACGTGCGGTTGCGACTTATTTATAGGTGCGTTGATATGATGTTTCCGCTACTCTCACCGACAAACGGTTCATAGTTCATTTAAATATGCTAGTGTAGATGGATGGAAGAAAAGTACAATGGCAAATGTAGATAAACCGAATATAAAAAAATGAAAAGCAAAATAATTCGTTAAAAAGAAGACTTTTCCAGACTTGAAATATTATCTCAGTTTATCAAAATTTTTATGCTCATTTAATACCAACGCATTATATTAATACTACATAAGCAATAGTTGATATCTTTATTTTGAGATATATTCTGTTGACAAAAGAAATATACACAAAATTAACGATTTATTCTTTATTAATGAAATTATCACTTGTAATATTTTTTATTATTCATTTTAAAAATTATATTAAATTTATATTCCTTCATAGATTAAATATAGGAAATATATTTAATTTATATATTTAACCTATATGCCATAGGTACACAGATTAAAAGCTATGAATATTTACTAAATAATAAAACTAGACTACTTTACGTTAGCCTAAAATTTACTCTTTAATAAATAAAAAAAGAAAGAAATAAATACACAAATTAAACAAAGTCCAATAAAAGGCGACAGCTAGTCTATTCTCTATTAACAGTAAAGCACTCATCCAATTGCAGCTAATCCTATGGAATGCGTTGATAACGTCGTGGGTGGGAGGCTGATGCCCTATGATGCGATTACCGGCACCGTCTAGTACTGCATCGTACGCTTTATACAGATTATTTATGCCTAGATAGAGTTCCTGGTAGACTTAACGCTGAATTAGCTTATGTGAGCTAGTTTATGAGTAAACAAGCTTTAAAATATGATGGACTTGGTATGAATAACTGTAAATATTATGAATATTAAAGAAATCTTGATTAATTTTGTTTTTGTTTAATTATGTTACAACTTATTAATTTAATCGTTTAAATATTTCAGTTGTAAAATGTAAAAAAGCCCTTTAGTAAACTTTAATCTTTTATGGGGCACCATCCCAATGGTATGAGATAGTATTTATCTCTTTTCATTGGCATATAAGAGGTAACATTAGGCAAAGAATATGGTTTTGGCTACTCTCTTAATATTTTAAGTTAAGTCTAAAACGAATAATTGTCACTAAATTTTCTGTGCATTTCCTGTAAGCTAAAACATGTATAGCCATAACATTGAATCATGACAAATTGCAGAATTTATTATCTTATTCAATAAATAACATGATAATATAACAAGAAAGCATCTATTATTATCAGTATCAAATTGCCAGCCTATAAACTAGGTTTAAAACTATAAATCTGTCCAAGCGAGAGTAGGAGTATACGGGCCCAGTGTAAGCAAATATTTATGAATTCATAGAGATTCTATAAAGCTATTACACTTCCTCTACGGCGATGATAAAATTATAAGTTTATCTTGTTTAAAATTAATGCAATTTTTTTATTAATATTTTTTTTTACCCGCGACGGAACGGCGATTGTATATGTGTTTGGGGTGAGAGGTTGTTTGTTTGTTTGTTTGTTTGTTTGTTTGTGTGTTTGTGCAAATTACTATGTCAATTATTTCCAAAACTATAAGTCCGATTTTGATACGGTTTTCTATGATAGATTAAGGTTCAATTGGCGTATGTTCTTATGTATGTCTTATTGCCTTAACTCACCAGGGGGCGCTGCAGTAAGCATTTTACGTGAAAACGAATGTTTTCAATTATCTCAAAAAATAATAGTCTGATTTCAATAGATTTTCAGTGGTAGATTCAGGTTTAATTGGTGGATGTTCTTGGATATGTTTTATCGTGTCAAACCACCAGGGGGCGCTGCAGTAAGCATTTGTTTGTACTTTTTTTGTATTTATTTGTCTAAAACCGAAACTACTGCTCCGATTAAAAAGAGTTTTCATAAAAAGATTTATCTTTGCTTGGTGCATATTTTAAGATTTTTCTTTTTTTGTTACGGGGAAAACTCACCAGGGGGCGCTGCACTAAACATTTGTTTATGCAGAGCAAAAACTACTAGTCCAATTTAGATGAAACTTTCAAGGATAGGTTCAGGCTTAATTGGTGCGTCTTTCCATATATGTGTTATGGTGACCACTCATCAGGGGGCGCTGTAATAAGCATTTGTTTGAGTTTTTTTGTGTAAAACCAAAATTTTTCTTATATTTATTTGTCTAAAACCGAAATTATTTATCCGATTGGCTAGAGTTTTCAGAACTAGATTAAGCTTTACTTCGTACATATTTTAAAATTTTTGTTTTTACGTTACGGTGAAAATTCACCAGGGGGCGCTGCAGTAAACATTTGTTTGTAATATTTAATGTAAAACCACAACTACTAGTCCGATTGGACAGAGTTTTCTATCTGCCAGGCGCTGCAATAGGCATTTGATAACCAGAAAGCATTGGGCTTATAATTTTTTTTGGATTTGCATGAAGATTAATATAAAGTATTTCGAAATTATGTAATAATATATAATGTGTATCTATACACTTTAAAAAGTTTAAAATAAAAAACAAAATTAAAAATTTTGAAAATACCCACGACGGTTTAATTGTAATTGAAAAAGGATAAAATAACTAGAAATCCCCCGCCTAAAAGAATATATGTAACGAGATGATGGGGACGACTTCGTCGGGGGCTGCCAGATGCAACCTCTATTTTAAATATAGTAGCTAATAGTATAGATTTCATTCTTAAAATTTTTAAAAGGAATACCAGTTATCAAAACTGTAAATTCATATTAATATTTTAATTTTTTCCTAAACCTGTTTTAACAACACGAAAACCTAGGAGAAGTTAGCAAACTTAAAGTAATGGCAGCTCCGACGAAGTCGTCCCCATCATCTCGTTACATATATTCTTTTAGGCGGGGGATTTCTAGTTATTTTATCCTTTTTCAATTACAATTAAACCGTCGTGGGTATTTTCAAAATTTTTAATTTTGTTTTTTTTAGAGAAAATATAATATCAAAACACTATGTTCTTCACTTTTCGCACGAATTCTAAACATTTTTTTTTGAGTTTTGAGTGACGGAACTCAACGCTACACTAAGTCTCACTGCGCCACAGTTACCATTAAGTTAAATTTTATACAGCAATTTCGGTGTAAACGAAATTAGTGATATTTCAAAAAACGTTTTATATTGATTAATGTTTTCAAAGAAAGTCTCGGTTAAGTATCAAAAATCTTTAAATTTTGTCTATATCTACCCAGCTTTAAAACGTCTCAGGCTAAATATATATATTTTTGTAAACGAAATATGACAACTAACTTTTATATAAAATTTTGGTTTTCCTTTATATTTCGGTTTAGCTTAAATTACAAAAGAAAAGTGCACTAACGCTTAGTAACAATAATGGCGTAGGCGAATGAATTTTGGTTTCTAAGAACAAATTGAACGGTGTTAGTTTTTGTTAGTGGAATTTTAAGAAGCTGCTGGAGTGTTTACCTTATACATTTGGCATGTGTAAAATAAACAATTGTATATTTACTTCTATTTAAATGTATTCTTGGCTACTGTGTAACATGAAGGAGGTGGCATATAACGTTGTAAGCAATCATTACTTATAATTAAATGTTATTTTATATACATAGGCCCAGGTAGATCTAACTCACAGCCTAACGACACACTTTGTTTAAGTTTGATTGTTATGCACAGAAATAATTCCTTTAGTTTTTTGCTTTTTTTTTTCAACTTAAGCCTTCTTTCCGCACATAATGGGATCGGATCAGGAAACTCTGTTTTCCACTTTCCGTCAGAATTTAAAACATTTCTTTCATTGACTAATGCAACTCAACAAACATTGCCTCAAATTCGGTTGCTGCATTTTGTCTTACAGAATTAAAGAATTAAAGAAATGAACATAATTTTGTTATAATCATTCTCTCGAGTGGGGAACAAACCCAGTTGATAGCTTTAGGATTACATTTTTTTTAATGACTTTATTAGAAACATGTAAATAATATAAAGTATATCATTTTTTAAACACGTACATAAATAATATAAACTTCCATTACTCCATTTTAAGTAAATATATAATATTTAAAATAAGTGACAATCAACTCAAGAAAACTGCACTCCATTTGAAACGAAGTAAATTAAGTAACTGCGATTTAAAATCGTAGCGAAAGCTTATTACTCTTTAATGGTTTAGAAGGTTTTTAACTTGGAAAGTTAAGAAAGTTTTACTGTCTATAATTGCTACTATGGGCTACTATTAAAGTTTTATAGCCCTACCGTAGAAATACTAAACAAATTATACTTAAAAGTATGGAAAAAAACAGCACGTGAATATAAAAACATATTGTTTTAAGTATTACGTTGAAAATTATTATGTAATTTTGCCTCTTCTTCTATTTTTTGTAAATCTAATAAAAATAACTAAGGGTTACTTTGACTTGTAAAATAACCGCCGCCTTGACAACATATTTGTCACTTCATAGTATTTTAAAACCAATTGCAATAAGTGTAATATTTTGCTTTATATAAAAACATAGAATATTTTATAAATTGAATGTTATTGCGATGTATTTTATAAAATATATAAATTTTAGATTTTAGAAATTTTATTATAAATTATAGAATTTATAATAGAATTTCTAAGATAGAAAATAGATTTTCTATTTCAGATATTATAATTTTTGTAATTGTGGCCAGTCGTGGCGCAATGGCACAAGCGTGTGACTGTAAACGACTGGTTGTGGGTTCGATTCCCACTCGAAGAGTGGAAATATTTAATATTTCTATTTTCTTCGCTCTGGTGTCGAGGTAAAGCGCGGCGTTAAGTTCCGCCACTTAACACGCAATACCTCCGAATGCGACGGAAAGTGGGGAACGGAGTGTCTTAACACTAGGTTCCCTCTGCCTACCCTGCTGTGTGCGGGATACAGCGCAAAGCTAAAAAAAAAAAGATATTATAAATTCTATCTATTTTCTACATAAAAACTTAATGTCACGAATCAAAAAATATTGAAAGCCTCTTTACGTAAAAACCTGAAATTCGACAGCGAAGTAGTTTATAGTTGATAGACGACCGCTAAGAGGATTTTGCGACAGGGCCGGATTATGGTCTAAGGGTTTACGCGAGTTTTTATAAAATGCCTTCATTTTCTTCACCAAACTTGACATTTGGCAGAGAGATCGCCGTTACTATTTAAGCGCGGATTAAGTTGTGGTCAACAGCTAGTATTAAAAGGTTCGGAACCGACGAAGGATGGAATTTTTGTGCAGATAAGTCGACACTAAAACAAACATTAAAAATATCTACGTATTTAAAAAAGATTGAGCGAAGAAATGTATGTGACATGAAAATTTTCTTGCATCAATCAATTTTTTTTTGTAGTGGTTTTGTTGAATCTTAAAATAGTACACTTTAATGAATATAATAAGGCCATCGTGGCGAAATTGGACAGCCTCTGAATGTAAATGCGATGTGTGTCAGTTCGATTCCCACCCGGGGAACCATTATATCCATTTTTTTTCCATTTCTTCCCTCTGCTATCTAACACAATGAGCATCGTGAAGCCCCGTCACTTTATACGCAATGTCTCAATTTCGAATCGAAAATAGAGAACGGAGTGCTTTGACGCGATGTCATCTCTAAACACCGTTTTACGGAAAATAGTGGAAACCTTTTTTATAAATATAATATTTATTGGGGGCCAGTCGTGGCGCAGTGGCACAAGCGTGTAACTGTAAACAACTCGTTGTGGCTTCGATTCCCACTCGAGGAGTGGAAATATTTAATATTTCCATTTTCTTCGCTCTGGTATCGAGGCAAAAGCGTGGCGTTTAGTTCCGCCACTTAACAAGCAATACCTCCGAATTTGGCGGAAAGTTGGGAACGGAGTGTTTTAACACTAGGTTCCCTCTGCCAGGTTCTCACTACTGTGTGCGTGATACAGCGTGAAGCTAAAAAAATATATTTATTATATCAATTCGCCACCGAAGCACAGATAAGATAAGATAGTCATAATAAAGAACGAACTAAACATTAAGCGAGCTTAGTCAATCTAATCTAGATGGAAAGGAAGCAGCTTTCAGATAACAGATATCAACCTGTAATTATATTTTGCTGCACGTTTTACACTTCCTCAATTATAAGTTTTCTTAAGCTTAATTAGATAAGTACTGTACTAAATTATATGAACAAAAGAATGAGATAGATCAAGCGCTGAATCGTTTCTTTGTAATAGACTTGTTAATTTTATCGAAATTATGCATCAAGTTTTGCATTATACCACTTTGAATTAAAATATAAAAGAACATTTTTTTAAGTTAAAATAATTATCGGTATTAAGAATTAAAACTTTATCAATAAAAATGTTCGCCATTAGAGGCATAACATATATTTAAGATAACGTAAGTAACGTAAAAATTATGAAGATTAAGGCCTAGATCGACTAGAGAGATAGACTAGGCCTTTTATAAACCTTTTATAATGTATTTTATCTAGTAAACTTAATACACTTTACTAAAATATGAACAAATTCAAACCAAACCGCCCGTGTTAATGCAACCTGCGTTTTCTGTGGTTAATGTCAAATATCAATTTTAATGTAACGGTGATATTTTAATAATAAAATATTTTATTAATACTTATAAGTGTAATATAAAGGTATTGATGCCAGTCCTTGCGCAGTGGCACATACGTGTGACTGTAAACTGGTTGTGGGTTCGATTCCCACTCGAGGAGTGAAAATATTTCATATTTCCATTTTCTTCGCTCTGGTATCGAGGTAAAGCGCCGCGTTAAATACCGCCATTTAACACGCAATGCCTTCAGAATTCGGCGGAAAATGACGAACGGAGTGTCTTAACACTAGGTTCCCTCTGCCTACCCTGTTGTTTGTGGGTTACAGTGTGAAGCTAAAAAATTAAATAAATAAAGGTATTGTATGTCTCAAATTCGGAAAAAAGTGAAATACAGAATGTCCAAAAATGAAAAGGTCTTTAAATAATTATAGAAATAGTTTTAATAAAATATAATCTAATAATGTGTTTTTTTGGATTGTTACAGGTAAACACGACAAGCTATATGTAAGAGTAAACTTAGATGTTAATGGAATTGCAATAGTAGGTAATATATTTCTTTTTTTTTTTGCGTTATTCCCACACTTAGGATGAGAACGTATGGCGTAGTGGCTAGAACGCTTGGACGATTTCCAAGAGATGCAAATTCGAGTCCGACTGTGTTCGAAATTTTTAAAAATGTCCTTATTTAAGTTTATTGTAATTTAAGCATTAAATTCTGATTTAATCGGATCACACTATACGTTTTTCTAATGGATTCTATATATAAAGAATCTACAGAATTAGGGAATATTGTAACAAATTTTGCTATTTATTTAAATAATTCTTTAAAATCTTTAAAATACGTAACTTAAGTACTAACCATAAATTTTATTTAAAACTTTGTACAAATATTAAAACAATATAGCATTTGCATTTGCAAAATGTAGAATAGTTTCACAATAAATAGTGAAGAGCTGTCGGCTTTCATACAAAATGTATCCAACATACCTCATTCATTGTGTATCCCTGACAATGTTAACAGTTATTATTCATTGCGAAAATCCTCTTTCATTTAATTTTAAATTATATTATAGACTCTATTTCTATAGAAAACAATAAATTTGCGTATATATTTGTGAAGTGTATACTTAAACACAATATAATATATTTATAATTTTATAGGTTAAGTGTGATCAGTGATGATGACAAATAGTAGAAAATAATAAGAACTTTTCTCAAATGGCTTTTAATTTAATTTAAATGAATGGTTACATACAGAAAACTTATAAATACATACATTTTAATCAATTTTCAGAACAATTTAGGTTTAGAATAAAATAATTTACATTATAGATACAAAAATATAGATTTTTTATAATGACTTTTAATGGTAACCGGCAACTCTACAATTACTCTACAACCGTAGCAATTTAAGAAAGTCTTTTCTTAATGTTCCAAAGTCCAAAATTGACTCATTACTTTCGTCCTCTATCACTCTGACCAACGGTAAACTTTTATACAAGTATAGATAATTCTACAAAGTAAAATTGAAACCACAAGCTTCACAATAATCCTAAATATAATTGAATGAAGAATAGACAGAAAGTATATCTATTATAGCAACGCCCAAAGCAGGTCAGTAACTCAACGCGGTAATCCTTGCGTCCGTCGTTCCATTCAGCGCAACATTAGCCATTCAGACGCGTCTCATTACACGGTTCTTTCAGCATCCGTTCCGCTAAAGGAAAACCTGAAAGGATACTCTACTATTTCACTTTACTGGGAAACTGCAAAGCGTTGGGTCTTATAAACTGGTACAGGTGCAAACATAAATTCGCAGGAGGGCGATTTTAATGTTGCTAAATTTGTAATTTTGTGATTATTTAAATCGAATTGTTAGCTTACAATTTTGGTTCATAGTAGGGTTAGTCTTAGAAAACCTAGTGTCGAGACACTCCTTTCTCTACTGAAAATCGGCCAAGACATCGAGGCATTGCTCGATAGATAGCGAAACTCAAAGCTGCGTTTAGTCTTAGGTAATTATTAAAATGTTAGTATATATGTATAATATTAAGCATTTAAATTTAAATAATTTTCTTTGAATAATGACGAAATTACAACCTTATGAACCTTCAAATCGCTCTCCTGTAAAGTTGTATTTTGCACTTGCACCAGTCTAGGTAGGACCCGTCGAAAGGGTACAAAGTACTTGTGTACCGCACTGTGCTGAATTTCGTTCTTTCTAATTGGAAGCGGAACGTTTCAACGTGCTTTTTGACTTCTAAAGTGTTCATTAATACGTATCAAGTGGGTGGATGTAAATTAACATTATGACCCATTTTTTTAAAAACTAACTTTATTTCTATTTGTGTTTACTATTACTGGAAGTAAATTTCCTCTGGTCTACATCACACTTAGTCTTAAATGGATTCAATAGCGTTCTTCATTGTCATTTTTTAATAGGTTTATTAAAGCATTGATAATATATTTTTTTTATATATTAATTCAATATTTTTACATTCTAAAATATTAATATTATAATTTTTATCGTTGCACAGATGCGACAATCTATTGAGCGGTCAAATTACTCGAGAAATTGTGTATGAAAAATTATGTCAAACAAAGTGCGACGTAAAAATTAATATAATGAATACAAAGCAAACTAAAACTAGGTAAAACAAAGTTGTCCGTTTATAGTTAAGCTCTGTTGTTACATATGCACAATTTTAATTGATGCTTCGACTCCGAACAATGGATGTCGTGCCAAAAATTTTGCTTTAATATTCAGGTTCCATTTTAATTACATTAGTCAAAAAGTGGAAAACGGAGTGTCTTAATGTTCTACTACCCTATTGTATGAGAAAAAGCTTAAAACTATTTAAACAAAGATAAGTATATTTATAAGAACTTATCTAATAGGAGTATATTTATATACATTTTCTATTTACCGAATGTCCTCGTGTGTCCCATAAATTAGTGAAGTACAGGCAATTCAAATATCAGCTAGAATCGTAAAATTTAGCGCAAACACTCCACTACATTCGAATGTGATGTTCGCTGTGTTTATGGAAGAGATATGGTTGTATTTTGCCGTAACCCCTATTTAACTCCATCTGGCAGTACTTACTGTCTATTTTATTTATGTTATGCGTATTTGCTGGTAGATAATATGTAATACTAGCGACCCGCTCGCGGATTCGCCTGCGTGAACTACACGATTACAATTTTATTTTGACCCGTCTTAGTTCATACTTAAGTCACAAATTTTGCTTATATTTATAATTCAAATTGTGAAATATAATATAATATATTCTAGATGTTGAGGAATGCTTACCAAAGTGCAATAGTAAATCAGGTAAGCCGTTTTACATAGACAAAAAGAAAATCAAAAGTCATTATTTAACTTCTATTACTTATATAAATGTCCCCATGAATACTTTTTTTTCGTATAATCTTCCATGTACAAACATTGACCAGTAACATTTTTATTATATGCATAGACATAATGATGTGCGATGCATTTCAAAGACAAGTTTATTTTTAGTATTATGTTTAGTAAACAAGTACATAGGAAATTATATATTGCAACTTAGTATAAATACTAAGATCAGTCTTATACATTGTAAATAAAGTGCCAAAAAAGAGATTGATCGTTGTCTAGAATATTCTTAAAGTGAACTTTTTAATAGATCCCTTTGCAGTACGTGCTAAATTACAGTCGCATCGATTTCGAGGGTCGAGGTGTAAAAAGTACACTTGTTTGTGTACGCGGTCATGCATAATTAGTCAGGATCACATTATTTTCTAACGGCATGTTTAATTGTTTCAATAAAATTGTTATTATAAAAAAGCTTGTATGTCTCAATTGTTTTGATCATTATAGTCTTTGTATAATCGTCTACTAGAAGCAATCAGCATACGTCCAATTTTTATCTCTATCTCTATATATAATAAAAGAGTAGAAAAGTCAATTCTGTACATGAAAAATTTCAGAAAAAAATTAATTGGGTGCGTTAATATATCGATAACAGAGGCCAAAAATCCACTCAGTAGAATTTTTGTCTGTCTGTCTGTCTGTTAATTTGTTCGTCAATCACGCAAAAACTACTGGATAGAAATGAATGAATTTTGGTATGGTGATAGCTTATAGTCCAAAGGTACTATATGTACCTTGATGATAGTTTTTATCCCGGTATCCTATGTAATTTTTTTGGAAAAAATAAAAAACCGATATAAGTAAATCATTTGTATATCGGTATCTACCGGGTAGAAATTAATGAATTTTTGTATGGAGTTAGCTTAGAGTTTAGAGCAACATATGGGATAGTTTTCATCCCGGTATTCAACATAACTCCCGCAGAAAAAAAAAATTAAAAAAAACATTCAAATTATGTCGATAGTTCACGAGTGAAGCTAAATTTGTTTCAATATCACTAATTAAAATAATTATAAAATAAAATATGCATAACATTTATTAAATATACATTTGACCGGTCTATAAAACTTTATATAATCTATATATTTATATAATCTATATGACAACAGATGTCACTACGTTTTCTGCAACGGGTAGCGCCATTTGTTATTATATAGTTGACATTGTATTAGACATATCCGCACTCATTTAAATTATTATTATAAAAATGCAAAAATCTGTATCTCTTCTATTTGTTATATTTTGACGGGAATTCGTAAAGAAGATTGTTGAAGATGCAGTGTCGTATAGGCTACTTTATAAAAAATCAAACCCTAGGAGGTTGAAACAGTGGATGAAACTTATGTATGTTTAGTGTATAGTGAGAATGAAAGATCTAAACTCCTTGACTGAAATGAATGAATTTTCTCAAGAAAATAGTTAATGAGGCAAGGTCAAACATAGGCCATCTCTCTTTTTTTTAAAATTACCCTGATATTCAAAACAGTTCCCGCAGAAAAGTAAAAAACGGGCAAAGTCAAATTGCATTGATTATTTGCAAGTAAAGCTATTTTTTAATATCAATAAGTAACACAATTGTAAAATAAAAAGCTTAAAGTTTATTTAAGATATTATGACCGGTTTATAATACTATATACCAGATGGTATATATGTACGAAATCTACTATCATATGATAACAGATTTCGTACGTTTTCTTACTAGAACAGTTATCGCTATATGTTATCAAATAATATAGACATTGCACTAAATGTATCGATGATTTTCTCATGAACATAATTAGTGACGATAGTCAAATATAGACTACCCTCCTTTTATAAAAAAAAAAGCAATCCCAAATAGGCAATAGAGGATGAAAGTGGTAGTTCACGTGGCGAAGCCGCGAGCGGGTCGCTAGTATTGAATAAAATACTTCTTCTGAAACAATAATCTTAATCTATAATATTTTATAGCACTGAAAGATTTAATAACTATAAAAATCTCTGCATTTTCTTACCCATACATAAAATATACGTAGTTATATATTTTTTAGTTTTTCTACCTTCACGCTTTATTCCACGTAGTAGGATAGTCAGAGAGAATATAGAATCAAGTCACTCCTTTTTCCACCTTCCGCCTGAATTCGAGTCAGAGAGTGTTAAGTGGCAGAGCTTATCGACACATTTCGTCTTTTTAAACTTCTTAAAGTGTTATCCACACTTAGGAAAATTGAAAATTGCATTTAGAAAACGTATACAAATTTGCACGCAACGGGATTCGAACCCGCTCCTCCTGGCCACCGTTGTTGTACAGTTGTAATAAAGCGTATAAGAATTTCGACGCAGCTGGTAGTAGAACGCATGGCTGGCATGGAGATGTAATACTTTGCCACGATAAACTCAAAATATTCATCCAAGATGTAAACAAAACGACTCTTTTTAAATTACAAACAGTAATTTCTTAACCAGAACCATAAGCAGAAAAACAAATGACAAATTTAACGGCTCAACGACCACGTAAACCTAATTCCAAGCCATCAATTTCCCATAGACGCCGTCATTTCCGCAAGCGTTTCTTATTTCCGCTCGATTAAGGGCAGCTAATCTTTCATCGTTGACTCGGTCAGGTTTACCACAGTAACAAAGTTACCGTGTGCCAGCTATTCGTAATGAAATAAAAAGTTTATTTACCCTATATAATAGTAAGAGATATGTATGTATCTTAATTTTATTTTGGAAATTTTATTGTTGAAGTACTCTAAGGGTTTGGACGAAGCAAATAATTGGAGAAAAGTAGATTTGTATAAAACGATACATTCAATATGGAAACAATATGCCTTAACGTATAAATAAACAACATATACATGAAGCCTTCGTTACGCGGTGGTACAGTGTGTGTAATTGCGTTGGTTTAGAGTTCAGTTTCCACTCAGTGACTTATATTTAAACAATTGTCATTACTCAGCTCTGGTACTTCAAAAAAAGCACAAGTTCCGCCACCCAACAGAAGATATTAAGTTATCATCAAGATAATAGAAGGTATATTGTAGCCAGTCCTTGCCCAGTGGCACAAGCGTGCAAACGACTGGTTGTGGATTCGATTTCCACTCGAGGAGTGGAAATATTTAATATTTCCATTTTCTTCGCTCTGGTGTCGAGGTAAAGCGCGGGGTTAAGTTCCGCCACTTAACACGCAAAGCCTCCGAATTCGGCGGAAAGTGGGGAACGGAGTATCTTAATATTAGGTTCCCTCTGCCTACCCTGCTGTGTGCGGGATACAGCGTGAAGCTAAAAAAAAATCTTGATTATAACTTAAATACATATATCGATTTCGGGCCGAAAGTTGAGATTTTACTCATCTATTTTTTGTACGTTTTCTACTGTGTAATAATTGAGATGCTGATTTTATTTATTTATTAATTAATTGATTATTCATAGCTAACACAGGACGTCAGGTAGCATTACATAATAATTTTATGCAATTCCACGCCACGCGTTTTATTATTGATAAATAATTTTGTCTCCAATTACAAAACATGCGTCGAAATCTCGTTTTAATCCAATAGGCATCAGTCATCGTTACGAGGGTTATTTAACAGATGGGTCTCTAATCGTAAACGGTCAATTTGATTCAATTTAGCACCGCGGCCCCACTTTATATAGATTGACGCGGACAGGATATGGGCTAGGTGTTGATTTGGTTTTATTAGAAATATGATAACAAAGGCAGCTTGGGAATGCATAACAATGTACTAGTACATACGAGTATATAAAATTCGTTCGTTGCTAACTGACAGATGAGATTGCTGAACGATAGCTGAAATTTGTACGAAATTACGATATAAATTTATGAATGAAATTACGGGATATAATCCTATATTTTTTCTCTACAAATCAATTGTGTGCACTAAAATATATTAATTTAAATAAGACGTACTTTAAATTATTATGAAATAACTTTTAACTTATAACTTCTTATGTAGACATTACGAGATATTTTTTATAACAATACATCTGAAATAAATAAGTTTTGTTACGCTCTCTACCATGTGTTTGACATACCCGTTGCTAAGGCAACGCATATTTTACTCGCTAACAGGTGTACTAATATAAATATGAACATTTTCTAAAGTAGCACTTGGAGTTAAAACATTCTTGTAATGTGAAGTAAGAGAAAACAAGAAAATAGGTTCATTTTGTTTTAAAAAACCGTTAATTCTGTTTCTATTTCAAATATTGTGCAAATTACAAATCGAATTTAAATTAATCGAATTAAAACATAGATTAGTAAACATCTTTAACGTACTAATTGGATACTAATATTTGAAAGCATGTTTATTTAACGTCATTATATACAAAATAATCATAAATAAAAAAGCCTAATTCCAAATATATCACATAAAAGTATTCACCATTTACAAGTTTTTCATCTAGGCACTCTACAATTAGATCAATTTGTCTTAATGCGTCGAGTGCATGCTATAAACGTCAAAAAGGGCATACACAAGTGGCCACATAGCGAGGGGACTCGTACAGCAAGCTCTTAGCCGTCATAATGAATTCCATACGACCTTCCGTTGCATCGCGTGCGATAAGGGTTAAAGCACTGTTATGTTTACGTTATTTATGGCGTGATTTGTACTTGCAAGTCGAAAAATAGGGTTTTTTTAATAGTTGGCATGTATTTTTTTAGTTTCTGTTAGAGGCTATCGTAGCGTAGTGGGATATATATGAATGTTAGGTTAGTTCTAGGTTTGATCTCCATTGAGGGTATGTTAATATTTTAACTATTATTATTTATATTTTTTGGCCAGTCGTGGCCCAGTGGCACAAGAGTGTGACTGTAAAAATGACTGGTTGTGGGTTCGATTCCCACTCGAGGAGTGGAAATTATATTTCCATTTTCTTCGCTCTGGTGTCGAGGTAAAGAGCTGCGTTAAGTTCCGCCACTTAACACGCAAGCCTCCGAATTCGGCGGAAAGTGGGGAACGGAGTGTCTTAACACTAGGTTCCCTCTGCCTACCCTGCTGTGTGCGGGATATAGCGTGAAGCTATTTATTTTAACTATTATTATTTATTTTTTTAGCGTCTTGCTATATTCCACATATAGAGGAGGTAGATAGAGGGAACTTAGTGTTAAGACACTCCATTCCCCATTTTTCGCTAAATTCTGGACGCATTGCATTAATTATTATGATAATATTTATTTATTTCTCTGTTTTAACAATACACATTGTATTGTGCGACGTTGTGTTTCGTCAATTAACATGCAATGTCTCTAAATTAGGCGGAAAATCGGGAGCATAGTGTTTTAAGACCAGACTTATCTCTATTTATAAGAAAAATGTGAAGCTGATAAAAAATATATTTCTATTCGTTGGCATGTCACATGGTATGGTACATCAAGAAAGTGGGCAAGACATTTATACCTATAAAAAATTGATTGCATTCATTTCAAGAAAAATATTACTGTAATATGGAATATTTATATCACATAAATTCAAACGTATACGCTAAATAAATTCCTTTCCAATGAAAAATCGACTAAGTTGGGTAACGAATTTATCGAAAATGCGCAAAATTTTTACACTCAACAAATTATGAAATGTACGTACGTAACTTTAGCAAGTGGCTTTCAGTAAGCATTGGAAGGTTGCCAATACTTTTCATCAAACACATTTTCAATAAAAAGATTCTAAATACATGAAAATAAATATGCAACGGCTATTTCTTGGGAGCTGCTCAATTAAATAAAATAGTTCTTAGAAAGGCTTCTCCGAGACGTTTATTAATTGCTACGAGAAACCTTAGAAAAACATTGCTTTTGAATCTAATTAAAACAAACGTAACTGAGCTATTGAGTGGCAATTGTTATACAGTTACATAATAGAAAACCATTAAAGAAAACATCTGCATACCTAACCTTTTTTCTGAACTAAGTTTACAAAGTGGAAATATAATAGAACTTTTTTGCATTTTCACGCTTCTTATCATATAGCAGAGCAGCTAGAGATCTTAAAGTAGATTCTCTGCTCTCTACTTTCCGGCCGAAATAGAAACATCGCACGGTCCCCACATTATGATTTGTCTTATTTGCTCGAAAAAAATATTATTAATTTTAAAAAAAGTATCCGTTTCTAAAAAAACACTGTTTCAAGTGTGTAAATAGCACTTAAAAAAATATATTAAAATATTATATATTATCTGGACGTGTACATTTTCTGGACGTTTCTTTTTTTGACAGTAGCTGTCTACTGTATGGGAATATTGTCAAAAGTTTACTTAAAATCTCCGCTTACAAATACGGCTTAAAAGAACAAGAAAGGCAATATTTCATAAGCTTTTTTGAACATTAATAACCAAAAAAAGTGTAAAACCATTGTAAGTAACACTAATTTCACAGTAACACGTAACAGTAGGTGCCGATGTGTACTTCGCCTTGTAGTTTTATCAGCGCAATGATATTAGACGCGACGCGCTAATTACTTTGCCTGGTGCCTCTAACAGGCGTTGATAAATATAATTAGTAGGAACGCTTCACGAGAGAAGTGTAATTAGGCTCGGCTCTGGCGCAATCGCGAGCTGGTACATAGTATAGGTACTTTAAAAATCAAATTGTCTTTACGGTTTTCATTTGTGAAAATCAACTGTCAGATTTCTAAGGTTTTATTTTTATTGTCTAGATGTGCTTTTAAAAATTCTGTAATTAAAGCGGAATAAATGTGGAATTATTCGTGCATTGTTGCTGTTTGTTAGACATTGTAATGGTGCAGTTACGAGTTACAACAATACAATAGTGGTGTACTTAGAAAAACAATAGCGAGGGGGTAAACATTTTTATATGGATATCTTTTTCAATATTCCTTTTAAAGTAAGTATACGTAAATATTGAAACAGTAATTTTAATATTTTTTTGTTCATAATTCGCGATTTTAGTGCAGTAGGACAGCACCTAATTATAATCGTGATTGGATACGGGTCCGATTCCCATCGTTGGGAATTAAGGTTTTCATCTCTTCACCAGGGCGTAAATAAGACAAAGCGCGACTTGCAAATTGAAAAACGGAGTGTTTTGACATCACGTTCTTTTGGACTATTTTGTTTCGGGAGTGAAAATATAAAATAGGCAAATAGCAAACATGTTCAATAGTCAATGATTCTCACTGTCTGTTGTTATAAGATATAATTGGTAGTTTCGCGGACGGTTCATATTGGAATATAATGCAAATCTCATAGGAAACGAAAAATTATTAAATTGATATTCTGCATAAAATTCTGAAATCGGCACAATTATTGCTTATTAGAAGACTCGTCATTCAACGAGTTTTATATCGGGGTAAAGTTACAAAACATGGCCCGTAATATAAGTTTATATCCACGTTGTTTTGCCTAATGTATGCAGAGGTACTGACATATCAAATAAAATGTGAACAATATCTGCCGTAACTTTTTACGATATGAGACTAACTAACTGTAAGTATTTTTATATTTGTACTAGGATTATGATGAAAACTAAATAATCCTATGAAAAAGAAAAAGATGATTTTTCAATACTTGCCAAAAATCTATTCATGTAAATTTCAGATTTTTTTAAAACAACAAACGCTTTATATTCCATTTCTACATCCAATATGTAAAATATTTGTATTTATTTCAATATTTTAAAGTAAAAATGTATATTGTAATTTTGTTTCACAAAATAACACTAGAGCAGTCGAATTAGGCAGTCGTTTAATCTTAATTTAGCCATCTTTTAAATATTCAGAGCAGATACGTTGTTTTTGTTAATATTATATTTATGTTAATATAATAATTGCTTATAATTAAATTTATGAAAGAAATCTCATTTTTGTTAAAAGAAACTTAAAGTGAAGCTGAAAATTGTAATAAAAGTATATAGCTCACGTCATTAAAACAAAAACAACTCCAATTACTCGTGACATCTTATTTCATGAAGTTAAGGATATTCGAGGCCGAGTACGACACGCGATGCCACGCCCTCAAACTCAATAAAGGCTCGACTGAACTACTTTTGAAATGTCAACTTCCATAAGTTTACCTTCAGTCATATCCTTTGAGGATTACGAATCGTAAACTATAAAGCGATTTCAAAGACCCGCGGGATTCCTATTGTTTGTGCCTCTGAGGAAAAAATACGACCGCAAATGAAAAAGACAACGTGCAGAGGAGCAATCCTAGTTAGTATTTTTAACTGAAAAGTTCAACAGAAAGGATGTATCCATCATTGCAATGAGAGGTTTCTACGTGAAGACACTAGGAATTGGTAGTAAGGGTGTGTGAACGCATGCGCGAGGCCCAAGGACACGAGTCGTGGCTCAGTCTGGCGGGAGGCATCGCCGCGGCCACCTGTCTCCCCACTCCTGCAAGATGAGGAGCGCCGCATAGCTCGCGACTGCGACCGAGCCCCGCATGCCACAGCCAGGAGCCCCAGCTGCCGGCCGCAGGGCGACCATAAGCACCGAAGCCCCAAGGGCGCTCCGATTCAGCCTCGTAATTGGATTTTGACGTTCAATAAGCGACGTTATGCTGATTTGATTGGAAAGCGCTTTCCGCTTCGATATTGCAGCTTGCTTTACTTCCTCTCCGCGACTCCGCTTTGTGTAGATGCTTTATTTGTTTCTCAAAATTAATTAGATATCGGATCTTTGTCTTTTGTACTTACGTAACCTGTTACGAAGTTACTTGTGCATCAAAATGTGATAGTACTATTATTCGAGTATTGCTTAAAGGACACGAGTGCTAAAAGTTTTTGGTGAACATGACTTGCTGGGAAAGTGTAGGATTACTTGGACCCTGTGCGCTTCTCGCCTCATCTGACGTCAGGGTGAGTCCAATTCCATAAAAAATCAAGGTCTCCTCCCTCACGCCTCAAAGGTAATTTTATAACAATATAACTCTAATTACCGCTACATATAAACGGACCATGAAAATTATATAGTTGATTTGACTCCAAAAGTCAATTTTTCGAACCAATGAACTGTGAAATTGCGTTACTTCTTATAATTAATGAAAATTATTATTAATATATAATAACATTTATTCATTGATATTTATTTGTCAAAATATAAATAAAAGTTCATAAACAATCAATTAGCAATAAGCATGTTAACTTTTGGGAAAACACATTCTGATTAGTTAAATATTTGCCTTTCTAATGATTTATCTAACTGAAGCTATATCTATTTAGTCGGCCCTTGGAAGATTCGTCAATAGCACCTAAACCGTAATGGTGTCAATTGTGTTATTAACCACTGAAGAGATACTTCAAAGAAATGGATTCTGGTATTGTTTGGACACTATTTGGATTACGCAAGAGTTGGAACCGTTCGAAGAAGTTAAGCCGGAACACAATTATTTAAAACCACTGTCTAGAGATGTATATTATTCAAAATACCCTGACATTCCAAGAAGTGAATCTGAAGAGGAAATTTCAATAACAGTGAACGGTTTTCGAAATAAGCACCGACAATGGAAAACCAAAATAAATTTAAGAAAATTTGAAGATTCTCAAAAAAGAAATTCTTCACAAACTTTTAACGTGACCCCGATTAGTAAAAAAAGTTCGTCACTCAACGAATGCAAAAGACATGTTACATCAGAAAACGAAAATATATCAGAGAAAATTACAATTGACAATGATCGTGTTCTCGATTTTTTTAAAAGACTATATGAGAGCATTCCGCCACCGCCGTTAGAGGATTTGACAGAAAACAATTCTATAATACAAACAAAAGAACTCCTAGAGGACATTAACGACTTTGATGTCCCGGATTACAGTGATTTTGAAAATGATCGAATGATGAATGATCAAAATGGTCCCCTTACCTCCACATTGAAGAGGCAGCGACATTTTCTAAATTCAACTACGAATATCTTCCAGTCTGAGTCAGATGACATTGAATCTTGGTATGAAACTATCTATGGGGTATCAGATTTAATTGAGCCCGACGAAGACAATGTATCAAATAATAATAATAACTTAAACGCTGATTCAGATAACTTTATATCTTGGACCGAAATAGTTAACATGTGTGGATTTAGTGAAAGTATATTAAAAAGCAAAGAACTTTCAGAGACTGAAAATTTAATCAGTCAATCACATTATATGAAACATGAATACATATCAGATATTTCCGACGTGGATGATGAAGTAGCCTATGCGAAATTTGCTGTAAGAAAATTAGAGCAAACTCTTAAAGTAAAAGGCTCTTTAAAAGACTCTTCCTCTATAGAAAATTTGAATATTGAAAATGAAGAACTCTTCAAAACCAATATTGTGCATATCGATGCTTCTGTGTATAAAGCATTCTATCGCTTGGCTCCTGGCGACGAAGATGTGGTAAATGTTTAGTTAATGCAAATGTGAAGTTACAATATTTTACATATTACACAAATTCTCTTTTATAATAAATTATATACTTATATGAAAATATGTTTTATTTTTCTTATGCCACCATAAGGGCTTGTTATAATTATAGTAAGTAGATTTTTTCTACTATTATCGAGAATTCGTATTATATAAGTACTAAAGTGAATGAAATTGTTTCAGCCTCCAGAAAACGAGTTGCAAAAGAATTCCGACCGCGTGCTATCGGAGCACGAATTGCGGGTCCAGAGGTCACTGCAAAAACTCAATGTTCCGGAATGGTATGAATATTTTAAATTTCTACGCAGTACTTCAGTATTCTTCAATATTACAGATTTTGATTAAGTTTCTTATCTACTTTGACTTGTATGAATAAAAATATACTATTTTTTGACAACAAATGTAAATAGTCACGTAATCACGTAAAGGTAAAAAAAAGTTCATTTCCTGATTGAGGCCGTCCCGGCGTATTAGGACAGCGTCATCTAAAGCAACGGTTGTGGGTTCGATTCCCACTTGGGGAATGATTATATTTAATTTTTTATTTCTTCGCTCTGACATCAAAGACAAAGCGCGGCGTTGAGTTACCTATCAATGTCTCGATTTCCGGTGGAAAGGGGAAGACGGAGTGTCTTGACACTAAGTCTTCTCTGGCTACCTGGCTATGAAGGAAAAAGCGTGAAACTGCCGCACTTTTAATCTAAACTGTTACTAACAATATGAAGACATTCATAAACTATTCTAATTCAAACAACTTCTCACGCTTATGACTAAACTAGTGTTGTTTATTAAAATTAATGACGCCTTAATTATATCTCATGCGGACATGACTTAATGAATATTACTGCTAATGTTAGTTGTTTGTAAGATGACACTAGGCACATATTGTAGGGAACAACACAACTACTACCTACGTTTACGTATATTTTATATTATCATGGCTTGTCCCTGGTTCCTAATTAATATAGATATATTTAATTTATATTTTGTATGGGGTTATCAAAACTCGTATTATCATAATCTACGAAATAATTTGAAATTCAATCGTATATTTATAAAAAACTGCGTCTTGCTCACGGCTACATCGACGTGATTTTTCACATAAATTTTCATCCCCTGTTTTAGCGTCTTTTTCTTTAGGCTTATTTTTGAACTATCCTGAAAAAATCCATCGAATTCGGTGAAGCTGTTTAGTTTTTTCATACAAACTTCCATCATTCCATTTCTCTTTACGAGTTTATTTTTTAAAAAGCTTATGTTAAACCCTGAGTCTTCAATTATTTTCATTCCGAATTCATCTAAATCAGGCCGGTAGATTAGCCGTGACAGTGTAAAAAACGGAGACACACAGACAGACAGAGACAGACGTTCGCATTTATAATATTAGTATAGATACACAAAAAATTAAATAACCAAACATAAACATAAGAATGTTATTGACACTACTTTTATTTTTACTTAATAAGCAAAATAAATTGAAAACTTTTCAATGAAAATATACCAACAAAAGAATTTTTCCCTGCCATTTTTAATATCGCTCTATCGATGCTCAACGAAACATGGTTCTATAGAGCGATATCAAGATAACGCGCTCTCTTGTTCTCCTATTGTGTGACCTGCACCTTGCAATATATGTATAATGTAGGCATTTTTGTTTAAAATCGCAGCAAAATAAACTTTTAAATTGAGGAATAAGTTAGTTTTTTTATTATTTGTGTTAGATTTTTAACTCGACGCGATGTTATAGTGATAAGTTTGTCCCACATAATTCAGAAGTCTAGTGTCAAGACGTTCCGTCCTCTACTTTTCGCTCAAAACCGAGACATTAACGAGCAGTTAACTGGCGAAACTCAAAGCTGTGCTTTTACAGAATAGAGCATGTTCTCAATATACCAAACAAATGCCTTTCATTTCCAAAAATATAAACGTTATCTTGTCCACATAACAGAATTTCACCTTCCCAAACACAATCAAACAAAAAACAATTAAAACAATAAAATCTCACATAATTTTACAGGTACAAAAATGCCCCAACCCCCCGGGAAGGGTTCCTTCTCCGCAAGCGGCTGTCCGACGCGTCAGCGTCTGCGGCGCGCTGGAGCGGCCTCAATTCTAAGACCACTTCGCTCGGGAGTCTCGGCGCGAACGCGCAGCCTCCCCCGCCCCAACTGTCCCCGCACACGACTAGCTTTGGAAGATGGTCCACTAGCCGGCTTAACTCGAACCAGGTTAGTATCTTTTGACGTTGTTTTTTGATACTTTTGATGTTTTAGTGTTATTCTCATTTAGGAAGTGTTATGCGTATTATTCATATACTTTCTTTTACCTTAACGCAGTGGGCATTTAGTGTTAAGACACTCCGTTCCTCATTGCGTGTTAAGTGGTGAAAAAAGAACATATTGAAAAAGATGTTTTTAGGAGACGTGTAAAAAATTGTACGTAGTGGATTCAAATTCGCATGGCTTTGCGGTTAAATCGCTTGGACGGTTTTCAAGAAGTGTGGTTTCGAAGCTGTGTTTAAATGTTTATATGTTTTTTAAAAATGATTAATTTTGATACTTTTGCATTTTTTTTAATAAGAAACATTGAATTCCAGTTATAACGTCTCTCTTGTAATATAATGGTAAAGTAGACAACAGTTCATAAAATATATTATTTCAGACAGTCCAGTATGAAAACAAACTCATTTCACTCTTGTAAAATAGTAATAAGTTAGATATTAATTAGCTCTTTTATTTCAGACTTCGCCGTGTTCTTCCACTCGGAGTAGCATCCGCGGCACGAGTCCTTTATGCTCGCCTTCCACTCGGTCCTCGTTCAGTGCAAGACAGCCGTATCTAGGTTGGCGGAGTCAAGAGAGGTTGAATACTACACCGCGAACACCGCATGAGAGGTCAGTTAATAAAAACATGCTAATAATAATACTATTATTCTGTTAGTCAGTCATAATTATTTTTCTTCGACTATAGGTATTTTCAGTATTTTTTTATTTTTTATTATAACTTTTTTTGTATTGTTTTGATTGTTAACGGCGCAATTTCGTGTCTACGGAGAAAATTATCCTTGTACGTTCATAACGAATTAAAAATAAGATTCTGCATAAGAATAATCTACTAAATATTAATTGTTATATACAATTCTATTATACAGAACTTTTTGCTCCTTTTTCCATTAAAATTTAGAACAAAGGTATACCTATGTGACATATATTCGTAAACCGCGTCTTAGTCATCTAGCGTGACTTGACCTCATAACGCGTTGATATCACATACCTTGGAGAATAAGAGCCTTTGCGAAAACTACCCTTCGAGCTAATTTAAAAGCTTCCTTATATTTTACTACTAAAATAAATTAAGTGTTTTAAAAGATATAATTAATACTTTTTACAGAATTTAGTATATAAACATATTAAAAATAATTTTATTAATTAACATGTTATTAAAGTAAATTTATTGTCATGTATTTTTGTTCGTTACTTTTCATGCATATCTTGACTACATTATGTATTCGGTCGTAAACGATAATAAGCTTGATATTTAAAAGATAATTAATAACACATTTCCGATTTCAATTTGAATCTAGAACCATCATTCAATATTAATTCGACATCTTAACCGTACCACTTGACAATACTTATGTTATTATCCTATTTTCCCATTCCTTAAATATTTTTTATTATCTTATAGGCTAGCTTCATCCCTTCTTCAGCAATCTGCATCAGCAAAAGCGTCAGAGGAGATACAATCGTCGATCAAGGAAGTCACATCGGCGATCGTTCACTACGTATCCGGGCTAGAGCCGGCCAATGGGGATATTGACAGGCAACCCTCGCCGAGATCCAGTCAGAAGCTTTATTGGGTCGAAAGTTCATTTGTTGGTAAGTTTTAATTATAGTTTTAGCTACTATCAATTTATTTCATTTGCATAGCACAATAAAAATAAAGGAGACGTGGCTGTGAATCAGCATCTCGACTATAAATCGATTTTCATTTGAGGCAATTATATGGCCCTTCTGAGTCGGTGGTAGCTTATGTACATTGGACGATTCTTACAAAAGTCTATTTGAATAAAGATAATTTGAATTTGATTATAATAAAATTATTATCATTTCTCTGCTATGATAAGGCAAAGCTCGGCATTGTATTCCGTCAGTCGATTTCGGATGGAAAGTAGAGTAGGAATTGTTATGGTACTAGGTTTCCCTGATTATTTTGCTACAACGAAAAAAGCATGCAGCTACAAAAAAAAGAAAATGAAAATAAACACGCTTAATACATTCATTCAACACGCTAAGCTATTTCAATTTATATTTTCAATGTACCAACTTGTTGCTATTCATAACACATTTTTTTTTGCAAACTTCCTTTTCATAGCTCACTATAAACTTTCAATCGGAGTAATATGTAGTAAAAGCGAGCGGCGATAGAATGAATGAGAATTTAGTTCGAAATAAATTTCAATTGCAGGCACAAAACCGCTAGAGTCGCCACAAACCCCGCTAGTAGTATCGGAGGCGCTCCCCCCGCCGCACCCGCGCCCGCCGTCCTCCCTCCGCCTCGACCACCGCGCGGCGCCCGGTGAGCGAGCGTGACCACTCATACATTGCAGGTTTCGATACACGCGAACACATTCCCGTTAGCAAAAACAGCAATGTACTACTAAATTGGCCGCGTTGCCGTTTATCTTAAAAAAATTGTCAGTACCTGATTCAGCAACTTATTTAAACTATTTTGAAGATGCATTTATCCCTTAATATCCAAACCTGCAGTGTCATTTTACACCTTGTGTTTGTAGAAATGGAATCGTAAAACTAAACTGGAGGATTTCATTTGACGTGTTGTGTAATAGAGCTTTATAGTGTAAGACTCAGGACCATATGCGTAACTAGCGCCGCACTGATCACTTATTGTGCAAGCATTTATTTGTGCATTACAATTTAGCACCGGCTTCTAGCTTTAAATCTTTGTGGCTTGACATTGACAAGTTGACAGTTCTTGAATTGGCGGTATTTTTTTGTTTTCAAAATTGTTGCCAGTTTACTGTTTTATAATTTTGTAATGCTAGTAGGAATTGAGTTCTTTTTTTGTTTATTACTTTTATCGTTTATTTTATTATTTGCTGTGAACGTATCCAAGCTTTTGAGACATATCATAGAGTCTTTGCGGAATGCTTGCACTTTATACTTGATGAAGGAATAGTCAATAGATAAGATTTTAATGAATTTATTGCCATAACTATAATTTCAAGAAAATCGGAAATGAGAACCAGTTACAAGTATTTTATCATACAATGTACAGAATAAATTATTTTTGTTTGTGTGTTTATTTTGTTAACGCAAATCTATATTAATTAGTTTTAATATTAGAAAATAATACGTAGTTTTGTAAATACAATATCACTATATATTATTTTAGGTGCTAACCCTCTGTTACCTACTTACTATCCTATTTAAATTTCCGCCGTCATCTTTAGTTTTTAGTCACAAATAATCTAAATATATAACGTTATAAAGCCTGAATATGATATAGTATGTATAAATATATAAATCAAGGCGACAGTTATCAGAACCATGATATTATGTGGTGGTGAGAAGTGACACAGACTGATGTCTCAAAAATTTAAGTTCCTTCTACTTGAATCACCTCGTAATTTATGTTTGGGGCGGCACGTCCCTAAGTAAATTATACAGGTTCTGATTAGGTTAGAAAATTAATAGTTTCGCGTACAAAATTCGCACCGCCGAAGAAAAATTCCGAAAATACGCCCCCGATTATGTTTAATCAACGACAAAATAGTCTTAACTCTCGAAGCTTTTTTAGTCTAATAAAATATCTAATTCTTTTTAGTCTGTGCTCATTTTTAAAGTCAAATATCTGTGAAAAATCTTAATAATCTGGCGTCATTTGTTGTATTGTTATTTTCTTATTAGTGCAGTAGCTCTCTATATTATCAACAAATTAATATTGCTGTATCCGATATGTAATTTTATTTGTAGTAATAGCTATTTAAAATGTTATAGAATCTCGGTACCTTTTCGTTTTTAGAATGAAGTGAATATTGTATGTCTTCATTACATTTTATATCATTGTATGTACCTTTTAAGTTAAACTTTACTTATAATGATCATTAAATATATTCAGTTTTATTTTATTTTTTTGTTTTATTTTTATTTCTGTGGCGTTTTATTTATGTTCATTTTTTATTGCTAGCATAGATTTAGTTTAAAGTAATTCGAAGAAGTAGTCGTTTGATCATTTTAAAAGGTGTTCGATAAATTATGGAAAATAACAAGACTAACCAGGGTAAGTGAACATTATTATTTGAAATTTGACATAGATATAGTCACCATGTCCTGTTTTTGCACCTGTTTCATTTTTTTTACACTTATGCTTACTAAATATTTACTAAAAATACTATGAAAAATATTGTTCAACAATTTGTGACAATGTCGCCCTTATAATTTTGATGCATATTTTGTTTAAAGTATTTTAGTTGGTCCTTTAATTATAAAATTACAATCAAATATTTCTATTGTCAACTTACCACAGATTAAGAAAATTAACAGATAATTCAGATTTTCAAATAAATGACATAACAGTACAAATAAATAAACATCCGGCGACTTGCCATAACTAAATTGTTAATAATTGCAGACTTTCAAGATTCCCAGCGTTCACTAAACCTGGGTGTCACTAGGCCGTCACCCAGCTCTACTACGTTGGAAGACGTGCTTGATTCGCTTCTAGGCCTTCCTTCGCAACCAACTAGGATACCGACTCCTCAGCCCAGTCCGAGAAAATCAGCTAGCCCTTATTTTTTGTTAGGCGGGAAGGTATGCATGCTATAATTTATGTTAAAATTTAAGAAGATATTACATCAAACTCTAAATTATTACAGATCAAACATAAGAATATAAAAACACAGGAAATAATTATGCATACTTTCTTATGTGTACATAATATAGACTAGCCACCCACTCGCAGCTTCGTAAGCGTAAATTGAAGTTTGAACCAATTAACAAAACACTTACTTTTGTACTTTATAGCAATTTTGCCGAATAGAAACTTAATTAGTAAATTGTTGTACCTTTTTCATTTTTGAAGAAAAAAATTTAAGCCTTGGTTTGGGTTCTATTACATGAATGACTCTAATAATAAATTTCCTCATATATCTTCTATGTACAGACACTAATTAGTTATATATTTATTACATGTAAATATATAAATTGACCTTCAAATTTTATATAATCTTCCTCAATTATAAAGCTTACATGAAATAAAAAGTAAAGGTAAACATTTCCTACGCTCAAAACTTGCACACATTGCTTCCAGAGCCCGCGCTACGAGCAGTTAGCAAGTAGTGGCCATAGCAGCATATCACCTGCATCGCGCTTCATCAGTACGCCTAGCGACCCCAGCTCCTTCACCGACCCCAGTCCCGATCGACCAGGTAGGAACGATATGTAAGTCGAAACCGTTCCAATTTTTTTATATTCTCACCTAACACGCCCCACATTTTTTACCCTAACTTTCGCTTGACGTTTCTAAGTTTTTTTTTTAGGATTTTACAACAAGGACCAATGACAAGACGCTGCAGGTATTATATACCCTACAATAGCTCTCCCAAATTGTATGCCCCTATAACCTCTCAAACCCTCTTTAACCCCAATTTTCTGGCAATAAATTTTATTATTATTATATTATATATATTCAAAATTCTACCTTCCACTGTAAGTTTGCATGTCCCTGTGATAGACTAGAATGTATGTCCAAGCATGCTGTCTTGTCGTGTAGCATCTTGACTTAAGTTACATTCTTGTTTATTTGCTAAACGGTCCTGAGTCTTAATATATAATTATGGCCCCTTTGATATTATTTAGTACTAATATAAATATATTGCAGGGAAGGATACAGTTGATGTTCCGGGAACCATGCAGGAGACTAGGCGTCCGAGGTCGGCGCAGGGCGAACATTCTAGAAGACGGAGTGAGCCCTTCGCCCATCCGAGTACGTCTTTAGATCGCCGCACAAGCCTCGACGCTGCTACCTTACGCCCAGAAATAACTCATCATAATTCAAAAACATCACTCGCTTCTCTTCAAACAGAAAACAGCACTGACGATGCTTTCGTTAAGTGTAAATACCCTAAATGTTCCTCCCGCGCTCCGCATGCAGATGCTAAGAGGCATTATAAAACGTGTCACAACTGCACCACTATGTACTGCTCCAAAGAATGCAGACGATCTCATTGGGAGAAACATAGAAAAGTTTGTCTCCATTCCCGTGCAAGTACGTTGTGTCGACAGATAATTTCAGCTGCTAAAGAAGACTCCAACTCCTTAACACAAATAAGTACAATCGCACATAAGGGATATTTAGCTCAAGGTAGAGGAGTTGTGAAAGTATTTTTTACAAGTCCAGAAGCAGCTGAAAAATTCACAACACACGGCTACCAATATTTGAGCGAGCCAGAGTTCGTGAAATGGACGTCGCTACAGCCTAACGAAATGGGTGCAGAATTATACACGGAAGTGGTAAAACTTTGTAAAGCTTACAACCCAGAGACCAGAGTCATATTATATGTTGCAGTTTGTATAATAAGCGAGGTGCCAACAAAAGGTGCTGTCAAATGGGAGCGGCAAATGGTGTCGAGATGTGCAAAATTACGTCTCAGTAAAACAGTGTCTCAAGCGATTCAGGAACAGAATCGGAAACGAAACAGAAGGGACAGTAAAGGCACGCCGGAAGACCGGGAGACATTGATACTAACATCAAAATTGACCAACGCGGGAGAGAAAAATGCGGCAACAGCGCACAAATTCAGAGAGATTTGCTTTAGGAATATCATAAATGAACTGGAAAGTCGGGGGGTTGTGCTGAAGAAGCATTTCCCTGAGGTATATTCGAGGTTAGCGGCGTACGTGGACGGAACGAGTGACAGGTTCATCCCAATGACTATTTACCCGCGGGACGCTACCAGTGGGAAATCATTTGTGTGCGTGATAATACCGGACAGTGAGGCGGACGCGCCTGTGGACGGCAAAGTCATTACTGTAGACGTCGGCGTCGACCGCTCCAAGCACCAACTATCGACGCCGATGTGATCCAGGCTTTATATTAGCTCATTTATCCATGTATATATTTCAAATTTAAAAGAATATAATCGCTCAAAGCTGTATTCTTATGGACGATTTTGGCTATTTCGTATTTTTCTTCTTCATGAGTCGTACGTAAATCGGTGTTGGATGTGCTCCTTATCTAGTTCTTATATTACATGATATTCATTGTGGGTACTTAATTTTCGTCGGTGTTATACTAATACCCTATATTAAATAATATGCAGCATTCTCGTTTAATTGAATAGTATATGCATATGTGTATATGCAATAATTGAATTGTATATGCATATGCGATCATTAAGAGAGTAAATTATTCTTATATTTATATGTGTGAACATAAAAATGTCACTAAGAATAAAATTTTTATTGAAAAGTTATGTATGACATTTAAGTCATTTTACTCTTAAATTAATTATATTTTAATAATATTAATAAATATATTGTAGCCTCTTAAAAACCATTTCAATAAAGGAGTATTTGAATGTTTAATATTATAATATTTTATAAAATATAAATTTAGCCATTTTATATGTAATGCCTTAAAAATATGGCTTTTATTTAAGTTATACAATTGTTGTTTTAATAAAAATGAATATAGTGTTTCACATTCACAGATATTATTATGTTAAATCGATGTGTGACCGTAGTGTGGTTGCAGAACAAAGGAATTTTATACTCTTATCATTTATGGCCAGTAGTGCTTAAGCACTTTGCTTTTTATACTAATGCCAAGCTGTAGATCAAATTCAAAGAGATTTAGCCTTACATCTGTTACATTAATTTGAATATATATTGGATTTCAATTTTTTTTAAATAATTGCAAGTTTCATTTAACAATGACAACTAAAAGATACTGTCAATATTAACAGCATAGGCACAAGAATAGCGATAGAAATATGAAATACACTTTTGTGGCAAGCAATATAGATTAACATATATAGATTAACAGGCCATGTGTAAAATTCTTTTTGTTTGAATATTTCAATAAACATACAAATCATAAAGTGCTTTATAAATATTTATGTAGTCACATTATGTGCTTAAAAATGTTAAATGTTTCATTACAACATTGCAAATTCAAATCTTATTTCATAGAAAAAAATAAGTGTAATTAAAATGCTTGTCATTTTACATTTTGACAATACTTTAGTAGGTTATTATATATTAACAAAAAATATTTCGCAAATGATTATTAATATATACCTAATGTTATATAAATAATTAATTATTTCATGTTTTATACGAAACATGTGAGCTTGTTTAGTTGTGTGTCTTAATATTTTATTATACATATTATACGCCATGAATTCAACAATGCATAAATCGCTTTGGAACATGGAAAATATTATACATAAAACACATATTTATATTTTATATATTCAAAACGTTAAGATTTAAACATTCAACGGTCGTTACGATCGTTATCGACATTCGGCTGATATATAAATATAAGAACATTGACATGACAAATTATCTTACCTTATTCAACTATAAATTTCATCATCTAACATTAAGTGAATAACGGCACAAAATTAATATAATATCAATTAATTATCACTCCTGTCAACAGTGCCAATTAAAAATCGCGCCATTTTTATTAAAAAAGTGTGTTTGGTTAATGACATTTGGAATAGCGATTACAGATTATAATAAAAAAAACTTTTTTATGACATTGCTAATAAATAAAAACAAAAAAAATAAACATAAATAGATAATACTTGGATCATATAGCCTTATGTATATGTATTTACAAATAGTTTTGAATGTATAAGTTTATATAAACACATGCATTATTTTAAGTAATTTAAATAAATATCTTATTTTAAGAACAATGAATAAATGGATAATGAAGAAATTATAGCCATAGCCATTCCGGAATTTTTGATCTCGATTACATTTATAAGTGTGGATGGATTAATAAAATGGTTTAACATGCCAAAATTAGAATAAACATAATAATAAAGCGTGAGTGGTGTACCCTGTTTGTAATTTAACGCAATTTTACTCGTATTACGCCTGTTTTAGATAGTAATCTTTGATGTTTTGATACATTTGGACGATTGTAGGCATAATTTGACGAATTATAAAATAACATTCACTTGTCGCTTGCGGGTTCAAGCAGATTCTTAATGTCATTTAAAATATTACGACTAAATAAATAGTCGTGAATCATCGCCATATTAATTCGACAATTTTACCTATGATCGTCAATATCCATTTTTCTACTTTCCGCATATTAATGTTATTGTTATCATGTTACTGTGGTGTTCAATTTACAAGGCAGTCAAAATAACCTCTATAACTAAATGATATGTATAATCTATATAAAAATGATTTTTACAAATACAAAAGGTAATAAAAGTATGTTTTACAATATTATATTTAAACCTATCTACTAATTCAATATAGGTGTATCGTGCCTCGCTAGTTTCCTTACAGATAGACAGTTAAAATATGTTGACATTTTATTTATTCAGTGCTTGTTTGTTAGGTCATTTAGATTTATTTGAATATAAATGATTATGTAGGTAATATAAAAATGTACACATGTTATTAATAAATAACTCTTCGACATTCCTTTTAGCTAGCTTTCGTTATAAAACATAATTTAGATATAACTTAATCTCTTCTATAGTTATTTGTAAAATCTATAAATGAAAATTGCCTCGTAAAAGATATTTCATACATTGATATATTCATATTGTTACCATATCAATTGTTTTTCATAGTCTGGTATAGATTTTTTTATCTAGTTGTCCCTATAATGTACGTATTTCAAATAAACAATGCAGCTAAGTATTTGGTTTTATTTTTATTAATAAGTGTAATCGGCCTAAAATGTACCTACGAATTTAATAACCAGTAGAGAATATCTTTATATACAATGAATAGAGAGAGTTGAAACTATAAGTACAAAGACAATTGAACTCCTAATATTTAAGTTTGTATGGATGCTTGTTACTCTTTCACGAAAAAACTACTAAAATTCACTGCATCGAGTGTCACGATAGATACAATCCTAATTTATTTATTTGCATCTACACGATTTTCCCCGCAAAATAGGCTGGTCAGAGAAAATCGAAATTCAATACACTCCGTGTTCCATTTCCCGCTTGAGTTCGGGACATTGCGTGTTGTGTGGCGGAACTCGACGCCGCATTTTGTCTTAGGTATCAGAGCAGAGAAATAAAAATAAATGAAACATTTCTTTCCTTTCTTCGTCCGACTGGGAATCGAACCCATAATCAATGTTTGTAAGTATGTAAGTACACTCAGACGCCGTCCCACTGTGTCAAGATGACCTGATAGATATTTTAATTATTAAGCTTAGTTTTTGTTTTGATATGTGGATTTGCTGTTGACCCTGCGGTCTTTTCAGCGACACCGGGAGGGGTGAAGGAAGAGGGTACTCAGTCCCTGCGAAATGCAAGCACTAATGGCTGCTCGAGAGGGAGCTGACAGGAGCAAAGGGCACCCCCTAGCGGGGCTAGGACCTCGGCTTGCGTCGTCGGCGGGCGGGGGGATTTAAGCTTAGTTAAAATTGTTATTTATAAATATATTATAAATAGATATTGGTATGTTTTTTAATGACATCGATTATGAATCGTAAATCTCACTTATATTCACTTGTCATTGCGAGTAAAATAATAGTTGTCCTTTTATCGCATAAAATAACGTAAAATTAATATCAATACTTCATTTTAAATATATTTCTGTTATATTTTAGTATAATAACTTTTGTAAGGTTCTTATTTCTAGTAGAATATTATTTTACAGTTTATTGCTATCCAAGAAACTACGACACAAACGATTATGATAGTATGATTTACGAACGAAAATCTGACCTTTGACTTTGACATTAGTTTGACATTTGTCGGAGCATTTCTATTGGATTGCGTCCGAAGAGCGGAAAAAAACGTAATTTTTATTTTTGTTGCACTTACGTTACGACACTAACGTGCATAGCCAAGAAGTTAATAAAAATAAGTGGTAATTTAATATTCTTTATTAAATATGGTGCCGACAAATGTTATTTACGCAGCTGTACCAGTGTCTGTATTAGTTGCTTTAGGATTAATACGCAAGTGGCGTTCTAGAAATTGGGCGAAGTGCACTAGTAACACTTGTTTGCGAGGTAAAACTTTTCTTATTACTGGAGCTAACAGTGGTATCGGCTTAGAAACAGCCAAAGCTCTGGTGAAAAGGAAAGCCAGGGTAATATTTGCTTGTAGAGATATTGAAAAAGCAAAAGATGCAATCGCTGAAATTCGGAAAGAACAACCCCAAGGTGGTGAATTGGTAAGTTGAATACTGACACTCTTTTAATATAGATAGATATTTTAATTATTTTTTTAAAATAAAATGTCTGATTTTTTTGATATGTTTCAGATTCCTATGCAATTAGATTTAGCATCATTTGATTCTATAGAAAAGTTTGTCAATGTAGTTAAAGCTGGATTTTATAAGATAGATGTACTCATAAACAATGCTGGTGTGTCAATTCCATTAAAACAAGATCAGAAAACAAAAGAAGGCTTTGAGATCCATGTTGGAGTCAATCACTTGGGACATTTTTATTTAACTAATTTACTTCTTGATCAGTTAAAAAAAGCTTCACCAAGCAGGTACATAAATATATTTATTGCTAATTAATTATAAATTTAATTAATTAAAATTCACAACACTAAAATAAATATAGTTACATGACTATTTATCACATATTATTTATTACAGAATTGTTATTGTATCATCAACTCTGCATGAGAGGGGAAAATTAGATTTCAATGATTTAAACATAAGGGGAGAAATCGAAGAGGCTAAGAAAGGCAAAGGTGGTCGTCACAATCCTGGTTATTGTAATTCTAAATTAATGAATGCCTACTTTGCTAGAGCTCTAGCTATGAACTTAAGGAATGAAGGTGTTGATGTATACACATGTTGCCCTGGATTTTGTTATACTAATTTATTCAGGTAAGAAATTTATAAATATACTCATTATCAAATTAGAAAGTCTTGCAGTTGTATAGTTAAAATATTTTAAAGTAACTGGATAATTTGTGTGTGTAACAAAATTCTTCGGTTTCTGCTGTATTACTATTTCTATCCACAGATGAAAATTCTGTTTTAAATACAAATTTTAACATATCACATTTTGCTTCCCTTATATTTCCTAGGAAAATTATATGTCTAATTTCAATCACTCTATGGCCAGTAGTTTCGATTGTGCATTGTCTGTCAGTCACATGTCAGTGAGTAACAACAGAGTTCTTTATAAAATAAAGCTCTATCATATTAGTGACTATGAATATTCATAATTTAAAATTAATAATTGAATATTGAAAATATGAACATGTCATTGTACTGTTTATATTTACAAGGATTTCCTGTGCTGCACTCGAGAGTTCTGTACAAGCTTATCATATTACAGTTCATTGTGACATTCACTTATTATTATCAATTTAAATGATATTGTACTTACAGCTATTTCAAACTTTATCTTTGTTTTTAAAATAATGATTTCTTTAAATGTCAAAAGGATGTTGAACATTTACAGTATATATTAGGATATTGTTTATTTTTTGTTGTTAGATTATCAGGTTTATTGAAATATATAAAAAATACACAAGTATTTTTTGATTCAAATTGACTTAGAAACTGACATTGTGACTAAATATCAATATGCATATTCATATGTAGTTACTACTTGAGTAGTGGATATCTATATGTAATTTCTGTGTATGTTAAAAGTCATTTTAAGATCTTTCTTATCTCATACAATATTGATATGTAAAAGAAAATATGACTGAAATAATATATATAAATATAATAGTTGCTTTATAGTTAGTACTCCCATTAAAGTGTGAACTATCTGTAGTTTGAACAATATGTGTATGTATGTCACTTTATTGTGGCCAGTCGTGGCCCAGTGGCACAAGTGTGTGACTGTAAACGACTGGTTGTGGGTTCGATTCCCACTCGAGGAGTGGAAATATTTTATTTTCTTTGCTCTGGTGTCGAGGTAAAGCGCGGCGTTAAGTTCCGCCACTCCACGCAATGCCTCCGAATTCGGCGGAAAGTGGGGAACAGAGTGTCTTAACACTAGGTTCCCTCTGCCTACCCTGCTGTGTGCGGAATACGGCGTGAAGCTAAAAAAAAAAAGAAAGTCAGTTATTTTTTTTTTAGCTTGTATTTGTAATGTATTACTATAAAAATTATAGACATATTAGTATAAAAACTGTTTTGTTTACAGGTACTTCGTTAAATGGTACCATTATATTTTAATGGCTCCCATCGCGTTCTTCTTTATGAGGTCAGCGAAACAAGTAAGTAATGTTAATAATACTAATGAGAAAGGTTAAATGTTGGTACAATTGTGTAAACTGTAATGCATTATTCATGTACAGTTACCATTAATTTCTATTTTATTGTATTACTATAAAATGTATGCTTTTTCACGTATAACAAGGTAATTAGAGAGAAGAGTTTATACCTGTGGGAGGACGGGTTAAGAATACAATTCCCCCCGATGTTGGGTAGCGTCCCGTAAAAGGCGGGTAACCCAGTAGCTTGGTGGTAGGAGATTTGTTCTCCGACTGGCTCGCGACCACTACCGTGTCAAAGACGAACCGCCAAACATCTGATGATGTGTTTCGGTTCGATGGCATGTAAGCCAGCTCTCCCCATTTCCACCATTCCCATCTTTCTCCCTACTTCTGTCCTACATCCCCAAGGCTGGCAACGCATCCATAACTCTAATGTGATGTCTATAGGCGAAGGTAACAAAATAAACCTAGTGTCAAGACACTACGTTTTCCACTTTCTGTCCAAAACTGACATGTTGCATGTTGAGTGGCGGAACTCAACGCCGTCCTTTGTCTTAGCTACTAGAACGGGGAAATGAAAATAGTTTATTATAGTTTATTATAATTATTCTCCCAAGTAGGAATCGAACCCATAACTAATCGTTCTTACAGTCAGACGCGGTCCCACTGCGCCACTGGAAAAATGGATATTGCTCTTAATTATTATTTGATTTATTGCCTCCATTTTGTTAAATTTTTAATTCTATTTTCTTAATTTTTTTACACGGATATTAATATGTCATAAGGTTTCTTATATTATATATGCATAAAGAACTCGTTTGAGATAGTTGGTTAACGGCGTTTAATGTTATTTAGGAATTAATTTCATTTTAATTGTACGCGAAACTAACAATAATCTTTAAAATTTATTCGACTGTCGTTTAAGTATAATTTTACTTATTGATTTGATTCTAATTATAAGTGTAACTAGTACAATATTAATCTTTTACTTTTACCATATTGTCATTTTAGCGTAGTTATGGAAAATTGTAACAAGAATTAAATATGTCTTAATTATTTTCGTAATTCATAAAACATATATATTTATATTAATAATAAAGATTTTTTGTAATGATATTATTATTATAATAATATTCACTTAGGCTTTGCGAAAATCTTCCTACAGAGTAACAAAGAGAACTGTTGAACAGATAACTCAGCTATAAATATGATAATATGTACGACCAGAGCAACACCCTCCGGTGTTGAAGATTTTTTTTTTTTTTTTAGCTTCACGCTGTATCCCGTACACAGCAGGGTAGGCAAAGGGAACCTAGTGTTAAGACACTCCGTTCCCCACTTTCCGTCGAATTCGGAGGCATTGCGTGTTAAGTGGCGGAACTTAACACCGCGCTTTGCTCCGACACCAGAACGAAGAAAATGGAAATATTAAATATTTGCACTCCTCGAGTGGGAATCGAATCCACAACCAGTCGTTTACAGTCACTCGCTTGTGCCACGACTTAACACTAGGTTCCCTCTGCCTACCCTGCTGTGTGCGGGATACAGCGTGAAGCTGAAAAAAAAACATTCCGTTGGATAAATCGAATCCAAAACTATCGCGTGTAGAAAGATAATCATCATAATTTTAAGTCATTATGAGAAAAAAACATGTTTACTTCTTGCTTTTTTGCTGCCTTTTTTTGTTCAAGTTGGTAACAAAGTAATTACTTATTAATTAACAAAAAAAATATCAATGGATTATAGTTATGTAAATGAATGTAATATGCGTTGTACGTAATGCTAATTGTTAAGGTTTTCTCTTCAAGTTTGTTTACGTCCACTAAAATTGTCTAATGCCTTTTTTGGTAAATGTATAATAAAACTTTTATTTATTATTATTATTTTACTTTTAGCTTCACGCTGTATCCCGCACACAGCAGTATACCTACGCCGCACTTTGCCTCTGATACCAGTGGCCAGTCGTGGCGCAGTGGCACGAACGTGTAAACGACTGGTTGAGGGTTCGATTCCCACTCGAGGAGTGGAAATATTTAATATTTCCATTTCCTCCGCTCTGGTAAAAGCGCGGCGGTAACTTCCGCCACTTAACTCGCAATGCTTCCGAATTCGGCGGAAAGTGGGGATCGGAGTGTCTTAACACTAGGTTCCTTCTGCCTACCCTGCTGTGAGCGGGATACAGCGTGAAGCTAAAAAAATAAAAAAATAATAAATAGAAACGCCTTTAAAAAAATACAAAAGTTAACCGTAAACATATTTATTTTAAACTGGCTTTTATGAGTCACGTCGAACAGACATATAGACAGACAGACGTACACCACGGCAAAGGCTTGTAAAATAGTTCATTTTAATTTTTTTTTTTACTCAATGTCACTATTTATTTGGAAAATAAAGGCCGGAGGGTATTTGTAGAAATGGATAAATGCGATTCCCTAATTCAATTATCATACAATCTTCTTATATACATACGTGAATACATTAATCCTCAATTGAAATATAACATAACAATACACCGTCGTAATTCGTTGTAACGAGGCCATAATGGCGCGAACCGCAGTGGAACAACGTTTGACTGTAAATGAGAACGATTATATTATTTAATTATTTTTGTTTCTTTTCTCTATACATATATCCTGCTATAAAATAGTAAAGCTAAAAAACAAAACTACAATAATGTTATAGGTCAGAGGCAGTCCTTTTTAGTTATTATAATTATTACTATATGTATAGTCCATTCATTTAGTGAAAAAAGGGGGTTACCTGGAAAGTTTTCCGGAAGTTTTGATAATTGGTCTATTTATAGATATCGGTATGCTCTTTTCGAATTTCAACTTTGCCACCTCGTACCGCCGTCGCTCGCGCCGCCATATTGAAAAAATGGCGCCTAAAAACGTTTTTTTTTAAAATATCTTCTTTCCGACGCCTTTTACGAAAAAAATATTTATGTACAAAATTAAACTAAAAAAAATTCTACAATTTATGTATTAATATTTTTTTTATAAAATCAAAATTTTTTCATGAAATTGAACTGATTTTTGATTTGATGAAAAACTAATTTTTAAAACTCCTGGAAAACTTTCCAGGTAAAACTACCAAATGACTAGTCTAATAATATATTGTATAATTTTTATAACATGAACATGTAATTGATTACAAATTCGTATTCATTTTTTAAATTAATACAAAAAGAAATAAAATTACAGCTTCACGCTGTATCCCGCACACAGCAGGGTAGGCAGAGGGAACCTAGTGTTAAGACACTTCGTTCCCCACTTTCCGCCGAATTCGGAGGCTTGCGTGTTAAGTGGCGGAACTTAACGCCGCGCTTTACCTCGACACCAGAGCGAAGAAAATGGAAATATAATTTCCACTCCTCGAGTGGGAATCGAACCCACAACCAGTCGTTTACAGTCACACGCTTGTGCCACTGGGCCACGACTAGCCACAAATAATACAAAGAAATAAAATTAATTAAACTATTTAAAATGGTAATATAACCATGATATTTTTACAAATAGTGCTAAGTAACAAGTGACGTCACAATTTGCTAAAAGACAGGAAAAACAACGACAGCTAAAAATAAATTTAACAGAATCTAAAATATATTCATACGGCTAAAATTATTACTATAAAGTTCTTCAATTGCTATATTCCTTATTCAAAATTATCAAGATTTCAAATGTTATCAACATCTAAGACAGTATCATATTGATGTATGTGGGTCAATTACACTATACTGCTCTTATCGCTCTGTACAGTAAACACTATGCGTGTGTTAAGTATTAACTTAATTTATCATCCATACTTATATTATAAATGCGAAAGTATGTGTGTTTGTCTGTCACATTTTCACGGCTAATATACCGGTCCGATTTGGATGAAATCTAGAATGAAAGTACTAAAAGAGATTGGGTCTAACATAAGCTCATTTTTTCAAAAATCAACCTCTAAAGGGTTGAAATAGGGGATGAAAGTTTATATGAAAAATCTAAACCGCTTGACCAATTGTAATGAATTTTGGCATAAATATACTATTGTACATTTAAGTCTATACGTTCTTTATCCACTATCAGAGGTTGGCTGGAAAAAATCTCTCTTTGGGATAAGCCCACCTCTTGTTAAATTTTATCTCTGGTTTTCTATTTACTATATGTTATTTTTTAAGTGCAATAAAGAATATATAGTTGATAATGTAAGCTTAAACATAGGCTACTTTATTTTTTAAAAATGCTCCCCCGAGTGTTGCAATATAGCGAAATCGGCCGGGGCCACTAGTATGGTAATATTTCTTATATTAATACTACTTATTGACTTGTTTACCAATTATGTATTTGTCATTTTATTATGTACCAGCGGCTCGCTCGCGGCTTCGCTACGTAAACTACATAACGGTTCCGTTATATTGCAACCCTCGGGAGAGGATTTTTGAAATATAAAGTAGCTTATGCTTAATCTTAGATTATAGCATATGTTTGATCCTGGATTATTTACTACTTTCGTCCTAAATTTTATCCAAATCGGACCAGCCGGATTAGCCGTGAAAGAAACAAACTGACTTTCACATTTATTATATAAGTATAGACTATAGTCCTTTTTTGTCCTAGAAACTATTCTGAGAATTCATTCATTTTAAAGTTCTTATTCGAACGATGTCTCCTTATAGACGTATAAAGTATATATTGGCCCCTGTTTTCAATGTCTAATTTAAAGTTTTAAATACGTTTTTCCAAATTTCCCAAAAAGATGTTAAATAAATTGTACAATATGAAACATCAACTGAAGATATCTTCTTTTTCTTCTTGACAGGCTTAAGTCGATAAGTGAATAAAAAGGAAACACTCGACAATGTCATGGTCGTTGTTTATCTAAAGTATTTATTTTCAAAGATAGTAAGATATTAATTTATGCAACTTCACTTTTTATTCATTATTTATGACGTGCTTAAAATTAACAATTTTATCATTTTTGTGAATGTAATAATATTATGTAATGTAATATTGGGATTACATTGATAGTATTAAAGACAATCAATGTGTATAAAGTCTTAAGTATATAGCGCAACGTTATCTTACTTATTACTTAGCTCTAATATCATACACTCGCTATGGTACAGAGCTATGAATATTTGTTTAGAACAACTCATTTTAAATATACATATATACTTACGTGGCCAGTCGTGGCCCAGTGGCACAAGAGTGTGACTGTAAACGACTGGTTGTGGGTTCGATTCACACTCGAGGAGTGGAAATTATATTTCCATTTTCGTCGCTCTGGTGTCGAGGTAAAGCGCGGCGTTAAGTTCCGCCACTTAACACACAAGCCTCCGAATTCAGCGGAAAGTGGGGAACGGAGTGTCTTAGCACTAGGTTCCCTCTGCCTACCCTGCTGTGTGCGGGATACAGCGTGAAGCTACAAAAAAAAAAGTTTTACTCTTAATGGTGGATGGCGGATTGTAAACACAATTGGCTGTGGGACAATCCCCAATAAATTATTTTCATTTACCCGCTCTTATAATATAAACCGTGTTGTTTAGTTACAATGTCTGACACCGACACTGCGTCATTGACTTTGACCCCAATATAACGATATATAATTTGTTTCAAAGAAATAATCTTTAAAATGATATAATCTCCAAACAACATTTTTTGCCATTTTTTGTTCCATCATTTAATGATTGATTGTCAGAAAACTCAAAGTCGAAATTATTGGACGTAGAAAGGTAAAAACCATGTGCTTTTCACCTTTCGGCTTCATGTTTTCAATTAAATTAATATAGTACTTATAGTAGAATTTCTTTTATAACCTCCGCATACATTTTTCAAATGTATTAATTAGGAATATTTTCAAATATATTAGAATGGGGCCAGTCGTAGCGTAGAGGCACAGAGTGTGCCTGTAAAGCCAAAGCCCAGAAAAATGAAAATTGTGGGTTCGATACGTGGGTATCGACGAGTAAAAATATTCAATATATCCATTTTCTTCGCTCTGGTGTCGAGGCAAAGCGGGGCGTTAAGTTCCGCCAGTTAACACACAATGCCTCCGCATTCGGCGGAAAGCGGTGGACGGAGTTGATACTCCGGTAGGCAGAGAGAAGCTAGTTATCTTAACACTATTTTCCCTCTGCTTACCCTATTGTGTGCGGGATACAGAGTGAAGCTAAAAGAGTTTAATTAGGAAGCAGCAAATATACCGTTTTTATGTCATCATAAAATGCTCATCATGTTGATTAACTTTTATCTACTTATTAAATTTGAGTTATATTTTAGACGATCTGCTAGGGTATCACATCCGGTAGGTTTTAAAAAACAAAGCTAACAAGTACTTTTAATATTTTTAAAGTGTCATTTACACACTTAGGCTTTGAAAAAGACTTTTACAAAACGTATAAATAATTGAACGCAGCGAGATCCGAACTCGCGCCTCCTGGAAACCATCCAGGCGCTCTCACCGCTAAGCCATGCGTTCTACCACCAGCTGCGTCGAAATTCTTATACGTTTTATTACAACTTATTTTTGTTGTTAGCTTGTTCGTAGAACAATCTTTGGGTAGCAGAAATTTGTAAAAATCTCTCTATAGAGGTGTTAACAACAAAAATAAGTTTTTTTAAAGCTAACAAGATTTAATACCTATATACGAAAAAGTTTCAACACAATTTGTCCATCAAATTTTTTGATAACAGCACATAATAAGACAGATGAAAAAAAATATATAATTACACTGTTATTTTCAATATATAAATAAATTTAAATAAAAAACGTGTGAATCTTCTTGCACGTGGATCTTTTGGTTAAGGTCACACGTTACAAGTTTTATGTCAAAAACATGATATTGTGTGTAATATTTACGTTATTAATTTAATGTTTTTCTAAATTATTGTTATAAAAAAAAATACTCATGGCGGAAGGTGCCTCAATGTAAACACAATTGGTTGTGGGACAATCCCCATTAAATTTTTTTCATTTACCCACTCTGGTAAAATAAACCATGTAGTTTAATTCCGTTAATCTAATACAGGGGCTCCCAACCTTTTTTTCATCAAGGACCACTTTTACATTATTCTTGCTAGCAGGGACCACTATGTATGTAATCCTTGCAGTTTCTGTCATTTTGTAGTTCGATGAGTTGTATAACTGTGGGTAGAGCTGGATATAACACTCGCTAAATTTAAAATCGTTCGCGGACCAGTTTATCCCTTCTGCGGACCACTGGTTGGGAACCAGTGATATAATACGATGACAATGTCTGACACCAATACTGCGTTATTGACTTTGACTTCTTATTATATAAAATTTAACTATTCCAATAAATTTCATACTCCTGCAACGCTTTTCTTTTACGTTTTAATATAATTCATACTAATAAATGACAAAATCTGTCTGTCCGAATATTTTATTCTTTCGCGGCTAATCTACTGGACAGATTTGGATAGAAATGAAAATAGTTTAAGACCCCAGGCTAAACATAATACACTTTTTTCAATAATTAACGCCTAAAGAGTTTAAATAGGGGATAAAAGTTTATAATAAGTTGTGAAATTACGCAAGCGAAGCCGCGAGCAGTCACTAGTAATAGATAATTAGATGACAATAATTTTCTTTTTCTTTCAGGGTTCTGAAACAGTTGTATACTGCGCATCGGAATACAGTATAGAGGGTCACACCGGCAAGTTTTACCGCGACTGTGCTGAATACAACTCTACCTACCCCTTCGATAAGGAGGAAGAAGCGAAGCTGTGGGAAATCAGTGAGCAAATGGTGAAAAACCGGGGACCTTTGAAGAACTAAATTGCCAATGGAAATAAATGTACTAAAGATGATTGGTTAGATCAGGGGAGAACAACCGTTTTAAGCAAGGGGCTCATACTAACTTACAAATTCTTTTTTAGCTTCACGCTGTATTCCGCACACAGCAGAGTAGGCAGAGGGAACCTAATGTTAAGACACCCCGTTCCCTACTTTAGAATTTTTTTTGGAGGCCAATATTATACTTCTTAAGAGTATATAAAAAGTAGCAGAAGAATATTTGTAATGTGCCCACTCCTGGGTGTAAGAAAAATCGAAATGTGTCAAAAATTGTACTTTAGAAATGTAAACTGCTTTTTATATAACCATATATGTAATTATGTTCATAAGAGAGGACACCTTGATGCAGTGTGACAGCGCCTGCTTGTACACGGGATGGTTACGGGTTCGATTTCCACTCGGGGAAAGATAATATTTAAACTATATTTACATTTCTTCGTTCTGGTGAAAACGAAGCGCGGTGTTTAAGTTCCGCCTTTTTACGCCCAGTGTTGAATTTGGATGAAAGGTGGGAACGAAAATTCTTAACATTAAGTTTGTTCTGAATACTTAATAATATGGGAAAAAGGCGTGAAGTTAAAAAAATGTAATATAGAAAATTGACATTTGATTACAAAAGTTAGGTAAGAAAAAGAATTGTAAGAAAAATATATGACGCAAAGGTGAGGAGTAAAAGAGGTAAGGGGAGATCTCAGCTGACCTTTTAAAAACACAGTATCGACGATACTGGACTAACGTCACGTAAAAAAGCATGAGGACCCCCCGGAGGACGTGTATGAAGAGGTTGATAACAGTGGACGAGCCGAAAGAAGTATACAGGGACCGTAGAGTTTGGCGCTCCGTTCTTTCTATTTACGCTGCTAAAATTGTAAACTAAATACAAAACAAAAATATAGTACTGACGCTTTATCGTAAACAAATTGTTTATTATGAATATAATAAAGTGCTTATGATGTCACAATTATCAATGTCTTATCAAATAGTAATTTCTTTTTCTTGACCAAAGTTTGGATAATAGATTTGTGCCTTGTTTTGTAAATCCATTTTCAATACTTTCTTTTCTTAATATTAAAGTAATCATTTTAAAATCGATATCTAACCAATCTTCTGTTATATCGAGATACTGCAAAGATGTGGATAGTGTTAATATAAGACGTAAAAATGTTTTTTTCGTTTAGTTTAAGCCTTCTTTTTAAATTCATATGAATGCTCACTTTAGAATTCTTTAATGCTTTTAGATTGTGGAATCTGTGAGTTCTTCCTTAGTACGCATTCTATTCAATAATACATATCAAAATAAAACATAGGTAATTATTTACTCAAACCTAACAAACATATTATGTAGAACATTCTTGATTTTTTAAATTGTCATTCACACAGAAAATTGAAAGAGATTTTTAGACAATGTATAAAAATTCAATGATGGATGTAAAACGCATGGCCTAGTGTTTAGAAAGTTTGTATAGTTATCAAGAGGCGCATTCGAATCCTGCTGCGATCAATTTTTTATACGTTCGAATCCCATTACGTGATTTTTTTATACGTATCCAATATAGTAATACCCCGCTTTACGCGACCATGTATACGCGGTTTCAATATAACGGGCATGCAAATTGATTAAATTATTATATTGGTGATTGATTAATATGATTTGTATTTTTTGTACTAATTTTTGACTATGTTTAATCATAAACCTCGTTATACCCGAATTTCATATAACGCGATTTTTTTGGAACGTATCCCTCGCGTAAAACGGGGTATTACTGTAATGTTCTCTTTCAATTTCCCAATTGTGTGTGAATAACATTTTTAACAAGTGTTATAAAAGTTTTATTTATATAAATAGATTTTCTTTCCTATACTTTAACTTCAAATAAAATGAACACAAGAATCTTCATATATGTATATTAGTTTAGATTTAGTAGTAGTTGTGTTCTATACATTTGTGTTCCCTATACATGGTGTTTGTTTACGTTAAAAAATTATATATAAGCACAAAAATATTATTATTTAAAAATAATTTAATGGCAATAATTATGTTATTTATTAATATTAAATTTATCAAAATTCAAATTAAAAGTTGTGTAAATCGACTTTTTTGTTCCTAGTTGCCACAAAGGTTGATTATATAGATGTTCCAAAGATACGGCTATTGTAGTTATAAATGAACATAATATAATAATTATTGTATTATTAAATGAATAAAAATTGGGTATAATTTGTTTGCGTTTCACTTGTATTTAAAATAATATGTAAGTTTTAGTTATTTTAGCAAAGGAAACTGTTTTTAAATTTATCTATTATTTTGCATAAGTTTCGTTATGACGTAATAGTTATTTTTTGATACGTGAAAAACTCTAATCTTCTAATTAACGTCTTAATTAATTCTTGCCAAGATTTACAACTTATATAACCAAAATTTTGCTTACCATTTACATTTCCATTCTCAGAAGTATTTTGAGTTTTGCCTATAAAATGTAATATTGCTTTTTGTTGCATAAACTTCTCTGTCTTCTATCAGTGGTCTCTTCTCACGTTAAATTTTGGCTTTCTGTGTTTAGGTATTTTAGGTCGGAAGGGTTTTATGTATATGATAGTGAAACTAACGACGCACTTAGTAGTATACCTATAATAGAAAAATGTAAATATTTCAAATTCTTTCTTTTTTGTAGTAAATAAACCCAAAACCCTCGGTGTTAAACTTGTCGTTGTAAATCTCTCGGTGTAAATCTTTGTCTTTACCTGATTACGCCTATATGGATGTCGTACACCCGAAGACTCTTGGGAAGAATGTGGAACTCGCAATTCACTTGTACATTAAATCTGGTAATAAAAACCTTTGTCTGAATAGTAATGTATCAGAATTTCAGAAATTGTACACAATTCATAAAGTTTAATACAATTAAGAACTAAAATCTTATAAATAATAATTAATATAGTTATTCATATTCAGCGTAACTAGCAATGTAACTGTTTCAGTGATATTGGGGTGGCGTGAAGATTTAGAAGGGAGAAAAATTATTTCACCGATAAGAATCTCCATCGGTTTTATATATTTATTTACCCTTAAATTTTAGTTTTCCCAGTTTTATCTGCCTTATAGCGTAACTCTTGGTGGAAATTCAATATAAAAAAAAATGTTACTACATCTTACCTCTTTCAAATTCACTATGCACATATAATAAAAGTGTTAATTTACAGTTTAAATGACTAAAAAAGTCATAAGTAAAAAATAAAACACAAAATTTTCCATAACTTATATTGATCCCTCAAAGGTATCTTCAAATCACAGCTTAAAAATAACTTCAGATCAAACTAGACGTAGCTAAAAAATAGAGCATCTGAAAAAATACAAGCTTTTGCGTAACAACAAAAAAACAAATAGGCCATTAGCTACGTCTAATTTCTCACACTAACTAAAACACTACATAGTGCATTTATCTCAAACGAGATTTTATTTAAAAAATAAATAAAACATATACACGTACAAAAAATATGTCAAATAAAAACAATGTAAAAAGAACAAAAAGGCAATTAAAAAGATCTTAAATGCTTCACAAATTGTAATCAATCATTTCATAGACGCCATTAATTGTGCAAGACGTTTATTTTGACAGTTGATGACAGTCCACAGTGTATAAATATTTATTATGTAATATAATTTATAAGAAGAAATTAATAAAGATCTTTTTAAACCTTTTTTATTTCAAATATCAAATGTAATTTTTGTTGATCTGATCCAAATCTTCCTTTTAGAATTATCAAGTAAGTCCTCAAGTGACACTGAAATTAAATTTAAAATAGATATGGTCAACCCTCTTTCAAAATAATCTTTCACAATAAAAGGCGCCATTGCTATTAGTCGCAAATTACAACATTTCGAGATACTTATAATGAAATATATGTGCGTTCTTAACAATACGGTAACTATAGAACTAGGCACTTAGTGAATACGTTAAATATAAATATAGTATAGTATACATAGCATATAGAGAAAAGTAACATACAAAAATCATTGAAAAGTTTATATGAAGATAAAACATAATTTAATTTTCAGTGTAGAAATTAAAACAAAAAAAAAACAAATAACATATGTTCTAAGGCGGTGGAAGTGAAAGGGACATGACATTAATTGAATTTGTTAAAATTTGGTTTGATATAGAGAGATACTCGGACAGAATAAATTAGTGTAAATGTTTTAAGATATTTTAAGCCTACACTTGGGTTTCAAACCCGGAGTTCCTCTCTCTATAACGCACTGTGAATCCTATAGTTTCTTTTCAGCTTTACGATTTTTCCCGCATGTAGGATAGAGAAATTAAAAAGGACCTAGGGCCATGACACTCTGTCCCCCATTTTCCATCTAAAATATAGACATTGGGTGTTGGGTGGCGGAACTCAACGCTGTGAGTCAACCGAGTGGGAATCGAACCCACAACTATCGCGTTACAGTCGGACACTGCACCACGACAGCCTCAAGTTTCTTCTCTTATTTTAATAATGCCATATTATGTTTTTTGTCTTTAACACTTATTTTCATATCTATTTTTTTACATATACATATATTGGGACAATGAGACGCTTAACGATTAACTTAAGGAGTGCTTTTTTTTTGCTTTTATCGACTTTCTTAGTAATACTAGTAAAATGTGCTTATTAAGTTTCATTTCTGCAAATTAAATTCTTGTAGCATTTGACTGTAATGTACAATATTTAAAAAAAAACATTTTTAAATTTTGGTTAATACAGATTGAAACTTAAAAAATATATTTATAAAAAAACACATCATAAATACAACAAACAGAATGTGTAACCATATAAAATAATTATAATAAACGTATTGGCAAAAATACATATAGAACATTTGTTATTGATTTCATTCTAATTATTTTAATAAATTAGATGTTGATTAAAAAAAAAGGTTAAAATTAATTTCATTAACAACTGAATTATATAAATATTACTAGTTAATCGATCTTCAATACTCATAAAAATTAAAAAGAATCCAAATAAATCTTTGGCCTTACCGATTTTTACAAGGTACTTTTAAACATTTTTAAAGTGCTATTCCACACTTAGGAAAATTGAAAAAGACATTTAAAAAACGTATAAACCGCGGTAATGAACGAACGATTCAGGAGGCGTGGTCGAACCCACGCTGCGTTCTAATTTTTATACGTTTTCTAAACGTCTTTCACAAGGTATTTCAGTTAAACATTATTTTTTTTACATTTGTTCACTAATTACATATTTTCTATATATATTATTATATTCTTTGAAAAGTACACCAATTATTTTATCACAACCAAAAAAAGGAGTTGTTTTTCTTCATTGTTCACAAGTAAATTAAAAAATTAATGTAAATTGATTAAAAATCACTAAGTCCTTAGAAATTTACATATAAAGTGAAGACATGTATAGATGAAGCTAAACTCGAATTTCAGGGATATTGGGTTTAAAGATCAAAATGGGCATTAAGCTACTGAAACGCTGTATCTCGCACACAGCAGTGTAGGCAGAGGGAAGCCAATGTTAAGACTCCGTTCCCCATTTTTCGGCGAATTCTGGAGGAATTCCTTCGATTTGCCTTGACACTAGAGCGAAGAAAATGGAAATAATAAATATTTCAATTCCTTGAGTGGGAACCGAACAGACAATCAATCACGTTACAGTCACAACAAATAAGTTAAAAATGCTATATTATGTTATAATATGAAATGAATTAGATTATTATATTAGTTTCAGTAGACTTCACTATATCTAACAAAAAAGCCTAACCTTTCTGCTAATATCCCAGTCTTTCTTCCCAGCTTTTACAGTATAGACAAGTAAGATGCTCTACTACAATTGTAAGTAATTTGAATTATTCAATATAAGTTTTATTTAAGTCAGTCAGTTAATTTAATAAAAAAAACTGAAAGTAATTTGTTGTTCCACAATCAATATTTGAATCCAATCATTAAAAGAAATTTTTAATGACAATATTTCTTAATTGAATAATAAAACCGAAACGTCTGTTCAGTTTACAGTTTATTACTTTTTTATATGAAATTAATTTCTCTCTTCATTACCAAGCAAAAATCTAAAAATGAGATACATAATCTTCATCTAAGCATGTCTTCAAATAAAAATATAAAAAAAAAAAAATTTAGAACTATTCCTAGTCTAATGTGCTCGTGCATAACATTAATATATAATTTTTTTTTTAATTAAAATTACAGCGAAATTTTAATTTTATTGCTTAATCGAGATTATAATGCTAACTAAATAAAGAACTCATTATATTTATATTATAATTAACTTTCTTAGGTATATAGTTTTAAGGCAAGCAAATTAATACAGATTATTAAATAAATACAGATTAAATATAAAATGTAGATTTAAAAGCAGTTCTATTGTCAATTTAAATAAAGGATGTTACGGATGTCACTTTTGTTTTTTGAAGTGAAAACTTCTTTAGGCGCGTTGAGCGTTTTGGTAGAGGGTAAATCCTCGGTTCGCGTCACCGACATGCTAATGATAATAGTATATCTATAGCTATGGAGAGCTAGACTAGCGCACGCGCAGTAGCCTGTGTACACGTATACACTAATACATTGACTATTTCTGACTGTATTATGTGCGCGTTGTATTATGTGAAAACGGAACTATTAAGTTGAGTGTAATTAAAACTATATGCAAAAATTATATGAATTTTTTTATGTTTTATTTATTAGTTACATATGATGGGTTAAACAAATCATGAACAAAATATAAATACAAAGTGGTTGAAAAACATAAAAAAATTCATATAATTTTTGCATATAGTTTTAATTACACTCAACTTAATAGTTCCGCTTTCACTTCTATCGGCAGTCCCACGACTGCTTTTGTTTTTTTTTACGGTTACGGATATACGGAATACCTTGAGTTTCGAGCATTAAATTATTTCGAATTATTCGAACGTAAGCTATCTTATCTATTACTTTTAGTTACGATTACGGAGCTCCGTTACATCCCTAATTTAAATATTTACCATTTTAATACGACAATGGAATGTTATATATTGGTATTGAAAATTCTAAGCTTTTTTTTACTTCTTATTACTAATAATTATAAATTAAGCCATTATTTAATATTATGCATATGTATACTAATCTATAATTTACTTATTTCTTAGGATATTTCCTTTAACGGCGGATATGTAGACAGATTGTTTTTTACGATTATTAAATAGGACGGATGATTTGTAAAATTTAAATGCAATTTTCGAGATAAGTACTGTAAAGCTCAGCTTATTAAGATTTTACATATGAAATAAACAATATTGTCACACTTTTAAAAAAGATATTTTTGTGTATTATAATAAAAGGCATACTCAGCTAGTTTTTGATTATTTGCGGGATTTGAATTTAAGATCTTATAAGCCATTAAAGATCCATTTTTCTACATTATTACTACGGCAATAAAAAGTAACAAATGAAAACAAAATGAAATTTATTTAAAAATTGGAATAAAGCTTAATTTCAATTACTGCGCTTCCTAATCGATACGATCTTGGCAAAAAAAATAAATGATATGTTAAATTGATACATCATTTTCATTGACAAACGTATTAAAATCCAATAAAATAACAAAAAAACCATCGTAATACAAAATGTACGTTCTTACAATGTTATATTTCAATGAATCTTGAACAGCATGTCGCCCTGAAGCCGGTTGTGGGGCTGGAACCGTGGAGGGTCACTGTATCTGGGTGATGGTACATACGTAGTTCCTTTTCTGCTTTTTGTTCTAGTTCTGCCCATCTGAAATATTGCAAACGTAATATAAATGTTATATTATGTAAATAAGTCAAATAAATTATAAATAATGTTGCACTTTGTCTTACAAGAGAAGAAATCATATGCTATAAATAAAAATGTAGTATTTAATAATTATTAACAAAAATATTGAATACTTTTTTAGCAGAGTAGGCAGAAAGAACCAAGTTCCTTTTACCCACACTCCGCCGTACTTTCGACCCGAATTCAAGACATTGCCTGTTAAGTAGTGGACCTCACCACCGCGCTTTGCCTCGCTCAATCAATCAATGTAAATATAATCATTCCACCGAGTGGGAATCGATCCCATAACCACCACGTATGCAATTAGACGCTATCATATATAAACCATCCATACTTATATTATAAATGCGAAAGTCTGTGTGTTTGTCAGTCACGCTTTCACGGCTAATCTACCGATCCGATTTGGATGAAATTTAGAATGAAAGTAGTCAAAGTGACTAGGTCTAGCATAGGCTACTTATTTTTTCAAAAATCAACCTCTAAAGTGTTGAAATAGGGGATGAAATTTTATAAGAAAAATCTAAAGCGCTTGACCAATTGTAATGAATTTGACATAAATATATATCTAAGCTTTAAACATAAGCTACTTTATTTTTTAAAAATGTGCCTCCGAAGGTTGTAATATAACGAAATAGTTCACGCGGCGAAGCAGCGACCGGGCCGCTAGTCGTGTATAAAACGCATTTGAACATAGTAAGACTGAAACCTGTGCCTCTTGATAACCATCCATGCGTTTTAACCAATTGAGCTAAATTCTTATCGAGTTACTTCGAAATTCTATTGTTATTACAACATTTTTTGTTATTATTGTCATTGATTACCAATGTTTCCATGATATCAAATAATAATTATTAGAAATAATATGCAGTTATTTGTAAAAAAATCACTTGTGAACAAAAAAAAATAAAGTGCAAGAAACGTATAGAAAGACGTAGTAGTTAAATAAAATTGGGAAAAATACCGAATACCATTCAGTGAATTAAAGAAAATCCGTTACAAATAATTACTAATACACGTAGAGATTTAGTTGTCACCGTAACGCAGTCAGACATGATTGGTTGTTGGTTCAACTCCTATTCAGGAAAATGGTTACATTTAAATTATTTTCATTTCTCCGCTCTGGTTAGACAAAACGCTTTGAGTTCCACCACTCATCAAATGTGTCGATTTCGAGTGGAAATTGGAAAACAGAGTGTCTCAACACTATTTGCTCTATACTATCGACCGAAGTATAATAAATATAAAAATTAAACTTAATCCTAATTTTACCTGCATTTAAAAAAAAAAACAATTATACAACTACACATTAAAAAAACTAGACTTTATAATAAAATCTATATCACATGACAGACACAATGGAAGGTCACTATCGATTTTTTTATCGTTTGCGGTTCATTATAAATACAAACGTTTTCCTTGATCGGGTATCGACTTCGCGACCTTCAGCGTGTTAGACATGTACAGCGTACATGTTACTACCGCAAGGGGTCGTCTTACATGTGTGATCTTGTAAGGAATACTTTTAGTAATAAAGAAAACAGACAAGACACTCCGTTCTCCACTTAGAAATAAATAATATGTAACGCCAGCTTCCCTCGTAACATGCCTAGCCTGTTATATGAAGTGCGGCACAATGCCGTCTAAGCCAAGCCAAGCCAAGCCAAGCCAAGCCAAGCCAAGCCAAGCCAGTCTAAGCCAAGCCAAGCCAAGCCTAGCGAGCCTTTATGTATTTTAATTATTAATAGTAATAATGAGTTTGATTTACATAATTAGAAATATGGATATGAATATTGTGGCCAGTCGTGGCGCAGTGGCACAAGCGTGTGACTGTAAACGACTGGTTGTGGGTTCGATTCCCACTCGAGGAGTGGAAATTATTTTCCATTTTCTTCGCTCTGGTGTCGAGGTAAAGCGCGGCGTTAAGTTCCGCCACTTAACACGCAAGCCTCCGAATTCGGCGGAAAGTGGGGAACGGAGTGTCTTAACACTAGGTTCCCTCTGCCTACCCTACTGTGCGCGGGATATAGCGTGACGCTAAAAAAAAAAAAAAGAAATATGGATGCTGTCCGTTGATTATTATAAAAACTCGACTCGAACATGGAACTGTCAGTGAATGACAGAATGGGTATTTTGTTTTTTAGCGGGTCCGAGATTATAAATAGAAGTGACAACAGATTTGGAAGGGAATTCTCGATCATCAGAACAATCTTGAAATGAAAACTATATTCGTGTAAATCAATAAATAATCCAATACTATGGAATAAAAATCGGCTTTTAAATATTCACCGTTTTAAATAATTAATTTTAAACTTAATATGAACAAAGGACCAAGTTTTTTAAATTCCGTTTCCTACGTCTTATAGAAACGTTAGTAATTGGTAAGTAATGTCAACTTTTGTCATAGATATCATCGTAATGTAGTGAAACAGAGTCTAAACGCAATTGTTTGCAGGTTCGATTAAATCAAGATAAGAGAGAGAAAAGATCTATTTTGTAGAAACAAGCGTGAAGCCACTTTTGTTTGAAACAAGCTAAAAAGCTACTTCCGTTATTTCTTTTATCTTATAAATAAATAAATAAATAGCTTCACGCTATATCCCGCACACAGCAGGGTAGGCAGAGGGAACCTAGTGTTAAGACACTCCGTTCCCCACTTTCCGCCGAATTCGGAGGCTTGCGTGTTAAGTGGCGGAACATAGCGCCGCGCTTTACCTCACACTCTTGCGCCACTGGGCCACGACTGGCCCTTTTATCTTATGATAACTTATATATTGCATAAAGGAGGCAAACGAACAGAAAGCCCAACTGATGGTAAATGATTCTTCGCCTATGAATAACCACAACATTAGAGGAGTTGTGAATACGTTGCCGGCCTTGAGGAAAAAAGGAAAGAGGAAGGATGAAGATGGTAGGAATAGGAAGAGCTGGCTAACATGTCATCGAACCGGAACACATCATCAGCATCATCGTGCTTGGCGATCCGTCTATTGGTCACGAGCTAGACGGAGAACGAATCTCCTCCTAGCAAGCAGCGGAGGGGAATTGTATTCTTGATGTCAGTCATTCATGTCAACGTGGCTAAATGGGGCATTGTGGGTAGAACTACTATAATATAGACTTAGAATTATTTCTTTAACTTAACCGGAAAACGAAGAACGGAGTGTCATTAACTCTAAATCTCAAACAAAATCAAAAATCCTCTGCCTTCCTCAGTACAAGCGATATATAAAATAATTTTTATTTTTAAAATTTAAATTAGATAACACAGTGTTAACATCCACCAAATAAGGACACCTCAAAAGTAGCGGATATTAATGAATGGCCTTAAAACTAGGTTTACCTCGCTAAATAAAAACGACGCATAAAATAAACTACGCACTTAATTCAAATTAAAATTGCACAGACTATTACGCTATTAAAATATACTTAAGAACATAGACAAGATCAGATATTTAAAATTACTAGCATCACTAGGAACCTACTTGCATGAGTATATTTTTAAATCACAAAGATACACCGTCATAGTACAATTGATCTACTATCTGCTTGTACGTAAGGTTTACATTTTCAAATCCTATTCTCAAATATTAGAAGGTACTAGTAGATCCTTCGATGCGTAATGTATAGGTTGCCATAGCAACATGTATGTCACTTTAAACAAAATACTATATCAGACCAAGTGACTGAAAAATAATCATTCTATCTGATATAATACATTGTATAAGTAGTTTTTAATGCATTATTATAAAAATATCGGCTTCCATAAAAACTTTAAGTATTTCTAAATTCTTAAATATTTAAAGTCATTTTTTTACTATTAAAAAGAATTTTGTATACCTCATTGTATATAAAATTTTCAAATCTCTCATTAATATAATTAAAAGCTATAATGTATTTTCTTTTCCTGTCTAAGAAAGAAAAACAAAAAGAGAAGAGATTTAAGAAGTGAAGTTAGTTATGATTAGAATGCAATGTCTCCAGAGGCAATTGTGGGCGCAGTGGGGCAACTTATGACTAAACGAGATTGCTTATGGGTTCCATTCCACTCGGGGTAAAGATTATACATACCTAATTTATTTTTACTGCTTCGCTCTGGTAAGAAGGCAAATATTTTTATATTTTTTATTTAAAAAGAGCAACTGCTGAATTTCTGGCCGGCTAATCTCAGCAGAACTGCCTTCCGAGTCGGTGGTAGCTTATGTACGTATATTCAACGATTCAAAAGTGCTTATAAAAGTCTATTTGAATAAAGATATTTTGATTTTTTCTGACCTCTCTGTTATGAGGGAAAAGCGAGGATCGAAGAATGGGCTCAAAAATAGTATGTATTATATAATATGAACATACAAGTAATGCATTATAAATTATAATGTAATTTATGCAACGTAACTGTACGAAGGTCACGCGAAGGTGATTTTTTTCTAGTTTTGTCAAACAAAATTTACCTTATATTATAACATATATGTTACAATATAAGGTGAATTCTGTGAACAGATACAGATATTAAATAGTTAACAGATACAGATATTAGACATATCTAATATCTGTATTTTTACAGTAGGACAGCGTCAGACTGTAAACCCACAACCGATTGTTGTGGGTTCCAACCAACTCGAAGTAATGATTATATTTAAATGTTTTTTATTTCCTCGCTCTGCTAAGACAAAATACATTGTTGAGCTTCGCCAAACAATGCAATGTCTCAATTTCGTGCGGAAAACGAAGAATTCTCGGCAGTAGTTGCTTTTGACAACCCTGCCATCCGGGACGAGGTAATATAATATATTTTTATTACTTTCAATAACACTTCATCCGGCGGGGGTAATCGAAAAGATCGGAGTAATAATCGCTACGACCCCATCATTACAAATATCTATATGTATGTTTTACCCAAAAAAAGTTAAAACAATCTCCTTCGCGTCATCGTCTCATCAATTTTTTCAATTACTTCATTTACTTTATTAACTTCACCTTATTCTAAATCAACAATCCTATATTTTCGAAGGCTCTTTTAAACTTAAAACTAAAATCCTTTGAAACTAAAAATAATAACCGAATCCATTATAGTGCAGTGTAAACCTTGAAAATATATTATATACAAAATAAAGTAGATACATATACGCATATTTACCTTTGCACGGACCACGAGAAGGCCTCAATCACGTTGCTATCAGTTTTCGCGGATGTTTCTAAGTAAGTCGATATTTTATTTTCCTCGCACCACTGCTTCAGCTGATCGTACGAAACCTCTCTGTCTTTTGATGACACGTCGGACTGTAACAGGGATAATAGTAAATATCCATATATAATATTGTAAGCAGCTTTAAACTTTTTTCTGCATAGCAGAGTAGCCAGAGGAGACCTAGTGTCAAGACATTCTGTCTCAAATCGAGACGTTGCGTGTTGCGTGGCGTAACTCAACGCCGTGCCTTGTCTTAGATATCAGAGCGAAGAAATGAACATTTAAATATAACTATTGCACCGAGTGGCAATCGAAACTATAACAATTGCGTTACAGTCAGGCGCTTTCTCAATGGGCCACAACAGCCTCATACTAGTATCACAAATGAGTCTGCCCGTCTGTTTGACGTTACACTTTCACGATTAAACTAGTTAAATACACGGTGTCAAAAACAAACAATTTTTTAACAAAAACCAACTTCTAAGGTGAGTGACTGATAGACATCACAAAGCCAATATTACTGCGCGTGGAAGGGGACTATTAAGGAAGTAGTTCTCCATATTTCTATATGAACGGAAAATACCAGAGTTTACGTGTTGTATGACGATGGTGACTGTAAATTACAACTAGAACTTATTTTAATAAGCATTGAAGTAATGTTGAACAACATATTAAATTATTTAAAGTGAAACTTAAAATAATAAGCGAGTCCATTATAGTGCAGTGTGGATTCGATTCTCAGCCGAGGGAATGATTATTTTTAAATAGTTATCATTTTTGGTGGCCAGTCGTGGCCCAATGGAACAAGCGTGTGACTGTAAACGACTGGTTGTGGGTTCGACTCCCACTCGAGGAGTGGAAATTATATTTCCATTTTCTTCGCTCTGGTGTCGAGGTAAAGCGCGGCGTTAAATTCCGCCACTTAACATGCAAGCCTCCGAATTCGGCGGAAAGTGGGGAAGGGAGTGTCTTAACACTAGGTTCCCTCTGCCTACCCTGCTGAGTGCGGGATACAGCTTGAAGCTTAAAAAAAAAATATCATTTTCTCCACTTTATATGACTAAACTGTACCGACTTGACTTGACTTTCATATTAGATCAGAATGTCTAGATTTTAGATGGAAAGTAGAGAGCGGAGTGTCTTAACACTAGGGTTCTCTCTGACTACCCTGCCATGAGAGACTGCCCTGCCTACCCTACCCTACCCTGCGGGGAATTACATGTTTTTCCCGGTGTCAATACCGAATTATGTGACTTTTGCCATACGACACTTTCAAATACCTTTTAAGCGGATTGTGGAAGACAAAGTCGTATGTTTCTATGCGCGTAAACAAGGAAAACTATAAAATATATTTTAAAAATAAATTAGATTCTTAAAAATTTGAAGCTTCATGTAAAATATGGGAAAAACGCAATGTTAGGCTGTGAAAGAGAATCTAGCGTAAAGACACTCCGTTTTTCATTTTTTGAGAGCAAACGAGACATTACTCGGTGAGTGGCGGATTTCAAAACCGTGCTTTGTTTTGCCAGGGTTCAGAAATTTATAAAATTTAATAGAGGCCAGTCGTGGCACAGGGGTACAAAATGAGACATATTTAATATTTTATTTTCTGCGCTCTGGTGTCGAGGCAAAGCACGGCGCTGAGTTCCGCCACTCAACGCGCAGTAGCTCCAGAATTCGGCGGAAAATTGGGAATGGAATGTCTTAACATAAGGTTTCCTTTGTCAACCCTGCTGCGGCTACAGCATGAAGCTATAAAATATATAATTTAATTGTTCCCCGAGTGAGAATTGAACTCTCAACCAAAACAGTCACACGTCCGAATGCGACGGTATATTTTGAATTTACATGTTCTTATATACTTTAAATTGTTTTGTTCCTTAGTAGCGTACAAAACGAATATGAATATATTATTTCCTAGTATTATATTCTATCTTAAGTAATTACGTAATATATATTAAAAAATGTAAATAATAATTTGAAAACTACACAATTTTCAATAATATTTTCATATGCCGTAAACTTGGCTTGTTAGAAGAAAATATAATCTTTTATTTAAAAAAAATGAGGACATAGTGCCCCATTGGCACAGCGTCTCACATTAAAAGCAATGGTTGTGTGTTTAATTCCCATTCGGAGAATGTTTATATATTTTTTTTCTTATTTTAAGTCGTAGTAAAGCGTATAAGAATTTCAACGCAGCTGGAAGTAGAACGCGTGGTTCAGTGGTGAGAGCGCCTGGACGGTATCAGGAGGCGCGGGTTCGAATCCCGCTTTCTTTAAATGTGTTTTTGAATTTTCCTAAGTGTGGAATAACACTTTAAAAATGTTTAAAAGTATTATTTTCTTTTCTCCACTCTGGTATCTAAGGCAAAGACCAGCGTTAAGTTCCGCCACTAACACATAATGCCTCAATATCGGGCTTAAAGTGGAGAACGGAGTGCCTTGTAACTATTTTCTGTTCGACCCTGTCGTTGGAACAAAAAAATCTTACCTTATTTCCAACAACAATAAATGGAAATTTCTCAATTCCATTCTTTACACCAGCGTAATGTAGGAACTCATTTAGCCATGTCTTTATGTTGACGAATGAGCTTCTATCGTCGATAGCGTAGGCTAATATACAAATATCCGTTCCTCTATAAAAGGGCGTCCTTAACGACTTGAAACGCTCTTGACCTGCTGTGTCCCATATCTGAAACCAGAATTTATTTATTAACAAGGTTTTTACACGCAATACCTCCAGAATTCGGCGGAAAGCGGGAATGGAGGGCCTTAACACTAGGTTTCCTCTGCTTACCTTGCTGTGTGCGGGATAGAGAGTGAGACGATAAAAAAATAGTCTACAAGGGACACTAAAAGTAATATATTTTAAAATATTTCACCAATGTTCTGGTAGTTGTGGCAATGACCTCGGATTCAGGCAAAGCCATGAAAATCAGACCAAATATAGGTTTATTATAGGGAAGTGCATATATAGGTTTTTTTATTTTCTTCTTAATTTTTATATGTAATGGATTTTTTTTACATTTTATGTTCTTATACTGTAATGTAATATACTGAATACAATTTTAAATAATATTAATTAAATTTAAAATGTGGATAGACTCATTGCTAAAAAACTTTGCCACCTCTGGCCGTATAGTATAAATTGTGTCTCTGTAACACAAAATGTATGTAATTTGTAGAAAAAACCGAATCTTAAGGTCATATGGGTGCGAACAAACAGCACTACACTAAATTTGTCTTAGCACTCCTTTTTCCTTATCTAACATATGAAGGATATATTGTTACAATATTTGTTTTTGCATACAGTGCCTTTGCTCTTTGAGCATAAGGACAAATCATAAATACTAATAAATAGCTTGTTTGTGTGTAAGTAGGCGTAAGAATTATAAACAGTAAAATCTCTCCATAATGTAATGCAAGATCTCAATGTCTTTAGAACTACCAGTTCTAAGTTATTCTTAGTTCAGTAGTTATCAGTTCATTTCTAGCCCATAAATCAAAGTTAGCCTTAGTTCTCAGTCTTTTAGATTAGATTATTAATATAGAAAGGACCTGGAACACTGGTGTTAGGGTCAATGCCTATTTTAAAGGGGCTAAATAAGCATATTTGTGGGTCTCAAGTCTCAAGAACTTCTAGCTCTTGTGTTTAGAACAGGATGGGCGGAATAGGACGGCCACATAGAATGCTAAAGAGCTTTCCTCTTCTAAATATTAACACAACAGCTAAAAGTATTAATTAAACATCATTTTTTGCAACCTTTGCAAATCATTTACATATAAATGTCAATTAACCAGTTTCATAGTTTAAAATATGTAAGTTCAAATATAAATGGAAATAATAATTAATAAAATTTTAATTTAAAAAATATAATATGAATAATTTATTTAATAAATAAAGTTAGTCTGAAAAACAACTTAAACCACGTTGAGTCATTACATGTTATTATGTAAAGTCCCATATAAATGATATCTAACTTATGTTATAAATTTATTATGAGTATTTATTATGAGTTAAGCAATGTCTTACAAACTGAGAAAGTTAGCTAATGGTATAGTAAAATATTGGCTAATTAGTGGTTCTTGATTATAACTTGTTATTTCACTACCAAATGAATTTAGTAAAGAAGTAAATATAGTATTTTCTCTTGATTTAAAACTATTTATTTTATTTTTTTATTTATTTTTATATTTAAAAATTTGTTATTTATTTTAAATAAAGTTTAAATATTGCTAACAAAATGGACTGCAAAATATTTTATTATTGTATGTTGCTAAGCAAATAGGCCAGTAACAAGTATTACATTATTATAGAAGGTTTGTTAGAGAGAAGACCTAGTGATAAGACACTCTGTTCTTCACTCTCTGCCTGATATTAAAACATTACATGTTAAGTGGCAGAACTTAATACACAACTTATGTTTTGTCTTAAAAATCTTAAACCCTTTCAATATACTAAACTTGTGAGACATAATAAAACTATGGTCAAAATAAAATATATAATAAAAACTAAGACAATATAAAATTGGTAATTTTCTTTATAAATTTTAATTGGATTTTGTAAGTATATATGAGATATATTTTTGCCAGTTAACATAGCAACATGTTTACATAGCTTAATATGACATATACAAACAAATCTTATTTAATCCTTTTATCAAATAACATGTACTTTGCAAGTATGTCGTTAAATCTGATAATATGACCTTGTTATCAAAGAAGTAATTATGAGTATATATAATGGTCATGAAAGAATAAAATTAATAACAGCAACATTATTTTTTCCTAGTAAGAAAAGTTAGGATTCGTTATATCCATTTTTTAAAGGTTTTCATGATTAATAATAGCCAGCTAGCTCAACACTATGCACAAAATATGATGATTAAAATCTATACAACTCAATGTAGAAAATAAATAATTTTACCTGTAGTGTGTACGGTTTGCCATTGACCTCGATCATCTTATTCATGAATTCCACTCCTATCGTATGAAAGTTGTGATCGTCGAAGTGGTTTGATATAAACCTGCTCATCAAACATGATTTGCCCACACCTCCGTCGCCTAATATAACAATTTTTAAAAGAACATTTTTATTCGCCGTTCTTCCGTAATTTTGATCGTTATCTTCAACCATCATGTCTTTGTTATTGTCATAATAGACACAAAAAATAGTTCTTTTATTGGTGCAGCCTTGAGTCACAGTAAAATCTATTTAATTAATGACTCAAGGATTAGTTACGTCCGCACTCGGGTACTGCCCTTTTATATAATTAATTAAACGTTCCCAGTTCACAATTGTAATACAATTAAATAAAAAAAAATGATTACATTGCGAAAGTATATAACCAGACGAGAAATAAAATAAAACTAAACTTTCAACATAATCTACTGCACAGCTGTTTGATTTAAAACTTCAAATATGAAATTACAGATAATAAATATTGAGCAGAACACAGAGAAACTAATAATTGGAATATAAAATATTTAGCATGATTTTTATATTATGGTTTCCTACTATATTAGCTAGTAATTTAATTGAATAAAATAATAATTTAAAATTTAATTTTTATGAATTATAATATATGTACTTTTTTGTCAATAAAGCATAGTTCACATTGTAGAGGTGTTTAAATGTCGTCACTAGATGTCTCTGACAAATGTTTGTTTTGCGGTTCAGCGGTTGAGTTGTGACGAGTGACTCGCGAGATGTCAGTTAGCTCGAATAAGTTTATTCCGCTTTGTTTTGCGGAGGTGAGAGGACATGGTGTTATTTCGCTTAGCGTAAACTCGTTGTGCTTAATGTTTTTTACTTCTATGCATTTTTGAGTGAACAGACGTTGTGACTCTCGATAAAAGTGCTTTCTAATTCGAAAGACATCAGTGTGTGCAATTGAAAACTCGGAAAATGGTTATATTTGCGCAATAGTGCTAGCGACTCGATGTCAATAAACTTGTCGGTGATATTTTATGGGAAAGGTGTGCCGCGTCGCTAATACCTGTTCGCAGCGGGAGGGTGGCCGACTGGCTGAGACCGGGATGTCGGCGGGCGCTGGCGCCTGACGGGGCCATGGGGCCATGGTCTCGTGCATAGAGAGGAGGTGAGTGGCTTCAGATGGGCAGCAAGGCGGGGCGGCGCGGGGAGGCTGGCGTGCATTCACCTCTGACCCGCGCGGGGCGAGCGGCGCTCAAGGTCGGTGCGCCGCCTGAAGGTCGCTGGTCACGTGACGCGAAGGGTGCCTACCCCCGCCCCTCGCTCGTAGCGTCCCCGTTGTTTGTTAGACTGTCGCGATCTTAAGTTCTTAATTCATTGTTTTTTTTTTTTATTATTTTTAATTATTTTTGGAGTGTGTTTTTATATACTTAAATTTTACTATATATCTTTGTAAACTCAATTTATTGCAAACTAGATTACTATTTCTGAGAAAAATCATTATAATTCAACGCGCATCAATTGTATACAAATTGTGCAATAGGAAAATAATTAAAAGTTTCATAATTTTTATTAAAAGAAAGTACCTATAAAAGTAGTGTTACAAACGACTATAATATTTAATACGGCCGTCGCATAGCTTTGAATTTGCATACGGAATAACGGTATGCCATGAAAGCTCGATGGCTATTTGATACTACGATTTAGTATGCGATTATCATATCCCCGGCTAGAGTGGCACGATTTTATAAACAGTCACAAGCACATATGTATCAAAGTTTCATATTTCATGTAAAGAATGTCACGTAATACATTCATATGTACAAATGTATTTCGACATAGAGCTGTGTTTTATCTGATTGAATGAATAATGATAAACTTGATACCTTTGCTTGTTTTCTGTCGGGAGCTATTTTTTATCATACAAGCAGACTAGTAAAGAGCTGACATAGAGTTCTAAACAATGTTGTTAAAACTATTTTACGATTTCTTTTATACTTTGCTATATCCAGAATATACTTAGTCTAAAAGGACAAAATCTTATTAAATTACTTTTCATCATCAACAAAGCTTAGATTCATAGATTTTATGTAAAATATGAAATAACGTACGAGCAAACAAAATAATACTGGGCCCCACGACAGCAACGTCGACCAGACACACGTTCTCGACAAAAAAGTTGCATATCAAGGTCAGGATTTTAATATATCAATTATAAACCGCAGCTTGATTTGAATATTACGAAGTATTAGTATATGTTAGTAGCTGATTCATGTAAGCTTGCTAGTGTAATTGAGAAGACTTTCTGATATTTTAATCATCTTTTCTGACCTTACTTCAAGGGTATTTAGAGAATGTGTGATATATGAGTATCACGTTTATTACCTTCCTTCTATCTGTAGTGAGACAGGCGTCAATGACGATGGCTGTTATTTTATTTTGTTTTGTTTTAAGTTTTTAAACAATAATACTGAGCAAGATTCATATTCGCTTTTTATATATCAATCAGTAGACAGTCGGATAAATATTGATGAAAACTAGTAAAAACAAGTCTCGTTGATATAACATTTTCTTATTAGACTATAGATAACATATAAGTATGTTATGATTTTTAGAAGTTTAAATTGGTACTAAAATAAGCTCATACACTTAAGCGCCAACTATTGACAAAGATGAGGGAGTTACATTCGTAGACAGTTGATTTGCGGTAATTAGCCAAGTAATTTATGTATATTATGCATAGTAAACTGAATCATGTATAGTATACAACCTCGGGCACAGACACACCTTCATATGTTAATAGTTTCGACAGACAAATGCGATTCATGGACGTGGGTTGTAATTGTATTGTAGATCTGAATAAGTATAAAATAATATGGTCAGATGTCTGCAATTATGTTACATATTAATTAAAATAACGGTTCACTTTTCATTCTAGATTCTATTTGACAGTAATTGTCTCATTTTTCGTAAATTAACTGTTATTCCTTAGTGGAGTTATATATTATTTATCACATAATATAGTTCTTATTATCATATGCTAAAGCAAAAATCATACTGATATTAGAGTACATATATACAAAGGTGGGTGTGTGTTGTTTTATAGATAACGGTAAAGGTAAACTAAGTGAAAATGTTTAAACTAACTAATATGAGCTGATTACAGTAATGTTTCTAAATAAGGACTTTAAACAATTGATTTTGCTATCGCAGCACGTATCTTTTGTTACAATACTAACAGTGGTTTAATTGTAAATTGGATTTCGAAATAGGATCACAGTTGCTTCATTGTTTGCCCTAGCCGGATGGTGATGATTATTCGTTTATCTACCGTAATTACTAATTAAATCAACAGCTGTAACTAAATACTTAGTTGTATATTTGAGTGGCAGAAGGTCGTATAGCGAAACCTATAAAAAGACACATTTTATGTACGCTATATAATTTTTCGCTAATTCGACGTTTACACTTTTAAAATACAAATTTAAATTTCGTACGGCCTTTAAGTATCACTGTTTTCAACTGTTCTTACAAAACTGACTTTGTTTTTACAGCGTTAGCGCGCATTCTTACCTTTTACACATAATTAGAAATACTGCATGCACCAAGTTATTAGCCACAAAATAATATCGTAATACAAAATAAACATGTTATTATTTATTTAATTCCTACTGTAAAAGATTATAAGTGTATGTAAGTAAAAAAGAAACTTACAAATAAGTTTAGCTTACATTTTTTTGTGTTTTGTAATTCTTACTAACAGGTTCAAATTAGTACTTTATGTTTACTTATAAAATTATAATAATTGTAATGGCAACAAAATAAATCACATGAAGAACAAAAGCATTAACACAAAGCCAACGCGAATAAATTGCGAAGGTAATAAGGTAGCTCGCGACTGTACTCTCACTACTTTCACGTGTGGCTGTGTGCGTCGCGGCCGGTGACCTTGCTATCAGGCGGAAGTCGTGAGTCAGCGCGTCTGGGAGCAGGGACCTTCGCGTCTATTCCCATTTTTATATTGATACTTATGAAAAATACTACATAATTATTAAGAATTGTTACTATTAAGTTATAATAAACAATATTTCAATTTTTTGATTTAAAATTGGCTACGGTTGTGACGACGTACAGCCACTTAGATGTCAATATTAAAATTGATTTGTCAAATTGAATAATGAAAATTAAAATGTGGAAATTATTAACATTGAAATGAAATAATTGTATATATAATTTGATTATTTTTTTTGCTTCGTAAAAAAATTAACAAAATATTTATTATTTTTTATATGAAGTGGATGTATAATGTGTATATTGCCTTTGAATTGTTCTTTGTTTGAATTTAAATTTCTCTTTCAGACTCGTTTCGATCGCCGTCATTGAGGTCACGCTTTAATTATATTATTTCCGATTGTCTGTGGTTTTTTGAGACAATGCAAAACAAATTTCTTATTAAAATTTACATGTGTTAACATTCAATGAATATTCAATAAATAAATTTATTGAAACAACTTAATTAAGAAATATTTTTTTAAATCGTTAAGTGGTGCTCGTCTAAGAATTACACAAACGTTCTGAATGAGGAAGTTAAAATATTATCTGTGCGTCAAGTAACTAAAGTACTAACTTAGTTCCTTATTGTTATGCACGCAAGTACGCTTCCATTGAATATTATGGAGAATGTCTTTAGGTGTTTAAGTATTCAAAGTAAAATTGTATTATGTAGCCATGTTAATGTCAATATCACAGCTTGAACTACAATTACAACTACAATTTCGAAGATTGTTAAAGTTTTTAACAAAATAATTAAATGTTAGTAATATATCTTTATCAAATTCTAGAGCAACAGTTTGGCAATTACATACTCGTATGTGGTAATTGAAATGGAAATACTTGTATTTCGTCATATACAATGAATATTAGTCACTTCAGAATTTTTTATCTATGAACTATTAGTTTAAAATTTCGGGGATAACAAACTTTTTGACAGGAAATAACGAAAATTTCGATTATCCTTTTGTTATTAAAATATTTAGTTTATCATTTTTTAACCCCACGGTGTATTCCCGTAGAATAGTATTTCTTCTTATTTCTTTTTCTTTTCTGATATGTACTATGTACTATGTCGTGACAGACACAACGCTGAATTTTATCTTCAGGCTTTTTTCAGTAGGTATAGCACAGGAGTCGGAGAGAGTCAGGTGTCAGTCAGTAGTGTCAAGACACTTACTTCTCCACATTGCTTAATAAGCGGCGAAACTTAACGCCGCATGTTTTATCTAACTTCCTAGTGTGATTCACCATATGACATTAATTAATTAATTAAACATATTTAACCAGCGGAGCACATCATTTTGACCCTAGCGGTAGTGTTGTGACATGGTTCGCGCGACACCGATTTCGATGCAACGCGAAGCCTACCGTTATGCGATATGATCGTATTCTTATATAACGGATTTATTATATTAATGAATGAGCTTTGTCTCGACTTGCTTTAGTCACTTAACCAGTTGTGGCGTATGCGGTGTATTGGCCAGTTTTAAACATGTTTTAACAAATATGTTGAATTTTCTTGAGTAGAATTGATAAATTCCATATTTTTTAAAGGGAACATACAAAAATATACTTATAACTATAGTGGAATTGTAACAATTTGTAAATCAAATGAACAATTTCTTTAACATCTAGCCTCAGTTAAAAATTACTTAGAGGTAGCTGTTTATTTTAATACTAGCGACCCGCTCGCGGCTTCGCCACGTGAACTACCACTTTCATCCTCTATTGCCTCTTTGGGATTGTTTTTTTTTATGAAAGGTGGTAGTCTATGTTTGACCTTGCCTCATTAACTATTTTCCTGAGAAAATTCATTCATTTTAGTCAAGGAGTTCAGATCTTTCATTCTCACTATATACTAAACATACATAAGTTTCATCCACTGTTTCAACCTCATAGGGTTTGATTTTTTAAAAAGTAGCCTATATTTGAACCTGCGTCTTCAACAATCTTCTTTACGAATTCTATATTAATCGGGCCAGTAGATTACCCGTGAAAACATAACAGATAGAAGAGATACAGATTTTTGCATTTTTATAATAATAATATTAATGAGTACGGATATATCTAGTACAATGTTAACTAATAGCGCTACCCGTTCTAGAAAACGTAGTGACATTTGCTGTCATATAGAAGTGTAAGTGAAGTAAGTGAAGTTTTATAGACCGGTCAAATGTATCTTTAATAAATGTTATGCTTATTTTATTTTATAATTATTTAATTTAGTGATAATGAAACAAACTTAGCTTCACTTGTTAACTATCGACATAATTTGAATGTTTTTTTTTTAATTTTATTTTTCTGCGAGAAATTTGTTGAAAATCAGGATGAAAACTATCCCATATGTTGCTCTACCCTTTAAGCTAACACCATACAAAAATTCATTCATTTGTACAATGATATCTACCCGGTAGATATCATTATACAAATGATTTACTTATATCGGTTTTTTATTTTTTACAAAACCGGGATAAAAACTATCCTATATGTACTTTTGGACTATAAGCTACCACCATGCTAAATTTCATTCATTTCCATCCAGTACTTTTTGCGTGATTGGCGAACAAATTAACAGACAGACAGACAGACAGACAAAAATTCTACTGAGTGGATTTTTAGCCTCTGTTATCGATATATTAACGCACCCAATTAAAATTTTTCTGAAATTTTTTATGTACAGAATTGACTTTTCTACTCTTTTATTATATATAGATTAAGTTAGTAACACTAAAAAATAAAAGAAAAAATAGTACGGATCAACAGTCGTGACTCATAAGACTAGTGTCACACTCATAAGTCCTAGTAAATTTCAAGAAAAAAGTTAAAAGCTTGTATTTGTTTTATTTATATTTACATATTACGTTTTATTAGTTTAATTTAAAATCAATATATAACATTACAACACATAGGTCAAATGAACGCTGCAGGCATTTCAAATTCATTCGTTCACGTACATTTTGACCCCGGCGCGGCGCAGCGTCGCGCTTGCGTCAGTAAAAGTAAAAGGTCTCTGTTTTAGTGCTTTTCTTATGAAACTTATAGCATTATAAACCTTTTTTTCAATATTTTGAGTTCTTTAGAGGATAAGATATTTAGAAAACGTTTAAAAATGTGACCGCAGCGGGCTTTATAAAATTTTAAATTTTTTTATGGTTTTCTAAATGTCTTTTTCAATTTTCCTAAGTGTGGAATAACACTTTAAAAATGTTTGAAAAAATCTTTAGAGGATGTTTTTTTTTGTTAAAAAAACTGGGCAAATAAGAATTATATTTGATGTATTAATATGAAATTTAAAAGGCATATTAGAAATCATGTATAATTTTATAAAATGTTTTTTTAGTTTTCGTTATCCTGTCCACTCTGGCAAAAACTTGCAAAGAAATGTGTCCAAATTTTTAAGGAAATGGGATGTCAAGAAGTGTATAAAAATAACTTTAAAACATAAGATTATAATACCTATGTCTAACTGTATCAAAAATGATTATTAATTTAAATACCATTAATTAAGTCCAGAGTGTCTTTACACTAGGTTCTCTCTGTCTACTTTGCTAAGCGGAAAAAAGGGTGAAGCTTTAAAATTAAAAATAAACAATTTAAGTAAACTTCTCAAGTTAAAACATAATAATGGTTGCGTAGATCGATATAATAAATATCGAAATTTTCCACTAATATAATATATACAAGTTTTATAAGAGGTTGTAAATAACTATTTTGTAAACATCTTAAGGTTTCGATAAATATGTAAATGGGTAACCTCGCGAGGAAAAAATAAATTTGTATCTTCAAGATTTATCCATCGATGGTCTTTGGAGGTTACATTACTGACCAGTTAGAAGTAGGATAACCTTAAATGTTAATAATTTTACATATCTACTTGCCATTTACTATGTAGTTATTTTTTTTTTAAATAACTTACTGGAAAAAGGTTACAGAAAAAAAGGCTGCAATGTTTGTTCATTTTTTTACATTGAAACTTAAGAATATAACTAACAAGAATATACTATATAGATACTGATTTAGTGAAAGTTGCAAATTGCGTATACTTTTAGCACATTAAAATGTAGCGTCGTTTCTGTCTTATCATATTAAATATTCTGTCTTATTATATTAGCCACTTAAAAAATATCATAAATAATAGTGCATTTTTTGATGAAAACCACAGCTATTTACTTCACGTTACGAAATGCTGAAAACAGAGTGTTTTAAATCTTACAAAGTAAAGTTTTTTACTCAGCTATGACGTATGAAAAGAGGAGCTGGAAAAAATTAAAATACTAATTATACTTACAAAATAACAATAATGATAAAAGTAACATACCAAGTGGAAGCTAAGTTTGTATAGCAATTACGGTGGCGTCCATAATTTTATAAAGTACACGGTTCTCGCCAATTTAAAGTTAGCGTCAGCGTTAAATGTTATATTTCTAATACTTTCACTTACAATATTACTTGATAAAAGAAAATATTTCGGAGCAAGTAACATTAAGAAGGTTTAAATAATAATGTAACTTTTATAATATCACGATTCTCATATTTCCATAACACTATACTCCAGCGTTAATAGATATGTGTTTTTCTTAAAATTTCAAAAAGTAAAGCAACTTCACGTGTTTTCGAGAACCTAGTGTCCAACACATTCTGTTCTTTACTTTCCGTTTATCAAACTTTTAATTCATTTGTTATTCTAAGAATATCTACAATGTATATACTGTTTTATATATATACCTCTACGTGTAAAACAATGAACTTTTAATTTATTCGAAATTTTGTATCAAAATTAATACTGAAATATTAAAGACATCCATACTTATAGTATAAATGCGAAAGTCTGTGTGTTTGTCTGTCTCGCTTTCACGACTAATCTACCGGTCCTATTTGGATGAAATTTAGAATGAAAGTAGTAAAAGTGACTGGGTCTAACATAGGCTACTTATTTTTACAAAAATCAAATGCACTCGCCCGAGGGTGTCAATATAACGAAATAGTACACGCGGCGAAGCCGCAAGCGGGCCGCTAGTACCATAATAAAAATAATTTATTACATTTAACTCTAAATATAATAATTAGATTATAATAATTATTATTTAAGTTTCTCCTCTCGAATTCAGTCGTTGAACGAAAGTCTCTTAACATAATACATCTTCCGATGTTTCACAACCGCTTAACCATTCGAAATTCATTTCGAAGAACCCATTATTGTGACTCATAGGAACAGGTCTTGAGTGGCGCCGCGTAAAGGCGAGATTACACTGCTGTTTTTATTTGACCTTGAGCTAAAATTAGAATATTGCGTAATTCAATCCACTTATTTGTATGACGATATGTTATTAACAATATTCTCTTTGGATTATTATTAATTTTTATAATGTCACATACCACCTCTTTTTGTTGCGCCTTTTTAATAGATTCTTCATTTTTTATTGTGCATTAACAAAACGCGGCACGTATGATATTCTTTTGTACTTATCTTTATTTTCGAAATAAATTCCGACAATTTAGGAATATTTGAAATGATGATAAAATTATTCATAAGGTTAATTGTCTCACAAATGTTGAATACTGCTATTTCTTATCAGCTATCTTATCTAAATCGTCGATTTAGCCATTTCTTAATAAATTAAAACGATAATTTGTTTATTCATTTTGTGCAACTCAAATGTTTCAAATACCGTAACACTCAAGTCATTATTACAGTTTTTGCTACAATAGTCAGTTCCGTTAGTTAATTATGAACGTGCCTTTACGATTTCGTACACTCTTATATATCTTAATAATACGTAGTTCTCGTTTGAGTCACCGAATTTCGGTTCGGATCAAAAGCTAGACTAGTTCTTAGTCATAGTTTGCCATAGCTACAGTTATCTAATAGTAAACAAGAAGAATTTCACAATAATTGTGGTACTTACAACGATGAAATGCAAGAACTTAAAGCAATCAGTGCGTTCAACTCGTATTAAAATACAAATTTATCGACTTAATGTTAGTTAAACTTTAATTCTTGTTTATGGGGATGACTATGTTTTTTTATTGTAATGTACTATAATTGAAATAAGTTAATATAATACATTTAAACATTTTTAAAGTGTTATTCCACACTTAGGAAAATTGAAACGGACGTTTAAAGAAAACGTATAAAAACGCTGCGTTCAAATTTTTATACGTTTTCTTTAAATGTCTTTTTCAAGTTAATATAATTAAATGAAAAGATGAGTAATGAAATAAATATAATAAAATGAAGACGTGATTTGAAGCGAAAATAGGATCTGATATAAACTTTTAGCGTCACTCCATGTTCTCTACGTTCTCCGCTTTTATTTTTTTATTTTTATTTATTTATTTATATAATAATAAATATCTATAAAACGAATGTCAATTTGCATTCGTTTTAAACATTCAAATTCGCGACCTTCATAGTTACGACTTACGACAATCATCGATTTTTATTTTTATACCTTTATAATATGGTTGGATTTGTAAATGTACTTTAACCACATAACGTTATAAAAGGATTTTTATTTTAAGTAATAAATGTTATTTCGCTATCGTGGCCCAGTTTGGACGTGTCTTGTATTATTTGTATTGTTATGGTTTATATATTTAATATGAAGGTAAATTTATGTTATAGTTGTTTTATAGATGTGCTAAAAAGTAGTTATAAAAAATTGCGTGATTTTTATGTTCCTTAATATATTTTTCAACCTGAGTGTGTGATGACATTTTTTAATAATATTAAAATACGTTTTTTAGGTTATTAATATGTATGCTATACGGACATACTTTTTTTGTAATCCATTCTCTTAGTAAATTATAGAGATTCTGTTGTTATACCTCTCGCGATAAAGGTACACGCAAGAGGCCCCTTAAGCTTAAACTAGGGTCACAAGGCCCAGGTATCGTTCCAAGTTCCTCTCTGCAACGCGATGGACACCCGTACGGTGAATTTATATAATACTAAAAAGTTTCTTCCCATGAAGTCTTTGTACTGCAATATTTTTGACATTTCTGTTACTTTAAACTAGTTACTAGACGCATAGAGCTTTATATGTTAACTTTATGTTTTCTAAAAGCTGTTTTTTTTCCTAAGTGTAACAAAATATCTTTTGTTTCTACGCAATAACTAAAACTAGGTGTATTATACACATATAACACCTTTTATTTTATACGTTATTATAAATAATCTTTGGTAAACCTAATTTATGTCCGAAACGGCTTATAGTCAAGGAAATGTCATGTAAAATGTCAAAAATGACATTTAACACAGATATCTTCAATTTTTCCTCAAATAAATGAATGATCAACCGTACAACAATTTCCGGATGCCGTTTTTGTCCTATACCATCCACGGACCAATCAACTTAGTCATCTTAGACATGTTTGAGCATTTATAAGATTGTGCTTCACACTTAATAATATTCTATTAGTTTTATGATCTATATAAGATTATAAATTATTTTGGTTTATTATTACCGGTTTTAGTTTTTATAAGATGTACAACTTGAAATATTATATGTGTATATATAACTTTATAGCTACAGGATAGACAGAGAGAACCTAGAGTCAAGACACTTAATTTTCCACTTTTCGTCTGAATTGGAAACAGAACTTAATGCCGTCGAATTTGTTTTACCAGAGCTTACTGAACGGAGAGCTGAACCATCAGACTCTTAATTATTGCATTTACAGTCTGATACTATCCCACTGCGCCATGGTGATCTCTAAATATTTTGTGACACAAAATTAAGTTTATTTAAATTCGTTCTAATCTTGTTTAATTTTCCATTGAAAAGTTTTTAAATATTATATATATTTTTATTTTTTTTTAGCTTCACGCTGTATCCCGTACATAGCAGGGTCGGCAGAAGGAACCTAGTGTTAAGACACTCCGTTCCCCATTTTCCGCGGAATTCGGAGGCATTGCGTGTTAAGTGGCGAAACTTAGCGATGCGCTTTGCCTCTGATACCAGAGCGAAGGAAATGGAAATAATAAATATTTCCACTTCGAGTGGGAATCGAACCCCCAACCAGTCGTTTACAGTCACATGTGCCACTGTGCCACGAATGGCCCCAACTTACTTACTCATATCTAATATATAATTTTATACTTAATATATCATTTTATTTAAAGCTATATTTACTGCTTTAAATAAATACTATAAAATTGTGCAAAAATTCATATACTTTTTATATTTTAATTACAAGCACATAATATCTTGTTACTCCTAAATTTTTATTTGATTAAGTCGAGGTCAATAGATCCATTTTATCAACGGCGTGTATGGTTACAGACTGCATGAAATAGTTTCATTCCTATAAGATGACTCACGAAGCGGACCAATGATGATTTTGTTTCATGAACTTGACTGCTAATCTTGGCACGCTAAAAATATTATCATCATCTATAAATATTAGTCAATACTAGGCGATACTAATATTGTAAATGCAAAATTCTGTATGTATATTACGCTTTTGCGGCTAAACCATAGGCTCGATTTGGATGAAATTCGAAATAAGAATAGTTGAAAACATAGTAATAATAATAAAAACTCTTTATTGCACATCCACAAATTACAAACAAAAAAAAGTAATTATAAAAGAAAATATATATAATATATAAATAAAAAACAAAGTACATTAGAACACACAAAAAAAAGAAAAAGAAATAAATAAGACAGATCGCTAAAAACCTAAACGTGCAATAGTCGGCCCTTTCGTTAAAATAGCCATATCTTCCAGGCAACCTAAGGGGAAGGAAACAGCAAATTAAGAAGGCTATATAGGCTACTTTTTAAAAATATATACATATATATATATCTAAAGGGTGTAGTTCATGCGGCCGAGACCGCCAGCGGATAGTATTTTTATATGTATAAAATTAGAAAAGAAGAAAAATGTTGTTGTGTTCCGGTTTGATGGCATGTAAGCCAGCTCTCCCTTTCCCACCATTCCCATCCTTCCTCCCTCCTTCTGTCCTACATTCCCAAGGCTGGCAACGCATCCATAACTTGAATGTTATAGATGTCTATGGGCGAAGGTAACCACTTAACACCAGGTGGGCCTTCAGCTCGTTTGCCTCCTTTATTCAATTACAGATAATTAATATACCAAATTGCTTGTCATAACACCACTATGTCACAAATGTAGGGGAAATCATTGTCTCGTCAACTTGATCTCTATTTCGTTGGGAAATGGAGATCAAGTTGACGCCAATTTAAAAATATTGTATTTCGGGCCTTAAGCTGAATTTATACAAACCACGTTAAAATTAAATTTAAAATGTAAACTCTTTCTTAAATTGGATTTGCAATCACAATTAGTTATTATATTTTTAACACGTTTAAATCACGTGGATAATCATTCCTATGGTCATAAGAGAAAAATAAAACGCTAAATCTTATTTTAAGCCAAAAAATAGTAGTATTAATTCATTTACCATATTATTCCTTATATTTTACAAGTGTAGAACCAAATTAAGTAGTAAATTCATCAATATCGACAAGCGTACGTTTCCGAGAAACAAAACAAGCTCACTTGTGAGGTGTCAACCTTAGCGGAATGCGGCTGCGGCGACCCATTTTCCATACTCCCCCCGTCCCTACACGTCACTGGTACCGGTCTCGTGCCCTCGATAACTTCGATTCCGTGTTGCGAAAATCCTTAGTTTTAAATGTAACTTTAACTTAAATAAATTTATGTTCTTGCTGTAATATTTGAAATTAAATTGTAGGTAAAAAAATATTAATGTATGATTTTGTTAATTAAGTAATGTTAATATAATATGGCTGTAACATAACGTTATTTTTTACTGTAACATTACAAAAAAATATTAAGTAATAATTTAAATTGGTTCAAATACTATCATTTCTCTTAAAAAATTGTAATTTCAAAATCACAAATATGTAGGACTTAGGTATAATTTTTTAAAGCAATCAAATCTTAGCAATAGTAGTAGGTATACATTCAATCTATTTTCATCATTTTTTTAATACATTAATTATAAATTAAGTATTTATCGTGTTATTTATGCCCAAGTCTACACTCATTGGATAAATGTAACAGAAAAAAAAACAATATTTATTGTGTTATGTTCATTCGGCTTATATGAATAATGTATTAATTGAAAACAATTTTCTAATTAGTGTTTCATAAAAACATTGCCTTTAACGATAATTGTACTCCAATTAACATTTCACAGCGTGACACTTTAAAAACTATCAAATGAATAGGAATTTCCTTTCCCTAGTTTTTGCAACGACACTGCTTACGACTTACAAGGCTATCAACAATGTAATGAATCATTGCTAAAAGATAAATATATGTTTAATTAATGCTTTGACCCGGTATTATTGTGAAACGCTAAGTGTCAGCATTCCAATGTTGGTAACTGACTTAATTCTCGAAAATATTCATCGTTGTGCAGTTAGGAATAATCTGATATGATGTTATGGGATCGAATTTCATTCAAAAGTGCTATTTTTTATCACTAGCTGTACCCGCGACTTTGTCTGCATGAAATTTAAAATATATACTTAATTGTAATATAAAAATAGCCTAAGTTGTTCCTTATTACTTCAGCTCTACCAGTGAAAGTTCCGGTTAAAGCCTTCAGCGGTCCAGCCTTTCCAGATATTTGTCAAAATGCAATGGACAAATTTATAAAAAAACATTGGTATCCATATATATATATGTAAAAAAACACATATACGCGTACATACATTCAGTATAAAACCCTTTTTAACATTACAATGAGACATTTCAATTTTATTTATTTGGAGTATACTCCAGTTGTCACACGTAACTTCGTTTGCGTATACTTTATGACATTTTCTTTGTTATTTCTATTGTTTTCCGAATTTCAACTACGAAACGTAAAACAAGTTTTTTTCGTAATCAACTTAAATGAAAAAATAAAAATTGATTGGAAAAATGCGCAGAAGTTTGTCTGTTTGCCTGACTAACAGAGTTGTTGAATATTGGTTAATCGATGATTTCTTGTATCAAAAAATCCCCTTCCAATAAGAAAGGAGTCACGTGTAATTATGTTACTTAGCATTTTATATCGTCTGATGGCAAAGACAAGCTTATCAACAATTGTTTTTACTACGTACTAGAGTTTAGATCTATTTCTACCTCAAAATGATGATTGGATATAACTTTTAAGTTATATTCTGATTATAAAATGTACTTAAATATAGTAAATATTTTAAATTTACCAGTACTCAATGTGCGATTAAATAACTAAATAATAATACGAGTCTCCCGACAAAAACTATAAAAGAAAAGTTTTTATACAATCAAATTCTAAAATTATATTACTCACTTTGGTCTTTTTAAAATTAATTTTAAATTCTGTGTACATCTTCGTGCGGAAGTTAAAAAAAGGTATATGTAGACGTGAATTGAAATTTACTTCGCTTAAATTTTACGTTCAACTTATATTTAAAATGAAACTTATATTTTGAATACGTCGTTCTTTGTTAATATTTGATTTTACCATTAAAAATTGTCTAAGTGGTTTTCCTTATATTTCTTCATAATGTATCTTAAATACAAATAAATATTTAAAATTTTACAAAACTTTAGTAATACCTATTACTACGAAATCGCTAAAAAATGAAATATGTGTGTATTATATATAGTTTCATGTAAAACTGGCTTTACGCATAACGTACATAGGTAGTGTCAAAACACTCCGTTCTTCACTTTCCACCTAAAAATCGAGATCTTTGGTTTCCCTTCAAAACTCTTTTTTTAATCTCTACAGCAGGGTAGAAGTAGAAGTAAGGCAGAAGAAACCTAGTGTCCATTCCCCACTTTCCGCCGAATTCTGTGGAATTGCGTGTTAAGTGGCGGAACCTAACGCCGCGCTTTGCCTCGACACCAGAGCGAAGAAAATGGATATAATCAATATTTTCACTCCTCGAGTGAGAATCGAACCCACAACCAGTCGCTTTACAGTCACACTTTGTGCCACTGCGCCACTACCGGTCCCAAATCTTTGTTCTTCATTGAATAATATATAATCTCTTAGAAATTACAGCTCGGAATTATATAAAAATACAAAAAGACACACAGCAACAATGAACATGCAGATATAATTGAAATTGATAATATTTTTTCGATACTTTTTTTGTCGTTCGATATCATATTCAACAAGGCTGAAACAGAGACGCGTGACAAATCGGCAACCGACGTACGGACTACGGTCATTTGACCTCGGCACTGTTTAACGATATCTGAAATTGTGAACAGGTGAACTTATATTAAAAATAAGTTAACTTTTTTAGAAATACTTTTGATAGTAGTCACTTTTTTTTAATTACACAAATAAAATTATTTAAAAATCATGTTGTAACACAGTCAAATGTATCACATTATTATGGTTATTTTAATAAATGTATATTTTTATGCATCCATCGTGGCGCAGTGGAACAAGGTCTTATTATAATCAATTGGTTGTTGGTTTGATTCGTACTTAGTGTAGTGTTTTTCATATGAATAAAAAAATACGTGGTGTTAAAGTCCGCCACTCATCACTCAAAGTCCCGATTTCAGGCAGAAAGTAGAGAAATGAGGGTCTTCACCCTAAGTTTGCCATTGCAATGTGGAAAGAACTGTGAAGCTGACAAAAAAGTATATGAATGTTTAGTGGAATATTTGTCCTAGTTAGGCATTGAAACCACGATATTTGTCCTAGTTAACTACCTAGGCGTAGCCTAAACGAATAAATTAGTAAAGTTGAAATCAAACGTTATAGAGCAATAAATTATTTTTTCGTAACTCAATGCTGATAAAATTTAACACCATATATTAAAAAAAGGCTTTATATATTTATATTATTTCATTTGAAATCTTGAAACCGAAGGAAATACATTCGCTAAGATTGGTTTCACAGTCTGATAAATACGAATTGGGCAAGATATGTATGTAGTAAATGCATGCCAGCAATTACATTTCAGAAGCCAAGGTGTACTACATTTACCAGCGAGACATTATAGTCGTGTTAGCTAGCTCTAGCTGTAGATTACTCTCGGCCTAGACATCTATTGATAGATTTTACAAATATTTATATTATAATCTATAGTTCGTATTTACATTGAATCTATGTCTCATTCTATGAAAAAAATAAATAAACAGAGATCTTAAAAAGACATTTTTAATTTTATTGTTACATATATATATAGTTTATGAATATATAATTTAAAATATTTTACGTGGAGAAGACGAAAACTTGATATTTCTATGCATGGCAATATTTTTTAAAAAGAACAATGTCAAATTCAACTTTAAATTTATATTGGAATTCAATCAACTGGATACAAAAATGACAACCATATCTATGGTTTTTAATGTTAATAAACAATTTTTAACATTAATAACTAATAATAAGTATATAATATAGTACCTACCTAAATACTTGTTTCGCAAAGCTTTATGAAAATTAGTTAATTACATATTCGTTATCGTAAATTCAGACGTTAAGTGCGTACTGGAAGGTAATTTGGATTAAAGTACCGTCTTACAATAAATCTGTACTTATGTAGGTTAATAAAGCCGCACTTTGGTTGGTGTCGTCATAAGAACGCTTAAGGGGCAAATGACATTATAAATTTGTTTAATGGCAACTCTCTGTCATCAAAGTAATCTATTGCGGTGAATGCCAGAGGAGATGAATGTTATTAATTTAGTAAATCTTTAGTTAAGGTTAAGCTATGTCTTACTAGTTAGACCTATATTATATATTATTATTACAATACGTGAAGGAAGAAATTTTAAACTCCTTTTTTAAACAAAATGGAAAACCGGAGAACAGAAACGGGAACCGAAATTTGGTATGGTTAAAAATTTACATGTAAGTTGCGGAAAGCCAATATTGTGTATAATAATAAAGGTATTAGATGTGTATGAAAACAATTGGTACCATGTTTCACATAATCTTTTGTATAAAGTGACATACACATTATTATGACAATTCGTGTTTGACGCGTCAACGGTACTATTCAAAAAATGTTTGTTGACATCGTCTGCGCAAGAATGATTTGAACAGAATAATACATGTGTTTTGTCTAGACATTTATTCACACTTCAACTAAATAAAATCCCTAATTGGCTTAGTAACCAAAACAAAAGAAAGACCTACTGCACTTTTTTTAGCTTCACGCTGTATCTCGAACGCAACAGGGTAGGCAGAGTGAACCTAGTGTTAAGACACTCCGCTCCCCACTTTCCGTTGAATTCGGAGGCATTGCGTGTTAAGTGGCGGAACTTAACGCCGCGCTTTACCTTAGATACCAGAGCGAAGGAAATGGAAATATTAAACATTTTCACTCGTCGAGTGGGAATTGAACCCACAACCACTCGTTTACAGGAACACGTGCGTGCAACTGCGCCACGACTGGCCCCTGCTAAAAATATGTAGATATATATAAATATACTTCTTTATATGTGTTTTATACATTTGGTTTTAAAAAATACGTTTCTACTTTTCACGTATATTTCGAACACGTAATTACAATAAATATTCTCATATTCTTCAATTACTTAGACTATAATTTATAAAGCCAAGGAAGATGTGATTTAATTTAAATAATTCAGGAAGTAACTCATAGTACCTTTACAACTACCACGATTGCCAATGCTGGTATAGATTTGACACGCACCTGACTTTCATCTATCAGACCAAAAACTGGAGGATGGAGGTTTTGCTATAATTTTAAAACAAATAAACATTTATACTTTGCTCTTCTCACCTTTAGGATAAAAGTCATCTTATAACCGATATTTTGTGGTCCATTAAAAAAAATCTAAAATGAATGGCCGATTTCATTTTAGGGATTTTCAATATGCAGCGATAAAATAAATATAAGTTACGTTCCTACTAAAAATATCAATATGAAATAGAAATCGAATACAGTACTGCACTACTAATTTCGGTTAATAGTTAATAGTCACCGCTAGATTAATAAGGGTTTTCATTATAAATGGGCTCGGCATTATTGTGTACAGACAAATAAATCATTAAACGTTTGTAAGTGAATTTGTTAGTTAATTGTTGTGTCTAGTGCTTGTTAGTCGTCGTAGTTACAAAATGCCGTTATGAAAGATTTCCTTCTAGAGTAGGCAGTCGCACAATCATGTCGCAAATAAATATATTCTGGATTACATTATCTTTAATGGTTACTTGTTGTTTGTCTTACAACAACTCGTTAATATTTCATTTTGATAAATAATAATGTTTCTTTAACTAAGAATATTCGTTTAATGATTTTTCATCATTGACCAGTGAAACATTAAATATAAACAATGAAAAAAAATATTATGAAAACGTCATTGATCCAATGACGTTCTTATATTTTTTTTAACAATTAATCAAAAGTTATTAAAACATTGAATATGAAACGTCAAATGAACATTCCAAAAAAAAAATATCATTCCATAGATAACATAGTAATTGGCTAGTGCAGTGACAGGAACGATTACGACATCGATAAATCGCGAATTGTTTGATTTTATCGCAAAACCTTGTCGACACGCAACGCAACGCTACGCGACGCGGACAGTTACCGGCGACCTCACGCGTAAAACAAATAATAAATGCCAGTCATAAAGTAAACGTGTTCCATATTTAAAATTTTCAATTCATGATTGCTCTTCGCGTTTGGACAGCTGTCGTCTGGCGCTGAGGAAATATTTCAGCCATAATGAATTATTTTATATATAAATAATATTTTAAAAAGTTATTAATTTTGCTGAGAGAGTAGTATGGGAAATTCGTTTAATGAGATTTATTAGCTTCACGCTGTATCCCGCACACAGCAGGGTAGGCAGAGGGAACCTAGTGTTAAGACACTCCGTTCCCCACTTTCCCACTTTCCGCCGAATTGGAGGCATTGCGTGTTAAGTGGCGGAACTTAACGCCGCGCTTTACCTCGGCACCAGAGCGAAGAAAATGGATATATCAAATATTGCCACTCCTCGAGTGGGAATCTAACCCACAATCAGTCGTTTACAGTCACACGCTTGTGCCACTGAACCACGACTGGCGTCCATTTATTGTAAATGACTAATGGTTTTAAGTTTGATTCTCACTCTGAAAAATCATTTTTCAAATATGTTAGGTTCTTCGGCCGATACTGGCCGAAGCTCGAAACTTGTACTAACGCTATGTTTTGCTGCATCATAAGATATGCCTAAAGATAAATAACTTTACAAATATTTCACTCCAATGCAATTTTTCTGTAATAAATAAAATACTGGTCATCATAATAAAAATGACTCCTTAGACGTTGTATTAGTACAATCAGCAAAATAATTGCTACGTCATGAAAAACAATAAATAGAAACGATGCAATACAATGTTTCGAATAAATAACTCTAAAAGCATAGTTTTTTGCTTTAATAATCTTGGCACAACTAGCATCAGTTCAAGTAGTTCTCTGACTGCGCGTCAACTCTATTAAATAAGTCGTTCACCTCCTATAAAATATTTTTATTTTCTTCTATAGTTTCAAAGCTTCGAGGCAAAAACTGGACTCTGAATTGCAAAGAGGCTTCATTGGTGAGGCAAATGATTAACCAGTATCCATTTCCGTTTGCATCGAGTTTTGATTGAGATAACATTTTATAAATTATGTAAATGTCTATAGAGTATAAATTTCAAGATGGCGTTCTGAATAAATGTAAAATTATATTATTAATAGTTCGAACAGAGTTCTTTGTCCTGTAGCTAGATGAAATTTAGTATATCGGCGTGTTTACCTCGTCTATTTAAGTGACGGCGTGGCCGTGGATGCAGGGTGCGTCGCACTCTAGGGAGAGACGACCTCAACTATCAACGGGTCAAGGACATATGAAACACTAAACATGAGCAATGCTCATCAAACTATATATAATAATTATAGATTTTGCGGTTTTAGCTTACCGGGGTCGAGTTTTAAATTTTCCAGTCATACGTTTTAACGTGTTATTTTTGTTTTACTAAAATTTTGAACCTCATTATCACATTTAGTTAATAAGTTATAAACGAAATAATATTTAATATACATATTTAAGACATATAGGTTGATTTCTCGCATTATTTTTTTTGAAAACCAATTTACTATCGTAAGATTAATAAAAGATCAACAATACTTTAGAATCATAGTAAATAAATAAAAATGTTGAAATGAATTCAATATGAAAATAGTCATCTTAAATTAATTATAAACTAAGGGAGGTTTTCGATTTATGCAGTTTTGGGGTGGTACTTATTAGTTTAAACGGTCCATTAAGACATATATTACATTTTTCCATCAATACAATTTAGTGTGCACCTGCCTTTCAATAACCACTATTATCGCAGTGCATGGTACGAGTTGACGTCACGCTGATAGTACTGTGACCTTAAGATAGTTATCGGTCGACGCCTCGTCTCGCGTCCATCGACGACTTGAACAACACAAGGACATCTATTGACCAAGCCCAAGTTAATATTGTAAATAATTAACTAATTACAAACGTAAAAACCACTAGTTTATAAAACGGCTTGTTTAAAATGTAATTTTCTTAGTAACAAACTATAATTCATATACCAAAACAGTAATAAATATATTTTGAAGTAACATGTTTATTTATTTATTGTATAATTATGTCTTAATAAAACCGCAATAAGGAATAATTAAATAAATAAATAAAGCGAAAATTTTCCACGTTACGATGCGCGCTAATTCGCATAATACTGGACAGACAAAGATCGTCTGACGTACAAATAACCGTTCGGCCTTGTCTAGGCCACGATGACGCCATTCTGTGAATATACTTAGTACGCCGAAATTATGCGTGCATCCCGCTCACGCATCAATATGTCTGCTATGTGCAAAAGAGATGGCAAATTCGTAATCAAAATGTTTAAACACGTTGCATTGTGTGTAGTGATAATATCTTTTTTTTTTAATTTTTATTATTCGCAACATGGCTAAGATTACTTTATGTAGGGTTTTTGAATTTAAAAATCTAAATTATATATTTTAAAGATTACGATTTTATGATTAATAAAATTCTTGTTTTTATATTGCATTTAGTTTAGATTGAAAGTTAAATTCGAATATAATCTAATATTTGCTTCATAATTAAAAACTTTATCGCCTTACTTTAAGTCTATAGATAAAATGACTTTAAAAATATTTATAAGTTGTCAGCCAACTAATAACTACGTATAAAAATAAAATTCCATTAAATTTACAAAGCTATTTAACTGCTGTTAATTTTATTTGACGGAAAGTTGTTATCTACCAATCGTTTCCTAACAGCCTCTACTGCAACGCCTAATGTAAGCAATGCATTGTGTAATTGGCAATTACCGGAGTTACCAAGGCAACAGTCTGATAGCGATAACCGAGAAACGTCTGGGGAGCAAGGGACTCTATTGGACGTTAATTGGTTCGCCAGACGGTCTTCACTCCTCGATATCTAGGCATCCTTTTTATTATTTCTTTTGTCCTTTAACCCCCAGGCAATTATTGAAAGTTATTATGCATAATATTTCTTTTTGTTTAAGCAATACTTGGGCATAATTACTATAAGTCATATTGACTTTCAAATATTTCTTGTTTCGTATCACAGTATGTATTGTTTGTCGCAAGACTTAATATATTATATTTGTATCTCAAAAAGTTAGAATTTTCCTTAAGGTTTTATAAAGTTAAGCTATTGCTTATTACACTCATCTAAGTTATCACGTTGGAGTGACTAGTGTATTGGGAGCGGCGGACCAGTTCGCGCGAAAGGCGAAATGCTCGCGACCGCCCGGCCGCTACAACCGGCTCCGTGAAGGCCGATCCCCCCACTCACCTCCTTACTAGTGACTGCTTTTGTCGACAAATATTATATTATCATTATATCCACACCTATTTAACTAACATCGTTTATTCGTAAACGACATTGAGCGCTGTTACGTTACCCAAATAAAGTTTAAAAGTATAATTTTCACAACCAAAACGAATAGAATATGTATGTTTAACGACAAAGGAATATCGGTGATTTTACTTTCAAATTCATTCAGCTCGCGCTGACGATGCCACGTTATCGCGTCTGCTCGTCGCACCGAACGTTGTAAACAAAATGCCAATGACACGGAGGTCGGTCGTTCTATCGATAATATTGTTCGGTTATCGCACAACACTGGGTGCGTCGCAAGGCCGCGGCGCGACGTCCCTACGCGTGTCGCCGCGTGCGTACACAAACAGAACGCTTTGAAACGACATGTACAGCTTATTTCAACTCAATCAACACAAACTTTATTGCGTATATACTTTATAGTATTATAATATGCTTCTATTAACTTTTAGGTATTATTTGAAATATTTAATGTTTTATATGTTTGAGTTAAATTTATTTTAAATATATCTTTTATTTTCAGATAAACAAGATGCTGGTATTACTGAGCGGCTTTCGATATCAAGCAACGAAACAAAAAGCTCCGCTTTTCAATACAGACGGACCAAGATTATGTGAATACAATTCGGTATTCCATCAGGATATATCAAGACTGATTCTCTTGGATGCCTTAAAAATGAATAGCGACGCAAGATGATTAGATAAAATAATATTTTATAAATAAGACAAAAGAAAGGCATTTTTGAAACTATTTTCTTGTGTATTTTTGGAAATTTTTAATAAATAGACTATGCTTGCATGGTGCTAAATAGTGTAGTGTGGGGAATAAAAACTGTCGATACTTTGTCGGTAATGATAGGGTGATTTGTTATGAATACTGCGATGTCGAATGAGGCAGAGCCAGTGAAGGTGGAAGGGGGGCACGTCTCTGTCACTACCATCAGCATGTCCGGACCAGAGACTAGCAATGGTGAGTATCATTATATATCTTAATTTTGATATTTCTCTTGGTCCTCTGTATGTTATTCCGCTTATTTTAGAAATGTAGTAAAATCTGACATTATTACATATTTTTTTTTCCCGTGGTATTCGAACCAGCAACTGTCTAGCTTATTTTGGAATATTCTATCTGAGCAACTACGGTGTCCATTTTACATTATTAGTAACATACTAGGGGCCAGTCGTGGCGCAGTGGCACAAATCTGTGATATTCATCGACTGGTTGTGGATTCGATTCCCACTCGAGGAGTGGAAATATTTATTATTTTCATTTTGTTCGCTCTGGCACCGAGGCAAAGCGCGCCGTTAAGTTCGGCCACTGAACACGCAATACCTCCAAAATTCGACGGAAAGTTGGGAAAGGAGTGTCTTAACACTAGGTTCCCTCTGCCTACCCTGCTGTGTGGGGATACAGCGTGAAGCTACGAGACGAGAAACGTACTAAAAACATATTTTTATCTTTGGGATTATTTAAAAAATATATACGTACGTCTAACAGGAATATTTTATGAAATTCGATTAATGTCAAACTGATTATATTCTTCTGATAACTAATGGCATATACTTAATAACATAATATATAAATTTCAGGACAATTCTCGTACAGTTCGAGTGGGGTGCGCATTAGTGTTTCTTCGGTGCCACAGGACGAAGATTCAACTGATGCTGAAATCTCCAAAATCGATTTTAACCAACATCAATATGAAGTAATTTAATATTAATATTCTTTGAAAATTGTTTTAGAAAAATGTATAAAAAAATGAAAATCCTCAAAAATTACATAAATATTTTAACTTAGGTTAGCAGCTCGTGGCCCACTTAGTAATTTTATGCGGCCCTGAAATATATTAAGTTCTACCAAATTAATACGATTTGATCCAATATGCAATATGTATATGTATAAAATCAAATGTATAAAATCAATCAAAAACTGTAGTGGCCAGTTGTGGCCCAGTGGCACAAGCGTGTGACTGTAAACGACTGGTTGTGGGTTCGATTCCCACTCGAGGAGTGGAAATATTTAATATTTCCATTTTCTTCGCTCTGGTGTCGAGGTAAAGCGCGGCGTTAAGTTCCGCCACTTAACACGCAATGCCTCCGAATTCGGCGGAAAGTGGGGAACGGAGTGTCTTAACACTAGGTTCCCTCTGCCTACCCTGCTGTGCGCGGGATATAGCGTGAATCAATCAAAAACTGTATATGTATAAAATAAATTTGATTGATTTAATATTCTTTTCTTAATTTTTATATGTAATCTATTATTATTCTACAATTCGCATTTTTGTAATGTAAAGTTTGTAATATAAATACAAACATGAAATTTTGGGTCAAAAATTGCAAATTTGAATAGGACCGCTGCTAGAAAAGGTCACTGACCCCTGTTCTAGCCAATTAAGAGTTACATTCTTATTGAGTTACAATAAAATTCATGTAAGCTAATTTTAGTTGTATCAAATTTGATTTTTTTTTCTAAAATTTCTATTACAACCAGAGTTTTAGAATTTTAAAAACATTTTTATTGCCATTTTTATTGCCTATCACTTGTCTCACAATGTCTTATTTATATGAAAATAATATTTGATTTAAGGTTAATATGAGGAACAAAAAGAAGCGGTCCGCAAGCGGTCAGTGCGAACAAACCAGTGAACAAGAACGGCCGATGTCGTGGGAAGGAGAGCTTTCCGACTCTGAAATGGTTATCGACACTAGTGTTAATAATGGTAAATATGTATATCTAGTTACATTGCTGTTACTGTAATAAAATAAAATAAAAAAATATATAGAAATGTTGACTTGTTTAAAGAATGAATGTTTGCTTCCAAACTACTCGTAAGTGCCTTTACGTTCATCTAAGTTCATACAAAACTTATAATATATAAAATGTAATTTAATTACGCTTGGTAAGCCTCAACTGTTTTTATACTTTATTGTACAAATTGACGCCATTGTAGCAATGTGGATAAAGTCGTCTCTTCGCCGCTCTGATTTTACATTTATTCCGTGTCTCGATTTTGGGTAGAAATGACCGGACAAAGTGACTGAAAACTAAGTTCTCTACTCTGTTATGCGGATCGTTTAAAGCTTCAAGGGCGTGCTAAAAAAATATTTAAGCTTAAGCTATAAAAAATACAACTGACGATTATGTGTTGTTACTTACGGCTACGGTTTAACTTTAACATTAATTTTATGTTTAACATTAATTTTCTTAACTCGTCTCTTATTTATAATTTTGTAATAATACATGAAAAAGTTAATTCGTTTATAAACAAGAAATTAAAACTTTTATTTTTATAGCTTCACGCTGTATCCCGCACACAGCAGGGTAGGCAGAGGGAACCTAGTGTTAAGACACTCAGTTCCCCACTTTCCGCCGAATTTGGAGGCATTGCGTATTAAGTGGCGGAACTTATCGCCGCGCTTTGCCTCGAAATGGAAATGTTAAATATTTCCACTCCTCGAGTGGGAATATTTCCCGCAACCAGTCGTTTACAGTCACGCGTTCATGCCACTGTGCCACGACTGGCCTCTAAAACTTCCCTTAATATTTTTTATTTCATAATTCATACAATATCTTTATATTTTTCTAAATCTAGAAATAATTTATGAGAGTGCCCTATATATTTACTATAGCCCATTACCTTGATATAAAATAAATAATTAACTACCAGCAGATGAAAACAGCAGTTCTCTCGACCTGCAATCGTCCCGGGACTCTATCGACACATTACGCAATGTGACCATAAAGACGGAGCCGCTCAAAGCCGAAACCTTCCAAAGCTTGGACGACCAGAGAGTTTTGGACCTCAAGTATGCAGCCTTACAGTCGCATCAGAGGAGTCTTAGTATGAATAGGGTGAGTACTGGATTATATTTATTAGATGAAGTTTGTAAAAGATATTAAGAAAACGTATAAAAATTTGAACGCAGCGGGATTCGAACCCGCTGCTCCTGAACGGTCCAGGCGCTCACCACTGAGCTTTTCCTAAGTGTGGAATAACACTTTAAAAATGTTTAAAACTAGTTGAAGTTTGTTTGTTTACTATTTTTTATTAATATTTCTTTTAGTCTTTTAAAATGTGGATAGAAAGATCAGGTTTTTTTTATATATGATGTGTGCATGTATATATCATTAGGTTATATGTATATATGATGTAATATGACTTGTAACGGAGTATAAGTGAGTGAAGTTATTATTCTTTGAAATGAACTTCCTACAATTTGTTTGTTATTTAAAATTTCTTTAAGGTTTTTTAAATCTTCTTAAAGTAAACGTTTATAAACGTTAAACATATATAAACATATGTTATGATTTTACTCATTGTGAATCTGTATTATGTTTATTGTAATTAATGTCACGGTATTCCCCTTTTCTTTTTTAACAATAATTAGTCTATCAAAGGTTATCTGTAAGAGATTGCTTGAATTCATACATATTATCCTTGTGTTGAAGTTGCAAAATGCAATGGTTTAGTGATTAAACCATACTTTGCCGAAAGGAAGAAAGGCCGAGTTGTTTTTTGATCATTCATTATGAATGTTTAGAAGTAAATAGTACATGTTGGTCAAATTAGAAATAGATCCGAAATCTTAACTTTTACTTAGAAAATATTGAGATTTTAGTACATTCGTTGTGCAGATACTAAGAAAAACGCAACATTGTGTTCCACTTAACGCTTTAAGGTCTCGATTTCTGGGCAAAATGGAAAACAGAATGTATTTACATTGGATTCTCTCTGATCCTATTATGAAGGTTATTATTTAATAACAAAATAATAATCGAAGAACAATTCATACTTTTGCTATTAAAGCCAGAAACTTCTTATTTTATTAGTTATGTCTTGGACATTCTCAAATTTGAAGGCTTCGAGCTTATACAGTAACAAATACTAGTACACATATTTCCATATTATTTGTGCCTTTTGTGGATATTTAAGGTAATTTTATATGTAATTAATTTCAGATACCAGTACTAACAGACACGTCCCTGTCACTCGCAAGACGACCCTCTTCACCGACGAGTAGTGCCAAATCACTCCATTCCGACTACGAAGCGCAGATAATGCAGAATCCCACTACCGAAGTACAGAATTTGACTATTAAAAAGGAAACTCAGTTATTTGGTAAGTTATTTTAGCTTTTTTAGGTATCAATAGATTTTGAAACTTTTGGTTATTGTGTTACCGAATTCAACGCGCATTTTGCCTTATAAGCTAAGCGTAGAAATAAAATAATTTAAATATTGGTTAGATTGAAATTATTCTTTCAAGTTTTGATCAAACCCACAGCCAATCGCGATTGCAGTTAGACTTTAGTCTCTCCCATTGCGCAACCTAAACCTCCAAGAGTTAAATTAAATTAAATTAAATAGCTTCACGCAATATCCCGCACACAGCAGGGTAGGCAGAGGGAACCTAGTGTTAAGACACTCCGTTCCCCACTTTCCGCCGAATTCGGAGGCATTGCGTGTTAAGTGGCGGAACTTAACGCGGCGCTTTACCTCGACACCAGAGCGAAGAAAATGGAAATATTAAATATTTCCACTCCTCGAGTGGGAATCGAACCCACAACCAGTCGTTTACAGTCACACGCTTGTGCCACTGGGCCACGACTGGCCACATATAAATATTTAAAAAGAAGTGTGTACACTCTTAACCTCTATCGGTATAGTAATTAAAACATACTCGTGAATTAGATTGGAATCATTTCATATTTGACATCGTATTATTTCTGACTACGTAAAAGTTGTGAGTAATAGAGTAAAATCTATGTAAAAACTTCTTCTCGGTGTAATTAAATAAACTATTACTACCTTTGGATAGTAAAAGAGATCCTAGTAATATTCTCACTATTTGCCAAATTTAGAGATATTGCACGTTTTACTGCGAATCCTTACCCCGCATTTTGTATATCCGAGTGCTACATCTATACTAATAAAATAAAGAGGTAACGTTTGTAATTTTGTTTGTAAGGGGTAATCTTTGGAAATAGTGAAGCGATTATGAAAATTCTTTCACCGTTAGTAAGCTACACTAACACGAGTTCTACTGGCTATATTTTATTACGATTCAACGGAAAGTTCAGAAGATAGACGTTGCAGATCACGTGGCAATGCTGCGAGCGGGTCCTTAGTTCTTAATAAACGTTTAATCATAATAATTATTGTTAACAGAATTAAAATGCGAGCCAACAGGAGGTATGGATAAGCTGTTAGGTCTCCACGGGTCGCCGTTACTGGGACGGTTGCCCAGAGTTCAATCCAGTGCAAGTACTGATTCGGCTGTTCACTCAATGTATACACATAGGTAAGTCTAAAATAATAAATCGATTGATTATTGACTTGAAATTGTTTTTTTTTTGAAAAAAGGCAGAGTTCCTTTATTAAAAAAAACACTATGGGGATTGAATCCACAACCACCGCGCTTACAGTCATACCTTATCCCCATATCCCAAGATGGCTTCAAAATAAAAGAAATTATTTCAAATAAAGCGTTTATCTGTGTACTTTATCCATCTACCGACAATGGTATCAAAATGAAAAAAAAATATTTTTACTTGGGCCATATGTTGACCTTTGGCCCCTTGTGGCGCAGAGGCACGAAGTGTGAAGCACAACTTATTGTAGGTTCGATTTCTAATGGAGGGGTGGAAATATTCAATATCTTCATTTTCTTCGCTCTGGTACTGAAGCGAGGCGCGGCATTAAGTTCCACCTCTTAACACGCAATGCCTCCAAAATTTCAGCGTAAAATAGGGAACGAGTGTCTTAAGTAGGTTCCCTCTGCCTACCCTGCTGTGTGCGGGATACAGCGTGAAGGTAATATTTTTATTTTGCCAATATCCAGTATATATTTAATAATATTAATTATTTTTCAGTGTATACAGCAGTCCGTCAGCCAGCCCGCGTCCGTCGCGTCACTATACGCCGTCACTCTCGAGGAACAACAGTGATGCTTCACATTCTTCATGTTATTCTTACAGCTCAGAGTTTTCGCCTACGCATTCTCCTGTACAGGTATAAATACTTACCTAATTAATTTTATTCACTCTATTAATAAACTTTTAATAGAAAACCTATAGTTTTGAACGCTGGATTCGAACCCGTGCCTATTGGAAATAGTTGAAGCGGTCTGACCTCTAAGCACATGTTACTACCGGCTATGTTTTTTTTTTTACAATTTAGTTTATATCACTACGGACATAAGATCTGTACCTTTTTTTTTAAAATAATCTTTTTTTTATATATAAATTCCTTTTTTCATTAACAATATCAGAGCTTAAAACTAAGTTTATTAAATATACCATAAGAGAGTCCAGTTTTCTTTCAATATTAATCTAATCTCTTAAATATTAAATGTAACTTATTACCGGCTATGTTATAAGTAGTGTGCTACAATTATTTTTTTATTAGCATAATATAGAGATACTGTTACAAATTTAAATGTACAGCTTAATTGGTCAAAGAACGTTAAAAGTAAGGTTTAGAAAACATACTTTAATTATTAAATTATTATTTACTAGCGGACCGTTTGAAAATGTCGCGTGAATGGCACAACTTTAGCTGTTTCATTCTAATGTAGCCTTTAAAAGTGGATTTGTGAAAAATAAAGTTACTTATGTTTGACTGGGGTTCATATAAACTTTCATCTCTTAATTCAACATTACAGCCGTAGATTTTTGAATAAAGCAACTTATGTTTGACCCCAGGGTCAAACCTTCTTTTTTGACTATATTTCATTCCGAATTCCATCCAAATTGGACCTGTGTATTATCCGTGAAAGCTTAACAGACGCACACATAACTTCTCATTTATAATATTGACATGGATTCATTTTAATATAATTTAATTAATGAATTACAATCCACTCACAGAGTCGACACCCCCACGTGGTGTACCGAGAGGCGGCAGTATACCCGGCGTCACCAGCTCACGATGAAGATGCTGACGCTGCGGATGAACGCCTCCACCATCATCAGGGTATCAGCCGGCAGCAACTTATTAATAGGTTTGTTTTTTATACTATATAGTTAGTGGTTACTTTCTTTACTTGCTTAATGCTCTTCGATTATTAATCTATTAAATCTAGAAAATGACCAAGCGCTAAACGACTTTTGTATGAAAGAAAGATTTAAACCGTTTTTATTTTAAATTTTCCCGTTTTTATTTTAAAATTTCATATGAACCTAGTTCCAAAAATAGGTACAATGTATTGTAACGTATTTTTATTACAATTGTCCTATTTAAAAGGCTAAGACATCGTGCAGTCAGGCAGCGTCTGAGTGTAAGCATTTGTGTAACTAATTATTTGTGAGCCTAATCCCCACTAAGATTTTATCGATTCCCCGCCCTGGTTCAAAATATGAGGAATTGATGTAATCAGTAGAAAAGTGGATTTTCGCAACGGAGGAACGCAACGGTGTTTTGACACTAGTTTCTGCCTGACTCTGCTAAGCGTTAAAAAGCATAAAGCTAATAGTTAACTATCGACTACTAACATTTACTAACAAAAAAATCACTTTAGCTTGGCTTTTATCCTAAATTCATATACTTATTGAATTTAATTGAACCTAATTAAGTAAAAAAATATTATTTAATTATATTAATTACTTCCAGCCCCTGTCCAATTTGCGGTGACAAAATAAGCGGTTTTCACTACGGCATATTCTCATGCGAGTCGTGCAAAGGTTTTTTCAAGAGGACCGTGCAGAATCGCAAGAACTACATGTGTCTTAGAGGCGGCAACTGTCCGGTTACGGTTGCTACCCGGAAAAAATGTCCGGCGTGTCGATTTGATAAGTGTTTGGGATGCGGGATGAAACTTGAAGGTAAGATTTAAAAAAATATATGTTTTATGATACTTTTAAACATTTTTAAAGTGTTATTCCACACATAGGAAAATGGACGCATGGCTAAGTAATGGTGAGAGCGCCTGGACGGTATTAGGAGGCGCGGATTAGAATCCCGCTGCGTTCAAATTTTTACGTATTCTAAAAGCCTTTTTTATTATATGATATTTTTCATATATTAAGGCCGTCGTGGCGCAGTGGAATAACGAGTAGGTAAATGTGATGGTGGTTGCTTCGATTCTCGCTCGCGGGAATGATTATATTTAAATTTTCATTTCTTCGTTCTGGCAATAAAGATTTTTCTTTTTTTAGTATTTTTATTTATTGTATTAATGTTTAGGCTCGTTGAGTTCCGTCATTCAACATGTCTTGATTTTCGAGCGGAGGCACAATTTCTTGACACTGATTCGTGAAGCTGTATAAAATAAGAAAAAAAATCTAAATATGGAAAACATTAGGAGTGTAAATAACACTTTAAACATGTTTAAATATTTAATGAACAGCGTTCTCTCTTGCTAAACCATTGTTTGTAGTAATTATAGTATTTGGGTTATAAGATACGGAAAATGCATCAGCTATTATATATTTATAATAAGCTATTATATTCATAAAAAATGACTTGCTGCATTTTTTCATATATACTTTAACTATGCTAAATTTGGTATATTTTCGTCCGCATGGTTTCCTTAAAACGTGATCATTTTTTTCATATGTATATATTTTATATCCATGTTTTACTATACAGCTACACTATACAGCTTATAAATGCTATGCTATTGAGTATTGGGTTATTAATCTCTATTAGTATTTTAAATGCAAAGATCTGTATGTCTGTCTATTTCTTACGCTCTCACTGCTAACCTACTGGCCCTATTTGGATTAAATTCGGAATAAAAATGGTTAAAGACGCATGGTTAAACATACTACTTTTACTTCAAAAACCAACCCCGAACAGAAATAGGGGATGATTTGTATGAAAAACTAGTCATTATATATAGGCAATATCAACCTATCTTATATTCTAATTATGTATATTGATTTTCCTTTTTTCTTAATTAACAGCAATAAGAGAAGATAGAACGCGAGGCGGTCGTTCCACATATCAGTGTTCATACACGCTGTCCGGCGCGTCGTCCACCGGCTCGCTATTATCCGCTCACGCCTCGCCTACACTACGACACGCTTCCAGTCTTACTTGCGTGAGTATTTAATTTACTTAAGGAAATTTATTATAAAAATAATTATTTGAAGATATTGTAATGCAATGACATACACGATTGTTGTGTTTTTTTTTATTATTATCTTCACGCTGTATCCCGCACACAGCAGAGTAGGCAGAGGAAACCTAGTGTTAAGACACTCTGCTCCCCATTTTCCGCCGAATTAGCATTAATAAATATATATTCTAATTTAATTTGTTTTGCAGGTAAATGGTCCCGCCTCTTATAACAGTCGAGGAGAATCGAGTAACAGCCGACTCACGCCTGACATACCGCCATTATTGCAGGTATTTAAGTTAACAATGCTTTTATATTGTTGACAATAATTTTAAAAAATATCATATTTTTTCCGCTTGACGTTTTTCGTGACGCATAGTCACAGAGAGCCTAGTGTCAAGATATTCCGTTCTTCCGACTTTCCACCTTAATCCGATATATTGTGTGATGAACTCAATGACACATATGTTTTCTCAGCAGAGGAAAATCTAAATACTTAAATCATGATCATTTCTACGTTTGGAAATCGAACCCACAACCATCCGCATGTACAGTCAGACACTGTGCAACTGCGCCACGATATGACCATTATTCATTTTTTTTACAAATATTATAAATATGTTATAAATACTTAATCTGCTTATGTGTACAATGTGTATTTAAAGCACGCGCATTCTAACTTGAAAGGTCGGAACCTAGCAACATTCGTACATACGTTCAAGATAAAATGCGAGTACTATAACTAATATCATGCTAAACAAAAAATATTCAATATTAAACCCTTTTATACAACTTCTCACCAGGAAATAATGGACGTGGAGCATTTATGGCAATACAACGAGTCGGAACTCAGCAGAATGAGCAAATCCACTGGCAGTCCCTCAGCGAACCCATTGCTAGCCGCCAGTGGTATCACTGCGCAGAACTCCAGTGCTGATTTCTTAGCGGATCTATGTAATATCGCTGACCATAGACTTTATAAGATAGTCAAATGGTGTAAGAGTTTGCCGCTGTTTAAGAATATATCTGTAAGTATATACTAATTTTTGGTTCACATTTTTTGGTTTGACAGTGTAGGTAGAGAGAACCTGGTGTACTTTAGACGGAAAGTGTAGAACACTCCGTTTTTCACGTTCGGTCTAAATCTGAGATATTGCGTATTGACTGGCGAAACTTAACGCCGTGCTATGGCCGCGTCACCAGAGAAGTAAAATGAAAATAATTTAAATACAATAATTCTGATGAAGACTCGAAAGAACGAGTTATGAAAAATATGTGAAGCAAAGGTGAACGATAATAGAAGTGGGGGATAAGCTAAGTATCAGTAATACTGATGGAGGACCCCTCGTAGTGAGGAGAGCGTGTATGAAGAGGTCAATGACAGTGGAAGTGGCGAGAGAAGTATGCAGGGATCGTCAGCCTTTGGCTTTACGTTTTCTCTGGCTACCCCGCAAGAGACACAGTGTAAAGCTGATGGCTTTCAGTTTTAAAGTACAATTTGAAGTTAATCTATATAATATAATAGTACGTCTTCAAGGCGAATTAAATCAAATTTAGTATGACATATGAAATATTTATAAGTAAACATGTATAGAGAGACAGGGGGAGACCTCGGGTGACCTTCGAAAACACAGTATCGGCGATACTGGATGAAGGTCACGTAAAAAGCATGAGGACCCCGCGAAGGGCGTGTATGAAGCGGTTGATGACAGTGGACGAGGCGAAAGAAGTATGCAGGGACCGTAGCGTTTGGCGCTCCGTTCTCCCTGACTACCCGGCGAGGGATACATCGTGAAGCTAAAAAAAAAAACATATATTTGATTTTTTACAAGTGTACAAATTTGACAAAGGAAGCAAAGGGTCGTAGTTAGACAGTACTTATGACTCAGTGGTCAAAGGTTTTTGGACGGTTTCCAAAACTCGCGGGTTCGAATCCTGCTACGTTCAAATTTATATATACATTTTTTATACAAATAATATATTTCCAAACAGATCGACGACCAGATCTGCCTGCTGATCAACAGCTGGTGCGAGCTGCTCGTGCTGTCGTGCTGCTACCGGGGCGTCAGCACGCCGGGGGAGGTGCGCGTGGGCGGCGGACGCGGGATCACCTTGCATCAGAGTGCTAAGTAAGGGGACATTTATTTTTGTATGATATCAATTTTTTTATGTATTTTTAAAACATTAGATTTAAGTTTGACATTTCAAAAAATGAAATAATTATTGGTATAGTACTAAAAATGTATTGTAATAATTTAATGCCTCTTCTATTACATCAAAATAGTTATTAATCGTTTAACTAATTCAACACTTTTGAAACTTCGACGAAAATTGGAATCCAACAATGCGCTGTCTTGTTAATGCAGACAATGAAATTTGTATATAATCGTTCCCCGAATGGGAATCAAACACACAACAAACGCGTATACCTTTTTATTGTTATTTTAATAAAAATATTGTATTCACTTGTTTTCTAAAATAACCAGATCCAGAACATGTTAATGTTTTTATATTAAGTTTTATTTCATTTTACAACCATTGTATAAAAGTACATAAATTTTCTTTATTTTTTTACACATCTATATATCTCAATATTTCTTCACAGGTACGGTTTAACGCCGTGTATAGAACGGATGTTGAGTTTCACCGATCATTTGAGAAGATTGCGAGTCGATCGATACGAATATGTTGCTCTGAAAGTCATCGTACTTCTCACTTCTGGTAATTATTCATTTTTATATGAATGTATTTACTTATATGTGTATAGTTTTCTAGTATATATGAAATACGTGAGTAATTCACTTTATCTATCAGTACATTTCCAGTTTGTCATATCTTTTAAAAATATTTATATTAATATCACCGTATATTTTGCTGATTCATGGAAGTAAAGAAAAGTTATTAAAACAATTTTCGTTTCATCGCTTTAGTAAGAGAATCCGACACCAACACTATCTCTTTTATGGCTGGTAAAATTTCTATAACTCCTTTGTAGGACTATCAGTGTTTGTCTAACCTCTTCAAGATTTCCTTTTTCAAATTTTCTAAAATAAACAGCAATAGTTAAATTAAACAATGAAAATAAAAATAAAAACTATTTTTAATATTGTTATACCTTTTATTTTATTCAGATGCACCAGAACTAAGAGAAGCTGAAAAAGTGAGAGCATCACAGGAGAAAGCGCTTGCAGCGCTTCAAGCGTACACAGCGACGCATTCTCCGGACACGCCCGCTAAGTTTGGCGAATTGTTATTACGTATTCCCGAATTACAGAGAACTTGCCAGGTTAGTTTAATTTTACTTTCTAATCATAACAATATTTCCTCTTTATTACTCTTCGTAATAAATAGAGATGTTTTTATGACCTTGTATATTCGCATTATTATTATGAATGTAAGAATATGCTACAACGTTTTCAGATTCGATGATATCTCAATATTTTTATCTCTTTTTATATATAATAACACTTTTATATTACGAATACAAAACGATTTCCGCTGAAAAGTGAACCCGAGTCCATACATAATAAATAAATAAAATACTCTCTACATTAACTAATACATGCACAGAAATATTAACAATAATCATAGTATCACAAAATAGAAAGAAAAGTAGGACAATAAGGGGTCATATCGCTAAATTCGCGATCTTATCAAACAGAAAGCTACTTACAAAAAGAATAGAGAATGCATAATAATGTTAATTAAGAACTAAAATATTAATCCATACTTATATTATAAATGTGAAAGTCTGTGTGTTTGACTGTCACGCTTTCACGGCTAATCTACCAGGCCGATTTGGATGAAATTTAGAATGAAAGCAGTAAAAGTCTAACATTGGCAGTTACTGAGTCTAACATTGGCAGTTACTGAGTCTAACATTGGCTACTTATTTTTTAAAAAAAATCAACCTCTAATGGGTTGAAATAGGGGATGAAAGTTTATATGAAAAATCTAAACCGCTTGACTAATTGCAATGAATTTTGGCATAAATATAGTTTATAATTTAAGCTTAAACATAGGCTACTTTATTTTTTAAAAATCCACCACCAGAGGATTGCTGTACAACGAAACAGTCATACGCGGCGAGGCCGCGAGCGGGCCGTTTGTTTATTATAAGATATTCACTGCATCAATCAACGATTACGTTAACGTTATATATTTCTAATAAATTAAGTTCATTAGTAATATTAATTAAACACATAAATAAAAATGTTAAGTATTTAATTATTAATATTTGTTAACAGTTTTTCATGCAAGTCGGTAAAGAAATGCTCAACCCAGCGAACAAAAGCAAAGATGGCGACGGTCCCAGCTTCAATCTCCTTATGGAACTACTGAGAGGTGACCATTGAGCTACATTATATTGCTCAAGAATGAAATTTTAAAAGGGTACTTGACTATAAAAATGTCATTAAATTATAAATATATTTTTTGATAATACAAGATGGCGGCTATATTATAAAAAGAAAAATGTAAACATTGACATATGTTTTTTTTTCTTATTATTTTGCAATGATTTAACATTTTTAATATTATTGTTATGTTGTACATAATATTTTTTTCGCTATAAGTCAAGTACCCCGTAATTTAGTGGAGAAACACAAAAGCATAGTGATATTACAATATTGCCTTTAGCCCCAATTACATATAATTTGGCCTTGAACTAAAGACTGCTTTCATGAACATTAATAATTGTAGCGCTTTAATACGTTCTTGTGTCAATAATTCGATTTTTCACGTAATTTTCTATATCATAAAAGTTGACTAGCTTTAAAAATAACGATGACAATACATTTTTAAGCGTTTAGATTGTTTTTTTTTTACATATTGTGCATAATATAAGGCAGATTCTGCCTCTTAGGGCGATGATTGTGGGTTCGATTCCCACTCGGAGGAATGACTATATATTATTCTCATTTCTCCGCTCTGGTACCCAAAACAAAGCGTGATGTAGAGAGAGTTCCGCTACTCAATAAACAATGTCTTAATTTCTAACTATCTTGCGGTACAAGAAAGAGCTTAAAAGCTAAAAAGCTTAGCTTTGAACCGGTAACTAAAGTACTAAATATCATTGTTTTAATAATTTCTTATTCCACCAATGATTAGTGGCTTACTTACCAAAGTACTTAAGTCTTTTTTACCTAATAATCACTTTCATGTGTTCTCCATACTGCGTGAGATTGACAAAGTGATATTTAATTCAAAGCCATAATTAAATAGTTCAGTATAATATATATACTGTTACTGTTGTCATTTTTTGCTGTATTTATTGATATTTTTGCTTTAACTTGCTATGAATAAAATAATATAAACAACCTTACAAACGCTCATTAAGAATGTATATTGCAATTATTAATGGACGTCTCAAGACAATTTTTCAATTAATATCCGAATTATTGACACAAGAGCTTTAAACTAAGTATGATGTAATGTATTTTTGTATTAAATATAATGACGCATTTATTTTTCATACGCTCTCAGATCATATTAAATACTCCATGTATCTCTATTTTTTAGCCTTTACAATTATTGTATTTGTAGAAAAATGAACTCAAACACCAACACTGCCATATGCTTTTACTAGTATATAATAAAAATAAGGCCATGGGAACAATTATAGATAATGAAATAATGAATTCTTATAAAATTGCCGCCAAAATTGCAATATTAAATAATACAGATAATACATTTTGAAAGATTGACTCGATGTAATATCTTATAATGGATATGTATTTAGACACTTTAAAATATAAAAACTTTTGGATAATCGTTTAATGAAACTTCAAGTAAAAAAAGACTTACCATTATTACAATAAAATCTTGCCAATTATAAATTTTTGAAGATTTTTCCTAATGCTGTCTATAGAAGTAAATTTAAATACAATAGTATAAAACGTAAGATCTATGTAGTTTTGTATTTTTATATTTTTTATTTGATTTTTTTATATGTCATTGACTGTATAAGTGAATGCTTTTAATGTAAAAGCTTCTTATTTAAATATTACATAATAAAAAAATAATTATATAAAGTATGTCTTTCGCAGTATCGTACATTGAAATAATGATATCAAAAATATATTTGATGTTATCAAAGATACTAGAACACATTTATCAAATGATTAATATTATTTTGACACAAAATAGACATATTTTGTGATGCATCCAAAGCAAATTTGTTATTTGGTGAAAAATTTGTAGCAAGTATATAAATAGTACTCTTTTGTAATCATTGCCATTTTGTTTAAGTTACTTAATAAAGTTTGTAAGTTCTTTTAGGTTAAGTAATGAAGGTAAAACTTTCAAGTAATTAATCGAAATAGAATAGATTTTGTACCACGCGCCCGCGACGGGTTGCGTGCTTAAATATTATTTCCGTCTTTAATTATAGAATTGTATATATTAATTATAATTTTTTAAGTAAAATTTTTATTTTTTTTAATCGTGCAATACTTGGCATAAAGTTATTGTTTTCTTTGTGTAAAAAAAAATATATTTACTTTATGCTTTGTCTGTGCACTTTATTATTGAAGCTGCTCAATGACAGCTATTGAAACCAGTTGTTCACTGCCGATAATTAGTATGAAATTGCTAAAAGCAAATAATTTGTTTTGTTGCAATAGTTTTCTAAAAATATATTTTTTGTTTTATCGTAGTTTTAGTGTTAGTAGTAAAATATCGTAGATAAAAATGTAGAATAGATAATAAATTTGTTGTAGATTACTTTAGTTACAGTTTAGAAAAATGACTTTGTTTCAATAACTATTGTAATATCCAGGCTATTTAAAAAAATATTTGTTTTTTCAATTTCAATAAGAAATAGTATTTTTTCTACATATAAAGACAATTTCTTTAGATATATAGAACCATATCACGTAATATAAATAAAATAAACTTTATATGTCGTGTTGAGTAAAATCAGCAATTAATTGGCTTGAATTATTTTTTTATAAGAATAATAGATTTTTAAACAATATATGTATGATAAGGGCACAAGTACTTTCGTTTATCTTTAGTTGTATATGAGCTCATATAATTTAAGTTATTGTAAGCGTTTTAAGAACAATGTGCCACAAGAACGCTATGTTTAGTTTGTAATAGAGATTGAGATTTACATGTGATTTAGTTTGCTATTCGCAATTGTCGTGTATAGAGCCTTCTGGTCTACACGTAAAGAAATGGACTGCTTTATTACATATTTACAATATATTTTTATTTTCATACATTTTGTAATGTCAATTGAGAGAAAATAATGACAAGTCACTCCGTTCGTACATCAATTTATAATTAAATAGATAGAATTTGAACTCAAACTTCATCGTTTTACGTTCTAAATGAATTAGAGCCTTATTAGTACGAATTGTTTCGTACGTATGTTTGAAATGCGAAAAGTTGAATTTAATGCTTAAACGAATAAATTGAAGCTCAAGGAATTTAATTTGGCGTAAAACAATAAGTTTGAAGCTAAAAATCTATATTAACTGAAATTAAACTTAATTGACTGCAAGTCAAACACGTCCCAAGTATGTCATAGTGAAGAGTAAATTATGAATGTACATTTATCGCCAGGTAAATGTTCTAAATTACTTAATATAATATTTACTTTGCAAACAAGTAACAAACTTTGCTAATAAATAAGAACAAAATGTGCAAGAAAATCTAGGTCCCAATTAAAATCGTCATTCCTTAGCAGAGCTTAGAACATTAAACTGACGACATTGTTAATTAATATTTTTTATGTGTATATCAAAATTAAAATACATTTTGTATTGCATAATTAGTAAAATGATGTTCATATAGACCACTGAACATATGTGAGTTAAAAAATAAGGAAAAATAAGTTACTCTGCGAATTTTTAAACGTAAAATTAAAAAAAATCAATATCAATTATTAGATAATATTAAAAATGATTTGGATATAACCAGTCAATACTGAAAAAGATAACATGTTCAAAAAAGTAATTAATAACGTTTAAGGAAAATATTTGTATTTTTTATCTGTTTGATTTCGAAAATTATCTTAATATTGAGTGTTATAAGTGAAATAGTAAGGAGAGAGTGGATTTTTTTTACTTTATTTTCTTTAATATGTCTGAAATATTGGCAAAGCGCCATCTTGTCCAGGGTTATCGACGTTTTAGGTCCCCAAAAGGTCCAGTAGTTGTTTACTTCAATGGAATTTGTTATTATCTGTTTTAATTTTCAACTTTGACATCAAATTTACAAATAAATGCTTAAAGAATGAAAGATATTATTTTAATACAAAAAAATATTGTGTGTTGTATTGCCATCCGCCCGATTATGATTATTTAATTTTATTACTATATTTCAACATTTTATTTACGGAGAACGGAGTGTCTTGGACATTAGGTTTTCTCACTGAAGAAAAAAGTCATGTATTTTCAGTGGCAATAACGATAACTGTAAGCTTCTTATGCTCATAAGCTTTCAGTAAAAAAAAATCATGTTATTTAAAATATGCCGATGCAAAGCTTCACATTATTTTGCGACTTTGTCACATGAAGGAGTGAATGACTCAATTATAGAAAAGGCAGGTCTGAGTGGGTCCGAATAATTTTTATATTAAAAATTACAAGGAATGAGAGAATGATATTACGTCCAATAATATGTAACTTTACTTTTGTTACGATATATACATAAGTATTATATTGATATTCTATTTTTTATTTTGTAGAGCTACGGAAATATTTTTATATATAGAGCAAAATAAATTGGATTTGACATATTCTATGAATTTTATTTCCTTTACCCGTTTGACATTTCTGTTTGTCAGTGTTCGGCGAAAATTACTGGCAATTGACAATTCAATATTACTTATTTGCTCGTGGAATAATCATATAAAAACACAATTAGCTAAAAAAATATTAATTCTTAATGTTTACGCTACAATTTTAAACTACAACCATAAATTAATTATTAAAAAAATACATTTAAAGAAAACGTATAAAAATTTGAACGCAGCGGGATTCGAACCCGCGCCTCCTGAATACCGTTCAGGCGCTCTCACCACTGAGCCATGCGTTCTACTAGCCGCTGCGTCGAAATTCTTATACGCTTTTTATTACAACTTATTTATGTTGTTAGTAAAATAAATGTTAGTAAAAAAAAACTACAACCATAAATTAATTATTAATTGTGATTTTCTTAAAAATAAATGATCAATGTATAATATTTAATTGTAAATTTCAATTACATTTTGCTCAACACTGCGGTTCGTAAACAAAAGTGCTATTATAGGATTTTTTGCATATGTATAAGATATGATATATAACGTAGTTGTTTTAAAGATATTCGAATGAAGTAATGTTCTTAAAATTGTTCTTGTAAAACAACTTTTGTAAAGTTATAATTTTGTGACTTCTGATCCATACTTATATTATAAATGCGATATTATGAATTCGCCGTCCACGTGTGGACGGCCCATGACCGAGGCGATCCGGGGGCGCTACGGAGTTGATGTAGTAAGCGCATACCCATACAAGTACATAAAGAATACTAACCACATGAGGCGAGACGGTGCTGAGTGGTTGCCGGGTGGCTCTAGTGAGCTGTGATCCTTTATTACTTCGCCGTCACGCTATGTAAAGTAAGAGTTACTGAGAATATAATTATAATTCTGTTTTGTGATAAAAGTTAATGCCGCTCTTTACCTAACTAAACTGGGTCAAAAATAATAATTAGAATATCAATATTTCAGTGGGATTTTTTTATGCACTACTGTGGTGTCAATTAGGTATAACTGTTTACCAAATTAATAAAAATTAAGCTTTTAGCAAGTAAAGCTCCTTTATCAAATAAACAGGTATTTCTTTTGATATTATGTTTCATTTTGATAATTTTCTACATAGTAATTATGATAACGGCTTTATTTGTTTGCACCAGAAAAACCCACTTATAAGCATTATAATTACAAGCACACGAAATAATTACTAAGTTTCAATTAATAAAAATTAAAGATAACATGAGAATTAACATGTTTAGATAATGAACGGTATTTAAGGATCTGATAGTAATTATTGATGACGTATTCAATTATTAATGTGATTAATTGTAAAAAAAAATATATAATACAGGTTACACTTTAGACCACACCAATCTTGAAAATTTTGGTGGTCAGTATTTGAATTCTAATCTACGTCCGAGCACAGATTACTTTGGGCTTTCAAGTAACTAATCTTATTGATCTGAGAGAATGAATTAATAAACTAATTATAAAACTAGGTATAATTATTTTCGATCATCACCCACCATTCACACCATTCCCATCCTTCCTCCCTCCTTCTGTCCTACATCCCGGAGGCTGGCAACGCATCCACAACTCTAATGTTGTGGATGTCTATGGGCGAAGGTAACCACTTAACACCAGGTGGGCCTTCTGCTCGTTTGCCTCCTTTATTCGATAAAAAAAAATCACAATATTTGCGGCTAAGCTGGTAGAGTTGGTCATTTTATGTTGTTGTATTTATTATCTCTCTTTGCTTGCCGCTTTTTTCCTTATATCAGTCCTACCACTATTCAGAGAAAACCTACCGTATTATAACATACCGTACTCCACTCGGCCCAAAATTGAACTATTATGTGTTGAGTGACAGTTAAATTAAAAACTAATTAAACCTTTACCTCTTAATACCTTTTATTTATTAAAAAACTAATACATTTTTCCTTTCAAAAGCGTACATAATTGCAGCTCGTAAAAAAACAAATTTTGGAGCTTGGCCAACCCTGGTATATAATACCTATTACACATAAGTATACCCACTATATGAAACTGGTAACTAAATAAAGTAGTTATCCTATCTCATTGCCAAAGATATTGAAAACCATGACCGAAATATTTTATGAGGGTTTTATAAAGATCATGTCAATGTTTTGATGACGATAAATAAAATCAATTAATTATAATATCGATTATGTCAATATTATCTTTAATGTGACATTAAAATATTATTTTCGTGTATTCTTTTTTTCGGTATGTTAAAGCTTAACTATACAATGTAAAGAAAATAAGTAACACTGTTTTTCAACAGTATCTTATTATATCACGAATGATTGCCTCTTACGTATTAGAATATTTGTAAGTATTAGAATATTTGTAATATAACGCTTACAATATATTATGAGAAGGTAAAGTTAATCTCAGCGTAAGCTTCATGCATTTTCCACATAGCAGGATAAACCGAGAGTACGGAGTGTAAATACACCTCGTTCGCTCGCAGGCGTGGATCCACCGTTGTGGGCACTAAGGGTATATTCCGGCTCGCACTTGGCTGATTTTAAGGTAGCTGTGCCTACAACCCTTATAGAGAGGTGGACCCGCCCCTATTCGCTTGATAGAGCGAAAAGTAACGAACATTGTGTTGTGCTGTTGAGACATTAGCAGAATATCACGTATTTCTTCATACCAGAGTGGAGAAACTAAAAAAATAATTAATCTTCACCATATTTTATTTTTGTCTTTTGTTAAGACAGTCAAAACTGGCTATTATGCTTAAAAACTTTTCAGGGTTTACCATCTCGCCACTGAGTTAAAGAAGTGTTTTTTATAGCTTCACACTGTATCCCGCACACAGCAGGGAAGGCAAATGGAACCTAAAACGAAACTTAACGCCGCATTTTGCCTCTGATATCAGAGCGAAGAAAATGGAAATATTAAATATTTCCACTCCTCGAGTGGGAATCGAACCCACAACCAGTCTTTTACAGTCGTTACAGGCACTTTCGTGCCACTGCGCCACGACTGGCCCCGTTAAACAAAATAAAAATGAAAAAATAATAATAATGGTGGTTAAAGAAAATATTTTGGAAAAATGTACAATAATTTTGTATGATTCAGAGCGCACGCCTCGTGTAAATTGTTCAAGCGCTCTAGCAAATTAAGCTATATATTTTTACCGAGCTTTGTCATAATAGGTATTAACACGCTTGCTAGAACTTGTAGGCATTCCTAAGTTATTATAATTAAAATAAATAAAATACATATAACACCATATTTTCAATTTACTTTTGACTTCCTGAAAAAAATAAAGGACACTGAGATATTACATGTCACTCACGTTTAGGGGAATACTCTTTATATTTTCTGATATAGCAAGGTAGTCAAGGTAGACTCGTAAGCTGGCAAAATAGTATAGCTTCTTACTTTATAAACATTTGAAATTCTCAAAGTGTTATCCACAAGCATAAGAAATTAAAAACATTTTTGAATAGATCCATCCATCCAAGCTCTAACCGCTGAGCCATGTGTTCTACAACGGGCTGCTTCGAATTTCTTATACGCTTATTGAACCCTAATTTTATTGACAGCGAGGTGATATTGAGAGACTGTCTCTGTAGAGACTCTGTAGAGAACTTTGACAAATTTCACCTAACTTCAAGACTAAGTATAAACGTAAAGAATTTCGATGCAGCCGTATGTAAAACGCATAACTTAGCGGTCACAGCGTTTGGATGGTATCTAAGAGGTTCGAATCCCGTTATGTTTTTTTTTTTTTTATTATTCTATTTTACTCTACGGACATAAGGTCTGTATCTTTTTTAACATGATTCTTGTTTTATCATATGCTTTTTTTTTTTGTTTACGATTTCATTACTTAAAACTAAGAATATACCCTAAGAGAGTCCAGTTATTGTAAAACGTTGCCTTTTTCATTATATACAATTTTCCTATCATAATGGAGTTAAATCTAACCTAAATTAATTTGTTATAAGTGTATAATTTATTTTATTTCTTACGTCTGTTACACATATTTCTTACTACTACATACATACATATTTTTCTATTTAAGGGTGGGGTGTGGATGGCATTAATGCTATAGTAGTGGATATATCCTGTTATGTTCAAACTTTTATCTTTTTTTAAATATTTTAGATAACTATTGCTTACTTAGACTATAAAAAAAAATCCTTGTGGGAACACACACCGTTACGTTAGAGGTTGTGGTTTTTCAATAACCTTTTAATGTCGTCAATGATATAAAAGGACGGTGTCAAATGATAAGATAATTGTGTTTTTAATTTTTTAATCGCCTTATTTGTTTGACAAATTAATTTACTTATCAAGATATTTCTGATATTAACTATACTTATATATGATCCATATGCATTAAGGATGAACTTCAAAATGTTGCCTTTTGCTCTGCTGTTGTGTTTGGTTGGATTGGCAGTGGGAAGTCCCCCTGCAGCCAAGACGAGGGAGGAAGTTAATGCTTTTAGAGAATATTTGGAAAAAAGCCGCGGAGGTTAGTTCTAATATTTTTTTTTAACTTAGTTAAAGCTTACTTAGTTTTAAGCTCTGATATTGTTAATGAAAAAAGGAATTTATATATATATAAAAAAAAAAGATTATTTTAAAAAAGGTACAGACAGACCTTATGTCAGTAGTGGTATAAATTAAATTGTAAAAAAAAAATTTTTTTTTGTATTTATTGTATGTTGCATATTTATTTTTATTGCATTTTCTTTAATACCAATAAAATAAATCGTTACCCTGTTGATTAATATTTCTGTGATTTTTAACGCGTCATTGCGTTATATGGAGTGTCATGTTGCCAACTTTTTTATTGTAGATTAATTATTTAATATATATAATCAAATTATTTAACAGTCATGACACAAGGATTTTTCCTAGGCTTTCGGTGTAAATAGCTTATAGAGTATAGACAACATACGATACGATTACGATTTGTCACTATTTGTTTTTGAGATATGAATAGTAATAATGAATATATTTTACATATTCATATAGCATATGACTATCTGGGGCAGTGGACAAACTTTTGAATGTGGGTTCGATTCCAATTTGAGGGTATGAATATATTTAAATTATTCTAATTTTTCCATTCTTGTTATGCAAAGCCCCCCGCTATGCGGGAAAAAGCAAAGAGCGAAGTTAATTTCCACCACTCAACACACATAGACCTTAAGCAGAAACTTAAAAGCGGAGTGTCTTGACACTACGTTCTCTCTGTCTATTCTCCTGTAAGATAAAAAGCGTAAAGCCGTAAAAAAACATAACCTAAACTTTTATAAATTTCACAGATGATGGATACCGCCTAGATTCTCGCGTACTATCGAATCTCCAAGGCAACATTTGGGAGAACAGCGGCAAATTCGAAGGCGACATTATATTAGATGACTGGCAGATAGAAGGTCTGGTCACTGACTACGCGGCAGGCAGAGCCGCTTACATATGGCCTAACACGAAGTGGCCTGGAAATGTTGTTGTGTATGAATTTGGAGATAATGAATTTAGTAAGATTTTTTATTTTATTTTTTTTACTTAGGTGTTTATTATTTTTTTTAAATATGACTTTGAACTACGTGTAAATAAAAAAAAGACATTTAGAATTCCTAAGTGTGGAATAACACTTTAAAAATGTTTAAAAGTATTTAATACATAGCATTCTCTCTTGCTAAACGATTGTTCGTAGAAATAATTTTTGGGTAGCAGAAATTTGTAAAAATCTCTCTACAGAGATGCTAACAACAAAAATTAGTTGTAATAAAGCGTATAAGAATTTCGACGCAGCTGGTAGTAGAACGCATAGCTCAGTGGTAAGAGCGCCGGGACGGGATTCAGAAGGCGCGGTTTCGAATCCCGCTACGTTAAATTTTTTATACGTTTTCTAAATATCTTTTTTAATTTTCCTAAGTGTGGAATAACACTTAAAAAATATTTTAAAGTACGTATAAATATCTCATATTTAATTCAGTTAACTGAAGGACTGAGCTAAGCACGTTGCTACCTATCAAGTATGGTTGCCAATAGGCGGAAAATGGATAAAATTATTCGGTAACTTAAATAATTTTAAGCAAACGTATGATGACTTGTATATATGTACACAATTACATTTACTAGATAATCAAACCTGATTATTTTTTTTCTTTTATTTTTTTTTAGCTTCACGCTGTATCCCGCACGCAGCAGGATAGGCAGAGGGAACCTAGTGTTAAGACACTCCGTTCCCCACTTAAACGTATATGTAAATGTTTGTGGCCAGTCATGGCCTAGTGATATAAGCGTGTGACTGTAAACGACTGGTTGTGGGTTCGATTCCCACTCGAGGAGAGGAAATCATATTTCCATGTTCTTCGCTCTGGTGTCGAGTTTAAGCACGGCGTTAAGTTCCGCCACTTAATACGCAAGCCTCCGAATTCGGCGGAAAGTGGGGAACGGAGTGTCTTAACACTAGGTTCCCTCTGCCTACCCTGCTGTGTGCGCGATTCAGCGTGAAACTAAAAAAAAAACAAAAAAATTGGTTTGGTATGGTTAAATTAAATAAAAAAAAACATTTTTTTTCTTATTTTTTAGATTTATGGCAACGTTTAGCCATTATCGACGCTATCAATTTGATCGAGCGCAACTCCTGCGTGAGATTCCGTCGACGCATCGGAAACGAGCCTAACTACGTTTTGATTACTGTAAGTATTTTAGTTACAAATTATTTTTTGTTTATAATGATTGGCTCTTAACGATAAAATGTTGAACTGTCCCTTGGTTTAAAATTTTCACCCAATTTTGAAGAATATTTCATTATTAACATTTGAATAGACAATCGTGGCGTAGAGGCACAAAGTGTGACTCTATAGCGACTTTAGAGGTTGTGGGTCCGATTCCCACTCGAGGAGTGGCAATATTTAGTATTTCCATGTTCTTCGCTCTGGTGTCCGAGGCAAAGCGCGGCGTTAAGATCCGTCACCTCTAAATTAGGCGGAAAGTAGGGAACGGAGTGTCTTAGCACTAGGTTTCCTCTGTCTACCCTGCTGTGTGCAGGTTGCAGCGTGAAGCTAAAAAAAAGAAGAATAGACAGTCTGTTGACTATCATTATCACCCATAGTTACGTCTTCTTCACAAAAGCTATCATATTAATTGTCATGTATTATACTGAAGTGATTAAATATATATCACAGAATTGTATATTATTCCATAACAGGGACGATCTGACGGATGCTACGCAACTGTAGGTTATTGGGGAAGCCGTGGTATGCACACATTGAACTTGGCACGTAACGACCCTGGTCGGGGCTGCCTTCTGTCCACCGTCATTGTCCACGAATGGCTTCATATCCTCGGCTTTTTCCACATGCAGTCCACTCATAATCGAGATGATTATGTACGAATTGACTTCCAAAATATTGTAGATGGTAAGATACTTTTTATTTGTTTCACTTAGTACAATAGTTTTTGAAAGTTATTGTTAAATATTTGTAGAAAATGTATAAAAAATTGAACGCAGCGGGATTTGATCCCACGCGTTTGGAAAACCGCCCAAGCTAGAGCGCTGAACTAGAGCGCTGTGTACTGCATTTTGTAAAAACATTTCCTAAATTTGTATGTTACTATAAGAATGTTATTATAAGTAACGGCTGTTACTTTAAAATCTTGTACGGTGTCTAACACATTATGTGCGTACGTTTGACCTTTTGTTTGTTGAAAAAATGTATTTAGGAAATAATTAATTTAATAATTATTGGAAAACGATATACAAGTTTCTACGTATGTCCATGTTCAATGTTCTTCTCTATCCCTCTATCTCTACCCTTGGTAGAGAATAATCCTTGTATAATTTATCTATTTAGGTATAGATATGTTCTGTTTTTTTTTCTATAGGCATGGGCCACAACTTTGACAAATACGACACGAATATCGTGAGCAATCTTGGCTTACCATACGAATACACTAGTTGCATGCACTACAGCTCACACGCCTTTTCCAAAAACAGAGAACCTACCATCGTACCTCTTAGGGTAAGAAAATTAACTTTTATATAACATTTATAATATTAATTTTAGACTTGCAAAGATATTTATAATTACTACCAATTAATTTTTAAATTTTTATGACAAGATTAATGTCTTTATAAAGATTATATGTAAAACACATCGTCATAGTGTGTATTGTTTATATGATATACTTGTATGAAAAAAAAAAACTTTCTTAAAAATATTAGCTTTCTTAAAATTAACTTTAAATAAGCTTATTAAATTGTCTGTTCGCGTTATTTTTATACAAAAAGTTTCATACAAAGAGAATTACCCTCACGTAAAAACTGTTATAAAAGTGTATATCATTATATCATATTTTTGCTTTCAGTCTTTCTCTGGAACTATGGGACAGATGGAAAGAGTTACTGACCTCGACTGGCTAAGACTAAGAAGACATTACAACTGCGCCGGAGCCTGGAATCGCGATGGGATCGAATATTCAGACAAGGAGCAGTCCATCGTCTCTGAACCTGAAGAAATTTCCCCAGTCAATGTGGCTGAAAACGCTATATAATTGAAAATATATAGTGGTTAATAAAGTTTTGATATTTAATTAAGCTTTAATTTGCTATAAATAATGATCTTAAGTTGTATGCAATAAAATTCTTGAGAAAGCAAACATGTTTATTTATTTATTAAGGATCGTCAACGGAAGAAATATTACAATATTTTCAGATTAAATTAATTTCAAAAATAAACTAAATATTTTTCCAATTACAGACTATAACAACATGCAATAATAAAATAAAGTAAAATGTAAAAATTATGAACATATTAAAATTATAAAAGATAGAACCATTCAAATGAATACAGTGAATTGTCAAAAAATAAAACATTAATTAAATATCTTAAAGAATAATAGTAATCCATACTTACTTATATTATAAATGCGAAAGTCTGTGTGTTTGTCTGTCACGCTTTCACGGCTAATCTACAGGTCCGACTTGAATGAAAATTAGAATGAAAGTAATACAAGTGACTGGGTCTAACATAGGCTACTTATTTTTTTAAAAACTGATCTCTAAAGGGTTGAAATAGGGGATGAAAGTTTATATGAAAAATCTAAACCGCTTAACCAATTGTAATGAATTTTGGCATAAATATAGTTGATAATCATTATCATATCTTAAGCTTTAACATAGGTTACTTTATTTTTTAAAAATGCGCTCCCGAGGGTTGCAATATAACGATACAATAGTTCACGCGGCGAAGCCGCGAGCAGGCCGCTAGTAAATAACTAAATGAAACAATATTCGCATTGTTTATTATTATTTTATTTCTTATCTCCTATTTATTTTGGAGAACAGGTGTTTCCCTTGATTTATATCTTTTACCATTGACCCTTATCATTAGACCTTACAATGTAAGTGAAAGAAAACTGTTGAGGTAGTATCTTATTAGGGGTATATGTTATATTTTCTTAAACATAACAAATGTTATTTGCCTATTTTGCGCATTCACTTTCCGTAAGTTTTTATGGGAAAGGCGTGAAGCTGAAAAAACCTATTTTAGTTAACTTAACGTTTCAAACACTTTACAAAAATCTATTGTTTGTCAAGGTTCCGTTAGATTAAAACCACTTATTTTTATTTATAAAATATACTTTGAAACTTATAAGTGTTAAAAGCAAAGTGACTTAACGCCAAATTCTCTGACTACCCTGCTACGGGGGAAAGTAAAGTTTCACTAAAAATTGTGAGGCCGCAGGGTTGTGATGGCATGGTTTTGACCACCATCCACCGATGGTGGTCAAAACAGCGGTTTTAGCGGTACACAGCTAACCAGTCCAGGAAATAATAAAAAATATACATGAGCCTTAGTATTTAGTTAGGTATTTCGAAATTTTCACTATCATAGCATTTAAAACAAAAATATGGTCGGAAATAAATATTTTTTGATCTGTCCCTAAAAATGTCGAACTGTTATTTAGGACAGGACATTATTACATGTTGCTAATGAAGCTTCAGCAATTATATTTTAACTACTTACCACAAAATCTTATTAAATATATTTTTACATTTATTAAAAAAAAAATTAAATAGCTTCACGCTATATCCCGCACACAGCAGGGTAGGCAGAGGGAACCTAGTGTTAAGACACTCCGTTGCCCATTTTCCGCTGAATTCGGAGGCATTGCGTGTTAAGTGGCGGAACTTAACGCCGCGCTTTGCCAGAGCGAAGAAAATGGAAATATAATTTCCACTCCTCGAGTGGGAATCGAACCCACAACACTCTTGTGCCACTGGGCCACGACTGGCCACATTTATTCTTATAATTGATTTGCCATTGTTCTTAAAATCATTCAGATTTGATAACATATTGTTAGGTGTACGCAGTGTATTTATTAAAAATAAATATTAGTAATGTAATTTGCCGTAATTGATATCGGAAATTATCTGTTATCACGTGATAACACACAAAAAAATTAGTAGGTAAAATTTCATGTCCTTTGAAATATATTAATTCGTACTAGTTATTAATTATACTTAGTATTTATATGTATGTATAAACAAAGAATATAATTAGTTTCTTTCGTCTATATTATGTATGCATAATGTATAAATACAATATACATAATATGTGGTTATGTCTATACATACTTTACAAAAAGTAAGTAAGTACCTATGTACTTACCATATCCCAGGTCTACGGACGATTGGGGCAGTTCCCGAGACCTGGGCCAGTGGCGGGTGAGGAGCACGGTCAGGTTTTAGTGGGTTTTTTTTTTTTTTATGGAATAAGGAGGCAAACGAGCAAAAGGCCCACCTGGTGTTAAGTGGTTACCTTCGCCCATAGACATCCACAACATTAGAGTTATGGATGCGTTGCCAGCCTCGGGGATGTAGGACAAAAGGAGGGAGGAAGGATGGGAATGATGGGAATAGGGAGAGCTGGCTTACGTGCCATCGAACCGGAACACATCATCAGATATTTGGCGGTTCGTCTTTGACACGATAGTGGTCGCGAGCCAGTCGGAGAACGAATCTCCTACCACCAAGCTAACTAGGTTACCCGCCTTTTACGGGACGCTACCCAGCGGCGGGGGGGAATTGTATTCTTAACCCGTCCCCCCACGGGGTAAACGGCGACGTACCATCTTGTCGAACCGGAGTCCGACATAACCGCGTCCCGGGTCCCACCCCGGGCAGGTATCCGCAACGGATTTCCTGACGTCAAAAAAAAGTTACTTACTATTGATTTGTAATTTTATATTATTTGATTACACAATAGCTTTCTCGCCTTTTCCCGCATAGCAGGGGAGTCAGAGAGAATCTAGTCTCAAAACACTTCTTTCTACACTTTTCGCCCAAAATTGAAACTTTACATTAACACGCCTTGGGAATGAAATGCTCGCTCCAGGCTATTTCAAAAGTATCATAGTCAGCAATAAATCTGTATATAACAATTACTTTAAAAAATACGAAGTCCCGCTGAGTTTCTTGCGCCGGTTCTTCTCAGGTCTGAGGCATTAAATTTAGTGAACCGGTGGTAAAATATTTGACGTTCAAAAAATGAAGCTTGTTACTTCTTTACTTATTTTGAATAAAATTATTTGACTTTGACTTTGAAGGCGAAGGAAATAAGCAAAGACCGTAACGTTTGGTGTTCCGTTCTTTCTCAATACGGCAATAGAGATCAAGCTTGAAGCTAAAGAAATAATATTCTGAATAATTTGGGGCCAACCAGGTGCAGTAATTGAGAATATTAAATTTTTTTTTTATTTCCATGGTCTGTCAGCCTAAATTGCTATAAGGGATAAAGCGTGAAGTTAAAAACAGAAAACAAAATATATTTATTAATTACCCATTTTTTATATCGAGTTTCATAATCTAAATAATTAAAAACGTATTATGATCGATCGATGATAGTTTCTTGCAATTTTTGCACTCATATATTTCAAATGTAGGTATCGGTGGGTAGATAAGATATTGGTAAAAACGTTCGTTTACCAATGTTTATAAGAACAATAGCTTAAATTTAACCCCAAACGTTGATTAATGAAATTAATTTAATTTTTTCTCATTTTTTTTCAGATACGTAAAGAGAAACTAATCTCTAGCCGGATAGTAGATAGAGAGGGCCTAGAGTCAAGTCACATGTGTTAAATGGCAAAACTTAACACTACGTTTTGCTTTACCTATGTTTTGATTGATGAAATAAAAATAATTTAAATAAAATGGTTCCAATATGGCGGAATTTAACAAAGAAATGTCAAAGATTATCTGAAAGATAATCATATATCGTATATCGTACTTACTCATAGCTATTTATATTCAAAACATTTAATACTAGCGGTCCGCGTGAACGTATAATGCAACCCTCGAAAAAGGATTTTTAAAAAATAAAGTGGCATATGTTAGTTTAGATTATTAACTACTACCTGTTACCCGCGACTTCGTCCGCGTGAACCAAGAAACATCTTCATTGAGTTTCGATCCGGTTTTCCCATCTTCGAGTAATCTGAGGAACATACGTATTAAGAAGAAAGGAGGAGGCCTTTCTTGCAGTCGGTTAATAAAATGAGATGATACTCGGATACAGATCTTCCAATTGCGTTATTATACGAAAAAACCGCATGTGTGCCTTTCAAATTTGAGGATTGCCCTCGATTTCTTCAGGATTCCATCATCAGATCCTGATCTCTTTACCTTGGGACCAATTGTGAAATATACCCTCTCGAACAAAAATATGATTTTGAAAATCGGTCCACCCATCTTCTAGTAATCGGGGAACATACATAAAAAAACCTCCTTTTTTATGTCGGTTAAAAATCTCTATAAATTTTGACTTATTATGTTATTCTGATATCAAAGCTTTATTACTGCAAAGTTTCATGAAAATCCGTTCAGCAGTTTTTGCGTGAAAGAGTAACAAACTCACACACATCCGTACAAACACACACATGTTTCACATTTATAATATTAGTAAGATATTTATGTCAAATTCATTACAATAGGTCAAGCTGTTTAGATTTTTCATATAAACTTTCATCCCCAATTTCGACCCTTTAGAGGTTGATTTTCGAAAAAATAAGTAGCCTTTGTTTGACTCTTGTTTTTTTTTATTAGTTTTATTCTAAATTCCATCCAAATCGGACTGGTAGATTAGCCGTGAAAGCGTGACTGACAAACAGACAGACTTTCGCATTTATAATATAAGCATGGATTCATTCGGATAAAACACATGCAACAATTGCGATACATCTTTCATTGATTGTCTTAACATGGCATTGTCATATAAAAATCTAAAAGGAGAGAACGAAGTGTCTTGACACTAAGTCCTCTCTGACTGACTGACTCCTATTTACGGGAAAAGCGTGAAACTACAAAAAAAATATAAGTTTATGAGTTCTTTAAAGAATATATTTGATTTATCACTTTATATCTTACATAAGCAATCAATGAAAATCGAAGTACTGGACGGAAGCCCAGAAAATAAAATCCCACCTTTAAACCTTTAATTTTGTAAAAGACATTTAGAAAACGTATAAAAATTTGAACGCAGCGGGACTCGAACCCGCCTGGAACCCTCCAGGCGCTATAAATTTGATCTGCACATGTGTCTGTCTGAATGTGTTATCGTACCTCTTCGATCGATTTTGATGTGGTCTTTTATTCGAAAGCCAGTTACTTGTAGTGGTCTTAGCTATGCTTGCTAAAATTTGTTCAGCAGTAAGGCGTTTTAGGTATGAATTTGCAAAAAAATTCGGTTTCTTATCAAACTACTCTTATTTTTTTTTTGCGTAGTAGTTTTTTTAAAGAGTAAAGCTCGGTTGACACATGAGGCTTAGAAAATTCCTCATTAACAAAAATTCGCACGCACAATCTTTAAAGGATTTTCGTCATAAATTATCGTTTTATTATCATATCGATAGCTATAAAAGTAATTGAATAGTAGAATTCCACATTAGAACACAATGATCAGGGCAGTGGTACTAGTGCTGTGCGTAGCTGCGGCGGTGGCTAAGCCTCCGGTAGCGAGATCCAAAGCTGAGATTGAAGCTTTCAGACAATTCTTGGAAAGCACAAAGACCAGTATGTATATTGATTTATTTGTAAATTATTTTAAAAATCATTTATTTATTAATTATAAAAAAAACTTTTTTTTGAAAAAAAATATTTATATAGATTTGGAGGTTGTAATGCATTTGAAAATGTATTTATATTGAAATATTGGGAGTTTCTTTACTGTGGTTAAACAAAGTAAAGCTTAAACTTTACAACTTTAAGGTTGAAATTCGTTTTATGTTAAATATACTGTAAAATAGATGAAACCGGAGAAAATAATAATGTTCGTGTTCTCTTCATTTTTACTTCGCAATAAGCATAAGACGTGAATTACTACGAGTTACAATTTACGCACGTCTTCGTTCGAAGATTTATTTGTGTTAATTATTATTAAGTTTATATTAATAAAAATTGATATAATATCATGAGATATTTAAAAAGATTTTTTATTTAAATTCTAATTATATCGCCGCTCTAGTAAAACAGCGCGGTACCGAATATCCCACTATCTCGAACTCGAGCAAAACAAAAAACGCGGTGTTTTAACACTAAACTCTACGTCTGTTGCAAATAATCATTATTTTTTTATTATATTTCATAAAATAATTTAAGACAAACGCAAACTAATTATAATTTCCCCTACAGGCGATGGCCAGCAATTCATTGCCCGTTCAATTATGTTCCCCGATGCCAATCCCGAGGAGAACAGTGGCAAGTTCCAGGGGGACATCATCTTGGACGACTTCATCATTGAGTCCATGTTGCGGGAGTACGCGATGGGCCGTAACGCCTACACCTACCCTAACACCAAGTGGCCCGACAACACTGTAGTTTGGGAATTTGGTGAAAATGAATTCGGTACGTATTTACAAAAGGATGTATTATATTTTCTTAATCTTAAGACTTAAAATCGCAAATATATAGAATATTTGTATTTCATAAGTCCATACTAATATTATAAATGCGAAAGTCTGTCAGTCTATTTGTTATACTTTCACGGCTAAAGTACAAGTCCGATTTGGATGAATTTTGAAACGGAAATAGTTGAAGATTAAGGATGAAACATAGGCTACACAAAGAAGGAAGAAAGTTCGTTTGAAAAGTTGTGTAGGTACGCAGGCAAAGCCAATACGATATTAATACAAACATTCGAACAGCATCTGACTGTAAACGCAATTGGTTGTGTTTTCGATTTCCAATTGGGGGAATGGGAAAAATTACATATAAAATTATTTTAATTTCTCCGCTTTCGTGTTTTAGACTAAACGGGACGTTAAGTTCCGACACTCAACTATGGGAAAAAACGTAAGGCACCTTTTTTCTGTACGAACGGACAAAATGATTACATAATTCTTAATAAGAGATTTTACTTTTTGATTACATAAAGTCGATAAGATAGTTTCACAACATAATTTAAAATCACTAATAGTCCTAGTTTCATTGTCAATTTTAATCCAAAAAAGGGGAAAGATATAATTTTTTTAGCTTCACGCTGTATCCCGCACACAGCAGGGTGGCGGAGGGAACCTAGTGTTAAAACACTTCATTCCCCACTTTCAGCCAAATTCGGAGGCATTGCTTGTTAAGTGGCGGAACTTAACGCCGCGCTTTGCCTCGACACTAGAGCGAAGAAAATGGAAATATTACATATTTCCACTCTTCGAGTGTGGATCGAGCCCAGAAGCAATCGTTTACAGTCACGCGGTGCGACTGGGCCACGACTTGTCCCTGATATGGTTTATTGTATAATTTCATCCAAAAAAAAGGGGAAAGATGTACCTACTAAGTACATTTCCTCTGTTTATCGTGTAAAGGATGTAGAATGAAGTCATTTATCATATTATCTTGAAAACTTACAAAACACTCAAAGATAAAAGTAATTAATTTATTTATCATTCTTAATATCAACACATTATAATACGCCCACGTGAAAGTCACTAATCTTGTTATTAGTTCTTAACATTATTTTCGTAATTGAAAAAATCTGGGTTCGTTGCAAAGAATTCTAAATAATTTTTCCTTTTACAAAGTAACTAATTGACAGTCAACGCCTAGCTAAAAGATTTGGGCATGAAAAACTGCAATTTGCAATGCCCATATTTATCATGGCCCATGGCGTTTGTGGATTCGTCCTTGAATGAAAAACTTAGGAGCTTGGTTAAAAATACATTTTTATACAATGTAAAAGAATACCTTATAATAGGGTAGTAAGAAAGAGCATAAAGTCAAAACATTTTGTTCGCCATTTTCCATCCAAAATTGAGACATTGCATCTTGAGTGGAGGAACTTAACAACGCACTCTGAATTGTCACTAGAGCGGAGAAATAATAATAATAGTGAGAATAAGATCCACAACTTATCGCGTTTACAGTCAAACGCTGTTACATTGCGCCAAGATGGCTTCTTGTTACGATACATCACTCATGCAAACAAAGTTGTGAGCTAGATCTAGTCTTTTATAATAATTTAGTTAACTTTATGGATGGCAAAAATACGACGGTATTTTCTTTATTAAATATATCTTCTTTAATAAAAAAAATCTTCTATTTTAGAAAAGAAAAACTACATTTGAGAAAAATTGAATTTTTAAACTTTTAATTTAATTTACACTGCTAATACGGAACCCTCCATTAATTAATAAGTATATACCTTGATAAGGACATCTAATAAATAAATGTTGTAATCATGATAGGTTTCTCTAATCAATTAATTACACATATGGAGCAATTCTAATGTGCCAATAATACGGGCTAGGTTTATTGTAATTATAATTAGTTCAATGACATTTTTTCTAACTCACATTATATATGACACTGAAATGCAATGGAATGTAAGGATATAGGAAGTGTATGATATCGATATTTCTTTTTCTATTAAACATGTACATAAAAAAGTATTGGTCTATTGAGGAAAAATAATGAAAAAAACGTAGAAAGTATCGCTAAAGTATAGCTAAAAAAATATACTAATATTATTTTTTATTTCCATGCAGCTCATGTACTATACAATTTAGGTATGAAAAATCTAGACTGACTAGACTAATCTTTTAGACTGTATATGTCACTCTAAACTGTAGAAATTAAATATATCTAATCATTAATCAATTATAAACCACTAGGAAAGTGCTTGCAGTCTTTGTCTAAGCCGGGACTGTCGGTTTGATCCTCATTTAGGGGAAATATATTTTAAAATATTTGTATTTTTCTACTATGTTAAAACAAACATACAAAGGCTTGAATAACGTAGAGTAAAGTAGCAACAAACACGTGATGTCTCGAAAATTATGCGAAAAATTGTGAACGGAATGTCTTAGCTTTAACTTCTCTGTCTATTATACCCTATTATAGCCTGAAACAAACATAATGCTCTGTTTCAGGTACTGTACTAACTAAAGTAGTGTACTAACTAAAAATAAGGGCATTTCAATACATGCTTAATTTAATATTTAATATATTGTATGTCTTCATTTTCAGGACCTCTCCAACAGGAGGCTATTAAGGAAGGTATCGCCCACATCGAGAACTCCACTTGTGTTAAGTTCCGTTATCGTGAGCCAGAAGATACTGTCTTCGTGAGACTGACTGTAAGTGGCTTTATTGTATTTTTTTTAGCTTCACTTTGTATCCCTTGCGGGGTAATCAGAAAGAACTTCTGACTTTTTATTATGATATCGTAGAAATATTTTTTATTGCATGAATCGCGTGTCAAAAAGCGAATAAAATTAGTTAGATAATAGCTATACAAGAAGTCGAGAATTGTATCATCTATACTAATATAAAAAAGAGGTAAAGCTTGTAACATTGTATGTAATGGTAATTATTCGGAAATGCTGAACTGATCATGAAAATTTTTTCACAATTAGAAATCTAGAATATTCAGGAGTGATGTAGGCTATATTTTATTATCATTGAACAGGAAGTTCAGAGAATCCCAGAGAAGTGGTTCAAAAGGGGATACAAAGTCGCTAGTGTAGTATATATTCAAAAATAATATCTATTCTACATATATATGTACCTACCTATTGTGAATACAATAAATACATAACAAAAATATCTTTAATTCCAGGGTATGGCTGCAGGATGCTACGCTCACGTGGGTTACTGGGAACCCCGAGGTATTCATGTACTGAACTTGGCCCGTAACTACCCCGGCGTGGGATGCTTCCGTCATGCAACCATCGTCCACGAATGGATGCATATCTTAGGCTTCCTGCATATGCACTCGACTTATGACCGTGATAACTACGTTAGGATCGCTGAAGAGAATATTATGAGTGGTAAGTTTTATAGAAAAATCTGGTCAATTGATCAAAAATAAATTTATATATTTGGAATAATATTTAAACGAATTATAATAAATTGTTACAAAATCCAATAACTTTTCTTAAACAATTTAATTTTTTCCTATGTGTGATCTTTCGCACATACGCTTGTAAAAGTCTAATTTGTAAATTTAAATAAATAATGTAATGAAAGTTGTGGGATCGATCCTCACTCGGGGGAATATCAATGTAGATATTTAAATTGTTTTTATTTCTTCGCTGTGATAACACAATTTCACCCTTCATCTTGAATTCGGCAGAAAGTAGAGAAGCGAGAGTCTTGACACTAAGGTCAAAATAAATGTTGAAAAAGAGGAGCATAATCCGTGTATTCAAATTTGTTTTGGCGATTTTTTTTATTATAAATAGTTAAAATCAAAACTACCATTATTACATACTTGTTTTACACAAGAAATGAAAATAAAAACATATTTTATCTTTCAGGTACTGAACACAACTTCGACATCGTCGGTTCTGATCTAGTTACCAACTACAATATAACTTACGACTACGTCAGCTGCCTACACTACGGTCCACGCGCCTTCTCCTCAAATGGAGAGCTTACAATTATTGCTTTACAGGTATACTATCTGTATATATTAAAGTATAGTACAGCGTTCGACTATAAATGGGAATGATTGTATTTGAATGATTATCATTTCTCCGCTCTGGTGGTTACAAGAGGTGGAGAATGGAGTGTCTCGTTAATCGGGTTTCTCTGAAAAAACGTGAAGCTAAAAAGAAAAATAGCTGTTTAGGTATTTTATACTATATGTATTCTATATGTTTTAGAATAAAATAATTTATTTAGAAGCACACCTATATAAGCATTTAAATAGAAAAATAAATTGACCTTTATTAAATATTTATTATATGCTTCTTATTTAAAAGCGGATTGAGGTTCGTCACTCCAAAATTTCAAATTCGGCCGGAAAGTGGTCAACGGAATGTTTTGACACTAACTTCTTACTTACTTCCCTGTCATACGGTAAAAAACGTGTGAAAATGTCTGTCTATAATTACTAAAAATTTTGCTCTACACAGGAACATGAAGGAGTTATGGGACAACGTGAATATATCACAGAAAAGGACTGGCTGAGAATCAACCGACACCACGAATGCGCCGGCGCATGGGATTAGAAAACTATTTATTATTTACCTGATTAATTTAAAAAGATATTATGTAATACTAAAATGATATTAATTATAAAATAAATATTTTGTATATTATAATTCTATTTTATTTAAATATTACGAGTACGAATGTATCTCTACATCAATATATAAAAAAATCTAAACATTCGATTTCTTTAAAAATATTAACTGCCCAACATTATTCTATTCTTATGTATATGTGTAATATTATAATAATAATACTATTACTTCTTTCACAAATTTTAACAAGTTCCTTTTATATAAAATGAATTATATAAATGAAAAAAGACATCACAAATCTAAATATAACAAATTGTCATAGCTGCTTTTAAAAATTGGGAATTAAAATTACTTTTTTCAGTCATACATTTTCTGTACTTTTCTGTGCATAGTCTTTTCAATAGAAAATCGAAATATTGCGTAAGTTTGTCTTACCAGAGCGGAGAAGTATATATATAATTTAAAGTAAGTATAAATATAATTTAAAAATAATCATCTTTCAATGGGAGTAGAGCCCACAAACAATCATGTTTTCATTTACAGACAACGGCTTCACTGTCACGATCAGATGCGGTCTCAAAATTTTAAGAGCTAAATCCTAAAAACCTTTATTTTTAAATGAAAAAAATATATCTCAGTGAATGCTGTTTAAACTATTTTTTGCATCACCGCTACCGTTTCTTTTTTGGTACTCGCAAAAGAGCTCTAATAAAGTATTATTTACAAAACATACACGCTTAATTTTTTTAAGCTCTCCCAAAGGAGCAATGCGACCTTCATGTTGTCGGAACACGTGACGGTTAAATATCGGGGTGACCAAACTAGCTATAAGCTATATAATATAAGCAAAATGCTTTTGAAGACTTTTTTTTTTGTATTTTGTATTATGCTTTCTTAGTTGTTCTTTTAATATCTTGAATTAGTAATAAAGTGTTTAACGCTAAGTTCTCTTTGTTCATCCTACTATTATATGGTAAAGAGATAATAAAATTAAACAAAACAAGGAAACGTAAAAAATCATATATTTGTACATTTTGAAATATATATATTTATTAGTTATTGCTTATAATTATTATTTATTGACTTACTGTGTGTTAAAAACAATATAATTGAAGTCATCGTGACGCAGTGGCACGAACGTGTGTAAACGACTGGTTGTGGGTTCAATTCCCACTCACACATCAGAGGCAAAACGCGGCGTTAAGATCCGCCATTTAACACGCAATGCCAAATTCGGCGGAAAGTGGGGAACGGAGTGGCTTAACACTAGGTTCCCTCTGCCTACCCTGCTGTGTGTTGAATACAGCGTGAAAGAATGATCATAATTGATTTTCGCCCTTTCCGTGAATAAGACAAGCACGGCGTTGAGTTCCACCACTCAATACGCAAAGTCTGAAATGCAGACACAAAGTAGAGAGTTTTGACACTACGTTCTCCTTGACTACCGTGCTATGCAGAAAAGCCTTAAAAAAATAATAATAATATTTCACGAAATAAGTTATTTTCATTCAACATGGCTACACTACAACACTTTGATGTCGACACATCAAGAGCTACTTACCGCTGTCACCGTAAATATTGTCAGGACAAATTTCCACTCTTTGAAATCTCACCACTATACGATGTGACGATTTAATCGGATTTATTACTTTAACTACATGAATGAAATAATGGTGCAAGAGGTAATAAAATTGTCATTTTGACATTGAAAAAAATGCAGGAGCATAAAAGTTTTTTGCAGTTATTTTAATTATCTTGGTTATTAATATTGAAATTTGGTGTAATAATTTCAAATCAAAGAGTATTTAAGTGGACCCGTTCGGATATTCTTTAATTGCTGTGAAAAAAAACAGCTGTTTGACATAAATGAATTTAAAAAAGGAGCTATTTAAAAAGCACTGTCTTATATTTTCGTCGTATACAATTTTAATGAAAACTTGTTGAACCATATTAAAGAAGTGAAATAACTTATACTAAAATAAGAAATAACAACGCATCCATGATGATACTTATTATTCAATAAAAAAGAGTAATTTACCATATGGTATTCTATATAAGAAATATATATATAGTCATTTAAATTTTGTTAATAATATCAACATTAGATTTACCAGACAGAAAGTGGGGAACGGAGTATCTTAATATTAGGTTCCCTCTGCCTACCCTGCTGTGGGGGGATACAGTGTAAGTAAGCAGAAAAAAAATACATATTACAATTAACATTTTCGCACAATCAATATCGTTAATTATCTGAATAGATCTTTGTGTTAATTTGATCTTGGTAGCTATCATGCATAATATCACATATCCAACGTAAGAAAATCTTCTCATTTCCTAGTATTAAAATAATGTCGCCATAATATGATTTCAATATAATAAAGAAATCACTATGACTTTGACAGGTCACGGTCCGATGTATCAACTGACAGTGTATGTCGGTCTGTCGGTCTGTCGGCGAGTCGGCGTGTTCTGTAACCGATACCCTGAGCAAGAGGGTGGTCGTTTATTTAAGAACATTCGGAGAATCTGCTTTGAAGTATTGGATTACTTATTTTATTATGGTTTATTTTATTGAATTGCGTTTTAAATGGGGAAAATATAGTGCATTTATTGTAGTTATGTTGTAGGTATGTCAAAATAATACACCGTGGTGTAGTTATTTAGACGTGCTTAGTTATGTGTTAATGTAGTTCCAAATTTAGTTTGGAGCAACGTTTATATATTTTTTAGCTTTTGACACTTTTTCCGCATAGCAGAAACGTTTCGTGTGGAGTGGTGTAAATCTATACCGCGTTTTGACAAGTACAGGCACCCCAGTGAATAAATAAAAAAAATTTAAAATCCCCCATGCAGAAATCGAACCTGCAACCACAGTCAGACGTTGTTCCATTGCGCCACGAGTTATATAATAAAATTTTAACGTTATTACCCAGTATGCCGCCTGGAAACTGACAAGATTGGTGGTGCGTCGAATTCCCACTCGAAAAATGAATAAGATTTAAAATTTCATTTTTTTTTAATTACATTTTAAAAACCAATTTTAAAAAAGATTCAATAATAAGTTTTTTTAAGAGTACGAGTTTTTTACGACTAAAAATACATCAAGATATTTATACACACAAGATATAATACTTTTTTTGCTTGCTATTTTGTAAGTTTTCTTTATGGTAGGCAGGAAAAGTGTATTATTAAGACACTCCGTTCACTGCTTTCCGCTCGAATGTTTATTGTAGCGAGGGTGGAAAAATGAAAATAATTTAAATATAATCATTCTTCCAAGTGGGAATCGATATGCTACCTAGCCGCTGAGTAGCGTCCCATAAAAGGCGGGTAACCCAGTAGTTTGGTGGTAGGAGATTCGTTCTCCGGCTGGCTCGCGACCATTATCATGTCAAAGACAAACCGCCAAATATCTGATGATGTGTTCTGGTTCGATGACATATAAGCCAGCTTCCCCTCTTTCCACCATTCCCATCCTTTCTCCTTCTCCCTCTTTCACCCTCAAGGCCGGCAACGCATCCACAAATCCTCTGACGTTGTGGATGTTCATGGGCCACATAGGTAACCACTTACCATCAGTGGTCCTTTGGCTCGTTTGCCTCCTTTGTTCAATAAAAAAAAACCTAGCCCGCCAACTGCCTTAGTATAACTTATTTGTCTTACATTCAAAATCACAAATACACAGAAAAAATAGTTTCTGTATCTACAGCATTATCACATTTGACAAATTTCTATTTATAAAATAAAACACACACAATATCCTGAGGAAACGTATAATTTGTGAACACGTAACTATAATCTTAATTGAAAACAGACCAAATTAAAAATAGTCAGGTCGGTGCGTCCTTTTACTTTTTACACGCGTACCTAATGTCGTTAAACTTTGACACTTTTTTACGACGATCTTTATCTATTTATCGGCTTCGTTAAGAGCCTGTCAATGTAACCCACTTCGTTTTACAGTTTTCTATGTCTTCAGGGACTTAGAGTGCTTCAGTTTTGACAGTCCCTAACCTAGTGTGGCTGTTTTAATTTTTTTGGTTTATATTCTTTAAGATCAAAATGCATGTGATTTACTATTTTTAGCTTAAATCTATGCAAAGAACTTAAACTCACGCTAGTACCTCCAAAATTTCTCCTTAAGCTACTTTGCTCAAAATGTAAGATAAGCAAATAATGTCTAAACTTAAAATACCTCATTATATCGAAAAATGACATTTCTAGATAAAATAAAATGAAAATAATGATTTTTCAAATATTCAAAAACGTTTTAGATTCTGATATAAAATATGCTTCACATCAGCTTAAATACAATGCATTAAACTGATAAGGTAAACATGAATGAATATGAGAGCGACGAAACACTTACACTTGCCATACCTTTTGCGCATAGCAAAGCAGTCAGAGAGAAACTATAGCCCCGCCCATGATTAAAAATTGTTAGTTGCGTGGTGGAACTTAATGCCGTGGTTGGTTTTACTAGAGTTTTAAGTTGTATTATTATGAGTAATGTCTGTTTTATTTATTAACTTTATTAATATGTATTTCGAAAAACATTAATTTTCTACATAAAACTAGGTGGCAATTTTTGAAAACTTAGTTTTTTGTCACTTAGTTTTTCATTTTAGTCTATTGTATTTATTCTGTATAAAAATATAAATATAAATTTATTTTATAAGTAACCCAATTATTCTGGCCAGTCGTGGCCCAGTGGCACAAGCGTGTGACTGTAAACGACTGGTTGTGGGTTCGATTCCCTCTTCAAATCTTTAGCTTTTAGCTTTAGCTTCACGCTGTATCCCGCACACAGCTGTATAGGCAGAGGGAACCTAGTATTAAGATACTCCGTTCCCCACTTTCCGCCGAATTCGGAGGCATTGCGTGTTAGTGTCCCTCGAGAGGGAATCGAACCCACAACCAGTCGTTTACAGTCACACGCTTGTGCCACTGGGCCACGACTGGCCTGAATAATTGAGTTACTTTTAAAATAAATTTATATTTATATTTTTATGCAGAATAAATACAATAGACTAAAATGAAACACTAAGTGACAAAAAACTAAGTTTTCAAAAATTGCCTAGCCTAGAAACTTTTATATAAAATTAATATTTTAAGAAATACCATATTAATAAAGTTAATAAATAAATAAACACTACTCATATTAATACAACTTAAAACTCACGGTACAGTTATCACAAGCCGCCGGCCGGCGCCTCTATTTCGTTGTTCCGGAAACGCACGTCGCAAATCGCACGAGCCGTTAACTTTAAAAGTCATTAATTTACTGAAAACATCAACACTGAGTGGTCGGCGATGAGGCGGAAACAAACAATGACAAATCGAATAGTAATTATAATTATGGCGAAAGAAAAAAAATACGAAAACTTAATTTATTTATGTTATGTGTGTTTTTTTTAAATGTGGAAACAGTTTTTAGGTATTTTTTTTTGTACATAATGTTACATTTGTGTCATATTGATATTTGTATGATATTGTATATTTTAGCTTTTTTTTCAATGTGAGACTTTGTATGGTTGGCGGAACTTAACTCGCCGTTTATGTCTAATCAGAATTAAGGAATTAAAATAATTACACTCAGTGAACACTCACTGAGTCCCAAATCCTAAACTAACAGTACAATATGATCTTTCTTACAGTGCTTTTATTAGGATACAGCATTGGTAATATATGTACATATATTTACTACATTCAACTAAAAAAAAAAAGAAAAATGAAAAAATAAATTCGCTTACAATTGGTCAGTGATGGACATCACCATTAGATTACATTAAATATAAGTCTCAGTGCTTTTAAAATTGTCACACTACAAATTACTACAAATTAATACTAACAAATGCCATGGGCACCTGTGAGCCCATGAACAGAGTTTCTCTATTAAAAAAAAAAGAAAAAAGGCATTGGTAATAAACAAATAAACGTACTTAAAACCCCATACATAGCATTCGGGTGCATAACTCAAATGTGTCTAATCTTATAAAATTCACTATGTATGAATGGTATGTGTCATCGAGTGGCTGAAAAACTTATAGCTTAGCTTATTTCTTAATAGGAATCACATTCACAATAAATAGAATTATATAAAAACCTTTGATATTATTATATAAAATTATATAAATTATATAAAAACCTTTGATTGTATTTCATTGCATACTTTTCAGTATACTAAGAGTTATTTAAAAAAAAAAACAAAATCGAGCACAGATAAGTTAGTTACTTACTTTTCTTTACCTACTTTACTTTATTTGTTTTTTTCTTTACTAAATTCAAATTATGAAACTAAAATAACAACTAAAGATATTGTAAGCTTTTGGCACTTTAAGTTATTCTTTGTAATGTATAAATTGGCAACGACAATTTAAATTTAAATGTAAATGTAAATTAAGTAATATTCTTCTCAAGTAAGTAGCTTAGGTCTTATTGAGAAATAAATGTCTATAAACCTACTTCTGGACACGAAAACAAATTATACCTACAAAAAATCACATCATAACCGTACATACTCACTTATATTTAATTTTCCGCACCATTTGTCAAAGTAACAATTCTATTTAACTTCACTAATTAAATATTTTAAGAATTTTTCGTATGGATGTTAAAATAAACTCTTAATTAATCGTTGGGGTGAAGCGTTGCGTGAATGCGACGTGAGTGATGGCCGCACTGAGTTGCGGTAATTGTGATGCGCGCGCGCATGTGTATTGACAACTTCTAGCATGGTTGTGGGATAAATCTTTTTAGATTTTTTTGGTTGAATCTAGAACTTTTTTGTAGCTAGTTCTAGTTTTTCCGCAGGTAGATGTAGAGAGAACCTAGTGTCAAAATACTCTGTTCTCTACTTTTCGCTCCTACTACTCGAATTCGAGTAATTATGTGTTGCATATGTACCGAGCGCACCTGTAGCGTAGCCTAGCCAGCCTAGTCAGCAATATACGGTTATATATAGACCAATCGATCGATACCTTTAATGTATAGTATCATAATGAAGAAAATAGCATTTTTGTTTTTTCCTATTAATAGTAGCTATAGAAACCTAAATAATGAATACGCAAAGACGCAAAACATTAAGCGTCGGTATAAAAAATTAACCCACAAAGCACTGCATTAGTACGCAAGTTTGTGTTTCTTTCTTAGTCCTAGTAAGGAGCGACTGTTTATAAATAACAAGTAGGTAGGTATATCATATTATTAAGTAGTAAATGTACATAAATATAGAACTTTTCGCTACTTAAAATGTAGAAATATTAAATAATGACAACGCTTAGGTATTAACTTTTACAACTACCACTAATCATACCTTTTAATATAATCCACGAATCCACAGAAAGAACAGAGAGAGTGTAATATCTTGACATTATGTTCTTTCTCTCTACCTTGATATGCGGAAAAATAAAAAAAAATAAAACACACCACCAACACAAAAACACACTAAACCGAAATTACTAAAATAATAAAATTTTTGTTAAAATTACCTTTAAGTTTGATTCCAATATTTATCCATATAATTTTACAACGACAGTCACCGTACCGGATGATGTTTTGACAAATGACCGTGTTCACGCGTTATTGGGCCTACATCCCTGCAAGATGAACACGTACAATATAGACCACCGTAGCGAAAATATGCCAAAAGTGAACACAATGATTTATGGCTTGATCTTTGTATATTACTTAATTTTATTTCTAATAGATGATTTATTTGTTTATCTTTACGCATCTTCCGTATTGCAATGAAAGTTTTCGTCTATCCATGAGATTACGTATTCAGTGGCGGAACTTAACGCCGCACTTTTACTATCCTCCTGGATAGCAAAGATGAGAAAAGTTGAATCTATCCAAATAAATATTATAGATCTTAAGTTAAGGTGTGAGTTAAGTTAAGTTAGTGTGCAAATTGGCGTGTTACAATAAAGCAGTAACTACGATAGCGGTTGGCCAAGTTAATAATGACTACTATCTTTATATAGAATATATAACAAATTTAATACATGTAGTATATACGATTGCATCATTATGCACGTGCTTTCAAACTGTCGAATTATAAACGAAACTGAAACTGTATAAATATGTGAGCAATATCAAATGGATATCTTGTTTTTATATATTGTTAATATTTTTTGAAACTTTGAATATTTGATGTACTACGAGCAGTACATCTTACAATATAGAAGTCACAGGATATAAGGGTCTCATGATAAATAGTTAGTTCTACTTAACATTTTACTCCTTTATTCGATTGTCCTGACTGCAGTTATTAGAACTATAACGTCAAATGTTTTGATAAGATACATTGCGACTGCATTACAATTTTTTTTTTTTTAACATTTATCTATAATCATTATTTATATATTCTCTTGCAAATAAACTAATATCATTACCTATACTAAGTTCTCCCAAGAAATAATATCAACAGAAAATATGAACAGCATACATTTATGTACTTACTAATATAAATAATTTAATAACAAACACTTTAATGTCTATCCGTCTTATTATTAAAGAACAAGACAAGATTAGTGCGTTCTCGTTATGCGCCCGCGCAAACGAGCGCGCCGCCGACAACTGTCAGACCCAATTATGGCCGCCATGACACTTTCGCGCGCTTGCTTTTGAATATAGAACGTTGGGCCTACTGGAATTTCGGTTCTTTAACTGCTTTGTTTGTTGAATATTTTAAGTTTAGATATTCAAATATTATTAGTAATATTCCTAGTATATTATTGCAACACTTAACACAGATGTTATAAATAACAATCGGTACATAGAACAAAATAGAGTGATTGTATCCTCTTTTAGAATGACAATACTCAAAGTATATAGTAGCAAAGTATATTATGGTCAGATGTCAATGGCACTGAAAAAAAAATATTTTAGACATATACGTCTCGCCTTTTTATCAGATAAAACGGCATTGGATTCTTTAAATCAGTCATTAACGTAAAAGTACCTTTTCAGACGAGAGTTATGGTTTCCCTGATTTTTTTTTACTTTCTTTTAGTTGCATAGTAAACTAAAAGTATCTATAGCAATATTTTTTTTCTAATATAATCTGCTTTTTAAAATAATGTAAGCTGCGAATCACACGCATTAAATACATAAGTGACCCAAATATTTAAATAAAGCTTAAATTCAATAAAACCCAACCCTATTTAGCATATTAGTTTAAATATATTTTTTAATGAACGTATTAATTTTCATCAAAAAGCAATTAATGTATAAAGAAAAAATCCATTTTCTTTTTCATTGTAGCCGCAATTTATTATAATTTAATTTTAAGTTATTATATTACGGTATAGAGCGTCTGGCAGTCGGTGTTACAGACGTTTTTCGAGATTTTACACTAATTCGATGCGACGTGTTCGTTTCTATTCCGGGCTTGGCACAGCCGGGAATGCTACACGGTGGTAATTTCAAAAATTAAGTCGGTATATTATTTCAAAATATTTTAAATATTTTTATATAATATATAAATTATTGTAAATAATAAGTATTTACTTCATTCATATTATTTTTAGGCGTTCAAGCAGCACGAGGTATTTTAAAAAAACATGAAAATAAACTTTAAAGGGGCAATTATTCACAAGAAGTGCGTATTATGCTTATAGATATAATATAGACACTGTTACAATATCAAGTAATTTTTATAGTTAATCAATTTAAAAAAACAGAAAAAAATAAAATACTGCACATAATCAAATGCAACGAACGTTCTTATTTATCTCTTATGCTATAAGATTTTGTAAAAAGCCTCTAAGGATTTTTCTGACATTATTTTTTGATTAATTCCTTGTATGACATAGAGTGAGTTTTTGTAGAGGCGGATTACCATCGTTGGAGACGTTATCCGTATCCACCACGTGATTGATTGTGGGTTCGGTTATGACTCTGGGTATTGTTTAAATTTAAATAATTTTATCTTTTTGTTGTGTTAGGGCCAGTCGTGGCGCAGAGGCACAAGGTGTGACTTTAAAGCGACTGGTTGTGGGTTCAATTCCCACTCGAGAAGTGGAAATATTTAATATTTCCATTTTCTTCGCTTGGTATTTAACACGCAATGCCTCCAGAATTCGGCGGAAAGTGGGGAACGGAGTGTCTTACTAGGTTCCTTCTGCCTACCCTGCTGTGTGCGGGATACAGCGTGAAGGTAAAAAAAAATGTGTCCTAGTAACATAAAGCACTTCCTGCCAATGAACACGTAATGGGTCGAATTCGGATATATTGAAGGAGAGCGGAATGAAGTGTAATGTGTCAGTACACTAAATTCTCTTCGCCAACCATTCTGTAACATGCGGAAAAACATGAAGCTAAACCTATACTTGTCCTCAGTATTATTTATGGGGAAGAAAAAGCTACAATTCACAGACAAGTTTAATTAAATTTTAATCATTTTCATACATTTTTGGAAACATAGACGGATTATTAAAGTCGAGTAACATACTTGTTATACTTTAAATGCTTCATATTTTTGTTGGCGTCATGTTTTTCCCATATAGAGAGTAGTCAGAGAGAATCTAAATCGACAGATTGAATTCTAGAGTCAAGATACCCCGTTGTCATTTCATCAGTGATGTTAATAATTACCGTACATTAGGTTTCCATCTGTTCTTTTTCTTATAAAGTTCAGGTTCAAAAACCTGTAAAAAATATTCAAAAATTTTAAATTTAGTTTATTACGCTTATTGTTAAATTCAATTCAGTACAACGAATATCAAAGTCAAGCAAAAGAGAGAAGGAAATTCTTAAAGAAATTAATCAACTACAGAATTCAAAAAGATAAATTTGATATATTGAAAAGTGAATTTAAAAATAAAAAATATGAATTTATGTAAATAAAACGGAACGGATTTCAAAACCTTAATTTTGCATCCATACAAACATTGGGGTTACTTTCTGCTGTCTTAGACATGATGAAGAAATGTGAAGAAGAGAATGGTCTGATTAATGCGATAATAATAATACTTATTTTAAACTAAATTATAAAAAAAATGAGTTGAAAATCATGACTTCATAAAAATTCTACATTAAAGTTTTTTTTATTAATTTGTATCATAACTGAAGAAAAATGCAAGTATCTGTACGTATCTATGTACAATATATAAAACGCTTGTTTACTGATTAACTAACCGGCAACAGGCAGCTAAAAGCTAGTTATTCAAATCTACATATTTTTAGTATTTTCCTTTCGATGCAGGTCTCTTGCACCTAAGCAAATATTTAGTTTGTACAAATATCATGGCCCAATAAACAAATAGAAGTATATATTAATAAATATAGAACATAATATTATAAAAATATAATTATTAACCACCTCACTATTCTCGTGCACAGTATTTGAGGGTGTTCCTTCTTTAATGTATTTTCATCTAAATTCAACGCCGTAAAACCATTTTTTTACATCCGCACATAAAAATTTCCAAACCAATTATATTCAATCTTTATTCTAATTTTCTAATCTATAAATAATATGAGTTGACGTGTCAATTATTGTGACTCAAATTGTTTTCCGCTGTTTTTTTTTTAATTTGGGCGGGAAAAGGAACGGCCACGCCTCGACTTCAAACTGATTTCGTACGTTGAAACTCCCATTTCCACAGATTCATTAAGAAATGAATTTAAACACATTAACTTAAAGTGTATTTTACATAAATTTATTATAGTTTTAAAATAGTTTTTACTAACAAATCTGAGTCTTACATCTTAGGCATAAAGGTGTTAGATCTTCGTCTCAGATTTTGTGGGTGTGTTCAAAGGGATGTTTACAAGGTATTTTTTTGTTACACACATGTTGTAATTGGCACCACGTAGCTAAGAAGCCAGATCACGATACAGACTCCATTAGTTCGCACATTAGGTCGAGTTAGTCGAATTATTTAATTATAGTAATTCAATAAGTTAGTGAATTAATAACGATTATTTAAATTTCAATTGAAGTTGAACTGGACATCAATGTTTGTGTAAACAAAGTGTGACTGTTGGATGTAAAGAAAATTAAATTACAAATGTTTTGAACAAAAATCAGATTTCATTATATTTAAAGTGTTAAAACTGTTTTTGCAATAGTATGATGGACCAAAATAAAGGTAAGTGCAAGAAAAGTGACGAATATGCAGTAAAATATTGAATATAGAATTATAAATGATTGCGCCTGCGCAATTATATTTATTATTTATATTTGTTGTAATATAAAGATACAAAAGATAGTAGTTACAGGTTTATTTTGTTAATAATAAATTTACTTTTAATTTTAAAATTATTAAGGCAATTGTGGCGCAATGTGATAGTGTCTGGCTATATATGTCATTACCGTGGTTGCGGATTCGATTCCCGAAGGTATATTAAATTATTTTGTTTCTCCCGCTCTGGTAAGACATAGCCCGGCATTGAGCTTCGTCACTCAACACGTAATGTCCCTTAGGAATGAAAAGTTGAGAACGGGCTGTCTTGACACTACTCTAACTCTTTAATTAATATAAGCTTAAGGGACATCAATATATTTCTTGGAATTCGAAGAGACGAGAAAATGGTTTTTTAGTAATGTTCTTCAGAGAGCTGGGCTTTTTCTCACCTCATATAGAATTTTAATGAATCAGCCAAAGTCAAAGTCAAAGTCAAAGTCAAATAATTTTATTCAAAGTAAGAAGTTACATGCTTCATTTTTTGAAAGTCAAACAATTTACCACCGGTTCACTAAAGTTAATGCCTCAGACCTGAGAAGAACCGGCGCAAGAAACTCAGCGGGACGATTTTTTTTTTTTTATATATATATATATATATTTTTTAAAGTCAAGCATTTACAGATAATCATATATTGACAATGATACCATTGGAATAGCCTGGAGCGAGCATTTCATTCCCAAGGTGTGTTATCGTTCAAAAATTCATTAATTAGGTAATAACCCTTAACACACAAACGTCTCTTCACAATTTTTTTGAATTGTGATATGGAACATTCTTGGACGTTTTCTGGGATCCTATTGTAAAAGCGTATACATTGTCCCATGAAAGAATTACGGATTCGATGCAATCGGGTTACAGGCGCAGTAAGTTTATGTTTATTTCTGGTATTTATGTTATGTGCATCACCGATCTTGGCAAAATCATTAATATTTTTTTTGACATATATTATATTTTCATAAATATATTGTGACACAACTGTCAATTAATCAGCTTTTTGCTTTTAGCAGTGTAGAGAGAACCTTATGTCTGACACTGCGTTCTCCACTTTCCAACATAATGAAAACATAGTGACTAATCAATAAAATAAATAATATTACCTCTTAGGGGCCGGCCGTGGCGCAGTGCTCAAATAACCATCACACCAACCTGTAAACGACTGGTTGTGGTTTCGATTCCCACTCGAGGAGGAAATATTTAATATTTCCATTTCCTTCGTTCTGGTAACGAGGCAAAGCGCGGCGTTAAGTCCTCCACTTAACACGCAATGTCTCCAAATTCGGCGGAAAGTGGGGAACGGAGTGTCCTAACTCGGTATCCTCTGCCTACCCTGCGATTCAACATAAAGCTAAAAAAAAATTACCTTTTAACTGTCGTCTTCATTTGTATAACTACAAGTACCTACTTAACTACGGGTGCAGTTTTCTTGAATCGTAATTATTTATACATAAAAATACATTTATTTCTTTACATTGGTACTATTGCACTGTTGTATTGGAATTTTAAAATATAAAAATCTTGCAAGTAGTTTCTCAAATGAGTTATAATTTTACTTATAAACGTACGTAGATTTAATGTTTTACCCATAATAGTTACTAAAAAATCTTGTTATTAATTTATTTTGAAGAACTTTTCCTTATGTGCACACTAAATGTATATTAAATATGTACACAAAAACGTACGAAAGCTAAAAAAGTACCGTTTAGACTTAGTGCGGCGTTAAATTCCGCCACTCAACACTTGTCTTGATTTCGAGCCTTCGATTTCCTTTATTAAGTTCTCTCTGACTACTCTACTATGCAGCAAAAAGTGTTTGGCTACTTAATGTTAATACTGGTACAGGTATAATAATAATAGCAGTATATAATAGAATAGTAACGGAAATTGAAAAAGAAAATATTGAATACGTAAGTCCGTCGTAGCGCATTGGTACAGCGTTTGTCTCTGCCTCTAAACGCGCAGGTTGTGGACTTGATTCCCACTTGAGAAGAATAATAATTTTTAATTTATTTTCCATTGTCCGCCTTTTCGATGTTGAGTTCTGTCACTTAACAAGCAATGTCTCGATTTCGCATAAAATCGAGATCAGAGTGTCTTTGATGTCTTTGACTATTCTGAGAGATAAGTGTGGAACTAAACAATACATGTAAAACACGAAAGCTATGTTACCGTACCTTTGTATATGTGTTGTTTAAACTCCTTCACTTTAGTCCTTCCATTCACCAAGATTCAGACTATATACAATAATAAAAAATACTAAAATATATATGGCGAATAAAAACACTTTTTGACCGGATTAATCGTGTATAATTTTGATATTCGAAAATACATTTATTATATGTAGACCTAACTTATAGATCTCAGTTTACCTGTGACCATGGACTACTGTAAAGTGTTTGAAATGTCAAGTTTCCTTTAAAACGTATTTTCAAATATCAAAAGTATACTCTATTATTCCAGTTAAAAATAATTTTATTTAAAAAAATGTAATAATCACGAAAGACAAAAAAAATCTATTACCTATCCCAAATCCCGAAAAAAGGCAAAAACCCATACGACGCAGGTCAGTAAATTTTCACAACTTGTATGAAATTCCAAAACTCTTAGACAATAATGACTGTTTGTATAGATATTGATACCACGTGTAGATTTTTAGCGCTGCCGAGTGCAAATCCGCATTAACAATGATATACACACCGCTCTCCGAACCGTGTGCAAAACAACGCTTTTTTGTTTTCGTATAACTTATTTATTATATATCTATCAAGCAGTACACACTCATTGCTTTTAATTAGGATCTTAGAGTTAACTGGTTTACATTTAATTGTAATAATGGAATTAATTTTTTATTTTATGTTAAGTTAATTTCGTTGTTTAGAAGTGTCAAATATTATTAAATTATGTTTGCTCTGAAAATTTGTTCTTCATGATATATAGGTACGTTTAATTTATATATACTAATATAATAAAGAGGTAAAGTTTTTAACTTTGTTTGTAAGGGGTAATCTTTGGAAATGTTCAACCGATCATGGAAACTCTTTCGCCCTTAGAAAGCTACACTATTCAGGACTGCTATAGGCTATATTTTATTATATTTTTGTTCAATAAACAAAAAGTTCAGAGAATCCAAAAAGGGTTCGAATAGGGGAATAGGGAAAAGCAGCAAATCATGCGGCGAAGCCGCGGGCGGGTCCCTAGTTTCAAACACTTTTGTATTACTACAGAAGTACTAGTAAATTTAGCAATATATATCGCAAACGTATAATTTATATAAGAAAAACGTATGTAAGAAAAGATTCGTATATATGAAAAACGAAACTAAATAATTCAGTCTGTCCTGGATCCACATTTAACAATATTTTAATCAATGCAATTGAATACTACAGGTGTAAGAGAAATTTAAATGAATATTGAATCTATTTTAGAGCTTAAGTTTATTTATTAGTTAACTTGAAGTATTCGTCGATGCATAAATACCTTGAAACACTAGTATTTTTTGTGAAGAAACTAAATTAAAAAATGCTTTACTAAAAATATACATGCATTCTATTGTGTTGTATTTGCAATCAAAGGGACCTTGGCCTTAAGCTTAAGGGGCCGTTCAAGTTTACCTAAGTAGATTTATTACAAATATTTACCCCCTATTCCCCTAGTCAGCAAAAGTAAGCAAAACACTTACCCCCCTCCCCCATGCTCACGTTAACATTTTTTATTTAATGTTTTTTTTTATATTATCAGTATAATATTATAAGAGTAAATCGATCAAATGACGTAATCATCATCTAGACTCCCCTACCCTCTATGTCATCCAAAATAAGCAAAGCAAAGACCCCCCACCCCTCTATAGAGCTCACGTAATACTTGAACGGCCCCTAAGCTTATATTTGGTTCGTAAGTCTCTTCAACTGTCCCAAGCTTCTGTTACTGCAATGCGATGGGTATCACTCGCACGGTAAATCCATAGAATGCTTAGGACTAAGGTATTTATTCTCTGTCTACACCACTGGTTCCCAACCAATGGTCCACGGACCACCAGTGGTCCGCAGAAGGGATAAAGTGGTCTGCGAAAGATTTTAAATTTAGCGGGTGTTGGTAGCGTTTTGTATGTATAGGGTAGGCAGGGGGATCTTAATGCCAAAACACTCCGTTCCCCGATTTATTCCGAATTTTCAACTAAACGTCGCGTTTTCTTTTATTACCGCAACGAAATAAAAAAATGAATGAATAATATTTAATTCCTCCAATTAGGAATGGTCGTCGCGTTTAAAGTCACACGCTTGAGCCACAGTGCCACGACAACCTTGCAATTGACACAAATTTCTCGTTAAATATTTTTTTGTGTGTAATTTCTACTTGAGTTTTCAAGTAGAGTTTTCACTTTATTATACCAACAAACATTATTTTATTTTTATTATATCTACAAACATAGTGGTCCCTGCTAGCAAGAATAATGTAAAAGTAGTCCTTGATCAAAAACGGTTGGGAACACCTGGTCTACACTTTCGTTTACAAGGACTTTATAATCCTATTGCTATTTCTACTTTACGTAACATCGTCAGCAAAAAGCACAATTCCATTTTTTTTACATTCCCATAATATATCTCCTATTTATATACAATGCCTAAAAATATATAACTTAAAAAAATTTTAACGCAGCAGGATTCGAATTCGCGCTTCATGGAATCCATCTAAGCGCTTTAACTTCTGAGCCATGCGTTCTACTACTACCAGCTGCGTCGAAATACTTATATGCTTTATTACACCTTATTTATGTTGTTAGGATCGTTGTAGAGAGATTTTTAAAAATTTCTGCTATCCAAAGATCATACTACGAACAATGGTTTGGCAAGAGAGAATGCTATTTATTAAATTCTTTTTAACATTTTTAAAGTGTTATTCCACACTTTTGATTGAAAAAGACATTTAGAAAACATGTAAAAAAATTCTTTGATTATTTCGTAGGGCTTATATATTTCGGCAGTTCGTTCTTTGTCAGTTATCTTAATACAATTTTGACACAGGGAATTAAACAGTGAAAATGTTATTTTTTCACGTTTTTTCCCTCTTAGCAGGGTAATCAGAGAGACGTAGTTTGAATTTGAGACGTCTGAATTTGAGACTGCATACTGAGAAGTGGTCGAGGCCTCAAAGCTGTGCTTTGTCTTGTTCACCATAGCGGAGAAATGGAAATAATTAAAATTTGATCTACTGAATGGGTAAGGAACCTAAAATAAATTGTGATTACTGTCAGACACTGTTCCACTGCGTCACGATGTTATATACTTTGCTATTTATTGTTACTTTTAGTGGAAAATCATATTTATGATGGGATGGGATTAAATAAAAGCATTTCTTCAAATAAATTTGAATCTATTATTATTTCCTTTATTTAACATAATTCTTATTTCAATACATTTATATTTATATAAAAAATACATACAAATATAAATATAAAAAAATAGTTCCCCCCCGACGGAGGCTTTACAGCCAAGCCACCGGTGGTCAGGGTGACAGACTGAGGAACCTCCGCACAATACGTGCCGTTCCCAAAATAGCTGCCTTTTGAATCCGACCCTTGATCCAGGTATGTAGCGAAAGCCTCATAAGATGTTGATTGAGGCTCTTCGCTACAAGACCGTTCACACTAACGACTATCGGGACAACTATTGTTGAATCCACATCCCACATGTCGGTAATCTCGTGAGCTAAGTCTATGTATTTGGACTGTTTGTCCTTCTCAGCTTTCACGAGGTTAACGTCACAAGGGATGGTGATATCAACAATAAATGCCCGGCGCTCTAACCGGTCTACTAGCACGATGTCAGGCTTATTGGCGACAATAGTCCTGTCCGTGATAATAGAGCGGTCCCAATAAAGTTTGGCATGGCCGTTTTCTAAAACTGGCTCCGGTGTGTACTTGTAATACGGCACTTCCTGACATACCAGACCATACCGAAGAGCAAGTTGCTGGTGGGCAATTCTGGCTACCTGATTATGCCTGTGCAAATACTCTCCATTGGCAAGATGAAAACAACCGGAAATAATATGTCGTATAGACTCACCAGGCCGGTGGCACGCTCGACAAATGTCAATCGTACCATCCTTCATGATGTATTTCCGGTAGTTATTCGTCTTGACAACTTCATCTGCAATTGCACAGGCAAAACCTTCGGTTTCCCCAAAAAGGTCCCCAAATCGTAGCCAAGCCACGGACGCCTGTAAGTCAACATCAGGCCCAAAGAGGACTTGATGGAACCGTCCATGAAGCTCCTTACTCTTCCATATGTTCAGGCGGTCCTGAGTGCTAAGTACCACCGGTTTGTGCCAGTTTTCTTTGGCTAGAGAGAGGGGAGTCAATCCGTTGTCTGCATTTACAACGTCACGATGCATTCCACACTTCATCTTCTGGAAGTATTCCCTAAGACTATATACTTCACGGTTATGTAGGTCCTTGGCATTGAGGAAACCACGGCCCCCACATATCCGTGGGATATATAGCCTCATCACAGAAGATCGTGGATGATGCATACGGTACGTTGTCAGCATTTTACGGACCTTTCGGTCCAGGGCATCCAGCTCAGTCTGAGTCCACCTTAGTATGCCAAATGTGTACATCAGGAGGGGCATTACCCAGCTGTTGAACGCGCGCACTTTGTTACCGCCAGACAGAAAGCTTTTTAAAACTTTTGTCAGTCGGCCAAAGAAACGCTCTGTCACCATCTGTTTAATGTCTCCACCTGGTATACATAGACATTCCGACATTCCTAAGTATTTGTAGGTTTCAGTTTCAGAGAGAGATTTGAAAGTCATAGTCTCGGAAAATTGTAAATTTTCGCTATTTACAACTTTTCCTCTCTGTACATGTATGGCCGCACATTTATCCACACCAAACTCCATCCTAATATCGTTACTAAATATTTGCGTGATATTTAGTAACGATACCAAGTCCTGTTTATTTGATGCAAATAACTTAAGGTCATCCATATACAGGAGATGAGAAATGATTTCACTCGCTCTATGAAACTGAAAACCTAGTTTTGAATCCCTAAGTAGAGCACTTAGTGGATTCAAAGCTAGGCAAAACCACAAGGGACTAAGACTGTCTCCCTGGAAAATTCCTCTCTCTATCCTTATTGGCTCTGAAGTATGAAGACTCCCCCCGACACCTGAAAGACAAAGAGACGTGGTCCACTGCCCCATACAGGACTCAAGAAAAGTGCACAAATCTGTATCAACTTTGTACAGTTCAAGCACCCTCCTGAGCCACGTATGAGGCACCGAATCGAAAGCCTTTTTGTAGTCAATCCAGGTGGCGGAGAGATTCTTCTTACTGCGTTGAACCTGCTTGCAAACGGCCATGTCAATGAGCAGGAGTTCTTTAGTACCACGTGACCCAACCCTACATCCATTTTGAGCAGTGTCTAAAATGTTATTTATTTCAAAATGTTTATTTAATTTAGATGTCAAAATGGATGTAAGCAGCTTATAGATAGTAGGTAAGCATGTGATAGGTCTAAAGTTTTTAGGATCCGTGGTACTACCAGATTTATGTAAGAGAAAGGTGATTCCAGTTGTCATAAAGGGTGGGATACTCCCACGCTCAATGGCTTCCTGGAATTGCTCAGCCAAACGTTCGTGTGAAGATATTAGGTATTTCAACCAAAAATTATGTAAGCCGTCTGGTCCAGGGCTTTTCCAATTTTTGGTTGAACGGGCTGCATTAGAGACATCCTCTGGGCTAATTTGAATACACCTCATCGGTTGGATGTGTTCACACGAACGTTGCTCTACGCTCATCCATTCACCCTCAGTGTGATTGACGGGCACGGACCAGATACTTTTCCAAAATGTAGACATTTCTGAAATATCCGGTGCATGTTCATCAATCACACTCGACGCCGGTTGCTCCCACCTTCTATACACCTTTCTCTGATCTCTTTCGACAATACGATAATGTTTAGATCAATTTACACGTTCTTTATATCGACGAATACGGTTTGCCCAGGCACTAACTTTCTGTTTTAGGTAATCTATGCGTTCTGTAACACAAGCCATATAGTCCTGAGGCTTTACTCCTGTTCCAGCAAAAGCTTGTGTTACACAACGCATGATTTTCGGACGGATGTTTCCCGACCTAAAACAGATTAGCTTTCCAATAATGACTCTAGTCGCGCTGATACGACGTTCGATCCTCTCTTGCCATGCAGGTGTATCGCCAGCGGGTCGTATTCTCGAGTCAGTCTCAGGAAACCAGACACGAGCAATACGACACGCTGCTACAGCTGCACAATAGAGTATCGAATGCGTATCAGCCAGGTTTTGGCTAGACCGGATGTAAGGGTCTAGCAATGCGTCTAGAGTCATTACTAGCGCCATATTTCGTTTGTGCGTGGGAAAACGTGGTAGTGATGGTCTATCCCGTGTCAGTGCAAATCGATACTGCAAAATCGCATTTTCCAAAGTGATCCTTACCTGCTCATGTTCTTGGGTACTTAAAGTTGCTGTATCAACATCCGTCACATTAGCCATACCATTCTCCAGCCCTGTCACCGACGGCAGGGGCGGCGGCTGGTTTCGTGGTTGACTTGGTTTGGTGGCGGGTGCAGATACAGCTACCTCAGAGCGAAGCCGCTCAAGTGTGGCGTCATCCAGTACTCGGTTGCGCTGGATGAACCGCACCTGATCTGACAATCGTTGAGCGGTAACGGGCAATTCTGGCTCAAGGGTCTGAAACAAAGGCAGTAATCGGGCACGATACGCAGTGAGGTTAGTTCCTCTCTCTGTCACCCCATAGTACGCTCGCATGACGTTTACGTTTATTGATTGCGTCCATTTCATGCGGCGCACAGCACCACCGACGGCGGAGGACGTTCGCTGGGCGGGTTGCCCTGCTGACCCCAAGCGCGGCAGTGGTGGCCTCCCTCGGCGCGGCGCAGGTGCTCGGCGCGGCGCTGGAGGCGGCAACTCGTCGTCACTGCTCGACGCGACGTACTCTGGAGGCGTTGCGTACTCCTCCTCTGACGACGCGGAGCCATCCGGTGCAACAAGTTGCGATGGTGGTCGTGCTTTACCTTTAGTTTTGCTCCTTGTAATCATTCCGTTGACTTTACGTCATTGTTCGGGCATGGTATTCTCTATAAATATGTGCATTCAGTAACGTTTGTGTGTATTTTTATATCGAATTTCTTTATAAACATATTTAGATTTTATTATAACATTGTAATTTGTTAATTTAATTGTAATTTTATATTTATTGTGCAAAAAATATAAATTTTAATTATTGACATTTAGAAAAATACGTGTTGACACGTCAACGACAAAATATTTTTATTATTATTATTGCGTGTATTTCGTATTCCTAAATATACCAAGGCTGTGATAATACAATATTGTTACAGTAGACCACAAAATTAATTATTGACATTATATTATAGCTAAGTGACCCTAATTATATATAAAGTATACTAAAAAAATTTCATTCAAACTTGTTACAGAAAGTCAAAATACCGGAAAACATGACATCATATCAAAGAATTACGATGCAAAAACGCAGTCTCAGATAAATTACAGCCATTCGAACTACCCTGAGAATAATCATAATCTGTTTCAAATGATCAAATGTCATGAAGACAGCCTGTTACGGTTACATCACTTGACCGCCGGAAGACAAATGAATGGGGCTTACGAAAATAACTACCAAAATGATTTACCTTGGTACTCTAAGGATTTTCAACGTCAGTATATAAAACCAGTCGATTATTTGGCATATGAGGATATGAGACGGAAATTTGATGAAGGTAAAGGTAAAGAAAAGGAAGCTCGTAAGGACGTAGATGACGACAAAGACGGAAAAATGGATGACAGAAAGAAACCTAGAAGGAACAGAACAACGTTCACAAGTCAACAGTTGGCAGCATTGGAGAAGGTCTTCGAAAAAACTCACTACCCTGACGCATTTGTGAGGGAAGATTTGGCATCGCGTGTCAGTTTGACTGAGGCAAGAGTGCAGGTAAAAATAAGATTTTCTTTTTTCTTTTTTTTTTCTTCACGCTGTATCCCACACACAGCAGGGTAGGCAGAGGAAACCTAGTATTAAGATATTCCGTTTCCCACTTTCCGCTGAATTCGGAGGCACTGCGTGTTAAGTGGCGGAAGTTAACGCTGCGCTTTACCTCGACACCAGAGCGAAGAAAATGGAAATATTAAATATTTGCACTCCTCGAGTGGGAATCGAACCCACAACCAGTCGTTTACAGTCACACATAAGAATTAAGAAAATATAATAATAGTATTAATATGCTCTATATTTGGACAGGTTATACGGTTATCTGATAGGATCTGATAACTGATAAACATACAGATACAATTTTAAATAGTTTATGATAAATGCATGTCCACTACGTTTATGTGTGCCGAGACATACTCGTATGTTTCGATATAGGTATCAGTCAAAATCATCAACGATGACGAATAATTACTGTTTGGTAAATGGATAACAACTGAGATTGGCGTTTATTTGAAAGTCTAACAAATAATCTAACAAATATATTCTTTTTGTAAATCACACGTACGTATTCTCAAAAAATCGGCACGCTGTACTGGAAATTGGAATTTTGGTTAAACAAAATATTACCTTTTTTTAATTCCCCTCAATATTTATCTCTTATTTTATTGATAGCTTAATTATTTAAAAATTTAAAAAGAAAACGTATAAAAGATTGAACGCAGCGGAATTTTCGATTCGAACCCGCGCCACGTTGAAACCGTCCAAGCGCTCCGAACTCTGAGCCATGCCTTCTACTCCCAGCTGCGCCGAAATTCTTATACGCTATACTACAACGTATTTTTGTTGTTAGCATCTCTGTAGAGTGATATTTACAAATTTCTGCTATCCAAAAATTATTCTACGAGCAATCATTTGGCAAGAGAGAATACTATTTATTAAATACTTTTAACATTTTTAAAGTGTTATTCCCTTGTTGTTAGCCACCCAAAAATAAGTTGTTACATAGCGTACTAGAATTTCGACACTGCTGGTAGTAGAACGCATGGCTTAGCGTTCAGAGCACTTGGATGGTTTCCAGAAAGCGCTGGTTCTAATCCCGCTGCGTTTAAATTTTTATATGTTTTCGAAAGTGTGCAATAACACTTTGAAAATGGTGTTAAAACAGCTTAATTATTTATCTAACAACAATACAACACATAATGCCTTGTACTAATAATATGTAATAATTTTTACGAATAGATTTAAATTCATGTACCATTAGTTGCATTTATACCTAAATATAATAAATAAATAAGTCATTGAAAATAATATTTAATAAATAAATCATGTATTATGTTGCGAAATATAAATTTGGCAATATAATAAATTAATAAAAAAATTACGAGATAATCAGAAAGAAATTAAAACATTCTATTACATATTTTCATTATCCGTCCGGTGTCTAAAGACTTATATACAACCTGCGAAATAAAACTAAAAGCCTTTTGGTTTTGCCACTTACTAAACCAAATATAAGATAGAGACTTTAAGAGTACTTTAATAAAGACTTCTTACTTTAATAAAGAATTCTCCTTATTCGAGATATGATCGTCATTAGGGACGTTAAGTAGATAACGTCTCCAAATTCGCTGTAGTGGTGTCTAGCAAAGATATTTTAATAACATAATTAATTAATTACAAGTGTCCTAACTATAAAAATATTTTTACAAATCTATCTACATATATTTCTGTATTGCAGGTATGGTTCCAAAACAGACGGGCCAAATTTAGACGAAACGAAAGATCAGCTTTATCGTCTCATAGGACTTCAACCAGCCAGGGCTCACCTGAACCGCTACCAGTTCCAATAGGACTACCACAAGGTGACCCTCGGCAAGAGTTCAATCGCAACTCCAAAGAACCTTGGATACATCACTTTCAAGCCAATAACTTGAATTTTAATCTTGGTTTACCTATCGCTAATTCGGGGTTATATCAAAATGATTATACACTCATGATGCAGAATGTAGGAAATAGACAGTATGTATCTAATTCTAATTCTCTTATGGCACAAAATGTGCCTAATTATACAAGTACTTCCGATAATAGCTATGGTTCATGTGCTTTAATAGGGAGTTATGGCGGTACACTTCAGCCCGCCCATCACAGTTCCTACAATTTGAATCTAAGGCTGAGGCCGCATGATTTTAGTATAATTTAAGATTAGCATTAGAATTTAGAATGATAACTAACACTAATTTATTGTCATGCTATACCAAAAATTAAAATAAATGTATATTTGTAAAGTAATTGTGTTTCATTTTTTATATACACAGTTCTCATTTCGAAGGTATATTTTGGTAGACAATCATTTTTTTCGATTTAACTTACTTAAACTAAATAGTTTTAATTAGGAATTTTTATTCTGGATTTTAGGATTCTGGTTGTAATGATCCTGGCTGTGCGAAGAGCACGTGGTTGGAGCTTGTGTCACCATTTCGAACTTTAATTATTATTTCGTGTTCAATAAAAACATTAAATATCAATAAACATCATCTGATGTAACATTGTACAAGGGTCTATTACTTTCAGTGTTCCTATTTAAACTTTACTTTGACACCATAAAAGTTCTTAAAATTTTCAGATAACGCTTGAACTTTTAGGGGCTTTTGTGTTATATGTATTTTTTTAATGTTTACAATTTTTAAAATAATTAAATTAAGAAAATATGTTTGTAATTACAAAGTACATCACTTTGTAATGACTGATCAGAAAAATTGATGTGTCAAAAATATCAATACGTGGGTGATAAAAGTTTCAGTATTTACGTTGTATTGGCAACAAAATTTGTAAATAAAAGTTGGAAACAGTGTTTCCGTTTATGGCGGTAAACATTGATTCATTCAGTGGAGAGTATTCCGATTGGCAACATTATTGACAAATATAATGATATCTATCACACACGCGTTTGAAATAAAGGAAAATAAAAAAATGACCGCACATTTTTTCAGAGAGCATTTTATTTATACATTTTTAATCCTGTCCGCTAAAATATCATCTTAACTCAAAGAATTTAATATCTTTACCTATATTTTTTTCAAGTTCCAAACAATTAGAAACACAGAAGTTGCCAACAATTTTGGTAGAGACGCACCTTAATATACTATTATATGTTATGTACTTCAGAGTATAGACTATAGATATAGAACTAACAAATGACAGATGTCAAATAATAAAATGTAAACAGTTTACCGCTTAAAGCTGTAAATATTAAAATTGTGCTCAATTAGTATTTCGTTCAATGTAAATCGGTTGGGCACCCTAATGTACACTTGATAGATAGGAAAATAAACGTGAAACGACTTTAAACATTATAAACATTATAAACATTATAAAAACACCATTTGAAGCCTTCTAAATTAAAACAATATACTTTTGTACACGCCACTATTATGTTTTTAAATATAAGCAAATTTGTGCTGGCATCGTTTTATTTGGCGTCTGCGTCGTACTTTATCTACGAAATATATTACAAAAGGAAAAAAGAACAGAACAATGATATAAATGAGGCTATAATGTTTTCTTATGGTGCAAAAGAGATGATAAAAAGTAAATACTCACGCTATATGATTTCAAAAAGCACAGACCGCTTGTTACACTATTTAAACTCTCCTCATTACACAATGGATATTTGTATGTTTGTTATAACTAGCCCTGACCTGCAAAATGTTATTATTAAAATGAATATTAAAGGTATAAAAATTCGCATAATTGTTGATGCTGACATGGCATTTTCGCCTGGATCTGCTTTAAAACGTTTAGAAAGGCATGGTATAGAAGTACGCTGGATGAAATCTACTAGCTTAATGCATCACAAATTTTGTTTAATTGACACTTCAGTGTTAAATGATGAAAGTGTTCAATGTACACCATTTGTTATTTGTGGATCTTTAAATTGGACTAATCAAGGCTTAAGTGGCAACTGGGAAGATGTGGTGGTAACATCACAAAAAGAAATTGTTGAACGGTATAAAATTGAGTTTGAAAGTTTATGGGTGCAGTTTAAACCAATTGTGTAATAACAAACTTCATATTTATAGATTTGTTGATTACTTAGTATTATTTTTGACAGTTTTTGTAAGAACTAGTGAATTAAGTATTATCTCTTTGTTTTTTTAGACTAGTAAGAAGATATTTACTTAATTTGAAGTGTAAATATTATAGTATATAATTTGATACTCAAAGTGTCTTTTAAATTAAGATCACCATAGTTAAAAGTATAAAATATAATAAGCTTAGTAAAAAGATAATAGAAATTGTCTAGATGTAATAAAAGTAAAACAAGCAAAGGCAAGTAAATTTTGCGTGATATATAGAAACTTTAATCTTTTTACTTTGTGTTATTCATTATTTATATTTTTTTTTGGATTAATGGAAACAGAAAATATTATTAAGTTACCTATATTACTTAACATGAGGGTTCTAATAATAAACATATTTATGTATGTGTATTAAAACACAATATTCAAGTAATCTCAAGTGTGTCAAATTATTGGAATGTTTAAATTTTAGACTTTTATTTACTTAGTATAAGTCTCTAAAAGAAAATGCTCAAAGATATATCATTTTTTTTTAATAAAGATAAATATATAACAAGACTGATAATCAAGATTTTATTTCTCCCTGCTTTATTTGATTCTTACACTAAAAACAGTAATACATAGATGCCACATTATTAGTTCCCTTTATATTCTTTAAAGGCATAACATGTTAGGCGGTATTTAATCAATTTTATTTTACACTAGGAGCTCGATCGCGGCTTTGCCGCGTGAACTATATAGCTGGTTCGTTATATTGCAACCCTTGGGGGTAGTTTTGAAAATTATATTTATGCCGAAAATCATTACAATCGGCCAAGCGGTTTAGATTTTTCATATAAACTTTCATCCCCAGTATCAATCTTTAGAGGTTGAATTTTGAAAAAAATAAATAGCCTATGTTTGACCTGGTATTGAGTAGTGATAGTAAGTAAAATTTGAATTTCAACCTATGCTACAGACTACATACATGACACATATACGATCGCACCTCTTCTCTCTTGTATCAATACCGGATTTCATTGTTAAATAAGTATGTCATTATATTTATTGAACTATATTAAATATTAAATTTATATATTTTTTTATGATTTAATTATTTCTACATTACAATACTATGACAGATATCACAACTGACTTATAATATTTATTATCTATGGAATTTCAGTACGTATTACGTATACAATATATATATTCTTAGAGCCAAAATGTTGACAGGCAAGAAATCCGGAAATCAGTTAAAATGTTACCTTGTGTTCGTAATGATAAGAATTATAATAAATATTTTAAAATTTAATCACCTATTAAGATTAAACTTCATAACAGTAAATTTGCGTTAGGTTCAAAGAGCGTTTCCACTTTATATGAGGTGATAAGAAAGTTATAAGAGCAGGAATTTAAAAATTATTTTAATTTAGAATATCTGATTATAATCAAGATCAAAAATGGTAACTGGGATTGTATCTGGAAGACTTGCACTTGTTACAGGTAAATAAATAATTTAAATCATTTTATGTAACATACCGATAATATGTAAAAGTTATGTAAATACTTAATAATTCTAACTATAAATAAAGTCAATTTTTAGTTATTAACTCTTTTTTTCTTTAAAAAAATATATATTTCTAGGTGCTGGTTCTGGTATTGGCCGAGCTGCATGTCAAGTTTTGTCTAGAGAAGGTGCTACAGTTATAGCAGCTGATAAGAATTATGATGCTGCATTGGAAACTATAAAAAAGCATACTGCTTTAGCATCTGGATTAAATGGTAATTTTTATTTTTTATTCTTATAAATAAGTTTTATAATTTGATTTTTATTTTTTAATCCTATTATTAAGTTGACTTATTATTAAAACAAGCTTCTAGTCCACTTATGTCCCAAGATTCTGTAGTTCCAAAGTGATGGACCTGGCATCAATATTGAATTCATGGAATGATAAGGATTTAAATTAAAAAAAAATCATTACATTAGATTTTTTATTTAAAATGTACTTTTGCATTTAAAAACAGGCACATTGTATAAACTATACAATAATAAAGAGAACATAAGGTTAAGGTGCTTCTCTCTGCACTTTCTTCCCCAATTTAAATATCCATTTTCATTTATCATTTCCCTATTTCTCCTATTGTTATTTTGTGCCACAATAGCCTCAATAATAATTATAGTCAAACGCTATATCAAATGTTTTTGTCAATCATAAATTTATTTATTTATTTTTAATTATATTACAGATGCTGGCGACCACAGTGCTATGGAATTAGACGTAGCCGATTCAAAATCAATTCAAAATCTCTATAAAGCTATAATAGCACAATATAGAAATCCACCAAAAATAATAGTTAACTCAGCTGGAATAACAAAAGACAATTGGTTACTTAAACTATCTGAAGAAGACTATGATAGTGTACTTAATGTTAATTTAAAGGTAAGAAGAATGTTTTTATTTTATTAAAATATATAATATTTTTTTAGCTTTACATTTTTTCAACTATAGTATAGAGAATTGGCTATTGTCCATTTAAAACTTAGTGCCTAATAAATTTGGCACATGAGATGTGTTGAGTAGTGGAACATAATTTTGTGTTATGTCTTGCCCTCGGAAGGAAAATAAAAATAATTTGAATATAATCAGGTTACCTGAGTGATTATTGACCCCACAATCACTAAGTTTACAGTTGTAGACTGTACCACTGCACCACATTGGTTTTATGAGAATATTTTAGTAATCTTATGTATTATTTTTGTATTAATTTCAGGGAACTTTCCTCATCATGCAGACATTTGCAAAGGCTATGACTGAAGCATCTATATCTGGATCAATAATAAACATATCTAGTATAGTGGGGAAATATGGGAATATAGGTAATATATATTTTATTATATTTTTTTACCACTTAAAACATTCTTCTTATACCAGGATTGGCAGAGAGGATGTATTGTCAAAAAACTCTTTTCTGTACTGTCCATTCAAATCAAAAACAATGGCTGTTATGTGGCGAAACTCAATGCCGCATTTTATATAAAGTATATGCATTTTTCTTCAAAGACATATAATGGTTACATCAAGTGGGAATCGAACCTGCAATCATTGTGCACAGTTAGGCGTAGTCACATTGGACTCCAGTCCAGTCTTAGAGTCCAGTGTCAAAGAATGGACAATTAATTATCTATAGAGACAATAAATTATATTAATAGGTTAAATAGATAATAGATAGAATAGATCAAAAGATTATTGATTACTTTAAAACATTTTTAAAGTGTTATTCCACACTTAGGAAAATTGAAAAAGACATTTAAAAAACGTATAAAAATGTGAACGCAGGGGGATTCTAACCCGCGCCTCCTGAATCCAGGCGCTCTTACCACTGAGCCAACTGCGTCGAAATTCTTATACACTTTATTACAACTTGTTGTTAGCATATAAGATTAAGATTATTGATTATCTAGTTTAAAAAATTCTACTATCTGTAATTATTTATGACTTTTAATAAATATAAGCTTGTTTATTTCTTTTTTATATTACATAAGAAATATATATATAGTTAAGGTAAATTTTTGGTTTAATATTTTTTTTGTTGAATAATTTTGTAGGTCAAAGTAATTATTCGGCAAGCAAAGCTGGAGTAGTGGCTATGACGCAAACGGCCGCCAAAGAACTAGGAAAGTTTAATATAAGGTAAAAAATAATAATAATAATTTAATGTAATAACAATAATTGAGGCCTTGTTTTGTTGTAAATGTAAATGATTAAACTTAAATTTTCACCTCTTCGCTCTGGTCTCTAAGACAAAGCGTGGCGTTAAGTTCCGCGACTCAACACGCAATCTCGATGGCGGCTGGATGGACTACCCTACTTTGTGGGAAAAGGCATTTTTTTTCCCCATCTTTATTTATATTATATATGCGAATGTCTGTGTGTTTGTCTATCACGATTTCACGGCTAATCTACGGCTCCAAATGACTGGGGCTAACATAGGCTATTTATTGTTTCAAAAATCAACCTCTAAAGGGTTGAAATAGAGGATGAAAGTTTATATGAAAAATCTACACCGCTTGACCGATTGTAAAGAATTTTGGCATATACATAGTTGATAATCCAAGGTTAGACATAGGCTACTTTATTTTTCAAAAATCCATGCCCTAAGCTTGCAATATACCGAAACAGTCATGTAGATCACGCGACGAAGCCGCTAGCGGGCCGCTAGATATTTTAATAAAATACAATCATTATGCACTCTATTAATGAGAAGTATAGACGCGCACTTTAACTTGAAAGGTCGGAACCTAGCTACAATAGGCGTCGCAGAACTGATTTTTATCAAAATATTTCATTTCATTTGCTCTGGTATTATTTTTATTATGTTTCCATATTAATTTTTTTTAAATAACGTTATATATGCATATTAATTTATTTTTTGCAGGGTAAATGCAATTCTACCTGGATTCATAGATACACCTATAGTTAAAACAGTACCGGACAAAGTTAAGGAACATATGCTGAAACTTGTGCCGCTGGGAAGGTTAGGGGATCCTGCTGGTTGGTATTATTTTTTTTGTAGTCTTTACTAATCTGCAGTATATACCTAGATAGATCTATGTAAGCACTAAAAACTTGGTGTCCAGACACTATGTCTAATTAAAAGACACTCTGTAAAGTGATGGAACTCATATAGTAGGAACTCAATAGTCTTCTCTACTATTATTTTTTTTAACGTCAGGAAATCCGTGGAGGCTGTGGTAGCACAGTGGGGTAGTGTCTGATTGAAACGGGTGGGTTCGATTCCCATGTGAGGGAATAATGATATTTACATTTTAATTTCTTCCCTCTGGTACCTAAGAAAAAGTGTTGAGTTCCGCAACTCAACACGCAATGCTTCGATTTCGGCAGAAAACAAAGTGTCTTGACCCTAGTTTAGTGATTCTGTTAACGAAGTAACGCCGTATACCCACTAAAATATGATGGTTTGCTTTCTCGACCGCCATAAGTTAAGCGCACAGGAACTGCCCCTGTCTGACTACCCCTGCTTTGCGGGTAAGTGTGAAGCTGGAAAAAAATATCGAAGAATTAACTAACTAATTAATACTTGAAAAAGACTGGCTACTAAACTGGCTGGTAGTAGAACGCATGGCTTGGCGGTAAGAGCGCCTGAACGGTTTTCAGGAGGCGCGGGTTGGAATTCCGCTGCGTTCAAATTTTTATACGTTTTCTAAATGTATTTTTTTAATTTTCTAAGTGTGCATAACACTTTGAATATGTTACAAGTAATTAATACTTAACTTTAACCTTGTAGATGGGGAGTTTCATAAAGTCATATGTAACATTGGGTATTGAACCCAGGACTAAACAACTTGAATACAAAAGAATTGTTATAAAATGCATCTTTTTATTATTTTCAACAGAGGTAGCCGAGGTGATAACATTTTTAAGTTCTGACAAAAGTTCTTTCATAACTGGTGCAGCCATTGACGTCACTGGAGGATTTTAAAGCTACTTAATTTTTAATACTTCTGTGATTTTATAAATTTGTTTTTATATTGTATTCGAACAATGTGCCTTACAAATCGTGTTCTACATTTTTTGCAATAATAAAGACTGTTTATTGTTTTGTTTTTGACTGTTTTATTAATTCTTTTATGTAATAAATAAATTAAATAAATAGCTTTACGCTATATTCCGCACACAGCAGGGTAGGCAGAGGGAACCTAGTGTTAAGACACTCTGTTCCCCACTTTCCGCCGTATGCGGAGGCATTGCGTGTTAAGTGGCGGAACTTAACGCCGCGCTTTACCTCGACACCAGAGCGAAGAAAATGGAAATATTAAATATTTCCACTCCTCGAGTGGGAATCGAACCAACCAGTCGTTTACAGTCACACGCTTGTGCCACTGGGCCACGACTGGCCACATTCTTTTATGTTATTATATGTAATACTATTTTATATGTTGTTGAGGCCTGTGGCACAAAGTGTGACTGGGATTCGATTCCCACTCAAGGAATTGAAATATTTAATATTTCATTAACTTCGCTCTGGTGTAGAGGCAAAGCACAGCGATAAGTTCCACTTAACAGACAATGCCTCCAGAATTCGGTGGAAAATGGGGAGTTGATTGTCTTGACATTAGGTTCCCTCTATCTACACAGCTCTGCCGGATATAGCGCGACTCTTAGTAATTATTTACAATATTATGTGTAATGTACAAAGTTTTTATTTTTATGATCCTTAATTGACTTTGTATGGTAGTTGTAATTAATAAATCATAATAAATGAATATGTTAGACGATATAGAGTAGTAAATAAGTAAAGCTAGCTACTAAAAGTAATAAATACTCTATAGGAGAATATTTAAGCTATAAAAATGTGTGGTAGTAATATGATAGGAGTTAATACAAGTTAGCTACCAGTATATAGAATGATAAATTAATAATTTTTACGCTTGAAAACCGCAAGAATTGAATTTGTCTCCAGTATTACCTCTCTGTACAGCAGTAATACTCTGAACTGATGGTGGCTTTGTGTTCATTCAAAGATTCAGAAATGCTTGTAAAAGTCTACTTGAATAAAGAATATAATTTTGAATTCAAATTTAAAGTTGTATATACTATATACATCACTGTATACTGTATTATATCAAAATATGAACTGAAATAGCATGACATTATAATTCAACTTTTAACATTAAAATGAGGTTATGAATGTTATAGAATACATTTTTTTTTAATCAAGTTGTGGTATATTGAAAACCTAAATTCGTAAAGCTTAGAAGATATACTCCAGTTTATTTCTTTTTTGTCATAAGAGGGCAGATAGATAAAACCATGTGTGGTAACCAACTCCATGCTTTGTTTTGTCATCAAAAAATGGGAATTGAATTCACAACCATTGCAAAGCACTACCAAATTGTGCTACAATGCAAGCTTCCTTGCTCCATGCTTAACATAATATTTGTGATATACTGTAATATGGAAGTAAAAAAACAAGAACAATATTTAGCTAACATAATTTACTTATTTATTTTGCTTAGCTTTAAGTTTATTTTTTTTTAAAACTGCTTTATTTTTTTGTCTCTTGTCTTTCATGAAGGTTCTATATTCTGTTTTCCTTTTTTCATCTATAATTTCCTTGTATTTTCTTTTATTATATCTTTGAAATTGTGCATCGGCCAGCAGTTCATCTACCATTGTTCTTTTTCTTTCTTTTCTTACAACTCTCTCATTTACATGGTCCAAGGGAGAGTCCATTATGCGACCCACCTGTGATTTAAAATTAAAGTTAAATAATGAAACATACCACAATGTACAATATAAGAACTATATCTTTATTATAACAACTTTACATTTTTTTCTGCTCACCATAAGTGATACACTTTGTCTTATTGTGTTAAATATTAGTAACCTTGATTTTTTATTCAAAATTCATGACTTTTTTGGTAAATGACTATTTCATTTATATTAATGTGTGTGAATTGTTAATATTTATTGAAATTTAAAAAGCATATATACCTGGAAATATTTTGGTAGAACTTCCATATCATTCTTTTTGTAAAAATGTTTTGGATCCAAAGCTGATCTCATTTTCAAGACTTGTAAATCATGACTTAGCTCAGGGGTTATTTCTGGTGCCTTCATATTGAACCATCCAGGTCCTTTTGTCTTCTTCCTTTCTTTCTGTAATATGAAAATAATACTAATATAGTTGTATATATATTACTACATATATATGTATATACCTACTGTATACTAGCATGTACTTGAAATAAATTAATTTTGGGAATGAATTAGTATGCTCTTTAGTTTCAATCTGTTTCCTGCACACAGGGTAGGTAGAGGGCACTGAGCGTTAAGACACTCCATTCCCCTTTATCCACTCAATTTTAGAAGCTTTCCATATTAGGTCAAAGCTTTGCTTTGCTTCTATACCAGAGCAATGGAAATATTAAATATTTCCATTTTTCAAATGGGAATCGAACCCATAATCAGTTGTGTTTACAGTCACACTTTGCACCCCTGTACCATTTTAGTATGGTAAGATTTTTAAAAGTATTTTACAACAAACCTTCCGCATGGCTCTTAATAATTTATCACTTATTTCGTATTTCGGTAGTCTATGTTCTTTCTCTATACCAGGGGTGAGAACAGATTTTTTCATTTCTTTTTCTACATCCACTCCTCCAAGATTCGATTTCAGTTTTCCAGTTTCTACATCTAATTGCTCAAAGTGGAACAAACGTGTTTTCTTTTCCATTTTAATAATGCTTTGACTCCATCCCATGTCATCAAAGAATTCGTCAAAAACCGTATCAATTTTTAAGCCTTTTAATTTTTTCTGGACCTCCTCTTCAGCTAACTCCTGCTCGTCTAGTTCTTGTTTTTTCTTTTCGAATAATTCAATAATTTGTTCATTTTTATCACCTTTATCTAAGTAAAAGAATACTATTATTAATATACATTTGTTATATTATAAATAAGTGCATCAAAATGGTAAACAATACTAACCTACAAAAAGTTTGTCTTCTGGGTCTAGTAACTCGGTTTTTTCATTAAGTTCTTCATTTCCTACAGTGTCTATTATGAAATCCATGATTGTATGTTTTATTTCATTACAACAAAGTACCTTTAGTTGAATATAATAAAAGATAGAAGTAATTAATCGTTTTTGTAAACATATAGCACACGTGTTGTCAGTTACAAGTGACGTTTGTCTTTGACAAGTGACATTTATGTTTTAATAGAATGGCAATTTATTGATATTAAGATAAAATTGACTTTCCTCGGAAGGATTACCACTCTATTATAAAATAAAACTATTTAGTTACACACCGGCTAAAAAAAATTATAAATCCAAATCTGTTTATCTTATTTGTTAAAATTTTGCTATTACTGACATTTATTGCATGGTAACATCGTCATTACTATTGTCAGCTTAAAATTGGCGCATTTAGTAGTTTTTTTTTAATTTAGAGTAATATTATTCTAGATATTCGAGAGAGAAGAGGAAGAGTTTGTTAATTTTCCTTTATTACTAACCTACTACATTGTGTAAATATTTGTTTTTTGTGCTAGAAACGTTACATGAAAGCGGTATTTTTAATCGATCACGTACAATCTATTATTGTTTTACTTATTTTTTTCCACAGATAAATGTCCTTTGTGTCTCCTTCATACTTTTTAAACTTAGGGTAGGTAGGTAAATAAAGAACTAAAATTCGTATTTGCCCACATGTTAATAAAATTAAAAGAAATAAATGAAAATGATAATCTATATAAATAAATAAAATTGGAGTGTCTGTTTGTAATATTAAAATAGCTGCTTTTTATCAAGTGCATATGTTTCAATTTTTACATTTTTTGTCCGTCTGTCTATCTGTCGGTTTGTTTGTTCGGGCTAATCTCTGATACGGCTGGGTCGATATTGACGAGAATTTCACTGTTAGATATCATTAAGTATTCGCCAGCACCAACAAGCAACCTTAGTTACTCCTTAATATATTAATTAAGGAATAACTAAGGCTGCTTTTATTTTGGTATTATATTTTTTTTAATTCCACTCGAATGGAGTCGCAAGCACAACCAGTAAAAAGCAATGAAGTGGATATCCTATTCAAATAAAATTTCCTTGTCTTGTTTATTAGAATATTAAACGGAAAAGTATTCTAAATGTAAACGTTTTATGACAAAATACAAACAAAAAGTTGCATTTTGTTGATATTATAAACTACCTACTTTGATGTTTTGATTTTGAGTCTTATAATGTTTTTTCCTTTGGTGTTAAGAAAAATACAATCATATTGATAGAATAAATATTTTCTAAACTTAACTTTGAGTAGGAAGTACAAGTTTTAAGAATGTTATTAACATGTAATCATTGAAATACTATTTTAATAAACTGTTTCATACTTATATTCGTTGCGTGTTATTACTTTACCACATTTAGTAGATAGTTGGGGCCAGTCGTGGCGCAGTCGCACAACCGTGTGACTGTAAACGACTGGTTGCGGTTTCGATTCCTACATGAGGGGTGGAAATATTTAATATTTCCATTTTCTTCGCTCTGGTGTCGAGGCAAAGCGCGACGTTAAGTCCCGCCACTTAACACGCAATGCTTCCGAATTCGGTGGAACGGTGGAACGGAGTGTCTCAACACTAGGTTCCCTCTGCCTACCCTGCTGTGCGGGATACAGCGTGAAGCTATAAAAAATAGTTCATTCAATATATTAATACATTAAAACAGATTACTCTGACACTAAGCCTTTTTCTAGATTCATTCTGCATAGCAGAGTAGGCAGAGAAAACCTTCCTTGACACTGTTTTCTTCTTTGCCCTGAAGGCGTTACAATTTGAGTGGCGGAACTCAGTCAGGAACCATCCATTGTCTTAGTACCAGACCTGACAAATAAAAATAATTTAAATATAATTAATTATTCTCCTAAGTGGAAATCGAATCTACGATCTAATTGTCGTTCACGATTTAAATTTTTTTAGTCATAAACACTACCAGCCACACTATTTTCGTTTGATTAAAATCTTGTGACTACCATTCTCGCAGATATATAGGGAAATTGGCCCTCCCATACACTCCCCAAGGAACTTATATATCAATTTTTTGTTTTGCACGCCTAGTAGTTTCGATCGGGTTTTCCTTATTTTTATATACTCTTACTTAGGCAAAGGTTCTGAGTATCTTAAGATTTTATAAGATTCATTAATATAATATTATCAAAACGAGTCTGTCTTATATGATTATATTAGCACTAGCGGCCCGCTCGCGGCTTCGCCGCGTGGACTACGTATCTGTCTCGTTGTACTGCAACCCTCGGGTGTGGATTTTTGAAAAATAAAGTAGCCTATGTTTAACCTTAGATTATCAACTATATTTATGCCAAAATTCATTACAATCGGTCAAGCGGTGTAGATTTTTCTTATAAACTTTCTTCCCCTATTTCAACCTTTTAGAGGTGGATTTTTGAAAAAATAAGTAGCCTATGTTTGATATAGTACTTTTTACTACTTTCATTTTAAATTTCATCCAAATTGGACCCGTAGATTAGCCGTGAAAGCATAACAGACAAACACACAGACATTCGCATTTATAAAACGAAAAGATGCTTTAAAATATCAATTTAAACTACTATATTCAATATTATGCTGATATATACAGCAAACTCGTAATTTACATATTTTCACACAAAAAACATTAAAACAAAAAACCTAAGGATTAAAAATAAAAAAAATATAAAATCTACATAAGTATTGAAGGTCAAGGGAGATCTCGAGGGTTCCTTTCCACTCGTTATTGTCGCCAGTTTCCTGAAAGCCTCTCAACGGTTTTGATCGTTCAGCCAGCACTTTGGAGGGACCAAGGCTAACGAATGTCATGCTTGTTACATTTTAGCATAATTATTTGTTTGGAAAGGTGTTCCGGTGTTTTGGGGTTTTTTGTTTCGTTTTATATTCATATTTATTATAAAAATAGAAATTTTGATTTTTAATATATTTTCTTTACAAGATATTGTAATTGTGGGGAACACTAGATTCCCTCTGACTACCCTGCTGTGTGCGGGATACAGCGTAAAGCTAAAAAAAAAAAAACAAAAAAAAGAAAATATTGTAAATAAATTATACTATCTATTTATATAAGTAGGTTTAATGTTTTTTTCCTTTTTTCCATAATAGTAGATTCGGTTGCAATTCTTCCGCTGGCTAAATATTTCAAACATTGGAAAAATTAGTTGTCATCATTTATTTATTCAAATAAATAAAATAAAAGTATCTGTTTGCAATACTCAAATAATCGCTTGTTAATAAATGCATATACATATATACATACAGGGTATATCATTTTTGTCTTTCTGTCTGTCCCACTAATCTTTGGAATGCCTGAACTGATTTTGACGGAAGTACTCTTGATTAGACGTTCACTGAGGGACAGCTGATGTAATAAGGAGAAATTTAAACTTCTTTTATTTTAGAACTATAATTATTTAGTTAAATTTACGGACATAGTGTTGCATAATATTATAACTTCACTGAGATATTACTTGCTTAGCACACACACTAGTGTTTCATGGTTTATTAAATAAGATTCCTTAAAACTAGTACGTATAATGTAGATAAGTAGAAGTAAATGGTAAGCCAAGAATAAGAATTTATGTTTGTCTTTCTGAGTTTATTTTAATTATATATAATACAAAAATTAGATATTCAGTACACAATATCGGTAAATAGAACATTTTCCCTTTATCTATATATCGTATTGAGCTTTATGTTGTAACTCATACCAAATGAATATATTCGAAGAAGGTGAAAGTAACGTAGATATCCTGTTTGTAAATCTCAGAAGGGAATTCGGATAATATTATGTACATGTACATACATAATATTTATGCTACGGTTAAGTTGTAAATATTAAATGATTCACTCTAAGTACTTCATAGTATTAAGAAAATACATACATCAAGATTACTATAGACCGTGGCACTATCTGTTTGGCTAGTATATAAGCTAGTAGGTTAGTATACAAATATTTTTTTTAGAAAAGCAAGAAAAAAGGAAGTTTAGGAAAAATAAGGGGCCAGTCGTGGCGCAGTGGCACAAGTGTGTGACTGTAAACGACCGGTTGTGGGTTCGATTCCCACTCGAGGAGTGGAAATATTGAATATTTCCATTTTCGCGGCCAAGCGCGGCGTTAAGTTCCGTCACTTAACACGCCGGAAAGTGGGGAACGGAGTGTCTTAACACTGGGTTCCTTCTGCCTATCCTGCTGTGTGAAGAAAAAAAGAGAGCTGGTTACTTGAAGACTGCGTATACTGCGGTATACAAAAATATCTGTTAAGATGAAAAACAAGTCAGAACACGATATATAAAAATCTTATTAATTTCTACACATCGTTATCTGATTTTTAATCTGCAACATTTCCTTATTTTGTGCGATAATTAGATATCCATTTTTGTTTGTTCCCTTTTCGCTTTGCGTTCGTTATTTAGAATATGCCGTAATGGAGGGACTTGGTGGTAAAAACGTGCTCTGATACGTGAAAAACAAAAGCTTCGTGTGTCACGCTGCCGAACCCAGTGCCAAGCAACTCAGTGTCATGAAAAAAAAATTAACACACACTTTTTTTTTAGCTTCACGCAGTATCCCTCACTTAGGAGGGTAGGTAGAGCGAACCTAGTGTTAAGACACTCCGTTTCCCACTTTCCGCCAAATTCGGAGGCATTGCATGCTAATTGGCGGAACTTAACGCCACGTTTTACCTCTGAGACCAGAGCGAAGGAAATAGGAGCGAACGGACGAGTGAGAATCGAACCCACAACCAGTCGTTTACAGTCACACGTTCGTGCCACTGCGCCACGACTGGCCACTACACAACACACACTTAATATAAGAAATTACTCTTGTTAAGGCTTAAATGTAATAAGGCCATAAAGAAACATTAGTAAACAGTTAGTATAGCATAATTATACTCAAATTCGTACTTAGACACTCCATTATCTTTATCACTCGTCCTTGGGCGTGATAATGATGGTGCGCCAATGGGTAGTTCGCGGTTAATACGACGATTAAGCCAAAAGGTTAGTTGGTCGGAAAGGCAATATAGCCTCGCTTTGTTTCTTGAATATGGCCCACAAACTATAATCGATGTAGATATTATAGATATAATGACTTGTATTTGGTCTAATAATGTTATAAGGTAATTGTATGTTTGTAGGGTAAGTGATGTTCTCTGTATAAGTAGTTGATTTTTTAAAAAATCGATCAGTTTTACGTCTATTACAATGAATAATAATTTATTGTGATAGACGTAAAACTGCTCGATTTTTTAAAAAATCAACTACTTATACAGATATCTTGGCAATAGCCAAGACGGTACGGTTTTCACTTTCCACATGAACGACTGGCGGAACTTAACGGCGGCGGAGTGGATAAATGAAAATGTTTAAATGTTTTGTGTGAGATTCGAACTGATAATCATCACGTATACTGTCACACGCTGCCACACTGCGTCAAATTGTCCTCAGTTTTTTAAATTAATTTAAAAAAAATAGCTTCACGCTATATCCCGCACACAGCAGGGTAGGCAGAGGGAACCTAGTGTTAAGACACTCCGTTCCCCACTTTCCGCCGAATTCGGAGGCTTACGTGTTAAGTGGCGGAACTTAACGCCGCGCTTTACCTCGACACCAGAACGAAGAAAATGGAAATATAATTTCCACTCCTCGAAATTAATTCCATTAAATTAATTTGTATTGTATAGAAAATATTAGTAACTTAGTCGTGGCTTCGCCCCCATGAACTACACAAGTTTAACAAATTTAAAAAAAAATTGGTAACGTATTTTGACCTATCTTACTCGAATTGAATTGAACGAAAACGGTAAAATAGTTTAGATTTTTTGTACAAAATTTCATCCATTCTTTCAACCCTTTAGCGTTTGTTATTTTAAAGTAACCTATGTCTGGCTTCAGATCTACAACTATTTTTATTCCGAATTCAAATTAGCCTATAAATTAGCTTCCACGGCATTACATACAGACAGTCAGACTTTCACATTTGAAATGTTTGTATGCATACAAATATATCATTTATATTTATAAAGCTAATACGATATACAATATTGTATGTATACTTAAAATAAAAAAAATGAGGCTATTACTCCTTGTTAGTGCCTTACCGTAAGTGTAGCACCTGCCGTAGTACGTACCAATAAATAGTACCTACTAATTGCGATTTAAAACCATGTGTGACATTTATATTTATAAAATATGATAATTTAATGATTCCATGTAACATTTTTCCAAGATTTCCTCTTCGTCTTCGGCATACTAAAACTGGTTCATCCCTTTGTTTATACAAGCCAGCCCAATGAATGTAAGTCTAATGAATTATCTTCATTTAAGTTAGCAAGGTGGCTACCACAATATTGTGATATAATTAACAGATGCAATGATATAGACGTATAAAAATAGGTATATACTAATGTATTTTAAATTAAAAAAAAAATGTATTCTTCAGCGGACTTTTTTTAATCTGTGTTTTTTGACATTATTTGTATGTGAACTATAATACTGTATGTTTTCCGAAAAACAATGACAAAAAACAAATATATAAAATATATCTTAGGTTTTTATATAAAAAAAATATATTATAATAAATATATAATACATACCTATCGCTCACAAACTCCTACGTGCCAAAAATTTTCTTAAATTCATTTACTTTGAATTATATTCGAGCGTCTCGTAAAGTGTAAGTAAGACAAAGGAAATTGTCTCCAAATTGAAACTGAATCTTTTAATTAAGCCTAACGCACTCGTAGATAACAGTGTTTCTAATTAAAAACGAATCGCCGCTGTTATCAGACTAAATGAATTCTGACTACTTAATACCTAGTATTTGGTTACTGGTTATCTGACTGTATTATGTTGTGGGGTTTACCAATTTAGATTGGGTTATTTTGGGTTACTAAGAGAGACTCTGAGGCAAAGTGAAACATATGCTATATATTTAAAAAAAAAAAACTAAAATAGTGGGTGAAAATTTGTCACGGGCTATCGTAAATACAAAGTAACTATATTTGTGTGCTTTACACAGGCGAAACCGGGAGGAAGTTTAATAATATATACACACTATATTCCCTTGTTATTCCTTCCATATAATGTTTTTTTAGCTTCACGCTGTATCCCGCACACACCAGGGTAGGCAGAGAGAATCTAGTGTTAAAACATTCCATTCCCCACTTTCCGCCAAATTCGGAGGCATTGCATGTTAAGTGGCGGAATTTAATGCTGCACTTTGCCTCGGCACCAGAGCGAAGAAAATGAAAATATTAAATATTTCCTCTACTCGAGTGGGAATCGAACCAGTCGCTTTACAGTCACACTACGTGCTTCTGCGCCACAATTGGCCCCAATGTTTAATTTAATTAAGGTGTTTGTAACGCGTTATCACTCAAAAAGGGGTTAGCTGTCCTTTTTGTATGAACTATAATGTTATAAAAGCGTGCGGGGGGCGCGTAAAAGCGCTTTAGCTATAGATGTAAATGCCAAAACATCACAAAATTTTCACTAGTTTGGTCATCTTTATAAGAAAAGGTGTTGTCCTCCTTAACTATCGTTGACTGATGAATTTTCATATGTAATTCACTAGCTGTGTGACTCCGTTCGTGCGGTATTTAAAAATGTATATATAAAAATATATATAAAAAATATAATATATGATTGTAAAATAAAAGTAGCCTAAGTTACTCTTTATTATTCTACCAGTCAAAATCCCGTATGAGAATACAAATTTAATACACAACAATAGTTTTAAGATTACAAACAGACAATAAAATTTTATTTATTTATATAGATTTTTGAGTTTCAACTGAAATATGGAAGAACACGTTTGTTTCCATTTAGACGAATTTCGGGAAATCCTCCTACACTTCTCAACGAAATGTCAAATTTCAGCTTCCTACGTCAAGTTGATTCAGCTGTGCATTGTTTATTTGCAACTTAGTGGAAATCGTAATGGTTTTATAAGTATTAGCTGTTTCAAATTGTGACTACCGTGACGCAGTAAGTTCGATTTCCAAGTAGGGAAATGATTATATTTTTTTCTTTTTTTTACCTTCACGCTGTATCCCGCACACAGCAGACTACTACTAGGCAGAGGGAACTTAGTGTTAAGTCTCTCCTTTCGCCACTTTCCCCCGAATTTGGAGGCAGTGCGTGTTTAGTGGCGGAACTTAATGCGGCGTTTTACCTCGACACCAGAGCGAAGAAAATGGAAATATTAAATATTTATATTTCCATTTCCTTTCAACCCTCGAGTTGGAATCGAACCCACAACCAATCGCTTTACAGTCACACTTTGTGCCGCTGCACTGCTACTGGCGCCTGGTGATATTTAAATTATCTATACTAATAAATAAAATTGGAGTGTCTGTTTGTAATATTAAAATAACAACTTTTTAATGATTGCATATGTATATATACACGATACATATACGAAATAAGGCTTTTAAAAATTTTTGTTCGTTGTCTGTTGTTTGTTTTAGATAATCTCTGGAACGGCTGAACCGAGTTCGGACAGGAATTTATAATGATGATGCTGATGTAACAGGGCGTAACTTAGGCTACCTGTTAATTTTAAAACTTGCGTTTCGCGCGGATTCAGTCCGTGTCATAAAACAAAAAAACATTTGTAAGTCTAAAACAAAAAGTAGCCTTAGCTATGCTCATTAAATCAGCTATCTGGCAGTGAAAATGTGGAAAGGTCCGTCGGAAAATCGGACAGCATTCCAGAGATTAAACCAGAAAAATGGGCAAGGAAACATTGGTATATGTACCGTGGCAACATACAAATGCATTAGTAATAAGCGTAATATGAATATTCATCCCTATATTATTTGTAAAGATATATCCATACTAATATTATAAACGTGAAAAGGTGTGTCAGTTCGTTGGTCATGTTCACAAGCAATGGAAGCAAATGCAAAAGTCACAGTTTTTGAGTGGAACAAAGGCTAATTTAGCGGTTACTTAATTATGAAGTTATCGAGAAAATGAGCTTATAAAGCCCGATAGTGGACTATTACTACTTATTGATATTTTAATATATTGATATGAATATTGCAGGTTTTTTAAACAAACATTTTTACTACATAAACTTTTAAAAAAAAACTTTTTATCTAACAGATATAAACATATGAAGAAAAAATATTCTGGTTAAGTATAAAAAAAACTTTCATGGCTAGTGGGGATAGGCGTCTTACTGTAAAACGTGATCGGTTGTGGGCTCGATCTCCACTTTAAGTGCGTTTAATTACTTCGTTTTTCTTTACTGATTTAAAATGGACTGGACTGGACCAAAAACGAAGCGTCATTGAGTTCCGCTAATTAGGACGCAAAGGTATATAGTACAGTTTTCTTTGCCTGTTTGCTATGGAGGAGGAAAATGAATAAGTGATAATTAAGAAAAAGGAAGCAAATTTCGTAGTAAATGCTTAAATACAAGACTTACTAAAGACACGTATTCAAAATCAGATTTCGGAATCATACAGGAAGAAACTCTTGCAGTAATATAGTCACTATTCGAGTAATGGCTTGAGATGTTGCATTACAGAGAGAGGAACTCGAGCAGTGCTTGAAATTGCAAACACAAGTATTGGCTGCAGGAGCCCCATTGTAAAAACAGGATGTATGTGCATAATTAAAATCTATAAAAAATCGTGGTGCACCAAAAAGGTTATAGTGAATTTAAAGTCTACTAAAACTATAAATAGAAAAATTTGTCCGTTTGTTTTCTTTATGTTAGTTTTTTATAATCTGTTTTTTATTTAAGGTTTTTTTAAGTAAATATTACAAAAATGTCAGCCCCATCGTTCCTTAAAACAAATTAAGCACTCAAATATAAACACATTCCTTCTTAAGTCTACAACACTATGTACACTTAAATTTATTACAGGCATTTAGCACTACAGAGCAACTAGGATTTCAGAACCAATAAAAACACGTGAAAAATACCGAATTACCATACCACCCCATTCAAACTCTCTAACGACGGCTTAGTTTCCTGACCTTGCCTCGGCATCTCGGACAACATTCCACTAGAAATTGGAAACATCCCACATAATTCACACTTTGGAGATAACTTTTTTCATCAGAAAACAAACTTCTTAGAGTAACATTCCAGAACGCAAACCTGAGGCCTTATAGCAATTTGTTGCCATGTAAGCCTTCTACCCTAAACCATGAAATATGGAGGGGAAGCTCATTTTAAATAACTTGTATTTATTTCTTTCAATTTAGATCTTTCTTTCAATACTCGTATAAATGATTCTAACTTTCCTTTCTGTACGTAAACGATACTCCGAAATATATATAACCTCTCTCTCTTTACCAAAGCCCGCTTGCTAAATTGTACAGCTTCCCCATGTCCCACTCTGTTCGAGTGAGGGTAGGTGGTAAGAAGGGAACCGATTGCAGTTTTACAGTTATTATCTCTGGCACATAAACTTAATAATTTCATTTAATATCATATACGCTCTGATACTTCCTCTGGCTGTCACATAGATAAAATTCTTTCAAATTCAGAGTGGAAAACATACAATTTCTATAAATATTTTTAGAACCATCTGTATAGATTCAAACCACCCAAATAATTCTCATTAATTTCGTGAATAACTTTCCTATTTATTACACGTTAACCGTCCAGTTTTTTTTGCGTATTTTATACGATTCCACAGCAGTACTTGCAGATATTTTAGGGGCCCTCTCTCCCTAAAGATGAGATCAAAAATATCTGCATAGAGAACAAAATTATGATTGCGTATGGATACTATCCATATAAAAGTAACATGTTTTAGTCTCTCTTAAATTTCGTGTTTACGAAGTCTTTCAGATTAATATAATTTTTATTACCACTAGTACGGGGAGTTGTAAAAACTAATATACAATTAATTTATTTAAATTTCTAAACAAATATAAAAAAACAAGCAAAAAACATAATAAATAGCATTACCTTTACCAAAACGACTTGTTCGCAGGGGGATAATTCTTGATAAGTAGAAATTTGTTAATTTGTTACAAAAATGTTAATTGTTGGCAAAATAAATTGTAATCAAAGCGTATAAGAATTTTGACGCAGCTGGTAGTAGAACCAGTTGGCTAAGCCACAGGGTCAAAATGCCCGCTGCGTTCAAAATTTTCATATTGTTTATTACATGCCTCGAACAGAATATTTGTACATTGATATTACACAATCACAGTTATATGAAGTTGATTCTAAAACACAGTTGGGGCTGCAGGGTCTACCCTGTACCACAAGGTAAAATTATTGAAATTTCAATTCATGAGATGTAACAGCACGAGACTGTAACACGCAAACTTGGGGTAAGAAAACACATAATTAAGAGTAAGAAAAGGTGAAATTTCACTAATGTCTAAGCTATTACTACTACTTAAGCTACTGATCTATAATTTCAATGTAAATTATGTGAGTATGTAATTTACTATTAAGCTAAGTGTAATATTTGGAGCCAAAGCAATAACAAAGCGCAAGAGTAAATATTAAAGTAGTGGGGATGAACTGAAAGAGATTGTGCTTTGTCCAATGATTGTCCCCCCGGTTGATTCTCCCAATTTCCCGATCTTTCTGTTTTTAATCCCCAGTAGAAGACAAGAATTATAATATCTTACAATACGTATTAAATCTGTGCTGCGTCCAACAAAAACGGTTTTTATTATATATTAAAAATAAACACCAATGTGGGGAAGATGTAACACTTATATACGATCTCGGTATTAAAGGTGACTGTAAGCACTGACAAGATCCACCATGCCATTAAGGTTTGAGGTTAGCTTAAAGCACAAGCGTATCGCATGTATGTACACTTTGCGATTAATGTTACCTTGAGTTGTTTTTAATACCTTTAAATTAATGATATATTATTTACCTATCCATCCTTACCTACCCTACACGGTGTAGGCACTACTCATGTATCAGATATTCCTATAGGCAAAGCGGGCGAAGCCGCAGGTACAGCTAGTATTATTATATTTATATTAATGTTGGTGCCTAAGGCAAAGCACGGCGTTAAGTTCTGCCACTCAGTACACAATATCACGTTTTTTTTAAATTTTCCCTTGAAGTTAAGTTAAGGTATGTCTTGTCTGACCTCAGAGCACTCTAGAGGCGACGGTGGCCCGTAATAGGCGGGCCATCCACCGAGGCGTCGTAGTGGAATGCGCAAGTGAACCTGCGACGTCTCATGAGGGTGGAGAGGGTTTCCGCTGGGTTTTAGTGGGTAGTATCGAATTCAACGGTGAGTCCCACAGTATCATCCGTACGCAGAGCAGTTCTGCCTGCGTTGCGTACGGATGGTCTGCGTAAATGCATTTCCCAGCGACAAAAAAAAAAAAAAAAAAAAAAAAAAAAGAAAAAAAAAAAAAGGTATGTCTTGTCTATATTATCCTTCAACGGTTTTACGAAAAAAAAACATGAAGCAACTTCAAATCCCGCTGCATTTTACACATTAATACTCAATTTTGATATGTTATGTGAACTTATGCATTTAGACTCACTTGTTCATTTTAGAGATTAGATTAATATTGAAAAACTAAAGAAAACTGGACTCTCTTATGGTATATTTTATAAACTTAGTTAAAGCTTACTTAGTTTTAAGCTCTGATATTGTTAATGAAAATAGGAATTTATATATAAAAAAAAGATTATTTTAAAAAAAGGTACAGACCTTATGTCCGTAGTGATATAAAATTAAGTAGTAAAAAATAAGAACTTATGCATATTATGCATATATATTTATGCATATTTATTTATACAATGCAACTTATGCATTATTTATATAATGCATAAGTTATAATATATAAGAGAAACAAAAAAGTTCGTTATAAACAAATATTTTAATTTTAACCTAAAATATTTGCTTTGTTGCTTTTAAAGTTGTTTTTTAAATTTTATTTCTAGTTTTTGGTCTACATTAGTCACATATGACACTTATTGCCGTTTCCCTCCAAGGCCTTAAAGCGTCCGTGAACTAGCCTCCATTTGTATCGAGCGGGCGGAACCAACATTGACCCATTTTAAACCACGACTGTTCAACCTCGGAAGAAGGGTTAAGGCCAGATGCGTAGTGAATTATGGTACAGTTTAACTATAAAGAATTATTATCGTTTGGTTTCCTTGATTTGTCTAAAGGCGACTGGTTGTGGGTTCGATTCGTGCTCGAGGATAGTATTTGATATTTCTATTTTTATCGCTCTGGTGTCGAGACAGAGCATAAGTTTCGTCACTTAACAAGCCTCCAAAAACTGGCGGAAAATGGGGAACAAAGTGTCTTAACACTAGGTTTCCAATGCCTACTCTTCTGTGTGCGGGATACAGTATAAAGCTAAAAAAATGTTTTTAAATATGACAAAAGGTAAATAGGAATGATGGATAAGCAAAGAATAAAGATAGTTTTATAAAGAGCTTTCTAGAGTTTTTATTTTTCTTTTTCCAGATCATATACGACAGAAAAATCTTGTCTCAGGAAACTCCGTTCTTCAATTTTCGCCTGAAATTCCTGAACCTCATCCCCTTACTTTGTCTGACCATACCGGGTAAATGAAAACAATTTAAATATAATCATTTCCTGAAGTAGGAATCGAACCCGCGATAGCTATTATCGCGTTTACAGTCAAATATTGTCCGACCGCACTACGATGCCCCCCCACATATATTTTTTACTTACTGTTTATCATATTACAGATGGGTATACACTTTAATACAGAACATCTAAAAACCAAAATGGTTTGAGCCGATGTTACAGTTATGTTATGCTTGTATGTTACACGTGTTTATTATATAAAATTATTATCAATATTGTTTAGACAATACAATTTTAACTTTGTTTTGATATTTGTTTTTGTAATGTTATTACATAAATCTAAGGGTAGTCTGTTAATTAATCTTGGAACAAGGTAGGCTGCAGTGCGCTCGCCGTAAGTATTGTTGGCCCGTATCGTGTACAACTGGTTACGGGCGACGGTTCGCGTATACACAGGATGTTTTACAGTTGTTTTAATTTCCTCGTCGAAAAAGTATAATTTTAATAAATTATAAATTAATTGTATGTGTACAGGTAGAATTTTGCAAAATTTAAATACTTCTATTTCATTGTTATAATATTTGCGTAGAATATCATTATTGACAATATTTTTTAATATTTTAACTTGTAAATTATATATTTTATTTAGATGTGTTTTATATGTTCGACCATAACACTCAAGTCCATACTGTATGTACGAGTGGGCTAGAGAGTAATATAACAAAAGCTTGACCTTGAACGGAATTCTGTTTTTTATAATTTTAATAATAGCTAAAAATTGTCTGAGTTTATTACATATATGGTCTATCTGATAAGTCCAATTGAATCTGCTATCTATTATAAGTCCGAGATAAGTATGTCTATCAACTATTTCGATGTCGGGGCAGCTGCAAGATCCATTTGTAGCTGCATGCAAACACACATGATTGTGGGCGACAATACTTTGCAAGGGTAATGGTTTAATATATGGTGATTTAATGACTACTAATTTTGTTTTTTTTATCATTTAGTACTAGACCTGCATCATGGCACCACATTATGAGGCTATTGAAATCCTTTTGCAGCAATTGCGTAACTTTATCTTGGTCATTGCTAGCAGCTAACAGACATGTGTCATCAGCAAACTGGTAACATGAACAATGTTTAATGTTACGACTCAGGTCGTTAACATATGACAAGAAGTGCAAGGGGCCCAGGACTGACCCTTGGGCTGTGCCTTCAGTCACTAACACGGGTTCACTAAATGCGTTATTGATTTTAACTGTATATGAGCGATTACTTAGGTAGTTTTCACACCACGTAAGTAAGGGACCACGTATTCCACAGTTATCGAGTTTTTTAACTAACTGTGTGTGTTGCAATATGTCAAATGCGCGTGAAAAATCAATGAAAAGTGCCAGAATGTGTTTTTTGTTGTTTAGGTGTTCATTGACTTCGTCAGTAAATTTAGCTAATAGATCAATCGTACCCTTACCAGGTTGGAACCCAAACTGATTTTTTGTTATGACGTCATGTTTATTGTAAAAGTTATGTATTTGTTCGCTAATATATTTTTCTACAACTTTATCAACGGATGAAAGAAGTGTAATAGGACGGTAGTTACCATAATCGTCATGTTTGCCCTTTTTAAAGACTGGCCTAACACAGCCTTTTTTTAGTTCATCAGGATACGAGCCGGTTTTTACACTTTGATTTATTAAATTAGATATCGCAACCGAAAACTCTTTATTTATAACTTTCATAATAGACACTTCGATACTATCGAGACCTGGGGCCTTACATGAATTGAGGCTATTAATTATTTTACGTATTTTGCCACAAGTAGCTTTTTTAAACAGTATACTCGCATCTAACGATTTACAACACGATTTTTCATTATCAAATTTAAGAGTGCAGTTAGGAATTATTTCCTTGACTGTTCTACCGAACTCGGAAGCAAAGTTATTAGCAATCGTTTTAGAGGTAAGCCCCTGCGCTTCAAAAGCTTTGGATATCGATGCGTCGATAGACAAGGTTACACGTCCTAATATTTGGTTAAGTATTTCATAAACTTTTTTAACGTTGTTAATGTTGTGGTTTATTTTATTACAGTAATATTTATTTCTTTTCTTAATCATGATTTTGTATAATTTATTCCGAGTATGGTTATATTGTAGTCTAATTTTTGGGTCAAAACATTTTTTCCATTTATTAACATATATTTTTACTTACTGTTTCTGTGGTTTCTTTTTATAACGAGATTTTTATTTACTGATTTTCGGAGTGTAAGAGCTCGATAAGGGTTCATTTTTTCAGACGTTAGTGGTAAATGGCAGTATCTGACAGGAGTTTCAACTTTTTTTGAAGTATTTTATTCTAATTAGCTAACGGGTTTTTTCTGGATAGTATCCGTGACTCCGGAGATAAATATATTAAATAAATAGTGATTATACAAACTGTTTTTTTTAAGATGAGAAGGCTAACACAAAAATCTTATCTTATATTTTTATTATAATGACATAAAAAATTAGTAATTTTGAAATTTTAATAACTAGTTAAAAAGTACTTTTACCATAGTGGCTAAAATAGAGAATTTTCTCAAGATCTCTCTGCATACCAAAATATAGCTCTCCGTAATTAACATATTTTTTATATATATATTACATATACTAAGCAAATGCTAAGATTGATACGAGTATACCCTATACAGGCAATACAAATACACACCCCTCGCAGCGTTTCATCCCTTAAGCTACGAGTAAGTAGGCCGGGTCTACTTCAAAAGTAGAATTACGCGTCAATAATGATATATGTACTAATATTATATATTTAATGTATTGAACATTGCTAGAAAAATCTGTTCTTTTGGTTTGTTTATAATCTATTAGTCTGTTGCAATTGTTTGAATTTCTTTTAGCTTAATTTTTACACTACACAATATATGGTAGGTTCATAATTTTTACTGCATAACAGTCACATAGAACCTAGAGTCAATTCACTCCGTTTTCCGCTTGAAATCAAGATATTGTATTATCTTGATCATTATATATTCGGTGTGGTGATAATGCTTTACAAAGGGAAATGGACTCTCAAAGGAAGTTATGCACTTTTATAAGTTAAATAATTTCAGATAATCCAGCTTAAAAAGTCAATAACTAAACCTAGCAAACATTTAACCTTTGATTGTTAAACGTCGTATTTTAAGTTTTACACTTTCTTTTTGAAGATGTCAGACTTACAGAACGTAACTTGGACACCATATAGTAAGCCTTTTCGCACATAATCTGATACTCGGAGAGATTAGTATTATGACAATGGTTTACGCTTGCTGTCCGTAATCAAGATGTTGCGTGTTGGACGGCAGAACTCAACGCCGCGATTTGTCTAGGTTCCAGACCAGCGTAACAAAAATAATACAAAATAATAATTTAAAATAGAGTTAAAAAAATCAATAAAAAAAGAGGAATAAAAATAATACTCGTGTGAAAATGGAGTTCACAACCATACCGCTTACACTGTCCCACTGCACCACTACAGTAAAATAAAGTGATCTTAAAAAAACTATCTACACTTTAAGTGGGCTGTAGAAAACGAAATATAAAGTTCATGATATGGAAAATCGTGTTACGTTCGTGGAACCACTTTTCGTTGACCTTTTTATTTATAAAATAGTAGCTGTGGGCCGTCACTTCGTTTACGTTTATTTTACATCCCATACTATTTCTATTTTTAACTTAAAAAAAAAGATGTAATAAAGCGTATAAGAATTTCGACGCAGCTGGTAGTAGAATGCACGGCTTAGCGGTCAAAGCGCTTGAACGGTTTTCAGGAGGCGCAGGTTCGACTCCGGCTGCGTTCAAATTATTATACGTTTTCTAAATATCTTTTTCTATTTAATATAAAAATTAATATAATCTAATTGTGTGAATTTAAAAAAAAAATGTTAAAGTATGAAATTATTTTTTTTGGACCATTGCGGTCTAGTGTGAAAGCGTTTAACTGAAATAGCCATTAGTATATTCGATACTCTCAGATGGGAATGAATGGAATGAAGATTAAGTTAGTTTTATGTCTCTGAAGGCGAGGGCTTGAAGTCAAGCAGGAAATGAAAAACGGAGTGTTGGAACACTTAGTTCCCCTTTGATGCTACGCAAGAAAATGCTTAAAGTTGAAAATATAATTAGATTTTTGTTGTACTATTTTTATTATACCCTTATATAAACACTTTACGTACTCTGCGAGTTAATATGCGTATACGTATATAAAATATAATTTCAAATAAAATTTGAAACCACAACCACTGTCTTTATCTAATTTAATAATAATTTAACACATCTTTTACTGTAATAAATTTTCATTTTCAAATGTCGCACCTTTCATTGCGGGCATAATATTGGCAAATTCCCGCTAACGAGCGAATCGATTTTAGCCGCGAACTGTTTGCGGTTAGTTTATATTACGGAGGAAAATTAAAGTCACTTTCATGTTATAATAATACCGTGAAAATATGTATCAGGTAACCGTTTAATGAATTTGTACTGATGTGTTCATATTACTGGTCAAATTCATTAAGTTGGGTTATTTAAGTTACTTTTTTATATTTTAGCTGCACGCTATAGCCCGCACACAGCAGAGTAGGCACAGGGAATCTAGTGTTAAAAAACGCCGTTCCCAATTTTCAGCCGTATTTTTGGAGGCGTTGCGTTTTAAGAGGCGGAACTTAACGCCACGCTTTGCCTCGATACTTAAACATGAAATATTAAATATTTCCACTCCTCGAGCAGACATCGAACCCACAACCAGTCGTTTACAGACACTTTGTGCTCCTCTACGGCATGAATTGCTTCAACTCACTACTATATGTGTTGAACTATATTTTAAAACACAGAAAACTAAACGATTTCAAATGTTTATGAATTTCTTCTCACCTAATTTTTATACGAGTTTATTATTCTGTCAATAATCATGAAGCTTTTAAATGTTGATTGATGGAAACCAATCCCCGATTTTATTTTTAAAAATTGTAGTATTCGATGGTATTTTTATACTAAATGTAAATATATGGCGTAGAATTCAACTTTTTTAGGGGAAAACATCACCTTTATGTTAAATTTAGTTTGAAAATATCATTTCAAATTACGATAGAGCTTATTTGAGGATCTTTGCATTTAAAAGATTGTCTTAATGTTTTTGAAATATGTTTTATTCTTTTCACTTTTTAAGAATTTATTCCTGAATTTAAAATATTATATAGAGATGAACGGAATTTAGCGCAGCGTTTTATTTTACCAAAGACAAGAAATTAAAATATATAATTATTATTCCGAATTGGATTCAAACACGTAACGAACGGCGTTAAAAGTAAGGCGCTTTTGATTGCCCCATGACGGTTTCTATAAGAAAAAAAATCTTAATAAAGTATTAGAAAATTGCACATAAAATTATAAATTAAAAATTCCATTTGTTTATTTAATTTTAATTACCAAGTAGCAGCAGGTAGGCAGGCAGTGGGATTAATCTGTGAAACCTTTCCTAACGATATGCTTCGGTCATCAATCACCGGCTGAATTCAATTACGACTTCAAAAGGGGAAGTGCGTATAAATTAAGATGTTTAAATAAAATTTCAATTTGAACATTTAAAATAGATTTAGGAAGAAATAATAGTGTCACGTAAGTTATTAGTTTGATTTTCTTCCAGGAGCAACATCGTGATTGGTTGTAGGTTCGATTCCCACTCAGAGGGATGATCAGAACTTAATTATTTATATTTTTCTGTTCTAGTGAACAAAACAAAGCATGGCGTTAAGTTCCGCCACTCTTTTTTTTTTTTTTTAGCTTCACACTGTATCCCGCACACAGCAGGGTAGGCAGAAGGAACCTAGTGTTAAGACACTCCGTTCCCCACTTTCCGCCGAATTCGGAGGCTTGCTTGTTAAGTGGCGGAACTCAACGCCGCGCTTTACCTCGACACCAGAGCGAAAAAAATGGAAATATAATTTCCACTCCTCGAGTGGGAATCGAACCCACAACCAGTCGTTTACAGTCACACTCTTGTGCCACTGGGCCACGACTGGCTACTACGGCCACGGCCACGTACAATATCTCAAAGTCGCAGCGAAAGATAAGGCAGATGATGCTAGGTTCTGTTTATCCCGTTGTGCGGAAAAAACCAAATAACATAATATTAATACGTTTCGTATTTAAGTTTTTTCAGTTTCAGGTTTACCTGAATATCTCGATTTTTCCAAATTAGTTTATTGCCAATAACCAATCGAAGGATTGCATGTTAAACCTTTTCTTTACTCAAAAAATAATTGATAAATTAAATTTAAGTTGCAGCTTTTGATTTTTTTTTGGATCGATTATTGATTGGTAAATGATTAAAACACTTTCAACTTTATGCATTTTCCCCCGCATTTCAGGGTAGTCAGAAAGAACGTTATTCGTTCTCCAAATTCTTTTTATATATTCTTACAAAATGTTGTATTGACTAAAGTTTTTTTTATTTTAAAAACTTAGTTTTTAAGAAAAACTAATGTTTTAAAATCTGTGCACATATTTACCTATTTGTATTTACTTACTATTTCGACATAAGGATAGTCATTTTCGTTACTTATAAATAACTTTTTTTTTAGCTTCACGCTGTATCCCGCACACAGCAGGGTAGGCAGAGGGAACCTAATGTCAAAACCTTCCCCTATTCCTTTCTCCCTATCCCCCCCACCATCCCCATCCTTCTTCCCTCCTTCCTTCCTTTATGTCCAAGGCCGGCAACGCATCCACAACTCCTCTGATGTTGTGAATGTCCATGGGCGCAGGTAACCACTTACCATCAGGTGGTCCTTCTGCTCGTTTGCCTCCTTTATTCAATAAAAAAAAAAAAAACACCGTTCTCCACTTTCCGCCGAATTCGAAGACATTGCGTGGCGGAACTTAACGCTGTGCCTCTGATACCCGAGAGAAGAAAAGGGAAGTATTAAATATTTCCACTCCTCGAGTGGGAATCGAATCCACAACCAGTTGTTTACAGTGACACGTTCGTGCCACTGTGCCACGACTGACCCCAATGAAGAACTTTTTAATATTTATAAAGGTATTTTATGGTCTGCGCCTTTGCGTTTGTCAACGTTATCGGTTGTGCGTTTGTCAACGTTATCGGTTGTGTTTTTAATCTTTATTTAGGGTAATACCTGCTATTTATTATGATTCGTTGAGGCGCTCTTGATAACACGCGGCGTTGATTTGCGTCATTCAATATGCACTCCACCCGAATCAAAAATCTACGAGTGGCTAAATTCAAGACCATTCTGCCTTGCAAAGCAAGAAAATGAAGATAACTTGTATAATAGTATATAATAGGATACAGAATAGGAATCGAACCCATAATCAAATGCAGTCTTGAGATTTGAGACTCGGTTCTCTTTGAATACCATGTTATGCGAGGAAAAGCTTGCAATTAATTGCTTTTTTGTGTGTAAACATTTTTAAATTTACAGAGCATTTCACTTTATAAAAATAGGTTTTCAATACTTTAAGTCACACCATTCCATACATTCTGCTCACTTTATTTAAATCGATGTATACTATTTTCTAAAGCGGGAATCGAATTCACAACTACATATTTGGTAGTAAAAGCCAATTGGGTCACCGTTGCACAACTATGTCATAAATGTGAGTAATCCCCTAAGTAGTATTTGTACCCATATCAATCAATTTGAATCATCGCACTGAGTCCGACATATCCCAACAGGGCCAGAGTCGTCTAATATATATATATACAAACTAAGAGTAAAACTGTTTCCATCGTGACGCAGGGACTGCATTTGAGTATAAACACGATGATTATGGGTTCGATTCCTATTCTGTATCTTATTATATACCTACTATTATATAACTTATCTTCATTTTATGGCCAGTCGTGGCCCAGTGGCACAAGCGTGTGACTGTAAACGGCTGGTTGTGGGTTCGATTCCCACTCGAGGAGTGGATATTATATTTCCATTTTCTTCGCTCTAGTGTCGAGGTAAAGCACGGAGTTCAGTTCCGCTCCGCCACATAACACGCAAGCCTCTGAATTTGGCGGAAAGTGGGGAATGGAGTGTCTCAACATTAGGTTCTTTCTGTCTACCCTGCTGTGTGCGGGATACAGCGTGAAGCCAAAAAAAATCTTCATTTTATTGTTTTATAAGGCAGAATGGTGTTGAATTTAGCCACTCATATTTTTTAATTCGGATGGAGTGCAAAAAGCGAAAGTGTGGAAAGCGAAGAACAGAGTGTCTTGACACTAGATCCAGCCAATAGAACGGGGAAAAATATGAATATAAAACGTAAATAAAGTTTAGTTTGACATTTTCTTAAAGTACCCTCTCATTTAATTAGCGTTTGAGACTTGCGGTGGCCTTAATTTAGTTATCGCCCTCGACTATCGGTTGGGAAGTCACAGTAGGTAAATTACATTTTTAGGTTTCTATTCCTTCCTGGTAAAATTTATATATTTTTTGCAGCTCCACGTTTTTTCTCGCATAGCGGTATAATCAGAGAGGTCCTAGTGTCAAGACACTCCGCCCTTCACTTTCATTATTTCATTACATAATCATTTCCTCGAGTGGAAATCGAATACACAACCATCACTTTACAGTCAAACGCTTTCCCACTGAGCCACGACGTATTCTACTATATTTAAACATTTCAGCTATTTCGCTCTCATTAGGTGCAAAGCGTTGTTAGATTTCAACTATCCACATGCATCCACCTGCGTTCAGGAAGACTTGAATACATCAATACAGTATAAACTATGATAATATGATAACTGGTGCATGTATTGTGTATTTTTTACGTTCACTCCTTTTTAGGCAAAGAGAAAATAGTGTTAAGACACTCCGCACCCCATTGTAAGTGTATCACTAATAGGTTTTCATTTAGTTCAATAATATAATTAAAATAAAAAAAATCAAGGGCTATCTATATATTTACATAATATGTATACGAAAAACAACATGTAAATATGAAAATAAAATTATATTCTATTAAATTTGTCCATCACGTTATAACATTATGAATATCTCACTATTTCATCCTAAATATATTTTATTCATGAACCGAACGAAGACTTCTATGAATTTTCGAACAGCGTCTCGTTTGTAGTCTAAGATCTGACTGCTAGGAGTATTTTTGGAATTCTTTCTTCAAATTTTTGATATTACTGTTTGAAATATATAAAATATATACAACATAATCGTTCACACAACGCTGGCATTTCCTTTACTATTAAAATAAGCGCAACAGGAAAAACATTTTATATATAAATTTTATATACAAAATTAACAAAGTTAAATTATATAATAGATTTCTTATTAGGTGAAGACAAAAAGTACTTACAAACTCTAATTGAGTGTCAACTTTATTTTTTTTTTGTTAAATTAAAATATAATAAAGCAGCACTTTATAAAATTATAAAATGTAAAACAAATTTTATTTACTAATTAGTAATAAATCAAATTCTTAGATTTTATAACATATTTTTTTAATATATACTCTATTTACAAATTGTAAAAATTAATACAAATTAGTGAGTATTGTCTCTAGTATAGTTAGTAGTTAGACAGAGAGAGGAAGTGCAAAAGAGAGAGAGAGACAGAAAGAGAATACTAAAACTAGTAAGCCAAGAGATGTGTTCTTTCAATGCCTACAATTTCAGAAAAAAGTAAAAGATAGCATTTGGAAGCTGGCTCATAGACTACTCGGCATATTGGATGTCTTTCTGATAAAAGGATCATTTTATTATCACATTCATTACTTATTAACATTTGAAACTCCATCGCTAAAGAAAGCTATGTTGATATTGTGACTAACATAATATATATAGTGGACGCATTTGTATGTCTGTCTGGTCTGGGGTTGTATTGCTTAGATATGCAATTTTAGTAGTTGTTTTTGTTATATTTATTTCAGATTCATGTATTACCTCGGTAACAAGGTAGTTACAGAGAGACAAGAGTGTTTCTTTTTTTTCTACTGTTTATTTTTGTGCTCTACGAACATATATCTGTACCTTTTGTTAACAACTACATTATTATTATAATTATTAAATTCCACATTTCATTTCCATTTCCATTTTCTCGTTACATTACATTTCATCTACTTTTGTAAGAGAAAGAGTTAAGAGTTATAACACTCCGTTCGCCACTTTTTCCTCCGATATGTGTATATGAATATAAATATGTCTATATTAGTTTAACTTTTAGTTTCTGTTAGATTATCTTATAGTTTATATTAGATATCCTAGGAGCCAGTTGTGGCGGAGTGGCACAGACGTGAGACTTCGAACTACTGGTTGTGGGTTCGATCCCACTCGAGGAGTGGAAATGTTTAATATTTCTATTATCTTTGCTCTGGTACTGAGGCAAAGCGCGGCGTTAATTTCCGTTACTTAACACGCAAAGTCTCCAAAAATTCGGCGGAAAGAGGGGAACGGAGTGTCTAGAGTTCCCTCTGCCTACCCCGCTGTGTGCGGGATACAGCGTGAAGCTAAAAAAATAGATTACATATCCTTATACTCTACATATTGATTTCGCATCGCCTTTGAAATATGTATGTCACTTTATATGAACCTATCATACCAACAATAACTGTAAGATAATGAGTTTTATAAACACGTAGTTTATGTTTTATTATATAAATTCATTTTAAGCCCATTACTTTTTATAGTAATAATTTTCTGAACTTCTTTTCTTTTATAAAATTTAACTTAACTAAATAAGCATCTAAAGCTTTACCTTCATCAAATTAAGATAATGATTTAAAAAGAAGATCACTTTACATACGTACTAGTGGCCCGCTCGCGGTTTCGCCTATGTGAACTACACAACTATTTCACTATAGGCACATAGACATCACATACTAAACCTCTAAAATTATCAATTTTTCTATATCTCTACCATAGTTTTGAAGATCTAAGCATACATACATACAGACAGACGCGGTAAGCGACTTTGCTTTATACTATATAAAGATAAAAAAATACATAGTAAAATATTATCTAGCTTTTATTCTTGTATATATATCTTATATGTATGGGACCCATAAGAAGTACTGAGACGTCACCGAAACCGCAAGTAGAATGGCGTACTAACTTAATTTCCGCAGCCTCCGCTTAAAATGAGGTTTGAAGGACTTATGGCTTACTTCCTTTGAACATTAGTTAAATTATTTAATCGTCCGTTACATAGACGTATGATATATTTATGTGTATTTATACATGCTATAGGTGCGTTTCAAAAAGTTTTAGCTTTACCTGCGAATATAGTAGGTTTTATTCTTTTTTTGAAGTATTTTTTTTAATCTATAATATCCTATATCCATACTTATATAATAAATGCGAAAGTCTGTGTTTTGTCTGTTACGCATTCACGGCAAATCTACCAATCCGATTTGGATGAAATTTAGAATGAGAGTAGTAAAAGTTACTGGGTCTAACATAGGCTACTTATTTTTTCAAAAATCAACCTCTAAAGGGTTGAAATAGGGGATAAAAGTTTATATGAAAAATCTAAACCGCTTGACCGATTGTGATGAGTTGTGGCATAAATATAGTTAATAATCCAAGCTTAAATACAAGCTACTTTATTTTCCAAAAATGCACCTGTGAGGATTGCAATACAACGAAATGGGCCGCTAGTATAGTTATAATCTCCTATTATGAATGCGGAAGTCTGTCTTTATTATTTTAATGGAAATTACCAATTCGGCTATATTAGAGTTGGGCGCCACAAGGTGGCATGTCGTGCTACTAAGCTCTCTCGAAATACCCTATTATGCGGAAAAATGTGTGAATTTGCTGTATAAATGAAAACTTAGGTTCACCCGCCATCGCAAAGCAGTCATGAAGAACATAGTGTCTAAACACTTTACCCTGAAATTGAGACATTGCGTGTCCAGCGTTAGGACTCAATGGCACGCTTTGTCTTTACCAAAGACAGGAAATGAAAATATAATATTATCTTCGAGTGGGAATTGAAACCACAACCACCACATTTATGGTTAGATATTATCCCATTACGCCACAATGGCCTGAAAATAAATGAAATGAGAATAATTCTTGTGAATTAAAACGCGAAAACCAAAGATCTAACTAATTCTTTCATAATAAGCATCAACATTTTTATTAGAAGCTTGCAAAAGTTTCCTAACTATGTCGCAATGACCTATAGCTATGTAGGTCGTAGTACATATGTATATTTGTAGCTTTACGCTGTATCCCGTATACAGCAGGGTACACAGAGGGAACCCAGTGTGAAGACACTCCCTTCCCCACTTTCCACTGAATTCGGCATTGCGTGTTAAGTGGCGCAACTTAATGCCGTGCTTTTTCTCGACACCAAAGCGAAGAAAATAGAAATATTAAATATTTCAACTCCTCGAGTGGGATTCTAACCCACAACCAGTCGCGCTTACAGTCACACTTACGAGCCCTTGCACCACGACTGGCCCCAATGTATATTTTAAGATTTCAAATTGTATTCTACAAAATCTAAAGGAAAAACCAATTTTCTTTCTCTGCACTACAGTTTTTGTTATGCTAAAAAAATATTATACAAATACTATAATAGTAAAGAGAACAAAATATCTATTTCCGTTCGCCATTCCACTACCGCGAGCGAGAATATGAACAAATGAAGTAAATAGAATAACGTTGTTTGCGGCGGTGGTGCAATTTTGTTTCAGCGGCGCTTCTATTCCGGAACGTTTATGTTGTGCATATGTTTTGTATGAAAATATTAGATTTTTGAATATTGTTTGGAGTAAACCTCGAAAAATAGCTTAAAAATATAATATTTTAGTGTCTGTAATATATATGCATAATTGCATATATATGTGGCCAGTCGTGGCCCAGTGGCACAAGCGTGTGACTGTAAACGACTGGTTGTGGGTTCGATTCCCACTCAAGGAGTGGAAATATTTAATATTTCCATTTTCTTCGCTCTGGTACCGAGGTAAAGCGCGGCGTTAAGTTCCGCCACTTAACACGCAATGCCTCCGAATTCGGCGGAAAGTGGAGAACGGAGTGTCTTAACACTAGGTTCCCTCTGCCTACCCTGATGCGTGCGGGATACAGCGTGAAAGCTGAAAAAAAATATGTATATACGAGGTTCTTCGAGTAATGAGTCGGTATTCGAATGTGGCTTTTCTTAAGCTAACACAAAATCGCAATGAAAATCATAAGTAGCCTGTAAGCTTCTGTGTTTTTATTTATTTGTTTATTAATTAACTATTACCTTATTTTTATAAAATATATTTTTTAATATGGATCTAATGGTCTGAAATAAAGATTTATTATTATCTATATTTGGGGCCAGTCGTGGCGTAGTGGCACAAGCGTGTGACTGTACAGCGACTGGTTGTGGGTTCGATTCCCACTCGAGGAGTGGAAATTCGGCGGGAAGTGGGGAACGAAGTGTCTCAACACTAGGTTCCCTCTGCCTTCCCTGCTGTGTGCAAAATACAGCGTGAAGCTAAAAAAAAGAAAAAGATTTTCATATAAATTTGATTGGTTGTCAAAATTCTTACACATAATAAATTTGTAACTGATTAACATTTTTAGAAAACGTAAAGGAACGTAAACGTAACCGATGCTTTTAAAAAAAGTAACACGACCTTTTGGAAACGAAATCTGTTTTACTGATACGTCACATAAGTCCTATGAGAAAAAGTATTTTTGAGGGCATGTAATGGATTTTCTTTTCGGTTTGGAATTTATTAGGGTTTGTGCACGCTAATATCTGAAACAGTTTAACTGATTTAAATGCAGTTTTGACTAATTTTAAACTAGACTTAAAATATAGTATGTTTAAATTTGTTTATCTTAATTGGATCATAAATAAATGAAATACAATAATTGAAATAACAAATTTAGGTACAGTTAGTCATTTATGTCAAAAATGACGCAAGTGGGCAAAACAGTATAATTAGTCATGTAGTTTACGCAGCCAAAGCCGCGAGCAGTCCGCTAGTATTTCATATTTTTAATACTTTTAGTGTATCCTTCCTCCTACAACCATTATTACTGTAAATTATAAACCTCCATATAAACTCAGCAAGACGTAGATAAAAGGAAAAAAACACATAAATAATATTACATTTATTTCGGCGGAGTTATTCGCAAAATGTCTTCCTGTGATACACTTTATTACACTGTAGTGTACTAGACCATCTTATGTTTTGTAGTATTTTTTATGTATTCTATTTATTATACATACTGTTAAGGCCAATCGCAGGGGCACAAAGGGTGACTGTAAACGCTTCTGGTTGTGGATACGAATATACATAGAAATATTTAATATCTCCATTTTCTTCGCTCAGGTGTAAGGCAAAGCGCGACGTTAAGTTGCCTCACCTAACATGAAATGCTACTACTAGACTAGATTTCAGGGGAAAACGGGGAACGAAGTGTCTTAAAACTAAGTTCGCTCTGCCTACTCTATTGAATACGGGATACAGCGTGAAGCTATACACACTGTCATATGTTTGTTTGCTTGTTATTGCTTTATTGTTATTGCTTACAAAGGTGCAGTTGGATTGCGTTGTGACCATCGTGGTGCAATGGGACAGAGTCTGACTGTAAACGCAATGGTTGTGTGTTCGATAATCGCTTGGTGGACTGATTATATTTAAATTTTCCTTTATTCGTTCTGATAATTATCATCATCATGAAGGTCATCATTATTATCACCTACCATCGTTATAATTCTTGAATCCGTTGGAAAAGTACGAAGTTAAAAAAAAACGAAACCTAATAGCTAGCTTACTCTGTTATGGTACGTAAAACAATTAAGTAATCCATTTTTCACATCGCTATAGCCAAGCTCTAAGGATTTTAAATAAAAAAAGCTATGTTCGCAGGTTAACATTTGAATTGTATTATATTCACATTCGTATAAATTTTTCTTAGTCTCGTAGACCAAAATTAGGTTGCGCCAGTTAGAACTTCTTTTAAGCAGCAAGTACTGCCTTTTTGACTAAGATTCTGTTTGCCTTTTCAGATAACATAAATATCTCATTTTCAAAAGCAGAAATTCTGTATGCATATTTTTAAACATTAATTTAACGCTTTTAATGTAGATATTAGAAACTGCACATAAGAGAGATATTATGAAGAATCTAAAGACAGAGGGCAAAAAGAGGATTTACTTTGATGTTATTTAATAATCTTTTGCATTCGCATCATAAAGATTTTAATTTCTATTTATAAATAACATTTTTTAAGCTTCACGCTGTTTCCCGCATAGTAGGATAATGAGAAAGTATATAGTGTCAAGACATTCACTCGAAATCTAGACATTATGTTGCGGAACTCAACGCCGCGCTTATCTTCTTGTCAAAGCAGAGCAATCAAAATAACTTAAATTTCTCGAATCGAACCGGCGACTTTTGTCATATATAGTCTGTAGATAACGTTGTGATAGCTCAGATGGGAAATCGGGTGATTTATTAAGTAGTTTTTTATTTGTTTTAATTTATTATATTTCTTCATTTCTTTTTTTAAGTATTAATTTAGTATATTTTTTATAGTAATTATTAATTTTATATCATTTCTTTGTATTATAATAGATCGTGCCAGTGATGAATATTGTAAAAATGAGATCGAAAACTCTTTAAGTATCGATATATTTTAAGATTTTACATTAGTTTGTGAATTACAAAAAATATAAGGAAAGTTGATACCTATTATTCGGTCCGAGTCTTTGAGACTCGGACCGAATAATAGGTACCAACTTTCGCAATGGTCAAATGACGTATCGCCGCTGCTGGAATGACGTACGAAATTTCGTTATCTGTGTAAAGTGACATGCATTATGTTTAATCGGCTTGAACAATAATTATACTATCAAAATCAAGATTTACGAAAAAGAAATGCCGAGCGGAGCTCAGTTACCTAAAGCTAAGATTTTAAATAAGTCAACTGTTTGTATTTTCGAAATAATTATAACTAAATAAGTAATAATAAATAACTTCTTTATGCCATTTAGAGGAATTCAACTGTAGTAACATATGAATATATGAATATCTCTATATATAATAAAAGAGTAGAAAAGTCAATTCTGTACATGAAAAATTTCAGAAAAATTTAAAATGGGTGCGTTAATATATCGATAAGAGAGCCCAAAAATCCACTCAGTAGAATTTTTGTCTGTCTGTCTGTCTGTCTGTCTGTCTGTCTGTCTGTCTGTCTGTTAATTTGTTCGCCAATCACGCAAAAAGTACTGGATGGAAATGAATGAAATTTAGCATGGTGGTAGCTTATAGTCCAAAGGTACATATAGGATAGTTTTTATCCCGGTATTACATGTAGTTTTTTTGGAAAAAATAAAAAACCGATATAAGTATTTTCTTCATACACTGATATTTACTGAATAGAAATAAATTATTTTTTGCATGGAATTAGCTTAGAGGCTAGGACATTATATGGGATAGTTTTTATCCTGGTGTTCAATGCAGTTTCGACAAAAAATAAAAAAAGCTGACATAGTCAAATTGTGTTAATTATTTTACAAGCGAAGATAAAATATTTCTAATTTCATTTACTAATATAATAATTATAAAACTAAGAAGTACAAAATAAATATGCATATATTTCATATCCATAAAACTTTTTATTTTTTTATAATGGCAGCATTGTCATGTCACTATACGTCATTTTAACTTCTCCCGTAACGCTAAATTGAAATTAATACTTTTATATCGTTAAAAATTGTAATATTTGTGAAAAAAAGTTTTCTTATTTAGACATTTTACTTTTAATATTATGCTCAGTACATCATACTTCCTGAAGAACTTTAAAGGATTATCGCTTTATAGGATTATCTGCTGTCATTAGGTCGTGGTCTATCTTGCTTTGAACAAGTCATGAAAAATTATTTATTAATTAAAGGTTATTTATTGCCTTTAATGATTGCAAAATTACAATACACCTCAAGTATGAAATTTTCTATTGAGTCTCTTCAAATGTGCCATTGAAAAAATATTTTTTTGATATGTAATTTCATTAGAAAAGATGAGATTCTTCTTAGGCTCAAAAGTAAAGTTTGGTATTTAAACGTGAACACGGGTAGCTGTAGATACGTAATAGATATAGTAGTGTAGTTTATGCAGGCGAAGCCGCGGCTGGGTCGCTAGTACGTAATAAATGGAGTGAGTGTCGTTAGAGTACATACTAGAGGAGGTCATCTGAAAAGGCATTATAAATTTATTTCAGGCATTGGTGAGGCGGCAAAGGCCGGCAACGTCCCTGTAGCTCCTCTGGTGTTATACGGGGCCGTGGGCGACGGTGTTCACCTAACACCAGGTGACCCGAACGCTCGTTTGCCTAGTCCTTTTTTTACATAAAAAAGGCGACCGATCGTTCTAAATGGCGTAGTTTGGGGGAGGCCCAGTAGTGTCCAGCCCAGTTATGTCCAGTAGTGGACGTTCAATGGCTGATGATGATAATGGTGATGATTTGTGAGGCATTGGGATATTGCCTAATTGTAAACACTTGGTTGTGGATTTGATTCCCGCGGTGAGGATGTTTATATTAAAATTATTTTCATTTTCATTTATGGTTCCGCCACTTAACGTGCCATGGTCCTGAACTCAGGCGAACAGTGAAGAACAGAGTATCTTGACAATAGGTTATCTTTGCAATGTAGAAAAGAATGGTGCAGGAAAGTGGGGAATAAGTTAGGCTAAACCCAAAAAAAAATTAAAGTCTAATAAAATTCTAATTTATTAAGCCAAAAATATAGCAAATAATACAATAAATTTAGAAAACAAAACATTAATCACTTTGTGATTGATTTAATCTTCATAATTTATATTAGTATGATTCAGAATCCAATCTTTGAAGGCATAGACACGGGAATAGACGTCCGGATAGCCGCGGGCGCAAGGATACCCCCAGGACACTATACCTACTACTGTCCCATTTTCAACTAGAGGTCCGCCTGAGTCTCCCTGAAAGATAAAAAAAGTGTAAAATTTATTGAAATTAACTAACTATTCCTGGGAACGATTGGTTATATTTTAATTGGGTTCATTTCTTTGCACTGCTCACTCACTATGATAAAAGTTACATTTAACACGCCATTCAAATACATTCAAAAAGCAATGTTTCAATTACCAACGGTGTTTGGAGAATAGAGTCTTGGCAATAACTGTGTAAATATTTATTATTGCACTTAAAAAAACATGGTACAACATTACAAAACTTAAATAAAGTTAACAAGAGTTAAACAAAAGCTCATAAAGAGATCTCTTCCAGCCCACAAAAGGTGAACTTATTTCATAATGAGCAACAAATAGTGGGAAGACAAAACTGCAATATACGTAGGAAATAGAAATATTTAGAATAGAAATATGTTCTCTTTGACTACCCTTCTGTGCGGGAAAAACGCTTCTTGCTTTTTGAATAAAAATAGCTAAATATCTTTCTCCCCTTTTGAAATTGCTATGAAACCACTGTTCTGTGTTACTCCTTGAGTGATAGACAACGCACAGTTCGATCTTCTAGTCTTAGAAAGCTGACATTTTGCATAAACATTAAGTTAACAATTTTATTTTTTTAATATTTACGGTTATGGAAATTAAAAATGTACACAACAGAAAAGTCTATGCTACAAAATAGCGGATGACAATTTGTTAAATATTAAAAAAAACAAATTGCACAAATTCTCTAGATATTCTATAGAGATATTAATTCTATAGAGATCCGACGAAATCCCACATTAAAATATTTTTTTCTTTATCTTGACACATTACATGCTTTTATATGGTGGTCAAACAGAATAAATATCATGTTAAAAATCTTATACTATATTATTTGCCCATTTATTAAAATATCACATACGCATGCGGAACCTAACGCCGCTCTAATCAGTTACACTGGAACATTTTCACATATAAACAAATATTCCCCTAGTGTGGGATTATAACTGAAAACCGAAAGAAACATTCAGCAACTTTCTGCGCAACGTTACACTAAAATTCGGAATAACTTCGCTCTACCGAATTGTAAACATTTACTACATTTTAAGACCGACGAAAATAGACTTGATCGGCTTACGAAATAAGTCAATAACTTTCAGTGACTACCTACATTTTAAGATTTAAACTTAAGGAACAGTCAGTCGACTATATTTGACAAAGCCGATTCATTTCGAATATCGTGTTTCCATTTATAGCTATGTTTAATATAATAATGTTTTAATATGAAATCGTATTTGTACAATAAAATGATATAAAAAGGTTTTATTATATTCAAATGTCTTGTCAAGACACTAAGCAAAATAATATTTGAAAAGCATTACAGTTATCTTAAAAATGTTGTGGGATAGCGTCCGACTGTAAACTGCAATGATAGTGGGTTTTATTTCTACTCGTCAGAATTACATACAATTAGTTTATTATAAAGAGCTCTGGTAAGATAGAGCGCGGCGTTGAGTTCCGCCATTTAATATCATGAGTTCGGGCTGAAAGTAGGGAAAGGAATCTTAATACAAATTCGAAATGAATCGGCTTTGTCAAGTATAGTCAGTCGGCATATGTGACAGTCCACGTATTTGACAAAGCCGATTCATTTCGAATATCGTGTTTCCATTTATAGCTATGTTTAATATAATAATGTTTTAATATGAAATCGTGAAGTAGTATGCGTACAGAAAATTAACTTGAAAGGTTTTATTATATTCAAATGTCTTGTCAAAAAAATTTAACAAAATAATATTTGGAAAGTATTAAGTTATTTTAAAAATGTTGAAGGACAGCGTCCCACTGTAAAGTGCGATGGTAGTGGGTTTGATTCCTACTCGGCAGAATTACATATTTTTAAACATTTTTAAAGTGTTAATCCACACTTTTGTCAAACGATTGTTCGTAAAATAATCTTTGGGTAGCAGAAATTTGTAAAAATCTCTCTATAGAGATGCTAACAACGAAAATAAGTTGTAATAAAGCGTATAAGAATTTCAACGCAGCTGGTAGTAGAACACATGGCTCAGCGGTGAGAGCGCCTGGACGGTATACGCGCCTGGGAGGCGCGGGTTCGAATCTCGCTGCGTTCAAATTTTTATACGTTTTCTAAATGTCTTTTTTAAAATTACATATATTTAATTTATTATAAGCCGCTCTGGTAAGATAGAGCGCGGCGTTGAGTTCCGTCATTCAATATCATGAGTTCGGGCTGAAAGTGGAGAAATGATTCTTAATACAAAGTTCTCTCTGCCTAATCTGCCATGGATAATAAATTTAAACGCGTGAAGCTGCGAGTTAATTTAAAAAAAATTAAAAATTACATTTTTCTCGTCTTTTTCAACTGAATTTTGCATTTTATAAGGTTTTTCGTTAACCTAATAATATATGGTTCGTATATCGATACGTTCTCAATTTTCCGCCCACACAGTTTAGTGAAGCTTATTAGTTAGTGAAATGTAATAGTGCACTTTAAGTAACGAGCTCGATGAAATACCTACATAATGTATTTTTGGTTTTGATATTATTATAATAATAAATTATTTAAACATATCTTATATTGTGGCCAGTCGTGGCCCAGTGGCACAATCGTGTGACTGTAAACGACTGGTTGTGGGTTCGATTTCCACTCGAGGAGTGGAAATTATATTTCCATTTTCTTCGCTCTGGTGTCGAGGTAAAAGCGCGGCGTTAAGTTCCACCACTTAACACGCAATGCCTCCGAATTCGGCGGAAAGTGGGGAACGGAGTGCCTTAACACTAGGTTCCCTCTGCCTACCCTGTTGTGTACGGGATACAGCGTGAAGCTAAAAAATTTTTTTTAAATCTTATATTATATATTAAACGTTGTAATTATATTAACTGATCAAATTTGTTTAAAGTTAACTTGCCCACCCGACAAATGCCGACTTTATTTCACTTTCTGTTTAAAATCAAGAATGTGTATGTTTTTCGCCGAACTTTGAATTATCAGAGCAGGAAAACTAAAACTTTTTTAAATGCAATATTTTACCCCGAAGGGAATCAAATCCATGATCACTTTAATAAATTACTAACAAAAAGTTTTAAACGTTCATAATTTTTGAACCCATTGCATAAGATTAAATAGATAATATAGTTTTGTTGTACCAAAATACCTTTACAACTTCATGTCATTTTAAATAAAGTCAAACACTTGGTTGGTAGAGTGTATGGCATTTATCAATTAAATGAAGTTTCTATGCATTATTTAAGAAAATGACATTTTGCCCTCTGTCCCCATGTAAACTACGACTTTGAAAAAAATCATTCCCATTCGTCAGAGACCTCCAACTCTCGCTTGCAATTGTGACGTGTTGAACGTTGGCACGTTCGATGTTAAATCGATCTTTGTTTTAAGTACCAGACCGTAGAAATGAAAATTTATGTATTTATTTATTTATATATATTCTTCATACTGGGAATCGAACCCACAACTATCACGTTTACAGTCAGACTTTGTCACATTGCACCACGAAAGCCTTATCTCTACTGTACTTCTGTTGTTAATCTAATTTAGTAAATAAAAAGTAGTAATATTTTTAACATTTTTAAAGTGTTTTTCCACACTTATGAAAATTGAAAAAGACATGTAGAAAACGTATAAACATTTGAACGCAGCGGGATTCGAACCCGCGCCTCCTGAATACTGTTCAGGCGCTCTCACCACTAAACCATGCGTTCAGTTCAGTGGTGAGCGTGAAGTGGCGCCTGAACGGAATTAAGGGGGCGCGGGTTCGAATACCGCTGCGTTCAAAATTTTTATACGTTTTCTGAATGTCTTTTTCAAAAAGTAGTAATTTTCGTAAATAGCTGTACTAAATTTCACCGCCACGTATTAATATAATAATAACGCAAATAACTAAAGTGGACTACAGCTTATGGCTATATAAAATAGAATTATCTTAGCGCTTATAACTTTTTTACGGTTTAAAAAGGTTACAAGAATTTTCTTGACCTTTAACTTGGAATATGTATATAATGTAGGGTAAAGGTCAGAGCTTTTTATTTTATTAAATTAGTTTTACAGTAGATGAGGCTGTTGTGGCGCAGTGGGAGAGCGTCTGACTGTAACACGATGCTTTTGGGTTCGGTTCCCACTTGAAGAAGGGGTTATGATGTTGAGTTCCGCCACTCAACATGCAATTTCTTGATTTTGAGCGAAAAGTGGAGGATAGAGTGTCTTGACAGAAGATTCTCACTGAATACCCCGTTACAGTCGTTATTTATTTATTTATTTTTAAGTGGCCGAACTTAACGCCGCGCTTTGCCTCGATACCAGAGTGAAGAAAATGGAAATATTAAATATTTCCACTCCTCGAGTGGGAATCGAGCCCACAGCCGGTCGCTTTACAGTCTCACTTTGTGCCAGTGCGCTGCGGCTGGCATCTATTTATTTAATTGGCTATTTATTTAATTTTATTAAATATTTTTTTATGTTTTGTCCAGAGTAATCTAAAATATTAACAGATTAAGGATTTTTATAGGTATTGTTTTATATCTAGAACGCTCGTAGGCTTTAGTGTGTAGTGTGTGTAGTTTCATAATTGTAATAAATTAAAAATATCATACTTAGTTACATGCAGGACAGTCTGATAATACATCTTGCATCATTAGAATGCACAAGGAAAAGTATAAAATTGAAAAATTTTTGAAAAGCTGTAGTGCAAATAGCACTTAAGGCAAGAAAACTATTTTTGGAAAACGTATAAAAAATTAAGGCTGCGGGACTGAATCCTTGGGTCTTGGAAACCATTCAAGTGCTATGACCCTTTATGTTAAAAATTCTTATACAGTTATTATAACTTATTTTTGTTGTTAGTGCGATTAAATTTTGTCTCTTCTAGTTTTAATTAACGAAAGGAAAATGTACGAATAAATAATAATTAATAATAAAGACAGTGACAGAAATATAGATTAAAAACAAAATATATTTTTAGCTTCACGCTGTATCCCACTCACAGCAGGGTAGGCAGGGTAGCATTATAAATTGCTAAAACCCGCACTTTTAGTGATGTTTATTTAGCAAAAAAAGCTATTAACTTACATGACAAGCGCCTTCCCCAGCTCTGGTCAGTGAACATATTTGGCTATCGTGAACAGAAACAGATATGAGCGAGCCGTTGTAACGCTGCTGACAGTCGCCCACGCTGAGAGCGGATAGCTGGATGATTTGCAACTTGTCTGGAAGATTACCTGGGTACTGAAATAAAAAAAACACGATTAACGAAGAATTGTGTTAATATAAATAAATAAATTGAGTGTACCGTAGCGTATATGAAAAGCGTATAGAAAAGCGATGGTTGAGGATTTGATTTCGATTCATTGAGTATTAAGTACAATATTTTTTTTCTAACGTCATGCTGTATCCCACACTTAGCATGGTAGGCAGAGGGAACCTAGTGTTAAGACACTCCGTTCCCCACTTTCCGCCAAATTCGGTGGCATTGCGTGTTAAGTGGCGGAACTTAACGCCGTGCTTTACCTCGACACCAGAGCGAAGAAAATGGAAATATTAAATATTTCCACTCCTCGAGTGGGAATCGAACCCATAACCAGTCGTTTACAGTCACACTCTTGTGCCACTGCACTACGACTGGCCCCAAGTATAATATATAGAATGGATTGGTTATATTTGCATTATTTTCACTTTTTGATTTTGGATAAAATAAAATACACATAGTTATACGTGTGCGGGGAAAAAGCTGAAGATAGAATGTCTTGGTAATAATCTCTCTGTGCGTGTTTTATACGTGAAATAATTATAAGGAAGACTAACAAGTCTTCGATGACACCATCCATGTAACTGTTGTAATATCTTTTAAAGAAAGCAATAATTGAAAGTCAATATTTTGTTTTCTGGTAGACACAATTGATTTGCGCTAGACATATTTCTACTAAAAAATATGTTCTTTTTATTGATAACAATAAATGTTGTTTTACTTTTCGCCACTCAACATGTCTCGAATTCGAACGGAAAGTGCAGAGCGGAGGGCTTTGACCATATTCTTTTCGGCTCCCCCGCTGGCTTGCGGTTGAACTAAACATTCAGTAAAACCTAAACCAAAAATAAAATAATTACAATATCTAGGATATTGTAATTATTTTAATTATTTTTTTTTATAGCTTCACGCTGTATCCCGCACACAGCAGGGTAGGCAGAGGGAACCTAGTGATAAGACACTTCGTTACCCACTTTCCGCTGAATTCGGAGGCTTGCGTGTTAAGCGGCGGAACTTAACGCCGTGCTTTACGTCGACACCAGAGCGAAGAAAATGGAAATATAATTTCCACTCCTCGAGTGGGAATCGCACCCACAACCAGTCGTTTACAGTCACACGCTTGTGCCACTGGGCCACGACTGGCCACACTAATTATTTTATTACTTACCGATAATCTACCCCATCCAGTCAGAGTAACATTGGCTCCGCCTGGCGTGTCAGCCTCAGGTAGTCTTATAGGCTGAATTCGGCTATCAAATATTATTTTCCTAGTCAATTTCAGGACACTGACATCGTTCACTATTTCCGCGCCGTCATAATTTTCGTGTACTATAATTGAATCCACTGAGTATGTTTCTCCGCCAGAGGTGAGACTGTTGGTTCCCAATACCACCTTCATCAGATATGGTGCTTGGCTGTAAATAAATATTTTTTTAATTTTTACAGAGTTATTCAAACACTAGGGTATGGACAAACGTTTTTAGAAAACGTATAAAAACTTGAACGTTTTTAGGCACTATGCCTCGTGGGACTCGAACCTGTGTCTATTGAATACCGTTTAAGCGTGGTCAACTCTCTCTACGTTAATGTTTTATAAGTTTTTTATATCTCCCGCACCCAGTAGATCACTCTGTATCCCGCACCCAGTAGGGTAAGCAGAAGGGAACCTAATATTGAGGCACTGCGTTTATCATTTTCCGCCAAATTCTGGATGTATTATTATGTTTTCAAAAAAATGTAATAATTGTCTATTATATGATATCATTTTTTAAGCAGTATTAGTTTAGTTTAGTGTATTATGTTAGTTTTACATTAAACTTTATATGACATAAAGTACTGATAATTACGTACGTTAAACGTTAAGTGCGTAATTCAACTCCGAAATTTGTTTGAAATGCGATCCTACAGTTATCGTGTACAAACACTAGTCAACTACCACACGATAGCTTAAAATAATATGTAATTTTCTAAGCCAAATAAGTCTTTTGACAGAGCGTTTTGTTTCAACAAGGCTAGGAAACACCGTATGTTCAATATTAGCATTTCCTGCAAGCCGAATATTTGTAACATTTAAATATCTCAATTAAAGAAAAAATTCAACATATTTTGTATACTATAGGCACGAAAGAAATTTACATATACATATATTTGAAATATGAACTCGGCGTAATTTAGATTTCCCTAATTGTAATCATGATAATGTCTTCGATTCCTATTAGATATTTGTTTACATCAAAAACGTAGCGTGGCAAGTATGGCATTGAGTTAAGTCATCTATTTTTTTTCAAAAATAGGCGGCCAGTTCTACCTATCATTTCTCAAGAATCAGAGCGACAAACGGCTGGTAAAAAAAGACATTAAAAATTACAATTATATTTATAAATAGTATATACATAAGATTTCAAAATAAAATACTTTACCCAACAGTGCAATGCGCAGCGGTGAGTATCCATTGATTGCCTATTATGGATCCTCCACAGAAATGAGAGTCGAATAGAGATCTTAAGGAAGCTTGGTAAGGGACGCCGCCGTCTGGGGCATCCTGCCCTCCCACTATACGTGGTGTTAACTCATCAAAGGTCCTGGGTAGTAAACGTCCTGAAAATATAATATTAGTAATTTATGTATGTATGTGTATGTAGTGGCTAGTCGTGGCCCAGTGGCACAAGCGTGTGATTGTAAACGACTGGGTGTGGGTTCGATTCCCACTCGAGGAATGGAAATTATATTTCCATTTTCTTCGCTCTGGTGTCGAGGTAAAGCGCGGCGTTAAGTCCTGCCACTTAACACGCAAGCCTCCGAATTCGGCGGATAGTGTGGGACATAGCGTCTTAACACTAGGTTCCCTCTGCCCACCCTACTGTGTGCGGGACACAGCGTGAGGCTAAAAATAAACGTATGTATGTAAAACTCTTGTGTGTAGTGAATGATCGACAGACAGACAACGTACAGTTGAAACTTCTGGGCGGAAAAGGCTGTAATTTGGGATATATTTTATTTAGGGAGCATAGGGGAACACTAAGAGAAAAATTGTTTAGTTTTTTTTTTAAATGGAAAATATAGGACCTTTTATACTCGAACTTACAGTGAAACGGTCAAAAATCATATAAACAAACTTATAGTTCTACTTTATAATATTTAATGTTAACTGTACATTTTTTATTAAATGTTTCAAAAAAATATATTATGAAATTTTCCAACTGGCTTCACAAGAAGGTATAGGTTATATATATAGCTTCAGTATTAACAAACTTCAAGGGGCGCGGGTTAAAATTTTGTTTTATTATTTTTTCTTACAGAATTACAATTATTTCTAAGGAAAGAGACCTTTTTGCTGGTAATATCTTATTATATGCCGTAATTACTATATCTGTGGCCAGTCGTGGCGCAGTGGCACAAGCGTGTGACTGTAAACGACTGGTTGTGGGTTCGATTCCCACTCGAGGAGTGGAAATATTTAATATTTCCATTTTCTTCGCTCTGGTGTCGAGGTAAAGCGCGGCGTTAAGTTCCGCCACTTAACACGCAATGCCTCCGAATTCGGCGGAAAGCGGGGAACGGAGTATCTTAATACCTAGTGTTAATTATTTTCCCTCTGCCTACCCTGCTGTGTGAAGCGTGAAGCTGAACAGAACAAATTACTATATCTGTCGGTATTCTTAATTATTACTTCACTAACCTTTAAGATGACGGCCAGGTAATTGGAAAGTATCATTAAAACATTAAATTTTATTTACACAAAGAAGAAAAGTTCACGAAATAAAGTTATATCTATACAAAAAAATATTTTTAAAATATTCTCTTCACGATTTCAACATTTTCTGCCTTTTGATTATTATTGTTTAATTAAAAACGTAAAGAGATACTCTTTGTAATAACCAAGTTTTATTAGAAGCATGATATTTATTCAAAGGGCAGGAAAGTTGCTCAGAGGGGAAGTTGAATGTATCAGTTACTTTTGTTTTCAATTATAATATTTCCGTTTCAACGATGTTGTTGTGAATTTATTCTTCTTTTGATGTATTTTTTGTTTATTTTATAGTATTAGACTGTTAATTAATAATTATATTACGAATAAAAATAAATATGAGCAAGAATAATATCTAATTTAATCTCGTAACTTATTTGAATTAAAAAAAAAGAATAAGTACGAATTTAGAAAACAAATGAAATATAATCATTTAGACAACTGGGAATCGAACGCACAACCCTCGTGTACACATACAGTCAGACGTATCATATTGCACCACCACCCTTATATATTGCGCATTTAATTACTGTAGAATAATCCTTGAATTTCAAATAAGTCGTAATTTTTCATTACAGTATTTGTAAGGTGTACGTACATATAGTAGTAATTGCAAAATTTTGTAATCGGTAATTTTAATTACCTTTTTTTAAATATTTAATTTTATTTTTTAAAATAGAATAGATTGAATATAATGACATTGACGTATTTCCTTTGTAGATAGTAAAAAGGACATATTCTTTGTGCTCTACTGGCACGTTCGAAGTGCGATAATTTAAGAACTGAACTGAACTGAAGGACATATTGCGAAAGATTGTCTCAATTTTTTAAAATATAAGAATAAGTCTACGGTGGGGCAGTGGGATAACATCTGAATAATCACGATTGGTTCTGGTTCTAAATCCCACTCGGTGGATTGATCGTAATTTATTTATTTTCATTACTCCTCTCCACCCTGGTGAATAGGACAAAGCTCGGTGTTGAATTCCGCCATTTATAACGCAATGTCAAGGTCAATTTAAGTGAAAAGTGGAGACAAAAGTCTCTTATTAAAGCAAACATCAATTTCGACTTACCTTTAGCAAAGCTGACACAAACTATAAATACAAAAATTAATTGAAATACTTTAAAATTGAGCATTTTTCCTAAATTTCGTATGTCTAAATGAAATATCACGACGCGTTGTAAATTGAAAGATAGATTAGCGCCCTTTTTATAGCCCCTATAAGTGTAATTAGTTTGAAGTAGCTTACCCACTTGAACAGTCTTGTGAGGCGTTGTATGATTGTAAAGAGTATTACAAATATAGTACGTGACTGATGTTTGTGTCTGTTCATTTTGATAAAAACGTGATTAAATTGATATTAGACGCCATTATGGCGAAGTTATGAAGTATTTTTTTTTATGGAATAAAGGAGGCAAACGAGCAGAAGGCCCACCTGGTGTTAAGTGGTTACCTTTGCCTATAGCCATCCACAACATTACAGTTAGGGATGCGTTTCCAGTCTTGGGGATGTAGGACAGAAGGAGGGAGGAAGGATGAAAATGGTGGGAATAGGGAAAGCTGGCTTACATGTCATCGAACCGGAACACATCATCAGATGTTTGGCGGTTCTCCTACCACCAAGCTATTGGGTTACCCGCTTTTTACGGGACGCTACCAAGCGGCGGAGGGGAATTGTATTCTTAACCCGTCCCCCCACGGGTAAAAAATTATAAATTCAAGTAATGGTTGTAGGTTCAACTCTCCGATGAAGTATAAAAACGAATATTTTCCATTTCATTTCATTATATTTCCCTAATATTTTTGTATGATATACGACGTTTGGTTCGTTATCTGAACGGAGAACAGAGACGGAGAATATAACCGGAGTCATAGACTTTCTCTCTATATTTAAAAAAAATACGGAATAAAGAAAAAATAAATATTATGCTTCATGGCGTCCTACTCGTTCTCAAAAAACGGTAAAATACCTGAGCTGCGCTGCGTCAAGCCAATTTCAAGGGTTTTATGATGATTACAAAGTTATCTTTTTTCTAAGAATTAGATGATTCGATTGCTTGCCCTATTAAGCAGTAGCAATTTTGTTCAAAATGTATTATTTTTACATTTTAATTATTAACTTTACTTGTATCTACACATCCATACTTATATTATGAATGCCAATGCCTATGTGTTTGTCTGTGACGCTTTCACGGTTAATTAACCGTCTAGAATGAAAGTAGTAAAAATGACTGGATCTAACATAGGCTACTTAATTTTCAAAAAATCAACCTCTAAAGGATTGAAATAGGGGATGAAAGTTTATATGAAAAATCTACACTGCTTGACCGATTGTAATGAATTTTGGCATATATATAGTTGATAATCCAAGGTTAAACATAGGCTACTTTATTTTTCAAAAATCTACCACCGAGGGTTGCAATATACCGAAAGAGCCACGTAGATCACGCCGAAGCCGCGTGCGGGTCGCTAGTATGTGTATAAATCAATGTTAGAAATTTAGTGACAAGATAGAACGCGGCGCTGAGTTAAGCAAATCAACACACAATTTGTCAAATAAAAATAGGTATGTGTGTAATGCATATAATGTATAATGCATTAGGAATGGTTAATACTATAATAATTATTGAGGCAATCGTGGCGCAGGGGGACAGCGTATGACTGTAAACGCAATCCTTTGCTCAACAAGAAATCTCCTGAATTTAAGTGGAAAGTGAAGAAGAGAGTGATTTGACACTAAGATCTCCCAGTATAGTCATACTGCTATACAAGATAAAACGTGGAGCTGGTAAAAATATCAATGACTTTATTACAATAATATAATTATATAAAATTTCCACATCTCTACGCCAATCACAGTTGAAATAATATTGTATTCCCTCCTATATGGTTTCCGGTAAACATTTGTGTTTTGTATAAACAATTGTTAATGATTTCATTAGCTAACTCTAACTGTTTACATTGTTTCATTACTTAGTTAAAATAAGACTTTATACATATGTAGAATTGTAAATATATAAGAAGCTTTCTGAAGCTGATAATTAGATGAAAAATTATTATGGCCTCATTTTGGCAATTTCCCACACAACACGTTATATTGTGTACAAAATAACTTGATCTTTTTGACTGACAGGCTAGTGATGGGAAACAGAAAATATCTAGTAGTCCAAAAAAATAACAGTTTAAAATAATTTTGTACTGTGACGAGATTTACACTTTTCGACCTATGTTGCTTTGGAAAAATTGTTTGGTCCCATATTCTGAACCGCCTATTGAAGATCCAAGAATAATCCTGTATGTAAAAATTAAGGTTGAAAATAAAATAGTTTTATCTTTTAAATATATTTTATTAAGGAAGAGGAGCACAGCCAAGATCATCGTAACTAGGGTCTTAAAATCATCGTAACTAGAGAATTAAAGTCAGAGACTTTAATTATTATTTCAGATACATAAGTACGTATAAGGAAAAAATATGTAAAAAATAACATTTTGTTAACAAAATGTAAAGACTAAATATTATATTTTTTTAGATATACACAATATGTCCCTTGAATAAGAATCGAACCAATAGTATCTGTGGAATCACTGGTACTGGTCATCTAATATTAGTCATAATTTGATGAATCATATGTGCAAAGTAGCGAGACATACTTTGTATATCGCTTCCTCCGATTTCTCGTTTTACTAAAAACCACCATAAAAAGCTTATTCTAAAATTCTATTATAGTTTACATGAAATTTTTGAGATAAGCCACTTTAATTCTGAGGGTGTGATATATAAACGAGTCCTAACTAGGCCGAGGACGGCTCGCCAGATGCATCTGCAATACAAATCGGTTATGTTTTTTGTATACATTATTATGATATATGGAAGCGCAAAGGACCTATTGAAATTTTACGGACGTATTGAAATTTCTTTATGATAGAACGGAGTGATTTATAACTTAGTTATCTCTATCTATATCAACTAGTAGGTTCGTTGCTTCAGTATATACCTACATACCTATAAAAAGTTTTTTTTTTAAATATTTTTATTGTTTAGTTTTTAATATTTTCTTTTTTTTACCTTCACGCTGTATCCCGCGCACAGCAAAGTAGGCAGAGGGAATCTAGTGTTAAGACACTCCGTTCCCCACTTTCCGCCGAGTTCGGAGGCATTGCGTGTTAAGTGGCGGAACTTAACGCCGCGCTTTGCCTCGGTACCAGAGCGAAGAATATGGAAATATTATATATTTCTCCTCGAATGGGAATCGAACCCACAACCAATAACACGTTTACAATCACACGTTCGTGCCACTGGCCCCTAATATATGATTTAGTATTTAATAAGATAAACATCTTATGTGTTTCTTGTTAATTGATGTACAGACAGAGCAATACAGTTACAGTAGGACTGTATTTCCAAACCATCTGGTCATCAAAACCATTTATTTGACTTTTATTATTAACATAAAAATAATGAAATTTCTGTAATTAATATTTTAAACTGTGTATCTAACACAAATTACAACTTTCACTGAACATGAAAAATCTTAAAATAAGACGCTTTTTTCTATATGAGATAGGCTCATGTTATTTATTGATTACTAAGTTTTAATATTCTTTTAACTTATTATTTTTCATAATGTGACTAAAAATAAATCTTAGGGTAAAAACCTTATTTGTAAATATTAATATTAGCTTCCAAGTAAAATAACCGTCTTATCAGGTAGAAAATACATCAAGTAGCTTGCTATTGTCACGTGTGCACTCAAACGATATGCATTGCTCTTCACTGTGATATAAAGTCATATTACAGACTAAAAATATTGTGGCCAGTCGTGGCCCAGTGGCACAAGCGTGTGACTGTAAACGACTGGTTGTGGGTTCGATTCCCACTCGAGGAGTGGAAATATTTAATATTTCCATTTTTTTCGCTCTGGTGTCGAGGTAAAGCGCGGCGTTAAGTTCCGCCACTTAACACGCAATGTCTCCGAATTCAGCGCAAAGTGGGGAACGGAGTATCTTAATACTAGGTTCCCTCTGCCTACCCTGCTGTGTGCGGGATACAGCGTGAAGCTAAAAAAAAAAAAATATGGAGAGGCCCTTGTGGTATAGTGTAGAAGCGTGTGACTGTATATGAGACGGTTGTAGGTTCAGTTTTCACTTGAGGGTATGATTTATATTTATTTATTTCTTTATTTATTTGTGCACCACATTAAATGAAGAAATGTACAAAAGGCGGCATTATGACTAAGTAGCCATCTCTTTCAGACAACCTTATCGCCGAAAAGAAGCACAATAATGAAAACGGTAAGGTGGTGGTCATATTCAATTGTTTTTATTCCTCTGTTCTGGTGACATGAAAAAAAAAATCGATGGCGCATGGCCACCCTTTACTTTGACGAAAACGGTAAAAATGGACATGCAACATTATAAAAGTAAACGCAATTCAACATTTTAAACAATGTTTCCCTTTTACCTATTTCACGATATACAATATCACTTAAAAAGGCGACAATTCGAGAAGCAATTCGACTCCGTCAGCTTTGCCTTTTAAATACTTTTTAGTAGATAGAAAATCTTCCATCACATATTTCTTTCTCACTGCTTCCTTATTGCCATTACCCTCCTTTAAGAGATGAAATTTCAAATGATTTATACCAACGAATTAATTGTATCACAACAGCTTAGTCACGCCAGTGATTTAAGCTAAGCGAATTGACAGCTCAATTACTCAACTTTTGTTTTGTTTTGTTTTGTTGTTTTATATGATTAATGACTTTCCACAGATGACATAGGGAAAAATATTATGAATCGATATGATTCCCATCAAAATCGATACAACATTTTGTATGTTTATCTTAGCCAACCACCCATTTTTAATGTTTATCTGAGCTTATTATTTAATATTGAAACCCTGCATTTTTTTAGAAATACTTTATAGTGAGATATATAAGATTTACTATGTATGGTGGGTATATTTGTGGCGCAATAGCACAGCGTTGAGATCTGCCACTTTAGATATAATGTCTCGATTAAGAAAAGAAAAAAGCGGGGTATTTCGACACTAGATTCTCTTTCACTATTTTGCTACCAGTGAAATAGAAACTGTTTTGTTTTTTTTTGTAGCTGTAACCCGCACACAGCAGGGTAGGCAGAGGGAACCTTGTGTTAAGACACTCCGTTCTCCATATTCCATCGAATTGCGTCGACAATGCCTCCTGCATTGCGTGTTAAGTGGCAGAACTTAACGCCGCGCTTTGCCTCGATACCAGAGCGAAGAAAATGGAAATATTAAATATTTGCACTCCTCGAGTGGGAATCGAATCCACAACCAGTTGTTTTCAGTCACACGCTTGTGCCATTACGACTGGCCCTTTAAGAGAAACTGCTTGTTTATTATTTATACTTACGTGTGCAGTAAGCCTAAAGAATGACTATGATCATTCGATAGATAAGAGCAAACGTAATTGAACCTCTTCAAGTTAACTGAAATAAATTTAATAGGCAATGTTATATGATAATTATTTGTAATGCGCAATTAATATTAGTGTTCTCTTGTAGTTCATATTCGAAATTAGTTAATATTTTAACTGTCAAAACTGTTTTTTTTAGCTTCACGCTGTATCCCGCACACTGAAAGGTAGGCAGAGAGAACTTAGTGTTGAGACACTCCGTTCCCCACTTTCCGCCAAGTTCGGAGGCATTGCGTGTTAATTGGCGGAACTTAACAGCGCGCTTTGCCTCGGCACCAAAGCAAAGAAAATGGAAATATTAAATGTTTCCACTCCTTGAGTGGGATTCGAACCCACAACCAGTCGTTTTCAGTCTTGCACATGCTTGTGCCACTGCACCACGACTGGCCCCAATAAATACTTTATATATGTAAAATATCTTTAATTATGTGAATTTTTTATTAATAACTGTTTTAAAGTGCTGCATATCTTAAAATATGTGTTATTTTTTCATAAATTATTTATTTAAATACATATAAATTGCAATATAAATGTGCATATAATAAGTATTGATAAAGTCGAATATAAATTGCACTTAATGAGAATGGTATCTCCTATTTGATATGAATATATATTGAAAGGTTTTTACAATTTATATTAGATAATTATTAAAAATAATAATAATAAAAAAAATAATCATATATTTTCTACTCCATATATTATAAGAATTATTTACAATATTTTTATTTAAGTACGTTCAAAATCTATAACAAAATTATTTTTATGGTATTTTCGTAAGAAGTTTCGCAAAATTTATATGATTGTACCTCGGGATGATTAAGGATTCAAGTACTTTTTTGCAGCCTGACGCTTTTATTCCTTATAGCGGCGTAGTCACAGAGAGCCTAGTGTCAAGACACTTCGTTCTCCACTTCCCGCCCCCAATTAAAATATTGATTGTTGAGCAGCGGAACTTAATATCGCGCTATGTCTTAGTTATTGGAGTGAAAAATTGAAAATTTAAATATAATCATTTCCTCGAGCGGGAATTGAACCTGTGACTATCGTGCTTCAGTTAGATGCTGTCCCACTGAGCCACGTTAGCCTCAAAACTCTTTTAAATAATATTTACATAACAAAGACCAGAGTTTAGTTCCGTAATACGGTAAAGAAATAAGTCATATCATTTATGTTCCCTTTTTGTATTTGTTAGGTTTCTGGCATTCATCTACTTCCACAGATTGAATGAAAGACTTCTTTTCTAGAGACAAGAGGTTCTAAACAATTTTGTCATATATTTTTAAGTGCAATAAAGAAAGTAACAATAATATAAAAATGTATAAATGCATTTACAGTGTAACATTTAATTCTATATTTTAAGCGTATTCTGTGCATTTGTCATGCATTTTTAACTTATAATTAATATAACGACTAAGGTGAACCATAGTGGCGCAGTGTGAGGAAGCCTGACTGTAAACGCGATGGTTTGGGGTTCGATTCCCGCTCGGGGCAATGATTATATTTAAATTTTTATTTTAATTTCATCCATTTCATTCTCTCCGGTAGGTACCTTAAGATAAAGTCTTGATTTCAGAAATGGAAAACAGAGTGTCTTTACACTATATTTTTTCTGACTACTCCACTATGCGGGAAAAGAAAAGTTGTTTTTTTAACGACCAAGATATAATAAAAGGAACTATAAATAGAAAATGAAGCTAACTTTAACGAAGTTTTCAAGAAACTTATATTTAAACTTGGCAAAGTTGATGGCTCTGAAGTATAGTAGAATTTGTAATTTTGAATGATAAAGTTCTTCGGCAAGTTTATACTTTAGAAGGCGTAAAAAATTAAGACCTGGATAACTTCAGCTACAAGCAGTGTTAATATTCTACCAAAGACCTTTTATGTTTTTTTTTATTATTCTTAATATATTATGGTGACAGTAATATTGTATATAATTATATTATTATATTAATTTTTTTTAGCTTCACGCTGTATCCCGCACACAGCAGGGTATGCAGAGGGAACCTAGTGTGAAGACACTCCGTTCCCCACTTTCCGCCGAGTTCGGAGGCTTGCGTGTTAAGTGGCGGAACTTAACGCCGCGCTTTACCTGGAAACCAGAGCGAAGAAAATGGAAATATAATTTCCACTCCTCGAGTGGGAATCTAACCCACAACCAGTCGTTTTCAGTCACACGCTTGTGCCACTGGGCCACGACTGGCCACAATATAATATAATATTTAGAAAAAATAAAAGACACTCAAATTCTAAAATTCTTGCTGCACAAGCAATTGTTTTTAATTCAAATAAGAAGACTAGTAGTAAATTGTAATTATTTCTTACATTGACTGATTAATTGATTGATAGATGAAGTTAATAAAAGCATGTTAAAATATTCTATAATTTAGTTTGTAATCAGATTCGTGTAGAACATATGCATATACATATATAATATGTTTTACCAAAATTAAAGTAAGATTTGAAATGAAAATAAAGAAAAGCTTTTAGGCAGAAACTCGAAATGGGAATGGGAAACTCTTGACGTTAGGATCTCTATGCCCACCCTACATGTGGAAAAAATATAAACCTAAAATAAATAATATATTATCATATAATGCGATATATACTCTGTTTCTTCACAATTGATCTAAAACATCAAAGTACAAAGTCAAATTTAATAAATTAAATTGAAAAGTAGATAAACAAGCACTGTCCTAAATTCACATTCCTCCATACTGCTGCCCAAAGTTAATATTTACATGTAACTGAGTCAATTTTACCCGAACGGGTCCTCTTGGATAATTTAACACTCATTAGAACAAAATGTTCAAAGTTATATTACTTTTGTGAAGAAATGGGTTCATGTGACTAATGATATGTAGGTACATGTGTTTTAATAAGTTAAAGAATATGTGTGGCCAGTCGTGGCCCAGTGGCACAAGCGTGTGACTGTAAACGACTGTTTGTGGGTTCGATTCCTACTCGAGGAGTGGAAATATTTAATATTTCCATTTTCTTCGCTCTGGTGCCGAGGTAAAGCGCGGCGTTAAGTTCCGCCACTTAACACGCAATGCCTCCGAATCCGGCGGAAAGTGGGGAACGGAGTGTCTTAACACTAGGTTCCCTCTGCCTACCCTGCTGTCTGCGGGGTACAGCGTCAAGCTGAAAAACAAAATAATATGTTATTTCAAAAATATAAACAAATATGTATGTAGAAAACTTTTAAGAAAATATATGAAATGTTTTGAATTAAGTGGGATTCGAACCTGCACCTCTTAAAATCTTCGAAATCATCCAAGTGCTCTCATCACATTTTTCTACTTTAAAAATGTAAAAATATTTAATAAATATCATCCTCTCTTGCCATATAATTGCTCTTAAAAATAACCTGTGGGTAGCAGAAAATTGTAAAAATGTCTCTCCAGAGAGGCTACCAACAAAAATAACTTGAAATAAAGATATAACAAAAATATTTTTCGAAACCTATTATAGTATTAAATTTCTGAAAAAAATATTTTTTAACTTGCCCTTTGAAATTAAAGTTTTAAAATCTTAAAAACGAACAGGAATTTTACGTAACTGAATACAGAACTTACAGCTTAGCAATCATCCGGCTTTCGAGAGGCGTGGGTTCGAGTCCCGAGTAATTAAATTATGTTTTCATTCTTTACTTTGGTACCTATAACAAGGCGCAGCGTTGAGTCACGCTACTTAATACGCAATGGACGGTGGTGGGAAATGGACTTTGACTGCCCTACCATGCTAGAAAAGGCGTGATGTTATATTGTAAAGCGGCGACTGGTTGTGGGTTCGATTCCTACTCGAGGAGTGGAAATTGAACCGTCACCGGCGTGGCGGGAGGCGTTACGGAACGGAGTGTCTTAACACTAGGTTCCCTCTGCCTGCTATGGTAGAAAAAGCGTGTAGCAATTTTATTTATACAGATATATCTATATCAGTTGATTAGAAGCAGGTGCGGTTAACGATGTGGTCAAAGTTTAAGCTCTTTGAACATGCATTAGATACTCGATGGATTATATATAGATTGGCACAACGCTTGGCTGGAGCTTTAAAAGGAAGGCATATTGCTTATCCTCTTACGTGCGCTTGCTTGTACACTCCTAGTAGTTACTTACCATAGATGAATAAATAGGTCATGTAGCAATCTACCCTGGCTTTGAGCTGTAGACTTCTTATTAGTAGTTTAAAAAATACTAACCAAGTTGGTATTATTGAAATTATGGATGTGATAGAAAAATTGGATACAATAGGAAAATAGATTCTTTCTTTCCGATGCCTACCGACTGCTACAATATAAATATTGAACTTCACGCTTTTTCTCGTATAGCGAGTAGTGTCAAAGTCAAAGTCAAATAATTTTATTCAAAATAAGAAGTTACAAGCTTCATTTTTTGAACGTCCAATAGTTTACCACCGGTTCACTAAATTTAATGCCTCAGACCTGAGAAGAACCGGCGCAAGAAACTCAGAATCAAAATGAACATAGTGTCAAGGTACTCCGTTTTCCACTTTTAGCCTGTTTTGTTTTATTTACCATAGCGGGAAATATCAAAATAATAAATCAGAATGATTTAGTTGAAATCGAACTTTTTGAATCGAAATTTACTTAGTGGAAATCGAACCCACATCTCGAATTGAAACAACATCACAACATCGTGTATACATGCAGTCAGATGATATCCAACTGCGCCACTACGGCCTCTAAGATATTTATATGAATGAGATATTTTGCATATTGTCCTATAGACCGGTGTTATAGATAATTGTCTGTCAGTAAGATTTCATAATATAGGCAACGCCATGATTAACGATTAGAAATGAAATCTGTAAATATATGGAATTAATATTTTTATAAGAAAAAAGAATTTAAAAAAACATGACAGCTGACGTAGACAGAACGAGTAAAACACACCTGAATACACAAGGTCGGATTATACAAAGTACTATGGACTCTGCTATTCAAAAGAGAATGCTTTGTTTGGGCGTAAAGCAGGATTGGGTGTTTCATCACGTTCTCTCAGCCTATATAGTGAGGTATTAATTACTAGAATTTCAGGACTATTTTTAGGATATTGGACACGTGCAAAGTGTATGTTTACATTTAACAATACGTTAAATGCAAAATATGTCCGAAACGTTTTCTGTTTCAGAGGATAACATAAATGAATATTTTAAGTTTTTACAAGATTATTAAAAACTAGCGACCCGCCCGCGGCTTCCCCCGCGTAAACTACATAACTGACCCATTAGCATCACATCTTGCCTAATTTTAATTATTCTCTGACCTTTCTTTTTTCAATAATAAAAAAATAAATAAAATGTAGCCGCATGGTAGAACGGTATAGCTTTCTGAATGTAAAAGAATTTTATGATCGGTTCAGTATTTCCGAAGATTACCCCTTACAAACAAAGTTACAAACTTTACCTCATAATATAATAGTATAGATATATTTATGTGAGTCACCGACATTTGTTTAAACAGTATATAATCGAAGTGTAATAATAAATATTTAAATGCAAGAATAAAAACCATAATGAGCTCTTAAGCGGTTATAATCAAAACGAACAAAAGTGACAATACTTTAGATTTACAACTATTTTTTTAAAATGATCTTTCGAAATTTAAAATAATAATAATAATCTATCGAAACTCCATTACTAGCCCTAAAACTATATATACTTTTACCGTATTACATTGGTTATTTTCCTATAGCATACATACCGCAGTAAATGTTAGGAAGGTAGATATAAATTTCTTCACGCTCGCAAAACCCTAATCGTCTAGGCAAGGACGGATCGTCAAGGATTATGAGCCGGATATACTTTTCTTATTCTCACGACGTCATCTTTGGGTTTATATTGAGACGTCTTTCCGGTTTCTTTCCCTGAAATTTCATAGTGTACAAAGTTTTAGATGAAACTCCTTCTTAGGTACTATCAAAAAATATAAATATCTATTAATATTCTAAATACATACTCGTTTATTATATAAAAGTCTTGCGTGAGTGACTGTCTGGCAACGTCCAGCCGAAACTACTGGATGCGACAAGCTGAAATTTAGCAAGTACTTTTTTCCAAAAGTATTAATATTGCCCGAAATTCCTGCAGAATCAGGAAAAAACTAAATTTTACGTTTTGTAGTTCACGCAAACATAGTTACAATTAAATAAAAATTGCTTCACGCTATATCCCGCACACAGCAGGGTAGGCAGAGGGAACCTAGTGTTAAGACACTCCGTTCCCCACTTTCTGCCGAATTCGGAGGCATTGCGTGTTAAGTGGCGGAACTTAACGCCGCGCTTTACCTCGACACCAGAGCGAAGAAAATGGAAATATAATTTCCACTCCTCGAGTGGGAATCGAACCCACAACCAGTCGTTTACAGTCACACTCTTGTGCCACTGGGCCACGACTGGCCACAGTTACAATTAGTTAACACGTATTCAGCAAATCATTCGCAAAGTTCCAGTAGCAAAATCGAAAACTTGCTGTGAATATGTTGAGCTGGAATTTTCGCACGATATTTGAGTTATTAGTGAAAAGTGCATATGTAATGCAGTTTAATTTAGTTTCCATACGAGAAGGTAAGCGAAGTTAATGGTTATAATTTTGGTACAAATTAGTTGGTACAGTCAGTCATTTTTACACTGAAGTGTATTGATATACAATTTATTTCATTAAAACCAATTCTGTATTGAAAATGACTAAAAGTTCTTTCCAATAACAAAACTATTTAGTGTATTCTTGGTGAACCAAAATTATATACTTTGTTGTTAATGTAAGTTAACTGTGTGTAGTCTCACGTTTTTTTCAGCATCACACAGTAGTCAATAAGAAACTAGTGTCAAGACACTTCGTTCTTCACTTTGCGCCTGAAATTGAGACACTGCGTGGTGAAACTCAACATCGCGTTTTGAAAATAAATTAAAATAATATTATTTTATATGATTGGGGAATACCCAATATGAATTAATCTCGAACAGAAAGAGCTTTATAGTCAGACGATGTCTCACAGCGCCACGGGGGTACTCACTACTTTTCCCTTTTCTTCTTTTGTTAAATAAAAGATATGAAATTCATGCGAACAACAAATGTTTGATATACACGAAAAATCCTTGTCATTTTATACTTTGAGTTTGAATGCAATATGGAAAAATTTAAGAATTTATCGTAAACAACACTTATGCAGGAGGTGACTTGTAAATATGTAATGTGACAGGGATATATCGACATGGCATTGTTATTTTTGTTCACAGGTTTGCAAGTTAACATAAAATTCCCATAAAGTTATATAACCAAAAAGTATAGAATATACTGAATATATGTTTATATTTATATAGTGTAATGGTGTGTATACTGAATAGTGTTACTAAATGGAAAAAAACGACGACGACGAAACGACATAAGTGTATTGTAATAAAAATCTGGTTAAAACATCGCCTAGCCTAAGTTTTAGATAATCATTTATCTGAATTTAATGTTAAGTAAAAAAAATCAGCTTCCGCTTTTGCCGGATTGTATCTATTGTATTGGGGAGTTAGGGGGAAACTAGTGTCAAAACACTCCGTTCTCCACTACCCACTGGACTTGACAGCAAGATATTACATGTAGAATGGGGAACTTAATGCTTTAATTTAAATATAACCGTTCCTCCGAATGGGGATAAAACTCACAACCAATCGTCAGGCTCAGTTAAGCGTCACGATTGTCATTATTATAAAAAATAAAAAACAAAATAGCAGCAAAAAAATACAAAGAAAGTTACACAAAACATTTTAAATTAATTACGGAACAATGAAAATATCCATACTACAAACACTACTTAAATAGCATTCATGTTAACAAACTCTAACATAGCATTACAGGCCTTGTTCCTTCTAGATAGTATTCAGACTGACCTTGTCCAGCTGTCAGAGCTAGGAACATTACAGTTAATAGCTCGTTACGTTATAAGCAATACGCGAGTGCGGAACCATGTTCACAAACAGATCCTCCGCGGGGTACAATTTTCCTTACTATTGTGTGTTTTATGTATTATTTATTTGCTCGTAAACAGCTTCATTTTATACGTGGAATGTTTTGATTTTTATTGCTGTTTGAGGAGCGTTGTTTTTGTTCAGTGGTTAGGTTGGGATGGACTTTTGAATGATGATAAAGGATTTCACGCTTTTTTTAGTATTTTTTTTTTGTTTTTTTTTTAGCTTCACGCTGTATCCCGCTCACAGCAGGGTAGGCAGAGGGAACCTAGTGTTAAGACACTCCGTTCCCCACTTTCCGCCGAATTCGGAGGCATTTCGTGTTAAGTGGCGGAGCTTAACGCCGCGCTTTACCTCGACACTAGAGCGAAGAAAATGGAAATGTTAAATCTTTCCACTCCTCGAGTGGGAATCGAACCCACAACCAGTCGTTTACAGTCACACGCTTGTGCCACTGGGCCAAGACTGACCACTAGTTTTTTTAGTATAACAGGATATTTAAAGAGGGAATAGTGTCAAGATATTCCGTTCACCATTTACATAGGAATGGGTGGATGGAAGATAACAATGACAATTTAAAAGATATTGTTTTTTTAATAATATTTTAGTCTCTTATATTAAATTATTTTTGAACTATATAAAAAAGTGTAGGTATGTACATCAAAGGCATGGAAGTAATGCGTGTAATACTTGTGTTGTTAATTTTATATATTTCTAATGTAGTATTTAAAAAATATTTGTTTTTAGCATTTTTTTGTCTTACTATGTTTTTGCTATCTCTAATTATTTAGGTCATATTCCGTCTGAATAATTTTAGAAAACATGCATCGACATGTTTTTCTTTACTTATTATAAGTACAGTAATATAATATTCTATTGTTAGCATTTTTTTTCCTAAAAATTATCATTAACTGATACAGTAAATTACATATGAACTTTATTCAACATAAATAATTCATTTATAAAATTTAGATCACCATCTTAATACTTCCATTTTAAAAATATCCGATGCGAAATTACTTGTCATTGAAAGAACTTGGTTATTTTCTTTTTAAATTACTGCTTAGATATTGTTTGAGAGGTTAATTAAGAAGACGGGAATCCCCTTTAAAGATGTAAAGTTCCAAACTAGCGGGGAAATACCGTAATTGCCCCCCAAAAAGTGCTCTTGTGAGCTTACGAGTTGCTTAAAGAAACTTTCTAATTAAAATTTTACGTCGTCTTCTAACAAGTTAATTACAGTTTTAAACAGTTTAAGTGCTATGAGATGTGTGTATACACAACGCTTTTTTAACAAAAACTTTTTGTAAAAACCTTTTTTATTTACGCTTTTTGTTTAAAGTATAAAAATTTTACTATCATACCGGTTTGCTTGTTTAAGGTTACTTTAAGTTTGTTAAAATTTTAAAGTACATTAGCTTGAGATTCCTTGGGGAGATTTATATATTTCATTTATAATATAACATACATAATCGAACCCACAACCAGTCGTTTTCAGTCACACGCTTGTGCCACTGGGCCACGACTGATTAATTGATTGATAGATGAAGTTAGCAAAAGTATGTTAAAGTATTCCAAAGGTTCCAAAGGTTTGTAAGGAGATTCGTGTAGAAGATATGCATATACATATAATATAGGTTGTACCAAAATTAAACTAAGATTTGAAATGAAAAGAAAGAAAAGTTTTTAGGAAGAAACTCGAAAAGACAGTGTCTTGACGTTAGGATCTCTATGCCCACATATATGTGGAAAAAATATTATATAAACCTAAAATAAATAATATATTATCATATAATGCGATATATATTCTGTTTCTTCACAATTGATCTAAAACAGCAAAGTACAAAGTCAAATTTAATAAATTAAATTGAAAAGTAGATAAACAAGCACTGTCCTAAATTCACATTCCTCCGTACTGCTGCCCAAAGTTAATATTTACATGTAACTGAGTCAATTTTACCCGAACGGGTCCTCTTGGATAATTTAACACTCATTAGAACAAAATGTTCAAAGTTATATTACTTTTGTGAAGAAATGGGTTCATGTGACTAATGATATGTAGGTACATGTGTTTTAATAAGTTAAAGAATATGTGTGGCCAGTCGTGGCCCAGTGGCACAAGCGTGTGACTGTAAACGACTGTTTGTGGGTTCGATTCCCACTCGAGGAGTGGAAATATTTAATATTTCCATTTTCTTCGCTCTGGTGCCGAGGTAAAGCGCGGCGTTAAGTTCCGCCACTTAACACGCAATGCCTCCGAATCCGGCGGAAAGTGGGGAACGGAGTGTCTTAACACTAGGATCCCTCTGCCTACCCTGCTGTGTGCGGGGTACAGCGTGAAGCTGAAAAACAAAATAATATGTTATTTCAAAAATATAAACAAATATGTATGTAGAAAACTTTTTACAAAATATATGAAATGTTTTGAATTAAGTGGGATTCGAACCTGCACCTCTTCAAACCTTCGAAATCATCCAAGTGTTCTCATCACATTTTTCTACTTTAAAAATGTAAAAATATTTAATAAATATCATCATCTTTTGTTATATAATTGCTCTTTAAAATAACCTGTGGGTAGCAGAAAATTGTAAAACTGTCTCTCCAGAGACTATCAACAAAAATAAGTTGAAATAAAGATATAACAAAAATATTTTTCGAAACCTATTATAGTATTAAATTTCTGAAAAAATATGTTTTATAACTTGCCCTTTGAAATTAAAGTTTTAAAATCTTAAAAACGAACAGGAATTTTACGTAACCGAATACAGAACTTACAGCTTAGCAATCATCCGGCTTCCGACAGGCCCGGGCTCGAGTCCCGAGTAATTAAATTATATTTTCATTCTTTACTTTGGTACCTATAACAAGGCGCAGCGTTGAGTCACGCTACTTAATACGCAATGGACGTATGGTGGGAAGTGGACTCTGAATGCCCTACTATGCTAGAAAAGGCGTGATGTTATTTTTTATATTGTAAAGCGGCGACTGGTTGTGGGTTCGATTCCTACTCGAGGAGTAGAAATTGAACCGTCACCGGCGTGGCGGGAGGCGTCAGAAAGTGGGGAACGGAGTGTCTTAACACTAGGTTCCCTCTGCCTGCTATGGTAGAAAAAGCTGCGTGTTGTGTTTATTTATACAAATATATCTATATAAGTTGATTAGAAGCAGGTGCGGTTAACGATGTGGTCAAAGTTTAAGCTCTTTGAACATGCATTAGATACTCGATGGATTATATATAGATTGGCACAACGCTTGGCTGGAGCTTTTAAAGGAAGGCATATTGCTTATCCTCTTACGTGCGCTTGCTTGTACACTTCTAGTAGTTACTTGCCATAGATGAATAAATAGGTCATATAGCAATCTACCCTGGCTTTGAGCTGTAGACTATATTCTTATTAGTAGTTTAAAAAATACTAACCAAGTTGGTATTATTGAAATTATGGATGTGATAGAAAAATTGGATACAATAGGAAAATAGATTCTTTCTTTTCGATGCCTACCAACTACTACGATATGAATATTCAGCTTCACGCTTTTTCTCGTATAGCGAGTAGTGTCAAAATGAACATAGTGTCAAGGTACTCCGTTTTCCACTTTTAGCCTGAAATCGAGACACTGTTTTGTTTTCATTACCATAGCGGGAAGTATCAAAATAGTAAATCATTCCCTTGCGTGGAAATCGAACCCACATCTCGAATCGAAACAACATCACTACATCCGATGATATCCAACTGCGCCACTACGGCCTCTAAGATATTTATATGAATGAGATATTTTGCATGATGTCAAATAGATCGGTGTTATAGATAATAATAATAATTGTCTATCAGTAAGATTTCATAATGTAGGCAACGCCATGATTAAAGATTAGAAATGAATTCTGTAAATATATTGAATTAATATTTTTATAAGAAAAAAAAATATTTTTTACAAAAAATGGCAGCCGATGTTGTCAGTACGAGTAAAATACACCTGAATGCACAAGGTCGGATTATACAAAGTACTATGGACTCTGCTATTCAAAAGAGAATGCTTTGTTTTGGCGTAAAGCAGGATTGGGTGTTTCATCACGTTCTCTAAGCCTATATAGTGAGGTATTAATTACTAGAATTTCAGGACTATTTTTAGGATATTGGACACGTGCAAAGTGTATGTTTACGTTTATCAATACTTTAAATATAAAATTATATTCGTATCGTTTTCTGTTCAAGAGGATAACATAAATGAATATTTTAAGTTTTTACAAGATTATTAAATACTAGCGACCCGCCCGCGGCTTCCCCCGCGTAAACTACATAACTGTTGCGACTAAAGCATCGGTCGCAGACTTGCGCTCGGCAGCCAATGGGCGAGTGTGACGTCGTGTCTGCAGTGATGGGGGCCCGGGTATATAAAGCGCCGACGGGCCCCACTAGCCCTCTTTCTCCTACATTTCAATACGTGGTCTTGCTCACAAATTAAATACATTTAACCAGTCTATGGACTTTTATTACGTCCCAACAAGTGGTCCTTCGAGCCGGATAACAAGTGGTCCTTCGAATATTTAATTTAATTTTACGAGCGCCACGTATTACCCATACAACTGGAGCCAGCAAATCTCATCGTGGAACCAGCAAATCTCACCGTGGACTTCGGACTTTCATCGTGACCCTCACGTTCGTCAGCCATTGAAGGACGCTTAGAGGACAAAGGATAGTCTACCACATGGAGTGAGTCCGTTCCAATCCTTTCTTATCCTTTTATTTTCGTTTAATATAGTTCTAGACGAATAAAATATTTCGATATTTTCAGTAGGGTGTGCTTTTTGGCTAATTTTATAAATTTTATAATACACGTTGCTCACCTCATACGCTTATAAAATATAATTAATTACTATTTTTCTTTCTTTTCCATTCATATTTGCTTATTCATCTGTTATTGTCATTCATAAACAGGTTTATCTACAGTTCTTTGCCCTTTCTATTCATTATATTTGTACTTGAATTGCCTGCCGCACCGTACCGGTTTGTTATCTTAGATCGTGCGTCCACGTGTTATTCATTAGTGCCGGCTTAGCTGTTGTGTATTAAACGCATCCTATTTATTTTTCATAATGTCTTCTTATAAAGATCTCATTAAAAAACGCAGTACCATTGAAGCTAAGCTCACACGATTTTCTAATTTTATAAATTTAATTAGTGGAAATGAAGTTTTATCCCCCGTTCAAATAGCCGAGTTAAAGTGCCGTTTAACAAAAATAGATGCATTATACAGTAATTATCATACATTGACAGCGTCAATCCCCCGGGAGCGTGTTGCGACTAAAGCATCGGTCGCAGACTTGCGCTCGGCAGCCAATGGGCGAGTGTGACGTCGTGTCTGCAGTGATGGGGGCCCGGGTATATAAAGCGCCGACGGGCCACACTAGCCCTCTTTCTCCTACATTTCAATACGTGGTCTTGCTCACAAATTAAATACATTTAACCAGTCTATGGACTTTTATTACGTCCCAACATAACTGACCCATTATCGCTGGTAAAGCATCACATCTTGCCTAATTTTAATTATTCTCTGACCTTTCTTTTTCAATAATAAAAAAAAATAAAAAGTAGCCGCATGGTAGAACGGTATAGCTTTCTGAATGTAAAATAATTTTATGATCGGTTCAGTATTTCCGAAGACTACCCCTTACAAACAAAGTTACAAACTTTACCTCATAATATAATAGTATAGATATATTTATGTGAGTCACCGACATTTGTTTAGACAGTATATAATCGAAGTGTAATTAATAAATATTTGAATGCAAGAATAAAAACCATAATGAGCTCCTAAACACGGTTATAATCAAAACGAACAAAAAGTGACAATACTTTAGATTTACAACTATTTTTTTAAAATGATCTTTCGAAATTTAAAATAATAATAATAATCTATCGAAACTCCATTACTAGCCCTAAAACTATATATACTTTTACCGTATTACATTGGTTATTTTCCTATAGCATACATACCGCAGTAAATGTTAGGAAGGTAGATATAAATTTCTTCACGCTCGCAAAACCCTAATCGTCTAGGCAAGGACGGATCGTCAAGGATTATGAGCCGGATATACGTTTCTTATTCTCACGACGTCATCTTTGGGTTTATATTGAGACGTCTCTCCGGTTTTTTTACTGAAATTTCTTAGTGTACAAAGTTTTAGATGAAACTCCTTCTTAGGTACTAACAAAAAATATAAATATCTATTAATATTCTAAATACATACTCGTTTGTATATAAAAGTCTTGTGTTACTGAGTGACTGTCAGACAACGATTAGCGAAACTACTGGGTGCGAGAAGCTGAAATTTAGCAAGTACTTTTTTCCAAAAATATTAATATTGCCCGAAATTTCTGCAGGACCAGAAAAAAACTAAATTTTTTCTTTTGTAGTTTACGCAAACATAGTTACAATTAAATAAAAATTGCTTCACGCTATATCCCGCACACAGCAGGGTAGGCAGAGGCAGAAAAATAATAATAATAAAAAAAATAATCATATATTTTCTACTCCATATATTATAAGAATTATTTACAATATTTTTATTTAAGTACGTTCAAAATCTATGACAAAGTTATTTCTATGGTATTTTCGTAAGAAGTTTCGCAACAACAACAACAACGCTTTTATTCCTCATAGCAGCGTAGTCACAGAGAACCTAGTGTCAAGACACTCCGTTCTCCACTTCCCGTCCGAAATCAAGACATTGATTGTTGAGCAGCGGAACCAACAATATTGCGCTTTGTCTTAGCTATCGGAGTGAAGAAATAAACATTTAAATATAATCATTACCTCGAGCGGGAATCGAACCTGCGACTATCGTGCTTCAGTTAGATGCTGTCCCACTGAGCCACGTTAGCCTGAAAAGCCTTTCAAATAATATTTACATAACAAAGACCAGAGTTTAGTTCCGTAATACAGTAGAGAAATAAGTAATATCATTTACTTTCCCTTTTTATTTGTTAGGTTGGTATTCGTCTACTTCCACAGATTGAATGAAAGACTTCTGTTCTAGAGACGAGAGGTTCTAAACAATTTTGTCATATATTTTTAAGTGCAATAAAGAAAGTAACAATAATATAAAAATGTATAAATGCATTTACAGTGTAACATTTAATTCTATATTTTAAGCGTATTCTGTGCATTTGTCATGCATTTTTAATTTATATTTAATATAACGACTAAGGTGAAGCATAATTGCGCAGTGTGAGGAAACCTGACTGTAAACGCGATGGTTTGGGGTTCGATTCCCGCTCGGGGCAATGATTATATTTAAATTTTCATTTTAATTTCATCAGTTTCAAGATAAAGTCTTTATTTCAGAAATGGAAAACAGAGTGTCTTTACACTATATTTTCCCTGACTACTCCGCTATGCGGAAAAAAGAAAAGTTGTTTTTTTAACGACCAAGATATAAAAGGAACTATAATTAGAAAATGAAGCTAACTTTAACGAAGTTTTCAAGAAACTTATATTTAAACTTGGCAAAGTTGATGGCTCTGAAGTATAGTAGAATTTGTAATTTTGAATGATAAAGTTCTTCGGCAAGTTTATACTTTAGAAGGCGTAAAAAATTAAGACCTGGATAACTTCAGCTACAAGCAGTGTTAATATTCTACCAAAGACCTTTTATGTTTTTTTTTATTATTCTTAATATATTATGGTGACAGTTATATTGTATATATTTTTTTTAGCTTCGCGCTGTATCACGCACACAGCAGGGTAGGCAGAGGGAACCTAGTGTTAAGACACTCCGTTCCCCACTTTCCGCCGAGTTCGGAGGCTTACGTGTTAAGTGGCGGAACTTAACGCCGCGCTTTATCTCGACACCAGAGCGAAGAAAATGGAAATATAATTTCCACTCCTCGAGTGGGAATCGAACCCACAACCAGTCGTTTACAGTCACACGCTTGTGCCACTGGGCCACGACTGGCCACAATATAATATAATATTTAGAAAAAATAAAAGACACTCAAATTCTAAAATTCTTGCTGCACAAGCAATTGTTTTTTTTTTATGAAATCAGAAGACTAGTAGTAAATTGTAATTATTTCTTACATTGACTGATTAATTGATTGATAGATGAAGTTAATAAAAGCATGTTAAAATATTCTATAATTTAGTTTATAAGGAGATTCATGTGGTACAATATGTATGTACATACTCATATTATAGATTGCACTAAAATTAAACGAGATTTGAAACGAAAAGAACTCAGTTTTAGACAGAAAGTAGAAAACGGAATGTCTTGACACTACGTTTTCTATGTTCCGCCATATGAGAAAAAGTGTGAAGGTAAAATAAAATTATATTTTCATATGATGCTATATATATTGTTTCTTCACAATTGATCTAAAACATCAAAGTACAAAGTCAAATTTAATAAATTAAATTGAAAAGTAGATAAACAAGCACTGTCCTAAATTCACATTCCTCCATACTGCTGCCCAAAGTTAATATTTACATGTAACTGAGTCAATTTTACCCGAACGGGTCCTCTTGGATAATTTAACACTCATTAGAACAAAATGTTCAAAGTTATATTACTTTTATGAAGAAATGGGTTCATGTGACTAATGATATGTAGGTACATGTGTTTTAATAAATTAAAGAATATGTGTGGCCAGTCGTGGTCCAGTGGCACAAGCGTGTGACTGTAAGCTATTGGTTGTGAGTTTGATTCCCACTCGAGGAACGGAAATATTTAATATTTCTATTTTATTCGCTCTGGTGTCCAGGCAAAGCGCGGCGTTAAGTTCCGCCACTTAACACGCAATGCCTCCGAACCCGGCGGGAAGTGGGGAACGGAGTGTCTTAAAACTAGGTTCCCTCTGCCTACCCTGCTGTGTGCGGGATACAGCGTGAAGCTGAAAAAAAAAAAGAATGTATGCAGAAATCTTTTAAGAAAATATATGAAATGTTTTGAATTAAGTGGGATTCGAACCTGCACCTCTTAAAATCTTCGAAATCATCCAAGTGCTCTCATCACATTTTTCTACTTTAAAAATGTAAAAATATTTAATAAATATCATCCTCTCTTGCCATATAATTGCTCTTTAAAATAACCTGTGGGTAGCAGAAAATTGTAAAACTGTCTCTCCAGAGACTATCAACAAAAATAAGTTGAAATAAAGATATAAGAAAAATATTTTTTTCCTACCTATTATAGTATTAAATTTATGAAAAAAAAAAGGTTTTTTTACTTCCCCTTTGAAATTAAAGTTTTAAAATCTTAAAAACGATCAAGAATTTTACGTAACCGAATACAGAACTTACAGCTTAGCAATCATCCGGCTTCCGAGAGGCCTGGGTTCGAGTCCCGAGTAATTAAATTATATTTTCATTCTTTACTTTGGTGCCAGTACTTACTACCCGAGTAATGAAATTATATTTTCATTCTTTACTTTGGTACCTATCACAAGGCGCAGCGTTGAGTCACGCTACTTAATACTTCATGGACGTAAGGTGGGAAGTGGATTCTGACCGCCCTACTATGCTAAAAAAGGCGTGATGTTATTTTTTATATTGTAAAGCGGCGACTGGTTATGGGTTCGATTCCTACTCGAGGAGTAGAAATTGAACCGTCACCGGCGTGGCGGGAGGCGTCAGAAAGTGGGGAACGGAGTGTCTTAACACTAGGTTCCCTCTGCCTGCTATGGTAGAAAAAGCGTGTTGCAATTTTATTTATACAGATATATCTATATCAGTTGATTAGAAGCAGGTGCGGTTAACGATGTGGTCAAAGTTTAAGCTCTTTGAACATGCATTAGATACTCGATGGATTATATATAGATTGGCACAACGCTTGGCTGGAGCTTTAAAAGGAAGGCATATTGCTTATCCTCTTACGTGCGCTTGCTTGTACACTCCTAGTTACTTACCATAGATGAATAAATAGGTCATGTAGCAATCTACCCTGGCTTTGAGCTGTAGACTTCTTATTAGTATTTTTAAAAATACTAACCAAGTTGGTATTATTGAAATTATGGATATGATAGAAAAATTGGATACAATAGTTTACCACCGGTTCACTAAATTTAATGCCTCAGACCTGAGAAGGACTGGCGCAAGAAACTCAGAATCAAAATGAACATAGTGTCAAGGTACTCCGTTTTCCACTTTTAGCCTGAAATCGAGACACTGTTTTGTTTTAATTACCATAGCGGGAAGTATCAAAATAGTAAATCATTCCCTTGAGTGGAAATCGAACCCACATCTCGAATCGAAACAACATCACAACATCGTGTATACATGCAGTCAGATGATATCCAACTACGCCACTACGGCCTCTAAGATATATGTATATTATATTAAGTGCGAGATATATATATATATATCTATATATCTATATATACTATATATATTATAATAATATATATATATAATATATATATAATATATATATATATATATATATATATATATATATATATATTATATAATAATATATATATATATATATGATATATATATCTCTCTCTCTCTCTCTCTCTCTCTCTCTAGCTCTCTCTCTCTCTATCTCGACTCTCCTCTCTCTCTCTCTCTCTCTCTCTCTCTCTACTCTCTCTCTCTCTCTATCTCGTCTGTTCTCTCTCTCTCTCTCTCTCTCTCAGCTATCTCTCTCTCTCTCTCTCTTCCCTCCTCTCCGCTCTCTCTTATTAGTCATTTAATGAGATATTTTGCATGATGTCAAATAGACTAGTGTTATTAGATAATAATAATAATTGTCTATCAGAAAGATTTCATAATTTGGAACCAATATAGGCAACGCCATGATTAACGATTAGAAATGAAATCTGTAAATATATTGAATTAATATTTTTATAAGAAAAAAAAATATTTTTTACAAAAAATGGCAGCCGATGTTGTCAGTACGAGTAAAATACACCTGAATGCACAAGGTCGGATTATACAAAGTACTATGGACTCTGCTATTCAAAAGAGAATGCTTTGTTTGGGCGTAAAGCAGGATTGGGTGTTTCATCTCGTTCTCTCAGCCTATATAGTGAGGTATTAATTACTAGAATTTCAGGACTATTTTTAGGATATTGGACACGTGCAAAGTGTATGTTTACGTTTAACAATACGTTAAATGCAAAATATGTTCGTATCGTTTTCTGTTCAAGAGGATAACATAAATGAATATTTTAAGTTTTTACAAGATTATTAAGTACTAGCGACCCGCCCGCGGCTTTCCCCGCGTAAACTACATAACTAACCCTTTATCGCCGGTAGAGCATCACATCTTGCCTAATTTTAATTATTCTCTGACCTTTTTTTTTCAATAATAAAAAAATAAATAAAAAGTAGCCGCATGGTAGAACGGTATAGCTTTCTGAATGTAAAATAATTTTATGATCGGTGCAGTATTTCCGAAGTATTCCGAACTTTACCTCATAATATAATAGTATAGATATATTTATGTGAGTCACCGACATTTGTTTAAACAGTATATAATCGAAGTGTAATTAATAAATATTTGAATGCAAGAATAAAAACCATAATGAGCTCCTAAACACGGTTATAATCAAAACGAACAAAAAGTGACAATACTTTAGAATTCCAACTATTTTTTTAAAATGATCTTTCGAAATTTAAAATAATAATAATAATCTATCGAAATTCCATTACTAGCCCTAAAACTATATATACTTTTACCGTATTACATTGGTTATTTTCCTATAGCATACATACCGCAGTAAATGTTAGGAAGGTAGATATAAATTTCTTCACGCTCGCAAAACCCTAATCGTCTAGGCAAGGACGGATCGTCAAGGATTATGAGCCGGATATACGTTTCTTATTCTCACGACGTCATCTTTGGGTTTATATTGAGACGTCTCTCCGGTTTTTTTACTGAAATTTCTTAGTGTATAAAGTTTTAGATGAAACTCCTCCTTAGGTACTATCAAAAAATATAAATATCTATTAATATTCTAAATACATACTCGTTTGTATATAAAAGTCTTGTGTTACTGAGTGACTGTCAGACAACGATTAGCGAAACTACTGGGTGCGAGAAGCTGAAATTTAGCAAGTACTTTTTTCCAAAAATATTAATATTGCCCGAAATTTCTGCAGGACCAGAAAAAAACTAAATTTTTTCTTTTGTAGTTTACGCAAACATAGTGACAATTAAATAAAAATTGCTTCACGCTATATCCCGCACACAGCAGGGTAGGCAGAGGGAACCTAGTGTTAAGACACTCCGTTCCCCACTTTCCGCCGAATTCGGAGGCTTGCGTGTTAAGTGGCGGAACTTAACGCCGCGCTTTACCTCGACACCAGAGCGAAGAAAATGGAAATATAATTTCCACTCCTCGAGTGGGAATCGAACCCACAACCAGTCGTTTACAGTCACACTCTTGTGCCACTGGGCCACGACTGGCCACAGTTACAATTAGTTAACACGTATTCAGCAAATCATTCGCAAAGTTCCTACTAGGAAAATTGATAACTTACTGTAAATATGTAAAGCTGGAATTTTCGCACGATATTTGAGTTATGAGTGAAAAGTGCATATGTAATGCAGTTTAATTTAGTTTCCATACGAAAAGGTAAGCGAAGTTAATGGTTATAATTTTGGTACAAATTAGTTGGTACAGTCAGTGTATATTTTTACACTAAAGTGTAATGAAATACAATTTATTTCATTAAAACCAATAATGTATTGAAAATGGCTAAAAGTCCTTTCCAATAACAAAACTTTTTAGTGTATTCTTGGTGAACCAAAATTATATACTTTGTTGTTAATGTAGGTTAACTGTTTGTAGTCTCACGTTTTTTTCAGCATCACACAGTAGTCTATGAGAAACTAGTGTCGAGACACTTCGTTCTTCACTTTGCGCCTGAAATTGAGACACTGCGTGGTGAAACTCAACATCGCGTTTTCAAAATAAATTAAAATAATATTATTTTGTATGATAGTTCCCCCAATATGAATTGAACCCAAACCGAAAGAGCTTTATAGTCAGATGCTGTCTCACAGCGCCACGGTGATATTCATTACTTTTATCCTTTTCTTCTTCTGTTAAATAAAACATATATAATTCATGCGAACACAAAATATTTAAAAAACATGAGAAATCCTTGTGATTTTATACTTTGAGTGTGAATGCAGTATGGAAAAATTTAAGAATTTATCGTAAACAACACTTATGCAGGAGGTGACTTGTAAATATGTAATGTGACAGGGATATATCGACATGGCATTGTTATTTTTGTTCACAGGTTTGCAAGTTAACATAAAATTCCCATAAAGTTATATAACCAAAAAGTATAGAATATACTGAATATATGTTTAGATTTATATAGGTTTAGTGGTATGTATACTAAATGGTATTAATAAATGAAAAAAGAAAACTACATATATAAAAATATAGTGTAAGAAAAATTTCGTGAAAACATCACCTAGTAAAATTTTAAGTAAACATTTATATGAATTTAAAATTTAGTAAATAAAATCAGAAAATAGAAACATCAGTATAGGGGTGTCAGAGAGAACCTAGTGTCAAGACACACCTCTTTCTGCAATGTTGTGGCACTCGTAAGGTGTATTCATGGAGTTCTTTCATATTAATACTCCTACTGAGCACTTGTTCCAAAGTATCCTTGCTATTTGACTAGATATCAAGACTGATAAATGCACTCACATGTAGAGTGGTGAACTTAACGCTGCAATTACAAAAATAATCGTTCCTATGAATGGGGATAGAACTCACAACCAATCGTCAGGCGCAGTTATGCGTCACGATTGTCATTATTATAAAAAGTAAAAAACAAAAATAGCAGCAAAAAAAAAAATACAAAGACACACAAAACATTTTACATTAATTACGGAACAACGTAAATATCCATACTACAAATACTACTTAAATAGCAATCATGTTAATAGACTCTAACATAGCATTACAGTCCTTGTTCCTTCTAGATAGTATTCAGACTGACCTTGTCCAGCTGTCAGAGCTAGGAACATTACAGTTAATAGCTCGTTACGTTATAAGCAATACGCGAGTGCGGAACCATGTTCACAAACAGATCCTCCGCGGGGTACAATTTTCCTTACTATTGTGTGTTTTATGTATTATTTATTTGCTCGTAAACAGCTTCATTTTATACGTGGAATGTTTTGATTTTTATAGCTGTTTGAGGAGCGTTGTTTTTGTTCAGTGGTTAGGTTATATGGACTTTTGTATGATGATAAAGGACTTCACGCTTTTTTTAGTATTTTTTTTTTGTTTTTTTAGCTTCACGCTGTATCCCGCTCACAGCAGGGTAGGCAGAGGGAACCTAGTGTTAAGACACTCCGTTCCCCACTTTCCGCCGAATTCGGAGGTATTGCGTGTTAAGTGGCGGAACTTAACGCCGCGCTTTACCTCGACACTAGAGCGAAGAAAATGGAAAAGTTAAATCTTTCCACTCCTCGAGTGGGAATCGAACCCACAACCAGTCGTTTACAGTCACACGCTTGTGCCACTGGGCCAAGACTGGCCACTAGATTTTTTAGTATAGTAGGATATTTAAAGAGGGCCTGGTGTCAAGATATTCCGTTCTTCATTTATATAGGAATGGGTGAATGGTAGATATCAATGACAATTTAAAAGACATTGATTTTTTAATAATATTTTGGTCTCTATATTAAATTCGTTTTTGAATTATATAAAAAAGTGTAGGTATGTACATCAAAGGCATGGAAGTAATGCGTGTAATACTTGTGTTGTTAATTTTATATATTTCTAATGTAGTATTTAAGAAATATTTGTTTTTAGCATTTTTTTGTCTTACTATGTTTTTGCTATCTCTAATTATTTAGGTCATATTCCGTCTGAATAATTTTAGAAAACATATATCGACATGTTTTTCTTTACTTATTATAAGTACAGTAATATAATATTCTATTGTTAGCATTATATTTCCTAAAAACTTATCATTAACTGAAACAATAAATTACATATGAACTTTATTCAACATAAATAATTCATAATTTTATAATTTAGATCACCATCTTGATACTACCATTTTAAAAATATCGGAAGCGAAATTACTTGTCATTGAAGAACTTGGTTATTTTCTTTTTTGAATTACTGCTTATATATTGTTTGAGATGTTAATTAAGAATACGGGAATCCCCTTTAAAGTTCCAAACTAGCGGGGAAATACCGTAATTGCCCCCCAAAAAGTGCTCTTGTGAGCTTACGAGTTGCTTAAAGAAACTTTCTAATTAAAATTTTACGTCGTCTTCTAACAAGTTAATTACAGTTTTAAACAGTTTAAGTGCTATGAGATGTGTGTATACACAACGGTTTTTTAACAAAAACTTTTTGTAAAAACCTTTTTTATTTACGCTTTTTGTTTAAAATTTTACTATCATACTATCTAACTTAAATTTAACTATTTTACAGTTTGCATTTTAAGGTTACTTTAAGTTGTTAAAATTCAGTTCAGTGTTCAAACCGTCGGGTTTTCTAAAAATATACTTTCGAATACCAATACTAAAAATATACGCGTGTAATCCAATTTGAATATATTATTTTAAAATAAAAGAGTAAACTTATAAAAATAACCTTTTAATAAACATCTTGATAAGTTTCTAATTAACACAAATATACTCTAATATAACTTTTTCTACGTTATTAGCAGTCAGCTATGAGACCTCCTAACTCGCTGCCAACAGAAGGTGCCCTCAAGCTACTGATCGAATTTCCTCTCGTAGCAAATATTTGTTTTCGGTACACACATTTGTTGACCGCGTGAATAAATATATCAGAGAATCCTTCATATTGACGGCTATTGCATAACTTTTGTTGTAATGTTACGAGTTGTAGCCTGCAATTTTGTCTGCATAAAAAAAATCCGCACGCTTTTTCAGGAAGTCAGAGATTTAATAAAGACATCTCTCTATTTTCAATAATTTTATTATATAATATAATTCCCGATCAAGAATCAAACTTCAACCAATTGTGTTTAAACTTAGAGGCTGGCTGACTGTGCCACGATGGATCGATTGTTTTTTTTTAAATCAAATTATATAATATGATATCCAATTTCTTCAAATTTAAAATTAATATATTGGAATAAAAGCTTAGCTTTAGCTTTGCATTTAACATTGCTTAGTGATTGTATTAGTAGTAGAGTGGTGTAGGGGAGCTCTAACAGAGGACTAACCGGTATTGTTAGAAACAAGACAAAATATACGTTTTACAAACATATATTTTGGAACAGGTACCGAGGAAATATAGGGAAATATATGGTACAAATACAGACTACAGATATAGCAGAAATAAAAAATAAAATGAATATAGCAAGATATATAAAGTCTACCCAAATAGAATTGCAAACATCAACCAGTATTAAAAAAAAATGATTATCCAAACCATACGCCATTATTGTTTCCGTGAATGCGAATATTACAATTATATTTCATTTCGAAATATTCTCTTTTCATGTAAATACATAAGCTATTAACGTTGTATTAATTAAAAGAACAGTTTTCATTTGTAAACGTTTATTTATGTGTAAAATATTTTTTTTTTTTTTGCATGCATTTTCCCGTATAGCACGGTAGTTACAGAGAAATAAGGTACAGAGAAATAAGGTTTTCCGGTTTCCGTTCGAATTTGAGGCATTTTTTTTATTTATTTTTTTAGCTTCACGCTGCATCCCGCACACAGCAGGGTAGGCAGAGGGAACTTAGTGTTAAGACAATCCGTTACCCACTTTTCGCCTAATTCGGAGGCATTGCATGTTAAGTGGCGGAACTTAACGCCGCGCTTTGCCTCGACACCTATGCGGAGAAAATGGAAATATTAAATATGTTCACTTCCTCGAGTGGGAATCGAACCCACAATTAGTCGCTCTGCAGTCACACTTTGTGCCATTGCGCCACGACTGGCCCCACTTTACTATTATTCCAACTAGAAATCTAATCTACAATCATCGTGTCTACAGTCATGCACCGGCTGCACTGTACTTAAATTCCGTCAACCAATATGCAGTGTCTCCAATTCGAACGGCAAGTGGAGAACGGAGTGTCTCAACATCTCCTTACATATCTTACTACACGGGATAAAGCGTACAGCTCAAAGAAAAATGCAATAAATGAAAATGCACATGTGCATTGTTACACTAAACAGCGTATAATAGTTGTTTCAGGTATTCTTACCTGGGAATTTCAGCGAAATCATAAAATCAATATCCAGCTCGCTACATTGAACCAGCTACTATTGACTATTATACATACGGCAATGCAATATGAATGTCAATCGAGAGCCATTTGATGCCTGCTTATTATTGTTTTAGTATTGTCAGAGGAATATTTCAGTTTATTAGTTATATAAAACGGAATATGTGTTCGTTATAAGTTATTATAAATATACATTTATTTTGTGGTATACTCTAGATAAGTGTTTGGTGCAGTGGGAGAGCGACTGACTGTAACCGCGATGGTTGGTGATTCAATTCTCAATTAAAAAAAATGATTATATGTTTCCGTTGATTATATGCAATCTCTCTACAGAGATGTTAACAAAAAAAATAAATTGTAATAAAAACGTATAAGAATTTCGACGCAGCTGGTAGTGGAACGCATGGCTCAGTGGTGATAGTGCCTGGACAGTATTCAGGAGGCGCGGGTTCGAATCCCGCTGCGTTCTAATTTTTTTATGTTTTTTAAATTTCTAAATTATTATATGTTATTTTGATTTCTTCGCCGTGGTGCCTAAGACAAAGCGCGGCGTTGAGATCAGCCACTCAACATAATGTTTTAATATCTGGCGAAAAGTGGAAATCTGAGTGTATTGACACTAAGTTCTCTTTAAATACCACTATATGTGAGAAAAAGCCACGCTTTTTGTCATATAAGCTCGCTGCTCGCTGCTATATGTAGTATACTCGTATAAAATGCTTAGTTTGAGTTTTTTAATATAAAATTTTCTTATTAAATAACATTAAGTAAGATAACGTCTATAAATTAAAATGACTATAACATAAGTTGTCCATTGTGTACGCTATTCTTTAATGATCCAGGAGATTGCTACATTGAAAGTTTCATCGCTAAAAATTATGTTTGGTTTCGATTCCCATTCGAGGAACGGTAATATGTAATATTTCCATTTTCTTCGCTCATGTGTCGAGGCAAAGCGCGGCGTTAAGTTCCGCCAAACACGCAATGCCTCTGAATTCGGCGGAAAGTGGGGAACGGAGTGTCTAGACGCTAGGTTCCCTCTGCCTATCCTGCTGAACGGGATACAGTGTGAAGATAAAAAAAATAAAAAAAAAAAAATCATTTTTCCGCTCTGCAGATAAGACAAAGCGAGGTGTCGAGTTTCAATAATCAATACGTTTGGGCGGAAATTGAAAAACGGAGTGTCTTGACACTAGGTCCTATCTGTTTATACCACTATGCGTATATACCCACCCGCGGGAACAAGTGTAAAACTGAAAAAACAACAACGACACATACATAAGCTAGTATCGCGATGAAATAATTAAAAAATCATTGCAGTTGAAACGCTAAAGGAATGCAATATGAATTTCTGTCGTGCTCTTTTGAAATGCATGGATATTTGTCCCTCGTGCAAACGACAAGCGTGTCTGGATAGGTATCGATATAGCTGTTTCAATATCACATTTGACCGTTCAGTGAATGTGTTACGTGGTTAGTTAGGTAATTTTTTTACCTATTATAGTGGTGAATGCAGGTCGTTTTTATTGATGTGAAGCTTTTAGTAACATGCAGAGTTTTTTTATAGCTTCACGCTGTAACCCGCGCACGGCAGGGTAGGCAGAGGGAAGCTAGTGTTAAGACACTCCGTACCCCACTTTCCGCCGAATTCGGAGGTATTGCGTGTTAAGTGGCGGAACTTAGCGCCGCGCTTTGCTTCGACACCAGAGCCAAGAAAATAGAAATATTAAATATTTCTGCTCCTCGAGTGGGAATCGAACCCACAACTGGCCCCAGATAGATTTCACCAAATTTATAACAAGTATAGATATCAAGAAATTTATAGCGTATTCTATTGAGGCTACCAGGTGCAGTACAACTTCTGACCGTAAACGCTATTGGTAGTGGGTTAGATTTCCACTCGGTGGAACAACTATATAATATTTTCATTTCTTCACTTGGCAGCTAAGACAACGCGGCGTTAAGTTTTATCGTTTAATCCTCAATTTAATCCTAGATTTCGTGCGGATAGTAAGGAACGTAGTGTGTCTTGACAGGTCTCTTTAAATAAAACGTCTTTTATTAAATTTTTAAAATATTAAAAGATCTTAAGGAGCTCATCTTCTATCTTCTAATCTATATAAATAAGAGAAGAGACTCTTTAGAAATCCATGAATTTAATTTGCGGCAACCCTTAGCGTTGCAGCGAAAGGAGCTAGGAGCAGTGCCTATGGCATGAACAATGTTAATGGGGCCCCTATAATTAATACTTTGGTCAATGAGTTTTCGCGTTCGAACTCCTCTCTCTTCAGTCCCAAAGTCACAAGCAAAGGAGGGACGGAGGTTTTCTGAAGCTTAAGGAATCGAAATACAAAAATTGTGTTCTCGCAAAATGTAACGTAAGATGTAGTAAAACAATTGGATATTTTTTACAAATAACAGAAGGTGAATAATTATATTGATATTTTTAAATTTCTTTTATTTGTTGGGACCAGGGGCACGAACGTGTGACTGTAAACGGCTGGTTGTGGGTTCGATTCCCACTCGAGGAGTGGAAATATTTAATATTTCCACGTTAAGTTTTGAAATTCGGCGGAAAGTAGGGAACGGAGTGCTTAACGATAGGTTCCCTCTGCCTACTCTGCTGTGTGCGGGATACAGCGTGAAGTTTTCATTTGTTGAATTTACATATTCTTTTTGTTATAATACCTTTTATTTTTGAAATTTGCATATATTGCAAATTAAATCTATAATTTGAAAAGCAATTCTCAGGTTAGAATATAGATCTAACTTACAATTCATAGTAAATATGCTTAACGAATAGTAAATTCGGTTGTATTTGAGTTGGCACTCTTCAAACTTCTGGCTATATAAGTTCCTTAACGATGTTTTTCTTTGTTCTCGACTATGATATGAATTGCAAATACTGTGATTTCAAAATGTTTAAGCGAATCTCGTTCTCGAGTTTTGTTCTTCTTGCGTTTTGTAAACAACTTTATGGTTTTATACGTTTGACTATTCGTTTCGCACATAAAATATTTAATTCATATTTAAATTTATAAAAATAAAAAAAAATGGCATAAATTTTGTACATCTATGTATAAACTATATTTTTAAAATTGCTTAAAGATTTAAAATTGATTTTGTTTTGAATTTAAATAATTTAAACTCTATTAGGCATTTAGGCAAGTGGGGCCTATAATATATTCACATTTTGGCAAACTTCTTCGGAATTTCACGAGATACGTAACACATGTACATAACACAAGTACTAGCTGACAAGAATATTAATAATATATCAAAAATCTATAAATAATTATAAATGTCATGATCCTCCGGTTGTCGTTTTCCGCCCTAACTCGAGGCTGCATGTTGAGTAGCGGAACTTAATATCACGTTTTGTCTTACCAGAGTAGAGAAATGAAGATATAACTAGTCCTCATAACTAGTACTTGGGGCCAGTCGTGGCGCAGTGGCACAAGTGTGACTGTAAAGCAACTGGTTGTGGGTTCGATTTCCACTCGAGGAGTGAAAATATATGATACTTGTATTTCCATTTCCTTCGCTTTGGTGTCGAGGCAAAGCATGGCGTTAAGTTCCGCCACTTAACACTCAATGCCTGCAAATTCGGAAGAAAGTGGGGAACAGAGTGTCTTAACGCTACGTTTCCTCTGCCTACCTAAAAAAAAAACTAATTCTTAAACGACTCTAAGTCACGTTATTCTTAAATTATAAATTTCAAAATGACATTTGAATAAGTATTTATTCAAATGTCATTTTGTCATTAAATTATAAAAGTACTGGATATTTTGTAACGACTTGAAACTGTGGTCCATTTTAATCGTCTCAAATAAATGACTTTCTTACTCCGTTTATCTGATTTCAAGTGTTTTAGGTTTTACGACCACTCAGCAGTTTCTTCTTATCTGTCACTTTTTAAAACCTCCAGTTCTTATCATATTATTTGGTGACAGAGCTCTTTTCTAAATCGTGATTTTGTGGTGCAATTATAATTCAAAAATGAAACTAAAACAAATAAAATAAAGGAATATAACAAATTAAAACAAAAAGAAAAGACTGGACATCAGAATCGAACCGTGGACTTCAGGATTGTAAATCGCTGAGAGCTGAGGTAAAAAAGCTTGCGCTATTATAACGTTGTCAACAATTAGAAAATAGCCAGCCGTATACTAATCGTATTTTAATCGTTTTTTTATAATCCCTAAAATACGGAGAACAGGACGTTTCCTGAAAATGAAACCTGTAATTAGTATTTTTTTAAAGTTTACAGAATATAACAGGTTCACTTTTTCCCTCATGGTAATTTAAATACTTAAATAAGGTAAACTTGGTAATTAGAGAGAACCTAGTATCTAGCACTAACTAATACTAGACTCTCTGTTCTCAGCTTTCTGCCATAATTCGTAACTGTCTTCACCTACTACAGCGAAAATGCAAAAACTAAAAATTTAAATTTAAATTATAATCACTCCACCGAGTGGGAATTGAACCCACTACCAAATGGGATTAAAGTCAGATGCGTTCTCACTACCTTTACCCTAATTTACTACCTAAATACTCTTAGCTAAATAACATAAAGAGCAAATATTGTTTTTTTACATTAATTTGTAAATTTCGTATATACTTTCTTTCGCGGCGGAACTTAACGCCGCTCGTATATACTTATATTATACAAATAAATGAATACCTAAACATTCAACACATCTATAAAACAGTTTTGCTAAAATGTTCTAAAATAACATTGCATAAATAGGTTATTGATATAATTGCATTAATCTAGCCTTTACAGTACATAGCGACGAACACAAATATGATTTCCTATTTTAGTAACGTATTCGACGTAGCGGAAATAATCACGTAATTTGCTCAGTGAATATTATACAAAATTTATACACAATAATATTTGCGATAAATATATTTTAAACTATTACTTTTTTATGTTTCACTTTATATATTGCTATCGTCGTGGGTTGTCTCCTCAATATAGGGAATCTAAGGATCTTCCGAGGATCTCGCGACGACTGGTCTTGAGATTTACTTGTACATACCCAGCGGATTCTAGTGACCTTGATGATGTTCAAGGTCAGTGTCCATGGTAGATGGCTTACACATTGAGCGTCGTACTGGTGTAAAACAAATTAATTTCAAAGAGAATATTAAAAGGACACGGTTGAGAGTGTTATTTCGTTATACTGTTTCTGATGCGAATATCGTTAGGTTCGAATACGAGTGTTTATCTTCAGATGAAAAAGGCAACAAAAATGGAATTAAAATAGCGTTGCAAGATTTTCTTACATTGGTCGACCGATTGATCAATTGATTAATTGATTGAAATATTGATAAAGATGAAGATACAGATGAACCTTATAACCTTAATCTCATACTGTTTAGTACAGTGTAACTGATTTACAGTAAAAAAAGAAATAATATTTTAGTGAAATCAGTTAGATTTCACTAAAATATTACTTCTTTTTTTACTTGACGCTTCATTTAAGACCAACATGACCAGTATCTGTAGGACAACGTCTCATCGTAAGCGTGATGGATTTCAGGTTCAATTTCAATTCGGGAAAATGATAATTTTTTAATTATTTTCATACAACTCGTTGAGTTTCGCCACTGAACACGCAATATCACGATTTCGAGCGAAAATTGAGGAACGGGTAGTCTTGATACTAGATTTCTTGTGACTACCCTGCTATTCCTTGTGGCCAGTCGTGGCCCAGTGGCACAAGCGTGTGACTGTAAACGGCTGGTTATGGGTTCGATTCCCACTCGAGGAGTGAAAATATTTTATATTTCCATTTTCTTCGCTGTGGTGTCGAGGTAAAGCGCGGCGTTAAGTTCCGCCATTTAACACGTAATGCCTCCGAATTCGGCGGAAAATGGGGAAAGGAGTATCTTAATACTAGGTTCCCTCTGCCTACCCTACTGTGTGCGGGATACTACGTGAAGCTGAAAAAAATAAATTTATTAAAAATCTAATTTAGATAACCCTGCTATACAGGAGAAAGAGCCACTGTAAAAAAGATTTATACACATTTCTACAACATAACTCTGTGCTTCATATTAATTCATTTAATGATAGTATGTTATGGGCAATTAAAATAAGAACTTAAGTCATCTAAAACGATGAAAGGAATATTATAAAGTAGTAACGAGAAGTACGAAAGACATAAAAAATATGACATTTCGGTAATATTATTTGTCTTAGTACTTATATAATAATAATATAATATAAGCCTTTATTCAGTGTCTTCAACGTTTACAAATATGGTTAGTAGATAGTAAATAGTAATATGATTAGTAAAAATAGTTTCAATATACAGATTTTTTTTTTTTAACAGAAATAAAAAATAAAAATAAAGAAATTAAATTACTAAAGTTACTAAGAACTGCTACTATTAATTACTATTTTCGACATCGACATCTGTTTGCCCTAATTTGGCAAAGGCCTCCTCCAATCCTTTCCAAGCATCCCTATCCCTGGCTAGTCTGGTCCAAGTTTTACCGGCTGTAGATTTAAGGTCGTCTTCCCATCTTCTAAATTGGCGGCCACGGCTTCTTTGCTGACCTCTAGGATACCAATTTGTGATAACTTTACTCCACTTTTCTTTGCCTCTCAGGATGTGGCCTGTCCACCTCCATTTAAGTTTTTTTATTGTGTAGGTAATGTTGTTTAGTTTTGTTTTCCGTCTTATTCTGGTGTGCTTTACTCGGTCTGATCGTTTCAAACCGAGCATACTCCTTTCCATTCCTTTCTGGCATACCTCAAGTTTTTTCATATGTCGTGCTGTGAGGGCCCAAGTTTGGCAGCCATATGTGAGAACTGGAAGTACACAAATGTTAAAAAGTTTACTTTTAATAGATACATTAACCTCATTGTTTTTCATTATTTCTTTTAATTGCCAGTATCTCTTCCATGCGTTACCAATTCTATTGTCTATTTCTTTTAAAGTTAGATCTTTCATAGCAATTACTTGTCCAAGATATACATATTCCTCAACGTACTCTATAGGATGATTGCTAAGAGTGATTATATCTTGTTTATAGTTTGTCATAGCTTTGGTTTTCTCTAGATTCATTGATAAACCTACTTTCTTGCTTTCAGTATCCAATTCCCTGAGCATTGTTTGTAGTTCGTCTTTATTGTGTGATAGTATAATGAGGTCATCAGCAAATCTCAGGTGTGTTATTTTTTCTCCATTGATGTTAAGGCCATAATTGTCCCACCTTAGGTTCCTAAAAATATTTTCAAGTACTGCCGAAAACAGTTTCGGAGATAAAGGATCGCCTTGTCGTACCCCAAGTTCAATTTTAATTTGTGGACCTTCTTTCTCTAGCATTACCTTCGCTGTAGCTTTTTCGTACAAATTTTTTAATAGTCTGATGTATTTTGGCTCAATTCCTTGGGTTTTCAATGCTTTCCATATACTTCCATGTTCCAGTGAGTCGAAGGCCTTTGAGTAATCCACGAAGCCGAGGTAGAGAGGCATCTTATATTCTTTACTTTTTTCCATTATCTGTTTCACAGTGTGAATATGGTCTAAGGTTGAGTAACCGTGCCTAAAACCAGCCTGCTCTCTAGGCTGATTCTCATCTAATACTTTAGTTATTCGATTGAGCAATACTTTAGCAAATACTTTATAAAGGTTTGAAAGTAGGCTGATGGGTCTGTAGTTATTTATATCATTTTTATCGCATTTTTTGTGTAATAATATAATGGTCGACTGAGTCCATTGTTTCGGAAAGGATTCGCTGATTACAATTTCGTTAAAGATGTTGGTGAGAACAGGGTTGATATAATTATTGATGTCTAGTAGGAATTCGTTACCAATGCGATCCGGGCCAGGGGCTTTCTGTCTTTTTTGTGATTTTACTGTTGCTTCAATTTCACTTGGCAATATGGCCGGCACTAGGTCTGTATCTGTAAGGTCTATTACTTCTGCTTCTGCTGATAACTGTTTAGAGTAAAGATGGTGGTAGAATTCAGTGGCTATTGAGAGTATATCACGCCTATTGGACGTGTATTTGCCGTTTTTATTTTTCATGGAAGTTACCCACTCTTTGTGATCTGACAACTGTTTCTGTGCTAATTTGATCCCTCCTGTTCGATTTATGTAATTTTCAAATGTTTGATTTCTTAGAAATTTTCTATCTTTTCTCATGTTTAAATTAATCTTTTTACTGACATCTGCTATTTTCAGTCTGATTTCTTTTGTCTTCTTAGGTTCGCTAAGATATTTGGCTCGTTTGTCTAGAAGTTGCATGGTTATGGCTGAAACTTTTTGCTTACTGTTGTTTTCCTTTATGCGTTTTCTTTTATGTGCATCTAATAGCTCATACAAGTAGTCGCATTTATTTTGTGTATCGAGACCCTCTGTTTCCTTGTTAAAAGTTTGAAGCTGTAATATCAATTCATCGGTGATATGAACTTGCTCAGTTAGATTTTTAGATATAAAAGGCCTATAATTTCCCCCTTTACCTATATTTAATTTTCCTCTTACCATTCTGTGATTACTGTTAAAATTCAAACTTTTAATAACTCTACAATCCTCGAAAAGGTGTCTTTTGTTTGTTAAAATAAAATCTATTTCATTTTTATATGATCCATCAGGGGATACCCAAGTCCATCTTTTGGTTGCTCGGTTTTTAAAATCGGTATTCAGTACACGTAATTTATTAGTATATGTTAGCTCAATAAGTTTTTCACCGTTTCGTGTCTTTTTCTCCCCGAGCAGTATGGGCCTAAGATTGAATTTTCTCCCCATCTTCTCTCTCCTAATTGTGCGTTGAAGTCGCCCATCACTATAACGTTTTTAAAAGTATTTTCTTTAAGTGCTGAATCGAGCTTGTAGTAAAAGGCGTCTATTTCTGTTGTGGATGATTGTTCCGTGGGCGAATATACTTGTACAATTGACCATTTATCTTGTTTTGTTGGTAATATTACATTTAGTATTGCAATACGCTCGGAAATTCCAATAAATTCCAATATATTGCCTTTTAGTTCCTTTTTGATCAGAAATCCAACGCCATGTCTTCCTTGGGTTTCGCCTTTGTAGTACAGAATGAAGCAGCCATGGTCTTCTATTTTTTCTCCGTAGCGTCTTACTTCGCTGAGACCGACGATGGTCCAGTTTATATTCTTCAGTGCTAACAGTAGCTCCTGTAGGTTCTCATTAGTTCTTAGCGAAAGTGTGTTGTATGTGGATATGTATATGGATTTATTTAAGATTCTGTTACTGTGCATAATATTCTTGTCTTGGATTTTCTGGGTTGGAGGGTAGTAGTCGTCTCGCCCCACGGTGACTAGCCGGCTTGGGGTGTCTGTTGGTGGTGTTTTTTCTTTGTGTTGTTTTCGCTTCCAGGTGTCGATGTCATTTACAAGTTTTTTGTCGTCTCCGAGAGTGGTGCCGATCTATCGCGAGTTACGTAGTCGTCTAAATTAGTTTTGTTCACTTTTTTCGGTCCAGCTGTTATTCTTTGATTTGGTGACTTGTTTGGAGAGTCCAGAAGTTCTCTTTTTCTCTTGGTGTTGGTACCCTCTTTAGTGTCCTTAATAATAAGCTTATCACCCCTTAAATAAGCGATCTTTCCTTTTTCTCTTTCCAAAGCTAATGTAGGCAATAGAACTTATTTGTCTTAGTACTTAAGGAACACTTAATGCCGTTATTAATTAAGACTTAAGAGGGTGCGCTTACCAAGGACGGGCCTTGTAAAGTGAAAGCAGTTCAAGGGCAAGATGATATTCATGAAGTTAGAAGGACGTTGCGTACGTTAATTATTTCAGGTTTAATATTGTATGAAAAAGAAATACCTAGTACAAAAAAAATGTTGAAATCTTGAAGCGTTGTGGAACAGTGTTTGGTTGTAAAGGCGATGGTTTTCAGTTCGATTCTCTAATAAGGAAATGCTTATATTTAAAATTTTCTAATTTCGGATCGGATCAAAAATGTTCTATATTAAATATTGGGCGGAAAGCGGAGACTAAAGTACGAATTTTTACGAATAAACCAGCAAGATAATAAGAATGTTATTGTTACTTCTACTACTGACAATTTATTTATCTAGTATGATAAAGCGGAAAAATATGTATATGTAACAATAAAAATATGATTTAAAGTAAGTTGGAAGATTACGCCGCTACATTACTATAAATGCCACAGCTAGCAAAATATTCAAATACACCTACGCTAAGAGCATGTTACACAAAGGCATAGGGTCTAAAAGCAGATTCAAAAAAGGTCTAACTTTTGTAAATAATTCACATATTATGAAAAACATAAAAAATAATAAACGAATTTGTAATATAATATTTTCATATATGGCATTATTAGCACTTACGTTTACTGCAATTCTCTGTAGGTATACTAAAAGTTTATTAAAAGCAAGTCAAAAGTTTTTCCTATACCTGTTAATACTATACTACTATACAATAATTACTTCAAGGAATTAATAAAATTAAAAGGACATTACAATGTCTTGCACATAGCAGACATCTATTATACAGTAGGACGAGTCATTACTTAGGTTATTGCTACGTTTACATCACGGCCGCGTCGCGAATAAGAAATTCTACTTAGGTATTATACTGTTTTATTACTTTGTGCTATACTTTAGTAATATTAATCTACTATGTCCGTTTTTGTTCTAGATATTATTAATTAGGGGCTAGTCGTGGCTCCGAGGCACAAAGTGTCACTGTAAAGCAACTGGTTGTGGCTTCGATGCCTATTCGAGGAGTGAAAATATTTTTCCATTTTCTTCACTCCGGTGTAGAGGTAAAGCGGCGTTAAGTTCCAACACTTAACACGCATTGTCTTCAGAATTCGGGGGAAAGTGGGGAACGGAGTGTTTTGATACTCCAGGATACAGCGTGAAGCTAAAAAAGAAAAAAATATATATATAATTTAGGTTCCCACTGTCGTCCTACTTGCGTTCCACTAACCTTTTGCATGCTAGAATTTGACCCGAGGGCTCTTTTGTGAGCAAATCTGTAGGCGTATAACGTACCCGTGTCTTAACACCTATAGTTGTATTAAATATAGAATTAATATATAAATTGTAACCTGTGTAATAAAATGCACTTGTTTACACCACTCCCTGTTTGTTTCTCTTTAGTAATAAAGCCTGTAACGGCTGTTTTGTAACATGTACATATGTAAGAGGAAAGTTCCTCAACCAACTGTTGTAGTTTACAAGTGATTATCACTTTTGAATATAATCTTATCCTTAAATATCTAACTTACAGCATCCCTTAAGTAACAAAATATTTATTTATATTTTTATCTCGTGCATTATTTAACACGCAATAATATTTAACACGGAACGGAGTGTCTTAACACTATGTTTCCTTTGCTTACCCAGCTGTGTGCGGGATACAGCGTGACGTTAAAAAAATAATTAAATGTCTTTTTCTAAATATTGCATGTTAAATGTCATAACTCAGTAGACCATGTACAAGTATTCTAGTTTAAAATGTTATATATATATATATATATATATATATATATATATATATATATATATATATATATATATATATATATATATATATATATATATATATATATATATATATATATTTTTCCCATTGGAATTCAAATCTATTGCAGCAGCGAGCATAGAAAAAACTAATAAAGATTCATGTTTTGTTCTTCAAGGTTGATTGGCATAGAAATTATACAAATACAGAACCTAGTACAAATACTTTATTTTCTGCACTTGCCATCCGAATTCGATACATTGCGTTTCGAGTGAGAGAATTCAGTGAAATGAAGTTAAATAATTTATATATTAATATGTGAAATATAATCTTTATATACACATTTTACGAAAATTACGCTGACCCAGTCTGAATTTGGCATACTGTATACTGTGCCATAAAGTATGTACATACTTTGTAAAATGACAAATCTATTTGAAAAATATTACTCCTTAGGAGTTGGTTTTTGAGATAAATTGATAATCTATTTTTAACCAAACCCTGCGTTTTCATTTATTTTCATTATAAATTATGTCTAAATCGGGCTGGTGGTTAGTCGTGAAATGTATGCAGATCGACAGACTTTCACATATTATTATACTAGTCGCCCGCTTGCGGCTTTGCCTCGTGAACTGCAGCTGTTTCGTTATATTGCAACACTTTAAGGTGGATTTTTTTTGATAAATAAAGCAGCGTTTGTTGCCTGGGCTATCTAGTATATTTATGCCAAAATTCATTACAATCGGTCTAGTGGTTTAGATTTTCATATAAACTTTCATCCCCTATAACAACCCTTTAGAGGTTTTAGAATTTGAAAAAATAAGTAGCTTATGTTTGACACAGGAGTTTTTACTACTTTCATTCTAAATTTCATCCAAATCGGACCAGTAGATTAGCCATTAAAGCGTGACAGACAAACAGACAGAGTTTCGCAATTATAATATAAGTATGGATTATTATATATTACTGATGCTCATATAAGTACATATATAAATATAAGAAAGTACTAATAAATTCATACATGCTGCTATAATAAGGTGCTTTGTTCTATCCAACCTTTTTACCGCCGAGACCACGTGGTGTGGCTTTAAAAGAGAATGGATTATACGCGCTTAAGTACGTTTACTTAACGACGCCGCAGACACGGCAAATACAAAAGTCGCTTCGTGAGCACTTCTTTTAATAGAACTTTAAGTTTAAAAATGTAAGGGGTTTTTGCTGAAAATTCTTTGTTATTTTTATATATTTTTATGAAATTTTATAGTACCTTTACTATAGTATTACAAATATTATTATACTCGTATAATATTGAATTAAGAAATTGTCGATTTGTACTTTGATGTACAATATTTTTTTATAGAAAAGACAAATCCAACGAATAGGGATCGAATATCATATTACTATTTATAACAGAGGCTAATAACTTAGGCTGAAAACACTTTAGATTGAGGCAGGTGGGGAAATCACATACCATAATACAAATTCCGGCTTGTTATACAATTTAACTACTTTATATCCAAGATATACATAAGAATAAATTGTTAAGTTATTCTTATGTATCTTAGATATATAGTAGTTATATTGTATTTTTAAAAGTCAGTCTCGAAATAGACACGTCTTACTAAAAGAAGCACGTCTTTAATTTGTCAAGTTCTATCCCACAGCCATCGTTTATATTTTAAAATAACTGAGAAAATTTTAAAACATATGGTTGTAAGTTGCATTAAGACTTAATACTTTCTAAGTTTTCAGACGGCGGACAACTTGAGTATTTAGTTCTCTTGTTTGTCGTGAACCGAAAAACATCTACTTACCTTGTTTATTTTTCACTGGAGGTGATTTAAAAAGACTTTGCGAAGTAATTTTGGTATAATTACAAAAGTTCGGAGGCACCCAGCAACTGACCGTAAGGCGCTTGACGCTTCATGAAACTGCTTAATGTACCGAAAACCTTCTTTTATGTTCCTTACAAAATTCTATACATTTTATGAATATCTCTTAAATTCTCAAGATAGGGGAACCGGATGAAATTTTTGTAATGATTGTAGGATCGGTGCTATTCAGAAAATTTATAGTTGAAAGAGATCTATATTATATTAAGTATGTTTTGGCCGAAAATTTGACTTTTGACTTTAACTTGAATTTAAATATTCTAAGAATACGATTTTTTAAGGGAAATATTTATTTATTTTTGTAGCCCCCGACGAAGTCGTCCCCATCATCTCGTTACATATATTCTTTTAGGCGGGGGATTTATACTTATTTTATTCTTATTTTATTCTTTTTCAATTACAATTAAACGTCGTGGGTTTTTTCAAAACTTTTAATTTTGCTTTTTATTAATAATTAATTACAGCATCACACAACATACAAGACTATCTAATACTTATATATCTAAACAAATAAAAGTTAATTAATAATTTTATAATATTTAATGTTTGGCTGAATGAAATACTGTCGCGTTATAGTTTTCGATATTTAAAAAAAAGAACGGAGCTTGGCGGCACTGTGGCTTGGAAAAAAGTGACGTTTAGTATTAGTTTATCGTACTCCCTATTCCCACATTCCCATCCTTCCTCAATCCTTCTATCTTACCTCCCTGAGGCTGGCAACGCATCCACAACTTTAATGTTGTGGATGTCTATGGGCGAAGATAACCACTTAACACCATGGGCCTTTTGCTCGTTTGCCTCCTTTATACCAAAAAAAAGAAAATATCGTGACATCGATATACAAATAGTTAAAATGCTTATTACAATTTGTGATAGTCAAATGTTTTAGCTAGTATACGAAAAATTATTTATTCAAACTCTGTATTAAAACGGTCATAACAATTTATTTCCACTCATATTTTACTTTATGTACCGTAGTATAAACATATATAGATAGTTTTATTTTATATCCTTACCAGCATAATGTTATTAAAAAGTTGATAAAAGGTAACACGTTATTCTGCCCTTGGAGCCAAATAAAGCTGAAAGCTATTGCATTATTAAACATCTCTCTACACGTAAAGTTGTTTCCACACGGTATATGGCGAATGTATTTATTAATTGCCTCTTTTATGTTCTGAACTTCAAATCTATATTTTGGCAGTTTATGTTTCTTTTAATTCAAAGTTATTTATTAACACATTACGTTTAGAAATTAAAAAAATAGTTTTTTCGACTTCAAAGTTAGTAGAAAGTTCAATTTTTTGAAGAAATTACATAATCTTATTCTTTTTCTTTGAAGAAATGACATAATTTTATTCTCAATCATATAATCTTTTTTTTTAGCCCCACGCTGTATCCCGCACACAGCAGAGTAGGCAGAGGGAACCTAGTGTTAAGACACTTTCCGCCGAATTTTGGAGGCCATGCGTGTTAAGTGGCGGAACTTAACGCCGCGCTTCACCTCGGTACCAGAGAGAAGAAAATGAAATACTAAAAACTTCTTCTCGAGTGGGAATCGAACCCACAACCAGCCGTTTTAAACTCACACGTCTGTGCCACTGCGCCACGACTGGCCCCTTTGAATATAATGATTATGACCTATAAGTAGGTATTGTTACATTAACTTAAATTTCTAACATATCTTATTCTAAGAATGTGTCAATATGGAATGTTTAAAATACAATTTAGAAAACATATAAAATAGAACGTTCAATTAAACGTATGGCATAGCGGTCAGAGATTGGTCGGTTTTCAAGAGACGCGGGTTCGAATCTGCTGCGTTCAAATTTTTATAAGTTTTTTAAGAATATCTTTTTCAATTTCCTAAGTATATGAATAACACTTTAAAAATGTAAAAAATGAAATGTGTATCTTAAATTTGTGAGTAACATAACAGTAAGCATATTTTATATTTTCATGTTGACAAAGTTCATTTTAGGTCCCCATGGAGATATTCATTTCGTGCCATCGTCCATTGAAAAAGAAATATAACAACTTTATTTTTAAAGATATGTCTTAATGTGTTATTCATCTTCAACTTGTTTCTCATTTATAATTAATTTATTTTAGACAAGTAGATTTTGATTAGCAATTAACAAATATGCTTAATATAAGAAATTGAAGCTTGTTTTTATTATAAATATTGCAAGTTCTAAGTAGTAAAGTTTTTTTAATTGATCATAATCTTTAGAAACCTACAGTAAGGACAAAAGGCGATTATTTTCGGTTTCTTTCGTATGCTACGAAAGAGTAACTTTCTTTAACTTTCTTTAAAGCAGAGTAGGCAGAAAGAATTCAGTATTAAGACACTCTGTTTCCACGTTAGTAATGACGCTGGCCCACAATGCCGCGATAGCCTCTTAATCTCTTATCTTGTCTTGAATTCGGACGTAAAGTGGAGAACGGAGAATTATGCGACTAGGCGTAGCACCTAATGCATTTATTTAGAAAAAATAAAATATTTTTAATTATATTTATATATTCTTTATGGCACACCACAATTACAATAAACAAACAAGCAGGAACACAAAAGAAGAAACAATTACATATGTGGGAGGCGCAAACCAATATATCATAGATTCGTAGTCATATTGCAAATGATATTTAATTTTGTAATAATAATGTATTCAATATTGAAATATATATACGAAAATGTAAATTACCATAATGTAGTATTAACATTTGTAATACTGCTTATTAAATATACGAGTGATTAAGTATTCTGTTCGTACTGAAATTATGTATGTTAATTGAATTTGTTGAAATGATTGGTTAATTTTACATAAAGGTCATTCATTGCAAGAGTTGAATCAATTTGTTTGATATTAAATCTCGAACCAAATTAAGAGAGCAATATTTTTTTAAATAGCATCATAAGCAACTGTTTTGTAATTCCACATACTATTGTCTACATTCTAAGGGATTCTATTGACAAGACACTCTGTTCTCCGCTTTTCTTCGCTTACTTGTATTTGAGACATTGCGAGTTAAGAGGTGGAACTTAATGTCGCGTTATATTATTTCGAGTGGATATCAAACCTTACTATAATAGTGATTAGTAATTAGCACCACGATTATAGTAAGAATTTCTTTAGAATTCATACTGTGTTCAGTTCACAGTGTGTAAATATTGTGCTGTCATCGGGTTCCGACACGAGTGCAAAATTCCTAGCAAATTAAACGCCAAAATGTTAGTCAATATATATTTTTTACAGCTTATACTCTTTTTATTGCATAGCGAGATAGGCAGAGAGAAACTAGTATTAAGATACTCCATTCTTTACTTTCCACCTGAAATTGAGATGTTTCGGGTAAATTGTTGCAACCTAACACCGCGCTTTATCTTAAGTACAAGAGCGGAGATATAAAAATAACATAGAATCGTTCCCCCAAGTGGGAATCAAACTCACAACTATAGCGGTTTCAGTCAGACGTTGTCCAACTTTACCACGACGAACTCAAATGGTCATAACAGTGTTGCAAAATTTTCTTACTTTCGTATAAAGTAGCTAATAAAAGCGCTTCGAAATAAAAGTAAATTTATATGTAAATTAAATTAAATAGCTTCACGCTATATCCCGCACACAGCAGGGTAGGCAGAGGGAACCTAGTGTTAAGACACTCCGTTCCCCACTTTCCGCCGAATTCGGAGGCTTTACGTGTTAAGTGGCGGAACTTAACGCCGCGCTTTACCTCGAAGAAACTGGAAATATAATTTCCACTCCTCAAGTGGGAATCGAACCCACAACCAGTCGTTTACAGTCACACTCTTGTGCCACTGGGCCACGACTGGCCACAAAAATTTACATGTGTGAATGTGTTTCAGTACATTAAGTCACGTTTTGGTGAATTTTTGAGAGACGTTTACGCGACAAGCCAACACGTTCTATCTATTAGCTTGCCCTCTTTTTGAATAAAAGATTAATACAATTGACTATATTTTTTGTACTGTAAGAGGGGAATGGAAATGGGGAGTAAATTCTATATATCTTTCTTTTTCCTTATCTTTTCTTTGTTATGAAGTGTATAAAGAGAAAATGGTGATACATCCTTATACGCTAAATGGCACAATTAAAAGTGAGAACTTTAGATAACTATTATAAGAGCTTTTTTTGTACTATATTTAAAATTTGCATAACGTTAAACTTTAATCTACATTTGTTGTTTTTTTTTAAATATATCTTAAATGAAATTACTATAAAATATTTAAATTAAAAAATGATATCTATAAGTACTCAGTACATGGGTTGTAAATACTCAGGCTGGATGCGGAAGGCGGAGGACCGGGATCTCTGGCGCACCCTGGGGGAGGCCTACGTCCAGCAGTGGACAACGAAAGGCTGATGTAATTGATTGATTGATCTATAAGTACAGCATATAGTTGAGATGATCGAGTTGTAGATATGAAAACGACAATGTTATTATTTATTATAATAATGATAGAACTTCTTCACTCTCATAAGCAAACAAAATTTATGTTGCCATCTTACTACGTTACTTTGCCCAATCTACCCGAGTAATTTATTCAATTTTAACAAAATAGAAATTGATCACGTAGGGACAGTAGTAGGGCAGGGGCACGACGTGGGACTGTAAAAGCGACTGGTTGTGGATTCTCACTTGAAGAATGGAAATATTTAGTATTTCCATTTTCTCCGCTCTGGTGTTGAGGCTAAGTGAGACGTTAAGTTCCACCACTTAACACGCAATACCACCAAATTCCGGCAGAAAGTGGGAAACGAAGGGTCTTAACAGTAGGTTCCCTCTGCCTACACTGCTGCCGCAGAGTGTCTTAATAGTGAATTGAATATAATTTAATATAACCTTCACAAACCCTTGAGGCCATTAGGACTCATTAATTAGTACTACAAAACATAAGCTGTAGAACTCTAACAAACATAAAAAAAAAAACTACCACACGTCACAGTTCAAAAATCTTTATTTACAATGTATATACAAATATGGTAAATAATTCTACACCCAAAACGTGGTACATTTGACAAGATGTTACATAAACCTAGGTAGTATGTATGTATGTATGTATGTGCATTGACTACAATTCTTCTAGTGTAGTTGAAAATAACCTACAGAATATTATTCTTATATACACAACTATAGGTGACAGTTCATTCTTTACACTATCATTTTAGAACTAGATATTCACACAATATATTTAAATTATTTCATATAAATTATAAGTAAGTTACACAAAATTTCAAAATTAAGCCATTGATTCAAGCCTCATTATGGAGACCATGTGGTTATATATTGACTATATCGATAACGGTGCAACTTTATACATTTTATAAGTTAATATTTGGCTCCAAAACACGTGTGACTTATATCTAAAAATTACTTACAGATGCTATTTAAAGTGAAAATCTACTACATTTAGTAAGCGTAATTACCGTTCAGGCTTTGCCGATATACTCGACTGACTTTTAGTAATATTATAATAGTATACCTATAATATAGTTAAATCTAGTGACTAATTTTGTGATATTATAATGATTAATCAGTATTTTTGGTACAGCTTCCATCTCTCGCATAAATTAGAGTATAGATTTTTTAATATGGAGAATTGACTCGAATGGCAATTTATGTGAAATTGATTGATTTTTAGTTCTGATTTAGTTAAAAGTAATAAAAATATCGTTATTCTTTGGTTATATCTTAATATTACTACTAATATTAAACTACGACTGCCGTCGTCTATCTATGCAGCAAACAGCTCTTTTTAAATTCTCAGTAAAGCCACACTTTTGATTTTGGACCTCCGCTTTACATGATTTCGTAACCGTATCATTTGTGATTACAGTCTTTTCTCCCTTCCCTCCTTCAATTTCGTCGTCGGATCACGTATCAGAACCTGGATACTTTACTATAAGATCGAGTTCTTCATCATTTGGCTTAGCGTTTCGGACTTCTGTTTGTCCTTCGAATTTCTTTGGCCTGTCAGTCATTTTGTTTTCTATGTTTACGAGAACGTCAGCCACACACTTGTGATCATCAGGCGTTTTAGCTTCAGTGTCATCACCAAACGCAATTGTCTCGTTTTCATTAACTCCGTTATTATTTTGTTTATCCTTCTCATTTTCAGCTTTGCTTTCTTCTTCATCTTCGCTGTTCTCTTTTCCTTCCAGAATCATTTTATGAGTAGCTTCCTCTATGACACTATCTGTTGGTGCTTCGTTAATACAAGAATGTGTTAGTGTAAAAGGAAGCTTAACGGATACTTCACCACCCATAGCGCTCAGTGTGAGTTTGACTTTTACGTAATAAGAAACGTATATTGCAAAGACGTTACGATCCTCTGGAGAATTTGAGTTACATAAAACTGTTGATGCAAGACTTGCACCTGATTTGGAGTAGGAGTCCTCAAGTGCTATCCAATTTTTTGTTACACCTGTGAAATATATTTACTTTTTAATTTTTGATATTGCATTGTAAATACGAAAACAGTATAATATTTAAACTTATTTTTAAAAATGTGGGTATATTTTGTATTATCAGGTTTTTACAGTTAAATTACACTAAATTATATATATAATAAGAAATTAATGTCCAATTAATGTCCAACAAGTGTTAGATTTTTTTAGCCCTACGCCGAATTTGGAGGCATTGCGTGTTAAGTGGCGGAACTTAATGCTGCGCTTTGCCTCGACACCAGAGAGAAGAAAATGGAAACACTAAATATTTCCACTGCTCGAGTGGAAATCGAACACACAACCAGTTGTTTACAGTCACACATGTGTGCCACTACGCCACGACTGGCCCTAGAAAATTCATATTTTACTTTAAAACAATACCATTCAAAATAAGTAAGTATTCCAATGAAGACAACGTAACGGCATGTGTTATAAAACAAATTACTTTACCTTTGTGAGGGGTGAGCGTGTAGGTGTCTGTGTGGACTTGCCCCGGCATTACGGTGCCGGTGCCTCGAACTAGGGCGACGACGTTCTTAAACTTGCCGTTTGAAAACATACACACGTCGACATGTTGGATGACAAATGTCTGGAAAGAAATTGTGGTGTTATTTACAAATAATAATATATTGTATTTTATTTAATTGTTTTTTTACGTAATTGGGTAGATCCTAGTGTCAAGACACTCAGTCGTCCACTTTCCGCCTGAGATGGACTCTTTGATAAAGGAAGTAAATGTAGAAGGGGGGCAGTGCTTAAAAATACTAAGATATGATTTTGATCTTCAAAGTTTATTTATTGCTTAAGAATTGTAAAATTATTTCAATATAAAACACGTACTTAAGATAATTTGACCATGATAAATTTAAAGATGATGATAAAATTAATTTTTGGCTAATATACTAAAAGTAAAAATCTAACAAGTTAAACTCATTAATACAATAGATGATATTTTTCGAGTACATATTTATTTTTAGCAAAATATAAGTAGGTATAATTAAGTCGTGGAAGAAAAAAAGATTTTCCGTGATCATTTTCGTGTAAAAATCGTAATATATACGAGTAAGACGAGGTTAATTAAGGCCAAAGTCAATTTCATTTCAGTAATACTCATAAGGAATATTTAGGTAATCTTCTACAAATTTCAACATTATCTCTAGCTCCTTAGGGATTCTACCAAATATTGCTTTCATAATGTCTATTTTTAAACATTATCTTAACACTATATGTTTGTATGTAGATATGCAATTAAATGCGTAAACTTTTTCCCCTCTTTGACTATTATACGCAAGTACGCGATTTTTTAAATTTTAAATAAATAACAATGTTTCGTAAAGTTATTGTTTCTTACTCTGGCCAAATAAAAGTCATAGACTTTACCATATCGGAAAATATTTTTAATCAATCTAATTCATACACTTTCAAATTCAAGAATAATCTAATATATTGCACTACTCCGCTTTAGATTTTCTGATAGGTGGCTTAACTGAACGCCGCACTTTGTCAAAATATAGTAGATATCATAAAAATTAAATTAATTTGATGATTTTCGGTCAAACATACCAACTCTTTATAAAATCATGTCAATAGTTAAATACAGGTATTTTGCTTTGAAACAAAGTAATAATAACTTTCTCTGAAAACGAATGCAGCTGTTGCTTTAATCCCTTGAAAGCGTAACATAACCATAAAATAATTGCTACGATTTCCATACGAAGCGAGCTTTTATCCCGGCTTAAGAGATGTAAAATATTGCATTCTAATATTTATATGGAAACATTTGAAAAGAACATTTGAAATATTGAATCGATAAATTTGCTTGAAACCATTTGTTCTGGAAATGAAATGTTACAGGTTAGAATTTCAAAAGACCATCTGTTGCTATTTTAAAAAATTTTCTTTATAATTTTTTAACCTGCGAAAATTCTCATTTAATACCGTTTTAGCTTTCACATTTTTTCTCTTATAGATAGAAGGGTATGTAGAGAGAATACTCCGTTTTCCACTTTCGTTCTGTTTTTATATTTTCTGAATCTTTGGAATTTTCATCACACCATCGTTTAATACTTTTTTTATTTTCATATTTTTTCTCTTATAGCAAGGTAGGTAGAGTGAACACTCCGTTTTCCACTTTCTACTCGAAATCCAAACCATTTTACTTTACCAGAGACTGAATTAAACAATTTAAATACAATTATTACTTTTCAAACATTTTTAAAGTGCTATTCTACACTTAGGAAAATTGAAAAAGCCATTAAAAGAAAACGTATAAAAATTTGAACGCAGCGAGATTCGAACCCGCGCTTCCTGAACCTCCCCCTAATTATTCCCCCCGCGTGAGAATTGAACCCACATCTGTGAGATACTATTCTACGGCGCTATAATGGCATTAACAAATAAATGCAATAGATGTCTTTTCTTTAGTATTGATAAACTCATTCTACTTACAATTCAGGTTAGTATAGACAGTATTGCAGTATATAAACACATTCTACCTACATTCCATTCTACCTACAAAAAATATATTACACAAAGTACTGATTATTTGTTTGACATAATATGTATACTTCTGTATAAAATGACACACGATGCTAAGCATGGCTAATGGCAACGGAGCTTTTCCCATTTTACTCCCACTCCCCTTTAGACATTGGCTTGATAGCGAAATAAGAAATTAATATTATATTCATATTTATTTATAAAATACATATGTGCTAAAGAATGTTTCAAACAAACTTTTACGGACTTTTCCCTTTGGGCTTCATTTACACTTGTATGTAAAGTAAAAGTTTGCAAACTTTTTGAAAATGGAGTTATTTAGAGTATAAGCAATAGGAATATCAGCCCTTTCCCGCGACTTCGTCCACATGTACAGAACAAATCTAAAACAAGGACTTCATTCAAAATTGACAATCCGGCCCTGTCACAAAATCTATTCTTAGCGGACGTCAACTAACCATAAAGTACGATTAGTCAGGGTGTCGATTTTTACTCGAAGGTATGATCATAAGTTAAATATTTTCTTTTAAACATTTTTAAAGTGTTATCCCCTTATTTAGGAATTACTTAGGAAAATTGAAAAAGACACTTAGAAAACGTATAAAAATTTCCTAACAAAAAAATAAGTTGTAATAAAGCGTATAAGAATTTCAACGCAGCTGGTAGTAGAACGCATGGCTCAGCGGTTAGAGCGCCTGGACGTAATTAGGAGGTGCGGGTTCGAATCGACTTTAAGTGGAAAATGGACAACGGAGAGCTTTGAAAGCGTAAAGTTTGTAGTAAATTTCCGTTATAACTCCACCAAAAAGACCTGTTTCTTTTTATTAAAATACATATTTTATAGATATAACTAGCGGCCCTCTCTCGGCTTCCCCGCGTGAACAACATGACTGTTTCGTTATATTGCACACCTCGGGGGAGGATTTTTTAAAAAATAAAGTAGTCTATGCTTAACCTTGGATTATCAACTATAAATATTCCAAAATTCGTTACAATCTGTCAAGCAGTGTAGATTTTTCATATAAACTTTCAATCTCTATTTCAACCCTTTAGAGGTAGTTTTTTAAAAACATAAGTAGCCTATGTTTGACCCTGGATTATTTACTACTTTCATTATAATTTCATCCAAATCGGAACGGTAGATTAGCCGTGAAAGCGTGACAGACAAACAGACCGACTTTCGCATTTATAATATAAGTAAGGATATATGTAAGTGTTAATGTAACAATTGAATACACAATATCAACAAATACATCAATTCCCTTAATTTAAGATAATTTCTAATTGATCGATCTACATAGTTAATTAATTATATCAGAGTAATATCCCTTTTGTCACTATTAATTGCTATTAATGTGAATGACAGGCATTTAGTAAATCTTAATTGAAGTGTTTACTAAGAAAATATATTTAAAAAAAATATTTTGTAAATAAGTCAATATTATAATATTTATGATGTTATTTTTTTCATTTTAGTGAGAGTCAATACATTCCGTTTTCTATTTTTTATCGGAATTCGAGACATTGTGTGTTGAATGGCGGAATACAGCGCTTTGTCTTGCTCACAAGAGCGAAGAAAGGAATAATATGACGGTAATATATAATGTTATACTTATTGGTGCCAATCGTGGCGCAGAGGCACAAAGTGAGACTGTAAAGCGACTGGTTGTGGGTTCAATTCCCACCCGAGGAGTGAAAATATGGTCTTGAGGCAAAGCGCGGCGTTAAGTACCAACACTCAACACGCAATGCTTCCGAATTCGGCGGCAAGTGGGGAACAGAAAGTGTCTTAACACTAGGTTCGCTATACCTGCTGTGTACGGGATACAGCGTGAAGCGAAAAAAAAGTTCCTTCCTTGACTGACTCATCATTGCCGAGCGTAAATTATTGAACTGACCTTTAAGTCAGTGAGGTTATTTTAAAGAGACGACGCTCATTAAAAAGGGCTTTTGGAAATTGAACCTCTATGGAGTGAAATACATTTACAGATTATATAGAACAACGCCCGTTTTAAAATAATTATCTTATATACGTATTTTTTTTGGCTTCACGTCGTATCCCGCACACAGCAGGGTAGGCAGAGGGAGGACCTAGTGTTAAGACACCCCGTTCCCCACTATCCGCCGAAATCGGATACATTGCGTGTTAAGTGGCGAACTTAACAGAGGTAAACCTCTGACACCTGAGCGAAGGAAACGGAAATATTAAATATTTTCACTTCTCAAGTGGGAATCGAACCCACAACCAGTCGCTTTACAGTCACACTTGGTGCCACTGCACCACGACTAGCCCCAATGGTAATATTCATAGAATTAATTTACACTACTAACCATGTGCTTGTCATATAAAGTGACCGAAATCGCCTTAGCATTTCTCTCTGATAAAGTGTGATATTGAAAAAATGATATAATAATTGCCCGCTTTTCCTTCTGAGCTATTATAACGTTGTCAATAGTGTTATACAATTGATATTCGTATACTAATAATATTTTAGCAGTATTTTATTTCATTTTTTTTTTTAAAATATAGCTTTCTCTGTGAAAGCTATTTTCTGAAAATACTAAATTTCATAAAAATCGTTAATGTCGTTTCCGAAATTCCGATCATATACATATATACAAAAATTACTCGTTCAAATCTATAAGATAAGATGTATAAAGTTACACATATATTGCTGAGGGTAACGGAGCTTACTATTAAATAAAGATATTCAGAAAGATTCGAAGGGTCCATGATCTTTTTGTTTATATAATCATATAATAATCCATAGGATTTAAACTGAACTAAAGCATTCAAGTTGCTAAGCCTAAATTATTGACTGTGCTCACGCTCTTTACAACGGTATTAGCGTCACTGTCACTTCCATTTATGAATATTCATATAGAAATATTAAATGTTATTCTGTTTAAATTTAACTTTTGTTTAATTTTAAATTATAATTTTAACTTAGCAAAAGGCCAGGGCGTTGAATGACGTTATTTTTTCGACTATTATTTCATAAATACGTTGATATAAAAAGTTTTCTTTAAAGAACTTTTGAAAAGGACTAATGTATGGTTCAGGTGTCAGAGACCACCGTGGCGCAGTAGGACAGTGACTCATCGTAAACACGATTAGTTACGTGTTCGATTACCATTCGGAGAATTCTTACATTTGAATTTTCATTGCTACACTCTGACAAAGCGCGGCGTGGGGTTCCGCAACATGCCGCGATTGAGGGCAGTAAAAGAAAAAAAAACAGTAAATACATTAGGTTATCTTTGACTAATGCAACCGAAAAGCAAAGCGAAAATTGTGAGAAAAAGAAACTAAATGCAGGCGAAAACCTCCAATTCATTTCTTTTTGACTAACACTAAGATTTTATAATTTGCGAAATTCATATAATAATTTATAACTTATTAAAATGACATTATTCAGAGAGGGGCCAGTCGTGGCGCCTGGTTGTGGGTTCGATTACCACTCGAGGAGTGGAAATATTTATTATTTCCATTTTCTTCGCTCTGGTATCGAGGTAAAGCGTGGCGTTAAGTTCCGTTACTTAATTCGCAATGTCTCCAAATTTGGCGGAAAGTGGGGAACAGAGTGTCTTAACACTAGGTTATATGTCATTTATATTTAAATTATAAAATTAATTTTATTATATAATATTTAAGTTTACATAAGTAAGTGTTTGTTTGATTTTACTTCATTTAAATATGTAGTATAAAAAGAGTATACCCACCTTTATTCTTCTCACAGTTTTTGAGGAATGGTTGGACACCACCACGCTGACTGCTATAGATTCTCCATGGGAATATGTCGCTTTGTCTAACCACGCCTCCAGTTCCACTCTAAAAAAAGTTATTTTTTATTAGTCATATAACTCATCAATAATTTTAAACCTTCATACTTTTTCAGCATAACCTTTACAATAATGTTTTTATTCGCTCTGGTTATTTAAACTCCGCCACCGCACACATTCATTGTCTCTATGTTTCGTCCAAAACAAAGAGTGGGGAACGGAGTGTCTTAACACTAAGTACCCTCTGCTTACCCTGCTGTGTGCGGGATACAGCGTGAAGCTAAAAAAACACAACGAGTGTATTGATATTAAGTGGAGCTGTGATGGTGGATTAAGGAGTGTATTGGTATAAAAAAAATCCCGCTGAGTTTCTTGCGTCGGTTCTTCTCAGGTCTGAGGTTTAGTGAACCGGTGGTAAATTGTTTGACGTTCAAAAAATGAAGCATGTAACTTCTTATTTTGAATAAAATTATTTGACTTAGGTTTTATTAGATTCTCAGTCACGCTTAGTCAGTGAAGAACGCCGCATATTGACTAACCAGAGCCGGGAAAATAATTTAAGTATACTTATATACTTATTGCCACAGGTGAGATTCGAATTACAACCATTTCGCGTTTACCATAATGCCACTGCGCTACGGTTGCTTTATATGTAAGTCTTATATTGTTATAAGTAATTAAAATAATAAGTCGAAAGGTATAATTTAATCTTGATTTTACATTGAAAATTTAAATTTATTTAACCAAATTTAAATTTATTTAACCCTTTGAAGAACCTCTTTATTCGAAAGGAAAGAAAACAATGTAAAAATGATGAAGAACTGACATAAAGCATATGAAATTTTTATAAATACAATTGCTATTTTTTTAACTTCGACTAAATTTTGTCTTTAGATTAGAATCACTCATATATATTACAGACACCTGGTCTCGTATCTTTTCTTTAATTCTGAACAATATCATATGGTTTTAACTCTTAAATTATATTGACATGTATTGCTACTCAAAAATAAAATTCATGATATCTTAAAACATCAAAATTACTCATATATTATAATTATAGCATCTACTTTGATTATTTTAACTTTTTGTAACTTGTCCTAGCTTTCTTTTTTATCCAACAACCAAAATAACATTAACATATGCAATTATTAAAGTAGTGTTTATTTAAAATGTAATAATTTACTCTGAGACTGTTATTTTCGTAAAGCACAGCCTCTGTCTGGAAACGCGTTTGGTTGTGGGTTTGATTGATTGATTGATGGTGATTGTTTTCGATTTCCACTCCAGAAAATTATATTTGAATTATTTGAATTTTCCCGTTCTGGTGATAAGATAAAGCGCCACGTTGACTATTACCATTTAACACACATAATATCTCAAATTCAGGCTAAAAGAGGAGAACAGAGAGTTTTGACACTAGGTTATCTTTGCTTATCGTATTTGCTTTGCTTATAATATTTAAAGTAAAAATAATTTTAAGAAATCTCATTCAAATCTACTTTACTAATTCAAATCTACTTAACTAATTACATTTAAATCAAAAGTCAAAACGTATCACATAATACTTAAACATAATAAGAAACAATTTCTACATTTCCGGTACAAAATTGTAAGATTGCTTAACAATTAAGTAATTCAATAAAAAAATAATCACAGAAAGTATAACAGTGGCCAGTCGTGACCCAGTGGTACAAGCGTGTGACTGTAAACGACTGGTTGTGGGTTCGATTCCCACTCGAGGTATGAAAATTTTTAATATTTCCATTTTCTTCGCTCTGGTGTCGAGATAAAAGCGCGGCGTTTAGTTCCGCCACTTGACACGCAATGCCTTCGAATTCGACGGAAAGTGGGGAACGGAGTATCTTAATACTAGGTTCCCTCTGGCTACCCTGCTGTGTGCGGGATACAGCGTGATGCTAAAAAAAAGTATAATATTATGCGATCAGAAATAAGCTGTGGCTGTACAAGCATATCAAAAGGCCTTGTTTTCCGCAAATAATGAAGCGAATTACCGCTTCTGCGCGAACCTGATTCAATGAAACCTGTTAGCAATGCTTCGATTTCAATTTAAATGTTTCTTTTGTTTTATAATTGACTTGTTCAGTCGATGTGCGTTTGCTTTTTGTATTATTGAGCGTAATACTTGTAATAGTAATTTGTTATTCTATAGAATAATATAGTACTTTCTATATACTTTATAGTAGTGGCCCGTCGTGGCGCAGAGGCACAATATGTGACTGTAAAGCTATTGGTTGTGGGTCCGATTCCCAATCGAGGAGTGGATATACTTTATATTTCCATTTTCTTCGCTCTGGTGTCCGTCACTTAACACGCATTGCCTCCGAATTCGGCGGAAAGTGGGGAACGGAGTGTCTTAATACTAGGTTCCCTCTGATTACCCTGCTGTGTGTGGGATACAGCGCTAAAAGATAAGAAAATATACTTTTTTTTTTTTTTTTTTTTTTTTTTTTTTTTTTTTTTTTTTTTTTTTTTATCTTCACGCTGTATCCCTTGCGGGGTAGTCAGAGAGAACGGAGCGCCAAACGCTACGGTCCCTGCATACTTCTTTCGCCTCGTCCACAGTCATCAACCTCTCCATACACGCCCTCCGGGGGGTCCTCATGCTTTTTACGTGACCTTCCTCCAGTATCATCGATACTGTGTTTTCGAAGGTCAACCGAGGTCTCCCCCTGCCTCGCTTACCACTCACCTTTGCTTCATAGATCTTTCTTACCATTCTTCCATCACTCATCCTCTCGACGTGCCCAAACCACCTGAGCACGCCCTTCTTCATTCTTACTATGACGTTCTCGCTAATACCTGCCATTCTGTGTATCTCTTCATTGCGGATTCGGTCAGCTAAACTGACTCCGCACATCTTTCGAAGAGATCTCATCTCCACAGCATTCATCTTTCTTTCATTCTTCTTCTGCAATACCCACGTTTCGCTGCCATATAGCAGCGTCGGTACCAGCACTGCATTGTGCACAGCTAAACGTGCGGCTATGCTCACGTTCCGCCGTCGCATCAACGCAGCGAGGGCACCGTTAACCCTGTTACCGGCAGCAATACGCCTTTCAACATCCATATCATACCTTCCATCTCTGCTAAACATACTTCCCAAATATACCACCTCATTCACTTGTTCTAATTTCTTTCTGTTAACCATGATCTTACATTCCGTTCTTTCTTCGTCTCTTTCAAACACCAGAATCTTAGTTTTACTCGCATTCAGGCTTAGACCATTATTTTCACACCCATCTTTCAGGATGGTGACCAATGCCTGCAACTCGCATTCTGATGATGCAATAAGCACTGCATCATCTGCGTACAACAGGCAGTTTACCTTCAAGTCACCCACTTTCACTCCCATATCACTTTGTTTCACTCCTTGGAGACAACTATCCAAGTACAAATTGAACAGCCAAGCTGACATGGCACAACCCTGTTTGACACCCGATTGGATATCAAACCGAGGCGACATGCCAGCTACTACTCGTACACAGGCTGAGTGATCTCGGTAAAGAGACTTTACAGCCTGCAACAAGGGTCCGTTCACATTGTACCGAGGCAGTATCTCCCATAACTTCTTTCGCACAACTCTGTCAAATGCCTTCTCCAAATCCACAAAAGCACAGAAAACTTTTTGGTTTACAGCCAAAAACTTTTCTGTGATCATGCGGAGGGAGAAGATCTGATCCATACACCCTCTTCCAGGTCTAAAGCCTCCTTGGGCCTCCCACAACAGCCTCTCAGATCTCTCTTGCATTCTTCTCGCTAAAATTTTAGCATAAATTTTACTACCTAAGCTAATCAAACTGATAGCCCTATAGCTTGCACAGTCTATCTGTGAACCTTTGCCTTTATACAAAAGCACGATGACTGCGCCTCGCCAATCATCTGGGACCTCCCCTTTCTTCCAGCATAAATTGCATAGATGAAAGAACAGGTCCAAGACGCGCGGCCCACCATGTTTGATCATCTCAGTAGTAACTCCATCTGCTCCCGCTGCCTTACCACATTTCAGACTTCTTATGGCACTCTCTACTTCTTTTATACTGATTTCGCCGTCTGCTACATCAAGATTCAGCATATCGCTGTTACTTGAGACAGAGGCGTCATCACATTCATACATCTCCTTATAGAATTCCGCCCATCGTTGCAAAACGGGTGTTGGTTCTGTTAAAATTTCACCGTCCTTCGAAAGCACCCCTTTCATTCTGCAGGTTGACGAAGAACCCCGAGAATCACTAACTTCTCTCCAGAAAAGCTTCGTGTTTTCTCGGAAGTTGTTCGTCAACCTTTCATCTCTTTCATTCTCCGACTTTTCACGCTTCGCCTTAATCAGTGCTTTCGTTTGGTGCTTTTGCAACTTGTACTCTTTCTTCTTGATCTCTCTCATACTTTTATTCTTACCAGAGGCTTTATAATCCTGCCATGCTTTCTTCTTTCTTTCTACGGCATCTTTCACTTCATCATCCCACCATTCATCACGCTTTTTACTAAAGCCTCTTTTCACCGTACCACACACCTCTATTGCTGCTTCAGTCATACTATTCCTAAGATTCTGCCAGCATACTTCTACACTCTCATTTCCTATTTCGCAACTGTCTAGCTTCTTGGAAACCCTTTCTTTATATTCCTCTTTAGTAGGTGGATCTTGAAGCTTCCAGCTTCTTATGCGGTTATTCGCCTCCAAGTTTGGACACCTCGTGCGGGCGCGCCAGCCTGTGAACAGACCCCTTATTCTAGTAACAACTAGATAATGGTCCGTTCCCAAGTCGGCACCCCTGAACACACGTGTGTCCATAACTTGGTTCCGAATACGCTGATCCACCAGGAATAAGTCAATCATACTTTTCTCTTCCATTCGCTCCCATGTGTACTGATGAATTTGTTTGTGGTCAAACATCGTGTTTGCCACAAACAAATTCTTCTCCTTACAAAGTTCCAAAATAAGCTTACCAGCCTCATTCACTCTCCTATCACCGTACTTCCCTAATATAAGCTCGTAACCGATCCGCTCGGTTCCGACCCATCCATTCAAGTCACCGCACACTATTAACTTTTCATTCGCTCTTACGCTACCTAGAACTTCCCTGACACTCTCCCAGAACTCCTCTAGCTCGCCTGATAGAGCTGAGGATACTGGCGCGGAGGCCGCTAACAAGAATAATCTTGTTATCCCCAGCTTAAAGCGAACCCAAAGGAGCCTCGGGTTGATCGCCTTGTATTCCACCATTGCACACACCAATCGAGAGGACAGCAACACACCTACCCCCTGACACCCGCGATCACTCTCTGGTACGCCGGCCCAGAGAGCTACGCGACTGCCCGGCAGATCGGTAGTGTTACTGCCCTTCCTCTTGGTCTCAGTCACACAGATCACATACAGATCTCTATCATCCATCACATCTAGTAATTCATTCATCTTCTGTTCCATCCCTCCTCTTACATTCCACGTAGCTATTTGTAGCTCCGTCCTCCACTTCCCGCCGTTTCGGACATGGCGTGTCGGGTGGCGGTCCCCAACGCCGCACTTGTCTACTCCCCCCTACCCACTTCTCACACCAACAGGGACGCGCTGGTGCGCGTCGCCTCGGGGGGACGCCCTAACATACAGTGCCCTGGTGTACGTGGCGGATGGAACTCTGCAGCCCTAACAAGTAGGGCTGGCGGGGATCGCTACGGGCAAGCATTCCATCATGGACCCCCACTTTTTACCTAAAACACTTGCGTTACTGACTGACAGAAACTTTAGTATTTAGTATGGAGATTCTTATTCACAATCAAAATCAATCGCTATTATATAGTCAACGTTGTCCTTCTGCGCTAGTTTGGCCGCTCAAGTTACTTTAAAATATTAATTTTAAAATAAATTGAAAGAAATATTTGAGACAATTATTTAACCTTTGACAAATTAATCCATTATATGAAAAAGAACATATATCTTTGCATGGACTGAATGAGTCCAATTAGTGATTTAAATACAAAGTATTATTTTTCGTATAAAATATTAGATATATTTTTGTGGACATTTCCTGTCACAAAATTGTATAATTGACTAGTGGCCAGTCGTGGCCCAGTGGCACAAGAGTGTGACTGTAAACGACTGGTTGTGGGTTCGATTCCCACTCAAGGAGTGGAAATTATATTTCCATTTTCTTCGCTCTGGTGTCGAGGTAAAGCGCGGCGTTAAGTTCCGCCACTTAACACGCAAAGCCTCCGAATTCGGCGAAAAGTGGGGAACGGAGTGTCTTAACACTAGGTTCCCTCTGCCTACCCTGCTGTGTGCGGGATATAGCGTGAAGCTATTAGATATATTTTGTCACAAAATTGTATAATTGCGATGTTTCCAAAAATAATTAATCATGATTGAATTGTTGACTTTTACAATTACTTTTTAAACTATTGTAATTTTTATAAAATTTGACTATTTAAAAAAATATTGTACTATAAGTAGTCAATTATAAGTTTTATTGAGATCACTCAGATTTTCGATGAAATAAAGTATAAATGTTTGGTCGGTCATTAATATGATAATCGCACTATCGTCACATTGAATGTGTATTGTATATACTTTATACTGACTTAAGCTCAGTTTAAATTTATTCATTAAAAAAAAATATAACCGATCGCTGAAAAAATATCATTAATCTAATCTTAAATCTTGCAATGTAACAGAATCCAAAATAATGATATGTAATTTATTTTCTGTTTGTCTGTACGTTTGTGCATTTCTGAAACAGCTTAACCAATTTAAATGCAATTTCTACTATCGAGTTTTGGAAATTCTATTAAAATTCTATGTTTATTTTATTTTAATCGCTTCATAAATGAAGAAGCTATAATTATTTAAATTATAAATCTAAGTGAGAACGCGGGCTGGCGAAATATTTAAGTACCGTAGAGTAGTTTACGCAGGCGTAGCTGCGAGCAAGTAGCTAGTCCGTATACTACGGGTCGTCTACTTACTTGTAGTGAAGAATATAAAGAGTTTTTATTAAACTTTGTTTTTAATGCTAATGCTTAAAAATAAAAGCTGTTGACAATATATTTAAAAAAAAAAAATAACAAGCGACATAAAGTTTGCTTTTCATTACATCTTAAGAAAATAAAGAGCTCTTAAGGGATGGTTGAACTAAACTTATTTATATAAATATTAATGTAAGTTCCTTAGTTATCATGTTTTTCATTGCAACAAATATTTACTTTGAAAGTATTATCTACATACTATATTAAAGTAATCGTGGCTCAGTGGCACAGCGTCTAACTGTAACAGCGATTGGTTGTGGGTTCGATCCCTGCTCGGTAGAATGATAATTTAATTTAAAAAAGTTTGAAAGTATTTCATACATAGCATTCTCTCTTGCCAAACGATTGTTCGTAGAATAATCTTTCGGTAGGAGAAATTTGTAAAAATCTCTCTACAGAGATGCTAACAACAAAAAAAAGTTATAATAAAGCGTATAAGAATTTCGACGCAGCTGGTAGTAGAATGCATGGCTCAGTGGTGACAGCGCCTGGACGGTGTTTAAGAGGCGCGGGTTCGAATCCTGCTGCGTTCAAATTTTGTACGTTTTCTAAATGTCTTTTTCAATTTTCCTAAGTGTGGAATAACAAGTGTTATAAAAGCTGTTTAAAGGTATTTAATAATTTAACTACTTTAATTTTCTGCTCTGGCAAACAAGAAAAAGCCCAGGGTTGAGTTCCTCACTCAATACGTATTGTCTTGAAAGTGCAGACTTACAGTGACACCGGGTTCTCTATGATTACCCTTCTTTGCGGAAAAAAAAGTGATGCTGACAAAGCCAAAAGAAAAAGTATATGCCATCTTAGTATTTCATTATATTTTATACAAGATTCCCACGAGGCTTCAGTTCACAGAAAATGTGATTTTGTTATACAAATGTGCTTCCCATTTTACGATCAGTGAGACAGGATTTTAGGAAATTAAGAGGAAAATGAAGAAAAGATTTAGGCTTTTTTCTATTTAATATTTATATAATAATATTTAAATAAATAAAAAAAACATATTAAGTAATTCATATGCATGAAGTAGTGTTGATCTTTTTTTTAAGAAAACAGTTAAATTATTATTGGTAGTATCTAAATAATATTTATAATAGCAATATCTTGCAATGCTATGTTTTGTTTGAATTTTTAAAATATTTTATTTTTTAATTTGTATATAAATAGACACACCAATCTTCATTTTCTCTCCGAAACTACTCTGTTTTCAAATTCGAATGCACGAAAATTGAATATTGCAGCTGAACGCCCCGCTTTGATTTATAAGAGCGGCAATTGAAAATAATTCTGATGTTTATGTTGTATTTATATGTCGGAGACAGTCAAGGGAGTGATGGTGAAACGAAGCTCAAGACGTTCCAGAGTGATGGTCACACCATATGATGTGACCATCGCTTTGTATGGTGGCACCATATTTAGCGAGTATGTCACCACTAAAGAAGTTCAAGTTGTGATGGAGACTGGCCATATTTATGAAATCATACGTTTTACACTTGAAAAACGAAATGTCAAATGATTGAGTTTTTATCGTATAAAAATAAAAACAACGAGATTCTTTAGACCGTTGAAGATAAGATACTAACAAATGAAAGGAAAATAATTGTAGCAGCTATTGATTTACTCGATTACCCAACGTTTACGCCCATGACATATTCACCATAATCCACACAAAATAAACCATGTTCGACTTATGCATATTTATATTTTTTAATTTAAATTATATGGTTTGTCAGTTAATAAATACGTCAACTTATTTAGACTTCTTCAACATCAGTTAGCTAACCTTTTATTTAACGTCAAAAGGTTGGCATACCTTCAATTTGTTGTCATTTAACTTAGAGACAGTGGTTTCCCTAATCTTAATTTACGTTCTTATAAAGTATTTCTTTAAGAATTACTCAAGCATGGACTGTTAGTTTCCTTCGAGACGTAAACGACTTCAAAGAAACTTTGATCATTTTATTATATTATACTTTGTCATTTTGTTAAATAAAATAAACAAGCTTGTGGCTTACAAAAGGTCATGAAACTCCTTTAGAGGTTAATCAGGAAGAAAGTGCTTTGCTTTATTAATTTATAACGTAATCTAATTTTCTTTCAGTACCACCCTTTATCCTACGTAGAAGGATAGAGAGGGAGAGCATAGCGACATGGCACTGGGTTCTACGTATTCTGACATTGCATACTGAGTGGCGGAACTTAACGCCGTGGTTTGTCATGTCGGAGCGCAGAATTAAAAAAAATAATATAAAATCAGTCTTCCAAGCTTACGCTCAATCCAAAACCATCGCATATAATTTATTAATGTATTTTAATTCATTGATTTCAATGAAAATATTATTTTAAATATTTAATATTTCTTTTATTTATTTATTATTCAAGTATTCTGTTAAGAGGATATACAAGAAAATAGGAATCAATAGGGGTTCAGTAAACATTGAAATGGCTTTGTTATTCGAATTAGGTCTACTATAGATATTCGACTTATATCAAATCCGATTGTATACTGTGTAGAGAGACTTTATATATGTATAATAATTTAATATTGCAGTTAAACCATAAAACTTAAAAAAAACATAATAATCATATACTTTTAAATATTAAAAGAATCAGGAGGCGCGGGTTCGAATCTCGCTGCGTTCAAATTTTTATACGTTTTCTTTAAATGTCTTTTTCAATTTTACTAAGTGGAATAACACAAAAAAAAATTAAAAGTGTATAATAAATAGCAATCTCTCTTGCCAAACGATTGTTCGTAGAATAATCTTTGGGTAGCAGATATGTCTAAAAATCTCTCTTCAGAGATGCTAACAACAAGAATAAGTTGTAATAAAGCGTATAACAATTTCGACGCAGCTGGCAGTAGAACGCATGGCCCAGTGGTGAGAGCGCCTGGACGGTATTCAGGAGGCGCGGGTTCGAATCCTGCTGCGTTCAACTTTTTGTACGTTTTCTTTAAATGTCTTTTACAATTATTATAATTAAAAATATTTTTCTTAGTGGTTCCCTATATCCTCATATAAAGGAAGATTGTCGAAGGGAAATTTCTCCTGGGAATCATTAGTATAATGAGTAATTTTCATTTCTCCGCTTTATCACCTAAGATATTGCACGGCGTTAAGTTAAGGACAGAAAGTAGAGCATGGAGTATTTTGGCACTAGGTTCTTCCTGACTACCCTCCTATGTGGTAAAAAGTGTGAAGCTAATTTAAACATTTCGGCACAGGGTGGAACTTGAACACAATGATTATTTGTACGAGCAATAGTTTGGAACGAAAAATTCCTACTTTTAAAATATTTTTACGTTTAAAGTTTTTTATTCACATTCTTGGTTTGTCTAAAACATTTTTAGAAAACATGTAGAAAACTAGACGTCGCATATTAAAATGATTTTAGACAAAGTCCTTATTTGGGATAGACAGTGGAAAACAGAGTGTCTTGACATTATGTTCTGTTTGATTATTCTTACATACAGAAACTAGCTTCTAGAATAAAAATAACTATATTTATATAAATTTTATTACATGTTATATAATATTGTTCTTACTTTTACGCAAAGAGCACAGCGAAGTTTACTAAAATAACTAAACTATTAACTGCTGAAACGCTAAAGTCAATATTATGTGTACATAACTCTTTACAACCGACACTAATTTGTGAAATACTTAAAGTGTGAGTCAGGTTTATATACTAAACAGAGTAAATATAAACCTGATTCATATTAGAATTTAAACATATTTAAGCCTTAGACTAACTCATTATCTCGCTGATGTCTCCGTTATGTCAGACAGCTACAAATGTGAAGGACATTATATTTATATAAAAAAAAGCTTTACGCTTTTTCCCCCAAGCAGGCTAGTCAGTGAAAAACTTAGTGTCAAGATACACTCCGAAATCAAGGAATTGCGTGTTTGCGTGTGTGCGTGCAAGGAAGTGGCATAACTTAACGCCACGCTTAGTCTACTTAGGTATCAGAGTGAGTGAAATGAAGATAATATATAATTATTCCCCCGAATGGAAGTCGAATCCACAACTATCGCGTTTACATATAGACGCTGTTCTACTGTGCTACGACGGCCTACATTTTATTTATTTTAAATGTATATAATATTTGTGACAATCGTGGCAATTGTGTCAGCCCATTGAACTAACGTCATCCGGGAAATTTGATTTAATAATACCAAAGATACTCAAAGAACTGCCAAAAATGTCCATCACTTTTCTGACTTGTTTGTTTAACGCCATCTTTAGAATGTGCAATTTTCTGGCAACATGGAAAATCTCGCAGATCATAATGATTCACACGCCTGGTAAGGCTGCGTATGAACCTGCATCATATCGTCCTATAAATTTGGCTCCTATGTTGCCCAAACTGTGAGAAAGATTTTTCTAGTCCGACTAAAGTCCCTATTAGATGTGATATTATACCCTCGCATCCATTTGTATTTAGAAAGTCACACTCACACAAGTGGCCAGTCGTGGCGCAGTAAACGACTGGTTGTGGGTTCGATTCCCACTCGAGGAGTGGAACTTATATTTCCATTTTCTTCGCTCTGGTGTCGAGGTAAAGCGCGGCATTAAGTTCCACCCCTTAACACGCAAGAATGGACGAAAAAGGAAAAAAAATATGTATACGATATAGTACATATAGTATATGTCATGGTTTTTATGTATTTTATGTTCTTTTTTCATTCTATTTATATTTCTTTTGTTTGCATTTAAGCCTTTCATTTGTTTCCACTCATCCACCTACACAGATTGACTGGATAAGATCTCTTGGAGGGATAATTCCACCTTTGCAAATGAACAATTTAATTCATTTTTCTGTGTACTGTAACGATATTTTTACCAAAATACGTAGGTTTCGTCATTGACCGTGCAATTTTCAAGTACACTGTATATGTATTGTAAATACAGAGATGCGTTGCTTGATGTTTTTATTTATTTTTAAGGCAAACGAGATTTCAGGGCATATATGTATATCATATATGTTATATATTTCAGGTAAATGAAAACCGCAACCTACGATCCCGTTTACTATCATATGAGTTGCAAGTCAAATCACATCTATTTATATAATTTAATCTAGAATCTAATAATACTGAAAACTACTTTTTCAAATAATTTGAATCAAAAATCAGCTAGTTCCTTTATTATATTTACAGCAAAACTTTTGAAGAATGATACGTATTTTCAAAGCTTCACAGTTACATATTTATTTTATTTTAGAGTTCGACTAGATTTGACCACCCGATGCAGTGGTACAACGTCAGACTCGCGTCGTAATCACAATTGGTTGTGGGTTCGATTTCCACTCACCTCACTGAACTTGAAATAATTTAATTATTTTTATTTCACCTATCTATTGAACACAGCTCGGCGTTGAGCTCTGCCACCCAATGCAATCCTTCGAAATCAAAAGTGAAGAATGTAGTGTATTATCCTGAAAAGCATGAAACTAAAATAATAAGAACTTGTACATTTCTTACACAATAATTTGACATACATATTTATTACAGGAAATGACGTTAACCTATTTATTTATTGGCAACTCGTGTTTGTAACGGTTCATATTTCAACGTCTTCTTGCAGGAGTTTGCCAAAAAAATTAAATAACTAACTTCTGCTAAAATGTTATATACTCTTTAAGAATATTATAAAATTTTGAACATAGCGGGATTCGGAATATCGCTTCTTCTGTTGAACGTTTTTTTTTCATAATGTTAAATTTTATGCCTTCATAGTACCTGCCTAACCTTAAAGAATATTTTTTATTCATGCTATATGGCTAGAGGGAACCTAGCGTTAAGACACTCCGTTTCCCCCTTTCCGCCGAATTCGGAGGCATTGCGTGCTAAGTGGCGGAACTTAACACCGCGTTTTACCTCACCTCACCTTCTGAACCGTCCAGGCGCTCTCACCACTGAGTCATGCGTTCTATTACCAGCTGCGTCGAAATTCTTATACGGTTTATACCAAGTTATTTTTGCTATTAGCATCTTTGTAGAGAGAATTTTACAAATTTCTGCGACCCAACATTTTTTCTGCGAATAATCGTATGGCAAGAGAGAATGCTATTTATTAAATACTTTTAAACATTTTTAAAGTGTTATTCCACACTTAGGAAAATTGAAAGAGACACAAAGACTGCCTGAGATCGGCTGGAGGGTTCAGGAGGCGCGGGTTCGAATCCCGCTGCGTTCAAATTTTTATACGTTTTCTAAATGTCTTTTACAATTTTCCTAAGTGTGGAATAACGCTTTAAAAATGTTTAAAAGTAAAATGTAAATTTCACATAAAGTACAAAAAGATGTTTGGAATTTTTTTAACAAAATAAAATAGTATCTTAAATATTTCAACAAGGCAAAGGTAAATCTACCTACACAAGTAAGTATCCAGAGGATTTGTATAAGGGCGCAACAAAGCCTTCTCAGCCAATTTGCTCGCAATCCTTTCGCTTATATTTTTGTGTTGTAATTCAATTTGTTAAATAATGGAAAACAATTTAACCAACCTTGGAGGCATTTACGAATTCTGTTTTGTTGACTTGAATATTATTTATTATTACAATAATACGAAACCAAAGGGGTTTCGTGATTTTGAGACGTGAAACTATTTTAACCCGATTAATCGTGTATATTTCTAAGTGTGTGAATAACACTTTTAAGTAAGTATTTTGCAGTAATCTTTAGTCACAAGTAAAGTACCATGTGGCAGGTTTTAAAATATGTATTTTTAAACAGCAAAAACATACTCGTACGCGCTTAATCATTCAAAATTTGAATATTTTTCACAATTTCACAAACAGTTTCAATTCCAAATTTGAATATTAACGGCATGTTCTTTATAAGCCATCGGAGCGCAGAGGGACATCGTCTTATTATAAATGTGATTGGTGGCGGGTTCGATCCCCACTCGTGAAAAAATATTTTTAAATAGATTTCATTTATCCGCTGTGGTACCTAAGGCGAAACGCGGCATGGAGTTCAACCAATACACCTCAGAACGAACATAGTGTTTTGATTATTATCATGTACTGTTTGAAGATCTACCTAACTTGCTATATGGAAAAATTCCGTGAAGTTAAACTACAATATTGTCTACAAATTTTGTCACAGCAAAAAAGACGCTTAAATTATGTACAAACATAAAAATAAAAGGTAGAAAATTAATAAAGGTGCTCACCTCCCATCAGACAAGATGAATGGCTTTTCGACGGTCGCCCTCGGTGGTGCTGGCTCCATGTTCTCTGTGAAAAACGTAATCATTTAGCGTTGTTATTTTTACAGCTTTTTTACCACCTAGCAAAGTAATTAGAAAAACCTAATATCAAGACACTCCACTTTCCATTCGAAATCGAGGTATTGCGTGTTAAGTGACGTAACTTAACGTCGCGCTTTGTCTTAGGGGCGGAGAAATAAATATAATATAAAATCATTCCCCCGAGTGATATTGAACCCATATACATCGCCTTAACACCCAAAGACACTCTCACTGCGCCAGAAGTGTCTCAATATTATTTATGTAAATAATTGATATTATAATGAAATAAAGATAAGTTTGATAATTATTTTAATATTTGTTTATTAACTTATGTTATTATTTATTAGGTTTGACTAGCTTCCGGAGTACGCGGAAGATTGGGGTACCTGTGGCCCCAGATAGTGGCAGTCGAGGAGAAGCACCATGAGGTTTTAGTGGGTATACGGACGGCTCAGTCTGGAGTCCACATAACCACGTCCGAGTCCCCATTCGAGAAGGTATCAGTAACGGATTTCCTCAAGTATAAAAAAAATAAGGTTTGAGTAATAAAAAATCCATTGTGCCGGAAATAGTCAAATGTCTATAAATTTTAACCTTTATCAAGTAGGATTTATCAGTAAAGTATAAGCTTGGCGTCTTACTACGATCTTTCTGTGGAGAAGATAGAGTTTTGAATATACTTTTTTTTTGGTACCAAAGCGGAGAAATGATAATAATATTCCTTAAGAGGGAATCGAATCCTTCACCATCGCGTTTACATTCAGACGCTGTTCAACTGCGCCAAGACGTCCTCTTTAACGTTGTTATTTCTATTTATGCAGCAAAATGGATCTTAGTACACTCATGTTTATGTTAACGTAACTCGTAAAAGTATTTTTTTAGACGTCCAATATGATTTCATCATTTTTGTTATTTTTGTTGGTTATTTTTCTTTATGGTTATGTTCTTTATATCTTATAGAGACCTAATTTAGAGATCCAATATAGAGTGTATCCTAATAATAACGATGTTACGTGTTAAGGTTACGAAACACGACGTTGCGCTTTACTTTGCTTATTAGAGCGGAGAAATGACAATAGTTCATACTTATATTATAAATGCGAAAGTATGTCTGTTTGTCTGTTACGCATTCACGATTAATCTACCAGTCCGATTAGAATGAAAGTAGTAAATAACTATGGGACTAACATAGGCTACTTATTTTTTCAAAAATTAACCGCAAAAAGTTAAAATAGGGGATGAAAGTTTATGATATGAAAAAACTAAACCGCTGGACCGATTGTAATGAATTTTGGAATAAATATAGTTGATAATCGAAGGTCAAAGATAGGCTACTTTACTTTTCGAAAATTCACCCCTGAAAATTGCAACATAACGAATTCGAGAGGATATCGAACCAACAACCATCATGTATTCAGTCTTCAATCTAAAGTGGCTTTAATCTTGAAAGATGTTATATTTTTTTAGGGGGAACAAATAACACTTCTTCGACTAAAAGCTATCCAAAATCATCCTGTTTACAATTCGATAATGTAGATAACTGTACTAAATTGATTTGTATCTACATTCAATGTTTAATCGTTTTCGTATGAACTAGTGTTTGACAGTGTTTTTCATAGCTTTACTCTTTTTCTACAAACAGACAAACAGACAACCCATAGTGTCAAATCCCACTCCTCCACTTTCCTTTTCTAAGTGACGGGACTCAAGGCCGCGCTTTGTCTTCGGTACCAGAGCGAAAAAAATAAAACTTAAATATAACCATTCCCCCGAGTGGGAATCGAACCCACCAACATCACTTTTGAGCCAATCCTGCTGGGCAATGATGGCTTTCTTCTTGTTATTTTTTTTTAATTTTTTTTTAGCTTCACGCTGAATCCCCCACACAGCAGGATAGGCAGAGAGAACGTAGTGTTAAGACACTCCGTTCCCCACTTTCCACCGAATTTAGAGACATTGCGTGGCGGAACTTAACGCGGCGCTTTACCTCGACACCAAAACGGAAATATGAAATATTTACACCCATCGGGTGGGAATCGAACCCACAACCAGTCGCTGTACAGTCACATTTGGTGCCTCTGCGCCACGACTGGCCAAATCATGTTATTTGACTGCATATAAATTGTATTGCTGTTTTGTATTCGCACAGTACAGACCTGTTTCATATAAGATAAACAAAATGTTTGTTATTTTGGGATATTTGTGGCAGTGGAAGCCAAAATAATAGATTTTATGGGGAAAATGGTAGATTTGGTTTGTGTTATATTTTTATTATGTACATAAAATTGTGTATTGTAAACATCTGAACTAGATTATAATAACAAGGATACATTACACACAAGGATAATTCATTATTTTAGCTTCACGCTATTTAATAGGAAGATAGACTGACAAAACCAAGTGTTAAGACACTCCTTTCTCCATTTTGACATGGCACTAAATGATCGTTAAGTCACAATATAGTGTATGTTTTTTATGCCTTTATATATAAGTAGTAGCCAGCGGGCTTCATTTAATATATATATATATATATATATATATATATATATATATATATATATATATATATATATATATATATATATATATATATATATATATATATATATATATATATATATTTTTTAATTTTTACTTCATTTAATAATTTTTAATTAAAGCAAATTATTGCATCTTGTCATTGCATTAATTTTTGTATGTAATCTTTTTTTATATTTTATGTTTTTTTTTTAATGTTTGTTATATGAACACAATTTTACACACTATGTTACACAGAAAATTTGGAAAAAAACGTTGCTAAAAACTTTGCTCACCTCTGTAATACAGAGTTCAAAAACAGAAACATCGATCAATTTTATATACTTTAAAGGTAATTTTATGTATATAGATTGGCCAGTCGTGACGCAGGGACACACGTGTCTGACTGTAAGCGCGACTGGTTGCGGGTTCGATTCTAACTCAAGGAGTGGAAATATTTAGTATTTCCATTTTCTTCCTTAAGTTACAAGGCAAAGCGCGAACCGCTAATGAACACTATGTGATTCTACTTAAAGTTTTGAGTTCTGAGTCAACGTTTTATTGCCAAAGTAACGCGTACTTTAACGATGCTATTAGTTCAAATTAATTGATTAATTTGAATAAGTGAGTGATATTCTGTACTCATGTAAAAGATTTATTTATATAAAAAGCTAATAAAATTGATACTAAAAAACAAGTTTTAAATTTATATTGAAAAATGTATATGGAACAAACAAAAAAGAATACAAAATCCTAACTGGCATTTTTTTATGACGCTTCTGTTCACTGTTGGGCCTGAGGCTTTATACGTCTCTATCATACAAGCGTTGTAGAGTGTTGACAGAAATAAAAAAAAATACTTGCAGCTTTTAAAAAAGTTTTCATCGCCAAGAAATGTTGATTGTATATGACACTGAGGGATGGGTACATAAGTTTCGTTATCCGAATGATTATTAAAATATTTTTTCATATCCAAATTTGCTCTTATAAGGTATTTTTTAAATTTATTTATATTTATAATAAAATTTAATTAACTTTTTTAGTACTTTGGTGGGTTTTTTCCTGTCTAATTGTTTGTTATAATATATTTTTTTTTCTACCTAATACCTCACTATCTAATTACCCGCGGTTATTTACAAAATTAACTAATTCCAAAAGGATTTGACGTTGGATCTTAAATAATAATTAATACCCAACAAACAAAAAATATTTAACGCATTACTTTGATAAATTACTTTTTGATTACTTATTTTGTTTTTAATTAAGACTTACTTAGACTTACATTAAAAATACTTTAGGCCGAGTACTAAAAAAATGCAAAGGTAGGTCATCCATTTGTAAGATGCTTAATTTACTCAAGTCCTAAAGAATTTGTTGAGTTCAGTCCATTCCAGTATAATACTGAATAAACAGATCAGGCTATTCATTGCAAGTACAATTTCTTTGCAAACATCTTGCCATTCATATCGAGGTGATTTGTATAGGATAATAAAACCAATTCCTCGAACTTTTTCATCCTTGAGTCCTTAAAGCTTTAACGATCTTTTCACTGCTGTAACGTCGCGCCCTCGTTTCAGATTTACACCCTATTATACAAAGAGATGAGATTAAATTACGTTATACATACATACAATGAGGTTTTTATATTATTTTGATCTCCCCACAATGTTATTTGACCTTGTTCTGTCAATTTTTTACATATCATTAGCCTATTTTGCGAATTAGGGTATCTATGTTTTGTATAAACACAAGAAGTCAGTTCTTAATCCGTAATGACGAATTCCTTATAGTTAAATACTATATACTTCTAAAAGTAGATACGCTGCGATTTAAAACTAATTTGATATAAAAAATGCTATTTTTGGAAGTATATATTACAACTTAGGTTATAAATGGGTCCAGTCGTGGCGCAGTGGCACAAAAGTGTGACTGTAAACGACTGGTTGTGGGTTCGGTTTCCACTCGAGGAGTGAAAATTAATATTTCCATTTTCGTCGCTCTGGTGTCGAGGCAAAGCGCGGCGTTAAGCTCCGCCACTTAACACGCAATGCCTCCGAATTCGGCGGAAAGTGGGGAACGGAGTGTCTTAACACTAGGTTCCCTCTGCCTACCCTGCTGTGTGCGGGATACAGCGTGAAGCTAAAAAGGTTATAAATAAAGTAACTTTCTGCGTAAGGTAGTATACGCGCGAAGTATACTTGTAATGTACGCAGAACAAAGCACAATCAGAAAGCAAGAATATACAATTATTCCACTTATTTTGCTCGTCTAGACTTTATTTAGGTTATATGATAAATATATGATATACGAAAGACAATAAAAATAATAAAAACGACTATAAACCATAAAAAAGACACTTTCCCTCTATCTCGTTTCCGTAGAAATTTCGAGGAATCTTATTATTGCTTTCATACAGTCACTGAGAGATATGTACAGATTGTGTATTGTCTGTCAACTACTGAGTTAATGTTGAAAGAGGTTTATGTATATAGATCTGTTTAAGTTATAGGAAATCGTAGTAAACAATCAGGCCATTGTAGCGCAGTGGGACAGTGTCTGACTGTCTTCGTGATTGGTTGGAAGTTCGATTATTATTAGTGGAATCGTCATAATTAATTTCATTTGGCATTTGGTGAAATTATTATAAATAAATAATTTATATTTATGACAAATAAAGTTTGGTGAAGAAGACAACATGATGTTAGGATCCGTCACTCAACACGAAATATCTCGATTTTATGAAAGTGGAGGACGGAGTGTCTTGACACTAAGTTTACCATTTTTACTATTAAAATTATAATAGTATTTCATTTAACTTCATTAAGTATGAAATAATGTATTTCGTTGGGGGCCTGTCGTGGCGCAGTAGCACAAGCGTATGACTGTAAATGACTGGTTGTGGGTTATATATTTCCATTTCTTTCGCTCTGGTGTCACGGCAAAGTGCGGCGTTAAGTTCTGCCACTTAACACGCAATGCCTCCGAATTCAGCGGAAAGTGGGGAACGGAGTGTAATTACACTAGGTTCCCTCTGCCTACCCTGTTGTGTGCGGGATACAGCGTGAAGATAAAAAAAAATACCCTCTGAATTCTGAGCACCAAAATTTGATGTACACTCATCCGTCTTGTAAATAAAACGCTTCACAAAATATTGGCATTATATTAAAATGAAATGTACAAACAATATCACTCACCAATTTCCTCTCGCTTCCGGCAGTTTTCGTCGCCGCCCAATTTGGCTTTGTTTTTCAATCTGTAATAGAAAATTATGTGTTAAATCTTTTCATAATGAATTATGAAATCACGATCTACTTCAAATTTAATTTATTCTACGTTATTAATTTTGTTGTTTATAATGCTTTTAAGTATATTTTAAGCGGTTTTAGGTCTAAGGTCAAAATATATACGTAGGTAGTCGAATAATTTGTATTTTTTTTATATAATGATATAATTCAATGGTCAGGTTGGCCTCTTGGCTATTTTGATTGGATAACAGATAACACAAAAACTAGAAAGAAATATAATCTAAAAAAAAATAAACAACATTTGAGCGACCATTTGTTTGTAATATTAAAATAAACTATTTTTAATAGTAAATTTAAAAAAAAAAAAAACGAAAAAAAAAATAAATAAACTATTTTTACTTAAAACATGTATATATTTATATTTTTTCCAATTTGACCTGTCTGTTTATTTTTTCCGGCCAATCTCCAGAACAGCTGGACCGATTTTGACGTGACTTTCACTGGCAGATATCTGATATAATACAGAATAAATATAATATTTCGTGAAAATTGTAGCTAATTTAAGTTTTAGTAATAATTGTGAACACTGTTATTTTTATTTTGGAGAAAAAAAAAATAAGTTAACAGTTAATAAGTTAACATAAGTTAAGTTAACATAATATTTTACTTATTAACATATAATTAGAATAAAAAACCAATTATATTATAAAAAAAAAAAATAACACAAAAGTAGCTTTTAAATTCCGAATTATATTTTTATTTCAAAAATTCCACGTGGACAAAGTCGCGAGTATACCTAGCAATTTAATAAAATAACAATCCACACGTGGTGACCATAATATGTCAAGATTAATTTACCTGTGAACAAATGAGGTTCAATTAAATAGCACGAAAGCGAATTATAACGTAATTTAGAACACGAACACATTAATTTATAATGGTTTTGAAATTATGACAGTATTATATAGTACTTTAGAGGTATGTTTACGAGGAATTTCATATTTTAATATAGCTATTAGGAAACAGCTGGGGAATATCTGTCTGTCCGTTTGTTGTGATTAGTCTGGTTAAAGGCGCGGTGTTAGGTTCCGCTAATGTTGAACGAAGTACGAACAGCGATTAAAATATTGAAGGACAACGTGCTTATAATTGAAGCAAAGGGGAAATTAAAGTGTGGAAGACCGATTACTGTCTGTTTAGGCTAGCTTATGCTTTACTAGCCTAGCTAAAAGTCTAATGGTACATCTGGGAGCTGGGAACGTATGTTCTATTATATTTAAAGCCTGTTTTATCATATAAAATTATAAAAATTCTCGAAATTCTATATATAATTTTGATCATAGCGGGATATAAGGCTCAATTTCGGCCAGATTCCGAAGCCGGCCTGAAATTTATGCTATGTTTTAAATAACGAAATTGTTATTTTATTATCGTTCATAAATATGTTTTTTTACTACTAATATAATTTATTATTAAAATTTAATATCAAGAGTGTGGTTTTCGCGTATTTGACACATTTTAAATAGTACTGTGACCACAAACTATTGTAAACTGTTCGAAACGTTGCGCTTTCTAAAATGTATTTTCCAATAACAAAAACACACGTGATTAATCCGTTTAAAATAGTTTCATTTGAAATTTAATAGCCAAAATAAACCAGATATTACGTCAATATCGTTAAATCGCTGTAAAAATAGGACTTCCGTTAGCAAAAATAATAAAATCATGCGTTTTATATCTTGCGATATAAAATATCTATAGTTTTAATACAGGTTCTTAATAATATGTTAATATATATAATGACTAGCGACCCGCTCGCGGCTTCGGCGCGTGATCTAGGTGGCTCTTTCGGTATATTGCAACCCTCGGTGGTTGATTTTTGAAAAATAAAGTAGCCTATGTTTAACCTTGGATTATCGACTATATAAATATATGCCAAAATTCATTACAATCGGTCAAGCGGTGTAGATATAGCGATTCATATAAACTTTCATCCCCTATTTCAACCCTTTAGAGATTGATTTTTGAAAAACTAAGTAGCCTGTGTTAAACCCAGTCATTTTTACTACTTTCATTCAAAATTTTATCCAAATGAGACCAGTAGATTAGCCGTGAAAGCGTGACAGACAAACACACCGACATTCGCATTTATAATATAAGTATTGATAATAAATTTAGAAACGCCTATATTTGAAGGTAACACGATTCGGACCCTCGACATTCGGAAGCAGTCCAGATGCTTTAGACAATCAAGTTATTCTATAGGTTTTTATCGAGCTACATCGGTATTTTTCTAAGTATAAATTTAATATCTATTAAGGGTCGTCGTGGGACAGCGTCTGACTGCAAAGGCGTTTAGTTTTGTGTTCGATTTACACTTAAAAGAATGGTAGTAGTTAAATTCTTTTCATTTCCTCTGTCTTTCTGTCTCAAGGTAAAACGAAACGAAGCGTTGAGTTCGGTTACTCAATATACAGGGTTAATTTTGGCCGAAATTTGAAACCAAAGTGTCTTGGCACTAGTTTCTCTCTGACTATTTATTATGAAAGAAAAAGCGCGAAAATATTTTTTTTTAGGGTTAAACGTTTGTTATTTTTTGTATATCTGACATGTACCCACAGATAAAGGTAAGTAGCTATCGCGCAAATTGCTAAACGATTCATTACAATATAAATCACTTAAATTAAAATTCTTAAAATTTTACAATCTTCGTTCATATTATACAGAATGTGTAATAAATATGAAATTTTCCAATAACCTACGACGTGTTTCTGAATAGATTTTTGCGGCCGGCCTGAGTACCCATGGTTAAAGAATTGACCCAAATAGAGACCTAAACATTTATGGCTCAAGGTAATCACTTATAGCGTTTTAAATTAAAAAAAAATGTTTAATTTGTAATGAATGTATTTGCATGTATGTATTTGTTTTGCAACTCAATTTTGCATACGTTCGCATACATTCTTAAGCGATTGAGCTGAAAGTTTACATACACTCATTCAACAAGCAAAATGGCTGGATTACCCAAGAAGGCGGACTAACTTTATCATAGGTGGTTCGGCTCACATGATAAAATAACAATTTTTATGCACTCCTGGAATATGGATATCAAGAGCTTAGTGAGATTAGCTCGGAAAAAAAATATACATAAAAAAGTCCGTTTACATTTTACCACTCTGTGCGTCGCAAGTTCGAATAATTCGTCGTCGAGTTACTCTCTCATTTAGGGTGCACCATCCATACTTATATTATAAATGCGAAAGTCTGTGTGTTTGTCTGTCACGCTTTCACGGTTAATCTACCAGTCCGATTTGGATGAAATTTAGAATGAAAGTAGTAAATAACTATGGTTCTAACATAGGCTACTTATTTTTTCAAAAATGAACCGCTAAAGGGTTGAAATAGGGGATGAAAGTTTGAATTGACCGATTGTAATGAATTTTGGAATAAATATAGTTGATAATCGAAGGTCAAAGATAGGCTACTTTATTTTTCAAAAATCCACCCCCGAGGGTTGCAACGTAACGAAACAAAGAAACTGCCGTCCACGCGGCGAAGCCGCGAGCGGACCGCTAGTACCGGTTTAAAATGATAAATAACCCTTATACCGTTAAGGGGTTTCTTCTCTTCTATTGTTTTATTTAAAAAATACAGCAGTACCTTTTTTCATCGCAAAGCAGAATCAGTGACAATCTAGTGGGTAAGACACTTCATTCTCCAGTTTCCTTTTAAAATCTAGACATTTAAGTGTTGAGTGGAACTAAACGCTGCGGTTTGTCTTCTCTCGATTATCGCGAATGGTTACCGAATATATATAACTGTGTTTGCATTCAGACGTCAAATCATTGCGATACTATAATAAATTAGATTTCTAGATATATTTTTTAGCTTCAAGCTGTATCTTGCACGCAGCAGGGTAGACAGAGGGAACCTAGAGTTAAGACACTCCGTTCCACTCAATTTGGAGGCATTGCGTGTTAAGTTGCGGCGGAAATTAACGCCGCGCTTTGCCTCGATACCAGAGCGATGAAAATAGAAACAATAAATATTTCCACTCCTCGAGTGGGAATCGAACTACGACGCCCCATGTGTACTATTAAAACATATAATTATCTTCACACTTGGATTTTATAGTCTTTTTACCAATTACAACCATAATTTCAATACGCTCATACCTTAGTCTATTACCAAAACTGCTTAGTGAAGTACGATAATGTGAATTATGTATGGGTTGATGGGCGACGCGGGGCATTGAGGAACTATAGCCGGCCTTGTATATTGACATTTATTTGACACGTGATAAGACAAAGGATGTCGGGTTCAGGCTTACATCTCTATTTATATCCTTTTAGTTTGTTTATCGTAGTGTCTGCTTGTGAAATTGTCATACTATTTTTAGTTTTGGTAAATATGATTTTAAATGACAAGTAAGATTTTTTTTTTTATAGCTTCACGCTGTATCCTGCACACGGCAGGCAGAGGGAAGCTAGTTAGTAAGTTAAAACACTCCGTTCCCCACTTTCGAAATCGGAGGCACTGCGTGTTATGTGGTGGAACTTAACGCCGTTCCTTACCTCGACACCAGAGCGAAGAAAATGAAATGTTAAATATTTCCACTCCTCGAGTGGGAAACGTACCCACAACCAATAGCTTTACAGTCATACTTTGTGCCTCTGCGCTATCACTGGCCCCTAGTAAGGTATATATTATCTAAGAACATATAGAGTACATCGTGACGCAGTGAGAGCATCTGATTTTACATGAGATGGTTGCGGGTTCATATTCCGCTCGAAGGAATGATTATATTTAAATTCTTTTAAACTTTTTTAAAGTGTTAGTAAGTAATAGTATTTAATAAATAGCGTTCTCTCTTGCCGAACAATGATTTGGCAAGAGAGAATGCTATTTATTAAATACTATTAAACATTTTTTAAAGTGTTATTCCACACTTTAGGAAAATTAAAAATGATATTTAGAATATAACACTTTTACAACAACAAAAATAAGTTGTAATAAAGCGTATAAGAATTTCGACGCGGCTAGTAGTAGAACGCATGGCTCAGCGGTAAGAGCACCTGGACGGTATTCAGGATGAGCGGGTTCGAATCCCGCTGCGTTCAAATTTTTATACGTTTTTTAAATGTCTTTTTTTATTTTTAATTGTTTTTGTTTCTCCATTCCGGTGACAAGATAAAGCACAGTGTTGAGTTTCGTCACTCAGCATACAATTCTTTTTTTATGGAATTAAGGAGGCAAACGAGCAGAAGGCTCACCTGGTGTTAAGTGGTTACCTTCGCACACAGACATCCACAACATTACAGTTATGGATGCGTTGCCATCCTTGGGGATGTAGGACAGAAAGAGGGAGGAAAGATGGGAATGGTGGGAATAGGAAGAGCTGGCTTACATGCCATCGAACCGGAACACATCATCAGATGTTTGGCGGTTCGTCTTTGATACGATAGTGGAACAATGTCTCGGATTCGAGAAGAGAGAGAACGGAGTTTTTTTACACTAGATTACTAGATTAGATTAAATTAAATTAAATAGCTTCACGCTATATCCCGCACACAGCAGGGTAGGCAGAGGGAACCTAGTGTTAAGACACTCCGTTCCCCACTTTCCGCCGAATTCGGAGGCTTGCGTGTTAAGTGGCGGAACTTAACGCCGCGCTTTACCTCGACACCAGAGCGAAGAAAATGGAAATATAATTTCCACTCCTCGAGTGGGAATCGAACCCACAACCAGTCGTTTTTACAGTCACACTCTTGTGCCACTGGGCCACGACTGGCCCATTACTAGATTAGTATTACTAGATTAGATACTACGTATCCTGCTTTATGGGAATTAACATGAAGCAATCAGAAACAAATTTCAATTTCAATATAACCATAATGTGCAATTCATCTTAATTTATAATCAGAGTAAAGGAAAGTGATAAATGACTTTCAAGTCTATCAGTCTATCACTTTATCTAGACGGTACCTCAGTACTCTATTTAACTTTGGAAGTACGAAATATAAGATGGCCGCATAAAAGCTTTTAGGTTTCTTTTATAATAGCTTGGTGATGCGTGAGTGAAAGTTTTTTATGTTTAAATAGTTTTTATGTAACTAGTGTCCCTGTTGGCATATAAAAGTAAAAGAGAAGAAAGAAAAGAAATATTTATTAACAAAATATCTTTAACATATATATTATATGGCATATAAAATATGTGTTGCCATAGCAACGTTATGTCACTAGTAGATGTCAAATGAACAGAAGTGTGTGTCGTATTAATTTAATGTATTTAATGTATTTCTATTAGAGTAGTATTTTAAATTTCTTAGTCCACATAAATTTCCTAAATAGATTTCCCTTTGAATATTAATAGATATAAAAAATGATTTTACTTTTTTTTTTATTATTAAAAATAAATATATTATATGTTCGGTAATTAAAACATATTGGGACAGTGTAGAAATTCAATACGCAGGTATACGTTTACCGATTTTTATTTAATTTTTTTTCGTTTCTCCACACTGAGAATTATTTTCATATTCTCACATCTTAAAACAAACTCGAATTGGAACGAAAAGCCGAGAATAGAATCTTGATTGATACTAGTATTTTCGGTCGACTAGTGAAATTAGCAAAAAGATTTTAGGTAATCAGAGAGTGTAAACTTGATATTTTTCATAAAATTAAGGCTTATGAGAGTAGAGTTGTCAAACATTAGATTCGAAGTAACATGAGATTTGGATAAAATTTGACATTCGATGCATTTTTTAAAATTGTTCCCTCAAACCGGAAATGGACGCTAGTTTTATAATTAACTGCTAAAAAATAATTATGATATTACGCATATTGTTATTATGTGTGTATAATGAATTAATACACTAATATAATAATTTCTTTTCGTTTGACATTATTTTCATTCCAGGTCACAGACATTGTTAGTCTCATTTAGACTTTGGCCTTATATGCTAATTACCTTATATCAGATTCGGTTACTGTTATAGTAACCGGATAGTCCTTTATTACGGATAACTAATAACTTCGGCTCAGTTACGTACGTGTACGTACGAGCTCACTAAAATCTGTATAAAAAATATTTTGAAAACCAATTGTTTCTTTTTGTGCTATCTACATAAGAAACAGTCTAGATCAGAGAACAGATCTAGGGCCAGTCGTGGCTCAGTGGCACAAGCGTGTGGCTGTAAACGACTGGTTGTGGGTTTGATTTCCACTCCTCGAGTGGAAATATTTAATATTTCCAATTTCTTCGCTCTGGTGTCAAGGCAAAGCGCGGCGTTAACTTCCGCTACTTAAGACGCAATGCCTCCGAATTTGGCGGAAAGTGGGGAACGGAGTGCCTTAGCACTAGGTGCCTACCCTGCTGTGTGCGGGATACAGCGTGAAGCTAAAAAAAAACATAAAGCACAGGGCAAGTAACAAGGGGAGCTATGGAAAATTTTGCAAATATTTTTCATTTCACACTTTACACCAGTTTTATGACTGAAATTTCCTTCATGCATCATTGCTAGCGTTCCTTGCCATGAAATATGAAATCGTCCAGTGTGTATTGGCTATAAAATGGCAGTAAATCAAAAGTAATATACTCATTTAATGGTATTTTCACTCGGTTACAGTCTTGTGCACATTCGCTTACCTATTCTTGTGTATCCTTATTATTGTTTATAGTTTTGTTGTATATTGTATTCTTATTTTAAAGTATTTTACATTATTATTATTGCCGCTTAATTAAGATATGCAAATAATTTAGATTGTGATTATTAAGAGGCACAAAACTTGAGAACATAAAAATATGGACACATTTCCATATTATGTAGCAGCAGCAATCGGTAGAATAGATGAAATTTATTTATTTTCAAACTGTTTAAGTGCTACTTAAACATAGGATATGAAAAATGTTTCTAAAAAACGTATAAATTTGAATGTAGTAGGATTCGAACTTACGCGCTTTGAAACCATCTAAACGCTCAGACCGCTAAACCATACGGTCTATATTCGGCTACATCGAAATTCATTATTAAACGCTTATTAAAACTTATTTGTTTACATTCGTTTTCATTACTTTAAAATTCCCGAATTTAAGAGGTTAAAAAGTGACTACACTACTCGTAGTACATTGTAAGAACTTGAAGAGAATAGTTTAATTTGATTTGTTTCACGTAACCCGTCACCCATCCTTCGAGTTTAAGAATTTGAAGTATTTAGAAGTTACCAAGAAGTTTCTTATTGAAGTCTCACCTTACTTACTCGCTGCCTTACCTCAACTTGCAATTTAACGTTATAAAATGAATAGAATAGAAATAATAATGAGGCCGTGATAATGTATATTCCTTTTATTTTCCGCTCTAGTATGTAAGATAATTCGCGGCGTTGAGTTTCGCAATTTAACACGCAATGCCTTAATTTTCGACGGAAAGTGCAGTATCTTGACATTAGGTTCTCCCTGGCTAGTCTACTATGGGGGAAAAAAGCGTGAAGCTTTAATAAATATATTATTATTTTGAAATAAACCAATTTTTAACGCGGATTTAAGCGCGAGGCTTAATCAAGTATATTTTTGGTATTCGAATTTTTTTTTAGGAAACAGCGACGTTTCGGACGCTTTACAGTAAGACTGTGGTCACGTAGATGTTGAGCCTAATGCAAAAAATATAGCGTATATAGACTTTTTATCAGGTTAAAAAAAGTTTTTTACATGATATATAGTCTAATTTCAAAAAATCAAGCAACCGGCTAGTCGTGGCGCAGTGGCATGAACTTGTGACTGTTAACGACTGGTTGTGGGTTCGATTCCCACTGAAAATTCGAGGAGTGGACATATTTAATATTTCCACTTCCTTCGCTCTGGTATCAAGAGCAAAGCGCGGCGTTAAGTTCCGCTAACTAACATATAATGTCTCCGAATTCGGGGGAAATGGAGTCTTAACACTAGGTTCCCTCTGCCTACCCCCTGCTATATGTAGGATACAGCGTGAAGATAAAAAAAAGAAAGTTTTATTTCAAAATGTATAATAATCGCAAAAACAAAAGATCTCACTAATATAATTATTATTCAATACTAAATATCCAGTGCGGCTTGACAATAGTCAATAATTGTAGTAACATATGCTTCACTACTGCAATAGTTATCATAACTGCGAGAGATTCTCAACGATTGAACTTTCCGGGCGCAAGAGTTTGTAATAACTTTGTCAAGTACTTCGTTGAGATAACTTCTTCTTTGAACTAATATTTATATTCATTCCTTGTTTTAAAAGGATAAGGTGTTAGAAATACTGAAAATTTTAATTTAAATTCTAAAAGTGTGAGCAATAATGGTTTTTTTTTTATAGCGGCTCTTTGAAATGTCCTTTATGCCGATCGTAAACTCTGTATACGGATATAGTTTTGCTTCGAAGAAAGAAGAAAATATAGTTTTTTTTAGTTTCATGCATTTTTGTGTATAGCAAGGTAGGCAGAGATAGTTAGTTCTGTGGTTATATAATCTGGTTGTTCATTTTTTGCATAAACTGGAAGTATTGCGGAACTTAACGCTACGCTTTTTCTAAGTAGAGCGAGAAATTCGAAATACGAATATAATCACTCCCTGAGTGAAGATTGAGTAAACGACTATCGCGCTTACTCAGTCCATAAACACTGCTCTGATATATAAGCTTAATATAGCTTAATTGATATAGCTTGATATAGCTTAATTGATTTTATTTAGCTTCACGCTGTATCCCGCACACAGCAGGGTAGGGAGAGGGAACCTAGTGTTAAGACACTCCGTTCCCCACTTTCCGCCGAATTCGGAGGCATTGCGTGTTAAGTGGCGGAACTTAACGCCGCGCTTTACCTCGGCACCAGAGCGAAGAAAATGGAAATATTAAATATTTCCACTCCTCGAGTGGGAGTCGAACCCACAACCAGTCGTTTACAGTCACACGCTTGTGCCACTGGGCCACGACTGGCCACACTTGATTGATATAGCTTAATATAGCTTAATTGATAACTCTACTATGAAAAAAACATAAAAAAGGACATTTTAAGAAGAGTAATATCAAAGTTATTGAGAGTTACTATTAATTGTAACAAGAAATAAATTTTCTTAGCGAATAAAGTCGCAGGCTAAGGTAGTATTGAGTAAAATATATTTATTTATATAATGAAACGTTATTTTGAGTGACTGACGTACAGATAGCCCATAGCCGAAGTTACTGGGCGCAAACAGCTGAAATTTAGCATGTAACTTAAATTATCAATAAGAGAGGTTTTCTTAGAATTCCTACGGGAACGGGAAAGCAGGATTATATATCATATATTTACGTACTGGACTATCCTTCTATTTGCGAGAAGTTGCGGGCGACGATTATACATAATTATTGTAGGAACGTGTGACATTCATAAAGTTATGCTAAATATTTGATTACCAAATTCAGTATGTGGGTTGCAAATATTTCAAATGCCAGTAATATTGAATACCTCCTGAAAATTGTTTCTACCATTTCAATATTTGTTAATAAATATAGGAAAATACATTAAAGAGCGAAAAATAACGCTTCATAAGAACGTTTATTAAGAATTTATAAATAGACTAAAGGTCTATATTTGCTTAAGCTTTATCGTCTCCCTCGAGCTTTATTAAGTGTACTTTTTTACTTTTTAATTTTTCTTCACGTATCTTTCATATTATGTAGAAGTATCTAATGAGGCCAGTCGTGGCCCAGTGGCACAAGCGTGTGACTGTAAACGACTGGTTGTGGGTTCGATTCCCACTCGAGGAGTGGAAATATTTAATATTTCCATTTTCTTCGTTCTGGTGTCGAGGTAAAGCGCGACGTTAAGTTCCGCCACTTAACACGCAATTCGCCTCCGAATTCGGCGGAAAGTGGGGAACGGAGTGTCTTAACACTAGGTTCCCTCTGTCTACCCTGCTGTGTGCGGGATACAGCGTGAAGCTATATTTTTTATCTAATGATATATCATTCAATTCACCACTTTGGATAGACTTTAGAGTAATTATGGAGGCCGTCGTGACGTCGGACCGCCATGGTTGTGGGTTTGATTCCCAGTTGGAGGAATAACTAAATATTTTTCATTTCTTCGCTATGGTACTTAAGACAAAGCGTGACGTTGTGTTCCGCCACTTAACACTTAATGTTTCGCTTTCGGGTGAAAAGTGTCTTGATACTAGGTTATTTTTTATTCCCACTCGGATATTATTATATATTTATTACCTACTTCTATTTTTTCGCTTTGATTTCAAAACAATGGTGGCAAACAAATGGTGGCTTTAAGTTTGGCCACTTTATAGGCAATGTCTTAATCTCGAGCGGAAAATGGAGAACGGAGTGCCTTAACACTAGGTTCTCTCTGACTACCCTGTTTTGCGTGAAAAAGCGTGAAGCTTCTTTTTTTAATTTTTTTAGTCACAATATCATGAATCTTAGTTAAACGTTATTTTTTTCTTATCAATTAAAGAAAAAATATATTATAGAAAAATCGAGTACAAATCGAAAACATAAACACCATGGAAATTTTTCAACTGTGCCACGATTGCGTTTGTCAAGTATATTTATTACAATAAATAGATAATACGAATAGATATCTGTTTAAGTGAACCAGGTAACGAGATCAGGACAGTCACCTGATGGAAGCCGCCTTTTTTATCTACTACACTATATGTATATATTGGGGCCAGTCGTGGCGCAGTGTGACTGTAAAGCGACTGGTTGTGGGTTCGATTCCCACTCGAAGAGTGGTAATATTTAATATTTCCATTTTATTCACTCTGGAGTCGAGGTAAAGCGCGGCGTTAAGTTGCGTAACTTAACACGCAATACCTCCGAATTCGGCGGAAAGTGGGGAACAGAGTGTCTTCACACTAGGTCCCCTCTGACTACCCTGTTGTGTGAGGGATACAGCGTGAAGCTAAAAAAAAAATAAAATATATGCATATCAGTGATTATTATATACCTAATCTTCATGTTGAAAGCTTTTGAACTTCAAATTGAATCTTTTAATAATAAAACACAATTCTTACTTCAGATCATACTCTGAATCATTTTTTTATACTAGCATATTTTTTTTAGTTTTAAACTCGTTCCTTCAAAGTTTTTAGCTAATTCTATTAAAGAAGTTTTAATTTAAACATAACCACTTTAAATTTAATATCATATACGAAATAAACTAAGTAATGACATCGACAACAACTTTAACTATTGTGGTTACACAATGTAACGAATTTATAGTGTTGAGCGACGAACCAACGCCAACTGAAATAAATTTTAAGGAAAGGCATTAATCAAGTATTCAATTCATTTTGGAGTCATTTTATAGATTTTGTTCATTTCGAAAAACTGTAACAATACAGCTTTTCATTTCAATTTGAAATTTGTCAACTACCAACTCAGAAACTTTCGTTGGCCGGCTGGCATCAGTTGATCAAGTTTATAGTTTACGATTCTATGTAGGATAGACAAACAAATGCTCATTTTTATATATGTTTTATATGTGTATATTTTATACATGTATAGAAGAGAAAAAGATTATATATTTTTTTATATAATCTTGAAATTTAAAAGAAATATAAATAGTTAGTTCTGCTATAGCATTTACTCGCACAAATAGTTCCTGTCGTTCATAGAATCTATAACTGCTATCTTTATCTATATCTGTATCTATCTGAACTCTCGAACAAACACAAACTCAGGTCGCCAGGGGACTGCTAGTATTATACAGTTAGTCACTTAATGAAATTGATTTAGACAGGATTAAATAAGATTTTCTCTTTAAAACCATCAGCATTAAAATAAACGTGTAGTTTTAATATATTTTTAAACCATTAGTACAGTAGAGCATTGGGTGAGTATCCAATTGCGATTGGTGGTCCGATAATTTGTTTCATCATAATAACAATTATTTTTATAATACAATTATTTTTGTAGTTGAATTATTGTATTTTCATTTCAAATATTTTTCAAAGATGCTTCGCTCTTGTTGATTATGATTAACAAGAGCGAATTACTATGGCAAGCTGATACTTAAATTTTATTACTTTGTAAGAATATAGCTTCATATATATTTCTAAATATATGCAGCAGTTTTATTGAAAAACAAATAAGCTTTTGCTTGCTGCTTCGTCTGCATATCACTGTCACTTAGATACAAAATAAAGTCTGGCAATTTAAAAATAATATACTATATTATAATTTTTAAAAACTAAAAAGACCTTTTCAGGAAACATATAGAAAATTTAAACGGCTGGATTTTATCCAGTTCCTCTGGCAAACCGTCCAAGGTCCCTGACTGCAAATGCCATACGTTTTTCTACCGGCTGCGTCAAAATTCCTATACGCTTATTGTTATTTTTCATGCTGTATACCTGCTATGTGCATAGCACGTTTGGCAGAGGGAACCTAGTGTTAAGACACTCCGTTTGCAATTTTCTACCGAATTTTGGAGGTAATGCGTGTTAAGAGGCGGAATTTATGAATATAGAAATGAAAACATTAAATATTTCCATTCATCGAGTGGGAATGGAACACAGAAGTCGCGTTTATAGTCACACCTTTGTGTCCCTGAACCACGACTGGCCTAAATGGTATACGCTTGTTACAATTTATTTTTCTATATGTATAATGTAATATTATTACTGTAAACGACTGGTTGTGGGTGGTGGACTGGTTAATATTTTCATTTCTTCGCTCTGGTATCGTTAAGTTCCGCCACTTAACACGCAATGCCTCCGAATTTGGCGGAAAGTGGGGATCGGCGTGTCTTAACACTAGGTTCCCTTTGCATACCCTGCTATGTGCAGGATACAGCGTGAAGCTAAAAAAAAAATATGTTTTATATTTATAAAAGAATCTTACCTCAAAACATTATGATGAGCCAGCGTGCTAAGTGCGTTGTGAGGCGAGTGTGGTAGTATAGGGGGGATGGACATCACCTTCCCCGGCCCTTGTAACACTCTGATGCCCATTCTGACTGTGTTGCGTCTTGACACCTTCTCATCAGCTCGTTCTGCTGTGTTGAATGGGAGTTGAATGTTAATACATATTGCTTTTTTCTATAAATTAGGTAAAAATAAGATGCACTGCAAGAGGTTGTATTAAAGAAAGCCGTGAGACATTGAGAATGGATCTCAATGGTCTAAGATACATACAACCTATTTAGTTGGAAGACTGTCTATCACACAGAAAATACTCTATATATCCTGAAAAATTCAGTATGTGTACATGATTAAAAATATAAATTAGTGAGTTTAGTGAAGGGAGGAGTGTCCTGACACAAGGTCTTTTTAACTATTATGATATGTAGGAAAACGTGTGAAGATTTAAGTCAGTTAAGTTTATGAAATTGAAATAGTTTTTTTTTAACAAAGCTTTTTCTGGCTAAAATTTAACAGTACAAACATGTTGACATACAAAATAAAAGATACGAAATATAAAAAAATAAAAAAAGAATTTCAATAACTATAGTTATTTGTTATAATAAAAATATTCACGTATTTTTCCAGTATAGCAGGGTAGAGAGAGATAACCTAGAGTCAGGACACTCCGTTCTCCACTTCCGTGGTTGACTTCAACGCCACGCTTTATCCTACCAGAGATCCTAATATTTCCGATTAGCATAATCCATACTTATATTATAAATGCGAAAGTCTGTCTGTTTGTCTGTCACGCTTTCACGGCTAATCTACCGGTCCGATTCGGATGAAATTTAGAATGAAAGTAGTAAATAATCCAGGGTCAAACATAGGCTACTTATTTTTTCAAAAATCAATCTTTAAAGGATTGAAATAGGGGATGAAAGTTTATATGAAAAATCTAAACCGCTTGACTGATTGTATTAAACATTTTTGAAGTGTTATTCCACACTTAGGAAAATTGAATAAGATATTTAAAGAAAACGTATAAAATTTGAACGCAGCGGGATTCGAACCCGCGCCTCCTGAATACCGTTCAGGCTGTTTAAATGTCGCTTGACTGATTGTATTAAAACTCAGAATATATATAGTTGATAATCCAAGGTTAAGCATAGGTTACTTTATTTTTAAAAAATCCACTTTAGAGGGTTGTGATATAATGAAACAATTATGCAGTTCAAGCAAAGCCGCGAGCGGGCCTCTAGTTTAAATATAAATCTTTCCCGAGTGGTAATCAAACCTAAAACCAATCGCGTTTACAGTCAGCCGCAGTCTTAATAAGCTACGACTTAATTAACTAACTCTATAATTAACTGAAAGAAACAGACATGAACAATAAAAACTTTTATTTATAATACATTAATTATTATTTTTTTTTATAGCTTCACGCTGTATCCCGCACACAGCAGGGCAGAGGGAACCTAGTGTTAAGACACTCCGTTCCACACTTTCCGCCAATTCGGAGGCATTGCATGTCAAGTGGCGGAACTTAACGCCGCGCTTTACCTCGGCACCAGAGCGAAGAAAATGGAAATATTCAATATTTCCACTCCTCGACTGGGAATCGAACCCACAACCAGTCGTTTACAGTCACACGTTTGTGCCACTAGGCCACGACTGGCCACATTAATTAATTATTATCTATGCAATTACTAATATGAATATTCCAGTACAAAAACAAACGTGACCCCTGTCAGTAACCTTTAAACTTTACACTGTACCCTCACTAATGGGTTTAAGGAAGACAAATGAGTAGTATTTTCTTACGGAAGTAGATCATAACGTCGTGTTAGTGGATATTTTGATGTGTGTCACGTAGCATTAAGATTGATGGTGCCACTGTCTGTTCGAAGCTTAAATTTATACGTATTTCAAATTTCTATTTGTTAAAATTTGACGTAGTAAGATAGATTATAATTTTAAAATTAATTGAATAGCGTGAATTACTTTTTTTTATAATTCTTTTTTATTACTCTACGGACATAAGATCTGTACCTTTTTAACATTATTCTTCCTTTTTCATATCCAATACATTTTCAGTACTTAAAACTAAGTCTTAAAGAATATACCCTAAGAGAGTCCAGTTATTTCAAATTTAAATTGCCTGTTTTCATGTTAATACAACTTGAATATTAAACGTAACCTGAATCAATTTATTATATAATAGCGAGAATTTACAGCGTTGAATTCCGCCGCAGTGTTTCAAATTCTTGCGAAAAACGGAGAGTAGAGTGTCTGGACACTACGTTCTCTTGTAAGCGGAAAAAACGTGAAATTGCTTATTTATTTATATTCGATAAGCGTATGTGGCTGTCGAGGATAAGTGACTGCTTAAATAAATAGACTAAATTTCTGCTTTATTTTTTAAAATGTGCTTTTTTACAAACAATAATGTTATATAAATTGGAAAGTAACTGACCCTAATTTAATTTAAATATATTAAAAAAATAAAAGACCGGATAAACGAGAACGTAGTCGTTGTGCCCCCATTTGTCTATCTCTTAAAAATGCGTTAAGTAAAAAAAAACAGTATGTAAAAATTTAATCTGGATATTCGTACCTTCTCATTTCCACAGTACATCCCTTCTATCGTACAAAATTATACAATTTGCATTTGAAGTGCTAATTCTGGGTGAATACTTGATTAAATTTGCTAAATGAACGAGAATTTTCTTAAATTTTTAATCAGACTTTTATTTGCTTCTCTGGATTATTTTTTAATCTGTGGTATGTAAAACTTAATGTCATGCTTAATGTATTTTTTTTATTTTATTATATCACGCTACGGACATAAGGCAAGGACCTTTTTAGAAAAATAATCTTCTTTTTTTATATAAACTCCTTTTTTCACAATGTTTAACATATTGAGATAATAACGCCGTCTGAATATAATATACAAAATACAAAAATATAGCACCAACATTTTAAAATTCCTGAAATATTTAAAAAAACACTAGTAGTTTAACAATTTTAATTAAATTGTAATCATTTTAAAATTGACATTTCATATTTAAAACATTTTTCCTCACATAAGCTTTTTTTTTAGCTTCACGTTGTATCCCGCGCACAGCGGGGTAGGCAGAGGGAACCTAGTATTAACACTCCGTTCCCAACCTTCCTTCATGTAATGAAACAGTGTCTTACTGTTGTGAGGTAGACTTAACTAAATAATTATAACTGGAACTGGAATAATTATAATTTAATTATTCTCCGCTATGGTAAACAAAGCAATGGGCGGAGTTGAGATCCGATACTAAACACGCTACATCTAAAATTCATATTAAAAGTGGAAAATAGAGTGTTTTTGTGTCACATTAGCTTTCCGAAAAAGTATTAAAAAAAAAAAAAAAAAAAACAAGCTTATAATGATAGATAAAAATCATTTAATAGATTTATGTAAGCAAATCTTGTGTACATAAATCGTTGGTTTATAAGGAGCTTACTGAATTTACCGATAAAGATTAAAATATAAATTAGAAAAAGAATAAACAATATCATAAAAAGATTCTACGTTGAGGTATTTCATTGATTAAATTGGAACTGGGCTGGCATTGATAATAACTCCGTCGTGATATGTTTGGGACGGCGATACTAGGGTTATTAATTCAAATTAATTTAAAAGAAAATATTAATTTAGAAGAAGAAAAGTCTCAAAGCGCCTTCTGTATTTTTTTGGAAAACGGACAGATATAATAAAATCACTGCCTATCTCTCATCATCATCTTTGTCGTTCTTAATAAGTCGGTTTTTAACAGCCTCGCGCTTTATCCACAAAGCAGAATAGAAAATCTATTGTTTTGACAGAGACTGCCCGATTTTTGAGGTAAAATCCAGATATAGCATATTAAATGGCCGAACTTAACTCAGGGTTTTATCTTACCAGAGCGGAGAAATGAAAATAATGTTAATATAATTAGTTCTCCGAGCCCAAGACTTGGTAATCGATACCGCAATCACACGTGACACAATATAGTCAGACACTGTCCCACTCCCACTGCGCTACGAAAGCTTCTGGCTTACGCTATAGACTTAAAAAAGCTAATAGAAAAGGTAAGACAAGCAGCATAAAAAACTATGTTTTTAGAACATGAATAAAAATTGTGAACATAATGGGACTCTTAGAAACTGTCCAGGCTCTGACCACTGAGCTATACGATAGAACCGTGGCCAGCCTTCTTAGACGGTTGTCAAAAGGCATGGGTTCACCATAGATAGTTCAACAATTTTTCTAAAAATATTTATCTTGTATTAATAAAACTTTAAAATATTTAAAATATTACCAATATACGCTCTGACGTCGTACGAAGTGCCGATTGGTGCCCCATGATACTGCTTCGCTGGTACCAGCTGCACACTAGGAGGCGCTAGCGGAGTCAGTTCCAGGTGGAAGGGGAAGGCGTTCGCTCCCAACCTTTTGATCAGAGCTTCCTATAAAGAAGTGAATGTTATTAAAAATTGATTCAATAAAAGGATTTTGGCACTATTACATGCATTTTTTGTAGAAATTAATACATTAAATAACCTTAAAATATAAACTAAAGCAGGTTCACGCTATTTGCCACATAGCAGGCAGGGTAGCCCGAAAGAATCTGGTGTCAACACACCTTGTTCCCACTTTCTGCCTGGAGTTCAGACGTTGCATACAGAGTGGTGGATCCCTAGCGAGATAGAAAGATAGAACAAACGCCAAATCCAAATGCTTTTCATGTGACCTTCCTCCAATATTATTGATGTTTGAAAACTCTCTCTACCTCTCTTACCGCCTAAATGTTATATATTTTCTGCTTAACGCTGTATCCCGCACACAGCAGGGTAGGCAGAGGTAACCTAGTATTAAGATACTCCGTTCCCCACTTTCCGCCGAATTCGGAGGCATTGCGTGTTAAGTGGCGGAACTTAACGCCGCGCTTTACCTCGACACCAGAGCGAAGAAAATGGAAATATTAAATATTTCCACTCCTCGAGTGGGAATCGAACCCACAACCAGTCGTTTACAGTCATACGCTTGTGCCACTGGGCCAGGGCTGGCCATTTTTAACTTAATACTTACATTTCATAATATTAATTTCTTTCTATGTTTGTTTTTAAATATTAAGGTAAGATAAGCTCAGAAAACAGAGCTTATTGAACATGTTCATCGCAACGTAGCTTTTTATTATTTTTTTGTTTTTCCTGCTTTGAAAGCTCTCACTGTGAATGTTCCTTATTGATTTTGTACGGAAAAATATGATTTAGTAAATCAATGTTTACATTACTTGGTCTATTGACTTGGTGGTTAGCGGATAAGCTTAAGCTCCCGTTTTAACTTTAAGCCCTGTGGTGGATAAATATTTTTAGAAAAGCCTGAGGCGTTACAAAGTGGAACATTGATTATAAACGCGATTGTTAGTGTGTTTGATTCTCACTCGGGGCAATGATTAGATTTAAATTATGTTCATTTTCTTGTGTCAGGAGGAACTTCGAGATTTTCTCCTATGCTCTTTAAGGAACCTACGTATGGAGACAAATTTTAGCTTTCTATAATACAATTAATTGCTTGTCAGCTGTTGTCTGTCAGTCATTCAAAAATGAAATAATTGTAGTCCACTTCGTCGACTATAAAACAAAAGATTCTTGACTTTTTTTGTTTCTGTTGTAGCACAGGGGTACAAAGTGTGACAGTAAATGCATCAGGTTGTGGATTTGAATTGACATGCAATGTCTCCAGAATCCAACAGAAAATGGGGAACGGTGACTTACGTTCAGGTGCCCTCTACCTACCCTGCCGTGTATGGGATAAAGCATGGTGCTAAAAAAGTCTCTTAGTATAACCCATATTCGTAATCTACATACAAATTTTATAGTTTCTACACTCAGTAGTTTTGACTGTGCATTATTGGTCAGTCAACAGTAAAGGCAGTTTTATATAAATAAATTGATCTAAATTTAAAAAAAAAAAGATTTTTTAAAAAGTAAAAATTTAACACGTCATGTTGTGGAAATAAAACGAGCAGCCTTTGGTATTATAAAGCGTGACATTTTTGTGAAGTCACTCTTTATAGTAACGTGAAACGGGCAAAGTGCAAATTGAACATTGTTAGGGAGGATATGTAACAGTATATTTATTTTAGTGTTTTCTGTATATATCATTTTTATTAAATATTTGTTATAAAAAGTTAAAAATTAAATTTAAGTAAATTGGAAATTATAGACATAATTCTAATAATCTTTATTACTGATAATTACTTAAATTTATATAATTAATCAATTAAAGTAACTAGTGGCCAGTCGTGGCCCAGTGGCACAAGTGTGTGACTGTAAACGACTGGTTGTGGGTTCGATTCCCACTCGAGGAGTGGAAATTATATTTAAATTTTCTTCGCTCTGGTGTCGAGGTAAAGCGTGGCGTTAAGTTCCGCCACTTAACACGCAGGCCTCCGAATTCGGCGGAAAGTGGGGAACGGAGTGTCTTAACACTAGGTTCCCTCTGCCTACCCTGCTGTGTGCGGGATACAGCGTGAAGCTAAAAAAAAAAAAAAGTAACTGAAGTATCATAATGAAATTATACGAGTATATATTGAATAAATTGAATTAAATTAAAATTGTAATTAATATAAAATCAATGAAATTAAACGAGTATATAATACAATTGCAAGTTTGGAAATGTGTTTGATGAAAATAATTCATTATTTGCGATTAAATTAATATAATATATAATTTACTAGCTTTGCTCGGTAGTTCGTACCCGTAGAATATATCAAAAGTAGCATAACTCCATCACATCAACTATCCGCCAGTGAAAGTCCCATCAATATAAATTGAGCGTTTTAGAGATAGGTAGAAAGACAGATAGACAGATAAAAGTTTCATTTGTGTATTTGTGTAGATATACATTTATCAAAAAACGGTTATTTTAATATGACAAACAGACTCCGATATTGTTTATTTGTAAAGATTAATAATGAAGAAACTTATAAATCAATCTTTATATAAGTATCAGGAATAATAATTATGTTATAGACTCCTGTAAAGTATATAATACGAGTATATAGGTATCTATTATTCTAACTAACCAATTTTGATTTGCATCACTGTATCTAATGTGTTCGGTTTACACACACAGATCACAGATTTCTATAGTAATTTTGGCTTGTTATATCATTTCTAACGCCATCTTAGGCTACGCAAGGGATAATTGTACGGAATCGGTGAACTTATAACTTACATATTAAAAACCAATGTCGACGACAAGACTTAATGTTGCTGGGTGTTACTAAACTTGGGTTGTGGTATCTTGACTGATGCTGACGTTTTTAAATATTTTTAAAGTGTTCTTCCACACTTAGGAAAATTGAAAAAGACATTTAGAAAACGGATAAAAATTTTGAACACAGCTAGATTCGAACCCGCACCTCCTGAATACCGTCCAGGCACTCTCACCACTGAGCCTTTGAACGCATGGCTCAGTGGTACCACCACCGTTTTCTTAAAGTCTTGACATGTTATGAGCAAGCAGTGATTGTACGGCGTGGCATTGTTATAATTTCTGATGTGCGCCTGTAGGGGTTCCGTGAACTTAGAGCATAGTTGATGTCGAAAATATTTGATAGTTATTAAGTTTGGGTGTTGATTTTTGACGAACGATTACGCTAAATGGTTGTTTATGCGTCCCAGCTGATACGCGGGTATATGTATATCTCACATTATTTTTTTTTAGCTTCACCTACCTAACCTAGTGTTAAGACACTCCGTTCCCCACTTTCCGCCGCCGCAATTCAGAGGCATTGCGTGTTAAGTGGCGACGATTAACGCCGCGCTTTTGCCTCGTCACCAGAGCGAACAAAATGGAAGTAATAAATATTTCCAGTCCTCGAGGGGGAATCGAACTCACAGCCAGTTGTTTTACAGGCACACTCTGTGACTCTGCGCCACCACTGGCTCTACAATCATTAAGTTTAAAATAAATGTTATTCATTTTCATTCAAATACCGAGAACTATACTGTTATTATCGTAGTGCAATTAATTGATACTTCACTGCATTCGTTAGTTGTTAGTTGAAATGAACCTTGGGTGGAATATTTTAATTTAAAATGCTAAAACTCTTGCTTCAACGGCTGAAAGGGGTAGTTTTAAATAAGGTAGAGATAAGCTTGACAAATAAGTTGTTGCCTGTTGAACCCCCTTAGTAATCCTAATAAAGCCTATAATAATAAATATTATAATAATAAGCGATAGAGTTACGTATGTGTGGCCCTGTCGAAAAATTTATTCTTAGCGCACATCACTAACTTAAAAGTATCTGCCTGCCTAATTTCATGTTAGTATGTCAAGTGATTTTCGATATTTCGTTATAAGCTTAACTTTTCATTTGAGTGATATTTCATATGAGAAGATAGATAAAAAAACAGTTGTATAAAGTTGAAATCAACCTTGTGCAATATTTCTATTTGAATTAGTTATATACGGTTAAAAGAGGTAAACTTGAATATGGCACATTATAAGTTTTCCAGTCGTGGCGCAAAGGCACAAAGTGTGACTGTAGAGCGACTGGTTGTGGGTTCGATTTCCATTCGAGGGGTAGAAATAATATTTCCATTTTATACGCTCTGGTATCGAAGTAAAGCGCGGCGTTAGGTTCCGCCACTTAACACGCAATGCCTCCGAATTCAGCGGGAAATGGTGAACGGAGTGTGTTAACACTAGGTTCCTGCTGCCCACCCTGCAGTGTGCGGGATACAGTGTGAAGCTAAAAGAAAGAAAGAAAGAAAGAACTTATTCGTACAAATTTGACAATATAAAATCTTCAATACTTTTTAATAAAATATAAATTACATATATTACTAACCTGTAGTGGGGTGTTAGGCTCCTTTTCAAGGTTGCAATGCAGAGGCCAAACTTGCGCCAGACTCATGATCGCTTCGTTACAGAACTTCAGCCCCATAACTTCTTCATCCTCTCGGCCGTATCTATTCAAAACAACATGTAATAAGTAAAAAAATAAATAAATAGCTTCACGCTATATCCAGCACACAGCAGGGTAGGCAGAGGGAACCTAGTGTTAAGACACTCCGTTCCCCACTTTCCGCCGAATTCGGAGGCTTTGCGTGTTAAGTGGCGGAACTTAACGCCGCGCTTTACCTCGACACCAGAGCGAAGAAAATGGAAATATAATTTCCACTCCTCGAGTAGGAATCGAACCCACAACCAGTCGTTTACAGTCACACTCTTGTGCCACTGGGCCACGACTGGCCACAATTATGATATAGATTATGTTTCTTTTTATTTTAACTCAATTGCAGCATTTAGAGGATCGAGATCTTTAAGAATGTCTATGTGACTACTTATCAATTAGAAGTAAGTATATTGGGACTAAGTTAAGGTACATATTCAGTTAAGAAAACTATATACATATTATGCGTAAGGAAACGCAAAAAAAATACAACGTTTAATACTGCCAAGTTTATTTGGCAATATTCCTTTTAGTCAAGGGCATTTCGAATATCTTAAGTTGGCAATATTTCAACTAGTACCTAATATTACGTCTTGTAGAAATAGTTTTATGTTAGTTAGCTAATAATATAGGAAAATATATGTTCTTTTTATAGGGTAAGTAAGTAAAAATACCCAAGTGGCTGGGATTATATGAAACTGGCTTACTAAGGGTAATACTTTTAACTTTTTCAGTTTACAAATCTTCGAAGTCTCCTTTTGGAATATGGGTGACTTTCCGATTAATTTAATTCCGCGTAATTTCGATATATTTTTTCAGCTTAAACTTTTTTTCAGCTATACGCTTGTCAATGTCAAGATACTGCGTACTTTACGTTCCACGCGAATCGGGGACAGTGTTAAGTTGCGGAACTCAACACTGCGCTTCGTCTACAGTGGAGAAATGAAAATTATAATTAATTATTCTACCAACATAAAAAATAATCAAATAACAAGGAATAACAGGGTATGGACCAAATGTCTATAGGGACATCATATTTCTATAAAAAAAATTTCATAGCTTGAAGATTTTTAATTAAGAATAAATATTATGAATATTTCTAGTCGACATTTGATGGCACGACTAAGTATGTAACTTACGCCATAGGGGAGAGTTTGGGAAATTTTAAATGACATATATTTTAGTCTACAGCATACTAGCGACCATGGTGGTCGTGGACTCGATTTTCACATGAAATTACTAAATATAAAATAATAAACATGTCTTCGCTAGTGTTTCTATAGAGAATGCATAATACAAATCTATCTCTACTACTACTAATTTCCGACTATATTCACTTTTTTAGATTAAGCTAGCTTTGCAGGTCCAATCAGATACTCGGTCCAATTGAAATGTTTTTGTACTAGGCTTAAGATAAAATATAATTTTTATATTAAAAAAAATATGTGTCGGCAATATCGTCACCCGAGGACTTCTACACCATCCAAGGAGTTATGAATGTTTTGCCATAATTCGTATTCCTAAAGCATTGTTAAGTTCATTTTATTCATCACGATTGTTGATAAAAAATGCATTTATATTAGAAACTTTTTTTTTAGCTTTACGCTATTTCTCGCATGGCAGCTTGGGCAGAGAAAAGCTATTATGAAGGCACGTTGTTCTAAAATACTTTCCTTTTTATAGAAATGAACAAAGGAAAATACTTATTTGAAATCCTTTTCTTATTTTTACATTTAGCAACTATACTAAAAAATTAACTGGATAAAAGAGAACACAAAAATAACATGTGGACAAGTTCTAATTTTGTTACGAAAAATTATGAGATCAAAGATAAGAGAATTCCATTTCAGAAGTAAATGCAACACTGAAATTACTTTTTTAAATTTTTGAAATAAAATATATATGCATGTTGTATATGTACAATAAACGTACCATATATTATAATAATATATTTGTTGTTTTTGATTTTTTTAATCTACTAACTTCAATTTAAGATTAAACAAATAGAAACAGACAGTTTTGGAACTGTGAAAATTCTAAATATCTTGTCTTTATTACAACTTCTGCTTATTTTTTTACTAATATTTTTAGCTACTCCCTGTATGTACACACAACAGGGAACATAGTGTTAAGGCACTCCGATTCCCAATTTCCACTTGATTTTTGGAAGCATTGCGTATTAAATAGTGGAACTCAACACCGCGCTTTGCCTCGAGATCAGAGCGAAGAAAATGGAATTATTAGTGTGACTGTAAACACGACTGGTTATGAGTTCGATTACCACTCCAGGAAAGGCAATATTTATAATATTTCCATTTTCTACGCATTAGTGTCGAGGCAACGTCATGCTATAAAGTGCGGTGTTAAATTCCGTCACTTATCACACAATGCCTCCAAAATTCGACGGAAAATGGGGAACGGAGCGTTGTAACATTAGGTCCCCTCCGTTTACCCTGTCGTGTGTTCCCACAATATAGCGTCAGGCTATATACCTATCGCCAGACGATATACAAAATCATATTTCCAGGTAAAGCTTTCTGTTCGACCTAATTTTATACTGAATTTAATAATATTATCTTCAACATCGTTCTGTTTTGTCCATAAGTTCAAATATTTATAAGTAAATTGAATGTTCCATAGCAAGTATTTAACTCAGACTATCTGACAAAGTAAGTGGTCTGCACACCCATCAACTAGTAACTGAAATGAAAATCACTTTACCGTAACGAGCTAGGTATGCCCTAAGAAAGTCAAATCTAATCTAAATATTGCTTTATTAATTAAATTAATCTGCAACATCTACAAAGTCTCGAGTCAAGTCGTCTTGTCTCGAGTAATTCATTAGTGCATTCAATTAGCCTCTGGATGTTCAACGTTGTAGCAATAATATTTAGTTTATATTTGACGACTGACGACCGCTCGTGAATTTCCCTGAATAACTATACATCATTTCATGCAAACTTTCATCTCCTATTTCCACTTTTTAGGGGTGAATTAAAAATAGTAGATTAATCTGAAATTTGGAACGAAAATATTTGAAAATTAAACTTAGTCTAAGTTTGATTTTCAAATATATTCGTTCCAAATTTCATCCAAATCGGGCCGGCAGATTTGCCGTGAAAGCGTACAAGACAGACAGACATATAGATTAGTATGGATGGCAATTTATACAATGAATTTAACATTTATTACTAGAAATTTAGCTTTCTGTATAACGGGTTCAGATCCGAAATCAAGATATTATGTATTGAATGGTAGAAATTAACGTCGCTCTTTGTCTTAGATACCAAAGCGAAGAAATTAAAGTAATTTAAATATAATTCGCCGTGGGGGGACGGGTTAAGAATACATTTCCCCCCCGCCGCTGGGTAGCGTCCCGTAAAAGGCGGGTAACCCAGTAGTTTGGTGGTAGGAGATTCGTTCTCCGACGCTCGCGACCACTATCATGTCAAAGACGAACCGCCAAATATCTTATGATGTGTTCCGGTTCGATGGCATGTAAGCCAGCTCTCCCTATTCCCACCATTCCCATCCTTCCTCCCTCCTTCTGTCCTACATTCCTAAGGCTGGCAACGCATCCATAACTTGAATGTTGTGGATGTCTATGGGCGAAGGTAACCACTTAACACCAGGTGGACCTTCAGCTCGTTTGCCTCCTTTATTCCATAAAAAAAAGAAAAGAAATAATTTCCTCAGGTGAGAAAGTCACATCCTTCGCGTTACCAGTCAGAGAGTATTCCACTGCGCTACGATGGTCTCAAATATTAATAGAATATTGTTATACAGGTTAAAGTTTCACTTTAAACAATGATTTATAGCTCATATTGGAAATGTTTGAAGTGAATGTTTAAAATAAACACAAACACGTGCTTTGGCATTATTCCTATTTTGTTAGAATAATAGACACTCTAGTGACCGATCATATAGACACTTAGTCACTTGTGTACTCTGACATAGAGTGCTGTTATCGTCTATCTATTCCTCTGAAGAATGCGCAGTGGGAAGCTTCTGAGTAAAAGCAGTATGATTGTGGTTCGATTATCATTAAAAGAAATATTTAAATTCGTGTAACATTAAAAAATATATTTTGAGGCCAGTCGTGGCGCAGTGGCACAAACGTGTGACTGTAAGCGATTGGTCGTGGATTTTTTTTTAGCTTCACACTGTGTCCCGCACACGGCAGGGTAGACAGAGGTAACCTAGTGTTAAGGCACTCCGTTCCCCACTTGCCGCCGAATTCGGAGGCATTGCGTGTTAAGTGGCGGAACTTGGTACCGCGCTTTGACTCGATACCAGAGCGAAGGAAATGGAAATATTTAATATTTCCAGTACTCGAGTGGAAATCGGACCCATAACCAGTCGCTTTATAGTTGGACTTTATGCCATTGTGCCACAACTGGCCCCATTCATTACATCTATCATTATATATTCGGGGCCAAAATGTATTTTTTTTAAAACAAAAAGAAGATTTTCTCTCTCCACAATATGCTGAAGCTTGGACATAATAAAAGAAATCAACCTCAGTAATTTCTGCCTTATATTCCATGCAGTAGCTTGTATACAATGACGGAGCATAATCGGTGCCATTTGCTTCGTTTTGTGATAAAATAAATCTGAGTATTCACCGCCCACTCGGTTCCACGACGTAAGCTCCTTTCATAAATCATGTCTATTCAATGGGAAATCTTGTGTATATATTTTTAGTAGCTTCAAGGTATCCGCGTAGGGTAGTCAGAGAGACATAGTGTCAAGACACTCTATTCTACACTTTATGTCTGAAATCTAGACATTGCGTGTTAAGTGGCGGAACTCAACGCCACGGTTTCGTTTCCTAGCAGAGGGGAACAATAAAAATAATTTAATTATAATTATGATTATACTTGGAATGGAATTATTATTATACTAGGAATGCCTCCGAGTAAATATCGAACCCACGACCAATCGCATTTACAGTCAAAAGTAGTAGTAAACCACTGCGCCATGACTGCCTTGTAAATTTACATGTTATAAAAACCTACATAAGGTAAAAGGTTGTTAAGATTAGGTAGTTAAGATCCTGTTGATATTTCTAAAGTTATTTATTTACTCTTTATACGCGTCTATGGCAGTACCATAAATTTACTATGAGATTTGCCCCTGAATCTTGAACGAGTTAAAACGTATATTAGACTAACAATGGTGTTCATACCAAACGAATGTCCCTTTCAGGGTAAAATGTTCACTAGAACGGAAAAATAAAAATAATTAAATTATAATAATTTCACCAAGTGGGAATCGAATCTACAACCAATCAGGCAGTCTCTCTACGAAGCGCTGGCCTCATAGTGATTGTTACCTAATCGAATATTTGTATTTGTTACCAAATATTAATTAGTTACTAAAAATATAAGAAGCGATTTAATTTCATAGTATCAGGGAAAAAATAACTAAATTATATTATTAATTAAATAAAATCATAATTCTAATTAATGTTATCTTTCCATCATGTTCTAAATTAATCTTTGACAGGGAGTAAAATATCTCTTGTATTTAGCTAATTTTAGGCTATCACGGCACAGTGGTTTAGTCTGTATCTGACTGTAAGTGCGATTGGTAGTTGGTTCAGTTATCACTAGGAGAAATGATTTATTTTTCTCTTTTTTTTAGCTTCACTCTGTATCCCGCCCACAGCAGAGGGAACCTAGTGTTAAGACACTCTGTTTCCCATTTTCCGCCGAATTCGGAGCATTGTGTGTGAAGTGGCGGGACTTAACGCCGCGCTTTGCCTCGACACCAGAGCGAAGAAAATGGAAATATTAAATATTTCCACTCCTCGAGTGGAAATCGAATCCACAACCAGTCGTTTACAGTCACACGCTTGTGCTTGTGTGAGAAATGATTTCTTTTCATATTTAAATTGTTTTATTTTTTTGGCTCTGGTAAGACAAGGTGTTGCGTTGAGTTTCTGCTATTTAACACATAATTTCTCGATGTCAGGTAAAAAGTGAAGGACGGAGTGTCTTGATACTATTTTCTCTCTTACTATTTTTCTATGGGGAAAGCGTGAAGCTGTAATAAAATTTAGCTATTCCTTTTTTAGAAGATACTGAATTTTTAGGTTAACATGTTTTGTTTATTGTTAATCTCAGAAAAGCTATTGTGGAGTAGTAAAACAGCTACTGTAAACGCGATTAGATGTAAGTTCGATTCCCATTTGATTTAAGTATTCTACTTTGCTAAAAAGATGCGCGGCGTTGAGTTCCGCCATTCAACAAGCAATATCTCGAATTCAGGCAATAAGGGGAGAATAGACTGCTGAGCTGATCTGCTTTACCTACTCAATAATTTATTTAAAACGTGAATTATAAATTTAACTTAACTTACCTGAAAGTCAAAGTAACTTGGCCAAATAGCTTTTTGTTTTCCATATTGTCAGTATCCACGTGCAGGACACCCTGGATTTTGTCGATGCAGCCATTTTCCACCACCAGGTCTCTTGAGGCCAAATATAAAGTTAACTTGTTGTTTGGAGATGACTTCTTGAAGACGCTGTAAATAAAAATATGAAATGAATTTTTAACCTCCTCAATACTCGTATATGTGGCCAGTCGTGGCCCACTCTAGGAGTGGAAATGATATTTCCATTTTCTTCGCTCTGGTGTCGAGGTAAAGCGCGGCGTTAAATTCCGCCACCTAACACGCAAGCCTCCGAATTTGGTGGAAAGTGGGGAACGCAGTGTCTTAACACTAGGGTCCCTCTGCCTACCCTGCTGTGTGAGGGATACAGCGTGAACCCAAAAAAAATAAAAAAGAAATATTCGTATAAATAATTTATTCATGTATCAAATGGTTTTATGTATGTACGTTATTTATAATACTTTTCTAGTCAATAAAACAACTTTGTTAGCTTTTTATAGCTGATTTAACTATCATAAAAAAACTGAAATTTGGTTTTAAAGGTTATCTGAGCCTTATTCCTTGGATGCCATGGTGGCTCATTGATTCTGACTGTAAATGCGATTAGTTGGGGTTCAATTTCCACTTGGAGGTATGTTTGTATTTAAAATATTTTCATTTCTTCGCTTAGTAGCTAACCACTTCTCCCACTCGATACGCAATGTCTCGATTTTCGACTTAGCCAGCACTACCAGGAAGAACTCAGCGGGAAGAAGCGTGAAACTTCAAAAATATTTATTTTATTTCACCGTAAAATCAATTTTCTGCGTTTCAAATTTGTTCATTTAAGCTCCAAACATATTTTTGTGATTCTAAAGTCATATGTCACTTCAAACTACAAAAAACTACTTTCAAAAATATAACAATATATTGAATAGAGAGCACTAACAAATCATTTCTCAAAATTTAAACGGAAACGGGAATCTCGAAATATTTAGGTCCTTTTGTAGTCCTAGCAAACGAGTTGCGGTCTATACCAACTCGTTACTTACAAAACATTATTCTAAAGCAGGGGTTTCCAACCTTTTTTTGATCAAGGACCACTTTTACATTATTCTTGCTAGCAGGGACCACTATGTATCCTTGCACCTTGACCTTGCAGTTTATGTCATTTTGTAGTTCGATGTGTTATATGACTTTGGGTAGAGCTGACTACAATATCTGCTAAATTCTTCTACGGATCACTGATTGGGAACAGTGTTCTAAAGCAATGCGGTGAGCAACCTACGGCCCGCTTAATAATTGTATGTGCCTCGGCAAACGTTTTTTTTAATTATAAATCTTCCGGTAATGTATTAATTTCTGTCAATTTTCGGATTACTTTGGTAAAGCTTGTTGCGATAACGCAATATGATTGCGAAGTACATAATATTGTTTTTTATTCTTTTCTTTATTTTTGTATTTAATTTGTTTTATTTTTCTACATTTTATATTCAAAGAAATCTAATCTAAGTTTGTTGCCAAAAAGGTTGCTTACCACTGCTCCAAAGTGGATGTAGTTTTTACACTTTGTAATAATATTGTGATAGCTCTTTTCTTATTACAGTGGCAAAATGTGAAATATTTGTAGAGGTCAGCCGGAATTTAAAATATCCATTAAAAGTAGCATATCTGGATATTTAAAAGAATAACTTTCAAAAGGTAAGCCGGTGATAATCGTGTTGTCACTTTGCCACTGCCTCATACACTATTTTCACTATAAGGACTTGTACATAAAACAATATAAGTAAATAAAAGCTCAATCACATAGACGTTATGTAAATTTAATTATGCACTACATGAAAAGCGCCGCGTTCAATATCGTTTGAAGTGGTTAACTTTTATTCATATTAGATTAGATATATTTGGATAATGTCTACCTGTCAAGGCGTATTAATATATTGCTGGTGTTCCCGTTGACGCATACTATACTAGTTACCATAGCAACGCTTATGTCACTTTATGTAAAAGTATAGGTTTGTCAAACATGTACGGTAGTACGGGTTATATTTATTTTTCAATTTAATGTATTTTTAGCGCATTTTTTAGGTTTTTTTATAAGTGATATTGATTTGGCTGAAAACTATTTTTTTCAAAAACACTCTTAAGGATAATTTAGCAGTAAAGGAATCTTTGAAATTTGTTTCATAGAAAGTGCCTTCTTTTAATCTGTTCTTATTTAGGGACTTTTTAAGTAAATATATAACAATGTCAACCCCATTGTTCCATAAAACAAATTTAAAACACAAACGTAACATTTTCTCTTAATTCTAAGAACATTATTTATACTTAAACTAGCGGCCCGCTCGCGTCTTTGCCGTGTGAACTATATAAGTGTTTTGTTATATTGTAACCCTCGGGGGTGGATTTTTGAAAAATAAAGTAGCCTATGTTTAATGTTGGATTACCAACTAGATCTATGTCAAAAGTCACTACAATCGGTTAAGTGGTTTAGGTTTTTCATATAAACTTTTATCACATATTTCAACCCTTTAGAGGTAGATATTTGAAAGAATAAGTAGTCTATGTTTGACCCTGGATGTTTTTCTTTTATCATTCTAAATTTCATCCAAATTGGACCGGTAGATTAGCCGTGAAAGCGTGACAGAGAAACAGACAGACATTCACATTTATTTTATAAGTATGGATTTATACAGCATTTTACTACCATAAACATACAAAGTCACCAAACCTTACCTTAGATTTTTGTAATATTAGTGTAAGTCACCATGCTAAATTTCACAGTCCAACGCCTGCATAAAAATGATTAGGTACGCAAGTATTCAAATTTTTCATATATTTTTTTATCCTTATAAACGCACAAAATAAATTTATATATAAACATATTTCCTTGATTAAATTTAATAAAATGCGGCATTGATTTCCGGCATCCGAGCGTGAAATGCTTGCAGATGAAACAGGAAAAGAGAGTAAAAGAGAGTAAGTATGTAAATACTTCATTTTCCTCGTTTCGCTTTTATTAAACTTGTTGGAAGAGGCACTTGTCTTATAGCTTTGAGATGTTATAATGTAATAAAAAACGTCGCTTTGTATGGAACGTGTATGACATGGTTTGTTTCAATATGATATCGTACAGTGAGATCTATAAAAGCTTTGTTAAGACTCCATAAAAGTCATACATTAGGATATGTAAATTTTATTCGTTATTAACTAAGAGACAACGCGTCTCTGATTCAACTGGGCTGAAATTTCATTTTTAAATGCCTAAGCTAGGGGCCAGTCGTGGCGCAGTGGCACTAAGTGTGCCTGTAAAGCGACTGGTTGTGGGTTCGATTGCCACTCAAAGAGTAGAAATATTTAATATTTCCATTTTCTTCGCCCTGGTGTCGAGGTAAAGCGCGGCGTTAAGTTCCGCCACTTAACACGCAATGCCTCTGAATTCTGCAGAAAGTGGGGAACGGAGTGTCTTAACACTAGGTTCCCTCTGCCTACTCTGCTGTGTGCGGGATACAGCGTGAAGCTAAAAAAAAAGTTAGTGGAAGAAAGTATTAATAGATGAAAAAAACAAACCCAGTAAGCCTAGTGTCAAGACGCTCTGTTCTACACTTTTGTCGTAGACATTGTGTATTTGAACTCAACGGAGTTCCACCACTTTCTGTATTTATATTACGTTTTACATCTTTATCTATTTCCGGTTTACATCTTTGAGGCTATCGTGGCACTGTAACCGGGCAGCGTCTGACTGCGACTGGATTATATTTAAATTTTTCAAATCCCTACTATACTATGGTACCTAAAACAAAGTAAGGCGTTCCTTCCTCAAAGGTGTAGAACGGAAATAAACAAGGATAAACAAGGCAAAATAATTTAGAGATGGAAATACTTTTTAAATATGAAAGGTAAGATTAGAACGGAAATAACTTTTTAAGATTTTTAAAGTATTATTCAGTATTAATTTTGAAGACAAAAAATAATTTAATGTAACTTGAACTCGAGCCTCTCAACAACAACCGTCCATGTGCTCTGACAACTACTCTGAATTATACGTTCTACACCTAGCTACGTCGAAATTCTTATATATTAGTTATTCCACACTTAGGAAAATTGAAAGACATTTAAAGAAAACGTACAAAATTTGAACGCAGCGGGATTCGAACCCGCGCCTCCTGAACACCGTCTAGGCGCTCTCACCACTGAGCCATGCGTTCAACTGTACTAAATTAAATAGCTTCACGTTATATCCCGCACACAGCAGGGTAGGCAGAGGGAACTTAGTGTTGAGACACTCCGTTCCCCACGCACCGCCGAATTCGGAGGCTTGCGTGTTAAGTGGCGGAACTTAACGCCGCGCTTTACCTCGACACCAGAGCGAAGAAAATGGAAATATAATTTCCACTCCTCGAGTGGGAATCGAACCCACAACCAGTCGTTTACAGTCACACTCTTGTGCCACTGGGCCACGACTGGCCACAACCCCGCCTGTCAACTGTACGCTCCGTCGAAATTCTTATACGCTTTATTACAATTTCTTTTTGTTAAAAAACGTTGTACGTTTTCTTTAAATGTAGTTACAACTTATTTTAACAGACCTCCAGACCCGCTCTATTCGAGGCAAGTGGTCATACTTTCTCCAAATATTATTAATTTTTTATGCGAAATAAATTGCTGGTGATTGGTATAATTAGGTATAATCGACTGAAGCGTAGTTCAGACGGGTTAAGTGGGCTGATTCATCGTTTGGCAAAAATATAAGGACGTAAATTGTGTTTAAAAAGAAATATTTTTTATTATAAATAAAATTTGATTGGAGAGCTGTCAAATTGAAAATTTAATCTCCTTGTCGAATTCGAGGAAAGTAATATGATTTTAAATATATAAAATGTTTAATCAATGAACACGTGTATAAAAGGATTAATTATATGTTAAAAGTAATTTGGATTATAAAAAAACCTGTGATGTATTTTTTTAAGTTGATTTTTTTTAAAAAAAAAGACCTCGTGGTTTTCCCGCATAGCGAGGTAGTCAGAGAGAACCTAGTGTCAAGACACTCCGTCTTCCACTCAAAGCCGCGCCTTGTCCTAAGTACCAAAGAAGAAAAATGAAAATTTAAATATAATCATTTCAGTTTCAGTTGTAATTTATTAGATTATTATCTATTTTAATCCTTATTTGTAGGAAAAGAAGAAAACTCCTTTCTGCAAGTATATTTTTTATATAACTGAACTTTGTTAAACCATTTATTTGTTATGTAAGAATATCTAAAAATATGTTTAGTGTATCTTAGTAGTATTCATATTTAAATTTCCAATTTATTACATAATGTCAGAACTATCAATATTAGTTCTCTTTCGTGGAAGGAAAAAAAAATATTTTAATCATGTGAAGTAATACCCTGCTGTGTGCGGGATATAGCGTGAAGCTATTTTTTTTTATAGCGTGAAGTAATAAAAAGACAACGCCGAATCTTTTTTTTAAAGCTTTTGTATTTTTCAACTCGACAGATATCGTTAAGCAAAATTAAATAAATTCTACTCTATTGAGGCCAGCCGTAGTGCAGGGACACAAAATCTGTCAGTAAACGCGACTAGTTATGGGTTCGACTCCTATTCGAGGAAGGGAAATATTTCCATTTTCTTCGCTCTGACGTCGAGGTAAAGCGCGGCGTTAAGTTCCGGTAATTAACACGCAATGCCTCTAGAACTCGGCGGTAAGTGGGGAACGGAGTGTCTTAACACTAGCTTCCCTCTGACTGTGCGGGGATACAGCGTGGAGCTAAGAAAAAAATCCTAGGAGATTCATACTAACAGCTCAGATAAAGGAATTTAAAATTATTATACTCCAAAGTTATTACACTTAACATTATAGAAAGCTTACCGTTGAGAATTCAGAGCGCTGTCCGTTGTCATTTCGGGGCTTCCTTGACGACTTTCTGTAACAATATTAAATTCATTTTACAAATTACTTAAATCTTATTTACTCAAGAGTAAAAAGTACGTATAAAAAATATTGATTTTAAGCTGCCACGGTGGCACAATTTAGGATGTATTTTATTTGTGGCATTATATTAGAATTATATATTAAATATGAATAAATGCATGTAGTTTGAATCTATAATGCAATAATTACTGTGTTTGTTTTCAGTTTCACATGTTTTTTAAGATTTGTGTACTTATTGATCCACAAAACAACAATCATAAAATTTCACAATAAAAACTAAAGTGATATACTTTTAAACATTTTTAAAGTGTTATTCCACACTAAGGAAAATTGAAAAAGACATTTAATGAAAACGTATAAAAATTTGAAAAAAATGTTAAAATCTCTCTACAGCGATGCTAACAAAAAAAAATAAGTGGTAATAAAGCGTATAAGAAATTCGACGCAGCGTGTAGTAAAACGCATGGCTCAGAGGTGAGAGCGCCTGGACGGTATACAGGAGGCGCGGGTTCGAAGCGTTCAAATTTTTATACGTTTTCTTTAAATGTCTTTTTAAAGTGATATAGTATAAATATAGTAATTTTACAAATAATTTTTTTTTTTTATATAGATCATAGACAACATGCACAAACTTGTAACATTTAACTGTATAAAAAAGTTTTTACAGTTAATCATGATAATAATGTAAAAATAATATTGAAGGTAAACTGTTCATATAACTAAACTATTAAATAATTATTATCTATTAAATTAAATTAGTTAGGTTATTAAGCAATTAATATAATATTATAATTTCCTGAATATCATACTAGGCAGAGAGAGAGCCTAGTGTCCAAGACCCTTTGTTCTACTATGTATTTGACTTACATTTTCTTATAAACACAGACAGACATATCTTATAATACGGAGAGCACGGTTCATGGTACTGCTGTATAATCGTCTATTTTTTTTATCTTCACGCTGTATCCCGCACACAGCAGGGTAGGCAGAGGGAACCTAGTGTTAAAACACTCCGTTCCCCACTTTCTGCCGAATTCGGAGGCATTGCGTAATAAGTAGCGGAAGTAACGCCGCGTTTTGCCTCTCTTCTGGTATCCAGAGCGAAAGAAATGGAAATATTAAATATTTCCACTTCTCGAGTGGGAATCGAACCCATAACCAGTCACTTACCACACGTTCGTGCCACGGTGTCACGACTGGCCCCAATCCAAAAGTCTAATTCTACCACATAACTAAATAAATCTCTATATAACTGAATCATTTTTTTCTTAAAGTTCAACTTAGGCTTACCAACTTTAGTAGTAAGTAATGAGTAATGTATCGCCCACCTTTAGATACTTAAGGATACATAAATCAAGTCTAGACGGTCTGATGCATGTCAGATGATCATAATGAACGCGCGCTCGAACCCACGCGTTTGGCCAAAATAATACATCCATACTTATATTATAAATGCGAAAGTCTGTGTGTTTGTCTGTCACGCTTTCACGGCTAATCTACCGGCCCAATTGGGGGCTGCCAGTTGCAACCTCTATTTTAAATATAGTAGCTAACAGTATAGATTTCGTTCTTAAAGTTTTTAAAAGGAATGTCAGTTATCAAAACTGTAAATTCATATTAATATTTTTATTTTTTCCCAAACCTGTTTTAACAGCATGAAAACCTAGGAGAAGTTAGCAAACTTTAAGTAACGGCAGCTCCGACGAAGTCGTCCCCATCATCTCGTTACATATATTCTTTTAGGCGGGGGATTTCTAGTTATTTTATCCTTTTTCAATTACAATTAAACCGTCGTGGGTTTTTTCAAAATTTTTAATTTTACTAATAATTATATAAAAAGTGACGTTGGTCCCACCACTTAACATGCAATGTCCCGAATTCGGATTTAAAGTGGAGTACAGTGTCTTTACATTTCATGTTTTCTCTAACTATGCGGTCAAAAGCAAGATTTTTATATTAATTTACTGTCATATTGTGGAACCCAATACTATTCTAATAATTAATTGTAGTTTATTTCGTTAGTTTAAGATTAAATTAAAATTAATTAAAAAATATATATTAGAGAGCTTTGTGGTGTACAGTGTCTGACAGGACGTACACCAGTTATTATTCCAAATATCTAGCTAGATATTATTCCAAAATAAGAGAAATACTTTCATATTAAAATTATTTTAATTATTATACTCTGGCAAGACAAACGCATCATAAAATTATGCCACTTAACACTTAAATAGAGTGAAAATTAAGAACGGAGTTTTATAACACTAAGTCACTTTAGGTTTATTTTTGAATGGTCCGCTAATTGAGGAATATACGTGAAACAAAGACAATCATTTCATTCTCATTCGACACTCACTCACTCAACTTGGATCTATATCATGAAATTTTTAAAGCTATTTATAGTATTTCTATCCAATTCCCTATTCCCTATTTGTAAACACGGGAGACATATATACCTGTATTTCACCTTTTATATCACCTCCAAACTTCGTTTAAACGTATACTTAGGACTATTTGAATACGACTCAAAGGTAAAAGGAAGTCATTGATAAATAGTGGGTAGGTTTCTATATTTTGTTTGTCACCCAACTCATACTTGTTGGCATGGTTAAAGAAATATTATCTGACTTTTTTACAGATTTTTTTTAGCTTCACGCTGTATCCCGCACACAGCAGGGTAGGCAGAGGGAACATAGTATTTAGACACTCCGTTCCCCAATTCATTGTGTGTTAAGTGGCGGAACTTAACGCTACGCTGGGCCAGTCGTGGCGTCGTGGCACAAACGTGGGACTGTAAAAGACTGGTGGTAGGATCGATTCCCACGAGGAGTGGAAATATTTAATATTTCCATTTTCTTCGCTCTGGTATCGAGGCAAAACGCGGCCTTAAAAGCTCCACCACATAACACACAATACTTCCGAATTTGGAGGAAAGTGGGGAACGGAGTATCTTTACACTAGGTTTCATCTGTCTACCCTGCTGTATGCGGGATATAGTGTAAAAAAATGTCAAAGTATATTACAGTTTATTTAAAAATCAGAAGGATTGGACTAAGAATACAGTAAAACCAACGAAATAAATAATTAGAAGACATTTAAAACAAAATAATAAGGAAGTACGGGAAAAAGCGAGAAACTGGAAAAAACCCAACAAGAATATACTCACAATATCTAAAATATTATAACGTCTAAATTACATTTGGATCCAATTAAAAATTCCCAAACCGAATTAAATTTCGCCATACATTTTGAACAGAGCAAAGTAAACGGGACAATTGGAATATAAATATTCACTGAAGTATTTTGATTAAAACTCCCCGCGAACATAAATTCGCACAATGACGTTTTAATATTGAAATAAATAAATAAATAAAAGATTTTGGACGTGTTCACGAGAAATCTGATTTGTGAGAACGGGAATCTTCATTCAATGAATTTCTACCTTTTACACCTTTTTTTTTTGTTCTTATTTATTTATTTTTTTTTAGTTTCACGCTGTATCCCGCACACAGCAGGGTAGGCAGAGGGAACCTAGTGTTAAGACACTCTGTTCCCCACTTTCCGCTGAATTCGGAGGCTTGCGTGTTAAGTGGCGGAACTTAACACCGCGCTTTACCTCGACACCAGAGCGAAGAAAATGGAAATATAATTTCCACTCCTCGAGTGGGAATCGAACCCACAACCAGTCGTTTACAGTCACACGCTTGTGCCACGGGGCCACGACTGGCCACAACTTTACACCTTTATTATGATAATTATTTGTTTATTTCATCTTCCTGCTTTTTCGCGAGAGAGAAAGAGAACACAGTGTCAAGACACTCCGTTCTCCATTCTTCAACTAAATTCGAAATATTAAATGTTGAGTGGTAGACGACTCAACGACTCAACGACGCGCTTTGTCTTAGGTACCAAAGCCGGGAGCCGCCCAGGTCCGCGGACGATTGGGGCAGTGCCCGAGACCTGGGCTAGTGGCGGGTAAGGAGCACCGTCAGGTTTTTAGTGGGTAAACGGAAGAACGATCCGGAGTCCCACATAACCGCGTCCGGGTCCCCACCCCGGGCGGGTATCCGTAACGGATTTTCCTGACGATAAAAAAAAAAAAATAAAAAAAAAAAAAAAAAAAAGGTACCAAAGCCGGGAAATAAAAATATTTAAAAAAATAACCATTTTATTAAACGCTGCACCACTGGGTCACGATGACAATTGTACGTGACGATTTTGAGTTGAAGCTTCAGATGAACAAATACGAAAATAAAAAATAAAATTGTTGAGAATATGTCTGCTGGCTAAGGTTAGATACTTGTTTTGACTATATTTTTTTTTATTGCTATTTTTTATAGTTATATGCTTTGTTTGTAAGCGATTGAAGAGGAAATAGAGAAATATCACGAAATTGTATCTCGATACGTCGCAAAAATCAAAGCGAACTTAGTACCACATACTCTACTTAGTCTTACCTTAGCCTTACCTTACTACTTAGTACTTTATTTAACAAAAGCAGCGGAGAAAGCAGCAGAAAATAAATCAAATTCCATAGCAGAGTAGAGAAAATTATACAAATATAATCATCTGAGCGGAAATCGAACCCAAATCCACGTCTGGTTTTTTCATCTTAGCTGTTAGACGAGACGTTTCCTAACGAATCTTATCAGTTTACAGTTTATATTCTCCCACTGTCGTCACAAAAATATAATTTTAATCACTTTATACCTTTTCCCACAAAACAGGGTTGTAAGAGAGAAACTAGTTACATTTTCTGCCTAAATTGAGATATTGCTTACTAAATGGCGGAACTCAATGCCACGCTTTCTCTATGGTGCCAAAATCAAGAAATGAAAATAATAATTATTCGTTTCCCCTAGCAGAAATCGAACCCACAACCATCATCATTACAGATAGAGGCTGTCCCACTACACCTGACCTGACTTGACAAAGGCCTGACCCTCTTAAATATTTTGACCTTTTATAGTATGACACATTTGTATTTTTTTTTTTTTTTTAACTTCACGCTGTATCCCGCACCCAGCAGGGCAGGCGGAGAGAACCTAGTGTTAAGACACTCCGTTCCCCACTTTCCGCCGAATTCGGAGGCATTCGTATTTAATAATTAAATGTTCATAACAGAAGATGAGTTTTGTAACCGGATATAGTAGGCGTTGGAAATGGGGACAAAATGTTTGTTTGTTCAATTCCCATATTGTTTCAGTTACACACTGAACTAGGTCGTTGACTTCAAAACGGATCAATAAAATATTTGGGTAATATTTTACGATCGTTTTATGAATTTCAGGCGAAAATCGCAGTATAATCGATAACGTATTATCGATATTCGTGTTTATGATTTGTAACGAGAATTGCAATGTTAGAATTATATCAGAATTTATAATAATTGATATAGTTAAGGTCGAAACTTAAAATAGTGTTGAAGTTATTTTTTTTTTATGGAGTTTTTTGAAGTGAAAACTTCTTTAGGCGCGTTGAGCGTTTTGGTAGAGGGTAAAATCCTCGGTTCGCGTCACCGACATGCTAATGATAATAGTATTGAAATTGAAATTCGTGTAAATATAAATACTATGTATAATTAAGATAATTGTACATTAATTATTTTATCAACCACTTCGTATCTATATTTTGTTCATGATTTGTTCATGATATGATGGGTTAACCATCACATGTAACTAATAAATAAAACATAAAAAATTTCATATAATTTTTGCATATAGTTTTAATTACACTCAACTTAATAGTTCCGTTTTCACTTCTATCGGCAGTCCCTCGACTGCTATTTTTTTTTGTAATTTTTCCTTTAGTTTATTATATTTCGTTTATTGTTCACTTGTTCTGTTAGTTGCCTGAATCATATAAGCGCGTGATCGATTGATAAATTATTAATCTATTTCCTTTTTTAAATGCTAATAATTATATTATAGTTATTTTTTTTTTCTTTTTTTTAGCTTCACTCTGTATACCGCACACAGTAGGATAGGCAGAGGGAACCTAGTGTTAAGACATTCCGTTCCTCACTTTCCGTCGAATTCGGAGGCATTGCGTGTTAAATTGCGGAACTTGACGCCCCGCTTTGCCTCGACGCCAGAGCGAAGAAAATGGAAATATAAAATATTTCCACTCTTCGAGTGGGAATCGAATCCACAACTAGTCGCTTTGCAGTCACACTTTGTGCCTCCGCGCCACGACTGGCCCCTAATTCTAATAACCTTGGTATGCCGAAATCAGGCCGCCGTAGCACAATGAGTCAGTGTCTGAATGTAAAGCGATGCCTTTGGGTTCGATTCTCACTTGAAAAAAGATAATATTCAAATCATAATTTCTTTGTTCTAGTTACCTACCTTATATAAAGCTCGGCGTTGATTTCCGCCACTTAACGCGCAATGTCACGACTTTTAGTGAATAGTGGAGAATGAAGTGTCTTAATAGGTCCTCTCCACATTACCCGGGAAAAAGTTTAGAAGTGATATAACAAAATAGCATTTAACATAAAACTTCTACAAAAATATAAATGTAGAGAAAAATCTACAAAAAAACATAATAATTCTTCAAATAAGTTCACAAAAATTTAAATAATATATATAACTTAGTAACGTATTATATAAACACGTCGTATTCGTAGAACATAAAGGGATCTGATATTTGACATACTTTACAGATCAGCGGTTTGAAAATTTAAACATAAAACTTTTGGCGTAGAAAATTTACATACTTACCTTTAATGCGAGAGTTTATTCTACAATAACGGTTTATATTATGTAAGCTTTTTCTTGTTTATTATTATTTCGTATTCTTGTAGTATGTAATGGAGTAATTACATAGTTATCATGATTTAGACATCATATCTAGCCATTATGTCTAATGAACCCAATGTATGCTCATTGTGAAATTAATTCATCAAGAGGGGAAATAAAAATATTTGAAGCACTTCCCTAAGCGAGAATCAAACCCACATCTATCGCGTAAACTCGTGGATATTAAATAAATATATCATCATATTTTATCAAAATATAGTAAAAACATATTTACGTTATTACCCCCAGACCCCCATTGAAAAGTAGGCAAAATGATCCTACTGTCAATTCATTGACGTCTCCATTATCCACCTGAATTTGATACATTGCATGTTGAACAAAACACTGTGTTACTACGCTTAGAGTGTATAATTACAAATAATTTAATTCATCCGTTAAGGTGCAGTGGGATACCATCTGACTGTAACACGATCGTTGTGGGTTCGATCCCACTCGGGGGTAAGATTATATTTAAATTTTCATTTGTTTATTTTGGTAGTTCCGCCGTCCTGATTTCGGGTATAAAGTGGAGAATGGAGTTTCTTGACACTAGGACCTCTCTGACTACACTGTTAGCAAGAACTTTCAGGCAGATTGCTGTTAGCAGGACCTTTGCAAGAAAAAACTTAAATCATATCTCCAAGTGGAGATTGAACGTACTACCATTACGATCACAGTAACAAAGTATCTCGGTTGTAGTTTATATAAACAAATATTTATTTTCATATTCATTTATAGATACTCTTTTAAGATGCCACCATGATTGATGTCAAAGAGAGCCTAGTGTCAGGACCCTCCACTGTTAGCCACTTATTATAACGATCAGATAAGTTAAGTTTTTACCACTTAACACTTCAAAGTAAATAACTTATACAAATATCACACATTAAATAGAAATAGATCAATTTTCCAATAATTTATATTTTTGCCATGACTTTGTTAGTTATCTCTATCCTCATATCTACATAGCTCTATCATACTACCCAATATAAGAAGTTTTCAAATGATATTTTAAGTGACTTCCTGTCGCTTACTTTACTAAAGTATATATTTAATCCAAGTCCGAATCGACAATATAAATTGCTCGTAGCATGAATCGAATATCTTTGCTGGGGACCGAGATAACAAGAAAATACTTTAAAACGTGCTTGTTTAGCCTAAAAGTATCATACTTTTAAACTAGCGATCTGTTAACGCTCATGCAGTTTTAAGTTTGAGTAAGAAAATCCAGTTGGGGCCAGTCGTGGCGCAGTAGCACGAACGTGTGTCTGTAAACCACTGGTTATGGGTTCGATTCCCACTCGAGGAGTGGAAATATTTAATATTTCCATTTCCTTCGCGGGAAGTGGATAACGGAATGTATTAACACTAGGTTCCCGCTACCTACCGTGCTGTGTGCACGGTAGGTAGTGGGATACAGCGTGAAGCTAAACAAAACAATTCACGGTTAATCCCAGCATAGTATTTTAGTCAGAGAGAACCTAATGTCAAAACACTCCGTTATCTACTTTTCAACTGAAATCGTGACATTATATGTTTATTGGCGGAATTAACACCGCGTATGTCTTAAGTATCAGAGAGTGGAAATAAAAATAACTTAAATACAACCATTCCTTCAAGTGGTAATCGATCCCGTAATCATCGCGATTAGTCAAACGCTGCCTCACTGCGTCACGATGGCCTGAATGACAATTGTACGGCTTTAAGTAAATAAAAAATATTAATTAAAAAATAGGATTGCAACAAAAAATTACATTATAATTTTGTTTTTTTTTATAGCTTCACGCTATATCCCGCACACAGCAGGGTAAGTAGAGGTAACCTAATTTTAAGACACTCCGTTCCCCACTTTCCCCGAATTCAGAGGCATTGCGTGTTAAGTGGCGGAACTTAACGCCGCGCTTTGCCTCGGATACCAGAGCGATGGAAATGGAAATATTAAATATTTCCACTCCTCGAGTGGGAATCGAACCCACAACCAGTCGTTTATAGTCACACTCTTGTGCCACTGCGCCACGACTGGCCTGTCATTCGTCAGTCAGATTATTTCATTTGAAAATAAAACGTAATATTTATTTCTCCGAAAGAGAACTTTGATCATTTATTTTCATAGAAGGTTTTTGATTTTCCGCTGATTATCGTTTGAGCGCCTAATTTAATTACGGCGCTCGCGTGATAAGCGACGCTTACGCTTAACAATAACTCAACCACTCCACAAACAAGAATTATATTATATATAATTTTATTATATAATATAATAAAAAGATTTTTCCATTATTTTCATTATTCTTGTTTTATAATACTTGTAATAATAAATGTTTATAATATTGTGTTATTTGAAGATTTGTTTACTCTTCAATTATTCATTTTATATTTGACTAGCGTGAACTATTTCGTTATATTGCAACCTTCGGGGGTGCATTTTTAATAAATAAAGTAGCATATGTTTAAGCTTAGATTATCAACTATATTGATACCAAAAATCATTACAATTGGTCAAGCGGTTTAAATTTTTCATATAAACTTTCATCCCCTTTTTTTTTTTTTTTTTTTGTCGCTGGGAAATGCGTTTACGCAGATCATCCGTACGCAAAGCAGGTAGACCTGCCTTACATACGGATGATACTGTGGGACTCACCGGAGAGTCCGATACTACCCACTAAAACCCAGCGGAAACCCTCTCCACCGTCTTGAGACGTCGCAGGTTCGCTTGCGCATTCTACTACGACGCCTCGGTGGATGGCCCACCTTCTGTGGCCCACCGTCGCCTTCAGGGTGCTCTGGGGTTTCCTTTAAAGCACCCGCAGCCTCGATGACTTTTGCAGGAGGATTTTAAACTTTCATCCCCTATTTCAACACTATAGAGGTTGATTTTTGAAAAACTAAGTAGCCTATGTTAGACCCAGTCACTTTTACTACTTTCATTCTAAATTTTATCCAAATCGGACCGGCAGATTAGCCGTGAAAGCGTGACAGACAAACACACAGACATTCGCATTTATAATATAAGTATGGATATACTGTTTAAACACTTGTTAATAGTTTTTTTTAAATTTGTTTAGATATTTCAATTAGACTCCGTCAGACTCTAGTAGTTGTCCCACTGCTCCACGATGATCTTAATAGTATTTTTTTAAGCTTCACGCTGTATCTCGCACACAGGTAGGCAGAAGGAACTTAGTGTTAAGACACTCCGTTTCTCACTTTCCGCCGAATTCGGAGGTATTGCATGTTAAGTGGCGGAACTTAACGCCGCATTTGCCTCGACACCAGAGCGAAAAAAATGGAAATAATAAATATTTCCACTCCTCGAGTGTGAATCGGACCCACAACCAGTCGCTTACAGTCAGGCCAATCTCTATAGTATTAAACCTATAAAGCTGGTAAACTTCAACAAACTTTGTTACTTACACAATAATTATTGTAAGACGACAAAGTATGCTTCTATTTTAAAACCAATTTAATAAAATATTATTATTTTACCTTATTTTTTTTTTTTTTTTAATGTTTAAAATTTTTTTTTTTTTTAAATTACACTTTAATATTACAACGTCTTAATATAAACGCGATAGATACGGATACGATTCCAATTCACTCTTGGGAATTGTTTATATAATACTTTCATTTTTTATATAATACTCTCATAATTGGGGCCAGTCGTGGCGCAGTAGCACGAACATGTAAAACGACTGGTTGTTAGTTCTATTCCCACTCTAGGAGTGGAGATATTTAATATTTCCATTTTCTTTTCCATTTTCTTCGCTCTGATACTGATACCAGTCAAAACGCACCGTTAAGTTCCGCCACTTAGAACGCAATGTCTCCGAACTCGATGGAAAGTGGGGAACGGATACAGGGTTCACCCTGTATCCGTTTCCCTAAATGCTAAAAAAAACTGTAATTTTTCCGCTCTTGTACTTAAGAGAACAGGCGGCGTTCAGTTCCTCCATTCGATTTCGCTCGGTAAGTACAGAAAGAAGTATCTTTATAAGAGATTTTCTGCTACTCAGGATAAAGCGTGAAGCTAATTTGTTTATACCACAGAAGTAAATATGTTTGAAACAATAGTAATACTAGCAAGTAACTTGCAAGTCTGAAGATAGAAATGTTTACCAAAGTTTCAACGTATCCAGCATCGCCATATTGACCTACTTTGTGTCGCGGCACGATGTATTACTTCCATTTGAGTCCTTTAGTGTTTACTTTATAAAGTATTTTTCAAATTTTAAGTTGAAATGTCTTGTTGAAACTTCTTCAAGTTTACTACTACTAGTAGTAGTGTTCATGTATTTACTTTGAATGAACAACTTTATTTTTATTCTATAATCCTATTTGTTAATTGAAGTTTAGTCACCATTTACAAACAACGCAGTTTGCTTTGATTGTCATACAACTATTACATTTATATTTTTCCCGGCCAGTCGGCCTGTCGTGGCCCAGTGGCACAAGCGTGTGACTGTAAATGACTGATTGTGGGTTCGGTTCCCACTCGAGGAGTGGAAATATTTCATTACTCCATTTTCTTCGCTCTGGTGTCGAGGCAAAGTGCGGCGTTAAGTTTCGCCACTTAACACGCAATGCCTCCGAATTCGGCGGAAAGTTGGGAACGGAGTGTCTTACATGGAGTTCCCTCTGCCTACCCTGCTGTGTGCGGGATACAGCGTGAAGCTAAAAAAAATTTTAGATCATAGTGCATATTATAAAAATACTCCTACATTTTCAACCCAAGCCGTTGTTTATGCGGTTGAACTAAGTGCTTCTCTGTCTTACAAGAGGGGAGAAATGCACTTAATTTAAATGTAATCGTTTCTCCAAGTGAGATTCGAACCTGCAACCAAACATTGACAGTCAGGCATTGTCTCACTGTGCCACGAGAGACTTACTGTACCTATAGTTACATATAAAAATCTAGATTAACATTCCAGGTAATAAATCCAGACAATAATAAGTTTCTTAAATACATAAGTATATGTTGCTATTTGTCTTCGCAATTTCACTTCGAAACTAGAACGTCGCCGCTAATATACAAAACTTTCCAGCTAATATAGGTCTCTAAGGGTAAATTTAGATGAAAATCCTGGCTGATATTTATGAAGTTATGTTAGAGGTTATACTTATACATAGATAATGTTATGTATTAAAATTGATTTGTGATTTTTAAAGAATTTTCTCGTATTAGGTTGATTATAAGTATAATTGGTTACAGGTTCGATTTCCACTCGGGAGTTCATATTGAAAAAAAAAATCATTCTATCGTTTGCATAAGAAACCAAAGCACGGTGGTGATTTCCGCCACTAAACACGCAATGTGTCAATTTCTGGAATGTGGAGAACGGAATGTTTTGACACTAGGTTCTGTCTGACTACCCTGCAATGTGGTAAAATGTATTAAGCTGAAAATTATGTTACAAATTGAATTTATATGATTATATTATACTATAAAACGTTAGCCGGATTGGTAAGCCGGATTATATATCCACAGTCCATTACGATTAAAGTGTATAAAAATACACGGTGTAATTGTTCATGTTTCAATAAAAGCATTGTCACGATTGTTTCTGTTGGCATAAATAGTATTTTTTTTAAATAGTCAAATTCAAATATGACAGAGGCGAAAGGAGTATGGAGGGACCGTAGCGTTTGGCACTCCGTTCTCTCGGACTACCCCGCAAGGGATACAGCGTGAAAATAAAAAGATAAAAAAAATAATTAAAAAAGGCAGATGCTACTGTAAACATGATCGTTGTAGGTTTGTTCCCCACTTGGTGGTTTATACAAACTATTTTAATTTTTCCGCAAGCCAAAACGCGAGATCACCACTCAGTGTCTTGAACTTGGACAGATAGCTGGTAAACGGAGTGTCATGCAACATTAAACTATCTAGGCTTTGCAGTAAAAACGTATGTAAAAATAAAAATAAGAGAAGATTAAAAAATCTCACTGTTAGTTCTCTCCGTCTATCAAAAACTATGTTTTTGTTTTCTTAAAAAACGGCCCACGCTTCTAAAAAATATATTTTAAGCAGAAATAAATCCCACTTATGATATGTGAATACGTTTAAGTCTCTATTTTTCCAACTAAAATGCTATTTGACCCTGTTACCTTAATAGCACCATTGTTTTACGAGTGCGTATAAAAATGTACATGAAAGAAATCATAGATTAGTGCTACTAGCCAGTTCATTGTTATAAAAGTTCATAAAACTCTATGGACTATATAAAAACGAGGGTAGACGTAAGATTTATTTTTTGGAAAATTACCGGCTTCTCTTTATGGATGACCTGAAATAATTTAACTGGTCTTCTTTAAAGGTCTTTTATAATATTTTTTATATTTTCGTACTTCCCGATTTGCGACATTACGTTGGTAAGTTTATTTAGAATTAAAGGTAATTTCATAGGTTATATATAAATATATATTATTACCAATTAATAAATATATGGTGGAAATCAAAATTTTGTGAATTAAAAAATGTGCCTGTTATTATTATATAAATAAATCAATCAATTGCGATGACAGTCAGGCACTAACACTGTCCTAATATTTTTTTATTATATATTCTATATTGCACTTAGAAATATATGAGAGGTTAGTCGTAGCACAGACTTAGACTTAAACTCAGACTTAAAACACGATTGGCTGTGGGTTTTCAATTCCTACACAAGGATCATGATTTAATATTATTTCCATTTCTCCGCTAGAACTAACAAAACAAAGCGCAGCGTTTAATTACATCTCTAAATACAAAATTTCTTAAATTCAGGTGGAAGTATAGGACAGAGTGTCTTGACACTAACTTCCCCTTCATTATCCTGCTATACAGAAATTGGTGTGAAGCTAAAAATAATTAATTATGCAAAACTATATTGAACTGATTTTATAATACAATTAGGTTAAATCTCTTTCAACATGTAATTGTTTACATTTAGTATTTAGTATAGTAAATTGTTTGTAAAGAGGAACTAAATTAGGTCCTATTACAGTTTGTAATCAAATCAAAGTCAATAATCACGGTGTTCTACTGTTCTTACTAATTAACTTCGACGTTTATTCTCAGAATGACTTTATTAGGCTGCGATCACATTAGATTATTTTACATGTATGTGTTTCTATTTTTTATTAAATAAAACGTTTCGAGGGGAAAGCAGAGGAAGGAGTGTTATAATACGGGGTTGTCTTTCGAATCGAAAAGTTAAAAGGAAAGGATTAAATTATATATTGAATAAAAAAAATGGAGAACAGAGTGTCTCGGCACTAAGTTCACCCTGCCTAACGTAATTTTACACCGAATATGAATGAAGTGGGAAATTACATTAAAATTATTTAATATCCCAAGAATTTATTGGGACACAACATATAATACATGGGGTTTTTTTTAATATGTAATTTTTTTATCAAGGTCACATTTTTACATGTAGAGATCACAGATTATTTTACATGTATTTCTAATTTTTAGTAAGTAAAACATTTTGAGGGGAAACCAGAGAACGAAGTGTGGATATGAAATATTAGGTTATCTTTGCAAATTAGCAGGATATGTGAAACAAAAAAAGATCAAATTATATAATGAAATGTAGTGACCAGTCGTAGCCCAGTGGCACAAGCGTGTGACTGTAAACGACTGGTTGTGGGTTCGATTCCCATTCGAGGAGTATATAGAAATATTTTATATTTCCATTTTTTTCGTTCTAGTGCCGAGGTAAAGCGCGGCGTTAAGTTCCGCCACTTAACACGCAATGCCTCCGAATTAGGCGGAAAGTGGGGAAGGGAGTGTCTTAACACTAGGTTCCCTCTGCCTACCCTGCTGTGTGCGGGATACAGCGTGAAGCTAAAAAAAAGTATATGCTATATAAACGTAACAAATATATAAAAGTAATTTTGCACTGTACATGAATGGAGTTGAAATTAACATGAACCTTACATTTTTATACCACAAGTATGACATACTTGTAGTTAATTAAGGCATATGATATATAAAGCTTTTATATTTTGTATTGAGTATTTAATAAAAGAAATGATTTCACTTTTGTTATTTTTTTGTTCGATTCACGCTGTATCCCGCACACAGCAGGGTAGGCAGAGGGAACCTAGTATTAAGACACTCCGTTCCCCACTTTTGTTATTATTCGTTATAATCGTCGTAGCGTGTTAGTGTAAACGCTCTGGTACACAAAATAAAGTGCAGCGTTGATTTCTGCCACTCAACACACGATATCTGATGGAGTGGGGAACGGTAAGTCTTAATTTTGGGTTTTATCTGACTACCCTGTTAGGCGAAAAGGAGCATGAAGCTAAAAAATGTAAATAATATTGTTATGATGTAAAATGCTGATATGGATGTAAGTTCGTGTCTTTCTAAGAAAAAATACCGGCTTTACTCTTTTTCCCACATAAAAATTAAGAGGCAGAAAGGCTGCTTACTACTCAGTGTCAAAATATTCCATTCTCCACTTTCCGCCCGACTTGGGTGCCGGGGTTCTGCCATCAAAATTCAACGCCACAGGACATTGAATGGTGGTGGCAAAACTCATTGGCGCGTTTTGTCTTACCAAAGTTTTTGTCTTACTAATAAATAAAATTGGACTAATTGTGAAATGTAATATTAGAGTACCTGCTTTTTACTAATTGCATATTTATGTATACACGACACATATACCAAAATAATCTTTTTTACAATTTTTATCTGCATGTTTGTCTATTTGTTTGTTCCGGTTAACCTCGGGAATGACTGGAGCGATTTTGGCAAGACTTTCACTGGCAGGTAGCTAATGAAATAAGGAGTAATTTAGGCTACATTAATTTTAGAATTTGATTTTTTTAAAATCCCACGCGGACGAAGTCGCGAGTACAGCTAGTTTAAAATATATGTATACTAGCGGCCCGCTCGCGGCTTCGCCGCGTGAACTATTTCGCTATATTGCAACCCTCGGGGGTGCATTTTTAAAAAATAAAGTAGCCTATGCTTAAGCTTAGATTATCAACTATATTTATGCCAAAATTCATTACAATTGGTCAAGCGGTTTAGATTTTTCATATAAACTTTCTTCCCCTATTTCAACCCTTTAGAAAAATTTTTGAAAAAGTAAGTAGCCTATGTTAGAACCAGTCACTTTTACTAATTTCATTCTAAATTTCCTATCTAAATCGGACCGGTAGATTAGCCGTGAAAGCGTGACAGACAAACACACAGACTTTCGCATTTATAAAATATATGTATATACACTCAGTATTGCGTACAGTAGTAATTTACCCAAGTGTACTACTAGAGAGTTATAGTCTTCAAATTATTAACACTTACTCTAAAATTAATAAGGCTATCAATATGCAACGCTTGTAATGGCATAGCCAATGTGTTATAATATATGTAGATATGCACGCACGTATATTAGGACGTAGCTGATGGTCGAAATGGATAGATCATATAGGATTGGTTAACTAATTGCTATATTTCTGTAATGTAAAACTTCATTTAGCTAGATAATTGTAAATCCATCAATAATTATGATTATAGTAGAAAAAATCCATTGCTATGTAGGTATATAGTATATAAGATTTTCGAAGCCGACACTTGCTTCTCAATTAAAAGGGATTTTTTTTTAATAACAGATTTATTTATTAAAATATAACTGACTAATTCCCAATGTACGGCAAACTCGAAACTAAGCGTGGCGTTGAGATCTGCCATTTAACACGCCGTCTCGGAAAGTGGAACCTATACTCCACTTTCCGTCGAAATCTGGAAATATTTTGTGCTAAGTGACGGTATTTAACGCCGCATACTGACTTCCCCGCTTTACGGGAAAATGCATGAAGCTGTATAGTAAATATTAATATAACTTTTTTGTTTTTTTCTTTGGCTTCACGCTGTATCCCGCACACAGAAGGATAAGCAGAGGGAACCTAGTGTTAAGACACTCCATTCCCCATTTTCCGCCGAATTCGGAAGCATTGCGTGTTAAGTGGCGGAACTTAACGCCGCGCTTTACCTCGACACCAGAGCGAAGAAAATGGATATACTAAATATTTCAACTCTTCGAGTGGGAATCGAACCCACAACCAGTCGCTTTACACGCACATTTTGTGCCACTGCGCCATGACTGGCCCCAAAATATTTATATAATAAGTTTTATAAATAAACTGCACACATGTAGAACACTGCTTACTTACTATGCATAAGAGTTTACAAAACAAACTACATTTAGAAAGATTGCAACACGCTATCGGTAAATTAATTGTGTTTTAGTAACTTTCAACGTGAAGTGTTTTTAAGCTTAAAACGAAATATGCTAGGCAAATAAGAAGATCTTAGTGGCTTATTATTCTGTTCTCTATTTACTCTCTCTGTCTGTATCTTGTTTTATTCACACGGCAGGGTAGGCAGAAGGAACCTAGTGTCAAGACACTCGGTTTCCCACTTTTCGCCTGAATCTAGAAGCATTGTGTGCTAAGTGACGTTACTTAAAGCCGCGCTTGGCCTAGACACCAGAATGACGAAAATGAAAGTAATAAATGTTTTAATTCCTCGAGTGGAAATCGAACCAATAACCAGTCGTCACACTTTGTGCCCCTGCGCCACGACTGACCTCTATTATGATTATCTTCATGTTTTTCGCATGAACAGCAGGAACCTAAGTAAGAACACTGTGTTTCGAGTGGCTTAACTCAACGGCGCGCTTTGCATTGCCAGAGCGGAGAAATGTAAACAATTTAAATGCAATCCAACATCCAGCAAACAATTTAACAGTCCTTCGAGTGGGAATCAAATCCATACCCAACTTTTTTTTGTCCCTGGGAAACGTAGTTTACGCAGACCATCCGTCCGTAAGGCAGTTTGCCTGCCTGATGTTGTGGGACTCTCCAATGAGTTCGATACTACCCACTAAAACCCAGTGGTAACCCTGTTCACCGTCGTGAGACAAGGCAGGTTCGCTCGCGCATTCACACGACGCCTCGGTGAATGAAAACCCGTACCCAATTGCATTAACAGTCAGACGATTTCCCACTCAGCCACAATCTTTATAATCTATACTGATAAATAAAATTAGAGTGTTCGTTGGTAATATTAAAATAACCGCTTTATACTAAATAAACATGTATACACGGTGCATATACCAAAATAATATTTTTTTACAATTTTTATTTATCAGTCTGTCTGTTTGTTCCGGCTAATCTCTAAAATGACTGGACGACGTTACCTTCAATAACGAATAGACTCGAAAACTACACGTCAGAAATTTATGATATTTTGCACATACACTAATGCCAATATAAAGATAGTTCGTAAAAAAATGGAAAATTTCGATGTCCTGGAGGATTATCACCAAAAAACTGTTTTCCCATTGAAATCTATGGTGGAAAAATTTCGCGCGAAAAGCTTTTTTAATCGAATGGTACTGTCCCCCTTTTCGATGTTTTTTCGCGCGATTCGTTCAATTTACATATTAACGGCCCACGAGATTTGTCGAGCGCAGCGAGTCAAAATTGAGGGTCTGGTTGCACCGCCTAAGAAGTAACTTAGGCTACTTTTCATTTATTTTTTTGTTGAATTATAGCATTATAACTAGTTAAATAATAAAATTGCATGTCAAATAGCGCAGTAAACTTATTGTTCAATTTAAGTAGACAATATAATAATTAAAACGTTTTTATAGCCGACAATTCGAGTAGAAGAAAAGGATAAGATTATATATTTATAGGAACAGTTGCTTTAAAAGGCTTAACGACATTGAGGCTAGATCAAACTCTATTTAATGAATAAAGAATTACTTGGAAGTAAGCTAATAAAGTATTAAAGGTGTTGAAGTATAAATTCATTTGATATAATCTAAAAGGTTTTAGTGTAGATTTAATTCTTCGCCTAAGATATTTATCTGAAAAAAAGCTTAGATATCAGAAAATAGTTTTTTATCTTTATTATAAGTTAAAATAGTAGTAACCTAATATTTTAACTTATAATAAAGATAAAAAAGGTTGAGGCCTTAAGCGATAGACATAACGATGGCCTTTTTGGATGGACTTTTAAGAAAATAAGCTCTTTAGACATTAGGCATTTGGATTATATGAGCTACTAATTCTTATTTGTTTGTTTATTTGTAGAATATAAATTAAAATTAGCTATAATTCTTTTTTATGTTACGTTTTTCGTTAAGTAAAATTCACATAAACATCCACTGTGAGGGTAAAAAGAAATAATAAGATATATTATGATTTTTGGTACCTTTGTTTGTTATCACCTTTAATAAATATTTATTTTATATCGTTACTAGCGGCCCGCTCGCGGCTTCGCCGCGTGAACTTTTTCGTAATATTGCAACCCTCAGGGGCGCATTTTTAAAAAATAAGGTAGCCTATGTTTAAGCTTAGGTTATCAACTATATTTATGCCAAAATGCATTTCAATTGGTCAAGCGGTTTAGATTTTTCATATAAACTTTCATCCCCTATTTCAACCCCTTAGAGGTTGATTTTTGAAAAAATAAGTAGCCTATGTTGGACTCAGTCACTGTTACTACTTTCATTCTAAATTTCATCCAAATCGGACCGGTAGGTTAGCCGTGAAAGCATGACAGACAAACACACAGACTTTCGCATTTATAATATAAGTATGGATACTAAAATTTTTGATATATTACATAAACATTTTTGATATACATTTTTGTGTAATACTTATTTAATTAGTTGCTTTTCTATTCCTATAGTTTTTGGAAAAAGGAGTCAAAATATACAAATATTGTAACAATTTCGAAAAATCTCTAGTTCTCAATTATCTTAAAACCGTGTGTTCTGAAGCCAATTCCAATACCAAAAACTGAATTTATTATTTAAATGTACCTACATTTTAAACACTTTACATACAGTAGTGTGTGTACCATTTAAATGATTAAAAAAATACTTAAAGCAGCTTCTCGGCTATTTATATTAATCGTTTCGTTATGAATTAAAACACTAACAAACAAACGGTCACGCTTTCCTACTTGCAATATTATGAATTTATTTTCTAAAAATATACACCACCGTAATTCAGTAAAGATAAACTTTTCTTTAGTAAAGTTGGTTAACATCATATCATCATAATTAATGTAAACGCGAATCCAATTTAGGTATTTTTCAGTTAAGTTCTTCATTTAATAATTTATTTAGGTATTTTTTAAGTAGCACAAAGCTTTGACACTGAGAAATTAGAATTTATTTGTTCAGGATTTTGTCCAATTATTTTTGTGTATTCGTGCAACAAAGAATTTATCTATCAACTTATGTTATAACATTATAATTAAAATTATATTCAATAAACGGAAATTACAAAATGACACCATAAAAACAGCTATAAGGGAAACTATTCACAATATTTGAGCTGACGTGACATCATCAAACTAACGATTTCAACCTCAAATATGTTATACACTATACACGAAGTACTGAGGAATTGAGAGTGACAGTTAATATATTAAAGTTACATGTATATATGTAAGTTATATAAAGCCGCTGTCATCTCAAAGTGACAAATAGTAAATTAGTTGGCTATAGAGTTATATCCATTGAACAAGTCAGTCAGTTAGTCAGTCCGTAGGTATGACGTGACAATCCAATTTCCGATTTTTCGTTATGGGCTACAGGGAAAAATTTGTACGAAATCATATACGTATATTTCGCTTAAATATCAGGAAAATCTTAGTCCCCCTTTATAAATAAAGCGTGGAGATGACAAAATATCAGATAATAACTATATTTGATATGTGTTTAGTTATCTTTTTTTTTTTAGCTTCACGCTGTATTCCGCACTCAGCGGGGTAGGCAGAGGGAACCTACAGTTAAGACACACCGTTCCCCACTTTCTGCTGAATTCGTTAAACGTTCGTTAAAGGCATTACGTGTTAAGTGGCGGAACCTAACGCGCTTTGCTTCAACAAAAAGCGAAGAAAATGGAAATATTAAATATTTCCACTCCTCGAGTGGGATCGAACCCACAACCAGTCGTTTACAGTCACACGTTTGTGCCACTGCATCTTTGTACTCGTATGTTTTACTCAATATTTCGTCGCATCGTATGTTAAACATATATAAACTGTTTATAATCTGTTTAACATACGATGCGACGGAACGATGCTTTTTATCCTAGATGACTTTAAAAGGTAAACTGATGACGGCTTATGATTTACCAACTTGTGTTATCACTAAGGTGAATCCATGTAATTAAATAAGCCAGTCACTCATGAACCCACGACCAATGACGTTTACTGTCCAACGCTGTTCCACTGCACCATGATAGCCTCAACTTTTGAAGAATAGTTATCAAAATCAAAGTATTTTATTCAAATACGTTACACAACTGCACTTTTAAAAATGTTTATTAGCAAAAATCAGTATTGCCATTCTGCCGGAAGCTAAATATGCATAAAATGTAATAAACTATATACCAACAAATAATTACCAAAGATTATAATTTTTTTTACTATTTTTAGTCAAAAATTAGTATTTAATTACAGCAAAAACAGAGTATAATGATAAAAAACATTCTTAATTTAAATTTGCTGTCAAAGAAACTCATAAAAGTTGAAGGTTGAGGGTAAAAAGCGCCCTTTCAAGTTGACTTGTGACGACAAGGGATGATAATTACTTTACAAAACAGACATTTGTGAAACAAATGAAAATCGCTAATTTACTTTGGTACGTTAAACTTTACTACTTGTGCTGTAATGGCGTTCATTTTAAAAATATTTTATATTGTTTTAATAATTCCAGGGACCAGTTGTGGCGCAGATGCACAAGCGTGTGGCTGTAAACGACTGGTTGTGGGTTCGATTCCCACTCGAGGAGTGGAAATATTTGATATTTCCATTTTTTTCGCTCTGGTGTCAGGCAAAGGCAGAGGCAAAGCGCGGCGTTCACTCCTTGTGCATCCCTTGTGCCACTGCACCACGACAGGCTCCAACCAGAACCAGAAATCAAAATATTTTGTATAATAGTGTGACTTTTGAGTCATCCTTACTAATGCATAACAAAAGTATCATGTAAGTGTCATCATTATAATGTTATTATTTATTTTAAAATATTACAACTTTTAGGCTACTACTTACTCCGAATAAAAGCAACCAAATACTCTATCAAAATATTATCTTTATTAAAAAAATAATATTAATCATAAGCGTGTTGACGTAAACGCATCGAGTGGGTACTCGCCGACCCGAACAAGGCAGATCTCAATTATGCCTACCACATTAACGTGACACCGTATAATTAAACCGATCCACCCTTAGCGTACGTAAGTGGATGTAGACCTCAAATGGAGTGGAAATTGGTGGGATGAAAGCAAAACCTAAGTATCAGTAATGAAATTTACAAATTCAATTTGATTTGTCATGTGAGTTTATCATTTGAGGCCATTGAAGCCTAATTTGTCACTGTCAGTGGGTAGGGGAAGGCATGGTAGTTAGGGAACTTAGTGTCAGGATATTCTGTTCTCCGCTTTCTGCCCCGAATAGGTAATCTCTATATATAATAAAAGAGTAGAAAAGTCAATTCTGTACATGAAAAATTTCAGAAAAATTTTAATTGGGTATGTTAATATATCGATAACAGAGGCGAAAAAAACCACTCAGTAGAATTTTTGTCTGTCTGTCTGTCTGTCTGTCTGTCTGTCTGTCTGTCTGTCTGTCTGTCTGTCTGTTAATTTGTTCGCCAATCACGCAAAAACTACTGGACAGAAATGAATGAATTTTGGTATAGTGATAGCTTATAGTCCAAAGGTACATATAGGATACTTTTTGTCCCGGTTCTCCATGTAGTTTTTTTGGAAAAAATAAAAAACCGATATAAGTAAATCATTTATATACTGATATATACCGGGTAGAAATTAATGAATTTTTGTATGGAGTTAGCTTAAAGGTTAAAACAACATATGGGATAGTTTTCATCTTGGTATTCTATACAAATGCGGCAGAAAAATAAAATAAAAAAAAACATTTAAATTGTGTTGATAGTTCACGAGTGAAACTAAATTTGTTTTAATATCACTAATATTATTTAAAATAATTATAAAATAAATTGAGCACAACATTTATTGAAGATAATTTGCTATTAAAAATATATTTGACCGGTCTACAAAACTTTATATTATCTATATGACAACAAATGTCACTACGTTTTCTGTCACCATCTGTTATTATATAGTTGACATTGTACTAGATATATTCGTACTCATTAATATTATTATAAAAATGCAAAAATCTGTATCTCTTCTATAGGTTTTGTTTTCACGGGTAATCTACTAGCCCGCTTTAGATGAAATTCGAAAAGAAGAAGTCGTAGGGTCAAAGATAGGCTACTTTTTAAAAAAAATCAAACCCTAGGAGGTTGAAACAGTGGATGAAACTTAAGTATGTTAAGAATATAGTGAGAATGAAAGATCTAAACTCTTTGACTGATTTTGATTAATTTTCTCAGGAAATAGTTGATAAGGCAAAGTCAAATATAGGCTACCTCTCTTCTTTAAAAATAATTCCAGAGGTGCTAAAATAGGGTATGGAAGTAGTAGTTCACCCAGCGACGCCACGAGCGGGTCGTTAGTTTACCCTGGTATTCAATATAGTTCCCGCAGAAAAATAAAAAGTACCAAAGTCAAGTTATATTGATTATTTGCAAGTAAAGGTATTTTTTTTTAATACCAGTAAGTAACACAATTGTAAAATAAAATAAAAAGTCTAAAATTTATTTAAGATATTATGACCAGTTTATAATACTATATACCTGATGGTATATATGTACGAAATCTGCTATCATATAGATATATGATAGCAGATTTCGTACGTTTTCTTACTAGATCAGTTATCACTATACGTTATCAAATACTATAGACATTGTACTAGATGCATCGATGATTTTCGCAAGAATATAATTAGTGACGCAAGGTTAAATTTAGACCATCCCCTTTATAAAAAAAAAAACAATTCCAAAGAAGCAATAGTGGATGAAAGTGGTAGTTCACGTGGCGAAGCCGCGAGCGGGTCGCTAGTAATTTAAATATAATCGCTCCCCCATTGGGAATTGATTCTCCACTTTGTAAACATTTTTAAAGTGTTATTCCACACTTAGGAAAATTGAAAAAGATATTTAAAGAAAACATTTCAGCATGCGTTCAACCTCTCTCTCTTTCTCAGTGGTGAGAGTGCCTGAACGGTATAACGGTATTTAGGAGGCGCGGGTTCGAATCCTGCTGCGTTCAAATTTTTATACGGTTTCTTTAAATGTCTTTTTCAATTGATTCTCCAACCAACCGTTTACAATGAGATGATATCCCACAGTCTCAAAATGGCGATGTAAGTGATTTAAATTAAACATGATTAACCTGAATTTATATTAACATACTAATAAAAACACTTTTTATAAATAGAATTAAGAGGAAAACTTTAAGAGTAAGCTTTTTTTCTACAGATAACCCGAAGATATTACAAGGGTATATGCCATTGACATCGTCTTTTAAATAATAATATGATCATTGATTCTTATTTTTGATTATTATTACGGAGAAAAGTTAACTAGCACATATAAAAACTATTGACGGTTCTTTTAACTAAAGAGAAAGTACGGCTTCGGGTTACGCCTTCAATAATAAGGTGATTATGTAATTTGTAATTCGAAGTCTAATTGACCCGAAAGTAGCAGAAATACTTGTTAAGTAAGAAAAAACATGACGCCCATTGGATTAGGGATCGAACTGACAGCCGTTCGGAGTTAAACGCTGTACTACTGCGCCACGATAGTTTTTCTTTTTTCTAAGCAAACATATTTTTTTTTAGCTTCACGCTGTATCCCGCACGCAGCAGGGTAGGCAGAGGGGACCTAGTGTTAAGACACTCCGGCGGAACACCGTACTTTGGTACTGGATTGAAGAAATAAAATGTTAAATATAACCGTACCATGAGTGGATATCGAACCTACGACCATCTCATTACAGTCACACGCTGTCCTATTGCGCCACGACGGTCTCAACGACGACGACGATCTTTTCTTTTTTCGATATTGTAAATATATCTTTATTTTTACACTATTAAGTAGTGTTACTTACTTACACTTACACTTAAACACTTACACAGGTCCAACACGTTATTATTATTATTATTTAAAAGAGGTTGGGGCTAGTTGTGGCGCAGTGGCAAAGTGTGACTGTGAAGCGACTGGTTGTGGGTTCGATTCCCACTCTAGGAGAGGAAATATTTAATATTTATATTTCCTTCGCTCTGGTGTTGAGGCAAAGCGCAGCGTTAAGTTCCGCCACTTAACACGCAATGCCTCCAAATGTGGCGGAAAGTGGCGAACAGAGTGTCTTAACACTAGGTTCCCTCTGCCTACCCTGCTGTGTGCGGGATACAGCGTGAAGGTAAAAAAAAAACAATAATATAAGTACATTTTTATATAAACTCATTTTACTTATCTTATTCTTATTCTCACAATATTAGTATGCATTTCGTTTCGACTTAAACCAAATAACATACCAATTTCAAATACAATCGCAACCAACGCGTCTGGAGTTCGATGTACCCAATCGTATCACAGTGTGTCATTGCCTCTTATTTGTTTACTAGAAAAACATAATTTAATGAAAGTAGATTTCCCCAGCGATTTAGTACAATTCTGTGACGAATGTATGAAAAAAATATAATGTATTTTGCTAAGAAAATATATTAGCAAACAAAAAAAAAAGAAAGTAATCCTGAAATTTTTAATATTCAGAACATTATATATTTTCTATCTGTTTTATACTGTAATAAAATAGTATACACATTTTTTTTAGCTTCACGCTGTATCCCGCACACAGCAGGGTAGGCAGAGGGAACCTAGTGTTAAGATACTCCGTCCCCTACTTTCCGCCGAATTCGGAGGCATTGTGTGTTAAGTGGTGGAACTTAACGCCGCGCTTTACCTCTGATACCAGAGCGAAGGAAATGGAAATATTAAATATTTCCACTGATCGAATCGAACGCACAACCAGCTGTTTAAAGTCACACGTTCGTGCCACTGCGCCACGACTGACCCCTTTATGATGTATCTCGCTAAGAAAATATATTAGCAACCGAAAAAAACAACAAAGAAATGCTGATTTTTTTAATATTCAGAACCTAATCTATCTTCTATCTGTTTTATATTGTAATAAATTAGTATAAATATTCTATTTATAAAAAGGATTATGTATGTTTACATATATATTTATAATTTTTTGGCTGTCTGTTAGTCTGTGTGTGGTATTAAATGTTTTTTCTATATACATAGCTTTTACCCTTAGAATCGTTATATATAGGTTTTTATTAATGTGTATAAAATCATAAAGTCTATATAAACGAGGTTGTGGACATGAACTAGTTTTTAGCTTTACGCTATATCCCTCACACAGCATAGAACGCTGAGGGAACCTAGAGTTAAGACACTCCGCTCCCCCCTTTCTGCCGAATTGTGGAGACATTGCGTGTTGAGTGGCGGAGCTTAACGCCGTGATTTGTATAGGACACCAGAGCGAAGAAAATGAATATATTATGTATTTCCACTTCTCGAGTGTAGGTGGGGAATCGAACCCAAAACATGTTGCTTTGCAGTCACACTTTGTACCACTGCGCCACGACTGGCCCCAACATGGACATGGACTGGGACATGAACTAGTTTTAAATAAATTGTCTAATAAATTACATTTAGAGCTTTACAATTCATCACATTGGATTATGCATTATTATCAAAACCAAATTCGTGGGCAAAATTTCAAATATTCATTTGGAGATAAATTAAAATTGAGATGCAAAATTGAATTTATAAATAATAAGGCTCCTTCATACAATCATACATGTAAGTAGATATTTAATTACATTAAAGACTGAGTACAATTTTAAATAGTATAGTAAATATGATATATTTCTGGTAACATTACATACATTACTGGAAAAATACATATTTTTTAAATATTCTAGATAATTAGACACAACCTAGTATATTCAAGTCCTCCATTTTCCACCTTTCTCTATTTTCCACCTGAATTTAGACATCAGGGCCCAGTCGTGGCGCAGTGGCACAAGCGTGTGACTGAAAACGATTGGTTGTGGGTTCGATTCCCACTCGACGAGTGGAAATATTTAATATATCCATTTTCTTCGCTCTAGTGTCGAGGCAAAGCGCGGCGTTAAGTTCCGCCACTTAACACGTAATGCCTCCGAATTCGGCGGAAAGTGGAGAACGGACGTCTGAACACTAGGTTCCCTCTGCCTACTCTGCCGTGTGGGAGATACGGCGTGAAGCTAGAAAAAATACATACATTACTGGAAAAACATATATTATTTAAATAATCAGACATAACCTAGTATAGTCAAGACACTACTTTCTCCATTTTCCACCTGAATTTGAAGCATTGAGTGTCGAATGGCGGAGTCGTGAAATGAAAATAATTAAATTATGTTTATTTCACCGAATTGGAACCAACTTCACAACTCTAACATTCTTCCACTGTACCACGATGATATGATCACGAAAAAATATATATTTATGATTTATTTAAGGTTAGGTAGAGTTCGTCACCCATTTTCTGCCATATTTCAGCTGAGTCTTTCTCTAAATCCTTTCCAAGATGAATGTCTTTACATCGTGTCTCGAATTTTTCTGTTGGATGTTACTTATATTATTTTAAACATAAGTACTTATTTACATATGTAGATCAATTTAACAAAATGTAGATCAAGGTATATTTAAAATTTTTGAAGTTGATTATATTGAATTAACTCACAATTAAAAAAAGAAGAAACAAGTAGACACTACGTAGTAAATATTATTCAGATTTATAGACATGAGATGAAAAGAGTAAAAAAGTGTTTTTTTTTCTGATTATTCTGTTCTTGGAAAACGTATAAAAGTTTGAACGAAACAAGATTCGAATTCACACCTCTTAGTTCAGGCGCTTTGACCATGTCCAGGGGTTTTGACCAACTATGCCTACCATATCCGGCTACGTCGAAACTTATATACTTTTATTACTACTTGCTTTTGTTTTGAGCATCAGAAGACTTTTTTTAAATCTTCTTCTCTGAGATTATTTCTATGACCTATATTAATTAAATATATTAGTGGCCAGTCGTGGCCCAGTGGCACAAGAGTGTGACTATAAACGACTGGTTGTGGGTTCGATTCCCACTCGAGGAGTGGAAATTATATTTCCATTTTCTTCGCTCTGGTGTCGAGGTAAAGCGCGGCGTTAAGTTCCGCCACTTAACACGCAAGCCTCCGAATTCGGCGGAAAGTGGAGAACGGAGTGTCCTAACACTAGGTTCCCTCTGCCTACCCTGCTGTGTGCGGGATATAGCGTGAAGCTATTTAATTTAATTTAATTTTTATTAGTAGTGTCACGCACTTTGAAAATGAAAACGTGTTTAGAGAACGTTTCATTAATTTCGACATAGCCGAATGTAAAATACATAGCTTAACAGTAAGAGTTCAAATTTTTATACGTTTTTAAAAATCTTTATTATATCCTAAGCGTCTAAATAACACTTTAAAAATATCAAAATAATTACTACTGTTTCAGCTTTATACTTAAAAAAAAAACTTTTCCCTTTATTAAAAGAGAAATATACTCAATATCAAACGCAATTCAACAAAAAGGTTGTCAAACTTTTAAAAGTATTTTAAAAACATTTTTTACCCGTGGGGGGACGGGTTTAGAATACAATTCCCCTCCGCCGCTGGGTAGCGTCCCGTAAAAGGCGGGTAACCCAGTAGCTTGGTGGTAGGAGATTCGTTCTCCGACTGGCTCGCGACCACTATCGTGTCAAAGACGAACCGCCAAACATCTGATGATGTGTTCCGGTTCGATGGCATGTAAGCCAGCTCTCCCTATTCCCACCATTCCTATCCTTCCTCCCTCCTTCTGTCCTACATCCCCGAGGCTGGCAACGCATCCATAACTCTAATGTTATGGATGTCTATGGGCGAAGGTAACCACTTAACACCAGGTGGGCCTTCTGCTCGTTTGCCACCTTTATTCCAAAAAAAAAAAAAAAAAAAAAAAAAACAATAACAACTGCGACTAGAAATATATATAGATCTTTTATTTGAAACATCAGTTTCTGCCTCACTGTGTGTGTAACGAGTTATCGTCCGCTTGTAATTTCGTTTGCGTGAATTTTATGACCTAACATTTTTGTTTTTATTTTTATCTTCCGTAAATTACAACATAAAATCCCGTTTTTACTATGTCTGTCAGTGTCACAGTGTTTGGTTGTATGACATTGTCATGTAGGGGAGTGTGAAAGTGGAAAACGGAGTATTTTGACACTAGGTCTAATAACAAATTTCAAGTGTTCATTTCTAAGATTTCATATTTAAGTACCACCCGTACATTCTTTAGGGAAACTACGCGTCACATATCAGCTTCCAAACTTTAATAGTTTAATCGTGGCTCTAAAAGGATTTCATCGGTAAATTCACTCGTCATTATAAAATAATTTACTGAAATTTCTACAGTACAAATATGATTTTACCGTTTACAGAAGAACCTGAGAAATGTATATTAGAAATGCAAAGAATAGAAATCACTATCATAAAGTGTATCCAAACGTAGTCGCGGGTGATAATAAGTATTTATGTAAATTATAGATAATTCTATTTTTTGGCGGTTTTTTCCGCAGGGTAATCAAAGAGAGAGTAGTGTTAAGACATTTCATTCGTGAATTTCCACCGGAAATTGACATTGAGTGTTAAGTAGCGGAACACAACGCCGCACTTCACTTAGGTACCAAAGCGAAAAAATGAAAATAATTCAAATATGAGACAGTCATTTTACAATTATTTCTACTATAAAGTAGTTTAAAGCAATAAACCAATATTATTACAAATTAGCTAGCAACTAAATTAACAGTTGCGAAATTGTTCATTAATCATAACCAAATCAAATTCACGCCTTATTTTGATTGCATTCGCTGATGTTCCATTGTTTACTCGTATAAGGATAACAGGTGATAAGAATATTTTCGGATCGATGCCTCTCGTCAATGTCAATCTGCTCATTTATTTTATTAATAATTAACTACCAGTCGTGGTGCAAAGGCACAAAAGTTGACTGTGAAACGACTGGTTGTGGGTTCGATTCCCATTCGAGGAGTGGAAATATTTCATATTTCCATTTTCTTCGATCTGGTGTCGAGGTAAAGCGCGGCGTTAAGTTCCGCCACTTAACACGCAATGCCTACGAATTCGGCGGTGCCGGCCATTGCGTGTTCCCTCTGCCTACCCTGCTGTGTGCAGGATACAGCGTGAAGCTAAAAAAAATGTATATTTATAGTTCAGGCCGTTGTAGCGTAGTGGGGCAGCATCTGACTGTAAGCGTTGTGGGTTCGATTTCCACTCTGCAAATGGCAATTAAAGTCGCAACAAAAGACCATTCCAAAAACAAAACGCGGCGTTAAGTTTCGTCTTTCAACAGGCAATATCTCGATTTCGGGCAGAAAATGGAGAACGGAGTGTCTTACCACAAGGTTCTCTTCGACTACCTTGCTAGTGGAAAAAGCGAGATGCAAAAAATTTAAGTAAAGAATTTGACAAATTGTCCAGAGAAAGTTAATAATCACACAATAAATAAAGTTAGCTCTACAATCATCCATCAACGTTTAATCTCTACCATATATCAAACAAGAATGTACCTTCAGTGTGTCTCAGTATATTTTCTCACATATAGAAAACTAGCGGCCCGCTCGCGGCTTCGCCGCGTGGATTATTCCGTTATATTAGAACCCTCGGGGGCGCATTTTTAAAAAATAAAGTAGACTATGTTTACGTTTAGATTATCAATTTTTTTATGCCAAAATTCATTACAATTGGTCAAGCGGTTTAGATTTTTCATATAAACTTTCATCCCCTATTTCAACCCTTTAGAGGTTGATTTTTGAAAAAATAAGTAGCCTATGTTAGACCCAGTCGCTTTTACTTCTTTCATTCTAAATTTCATCCAAATCGGACCGGTAGATTAGCCGTGAAAGCGTGACAGACAAACACACAGACTTTCGCATTTATAATATAGGTATGGATATAATAACTATATTAAATATAAAGTTGTATTATTTTTTTTCAGTAGGACTTCTATTTATTTATTTATTTTTTTAGCGTCACGCTTTATCCCGCATACAGCAGAGTAGGCAGAGGGAACCTACCTTGCCCACATTTCCGGCATTGCGTGTTAAGTGGCGGAACTTAACGCCTCGCTTTGCCTCGATAACAGAGCCAAGATAATGGAAATATTAATTTTTTTTTCACTTCTCGAGTGGGAATCGAACAACCAGCCGTTGTCAGTCACAAGTTTGTGCCACTGCGCCACGACTGGCCTCTGGCTTTTTAATTCTAATTTCATAACTAGGCTAGTCAGAGAAAACTTAGTATTAAGACACTTCGTTCTCATACAAAATATAACGTAATATATATTAACCCGTTATTTTTTTTCCAGCGGACTAAAGAAAAATAATCGGATTGGTAAAATCATTTAATCAATTGGATTATTAACAATTCTATATATTGACATGTTTGATTCATGATTTTTTATGTTGCAGGGAAGGACCTCGGTGCATTGTGAGACTCACGGCCCAAGTGTAGTTCTAAGGGGTCTGTTTCGTACTTAATGTGTGTAAATGACAAAACCATTTATTTACGAATAAAAAATAAAATAAAATTTAATTAAATAATAAATTATATCATCTTGTAAAATATAATATTTTCCTTTTTTTCTTTCTGGTGAGATATCAATCAGTTTTTATATAATAAATTAAAAATAAAACAATACTTTGACATTAATTTTCTTGGGATACAAATCTTGTCCAATTTGTCCAACTGGATTTGGAAGGATTATCCGTTTTCCTTCAATCTATTTGTATATTTCAGTAATTTATTTATATCAATTTTATGTTGTGATGTATTTGTTCCTTTTTTATTTATTTGATTTTTTTAGCTTTACGTTGTATCCAGCACACGACAAGGAAAACAGAGGGTCCTAGTGTCAAGAGACTCTGTTTCCCTTTTTCCGCCCGAAATCTGGAGGCATCGCGTGGTAAGTCAGGGAACTTAACGCCACGCTTTGCATCGACACCAGTGCAAAGAAAGTATACATATTAAATATTTCTACTCATCGAGCAAGAATCGATCTCACAACAACCAGCCCTTACAGTCACACTTTGTGCTCCTGTGCCACGATTGGCTTTTTTTTCATTAATTTATTCAAGTTTTATGCTCATTAATTTCACAACATTAAATTTATTTTTATTATCGCGTTATTTACAACAGAGCGGCTGTCAATTATGATAAAGTGTATTCCGAAAGCTTATCACTTGTCAGAAGCTATTAGTAATTCGTGAAAACATTTATTTGATAAATCCAAAATAAGCCATCGCGGCACAGCACAGCGTCTGACTATAAATACTATTGGTTATAAGTTTGAATCTGACTTGAGAGAATGATTATATTTAAGCTACTTTTGGTTTTTTTAATCTGAATAAGCACAAAAGAGAAATAAATTAAGTTGTAAGGACCTCGTTATGATTATATTTAAATTTAAAAAGACATTTAACGTATAAAAATTAGAACGCAGCGGGATTCGAACCCTCGTCTCCTAATACCATATAAAAATTTTATACGTTTTCTTTTAATGGCTTTTTCAATTTTCCTAAGTGTGGAATAACATTTTCAAAATGTTCAAAAATATATTTAAATTATTTTTATTCCTTTACTCTAATAAACAGACAAAATCTAATAGGCGTTCAGTTCTGCCACTCAGATACTGTTACTCTTTAAATATTCAAATACAATTCTACCCTTTTACGACAAAGTCGAGTTTCGCCACCCAACACGCAATATTTCATATTCAGACGAAAAGTGAAGAACGGAGTGTCTTAAAATAGAGTCCTCCCTCTACCATACCTTTCAAGAAGTTACGCTGAATGTCTAGAATTTGGGCGGCAATAGAGAACGGAGTGTCTCAACACTAGACTAGAAAGACTTTCTCTGACTACTCAAGGGAACGAAATGATTTATTTCACATAACGACATTTCCAACTTACAAATCCAATATCACAACGGTTAAAGCTTTGAAAGTTTATCGATAATACCAACGGATGTTCTAAATTGGATTGTAAGCGATTGCCCGATAAAATACTGTCGGACTGAGGCTTTAGATTATCTCCACTTCAAACATTTAACACATTGCACTGAATTTATAGTGAGAGAAGATAGTGACGAGTCACTCGTTTTCTCTGCCTGGGAGTAGTTCGTGGGAGAGAATCGTAAGGCCATTTACTTTGTTGAGTAGCGAAACTCAACACCGCGCTTCGACTTGGGTACCAGAAAGAAGAAAATATTTAAAAAATAATCATTGCCTCAAGTAGAAATCGAACCCACGAGAAACCCATTACTTTAGAATGCCTTCACTTATATTTTTAAACACAATATTCTCTAAAAAGACAACAATTCATCTTTAAAATGGAGCTCGTTAAATTTATTTATTGTTTTTCCTAAACAAAAGAAATATCACCTCCTAATGAATGTATATTGTCCGTGCCTTTCCGGTAATGTTGTCCTTTTGTGAAGTCTTCCAGTTACCGGTTAAAAGGCGAGTTACTTTATCAAAAAATCGTAAATTACGTTTTTTTACTGTGTTTCATCATTTATTTTTTATAACTTTTTAACCACAGTCCCTTGCTTGATTTTTAAACAAAATAAATTATTTTTTAAGCATAAATATTAACATACTGCGTTTTCGCCTCTGTTTTCACGTACAATAAAAGATAAGTTACTTTTAAACCTTTTTAAAGTGTTATTCCACACTTAGGAAAATTGAAAAAGACATGTGTTCATGCTGAACTAAACGCACGGCTCTGCGGTGAGATCACCTGGACGGTATTCAGGAGGCGTGGGTTCGAATCCCGCTGCGTTCAAATTTTTATACGTTTTCTAAATATCTTTTTCAACGATTAATTAATTGGCATTTGCATGAATTTAACATGAGGGTGATGTCGCGTTTCAGAGAGAAGATTGTGAAAAAGTGCTTGGAACTTGTGGTCCAATTGTAGGCCCTATAACGAATGTTTTTCAAAATTACATACATACATCATATAGTTATTTATATTTTTTATCATTTTCACACTTTTCGTAATATAGAGACACTCCGTTCTCCACTTAATGTTTAAATTCCAGAAATAGTATTTTGAATGGCGCATCTTAACGCCGTTTCATGTAAATCAAAATGTGGCTGTGAAGCGAATGGTTGTGGGCTCGATTCCCACTAGAGGAGTAATATTAAATATTTCCATGCCTCCGAATACGGCGGAAAGTGGGGAACGGAGTGTCTTAACACTAGGTTCCCTCTGCCTACCCTGCTGTGTGCGGCATACAGCGTGAGACTTAAAAAATACTAAATAATAATGTAAAAAATAGTAGATAATGTTACCTATTTAGGTCAGCCCTCTATCTATTTACTAACATGACTGTTTACTAACATGGATAGTATTTTAGTTTTATCAAAATATAACTAGTGATAATATTTTATTACTACAGAGTATGAATCACTACAGATTACTAACTTGATAGAACAAAACTAATCTCTCCCTTGATGTTCATTTTATTTTTACAAGTGTGAAGGCTATTGATGTTGACTTATTTTTACACTAATTATATTATTTATTGTTTTATAAGGTTATCGTAATGTAAAAATATGATAGAAGCTATTATAGTGCAGTGGAATATCCTCTGACTGCAAGCGCAATGTTTGAGGTTTCGATATTCACTCAAAAAAATGTTTATATTATAATTATTTTCACTTCCATACTTCGGAAAAACAAAGCGCAGTATAGAGTTCCGCCACTGAACAATTCGGGTGTGAAGTGGAGAACGGAGTGTTTTAATACTAAGCTCTAATTGCCTACCCTGCTGTATATGGATGCTGCTGTAAAGGATAAAAGCTGAGCTATTTTACTAAAAAGCTCCTAAAAGTACTTTCACTGCCATGCTCTTACAATAAAATACTTTCACTGCTTGATTTTCTTTCGTTATGCAACTTATTTGACTTCAATATTTATTAGTGCTTTATTATTATAATTTTTTTGGGCTGACTTACTCAAATACTTTGTTGAAGTAATGTAACCGCCCGTCATTTTTTTTAGCGTCATGCTGTGTCCCGTACACACCAGCATAGGCAGAGGAAACCAAATGTCTTTTCGATTCGTTCCCCAAGTTCCGCCAAATTCGGAGGCATTGCGTGTTAAGCTTAACGCTGCGCTTTGCTTTGACACCAGGCAATATTAAATGGAAATATTAAATATTTCCACTCCTCGAGTGAGAATTGGACCCACCAGTCGTTTATAGTTACACGCTTGTGCCACTGCGTCACGACTGGCCCCAATTAGGTACCAGACTTTAAGTCAAAGTATATTTCTAACTCAATTTACAATGAGAGTTTATTAGCTTCATGCTGTTTACAGCGTTGCGCTATAACGCATAGCAGAATAGTTAGAGAGCAGTTAGTGTCATGACACTCCACTCTCCATTTTAGGAAATCAAAGCCACACCCATAATTGCGTTTACATATAGTCGCTGTTCCACTAAACCACAAAGATATCTAAATGAGAATATTAATTAAAATGAATTTATGTTTACTTTCCTTTAAAAATCTAACAAGATTTAGTTAAAAATATAAGCTTAGACCCAAATTTTGAAGTATCATTAATTTTAAATTTATTATGCAAAGTTTTCTAACAAAAACGGAACTTTGCTAAGCCACAATTTTCAGAGTAACGACTGTAATGTAATCTTAACCCTTAAAACTTATCAATTTCTAATATGGTAAGACACTCTTCAAAAATCCTAATTACTTAGATTGTAACTCGTGTGTACTTAGATTTAAATAGACTTAAGCTTTACTTAAAAAAAAAACTCGATTGGTAGATTAAATATGGATTCGGTTACTACACGGAGAAGTGATCATTTGATGAAGAAGACAAACCACGGCGTTCAATTCCGCCACACAATATACAATCTTGGGGAAAGCGAACAGAAAACGGAGTGTCATAATACTATTTCTCTCTGATTATCCTATTTCGTGGAAAAAGCACTACAGAAACAACTTATTTTCTAACTGCAAGCAAAATATATAACAAGAACTAATGACACAAGATATTAATTCACAAAAATTATATATTTTTTTTATTTTGGTTTACTACTTCCTTTTATAGATATGAAAATATTCATTAAAATATGATTTTGAAATATAATATTTTTATGTCGATATAGAAAAGGAAAGCGGATGACTTTAAGACGCGATTGGTTATAAGTTGTATATGATTATTTCTAGTGAAAATTGGGGAAAGTTGATACTAGTATCTCTTTGACTACTGTGTTAAAGACAAACAATCTCAAACTTTAGAAAACAATGTTACTAAATCGCTTATATATTAAATATGCCCACAGTCACCAATGTAACAAACTACTTTTTTTTAGCTTCACGCTGTATCCTGTGCGGGGTAGTCAGAGAGAACGGAGCGCCAAACGCTACTGTCTCTGTATACTTCTTTCGCCTCGTCAGCGGCGTAACAATAGGGTGGCAAAACGGCAAAATGCCACGGGCCCCGAGCCAAAAGGGGCCCCCTGGTCAGAGAGGGCCGCGAACACAGAAGGATCCTAATTCTTTATATTGGAGGAGGAGAGAAAGAAGGGAGGACCCCATCCGGCGAATTTGCCACGGGCCTCAAACGGTATAGTTACGCCACTGCGCCTCGTCCACTGTCATCAACCTCTTCATACACGCCCTTCGTGCTTTTTACGTGACTTCCTCCAGTATCGTCGATACTGTGTTTTCGAAGGTCAACCAAGTTCTCCTCCTGCCTCTCTTACCACTCACCTTTGCTTCATATATCTTTCTTACCATTCTTTCATCACTCATCCTCTCGACGCGCCCACCACCAACAAACTACTTCATTCATAATAAAGGAAAAATATTATGTTTTTAGTATAATATTGCAGACATTGCATAAATATTCATAATTAAGATAATGCCAAATTATATGTTAACCTATATTCCGGGTAAAGTCGGATGACATTACAAACACAAGCGTCAATAGAGTAGATAAAACATACTTTGGCTTGCAGCCAACTTAGCGCTAAGTGATGTGTATAAAACAATTCCAAGCAAAACGTTTGGTTTTCGCCCTAGTAGTTGAGATTTGACTTATTGAGTAATATCAAAACAAAGAAATATACAGCTAATAAACTAGTTTTTTAAGTAAAATATTTGTATATTTACATATATAAAGGACAAAGTGGCACAGTAAAACAGCGCTTCACTGTATCACGTTGTTGTTGGTTTTGGGTTTGATTCCCACTTGGGGAAACGATTATAATTAAATTATGAAAATATCTCCGCCCTCGCACTACAAAATGCAATATTAAGTTCCGCCACTCAACACGTAATTTCTTCATTTTGGACGCAAAGAGGAGAACGAAGTGTCTTTACACTAATTCCCTGTAACTACTCTAACGTGCGGGAATAATCGTGAAGATGCCTTTATATATCCAAACCAGTATATTTAAAACCATAAAGCTTACATAAAGAAAGTTATGTGCATCAATTGGTATGTCAAAGAATATATAGTACAGAAATATATATATAACAATAATTGAGTAAAGTCAAAACCCGCTCTTACGTACATAATACTACTAGAACTTTAGTATTACATTACATTAAATTTAAATATCTCAGAAAGAATGTTCAAAGTTTTTCTTTGAACGAAAAGCAAAAGCAGCGTAGCAGCGGAGCATTCACCTTTACAAATATTATTTCTATTCTGCACAAATGTTGTCTTTCATATTACAAAGTGACAGTTTTACTTTTAGTTTTCTCTAGTTCTACAATGTTGTAGTATTTCTGCTTAACTATTTTACTATTTTAGTAAAGTGTAATGATTTGCTAGCTTTTTTATATTTATGTAATTCTTTAAGATACTGACGATATGTCCCAATTTTTATTACAGTTTTATATTAAACAAATTATTATACAGTTATCGATCACTCAAAAAAGTTTAAAAAAATAAAAGAATTAAAAAGCTAGACTAAATACTTAAACTACTTCTGTCTACTAAAATAAGGAAATAGTCTCCGTTAAGTCCCAACAAACAAAACTTTAAAATGTTACCTACATTTTAGATGTAAATTATTTGTTAATTAATATCAAAGGATGCGGCAGTACAATTGCGGTCACAAACCTATTAAAATTAGGTACATATACTAAAATATATGTACATAACAATACATAGAGGAAAAAAATCACCTCCTTTTAAAGAAGTATTCTACACATTATTTATTGCAGAATTAAATTTGGTATAATAAAGATCAATTAACAAAAAATAGCCAATATTTTAAATAAAAATGCTTTAGAAATATTTCATTAAAGTTAGCTCTTTCTAACTAAACTAATTTAAAAGTCTAAAGGTAAGTGAATGTCTTAGGAATTAACAATGAACTATATAACCAGTTGGGGTCAGTGGTGGCCCAGTGGCACAAGCGTGTGACTGTAAACGACTGGTTGTGGGTTCGATTCCCACTCGAGGAGTGGAAATATTCAATATTTCCATTTTCTTCGCTCTGGTATCGAGGCAAAGCGTGGCCTTAAGTGCAGCCACTTAACACGCAATGCGGAAATTCAACGGAAAGTAGATTCACAAAAATCATCTCGAATGTTGAATGACATTGTATGCATATAGAATGTTGAATCATTTCAATAAGTTTTTATTTAGTTTACCTGTCCTAAGCTGGAATAAAAAAAGGTGGAAGTTAAATTTATGCCATTTCCGGTTACCGATGGAAGTGAAAATCGAAATTGAAATTTATTTTTAGTTCCCATAACATGAAATAAAAATGTTTAACTTGTAAAGTATAACGTAATATGACAATAATAAATAACTGTTGTTCTTTTTACTTAGTCTAGAAATTAGACAAAAAGAATCATTTTATTAGCTACGTTTTAATTTGGAGCTACACGCTTTTTCTCGTTTAGCGAGATTGTTTTAGAAGATCTAGTGTCAATATACTCCTTTTGCCCAAAATCCAAACATTGCATGTTAAGTGGCGGAACTGAAAACCGCGCTTTAACTTTGCTACCAGAGCGAAGAAATTAAAATTTTATATATAACCATTTCCCAAGCGGCAATCGAACCTACCACCTTCGCTTTACAGTCATTCGCTGCACTGCAAGAGTCTCATTACGTATTTATAAATTAATATTCAAGTTTGCGACTATAGAAATGCGGTCACAAACAAATTAAAATTAGATACATAAACAAACAAACGTACAAACGGTATGTATGTACGTTTAATTTAAATTATTCTATGCAAAGAAGGAACTAAATTTGGAACAGATATTATGGAGAATAAATGCAAAAAGCTAATGTTTTTCATACTTCAATGCATTATGCATTAGAAATATGTTAATAAAACAAATAGTATACTAATGCATGGTAGATGCATAATGTCAACATTTACTTTTGCATAAAATGACGCATATTGCTTTTAACACTTGTTAAATGTATATTAAAAGTTATTAATAAATAGTATTATCTCTTGTCAAACGATTGTTCGTAGAATAGCCTAGTAAAAATTTATAAAAAAATCAGAGATACTAACACTATAAATAAGTTGTAATAAAGCGTATAAGAATTTCGACGTCAGGTGATAGATGAACGCATGGCTCAGTAGTGAGAGCGGTTGGACGATTCCAAGAGGCGCGGGTTCGAATCCCGTTGCGTTCAAATTTTTATACGATTTCAATAATACAATATTTTATGACATATATTACTATGGCAACGCGAAATTTACGCATCATATATGAACAATATTTATTGTGATGTCGATATTAGCTGCCTAATACATTAGTAGTCAATATACTATCTCAATACATTTGTTCTTCTTGAAGGGTTACAAGTAATCTGAATATTACTTAAGCTTCCATTAATATTGATTACAACTTTGTCGCTTTGCTCAGAATAAACTTTTCTAATAATGAAACTTCACTTGGGTTTGATAACGATATCTATACTCTACGAGAATAAAGTACTTTAAGAACAATCTAGATCTATTAGCTCTATTAGCTTTGTAAAATGTATGTCCTAGTAAATATCTAAAGTTTAGCTTCACGCTATATCCCGCACATAGCAGGGTAGGCAGAAGGAACTTAATGTTATGACACTCCGTTCCCTATTTTAAGCCGATTTTTGGAGACATGGCGTGTTAAGTGGCAGAACTTCACGCTGCGCTTTGTCTCTATACTAGGGCGAAAAAAATGGAAATATTGAATATTTGTATCGTTCGCTTGGAATTTGAACCCACAATCAGTAGGTTTACAGTTACTCTTTGTGCCTCTGCTCCACGACTGGCCCCAATTTGTTTGTACAAAAAGTTAATTGCATAAATGGTTCACCTTTATTTTACCAAAAAAATACTAAATATCTTTCTAGAAGCCATCGTGGCACAAGGCAATGTCTGATTGGAATCGCGATTAATTGGGAGGTCCAATCTTACTCGGAGTGATCATAATTTAATTTTAGTCTGCTCTGATGAACAGGGCAAACAAGACAACGCGCAGCGTTGAGACTTGTCACACAATGTCGAGAGGGTGAGTTTGGACGGAAAGTATTGAGAATTAGAATTTAAGAATGGATTGTAAGATATGATACGTTCCACGTAACACTACTATATACTCTCTGACTACGTTGATAAAAAAAAACAAAGAAATGCTAAATATAAAGAATTATTAATCTTTTTTATAGCTTCACTCTGTATCCCGCACACAGCAGGATGAGCAGAGGGAACCTAGTATCAAGACACTCCGTTCCCCACTTTCCGCCGAATTCGGAGGCATTGCGTGTTAAGTGGCGGAACTTAACGCATCGCTTTGCCTCTGATACCAGAGCGAAGGAAATGGAAATATTAAATATTTCCACTCCTCGAGTGGGAATCGAACCCACAACCAGTCGCTTACAGTCACACGTCCGTGCAACTGCGCCACGACTGGCCCCAATTAATCATACCTATTATATTTAAAATTTCTTTATAAATCATACTTATTATAAATTTCTAAGATGCACGCTAAAAAATCTACAATAACTTATATCAAAAATAGATACGCCAACACATGTTCAGGAATTTAAAAACAACTTTACATGACCTAGCAAACTACAGACTGACTAGACGCTTTCGTCGTTAATAAGAAGCTTAGCTTCGCTAGCTAAAGAATATTGCACAGTGTGGTCATTTAGAGAGAGGAAAGTTAGAAATGTTTACTTTTCGAAGTAACTATATTGCGATTTTAGATTTTAAATGTTTTTTTTTTTATGTAATAAACTAAATTATTATTAAAATTGTGATTGCGTATGGTTTTTCAGAAATAAGCGGATACTTACAATTGGATAATATCCAGGACAGGTTTAAATTTCTGAACATTTTAAATATAATTATTAAATAGTAGGGATCGAACCTACGATCGTTGCCTTCTTTCTTTGTTCCAACCGTCTTAATGCGTAATATCTAGTTGGATATGACGTCTCATTATTATTTTTGTGTACTACCGTCCTAGTAGATCAGACTTTTAAATTTCTTAGTACGTACTCATCCACTCTGTAAAAATATCAATTTAATCGTAAAAAAAGGTTTAAGATGGTATTAATCTATAACCATTTTGCCTATGAACACTTTTTTTAGCATCACGCTGTATCCCGCACACAGCAGGGTAGTCAGAGGAAACCTAGTGATACGACACTCCGTTCCCAACTTTCCGCCGAATATTTGGAGGCATTACGTGTTAAGTGACGGAACTTAACGCGCGCTTTTGCCTTGGTACCAGAGCGCAAAAAAATGGAAATATTACCCTATTACCCTGTACTACTGATACAAGTATAAATTGCATTTCAAAACATGATTTTTCCAGGACATTCCTTTTGTTACTAACGGTAATTGAATTATTACTATTTAAGTCCTAATCCATCACTTGCGATATCAAATTTTGTGATCAACACGCAATATACGCATCTTACATATTTATTAGGGAGTCTACTAATAAGTCATTTTGTTCTAGCCTAGTTCTATTTAAGAGAGAAGCATCAACCATTCCATCCATCCATACATATTAATGACTGCGAAAGTCTGTCTGTCTATCTGTTACGCTTTCACAGTTAGTCTACTGGTCTAATTAGGATGGAATTTGGAATAAAAACAGTAAAAAACCCCGTGTCAAGTATAGACTACTTTTTTTTCAATAATAAGCCCATAAATGGTTGAAGGTAATGAAAGGTTTTTTGAAAAATTATTTAGATATACAGGCAAAGTCGCGAGCGGGTCGCTAGTATGATAATGAGCAATAAATATAGCCCTAAGCGAAAACCGAACCCGCACCTATTACAATTTGTTATAATTTATATCATAGAAAAATAGGCTCTTTTAAATCGTAAATTACTAATTTATACTAAACTAAAGTTAAATACCATGAAACTTCAAAAAAACCAAAAAAATATTACCAGTTTTCAGACGAAAATATCGTAAATAGTAAAAGCTGGTATACCTCGAACTGACACGTACCGTCTCGCATTACACCGATCCGTGCACGTGGAACGTATCTAAAATTACGACAGCTATATTTTTCTTAATATATAGCTAGCTGTGTTTACATGTTGGAGCCAGAAGCTTATTTATAATTAAAAAGTCAGTTTACTATTATACATAGTATTGTAAATATTTTTGTTTTGTTAATGCATTCGTCATATGATTTTTAGTTTTCGACAGCTGTGGGTAGGGCTAAGTTTATTCGGTGACTGGGTACTGTGATGTAATTTAGTACATTTTTTTTAGCTTCACGCTGTATCCCTTGCGGGGTAGTCAGAGAGAACGGAGCGCCAAACGCTACGGTCCCTGCTTCTTTCACCTCGTCCACTGTTATCAACCTCTTCATACACGCCCTCCGGGGGGTCATCATGATTTTTACGTGACCTTCCTCCAGTTTCGTCGATACTGTGTTTTCGAAGGTCAACATTTAGTACATTCCTTATCAAACTATGAGGAATTGCAAAATATGTATGTTAATGATAGAATTTGCTGATATAGTAATCTGTAAATTCAACAATGAAAACCAGCCAGTATCAGTCGTGGCACAGAAGCACAAAGTGTGAGTGTAAAGCGACTGGTTGTGGGTTCGATTCCCATTTAACGAGTGGAAATATTTAATATTTCCATTTTATTCAATATCGGAACTAATATCCTGTTTCGTTCTGTCACCAGAGCAGAGAAAAGAAAACTATTGTAATATAATCATTCTTTCTGGAAATCAAACCCGCAACCATGACCTTTACAGACGCTGTCACTATGTATTGTATTTTATATTATAATAACTTAGCCAGTTTTTCTTAATTAGCTTGTGACAACTTTTTTGGAAATAATTTCACCAAACGGATATAATCCCATATAAACTGCTTATAGTAAACTTAAGAAAGAAAACGTATAATTGAATCAACCAGAGCAAAACAAAGTTAAAACTTGAATTGGAGTTCGGACATTTCGCTTTATCTGTTAATTTGCAAGTTCTTGATGGAAGTACAATTTATGTTTAGGGAAATAATATTACTGTCGTGTTACGATTTATTGTTTTCAAGATTCAAATTATTTTTATGTAATTAGTATGTGTCATTCCCTATACGTAATATGAAAGCTCTTTTGAAAGTTTTGTAAAATATTTATATTACTCGTGGCCAGTCGTGGCCCAGTGGCACAGGCGTGTGACTGTAAACGACTGGTTGTGGATTCGATTCCCACTCGAGGAGTGGAAATATTTATTATTTCTATTTTCTTCACTCTGGTGTCGAGGTAAAAGCGCGGCGTTAAGTTCCGCCACTTAACACGCAATGCCTCCGAGTTCGGCGGAAAGTGGGGAACGGAGTATCTTAATACTAGGTTCCCTCTGCCTACCCTGCTGTGTGCGGGATACAGCGTGAAGCTGAAAAAAAAATCGTATGTATGTAGATATAAGCAATTTACATTTCAGAGATTCTTAGCCAATATTTAATATAATTTTAAATATATTTTAAAGATATATATTACATTATACTAGGAAGAGCAGAAAGCTCTCTTTTTTTTATTATTTACCTATTTATATGCCTGTATATCTTTCTATATCTGTGGCCAGTCGTGGCCCAGTGGCACAAGAGTGTGACTGTAAACGACTGGTTGTGGGTTCGATTCCCACTCGAGGACTGGTGTCGAGGTAAAGCGCGGCGTTAAGTTCCGCCACTTAACACGCAAGCCTCCGAATTCGGCGGAAAGTGGGGAACGGAGTGTCTTAACACTAGGTTCCCTCTGCCTACCCTGCTGTGTGCGGGATATAGCGTGAAGCTATTTAATTTAATTTAAGTATATCTTTAAGATTGCTTTACGAATTGGATATCTAGAAACCTGGACGTCCCGACCGAATTTAGTGTTTATTGGATTGAAAAGCAAAACCCTGATGTGTGTGACCAGCTGAACTATAAATAATAAAGCTATGAAACCTTAACAAAAGTTGTTCAACATAATGAGCTTTTTCCATTGGCATATAAAAATTAAAGATTAAAAACGTTTTAAGCTAAAGATCAAAATCCATATAAGGTCAAATACCATAAAGATATACTAAAGACATTATAAAATGCCGCCTGAACTTTTTCTATTGACAAATAGTAAGTAAACATCTGCAAGATCTAATGAAGAAGCATGACCAGCTAAACTATAAGATATAAGTAAAGTCTACTTATAGTAGAAGTTTTTCAGTTTGGCGGTCATTTTTTATTATTAAAGAAACTTATAAATTATGGAACCTTGCGGCTATCGTGACGCAGTGGGATAATATTTAACAAACGCTATGGTTGTTGTTTCAAATATCACTTGAAGTAATATTTATATTTGTATTTTTTTAGCTTCACGCTGTAGCAGCAGGGTAGGCAGAGGGAACCTAGAGTTAAGACACTCCGTTCCACACTTTCCGCTTTATTAGGAGGCATTGGCGGAACTTAACGCCGCGCTTTTGCCTCGACACCAGAGCGAAGAAAATGGAAATATTAAATTTTTCCACTCTTCGAGTGGGAATCGATCCCACAGCCAGTCGCCTCTGCCCCACGACTGGCCTATTTTGTATTGTTGCTGTATTGTTTTCAATTATTATTTTTGATAAGAAAAAGATGAGCTTTTGGGTTTTAGCATTCAATATTAAACTTTAAAAGTTGGTAGAGTCCTCTTTTTCTGCTAGGAGAAATAATGTGAAGCTAGAAAAAAATGCAATCATCTAAAACATATATATTTTACAGACAAGAAGAATTCAAAGTATATCATAAAGGCATAGAGTTCAACGAACGGAATTGCAGGCATCAACTATTTTTGAACTCAGTAATAAAATAATTTCACATCATATAATTCATGAAATAATTGTTTGACAAATATACATTCAGTATATAAAATATTTTTTATTCCAGTACAACTTGTGGATAATATAGAACATCGAAAGTCAAACGTGGTTTCCGTTTCCAAGGGATACCTTACGCACTTATTAGATTTACCCACTAAATTAAACCTGAGTGATAAGAACGTGACATTTTTACCAAAACCAATTCATGAAACATCAAGATATATCCTCTAATGATCTTATAATTTAATTTTTGTACGTACAAGAAACTCGCAAGAATTGCTTTCAAGAAACCGGAAGCAATTAAGACCGTGTTAATGATATTAAGCTATCAAATTAAGCTGTTGTTCGTTAAGAGCTTTTGTTTTTCTTTGGTTTTTCTCTTTAATGGGACTTTATTAGATTACTGTCTTACAACTTTAAGCATTAGAACTTATCTTTCAAGATATCGTGAATAGAATACCTAGATAATTTATTGGGTAAAGTAGGAAAACCTACTGAGGCGGTCATAAAGAGCAGAGGAAATTTATTAGTATTCAATGGATTGCCTGGAAGAAAGAGGATTTCAAAACAGTGCCTAGGACTTGCCACTATACTCCAAGTATAGGTTTAAAAGACCTATTTAAAAGGCGTAATGCCACTCACTGCTACTTCTCCTCGCTTCTCCCTCTACCTAAGTACAGTAGACACTCAATTATCCGGATCTCAGTTATATAGATTCGCGATTATCCGTAGAAGTGATTTATTGTATTAAATACTTATAAGTCGAAATTATGCAAGCCAAACCATATCGAAACTGGCATAACTTCGCCCGCTACATACCTATAGTACCCGGCAATAAATAATGCACATCGATGCTTAGAATGAAACAATCGGTTAGCTTCGACTTCGTAGAGCGTTGTCTCCGTCGCTTAAAATAATAACAATGAGAAAAGTCACATACCAACTGAGTGACAAAGACTGCGCTCTACGAAACCGAAACTGACCGACTGTTTCATTCTAAGCATCGATGTGCATTATTTATTGCCGGGTACTGTATCTAAATATTTTTTTTCATGATTAAGCGTGGCAGTATTTTAGTAAATTACTTGTATGTATGTGTCTAAGAAAATGTATCTCTTATTAATTTCTTAAGAAATATTAATTTTCATTGATATTTTTTAAAAAAACATATAACATTATGCACCTACTACAAATGGGCAAAACGAAAGAAAAACGAAAAAAAAGAAAAGCGTTTCTTCATACATTCGATTATCCGGTTACCTAACGACAATGATTAGTACGGTGAATCGAGTTTTTAATATAAATAAAATTAAAAGTTTAAAAAAGCTCTTGTTAGAGAACTAACCAATGTAATTTTGTAAATAAGTTTTTTATTTTCGAAGTTGCTTTAGTATTATAGATAAATTATGATAAAAACAATTTTATATGATTTATGTACCCAAACAATTTTCAATGTTACCTGCTAAAATTAACATTACAAAAATAGCTAATGACTGCAATATATTTTCAAGATTAACTAGTTAAAAAACAGATCAGTTAACATAAATAAATTATGGTAAGAAAACTTTTCAAAAATTTTTAAAGTGTTATTCCACTTTTAGGAAAATTGAAAAAGACATTTAAAAGACGTATTTTTTATATATGCTAACAACAAAAATAAGTTGTAATAAAGCGTAGAAGAATTTCGACGCAACTGGAAGTAGAACGCATGGCTTAGCGGTCAGAACGCCTAGACGGTCTTCAGGAGGCGTGGGTTCGAATCCCGTTACGTTCAAATTTATATATTTCCTAAATGTCTTTTTCAAGGTAAGAAAAATTTTGCGACTTATCGAATACCGACGAAAAACAGAGAACGAAGTGTTTTGATACTAGGTTCTTTCTGCATTATATTTACGTACACACACACACACATATATACGTACATACATATACAATTATACATGCTGCTTCACGCTATTACCCGTATAACAGGTTAGTCAGAGATATTTTTTTTTCAGCTTCACGCTGTATCCCGCACACAGCAGGGAACGTAGAGAGAACCTAGTTCTATGACACTCCGTTTCCCATTTTCCGCTGAATTCGGAGGCATTGCATGTTAAGTGGCGGAACTTAACGCCGCGCTTTGTCTCGGCACCAGAGCGAAGAAAATGGAAATATTGAATATTTCCACTCCTCGAGTGGGAATCGAACCCACAACCAGTCGTTTACAGTCACACGTTCGTGCCACTGCGCCACGACTGGCCCCCAGTGCCCCAGTTAGTCAGAGATATTGTCAAAATTCTCTCCACATTCTTCACTTTCCATCCAAGCCAAGACATTGTTCTATCCCCGGAGTGAAATTATGAAAATAATTTAAATGTCTTTCCTCCGAGTGGCATACCCATAACCATCATGTATTAATTGGCTGGTGTGGTCTAATATCGATACTATATGTTGCACAAAAAAATAGTGCAGGTATATTTTATACTAGCAACATGTTCACGACTTCGCCTGCGAACTGAACTTATATATTGGCACGCATTGTTTAGATTTACAATTTAAATGGTTAAACTTTTATTTTTGAATCGATCGAAATAAAATAAACACTAAATTTTGCATTCTATTTTATTGATAAATCCTCTAATCATTATTTTATTTTTTGTGGCCAGTCGTGGCCCAGTAGTGGCCAGTCGTGGGCCAGTGACACAAGCGTGTGACTGTAAACGACTGGTTGTGGGTTCGATTCCCACTTGAGGAGTGGAAATATTTAATATTTCCATTTTCTTCGCTCTGGTGCCGAGGCAAAGTGCGGCGTTAAGTTCCGCCACTTAACACGCAAAGCCTCTGAATTTTGCGAAAAGTGGGGAACGGAGTGTCTTAACACTAGGTTCCCTTTGCCTACCCTGCTGTGTGCGGGATACAGCGTGAACCTAAAAAAATCATTATTTTACTTATATACCTTTCAAGCACAGACAGCGATGACTCAAATTTTTATTATACATATAGACTACTACAATAAGAAAACAACTTACAATGCTACTCCTCGTATATCTTATTTACACTAATACCTAGCCCAGTGTCCCAGTTTACTAACACTTAATACTTGTCAGCCTTTAACGCTGTCAAAACGATGCAAAAGCCTGCAGTTGACGCGTCTACGTGCGTTGTGGAGCCAATTCATATAATAAATACGTAGTAATTATTGTTAGAACTTATATAACATTGTGGTCACAATAGTTTCTAATGAATTATAATACTTAAATGGTATAGTGACGCACAAGTATTAAAATGTAGGTGTTTAATTTTATTACTCTATTCAGCTTTAGACACTTTCCTTAGCAAGAGAACCTAGTGTCGAGACATACCGTCCTCTCCTATATTGTATACTCAGAATAACAGCGCAGAGACACCAGAGGGAGTCAGAAAGAGAGAGGCAGAGAAGAGAAATTAAAATAATTGAATAATAATCAATTTCCGGAGTGGGAATCGAATGCATTTGCTGTTAGACGTTATGCCACTGTGCCACGATAGACTTTGACAATTTTTTATAAGAATATATTGGTTGCTTTATGCGATATGCATCATAATAACGTGGAAATATTCTTATTTAAAACGTAGTTTTTCGTATTTTATTTTAAGTATCAAATTACTGTTTAAGCTTCACACTTTTTATTGATAACAGGGTAGACAGGTTAGACAAAACTTACCCGCTTCCCGCCCATGTTTTTAACCAGGTACTCTCTGCCTCTTACTGCTGTATGTATAAGTAAATATTTTAAAAGAACTTATTTCTACTAAATTAAGATGACAAATGAAGATAGAAGATTCAGTCAGGGTCCCATGTTTTCCCATAATTCAGTCTATTAAAGTTTATTTAATCATATTCTCATTACTATTAATAACCAACGAATACTCGCATTCTATGGGGATAGTTAACATTTTTTTAAAGTAGGCATAGGGAATCTATTGTTAAGACGTTCCGTTTTCCATTTTCCGCCGAATTTTGGAAGCATTGGCGGGTGATATGTGGCGGACCTCAACACTGCGCTTTGCCTTGACACAAGAGTGAAGAAAATGAAATATTCAATCTTCGAATAGGAATCGAACCCACAACCAGTAGCAGTTAAAGTCATACTTTGTGCCCCTGCGCCACGACTGGCCTCAAAACAATGTTTCGAAGAAAAGAAAAATATAAAATACAAGTACACATTAACGACTTTAGGTCAGTCATTCTGTATTTATTATTTATTCAATAATACTTGGTAAGGATGTCATTAATCAATATAACCGTGTTTCAAAATCGTAGTAGTTCACTAAATATTGTAGCACCTTCTTGTATCGATTAATTATATTGTTTCTTTTTCACTACTTTTTTCAGCTTCACGCTTTTCAGGCTTTATGAAGATGCATTATCCGCTTTTACTAAAATAGAAGTTTAAATCTATACAAATAAATATATTTGGAGGGTTAGTTTTAATATTAAAATAACCACTTTTTACTAAGGGCATATGTATGTAACAAGATATACATGCCCAAAATAACATTTTTTTACAATTTTTGTCTGTCTCTCTGTCTCTTTGCACTGAACAATCTCTATAACGGCTGGACCGATTTTAATAAAACTCTTACTGACAGATAGCTGTTGGAGTAACTTAAGACAGAAGAAAGAGAAAATCTAAGTATATTTTAGAATTCCATTCCTATTGTTTAATTCCACTGACTGAGATGACTGAGCAAAATTCGTTTAATTTAATAAACTGTTAATTATATTTTTTATTTGTTATCCATGTTCAATATTCTTAAATAATTATTTGCACGTTACAAATGAACATTTAACATATAAAATGTTTTCTCTTCACGATATCAGTGTAGATAATAGAAACAATACAACGCCGGAAGTGAAACGCGGTTTCCGTTTCGAAGGTATACCGCAACTAACTATTAGATTTACACGGTAAATTGCCTAGATATTTATCATAGATCAATCTTTTGTGTATTTTCTGTATAACGTGATATTGGTGAAGTGATAGGTGCCTAACTTGCATGTTTGAAGCGCTGAACGAACTATTCGAACTAAGGAAGAGATCAGAAAGGGACCGAATTTTTTCGAATAAAAGTCATAATTCATTTAAAATTAACAAAAATAAAGCAAAGAGATCTATTTCATTTTTTATATGAAACAAAGTTTTGTTCACCATTTAACGATTGATATGTTAAAATTGGGGGGGAAATGGAAAACGGAGTGTCTTAAGACTAGGTTTTCTCTTCTTTTACTGTTATAAGTATGTGAAATTAATAAATTAACATTATATACATATAAATATTCTTAACTTGAACTTCACTTCTTATTTAAAGTCAGCAAAAATAAAGTATGTATCTTCTTTTATTTTTTTTACTCTCCTATTTATTTTCTCCGTTTAACAATCAATATATAGATATAAGGCAGAAAGTGGAAAACGGAGTGTTTTAACACCAGATTCTCTCTGACTATCCCGCTAGAAGTATATGAAATAAATTAATAATTAATTAATAAATATTACATAAATACCGGTATTCAACTTCTCAACTTGCAAGTTCGACGAGCCGTAACAAAAGAACTAAACTGAACTGAATCTTGTTTATTCGAAATTCAGTAATACTTCATTCATCTTTTAAAGTGACCAAAAATGAAGTGTCCATTATTTACATTTTTTATAAAAGTAAAATTTTCCACCATTTAACATTTGACATGTTGAAGTTCGAAGGAAAATTAAGCAATTAAGGAGTGTCTTAACACTAAGCCCCCTCTGCCTACCCCACTATAGGTATCTTTTTTTTTCCAGCTTCACGCTGTATCCCGCACACAGCAGGGTAGGCAGAGGGAACCAAGTATTAAGATACTCCGTTCCCCACTTTCCGCCGAATTCGGAGGCATTGTGTGTTAAGTGGCGGAACTTAACGCCGCGCTTTAAATAGGTAACCTATAATATCTGTAATTTATAGGTATCTAAAATAAATAAATAACCAATATACTCGTATACCTACTCACAAGGCATCCTATACATTCTTCCTAGTTATTAGTGCGTTAAAAGGAAATATCAATCTAGCGTTATTGTTGGGACGCGCCAGCTAATGAATGCAAGCAAAATAATAGACGCCATAACTTACGGCTAAACTTCGTTAGGCCGGAACGCTACCTGCGATGAAATATTAAGAGTATAATTTTTCCTCATGCCTGTAATCATTTTATTATTAATTTTTGGACCATGTAAACGCTAGTGGAAAATATGAATAGATAATAGATATTTCGAAATGGTTTCCGGTTCAAATTCTATTTAAAGTAATGCTTGTATCCCGTCGTGGCCCAGTAAACGACTGGTTGTCAGTTCGATTCCCACTCGTGGAGTGGAAATATTTAATATTTACATTTTCTTCGCTCTTTGTCGAGGTAAAGCGTGGCGTTAAGTTCCGCCACTTAACACGCAATGCCTCCGAATTCTGCGGAAAGTGGGGAACGGAGTGTCTTAACACTAGGTTCCCTCTGCCTACCCTGCTGTGTGCGGGATACAGCGTGAAGCTAAAAAAAAAAGGTTATGCTTGTATTAAGATTTTGGTTTAGTGAAGAATTAATGCGCTCTTCTTTTCTCTAAATTTTAAATGAAGTTTAAATAAATTATATAGCATAGATTACTAATAGATAGATTCAAGTTTCTTAACAAAAGTGTTTTGTCTTCTATGTAATTTGTGTATTATTTCAAAATTTTAAGAAATTGAAAATTATGGGAAAATGGGAAATTATTATAATTAAATTATTTTAGCCACGTTACTACGATACGTTTTCTCTAAAAGTATAAAGCTGACTAAAAATACTACGTATTTTATAATCAAACCAACATATTACCTACTAGCGACCCAGCCGCGGCTTCGCCTGCATAAACGACACTACTATATAGTAGTGTATTACGTATCTACAGCTACCCGTGTTCACGTTTAAATAACAAACTTTACTTTTGAGCCTAAGAAGAATCTCATCTTTTCTAATGTAAATTCATTATATCAAAAAAATATTTTTTCAATGGCACATTTGAAGAGACTCTATAGAACATTTCATGCTTGAGGAGTATTGTAATTTTGCAATCATTAAAGGTAATAAATAACCTTTAATTAATAAATAATTTTTCACGACTTATTCAAAGCAAGATAGACCACGACCTAATGACAGCTGATAATCCTATAAAGCGACACTTTAAAGTTCTTCAGGAAGTATGATGTACTGAGCATAATATTAAAAGTAAAATGTTTATATAAGGAAACTTTTTTTTCACAAATATTACTATTTTTAACGATATAAAAGTATTAATTTCAATTTAGCGTTAAGGGAGAAGTTAAAATGACGTATAGTGACATGACAATGCTGCCATTATAAAAAAATAAAAAGTTTTATGGATATGAAATATATGCATATTTATTTTGTACTTCTTAGTTTTATAATTATTATATTAGTAAATGAAATTAGAAGTATTTTATCTTCACTTGTAAAATAATTAACACAATTTGACTATGTCAGCTTTTTTTTATTTTTTGTCGAAACTGTATTGAATACCAGGATAAAAACTATCCCATATAATGTCCTAGCCTCTAAGCTAATTCCATGCAAAAAATTATTTATTTCTATTTAGTAAGTATCAGTGTATGAAGAAAATACTTATATCGGTTTTTTATTTTTTCCAAAAAAATTACATGTAATACCGGGATAAAAACTATCCTATATGTACCTTTGGACTATAAGCTACCACCATGCTAAATTTCATTCATTTCCATCCAGTACTTTTTGCGTGATTGGCGAACAAATTAACAGACAGACAGACAGACAAAAATTCTACTGAGTGGATTTTTGGGCTCTGTTATCGATATATTAACGCACCCAATTAAAATTTTTCTGAAATTTTTCATGTACAGAATTGACTTTTCTACTCTTTTATTATATATAGAGAAGAGATGATAAAAAAAATATAAATTTAATCTAAATGTAAAAAGCGTTGTTTTCCAATTAATATTAACAATATACAAGACAAAAGACGAAAAGGTCGGTAAATGGTATTATTTGTAATACTTACATGACATTATCTTTGTGTTTAATCATCATTAAGAAATTGATATTGAAATATCAGTTTTTTTTTTTATTTCTTTTAGGTTCACGCTGTATGCCGCACATAGCAGGGTAGGCAAAGGGGACCTAGTGTTAAGACACTCCGTTCCCCAAAATATATTATAATCATATTTTAGATAACTATACGAGGAGAAAGTTATGATTACTGTAGCCCTTAACTTTGTTTTCGTTGACTATAAAGTAGTAATGTATCCGGAAGTAACTTCACGCTCTTTTTATAAAGTAGCATAGTCTTAGTACTAGAATTTAGTGTGTTTTGTCAATTTAAGACGTTGTGTTTTGAATGATGGAATTAAACGCCAAGCTTTGCCTTGTGCCAGGGCGATAAAGTAAAAATAAAGGTCCCTGATATTGGGAGTCGAACTCGCTACCAATCGCGTTTGCAGTCAAACTCTACTCCATATTGCGCAACAATGGCCAATAACTAAATTTCTTTCGGACCGAAATATGAAGTCCACGCAAATAAAGAGTTTAGTAAAAGTAGCTTTTAAATAAACATAAAACATTAATAATTAATCTTTTTATGACGAAATTTATAAAAAAAATGTAAATCACAGCAATACGGAGTATTAGTTTTTTATATACATTCTTCATATTTCGCGCGTTAGACATTATTGGAACTTAGTGACAAATCTAACTTAAAAATAACCTTTCTTTTCTATATTACCGATATTGTATACTTGGGAAATGCGCCAGGTAGTGGCCATTCGTGGCACAGTGGCACAAAGTGTGACTGAAAAGCGACTGGTTGTGGGTTCGATTCCCATTCGAGGGGTGGAAATATTTAATATTTCCATTTTCTTCGCTCTGGTGTCGAGGCAAAGTGCGGCGTTAAGTTCCGCCACTTAACACGCAATGCCTCCGAATTCGGCGGGAAATGGAGAACGGAGTGTCTTAACACTAGGTTCCCTTTGCCTACCCTGCTGTGTGTGTTTCCCGCACTTTAAAGTAGGCAGAGAGAACCGAGTGTCAAGACACTCTGTTGTTCCCTTTCCATCCGAACCCTATTTTATGTGTTTAGTGGCGGAAATCGACGCCGCGCACATAAGACACGTAAAATTGTTAATTTTTTTTAGATTATACGTGATTGATGATGGTATCCTTTCCTTGTGTCTCTTTAACCCTAATAATATATTTTTATACAAAGAGCGGCATCAACATACAAAATTTACTTACCAAGATTACTAAGAAACTGCAACTGAGTCGTAGAAAAGCAATAAATATAATTTAAAAATATAATTTTAATATAAGAAGAACGGGTAGTGGAATATTGCCTTACTGTTAATATGATAGTTATAGGTTTGAATCTCAATTAAGGGGTTTTTCAAGTATTTAAGTTTTAGTACGAAACGTTCTAGCCACAATTGAAGAGAGTCATAAAACATAATTGTTCTTTTCGAGGGGGTATTTATATTATAGTGGTTTGCTTTGAAAGATATGTCCTGCATCCGCCATTTTAACGTTGGATTCCGCTACTAATTAATTTACAATAATATTCCAAATTTCAGGTGTAACTTAGAAAAAAGTTGTCTCATCACTAACGGAAAATGCCAAAAAATGCGTAAAATCAGAACTTTTATTTTTACTGTAATATTTATGAGTAGTATAATCATTTATGAGTAATATAATAAATAATTATTAAATTAATATTTACAATATGAAGTTACTTTAACAAAATTAAACTGCAAATTTGAAATAATCAAAATACAATAATAACTTCCTTACAGATTAAAAAGAAAAAAGAATATTGTTCCCTGTAACATTTTTTTTGTATCACACTTTCCTACATTTTGGAGGATACACAAATAAAACTTTTTTGAAGGATTCGTTTTTCGCTCACATACTCATCCAGCTTCATACTTTTTACCAAAATCTGCCTACCTTAGGCAGAGAAAATAAATAATAGTGTTTAGATATTTCTTTCTCCAGTTCATTAATCATAAGTTTTAGTATATTTTTTTATAAGTTTATAATAGATATATCTTCTTATTTTTTCACTACTTCCTACTTATAATCTAATCTTATCTTGATAACGCTTTATTAAAAACAAAAAATATCGCCATAATGCACTTACCTTTAAAAAAAAGTTGACGTCAACAATTTTCTTCTAACCACTACACAGACACCGATCCAACACTATACATCCAAGTTACACATTTTACAAAAAAAAAAGTTTTAAAACTAAAACCAGAAAAAATATTTTCGATAACTTTTAATTAAAAAAAAATATACTATTTTTTTATTCACAATTAAAAAATTATTTAAGTTAATCAATAATTTTTCACTTTTTTATTTTTTTTTTCATTCAATCCGTCCGGCGTTCGCTGTACGTGCGTACACACCAGCGGTCGTAGTGTGACTGAATAGAAGCCTGAAACTTGTGTAGGTGCAACAAGTAGAAATACATACATACATACATAAATATATATACGAGTATGTACATACATTTTGTATGACCTATGATTTATGACTGGAAAGTTTCGCACCAAAGCTTGAATATTTTTTTAAAATTGTTATTTTTTTTCCATAAGGTTAACATTTTATCAAATAAATTTTGCCAGCTTGAAGTGATTAAGTACTTTTAGAACTATGATCGTGAGTTCGATTCCCCATTCATAAGATTTTTGTATTAAAATTATTTTTAGACAGCATTACATTTCCATTAATTATGAAGTCGTCGTGGAGCAGTGTGGCAGCGTCTAACTGTAAGCTATGATTGTGGGTTTGATTCCCACTTGACGAAATGATTATATTTAAATTTTCGTTTCTTTGCTTTGGTAAGTTCACCATATTTTTTTTTTTATCGTCAGGAAAATCCGTTACGGATACCCGCCCGGGGTGGGGACCCGGACGCGGTTATGTGGGACTCCGGATCGTTCTTCCGTTTACCCACTAAAAACCTGACGGTGCTCCTTACCCGCCACTAGCCCAGGTCTCGGGCACTGCCCCAATCGTCCGCGGACCTGTGCGGCTTGGTAAGTTCACCTAATACAAAGCACAGTGTTGAGTTCCACCAGTCAACATACAAAATGTCTCGATTTCAGACAAAGTGTCTGAACACTAGGTTGTCTTTGACCACCCTGCAATGTGGGAAAAAGCGTGAAGCAAAAAGAAATACTATCAGCTTTTACGTATTGGAATTTGGCGGGCGGAGTGTCTTGCCACTAAGGTCTTTTAACATAAAAAGTATTTAAAATGGGACTGAATTGCGCCAGTCGTGGCGCAGTGGTACAAGCGTGTGACTGTAAACGACTGGTTGTGAGTTCGATTCCCACTCGAGGAGTGGAAATTACATTTCCATTTTCTTCGCTCTGGTGTCGAGGTAAAGCGCGGCGTTAAGTTCCGCCACTTAACACGCAAGCGTCCGAATTCGGCGGAATGTGGGGAGCGGAGTGTCTTAACACTAGGTTCCCTCTGCCTACCCTGCTGTGTGCGGGATACAGCGTGAAGCTATAAAAAAAAAAAATAAAAAAAACTGAATTGCGGCTGAAGAGAAAGAAGCCAGAAACTTGTGCATTTGTAACAAGTAAAAATACATACGTACATACATAAATTTTGTATGATTTATGACTTGAAAGTTTCACACTAAAGCTTAAATACTTTGAAATGCACGTCTGCTTTTGAATAAATAACTTTTATTTTTAGTAAAGTTGCAGGGTTAAGTTGTAAGTAGGATTTATGTTCTTGTATTTTATTTTTTGAAACAAGTCTAAGTTAACATGGTGGTTGTGGATTTAAGTATTACAATAAAATAAATTATATTGATAAAAAAATGTTAATGATTACATGTATCTTAATATATGTGTACTTACCTATAAAACTATCCTATATACAGCAAATGTTAATGGCTGCAAATTCTACTAGGAACCGCCTCTTTGCTCTTTGCTCCGTATTTATTAAAATAATTTAAATATAACCATCCCCCTGAATGAGCATCAAACCCGTAACCAGTCGCGATTACAGCTTAACACTATTCCACTGCACCACGAGGGCCTACATAGAAAAAAATATATAAATACAAGTGACCTTTTCATACAACTCCCTTGAAAATAACGCAACGGTAAACATCGTGATTAAAACTTCCCCGCTTTATTCTAAACAATCTAGCAGGTACGAGTACGAGTACATGACGTGTCGTAGGAAATTAATTATACTTTATGAATTTTGTAACATTCGCACCACATGTATATGTGTATATATGTATGTATGTATGTATTACTCATAAATAATGTGTGTTTTTGCGGTTATTGTGACCGGGATTGTTTGAGATATTTTTAATGTTGTAGTTACTATTAGAATGTGTAATCTGTATAGAAACAAAATGATTTCCAATTCGTTTTATCAATAAATAATTTGAATACAATTATTTAAAACTATTTTTTATATTAGTAGGTTCTCTCTGAATATCAGATATATGCGGGAAACTTAAGCTTAGAAATTCTATTAATTTTTAAATAAATAGCTCTTTATAATTAGCTCATTGCCTTTGAAGTGCAAGTCATACGTCTTCTAATTTCAACCCGTGTAAATTCAAACCATTCTCTCATAATACACCTACAACATTTAAGTAAAAGCAGCTTTAACGCTCTCTGAGAAGGGATTCTCTACCGACGCCAGCATTGTATTATTGTATTGTATAACATAATATTACTATAGACTTTAAGAATTGCTTATATTTTTTAATTTCATACTTTAGTTAGAGAAAATTTAGTGTCAAGATACTTTGTTATTTTTTTATGTAATAGCATTGCATGTTGAGTGGGTGGAGCTCAAAGTCATGATATATGATACCAGAGAGAGGATAATGAAAATAATTACTTCTTTGAATGGAGATTCGAACCCTTTAATTAGTAATAAATAATAAGACATATTTTTTTCTTTTTTTTTAGCTTCACGCTGTAGCCCGCGTACAACAGTGAATCAATAAAGTGATATCATCTAACGTCATTGTTGCTACAATGAGTCTCAAGTATTTTTGTAAGTCTACCTAATGATTGTTGGTTTCCGATCGTCACTAAAAGGTTTTTTTTTTTAGCTTCACGCTGTATCCCGCACACAGCAGGGTAGGCAGAGGGAACCTAGTGTTAAGACACTCCGTTCCCCACGCACCGCCGAATTCGGAGGCTTGCGTGTTAAATGGCGGAACTTAACGCCACGCTCGTTCTCCTCGAGTGGGAATCCACAACAAGTCGTTTACAGTCACACGCTTGTGCCACTGGGCCACGACTGGCCACGACGTTTGGCCACTAAAAGGATATTTATATATAAATTATTTTTACATTGCCATCAGTTTTGACTTGTTGGAATATGACACTTCGTTCTTGACTGGGTCTTTCTGCATAAACCCAAGTTAAAATGGAGCACGGGCAAAAATAAAAAAGCAAATAACATGTTTTACTATATATAGATATTCTACACCAGAGGAAGTTTCAATTTTGTTTACATGAAATATTAATTGTTAAGCTGCTCTCTCATACTTTTTCAAAATAACAAGTTCAGGAATACGATGTGCTATTATATCATGTTTAAATTAGCTTCATTTATCTAGCACAAAGGTGAAATTTGAAATTGTAACTATTTCTTTAGGGCAATCGTGGCGCAGTGGGACCGTGTCGGACTTTAAACTATATAATAAACTCGGTTGGGGATACGATCCTCGACTGGGGACATGACACCTATTTAAATTATTTATTTTCTCACTGTAGTAAGATAAAGCACGGTGTTGAACTTTGCAACTCAACAATGTCTCGAATTTGAGCAGATAGCTGTGGTGCCTTGATACTAGGCTCTATTTGCCAACTTTTCTATACAGTATAAAATGTAAAGAAAAAAATATATATATTTAATTCTAGTGCCTGAATTAATATTAAGGTACTGATAATATAAATAATAATATAAAATTTTAAATATATCAAAGGAAATATTAATGAATAAGGAAATAATAAATGTTACTTTTATTTCATAATATGAAATGTCGAATTTACCAAAGCTTACTTATGCTGACTTACTTATCTAGTTAAAGCTATAAAAAACATAGTTAAAAGTAAAATTTTCTAAATTTTAAAATAGCTATTTATAAATAGAAGACTTAAAATACCGCATTGTATACTGTTTATTTGAAAAACTTCTGACTCTTTAATTTTTTTCTCATTACACACACAGGTGGGGTTTTATGGCAATCTCAAAATATACGTTATACCTACATCTTTTTTTGTAGTAGAAACGCTACTTTGGTTAACTTTTTTATTTTAAAATAACTTTTAACTTTTTTTTCAGCTTTTCACCTTTCCTCACATATCAAGTTAATTAGAGCGAATCTAGAGTCAGGACACTACATTCTTCGTGTTCTGCTATATATCAAGACATCCTCATGGCTGACAATATTACGGGGATACTGGCACAAGTAATGTAAGAAAATTAAAAAGTTTAAAAAATGTAAATATGAAATAGTATTTTTGGGACCAGTCGTGGCACAGTGGCAAAAAGTGTGCCTTTAAAGTGACTGGTTGTGGGTTAGATTCCCACTCGAGGAGTATATTTGATATTTCCAATTCCTTCGCTCTGGTATCAGAGGCAAAGCGCGGTGTTAAGTGGCACACGCAATGCCTCTGAATTCGGCGGAAAGTGGGGGAATGGAGTGTCTTAACATTAGATTCCATCTGCCTACCCTGCTATATGGGGGCTACAGCGTGAAGCTAATAAAAAAATGATGTCTTATAATTATTTATTGAAGGGTTCGAACCTCCAGTCAAAGGAATAATTATTTTCATTTCCCCTCTCTGGTAAGATGTATCGTTCCAACCACTGAACATGCAATGCTCTATTACATAAAAAAATAACAAAGTGTCTTGACACTAAATTTTCTCTGACTAAAGTATGAAATTTAAAAAATATAAGTAATTCTTAAAGTCTATAGCAATATTATGTTGCACAATACAATAGTACAATGCTGGAGTTGGTAGAGAATCCCCTCTAAGAGAGCGTTAAAGCTGCTTTTACTTATAAATGTTGTAGGTATATTATAACCGAATGGTTTGATTTTACACGGGTTGAAATTAGAAGACGTATGACTTGCACTTCAAAGGCAATGAGCTCATTATAAAGAGCTATTTATTTAAGAATTAATAGAATTTCTAAGCTTATTCTATAACAAGTTAGATACATAGACCTATATAGTCTGAACACTTTTTACTCCACATTTTTACAAACTTTAAGATATTACGAGTAAAGTGGCAAAACTCAACGCCGAGCTTTGTTTTAGCTCTACAAGAAAATAAAAATAACTAAAAATAATCGTTATTGCCACATTTTCAGTCGGATCCTTATTTTCAGAACGGCATTTACTGGCCTCAAGAACAAAAAGAATGATTTAAAATCATATTTTCACAATAAAAATATCAAGAATTCTAGAAATATTTAAAAAAGAACAGGAATCTACATGCTCTTCAAACGACTGTTCTTAGAAATAAGCTTTGCCTATCACAAAGTTGTAAAAATCTCCCTACAGAAATACTAACAAATAAAATGAATTGTTATATATAATAATGGGGCCAGTAGTGGCACAGGAGCATGTTAGTGTGACTGTATACGCGACTAGTTGTGGGTTCAATTCCCACTTGAGGAATGGACATATTTAATATTGTCATTTTCTTTGATCTGATGTCGTAAGTGGGGAAAGGAGTGTCTTAACACTAGGTTCCCTCTGCCTACCCTACTGTGTGCGGGATACAGCGTGAAGCTATAATAATTTTGACGTAGCTGAATAGAACGTATGGCCCAGTGGTTGGTACGAATCCAACGAAACAACGAAAGAGACGTAGGTACGAATCCTAATACGTACAAATTTTGAAACATTTACTTAAAAGCATATGAAAAACATTTTAAAAATATTCAAAATAGCTTCAATCATTTTCATTATAAAATCAAGACCGGTTTGTTACATGACATAATAGTCTTACACAGATTATTATCAACCGTCGTTAACTTCCTCCGGATGTTCCGGTGACGGTACAAATGTCGAGGGAGGGATCGATATAGCGATGCTTTCTATGTACTTGTATGGTGTATCTTAAAATAACTATAGCTATTTTTTACTTTTTGCATATAAATTTGGGAAAATATTTTCTTAGTTCTTCCTTATATTTTTTAAGAAGCTGAATTTAAGTAACTGCAGCTGTCTAAGCTTGTAGAGTCGTCCCTTCGGTATTTTATCTGTCAGTCAGTCAGTAATGTGAGTTCGTTATATTTTTTTAGCTATACGATTTATCCATAGTATCAACGTAGTAGTTTCAAGACACCTTTCTTCACTTCGGTACATTGCGGGTTGAATAGTGAAACGCCGCATTTCTGATTATTATCCATACTTATATTATAAATGCGAATGTCTGTGTGTTTGTCTGTCACGCTTTGACGGCTAATCTACTGGTCCGATTTGGATGAAATTTAGAAAGAAAGTAGTAAAAGTGACTGAGTCTAACATAGGCTACTTATTTTTTCAAAAATCAACCTCTAAAGGGTTGAAATAGGGGATGAAAGTTTATATGAAAAATCTAAACCGCTTGACCAATTGTAATGAATTTTGGCATAAATATAGTTAATAATCTAAGCTTAAACATAAGTTACCTTATTTTATAAAAATGCGCCCCCGAGGTTTGCAATATAACGAAATAGTTCACGCGGCGAAGCCGCGAGCGGGCCTCTAGTATATTATAAATGCGAATGTCTGTGTGTTTGTCTGTCACGCTTTGACGGCTTATGTACTTGTCCGATTTTGATGAAATTTAGAATGAAAGTAGTAAAAATGACTGGGTCTAACATAGGCTATTTAGTTTTTAAAAATCTTCCTCTAAAGGGTTGAAATAGGGGATGAAAGTTGACCTTGACCGATTGTAATGAATTTTAGCATATATATAGTTGATAATCCAAGATTAAATATAGGCTACTTATTTTTCAAAAATCCACCACCGAGTGTTGTAATATACCGAAACAGCCACGTAGATCGCGCGGTGAAGCCGCGAGCGGGCCGCTGGTAATGTATAACTTAATATATAATTGGTTTCCTGAAAAATATTGTAAGGCCTTGTTCCTCAGATATTTTTATAATTATTGCTTATGTAAATGTTTTGATTTTTTTACCTCAAAATAATCATATAAGTTTTCTTATTACTTCATTTTCGGATTTAATTTGCTTCTCAATAATAAATAATTAATCTCAATAAAATAATAAAGAGTATATTTTTTTTAACTCATTTTATAACTTTATACTATCTCACGGCAAACTTTTGTTATGTAAATATGAAAAGTAAAGCTTTGTTTTTCACAGTTCAACACTTATTTGTAAATTTTAAAAAGTTCCCATGAGATAAATATACCTGAAACTTAAAATAAAAATGAATTAAATTGCTTAAAATAAAAATTAATTAATAAAGTTATAAGTTAAAACTTGAAGCAAAAACTTTGTTCCACTTTGCTTACGACAATTACGCGGATGGAGTAGTATAAATTTTGGCACAGTTATACTTTATAAAGTATAACTCTCCTTCTCCTACATATCTCCTATATATCCTCTATATATAGAGGAGCGGAGAATTTATATACTTTTAAATAATGCATAAAAATACATTAATAAAATATGCATTATGCATATTGTCATTTAACATATACCTTGTGTGACATAAACGCTACCAGCGTTAACCACCAGCGTTACCAGGTAACGCGTATCTCACAAATCAACGAGATCTTTGAGTAATTATTATAATATTTAAATTAGGAAGTGTGTGTGTGTGTTTACTTGTGTAGTGGCTATGGTACTTAAGAAAACGAGCAAAGTAAAATATTATTATTTTTTCATCTTAAAGGAGACAATCACCAGCGCTTCACATGCAATGCTTGCAATGGCTCGAATTTAGACGAAAAGTTACTAAATTCTCTCTAACCACTAAATATATGTGAAAAAAAGAGTGCAGCTAAAAATAATATTAAAAAAATGTTATTTTCTGAAACGTCGCGCAAACACGTTTGCTATAAAAGCAAACGTGTTTGCGTTACTTTTTAATACATAAGTATTAAAAAGTTGCTGATCTCTTAGGTCCACATTAAATGTTTTCTGGAACACTTTCGACAATTATACGCTGAAAAATGCTTTACATGACAATGGTCAGGCTAAACAATTATCATTTTTTTAAGATATCCACATCTGATGTCGCTAATTTTTATTTATCAAAGACAGCTCCCCATAATACTGGAAAAGATCTACTAACGCGCTATTTGACTTACTTGACTTATTGTCCTATGGACATAGGATGGGGCAGAGTGCCTCCACAGTACTTTGCCATCGCGTTCTATCCTGGGCAATTTTCTTCGCCTCGGGCCACGTCAATCCAATTGCCTTTAGTTACGCTACCACAGAGAGCCTCTAAGTGTGTTTGGAACGGCCACGTTTCCTTTCCCCTTGTGGTGTCCATTCCAGGGCTTGTCTTGGAATGTGATCAGGTACCCTTCTTAAGGCATGACCAAGACCACTTGCAGCGTCTTACTTGGAGGTCGATTGGGGAATGTGCTATTTACTTATTGCTATTACAATTCTATGTTAGATTAAGTTAGTTCTATATATTTGATTCCACTATATATTAAGTCAAAGTGCAGCGTTGAGTTCCATTAAAGCCGTTTTCTTTGTGAAAATTAGAATAATAAACAACTAAGTTATTTCAAGTCCGCTTTTAAAAAACATTTTATATACAAAAGACTAATAGAATTCCATTATTTGAGAGCTTTATATATTTCAAAAGCGTATTTATTGCAAATACGCGGACATCCATTTCAATGGAATCTAAATAAACTATGATTTTTTATTCATTTGCCGTCAAAAGCGATACGAGTATTAAATTCTCGATGGAGTGTTATGTAATTGATATGTTACTAATAAATACCGCTTTTAGTGTTCACTTTTAAATTCTGAAATGGACTGAAAATATTTATTTTAATAAAATGAGTATATTTCTTTTTTAGCTACATGCTAGAGGGTGTAGTGTTATGACACTCCGTTCCCCACTTTTCGCCAAATTTCGGAGGCATTGCGTGTTAAGTGGCGGAATCTAACGTCGCACATTGCCTGGATACCAGAGCGAAGAAAATGGAAATATCAAATATTTCCACTCCTCGAGTGGGAATCGAATCCACAACCAGTCGTTTACAGTCACACGTTTGTGGCACTACGCCAAGACTGGCCCCCTGGAAAATAAATATTTTCGATGGTCAAACAGTTAAAAAATGTATACACAGATAAACATAACGTTTGCTTTCTTTTAATATTTATGTTGTTGCAGAGCATTAAGCAATTATACAGCACGTACGATTAGTCCGCCATCTTTGGTATTCAGTCAATTTCAGTTTAGACTAACATGACACGGCCAACCAAATACATGCATTGTCTTTTTTTATAGAAAGGACGAGGCAAACGAGCGTTCGGGTCACTTGTTGTTAGGTGAACACCGCCGCCTACGACCCCGTGTAACACCATAGGAGTTACAGGGACGTTGCCGTCCTTGAAAACGTCCTCGTCCTTGAACTGAAATCTGTCATCTCAACTGAGTCTGTATATGAAATTTCAGCTGTATCAGTTAAGAATTTATGAATGCATTTCAATCATGGGAATAAGGAGAGCTGGCTTACATGCCATCAGACCGGAACACATCGTCAGATGTTTGGGGGTTCGTCTTTGACATGATAGTGGTCGCGAGCCAGTCGGAGAATGAATCTCTTACCACCAAGCTACTGGGTTACCCATCATTTACGGGACGCCACCCAGCGACGGAGGGGAATTGTATTCTAACCCCGTCACCCCACGGGATGCCTCATAACTAAGTTGCAATATTCCATCCAAATAAACATATTCGAACATATATTGTAAGTTAAAGCTTAAAAAATAATCTTTACATACAATAAAAGTACAATCAACCCTTGTCTATTCATGGAACATATATGAGAAAAAATATTATTGGGAGCGTTTTTAATGTACCAAATAACCAAAAAAATAATTTTTAAATATGATTTCTGTATGTCTGTTTGTTTGTGCGCGCTAATCTTTTAAGCGACTAAACCGATTTAAATACAGTTTATGCTATAGTACTAAACAGTATTTAAATCGCTTAAGAGTAATAATAGTAATCTTCCCTTAACGTTAAGTGTTTTTTTCTTTTCAATCGTTTCAAAAAGATACAAATATTTTTTTTGTTCTGAGAAGTTGCTTTAAAATATCTAAATACTAATATTAAATATCCGCCAGCGAAGCCGGAGGTCACTAGTCAGAAATGAAATGCCTTTCTTATATTGTATACAGGACTACTGTCCAGTGGCCAGTCCTGGCCAAGTGGCACAAGCGTGTGACTGTAAACGACTGGTTGTGGGTTCGATTCAGGTGTGGAAATTATATTTCCATTTTCTTCGCTCTGGTGTCGAGGTAAAGCGCGGCGTTAAGTGCCGCCACTTAACACGCAAGCCTCCGCTTTCGGCGGCAAGTGGGGAACGGAGTGTCTTATCACTAGGTTCCTACCCTGCTGTGTGCGGGATACAGAGTGAAGCTAAAAAAAAAAAAGACTACTGTAATGCAGTATAGCTATAAAACGTTTAAGCTTTACGACTTTTAGATGCCACGTAAACTACGCAAGCAAGTTGCAGGATTATGTTGCGAAGGGAAATTAACTGTTTATTTAAACTGTTATGTTTACATTATAGTATCCTTTTTAAATACTCAAAGTATTTAAGTTTTTATTTTAGGTTCATTTTTTTAAATATATTAACTATTATTATTGTACATTTTGCACCCCTAGGGTGTTTGTTTTAAAATATATGTATATTCCTAAAGTTACCTGTTAGCGATAAGTACTAGTTGTATAATACTATACTCGTAATAATAAAAAAATGTTATAATAATAAATATTTTTGTTTTTTTTTCACGCTTGGGGAAACGTGTTAAGAATAAAACTTCCCTCTGGTGCCGTTTAGCTTCCCGTAAACGGCGGGTATCCCAGTAACTTACTGGAAGGAGATTCGTTCACCGGCTAGCTCGCGACCACTATCATGTCGACACGAACCACCAAATATCTGACGATGTATTCCGGTTCAATGACATGTAATCTAGTTTTACCCTTTTACCAATCACCCTTCTCCATCCTCAAGGCGGGCAACACATCCACAACTGCTCTAATGTTGTGGATATTCAAGGGAGAGAGGGTAACCACTTAACATCAGGTGGTCCTTGCACTCGTTGCCATCTTTATACAATAAAAAAGTATCTGTTTTTGTTTTTATGCAATAAATATTTTTTACTATCTATCTATCAAACCTGCAACCCTTTCATAACCACCGAATCGTTTTGACTATTAAGCCATACATACGTTTCATCTAGCTACATTGAAATTTATTTGCGCTTTTTACAACTTTTTTTACGTTATCATAAAATTAAGTACCAATTATAGTAATTAATCTGCTCATAAATTTTTGACCATCAAAAGATATATTTTTTTATTATATTTGTATTTATTTGGGAAAGTAATTGGGAAAACAAATGACATTAACGATAGATACTCATACAACTAACACAAGAACATAACATTGGCCAATTAATTTATATAAAACACTAGCGGCCCGCTCGCGGCTTCGCCGCGTGATCTTATTCTTTATATTGCGACCCTCGGGGGCGCATTTTTAAAAAATAAAGTAGCCTATGTTTAAACTTGGATTATCAACTATATTAATGCCAAATTTCATTACAATTAGTCAAGCGGTTTAGATTTTTCATAAAAACTTTCATCCCCTATTTCTACCCTTTAGACGTTGATTTTTGAAAAAATAAGTACCCTATGTTAGACCCAATAACTTTTACTACTTTCATTCTAAATTTCATCTATATTGGACCGGTAGATTAGCCGTGAAAGCGTGACAGACAAACACACAGACTTTCGCATTTATAATATGAGTATGGATGGAGTGAATAATACTAAGAAAATGAATATTATATTAATACAAGAACACTTTACGTACTATAAAGGAGCATGATTACATTTTATTATGATTAAATTCTAGAAAGTCCTCGTGGCATAGTGGGACGTCTGACTCTAAACGAGGTAGTTGAAGGTTCTATTCCCACTCGGGAAAAGATTTCGGATGATCTTATTTTTTATTTCTCTGAATGAAGGGGCCAGTGCCGCAGTGGCATAAGCGTGTGATTGTAAACGGCTGGATGTGGGTTCGATTTCCTCTCGAGGAGTGAAAATATTTAGTATTTCCACTTTCTTTGCTCTGGTATCGAAGCAAAGCGCGGCGTCAAGTTCCGGCCCTTAATACGCAATGCCTCCGAATTCGGCGGAAAGTGGGGAACGGAGTGTCTTAACACTAGGTTCCCTCTGCCTACCCTGCTGTGTGAGGGATACAGCGCGAAGGTAAAAAAAACAAAAAAAAAAAATCTTGGACAGTGCTAAGTTCCATCACCCGATATACTCAATGTTTCGATTTGAAGCGAACAACGGAGTGCCTCAGTATGTAATGGAGTTGTCTCTGATCATCCTGCTATACAGATGATGATGATGATGATGATGATGATGATGACTATAAAGAATTCTACAAGAAACAGTTAATTATATTTCATTTAGTTTAAAAACAAATGTTGATCTCAAAGCTGTGGAAAGGACAAACACAGTAATAAAAGTGTTATGTACTTGTTGTCTGATTTTATCTAAAATTGCAATTGAAAGTTGATAAGAACAAGTGTTGGACGCACGATGCTCAGAGCGTTTGGACGGTTTCCAAGAGGTGCTGGTTCTAATCCCTCCACGTTCAAATTTGAATTTCTTTTCTTTTTAGCTTCACGGTGTATTCCGCACACAGAGTGTTAAGACACTCCGTTCCTCACTTTCCGCCGAATTCGGAGGCATTGTGTGCTGTGGAAATTCAACTCAAAAGCGCGGCGCTTTGCCTCGACACCAAAGCGAAGAAAATGGAAATATTAAATATTTCCACTCCTGGAGTTGGAATCGAGCCCACAACCAATCGTTTTCAGTCACATGCTTGTGCCACAGCACCACGACTCAAATTTTTTGCTCTGAAATATTTTTTTTTACGTTATTTAAATATGTCTTTTTCAATTTCCTAAATACTTTAAAATATTAAAAGATTTAAGAAAATTTAATTCAATAGTATGGTAATATTATATTACAGAAAAAATACAAGCATTTCAATAAACAGAAGAACGAATCAAAGACGTTTGTTTACGAAAATTATGAACAAAATGTAAAATATTAATGAAAACCAATCTGTCCCAGATTACTTGGTATTTGCAAGAAAATGAACAATACGTTTGTCTCTTTCTCTCATATAAATATTTATATATCTGTCCCTTTTTATAAAGGGTCTCGGTCCAATGCACAGGCAGGTGCGATTTTTCCAACTGAACAATCAGCAACGTATCGAAATAAGTAACGATAGCAATGAAAGTGACATTTTTAAAGATTTTTATTTTATTTTAAAGTATTTTCCTTATTTTTAAGAAATATTCTCGTAATTAAAAAGCTTCTGACTGTACTTTTAATGGTTATTGGGTTTCGTTTCCATCCACGGTAATGTTTTTTTAATTAAACTATGAATTGACCGTTTTTTATTCTATTTATTTTATTATGTGTTATTAATTTGTCCTTAGTAAACAATTAAAGTTATAAAGATTTAAAATTTTTATATACGAGGACTATGAAACGTAAAAATTATTTCTGTTCCCATAGGAATTTCGACAATAATTCTGTCTATCAGTCAATCAGTTTGTAATAAAAAAGTATTATGTATATTACATTTATTTATTTTCATTTTTACGTTTCAATAAACCAAAACATGTGAGTTCTGTCACTGACATGCAGTTTATTTACAACCTGCTGTCCGCTAACTAACGTCTAACTGTATACACAATGGTCACTGGTTTGACTCAGGAGAATGAGCACTGAAAAACAGCACAGCTTTACACTTTTTCTATGATTTTTAGACCTCAAAAGTATGCAATAGTTGAAAACAAATTAAAGATTTAATCGACAATTGGCGGTCAGCCAAATATAAATCAAACGTACATCATTATCGAAATTCATTTGTGGACTTCAAAGCTCAAAGACTTTCATCTTATCTCAAAACTACTGCAGTTCAAACTACATACAAAAGTAAGAAAATGCTGCATTTAATTTAGTCGTTTTATTTGACATACTTAGATTATATGATGTCAGAAATAGGTAGGTAGCTGACAATAAACTTAGTAGTTGTAGGTTTATTCCCCATTCGGAGAAATAAATAAGATCAATTATTTCTCTTCTCAGTGGAGCCAAGTCGAGTTTCATCACTCAACTTGAAATGTTGCATACATTTCAAATTCAAGCGAAAAATATAGAATGGAGTGTCTTCATACTATGATCTCTCATGTCTACACTGATATGCAGGTAAAATGTAAAACTACTTACTATTTAACATTTTTAACGTATTACTTACACACTTAGTACTATTTGATTTTTAAATAAACAATATTAGACTAATATAGGACTTATCAAAAAGAAAGCTTTAAAAGTAATCCGCTATGGTTAGTGTTATTTGTCTGCACTTTTAATCCAACTCTAGAAAATATTTAAGATAAAAGCAATTCTGCGTTCTTGAACTAAGGAATTAAAGTTTAAATGCGGGAATGTGTGTACGTTAAGAAACGTAAGTATAAAATAGATGAAATAAAAAAGTTAATACTATATAGAAACTATCGTGACGCAATAATCGCTACCGGTTGTAGGTTTGGTTCCCATTCGAAGAAGTGATTACAATAAAATTGTTATCATTTCTCCAATATAGGGAACAGTGAAACACAAAGCACGACTTTAAATTCCACAACTCAATACACAATACTTTTAAACATTTTTAAAGTGTTATTCCACACTTAAGAAAATCGAGAAAGACATTTAAAGAAAACGTATAAAAATGTAAACGCAGCGGATTTCGAACCCGGGATTCGAACCCCCATTATGCTAACAACAAAAAATAAATTGTAATACAGCGTATAAGTATTTCGACGCAGCTGATAGTACGCATGGCTCAGTGGTGAGAGCGCCTGGACGGTATTCAGGAGGCGCGGGTACGAATCCCGCTACGTTCAATTTTTTATACGTTTTCTTTAAATGTCTTTTTCAATACACAATATCATGAATTCGAGCTTAAAGAGGAAAACTGATTGACAACTAAACACTCTAAGCCCTGACTGACTACGCAAAAATGCAAATATGCAAAAACAACATTAAGAATTAAAAATATCTATAATAAAATCCGTCTAATTACTTGACTACCAAGCCTTCATTTATCATGCTTAAAGAATATATTATATATGTATGTTATATGCATAGTATGAAAGTTGAGATATTTAACCGCGTCTGCTGACAGCTTTGTTACCGTTCATTCTGTATTCTCTTTAAAAAATTATATATTCTATGAGAAAGAAAAGCTTTTCATATTCAAAACAGTGTTTAAAATATTTAAACTGTGTTTAAACAACTTTGAATAAGACAAAGAGCGGTGGAAAGTGGAGAACGGAGTGTCTTGACACTGAGCTCTCTCCGAATACTGCTAGCAAATGTTTTTTAGGTGACTTTAAAGTATAAAAAATAATAATTGTGTATAGAAAATTTTCAATTCATAGCTAAAAATATATACGCCAAGGTAGCGTAGTGGGACTATATCCGACTATCATTGCGATTCGTTGTGGGTTCAATATTTGACATTTGTTTACCACATATGATTGCTTTATAATGCTTCAACATATCAATTGGCAAGGAAGCAGGCCGGCTCCTAGCCACCACCGTTCTTCTTCTTCTACCTGGCAACTATCCCAACTTTAGGTAGGGTCTGCCTTCCTGCTCAACCTCCTCCACTTTGGTCGGTCTTTGACATCCTCGGTGGTAAGTCCTTTGGCTCTCATATCCTGCTTCACGGTGTCCAGCCATCGCTTTCTTGAGCGTCTTGAGGGTCTTACCCCAGGGACAGGCATATCAAGGCAAATTCTTTCGACATAGTTCTCAGGCCGACGTCCAACGTGGTCACACCACGTTGCACGCCATGATAGCGTGACAGAAAAACAGACAGACTTTCACATTTATAACATAAGTATGGATGAAGTGAAAACAATAATATTTTTATCTAAATATAAACCTGAAATAAATATGAGCTACGCAAATTTCTTACTTGTTTTTCCGACCATATCTCGACTCCCTTCCGCAAACACATCTGCTTCATTTTCAGCAGCGAGGTTGATTTACCGCATAAAAACTTAGAAACTCATCATGTTATGCAAAAATAAATCTATAGCCGTCCCATGTATTATGGAATAGACAGAATCAAAGTCAAATAATATATATATTTTTTTTTTAGCTTCACGCTGTATCCCGCTCACAGCAGGGTAGGCAGAGGTAACCTAGTATTAAGATACTCCGTTCCCCACTTTTCGCCGAATTCGGAGGCATTGCGTGTTAAGTGGCGGAACTTAACGCCGCGCTTTACCTCGACACCAGAGCGAAGAAAATGGAAATATTAAATATTTCCACTCCTCGAGTGGGAATGGAAACCACAACCAGTCGTTTGCAGTCACACGCTTGTGCCACTGGGCCACGACTGGCCACGAAATCAACGGTCAAATAATTTTATTCAAAATAAGAAGTTACATACTTCATTTTTTGAAAATCAAATAGTTTACCACCGGTTCACTAAAGTCAATGCCTCAGACCTAAGAAGAACCGGTGCAAGAAACTCAGCTGGACTTCTTTTTTTTTAAAAAGAGAGATTAATGTTAAGGCACTCTATTCTACGTATGGCTTACTTAATAGAGAATTTTTATTTTGAGCGGCGGAACTCAAGGGCATATTATGTTTTATTACCGAAATTTAGAAAGGATATTATTTTTTATGTACAAAAGGAGGCAAATAAGCAGAAGGACCAACTGATGACATCTATATTAGAGGAGTTACTAGTCTTGAAGATGAAGGCGGGAGAAGAAAGAGTGGAAATAGGAAGAGCTGGTTTACATGACATCGAACCGGAACACATTATTTGATATTTGGCAGTTCGTTTTAGACATGATAGTGGTCCTGAACCAGTCGGGAAGGAAATCTCTTACCACTCAATTGCTGGGTTACCCGCCTTTGACAGGACGTTATCTAGCAGCGGAGGAGAATTGTAATCCCAGCCCGTCACCCGTCACGGTTACATAAGAGCATTTCTAAAGTTGGTTATCGAATTCATATCGTATTTCAAACACTTCTCATTTACAATATGACGGTGTTAATAATACACAATACATTTAAAAATAGCCTTTTACTCGCAACTTTGCTTGTTAGCTTATAATATTTACATAAAATTTTAAATAAGCTGTTAGAAGTGTAAAAAGTTTAATATAAACTTTGCTTCGACCCGTTTTATCACTCTTAGGGAATGAACATGAAGGTGCTAGTGTAAACAACTCTTTTAAAATTATAAACTTATACAGTCAGCGACTTGTGACGATTAAGTCAAGTGTAATATATTATATATTTTAAAGGAGAATAAAAAAATATGTTACAACTAAAGTTTCTTATTCCTGTCCCTTTATTCTTTGTCATTTGAAGATATAGTATTTTAAATCCTCGAGTATGAATGATTTGACGCGACTGGTCAAGTATTTCGTCTACATCAATTGTAGCACAGAAAGAAATATTTCTTACACTTACTAATTATACATATATAGAGTACAAGCAAAGGATCTAAATAGTATTCAAACTCAAAAGTATTGTAAAATTTACAAATATGATTTTGTCCAAACCAACCAATTCCAGGTGGCCAGTCGTGGCCCAGTGGCACAAGCGTGTGACTGTAAACGACTGGTTGTGGGTTCGATTCCCACTCGAGGAGTGGAAATTATATTTCCATTTTCTTCGCTCTGGTGACGAGGTAAAGCGCGGCGTTAAGTTCCGCCACTTAACACGCAAGCCTCCGAATTCGGCGGAAAGTGGGGAACGGAGTGTCTTAACACTAGGTTCCCTCTGCCTACCCTGCTGTGTGCGGGATATAGCGTGAAGCTATTAAAAAAAAAAAACCAATTCCATCTATCCAAAATTGATAGAAAATAAGAAACGGAGTAACCAAGTATTATTTAACACAAAAATTAAATTAATTAAATTTATTACCTCTATTTAATTTTATAATTTAATTAAATTTATTAATAATAATAATAAAAACCTTTATTCGGGAACACCCACATGTACAAATAAAAGAAATACACATAAAAAATAGTAACAATAATTAAATGACTTACATCTACAAGTGCTTATCAATCTAAAATGGTGCAATGTCCCCGAAAAGGAATGTCCCTCAGTTATTATTGGAGCTTGCTCCAAAACTGGTTTTCAGTGACATCCTTAATTATTTTTTCTACGGTAGGCAGCAACTTGCTGGCCATTAAATTAAATAGAATATTTATATACATATAATATACTTATCAACACACGAGCGCAACAGTTGATTTGTGTATTTAAAATCGCAATACTGTTTTCGATTAATTAATTCAGCGACAACAAACAAAGACTAAAACGTTAACCAAAATAATAATAATAATAAAAGCAACGCTAATCTTATGATCAGAAGGGTTGATGTGTCCAATATTAGTCCGGACATCGCCACCACCGGTATGGTTCTACCACGCCATGCAACGAAGCAGCAAAGTCAAGGTAATTACACTTATCTATAGATACATTATTCATTCTAAATATGTATATCATAATTGCATTTTATATATAAAGGTCATACTTATAAGTAGACAAGAAAATGTTACGCAATTATTATTATTCTTTTCATAATTATTAATACCTATTTATATAGATTGAAGATTTTGATCCATATTTTTTATTTTAGTATATTATATATATTGAAAGTTGTATTATAGAAGTCATTTGTGTTTTATTATTGTTGTTAGGATATAAAGAGAAAGGCGCTTGTGATAGGACATATAAATAGACTATATTGTTGTAAAATATATATTATATCTCTTATGTTGCTGTTTGCTGCTTTAACAAAAACGTTTTGTAATTACTTCTAAATCTTATTAGAATTTAATAGATTTCGAACTGGCGGCGGTAAATTATTCCAACACCTGGTGGCGGCGCACCGGAAGCTACCTTCAAAGGCCGTGGAGCGATGTCGAGGAACGAGCAGGAGATAGGCACTGGACCGCGTACTATAGGTTTGATTGTAGTCACTGGACCAATGTAACTTGTTATATAGATACTTCGGGATGCCTTGTTTTACTATACCAAATAACAAAGTAGAAAAGTGTAGTTGCCTACGATAATCCATTTTTAAAATCCTTGCATTGTTAATATATGATGTAACATGTGTCCGAGGCGGAATATCAAAACAGTACCTAGCACAGGCATTTTGGACTCGCTGAATTAGTTGTTTCGTGTGTGATAGAAGTCTAGGGCCAGTTACCGTATCAGCGTAATTGAGTTTGGACAATATCAAAGACTCGCATAACCTAATTCTTACTTCTGTGCTTATAAATTCTCTAATACGATAAAGTATCTTTAGACGGTAGAAACAATTTTTAACAACACTTACATAATGTTTATGAAATCTTAAGTTTTCATCTATAAGTAGTCCTAGATTTCGCGCCTCCATAACTCGTTCAATTCGTTCGCCCCTGATACATACTGGAACATTTCTATGTGAAATTCTGTTCATGAACTTATTTGTACCTAGTATCATGTATTTCGTCTTACTTGCGTTCAGAGTTAGCGTGTGTGATTCTGACCAGTTTGCGATGCGCTCTAAATCATCGTTTATTTTTTCAACGATTGAATTTATATTATCTGGTTTGCTGATTATATACAAATGTATATCATCAGCAAACATATGGTAGTTGCAGTTTTGTATGGTTTTGACTACATCTGCACTATATATGGCATAAAGGAGGGGCCCAAGGATAGATCCTTGTGGAATACCTCTGGTTACAGCATAGCAGTCCGATAACTGTTTAGAGCCATCTTCTTGAGTTATCTCAACAATCTGACTTCTATTTCCTAAGTAACTTATGAACCATTTGATAGTTTCTGTGCTAAACCCGTAGTATTTTAATTTCGAAAACAGTAGTGCTCTGTTAATGCTATCGAATGCCCGAGAGAAATCTAAAAGCACCAAAATAGTTCCTTCGCCAACATCCTGTGCTTCCAGTATGTCATCCACAACATCAGCCAGAGCTGTAGTAGTGCTGTGTTTCGATCTAAAACCGGATTGTTTTGACGGCAATATGTCTTTATCATTGACATACTGGTTCACCTGCTTAAAAACTACCTTTTCAAGAATTTTGGACAGACACGGCAAAATACTAATGGGGCACAGATCATTAAAGTCATTTACACTGTCTTTCTTTGGAATTGGCTTTACTATAGCAGTTTGCCACAGTAGTGGAAATGTATTGCTTAATATTGATTTATTCACAATGCGAGTGATTACATTTAAAATAACAGGAACAGCATTCGATAACATTTCCAAAGAAATACCGTCAATCCCTATTGCATTAGAATGTAAGGACTTTATTATATCAAGTATATCGGAACTATTTACTGGTTTTAAAGAAAAGTGATCTGTATTAGAGTTTGTATTTTTTTCATAAAAATCTATAGTCGACAGAGTGGCATAGGATTTACCCGGAATGACAAGAAAATGATTGTTAATTTTTGTCGCATCGTTGAGATGGTTAGGCAGTGTAAAATTCCCCTTGGATTTAAAATTAATATACTTTTTCAAATTATACCACAACAATCGTGAGTTTTTTAAGTTAGAGTTAATATTATCAGTAAAGTACGCTTTTTTTTCATTATATAGTGCTATATCTACTTGTTTTTTAATGTCTTTATGTTGTACACTTTACGTTGTTCGAGATCCGTAGTACGTGCTCTAACGTGAGCTTGATCCCGAGTTCGCATCATCAATTTAATGTTATATGTGATCCAAGGGTAATTTTTTTCTCCAACGCATATTGATTTGACTGGAGCCAATGTGTCAAAGATGCTTAGTATATTACCATTAAATTGAAAAACCATCTCATTTACATCTTGTGAGTCTGACACTTGTTCCCAATCAAATAAATTCAAAGCTTTCTCTAATTCATTTGGATCGATGTTTTTAATTGGCCTAAAAGTTATACGCTTAGCTGTTTGTTTTTCCCTGGGAATATTTATCTCGCAAGATATAAAAGAGTGGCTACTAAGATCTGGTATGTGGTCAACACTGACTCGAATAATATTTACATTTGAGCAAACAAGATCGATCAGTGTCCCACCGCTATTCGAAAAGTGCGTTGGCTCATTTACAAATTCGAGTCAAATTATGGATATTTAGAAAGTCGTGTAATAATTGTGTGGCACTATCATTTTTATTAAGAATATTTTTGTTGAAATCTCCAAGAAGTATAATTACGTCACTGGGAGTAAGAGAGGCGATCGTTTCCCCTAGGGCGTTAAAGAATATTTCCGGCCTAAGCCAGGGAGGTCGATAAGCAGTGCCTACAATAACGAACTTAGTATTAATATGGACGCGAATCCACATTTGCTCAACTTTTGAGCAGTTCACGTTTGACAATATTTGTAAAGCTAGGTCTTTCTTAAAATAAAATCCAACACCACCGCCTCGATTACGTATAGCCGGCGGACGCGGTATGTGCCGCAAACGATAGCCTGGTACAGTCGGAGCACGTTCATCCTCACCTTCTTTAAGCCATGTTTCGTTTATGGCCATAATATCTACATTATGGCGATCCATAGCCACCAGAAACTCGTCGTGTTTCGTCCCAAGTGAACCAGGATTCAAAAAACCAACTTTAACACAACGTATCTTAATCATCACATCCTATATATCCAAACATATACACACATACAAATATATTCAAATATATACACACATACATATACAATCACATTCACATATCTATATGTAAATTTGTAAACCACATATACATAACGAATTTTTATAGACGTATACTTATAGACGTATTACTTTTTAAGACAAATATAACACGCAACGCATTATAGTGTATATTATGTAATATTAGGATAATCAGGATATTCGTATTTTTATATATATAACTTAGTAATATCATATTATATACAAGCAAATAATATTTACCATAATATAGTATTATGTAATATAGTTTCCAAAAGTTGTATATATTTTTACTTACTTTTAATATATTAGTTTTTATTCTATAAAAAACTATCGACACTTTATATATAGAGGACATTACACCATTATTAATGTAACTATTAAATAATGAAACAATTACTTGAACTAGGCCTATAAATAACAATATAAACTTTAAGTGGCTGACGTTCAAACAGGACAACCGCCAAAAATTGCCAAGTCTTGTTCATACCGAATCCGTTGCGCTGTTGTCCCTGGATGCTGCCTGGCATATATACGACCAGATCGGGTCCAAATAACCGCCAACTATGTTGTTTTCCAAGTTCCCGGGCCCTCTTAAAAAGTAAATAATTTGTTTGCGTCAGTCTTTCATTAATATAAAATCTAGAAACGTTCCCGTCCACAATGCCGCTAGTATCGATGCTGCGGCGAACCCGTGCGGCATTTAGTAATTCGTCGCGGAGCGATCGCCGCGCCAGACGTACAATGATTGTGCGCGATTGGTTGCTGCTATCTGCCACACGTTGTCGCCCTATACGTTCGGCGTTAACAATATCGTTGGTATTTAATGCTACGCCAAATTTTTTTTGATATCAAACAGGTTATACGCATTAAATTTTCACTATGCTTTTCGGGTACTCCTGTTATACTTATTTCATTGAGCATATTTTGCTGTTCACGTTCATTTAATTCCTGTTTTAATTGGGTAATTAATTCCGATTACTTTGAATCACACATGTGCTCATTTGTAGTGAAAGACTTTTCCTCTAATGCAGAAATACGTCCCTCCATTACATTAATTCGTTTGTTGAACTCAGTAACTTTAGAATTCAAACAAACGAGCTCTTGACGAAAAGAAATCATTTCCTGTCCAACTGAAACCAGGTCCGATCTGAGTAATTTGATTTGTTGAGCCAATAAAGAAAACGGATCGCTACTGTCTGGGTTCGTGTCCAAAAAATTATCTTCGGCCATTTCAAAATCCAGACCCATAGGCAAGCCTGATTCAGAGGAAGTTCGGGAATCACCGGTAGATGCAATTAGTGAGTTCTTATCCTGTGCTAGGGGTTTTTCCTTACAACCTCGGCATGACCAGTTGGGGGGCGCGCGAGAATCTGTAGAAGTATTGACCCCGCATGATCGGTGAAATATACACGCACATATCGCACATTTAACGCCATCTACCGAGGAGAGGAATTTTCCGCACTGGTTGCATTTATTAGCCATCGATAATAATAAGGGTTACTGATCACTAGATGGCGCTATAAATATTAAAGTAAAATTAGTTTATATTGTTTTTGTTTATTATTATTCTTTATCAATCACTTTAACGGATCTCGAATTTATTACCTCTATTTTATATGTACGTTTTCTAAATATATTTTTCAATTTTAAGTGTGCAAATAACACTTTAAAAATGTTAAAAGTATTTATTACCTGTAGTTCATTAAACAAAGCTTTTGCATGTCAAGTGAGATTATCGTTAGACTGTATTTAATATGTACTTGATGTGTCTATAAGAATAATTTACATATTCGAGATCAAAATAGTTTCTCTATAAATTGAATAAGTTATTTAGTAAAACGCCTGAACAATAAATCTTGGAAACCGTCGAAGCGCAGTGGAACAACAAACCACAAATACAAATGGTTGTAGGTTCGATATTATTTTATTCGTACACCATATTTTAACCATTTTCATTTTTCAGTCTGATAAATCAAAGGCATTATCTAGAGTGCAAGTGAAAAGAGGAGAACGAAATGTCTTGACAGTCAGGCGAAGATGACTTAATAAGTTCTCATTGCCTACCTTGCTATGAGCAACAAGCTGTTTTTTCATTAAATCCTTATTTATGGGAAGTAAATAATAATCTTAGATTATGAAATAAGACGCCTTAAAACAAATGGTATTTGAACTTGACGTCAAATTTTAATCTTTGAAACCTCTTTGGAAGTTAGTAGGTAGTTTACCTACACTTAATTCTTACTTTTATTATTTGGTTTGACATTTTAAAACAACCAGATTAAGTTTTCTTCTTTAATATTTAAAGATATCAATACAATAACGAACGTTGTACGTACGTAATGCACATAAAGAGTTACGCATAATACAATATTGCTCTTATTTTATGACAGGAGGATTTACTCAAATGAGCGGAGTATATATTTAAAGCCGGGAAAGCTTTGCATTTATTTCCACTTTATAGAGACAGGCGAGTGTCAAAATATTCTGTTCTCCGGTTTCCTCCAGAATTCGGGAAATTGCTTAAACGACACGCTTTATGTTACCCGAATGACAAAATAAAAGTTATTGAAATATAATCTCTAGGGGCCATCGTGGCGCAGTGTGGCAGTCTCTGACTATGTACGCAATGGTTATGGGTTCGACTCCCGCTCGGAGGAATGTTTATTGTGGGTGTAATTAATTATTTCAATTTAAGAATTGAAACCGGAGAACAGAGTATTCTAGCATTCGCCTATACCTCTGGAGAACAACACTCCGTTTTGAGGTCCACCACTAAACATAATCTGTCTTGGATTCAGGTGGTAAATGGAAAGCGAAGTGCCTTCACACTAGGTTCTTTCCAACTGCTGTAATATCTTTTTTTAGCTTCACGCTGTATCCCGCACATAGCAGGGTAGGCAGAGGGAACCTAGTGTTAAGATACTCCGTTGCTGTAGTATGTAGGAAAAAATACTTGAAGTCGCTTTAGTTTCAACTATCCAAAGCATTTAGGTACCTATAATGTAACTAATGACGAAAAGAATTTCATTGAGATCTTTTAAAGGATCAAAGAGATGCTTTAACCTTTTCTTCGGGACTTTCATAGACTTTGAAAGGATTTTCAAATGTTTATATTTGATATTTATTTTATAAATTATTTTAACATTTTAAGTTAGGCCTTTTACTTAAACTGATATAAATTGTACATAAGCAAATACTATGAATTGCAGTTTTCGGGATTTTTACATATTACTTAAGTCAATTGAGGCAAAACGCGGCGTTAAGTTCCGCCATTTATCACGCATTGCCCCCGAATTCGGCGGAAAGTGGGGAACGGAGTGTATCAACACTAGGTTCTCTCTGCCTACCCTCCTGTGTGCGGGATGCAGCCTGAAGATAAAAAAAGCTAGATTAATCATGTGTATATTGGTATTCGAAAACCCGACGTTTCTAATACATTATGTGAGGTATCATTGTATTTACTATATGTATAGCGGTATATATTTTGTAAATTCTAAAATATAAACCATTGATACGGTTAGGTAAAATATAAATTCACATTAAAATAGGGGCCAGTAGTGGCGCAGAGCCACAAAGTGTGACTGCAAAGCGACTGGTTGTAGGTTCGATTCCCATTCGAGGAGTGGAAATATTTAATATTTCCATTTTCTTTGCTCTGGTGTCTAGATAAAGCGCGGCGTTAAGTTTCGCCACTTATACAACACGCAATGGCTCCGAATTCGGCGGAAAGTGGGGAACGGAATGTGTTAACACTAGGTTCCCTCTGCTTACCGTTCTATGTGCGGGATACAACGTGAAACTAAAAAAATATATAAATTCCCACATTGTTTTTATTTATTTCTTTGTATATTTAAGCGGGTATTGCATACAACTTTCAAATAATAAGATGCGGGTTTCACAATAGTATTGCTAGACGCTAACTTTAAATTAATTTAAGCTTTTATCTTAGTACGTCGCCTGAGTTTTATTTATTTTCAAAGCTTATATTATAAATGTTTATTTCTTAGTTATAATAAAAATATGTTTAAAGGTAATTAACGTATATAAGAATTATTTTAATAAAAATGATATATTTCATTTGTGGCCAGTCGTGGCCCAGTGGCACAAGAGTGTGACTGTAAACGACTGGTTGTGGGTTCGATTCCACTCGAGGAGTGGAAATTATATTTCCATTTTCTTCGCTCTGGTGTCGAGGTAAAGCGCGGCGTTAAGTTCCGCCACTTAACATGCAAGCCTCCGAATTCGGCGGAAAGTGGGGAACGGAGTGTCTTAACACTAGGTTCCCTCTGCCTACCCTGCTGTGTGCGGGATATAGCGTGAAGCTATTTTTTTTTTGATACATTTCAAAAAAGTGCCAAATATGGCAAATTATTTCTTTAAGAACGGCTAATTTATGATAAAACAATATATAGGGGCCAGTCGTGGCGCAAAGGCACAAAGTGGGACTGTAAAGCGACTGTTTGTTGGTTCGATTCCCATTAGAGGAGTGGAAATATTTAATATTTCCATTTTCTTCGCTCTGGTGTCTATACCAAGCGCGGCGTTAAGTTCCGTCACTTAACACGCAGTGCCTCCGCAGTGTCTTAACACTAGGTTCCCTCTGCCTAGCCTGTTGTGCGAGATCAATTGTGAAAAGAAAAATGTGTGAAAAGATCCATTTATCTTATAGTAATGTTAAATGCAGGAGGATTTAGTATGGATTACAGATAAGCAAGAATTAATAAACAAATAAATTACTCACAGATAACTGCTTTTCCTTTCTTTGCCAACGAGACGCAGTCTTAGGCGATACTCAATGTGAAACTTAGAAAAGCTTTTAACACTGAGAGAATACGAAGTAGTATTTAACTTTCTATATGGCTGATCTTAATTAAGCTAGTGCAGGGCAGTGAAAAGGCGCTACGTTTTCCTTTTTGAGCCATTTGATAAGCAAGGACGGTTAGATGGAAGGAATGAATGGCGCATTATGTCTTAAAAGTACAAGTACCTTATGCACCTTCCCACATAACTAGGTAGTCAGAGAAGTCCTAGTTTTAAGACTCTCCGTCCTCCACTTTCCGCTCAAAATTGAGGTATTGTGTGATGAACAAATGAACACAGCTTCCCACTTTGTCTTACCAGAAGAGAGAAATAAAAATAGCTTATAATAATTCCCCCGAGTAGGATAGAACTCACAAACATCGATACAATCAGCCGACCAACCGCACCACGACGGCCCCAAAAAGTATTTTTTTTAAATCTTTTAACCCGAATGGGAATTGACCGTACACGCATCGTGTCAAATTTCCACTGTGTAACGATGGCGTTATGATACGCATAACTTATTTTAATTATCTTTGCTTTGATGTTAAAAGTCAAAATCAAATAGGTTTGAAAAATTAAAAAGTTATACGCTTCATTTTTAAATATCAAATAAATACCTTTGAAATAGGACGAAAATTGCTTTCCCGTTGCGTATTATTATTTACAAATCATTATTAAGTATAATATTAAAAAATAATAACCTTTTACACAAAACGTCTTTTCATATTTTTCATGTGAACTTTCACACTGTATCCCACAACAGGGTAGGCAGAGGGAACCTAGTATTAAGACACTCCGTTCCCCACTTTCCGCCGCATTCGGAGGCATGTTAAGTGTTAAGTGGCGGAACTTAACGCCGCGTTTTGACTCGGTACCAGAGCGAAGAAAAGGAAAATATTAAATATTTCCACCCCTTGAGTGGGAATCGAACCCACATCCAGTCGCTTTACAGTCACACTTTGTGCCTCTGCGCCACGACTGGCCCCAATATTAAATAGTTTATTTTAAACATTTATTTTAAAATGTAATATAGAACATTCATTCACGTTTTCTGGATCCTATTGTAAACGGTTACACATTGTCCCATGAAAGAATTACGGATTCGATGCAATCGAGTTATAGGCGCAGTAAAAGATACCTAATACAAATATATTTTATCTTTAAAACCTCTTTAGGTGTGTAGATAGTTTACCAACATTTAATTTTCAGTTTTAATATGTGATTTGACATTTTAAAACAACCAAATTAAATTTTCTTCTTTAATATTTAACGATAATAATACAATAGCGAACGTTGTACGTAATGCACATAAAGAGTTACGCATAATACAATATTGCTCTTATTCTATGACAGGAGGATTTACTCAAATGAGCGGAGTGTATATTTAAAGCTAAGTGATATAGAACATTCATTCACGGAATGGGACGGGTTAAGAATACAATTCCCCTCCGCCGCTGGGTAGCGTCCCGTAAAAGGCGGGTAACCCAGTAGCTTGGTGGTAGGAGATTCATTCTCCGACTGGCTCGCGACCACTACCATTCCCATCCTTCCTTCCTCTCTCCTTCTGTCCTACATCCCCAAGACTGGCATAACTTTAATGTTCTGGATGTCTATGGGCGAAGGTAACCATTTAACGCCAGGTGGGCCTTCTGCTCGTTTGCCTCCTTTATTCTATAAAAAAAAATCACGTTTTCTAGATCTTATTGCAAAAGGTTACACGTTGTCCCATGAAAGACCAACGGATTCGATGCAATCGAGTTACAGGCGCGCTAGAAGATACCTAATACAATTATATTTTTATTCTAACATTTCTAAACCACATTTATGTCTTCTATCCGGACTTAATAGACGATTAAATTTAAAAAGCGGTCTTTTGTGAATTCAGTGGGTAATTGGATTTCAATTTCATTTCAAATTGTGCTTTCCTTACCTACAGACGACAGTCTGCACATTAAACGCTTTATTACGCTTTGCGATATTGTAATGTTTTAGGCATTACAGCTTAAAAGCTGTAATTGTGGACCCAATTATCTTATATAATATTTCTTTTTTTTTTTAGCTTCACGCTGTATCCCTTGCGGGGTAGTCAGTAAGAACGGAGCGCCAAACGCTACAGCCCCTGCATACTTCTTTCTTACAATAATTATTGTCATTAAAACAATAATCGATTATATTAACACGTTATATCAATTCTTTTTTTAAAAATGACAAAGGATCTCTCCACTCTCTGCTTATTTAGATATTGGGTGGTGAGTGGATTTTTATATTGTAACGATTTGCCATATAAAATATAAAGGAAGAAGCTTCACACTTTCTTCTTCATACTAGGATGTGGGGAACGGAGTGTCTTAACACTAGGTTCCCTCTGCCTACCCTGCTGTGTGCGGGATATAGCGTGAAGCTATTTTTTTTTTTTTTAAGATAAGCAAAGAGAACCTAGTATGAAAAGCTTGTTTTATTTATTTATTAAGGATCGTCAACGGAAGAAATATTACAATATTTTCACATTAAATTAATTTCAAACATAAACTAAATACTTTTCCAATTACAGACAACAACAACATGCAATAATAAAATAAAGTAAAAACTAAAAATTATGAACATATGAAAATTAAAAAAGACAGAACATTCAAATTAATACAGTTAATTGTCAAAATTAAAACATTAATTAAATATCATAAAAAATAATAATAATAAATAACTAAATCTAACTTGTGCCACGGGCTTGCGTATAACTCTATATATTGTTTTATCATAAATTTCCTTATTTTATTTTTAAATTTATTATTCGTGTCATGGGCTATGTCCAGGTTATCTATTTTACTTGTCAATTCATTATATATATGTTGAAGCCTCGCCAGTGGAGAATTTTTACCTAAGTTGGTTTTGTAGGCTTTTAATATAAACAATGGTTTTTGGTAGCGTGGTCTCACCGATGGCACATTAATATTTTATTCTTCTAATAGACCGCTACAGTCTTCATCACCATTAAATAGTTTATAAAGAAATGATATTTGTACCAGTACTCTTTGTTCTTCCAAAGAGTGGAGCTTGAACCGGTTGTAGTCTCTCCTAGTATGTTCCACACTTCGGGCCATTATCTCGAAATTCCAGGTGACGTACCATTGTGTTCTTCCCCGTCTCAATTTGGGACAATGCTTGCTGCATGACGGAACTGAACGCCGCACTTTGTCTTACCCGACAACATGACGATGAGCAATTGCCTTATCAGACAAAACAACACATATATGTTTTGTAAAAACAAAAAAAAATACTATTTTCGTAAAAATATCATTTTCACGAATATTTAAAACACGAAGGAGTACTAATTTTGGCATAATTAAAGCTTGTATAGAAAAGGAGAGCCAGAAATCAATATTTTTTAGGCCACATATACATCATACGATGAAAAAAGCATTTCTCAAATATATTTTTTGTTTTTTTAGCTTCACGCGGTATCCCTTGCGGGGTAGTCAGAGAGAATATATAGATATTTTTAAACACAAGCCCATCAAACACAGCCAGTTGCTTAACAATTGCACCAAGACATCAGTTTTTAGACTAAAGCTGATTTAATTTAAGCAGATCTCCAGTCCGCTTTAGTGACTTACCTAACGTCATCTGCAGATTATTACGGCATTGTTATGTCAATAGCAGAACCGAAGTGCCCAGTTATATTGTACTGCTGATGTAATCTACATTGATTTATTGTTAAGGTACCTCATACCTTGTTTGGAGAAGTATTGGGAAAGAGCGTGTGAAAAATGTGCTCTTGTTGCTATATTTTTCTCTTATAGTAACTAAATGTTGAGTGGAAAGGCCTAAATTTTGCTATCTTTAAAGATATAACTATAATATCCTGTTTTTTAAGACTTGAGCACACACACAGATTTATTTCAAACCAGCGACCCGCTTGCGACTTCTCTACAGGATCTGCAAGGTTTATTATAATTTAAATTAATATATTTGAGGCCCTTTTAAATTTTCTGAATTTTCTGTTCAATCATAATAAACATATATATGTAGCACTCTTGAATAGTGTGGCTTTCTAATTGTGAAAGAATTTTTATGATCGGTTCTGTATTACTGAAGAGCACCCCTTACAAACATAGTTACAAACTTTACCTCTCTATTATGTTAGTATAGATACGAGTATACAAGAGACAGTACCTAAACATCTGGCCTGTAACCGCTATTGGTTATGAATTCGATTCTTACTCGAAGGAACAATTATATTTAAATTATTTTCATTTATCCGAGCTGTTATTTAAGACAAAGCCTGACATTAAATTTTGCCACTCAATATGCACTTGTGGGGCCAGTCGTGGCGTAGTGGTATAAACGTGTGACTGTAAACGACTGGTTGTGGGTTCGATTCCCACTCGAGGAGTGGAAATATTTAATAATTCTATTTCCTTCGCTCTGGTATCAGAGGTAAAGCGCGGCGTTAAGATCCGCCACTTAACACGCAATGTTTCTAAATTCGGCGGAAAGTGGGTAACGGAGTATTTTAACACTAGGTTCTCTCTGTCTACCCTGCTGTGTGCGGGATACAACGTGAAGGTAAAAAAAAAGTATACCGTTTTAATTTCGTGCGGAAAGTGGAGAACGGAGTGTCTTAACACTAGTTTTTCTCTGATTTCCCGTTATATTATACTCCAATGATGTAATCTATATTGATTTATTGTTAAGGCACCATGCTTGTAGAAGTATTGTGAAAGAGTGTGTGAAAAATATGCTGTTATTGCTATATTTTTCACTTATAGTAACAACATGTGGAGTGGGAAAGCTTAAATTGCAATATTTGTTAAGTAAACTTTAGAGATAACCATAATGTGAGACCATGTACTTTGTTATGAATTTGCATTAGGGTAAAACTTGGTAATACGCCCCACTTTTTTTTAACCTTCAATAAAACCCAAATAATCATAGATTTAATTATTTCTTTTATTCCTGGACGTTAATTGGTTCGTTAACAATAATTTTACAAAACCTTAATGTAATAGGAACGATGGTTAAAGATCTATTTCAATTTTTTTGCAGACATGGAGTGGGGCGTTTTATCAGGTACATGTTACCTAATACGCCTCGTTTTGTATTATAAAATGCCCCATGCAATTTGAAATGTCCTCATATATGTCCATACCTAAATTTTATCCAAAACATAAAAAAACACAATATATCAATAGTTTTATAACTTACAAACATAACACATATGTAAGGCAAGATTTAAAAGTTCTTAAAAACTCTAAATAAAAAAAAATATTTTCATTTGTAAGTAATTAATTAAAAGAAAAGTTGTAACAATAAAAAACACCAGTCTTCTAAATTAATGATTAACATAACAGTCTTTTCAATTAACTTTGACATAAACCAAATTAAAATCATCATAAAATAGTTGAATAGAATAAAATCAAATCTTGCTGCTTTTAACAGCTTCTCTCTCAGCTTTCTGCCCATAGTTGTTACACGAACGTGGTACCCTGAACGTGTCAAACTTGAATCCAGTCTTCAGGAGACTTTGTTATGTAGTAATTTTCTGTACATTCAACGCTTTTATTTATGTCCATATCCGAACAGTTTTAAGGTGCTTCCCAAAGATGGAACTTTGAAGTGCTTTGAAGCTTCATTCTGTCCCATTTTTTACTTCGTACACATCGCATTGCCTCCAAGAAGCTAGAAGAGTCTTGCGTTTATATTTAAGAGACATACTCTGTAATTAAAATACAATATAAATTGGTATCTATGTAATTTCGGTACGGGGGCATTTTAAAAAACATGCGGTGGGGCGTATTGCAAATTTTGCTTTTTAAAACGCCCTATCAAGAAAAAAGCCTCAATTTCAAAGTTATCACGTTTAACGAACATTTATAATAAAGTGTATTTATGTGTATTTTCAATAGTTAATATCAATTTAACTTAAATTTAATGAGTATTAAAATATAAAAAAATGTTTGCAACTTACCACAAATTGTAACTTCACTGAAACACTAAATTTATTAATATTTTTTAAGGGAGCCTAATAAACCACACGTGCACATTAGCTATGTTGTTTATCAACTTATGGCTACTCTCCGTGCAATCCGTGTATCATCTAGCTTTCTTAATGTGCCTGCTATGGCTGTGGGGCGTTTTGTCAATTGGGGCGTTTTACCTAGTTTTGCATTATTAGAATAAGTTGAGGCCAGTCGTGGCGCAGTGACACAAGCGTGTGACTGTAAACGACTGGTTGTGGGTTCGATTCCCACTCGAGAAGTGGAAATATTTAATATTTCCCTTTTCTTCACTCTAGTATCGAGGCAAAGCGCGGCGTAAAGTCCTGCCATTTAACACACAATGCCTCCGAATTCGGCGGTAAGTGGGGAACGGACTAAACACAGCGAGAAAAAAGTGCGGAAGAGAAAGCGGAGGAAAAAAGCGAGAAATTGCTATAATAAGTATCAAAGAATAATTTTACAAAAGTTGTAAAGATATTCCTTAACAAACATAAAACACAGATAAAATTAAACATAAAGTAAAAAAATTGGGGCCAGTCGTGGCGCAGTGGGTGTGACGTTTGACTTCAAACGACTGGTTGTAGATTTGATTCCCTCTCGAGGAGGGGAAATATTTAATATTTCTCTTTTCTTCGCTCTGGTACCAAGGCAAAGCGCGGCTTTAATTTCCGCCACTTAACAAGCAATGCCTCCAAAATTCGGCGGAAAGTGGGGAACGGAGTGTCTTAACACTAGGTTTCCTCTGCCTACACTGTTGTGTGCGGGATACTGCGTGAATCTGGAAAAAAAAGGAAAAGAAAATCGAAATTCGATACTATAAACCCAATAACCTCAAGGAATTACTTGAATAAATAACAATTTCTGGTGATAGGCTTTAAGTATATTTACAAATAATGATTGATGCCGAAAGTAATGCCAGCTGGAGCAGAAGCGTATCAATCTCCTCAATTACGCACTGATTACCTTGTCAAATTGATTTACTTCGAGAATATTATAGATTTGTAACTTTCGAGAGTCATTTGTATAGTTTTATAGTAATACTTTAGTAAATAAATTTAATAAGTAAAAAATATATATTAGAAAATTCTGGTACGCTATTTTTTTTTCTTTTTTTTTAGCTTCACGCTGTATCTCGCACACGGCATGGTAGGCAAAGGGAACCTAGTGTTAAAACACTCCGTTACTCACTGTTAACAAGCTGTAAACTTGTACTGTTTTAGCTTTACACTTTTTTCTTTAAAGGTAGTCAGAGAGAGCCTACAATCTAGACATTCCATTCTCCAGTTTCGGTCTGAAAATAAAGCATATTAAGGAATTCAACTTGTCATGAGAGCCGAGAAATTACAAGAATTTAAATATATTTTTCCCCTGAGTGGGGAATCAAATCCATAACCATTGCATACCTAACTATATATGATATCAGATATTGTCACGCTGTGCCACAACGGCTTATTTTTGTATAAAGATGTAAATAGTCACTCCATTATAGCACTGCCGCTAAATGTGACAAGTTAGGTTGCTTAATGTTCGTTTTCAAAGTACATAATACAAAAAAATCAGTCATATTTATCTAGCGATTTCTTTTATGTGACTTAGTAACTTTTACTCTTTAATGTTTTTTTTATACTTATTAAACTAAAACTATTGATTCTCGCCAAAGCCATAACGGAACTACACATTTATATTGTCAATAGGCAGAACAATTGAATTAATTATTAAACTCTTTTTGCAGTTTTTTTACTTTAGGCGTTATCCCGCACAAAATCCAGTGTAAAATTATCATAGAAAAAAGTATTGGTGATATTTTTAAGAGCATATTTTAAGAAAATGTATAAAAATTTCGAATCCCGCTGCGTCCGTAGTGGGATTCAAACCCGAGACTTTAAGACTTTAAAATGTAAAAAAATATTTAATCAATATCATTCGCTCTTGCCAAACGATTGTTCGTAGAATAAACTTTGTAAAACATAAATTCGTAAAAATCTCTCTACAGAAATGCTAACAACATGAATCAATTATAATAAGCGTATATAAATGTCATTCGTAGAAGAATTTTATTTAAATGAAATTGCTAAAAATATATTTAACAATAGGTAACTCCAAAAAAAATTGCAAAAGAAGAATAATTGACGTAACCATACTACGATCTCATGTCAATGACCTAACAATGGGAGATAAGAAATCAAAGCACTGATAACTATTTCGTCCTTGAAACCGGAATGCCCATTCACTTTTTATAAGTAAATAGGAGTTCTTTGTTTAAGTTGGACAAACTCATCCATTAGAAACGAATGCCATATTATATTGGCAGTCATTGTACTGATTGTAAGCTTAAGCCATCGTTTTAATATTACTTATGTAGGTTTCCTTAGCTATGAAAAGTGTATTTAAAAAAAATAATTAATAATGATTTTAGGATGATCACAGAAAGCACGGCTTTAAATTTCACGTAAAGAACTTGAAATGCCTTAGACGAGAACGTGCGTAGGCTCTAAAAAGTAGAAAATAATGAACGGAGTGATTTTCTCGAGATAAAAATGTTCTGTATGTAGAAAAGCTTAAAAAACTTACGAAGTACGACGTATAATAGTTGGAAATTATTCTTCGTCAATTGCCTATTTAAGAACCTGATTTGATTGATTTCTGAACGTTGAAGATTTTTAAACCTTCTACTCACATAGACTTTAACGGCTTATAGTATGACAGTGTCTGACTGTATATTGACATCGGTGGTTGTGGGCTCGATTCCCAGTCGGTGAAATGATAAGCAGGGTTGCTATGAAAAAAGCGCATAGCATGAAGCGGAAAAAAAATACTCAGTGTTGTATAAAATAGTTTTGACGACAAGTTCTTCATTAAGTTAAGTAGTTTTATTTTACTATTTTAACCTAAGGAAAATGTATTAATGATGTATCCTCTACACATAGTGAATGGCAATTTTATATTTGTCATTCATATAAAATGTGTAGCAACACATTAACAAAGGGGGGAGGCAGCTGTGGCGCAGTGGCACAAAGTGTGCCTGTAAAGCGACTGGTTGTGGGCTCAATTCCCACTCGAGGAGTAGAAATATTTAATATTTCCATTTTCTTCTCTCTAGGGTCGAGGCAAAGCGCGGCGTTAAGTTCCGCCACTTTACACGCAATGCCTCCGAAAACGGCGGAAAGTGGGGAACGGAGTGTCTAAACACTAGGATCCTTACCCTGCTGTATGCAGCGATACAACGTGAAGCTAAAAAAGAGTCTATAATATTTAATTATTATATTTGTGGTAACAGCCATTAGCAAAAGTCTCTTTACAGAGATACTACAAATAAAAATAAATCGTGAAAAGATTAAAAGAATTTCGACGTGGCTGGATCAGCGTATGTTTTATACGTATGGCTTAATGGTCAGAACTTGGAAGGTTTTCAAGAGATGCGCATTCAAATCCTGCTGCGTTTTTCCAAATGTTTTTCTAAGTATATGCATAGCACTTTAAAAATAATAAAAGCCTGATAAAAAAAGTAATACATTTACATTATTCTAAATTCTTAAACAAACGTAAATATAGAAATAAAATCTTTTTTACATTGTAACATTGCAAAATTTAAAATAGCTTTACGCTATATCCCGCACACAGCAGGGTAGGCAGAGGGAACCTAGTGTTAAGACACTCCGTTCCCCACTTTCCACCGAATTCGGAGGCTTGCGTGTTAAGTGGTGGAACTTAACGCCGCGCTTTACCTCGACACCAGAGCGAAGAAAATGGAAATATAATTTCCACTCCTCGAGTGGGAATCGAACCCACAACCAGTCGTTTACAGTCACACTCTTGTGCCACTGGGCTACGACTGGCCACATTTAAATCTACGATAATCTCCCAGATCCCACAAAACTACTTACATCTCGTAAGATCTGTGTTACGATATAAAAAAAGACTTCAATGCCTTTTTATCCGACGAATAAAGAAATTTTATGACCCTCCCAGTACAAAATGAGTTTTTTAACGTATTGAAAATCTTCATAAATCATCGCTATCATATGATTACTTAGATTTGGGTCAAGGCGGTATCACAATGGTTACTTGTAGATTGTAATGGTGAGAAGCTCCCAGGTTAAAGTAAGTTACGAATGCCTAATGTATGGCCGCAAGCAATAGGTCGACAGCGAAATATAATTGTTGGTGTATTTACAAATAATGCTATGTTTACATTTTAAGTGCTTTTTTTTTTATTATGATAAAAAACATTCGTTTTATTCTTTCTGTTTTTGTGAAGGATGTTTTGTAAAAAAATGTTACTGAGTTTAATTTTTTCTTCTTAAATTATATATAAGCTTGACTACTGTGTCTCATAACCTAATACTTTTGTCTTGTTTTTTGTCAAAGTCTCCCTGTATACGTGATGGTAGTTGGTTCGATTCCCACTTGGAGGAATGACTATATTCAAATTTTATTTTCGTTGCTCCGCTCTTGAAACGAAACAAATCGCGGCGTTGAGTGTTTCCACTAAACAAATTTGGACAGAAAGTGGGGCGGAATTTCTTGACACTAGGTTTTCTCTACCTACCTCGCTATGCTGAAAAAGACGTTAAGCTGTATTTTACTTCATTTTTATAAAATACAAAAGCTTTTGGTACTTTGCACTTACATACAAAATTGTAAACTTGCAAACTATACCTTAAGCCATCAAAACAATATTATTTTTTATTAAAATAAACTTTAGAATAAAACTATTATTAATATTGTCTCGATAATATTTTAGAAAATATAATATATATTTAACGACGAAGATCTGTAAAAGGATGATAATTATTGCGCCATAACTCGGTACTGGCCAGCGACACTTAGCTGACCTTGCGATGGAACCCGAGCATTTAGAAAGGATGTGAACAAATCTTGTTTTGAACAAATTTCTACGATTCGTAAAAAGATGTTTAAATATTTGTTGAAAGTCAAATATCGTTATAGTGAAAAAAATTATGTGAAAACATGCAGAACTCTTTTGCAGACAAAATGTAGTATAGAACACGTTTCTCTGCTTTTATTGAATGTGAAACTTTATTAAAAATGTGTGTGTGTATGTGTGTGTGTGTGTGTGTGTGTGTGTGTGAGAGAGAGAGAGAGAGAGAGAGACAGATAGAGAGCGAGAATACACGTAGCCTTAGCAATATATATATCGCTTTATATAAAAGTGGTTAAGTGCATGGTATGTATGTGTATTTTTTTTATTAATTAAATATGTTTCTAAAGTATTGTTTTGAAAAATATTAGATTTCCATAAGTCCTTTTCCAAGTAAATTTTATTAACTGTAAATTTCATTCTCTATGAGCATAAATTTCGTAAAGAGGAACTGATTTTTTTCTGAAATGACTGAAAATTTCACGGATTAACGTAATGATCACCGCGAAACATTGTAAAATCTCTGAAGTACACTATTATATTATATAGTATGAAATTATTGTTTTCGTAGCGTCTTTGGGTAGCAGAAATTTGTAAATAAAAATGTCTACAGAGATGCTAAAAAGGAGAATAAAAATAAGTTATAATAAGTGTCTATCTGTAGAGTTCTATGTATGTCCCGATATAGAACGTATTTTACGAACGTAGGAGGCGCAGGTTTGAATCCCGTAACGTTCATTTTTTTTATACCAAAAAGAAATGTGATTAATGACGCCACAAGTTCATTTAGCAAAATAAGTTTGAAATTAACACTAAATTTTGCAACTATATTTTTATTTTTTATAAACTCTCCATAAAAGAAATACCTTGTAAAATCATTAACCATATAATCGAGAAGGTAACATAAGAATTTACCTTTCCGTTTAACTATTTCATTCGTTCATTCAAAGAAAAAACTAAAAGCCAACATTTTTCAATTATCCACTTGACACTTTGATGGACAAATTCAATTATTCCGGCGTTGTTTTAACTTTGGCGTAAGCCGGTCTTTTTTAGGGGTTCGATCTTTTCCCTATTGATAGAAGTAACTTGCCATCTCATTGAATTGGACACGGTTTAAAATAAAAACTGTAGATATAATTCTCGTAGAGCAATTTTTTTTAAAGTTCTCGGGATGTCTAGAATCATTATCAGGTAGATTAATCAGCTTATTTCTTTTGTAGAAGAGTAGACTGAGAGAATCTAGTGTCAAGACATTCCGTTCTCCACATTATTTGAAATCAAGACGTTTTACCTTAAGTACAAGAGCGAAGTAATGATAATTTAAATTTAATCATTTCCCCTAGTGGGAATGAAACCCATGACCTTTGCGTTTCAGTCAGTGGGACTGCACTGCGCCACGACGTCTATCTCGTATATCAAATACGGCATAAATACCTTTGAAATTTGTTTATTTTAAGAGAGAACTTCGAAGAAGAAAGAGCACTTTTTGGTGTATTTTAAAGTTGTACCCAATACAATCCTTTCTGCAACATGAAAGACGAAATGAATCCAAGGAATGCATAATTTGTTTCTTCTCTAGAGACACTTGTTCTAAAATTGTTTATTCCATGTTATTAAATATGGTAATTTAACTAATAAAAACAATCTATAGAAATATCCTTTTAAGTAAAAAGTATTTAAATTCTAAAATAATTAAAAGTAGTTAACAAAAACGGCGATATCGAAAAATAACCAAAAGAAAAGATTAACTAATACAAAAAAAATAGACCTTGGTGCTAAATTTGTAAGTAGAGTAATTTAATGAAAAGGGAAAACTTAATTAATCAGCGAGTTCAGATGGATTGGATAACTAAGATCGATATCTTAAACTGTAATCTATTTAAGCAAAACTTATTTTTGTTATAGGAATTATATTTTTTTTAGCTTCACGCTGTATCCCGCACACAGCAGGGTGGGCAGAGAGAACCTAGTCTTAAGACACTCCATTCCTCCGTGGCGGAACTTAACGCCGCGCTTTGCCTCGACACTAGAGCGAAGAAAACGGAAATGTCAAATATTTCCACTCTTCGAATGGGCATCGAACCTACAACCAGTCGCTTTGCATTCACACTTTGAGCCTCTGCGTCACGACTGGCCTCAAATTGGAATTATATGAAAAAATATTTTTATATCATTTTTCAGGTTTATTCTTCAGCTTCACACTTTTCCCCGCAAAGTATGTTAGTATTAGATTTATATTACAGAAATTAATAGATATTAATTACTTCCTCTAGTATTCGCCTGAATTCGAGACATTGCATATTAAATGGTGAATTGTATGAAATTTACCATTTTCAGACAACGCTTTGAGCAGGGCAGGGAAAACAAAAGTAATTGAAATATAATCCTTCCCCCGAGTAGATATTGAACTAGCGAACATTGTATTTACAGACAGATACTTACTTCACCACGATGGTCTTTAATTATTGACTTTTCGGTTTTAAAATCTTTTCAGTCGAGCCTGTGTGTCTTAAGAATATTCAGTAGAAATAAAAGCAAATTCGTCTCCGACAGATTTCGCTCAAACTAGTGAAAGGATATCAGTCAACATTGACGCTCAAATTCAAATTTATGTTAGTTATCACAATTAACAACATTAGTAGTTTCAATGTCAAAGATTAAATTGATGAGTATCGATTGTGAATCTCCTGAATCAAACTTCGAATCCTGACTCCTCTTAAAATATTAGAGGCCAAACATTTATTTAAATAACAGATATTCTCTCGTTACTTTTATGATACTATTAAGTAGTACGACTTTGACCAGGCAAAAGTTTCAAAATTTGGATAGGTCCGTTGCCAAAAAGATTCACCCCTTGATATACGTATATACCCCTAAATATACGTATATCACCCCTTGATATACGTATATACAGCAGTGTTGTCCAAAATTTAAATGTAACTAACAATTTAATGTTAACAATCGATCAGTTTTTTGTCAGAAAATCACAATTAACAATAAATTAATTGTTAACTGTAGTGTAAAAAACTAGCAGTTAATTAATTCTCAGCTAATTATAATTTTTACGCGATTCCCGACGAAGAAATAATAAATTGTTAATATTTAATTATTAATTGCAATTAAATTTTACCCGACACTGATATATAGTACTAGTGCATAACCACATAAAGCCATGTAAGCCAGCTCTCCCAATTCCCACCATCCCATCCCTCCTTCCCTCCATCCCTCCTTCCCTCCTTTATCCCCAAACTCCTCAGGCGTTGTGGAAGTCCATGGGCGAAGGTAACCACTTACCATCAGGTCCTTCCGCGGGTTTGTCTCCTTTACTCAAAAAAAACTTATATCGGTGGATAAACACACCACAAATATACTATAATAAAATCATAATAAATCAAACAAATAAATCGAACTTATCGTAAATAAACGTTACGTTACGAGAAAAAAATCCAATAAACGATTTTCTCGGACAAGATTTCATAGGAAAGTTATTAAACGTAATGAAACTCGTCGGCCAACGTCGATCCGTATGATGAATGACGAAACTCTAGCTTAACGTCATATTCGTTACGATTCTTGTCACTTTTTTTATTTTTGCGTTTGTGTACAGACGGTGATATAATATTTTTGGTTATTTTATGTTGTTATAATATAGATTTTAGCTTTTGTTGAGGTCATTGTTGCGTAGTGGTACAAACGTGTAAACGACTGGTTGTGGGTTCGATTCCCACTCGAGAAATGAAAATGTTTTATATTTCCATTTTCTTCGCCCTGGTATCGAGGCAAAGCGCAGCGTTAAGTTCCGCCACTTAGCATCCAATGCCTCCAAAATTCGGCGAAAGTGGGGAACGGAGTGTCTCAACACTAGGTTCCCTCTGCCTACCCTCCTGTGTGCGGGATACAGCGTGAAGCGAAAAAAAATGTATTTTAGTTTTTGTTAAGGTAATTGTGGCGCAGTGAAATAATAACATCTAACTGTAAAAACGATTGATCGTGGATTGATAGTTATTCCTTTCTTATTCCTATATTTTTTTCCACATTTTCTAACTAGTAATTAAGACACTCCGCCTGAATCCGAAGTAGGTATATTGAATAACGAAACTCAACGCTGCACCTTGTCGACCAGAAATAATAATCCCACAACCATAGTATACAGCGATACATTATATTGCACAGTGACATTCTTCCGTACTTTAAATATACCTTTATAGATTTTTATTTAGCTTCATACTGTATCCCGCACACAGCAGGGTAAGCAGAAGGAACCTAGTATTAAGACACTCCATTCCCTACTTTCCGCCGAATTCGGAGGCATTGCGTGTTAAATGGCGGAACTTAACGCCGCGCTTTGCCTCGACACCAGAGCGAAGAAAATGAAAATATGAAATATTTACACTCTTCGAATGAGAATCGAACCCACAACCAGTCGGTCTACAATCACACGTTTGGGCCACTGAGCCACGACTAGCCCCAATATAGTAATACACCTACTATATTTACATATTTTATACACATTTTTATTTTATATAAACTAAAGTATAATTTATACATTCTATTTATGTCTAAAGTATAAGATATAAACATATGTATGTGTATTCCAATGCGGGAGTTAAAATGAATAAATACGTCTGCACCGGATTCTCGTAAATACAATGTCTGGACAAAGGCTATTGAGACCGTTCACTTATTCCTTTGGTTAAACTTAAATCTAGTGCTATATTATAAGGGGGAATCTTAAACAGCATTTTCTTTGAATTTCTTCTTTATTTTATAGAGTTTAGAAACATTGTGTTTCTTTATAAACATAATATTTATTAACATTTATAATTAAAGAGAGGCAGGGGGAGACCTCGGTTGACCTTCGAAAACACAGTGTCCACGATACTGGAGGAAGGTCACGTAAAAAGCATGAGGACCCCCCGGAGGGCGTGTATGAAGAGGTTGATGACAGTGGACGAGGCGAAAGAAGTATGTAGGGACCGTAGCGTTTGGCGCTCCGTTCTCTTTGACTACCCCGCAAGGGATACAGCGTGAAGCTAAAAAAAAAAAGAAAAAAAATTATTAACATAATGTAATAAATAAATTTCTAATTTTAATTCAAAGTTGAGACCGTTGTGACGTAACGTCTGAGTGCAGCAGTTGTGGGTTCTATTCCCACTTGGGAAAATGATTATGTTCCAGCTCTGGTAACAAGCAAAAGTGCGGCGTTAGTAGTAGGCAATTCAGGAGAGGAGTGTCTTGACTCTCCGTTCTCTCTGACTACTCTGCCTTGCGCATCGATGGCTTTACAGCGTATTTATTATTGAATTTTTACAGTTTTTTTTTCAACTTAGTATTTTTTACCAAGAAAATTTGGAAAATAAACACTCCGTTTTCCATTTTTCACCTGAATTTGAGATAGTAGAATTTGAGTGGCAGAACTCGACACGTACTGGAAAATGAAAATGATTCTAATACAAACATTCATCAAAATAGGAATCGAATCCAAACCAAGCGCGTTGATTATCATGCGCTGTCCCACTGCGCTACGGCCTTCTAAAATAATAAGCTATAATAATTTCAATACTTTTTACCATAGCAATGAATTAAGATTCCTTTATCATTTTTGTTTTCAACAATCACTATAGCTTTCATAAGCTTATCTAAATATTTTTTCCCACAAATTGTTGAATATACTTTGTGTAACTAATTACGCATTTACAAACAGCGTATAACCGTCGGCATTATCATAAAAATACTGCCTTTAACTGCATATGACAATGGTCGTAAGTTAAGATTACTTGTAATTGATCATTTTTGCTATTTAGACATTTTAATAGTTTTAAAATTACGTTTAACGCTCATTTTTTATAAACCAAACTTATTTTTAAGGTGTTTATTTTGTTCATTAATTTGTTTTCACATAGCTTCACGCTATATCCCGCACACAGCAGGGTAGGCAGAGGGAACCTAGTGTTAAGACACTCCGTTCCCCACTTTCCGCCGAATTCGGAGGCTTTGCGTGTTAAGTGGCGGAACTTAACGCCGCGCTTTACCTTGACACCAGAGCGAAGAAAATGGAAATATAATTTCCACTCCTCGAGTGGGAATCGAACCCACAACCAGTCGTCTTCAGTCACTGCCACTGGGCCACTGGGCCACAACTGGCCACATTGTTTTCACATTATTATTCTTCATCTTTTTCATTATGAATATCAAAAGGAGGACGTTTTCTAATTGTCTTTTTCAAAAGGATGAATTCAAATTAAAAGTGTGGATGTCAAGCTTATTTTAATATATTATATAAACTCGTAAATGTGAAGTTCAACATTGTACATGCATATGATTGAAACAGGAACTTTAATTTTCATTATTGAGCCCGTCGTGGTAAAGTGGGAACGCGTCAGACTGTAAACGCCATGGTGGAGGGTTCGATTTCCACTTGGAGGAATGATTGTGAGTTAATTATTTTCATTCTCTGCTCTGGTGCTCAACACATAACGTTGAGTTCCGCCACATAATACACAATGTCTCGATTTTGAGCGCGAAGTGGAACGGAGTGTCTTGACACTAGGTTCTCTCTGACTATCCCGGTGTGCAGGAAAAAGCGTAAAGCTATATTGACTTCCATTTATAAATATAGCTTCCTTAAACACAACTGGGAAATCATAAGCAAGAGTGAAAGAGTTTTCTTTGTAAACTGAAGAAAATCTTATTATATATTCACTGCATATTTACTGACCTTTGCATTCATACTGATATCGGTTTTACTTACGACTTCAGATATAATTTCTCTTGAGGATTCCGTTGGAAGTAAGTTGTAGATGCTCGACTAGTAAAGTATGGCTTGAATTGTGGTTACTATATTCCTTTCCTTTCTATCCATTTCACGCTTTTTCCCGCAAAACAGAGTGCAGCAAAATGAACCTAGAGTCAAGACACTCCGTTCTGTATTTTGCTCCCGTAATTGAACTTGTATAGTTATTGTAATTTATATTAGAACTAATAAGGTTCATTTTTCCTTTTCGACGAGTCGCGTCACAAGGCCTAAAAAGAAAAGAACTTAGTGACAAAACACTATGTTATTTCTGTTTTTTTAGCTTCACGCTGTATCCCGCACACAGCAGGGTAGACAGAGGAAACCTAGTGTTAAGACACTCCGTTCCCCACTTTCCGCCGAATTCGGAGGCATTGCGTGTGTGGCGAAACTTAACGCCGCGCTTTGCCTCGGATACCAGAGCGAAGGATACGGAAATATTAAATATTTCCACTTCCTCGAGTGGGAATCGAACTCACAACCAGTCGTTTACGGTCACACATTAATGCCAATGCGCCACGACTAGCCCCATTATGTTATCCTCTAACGAAAACATATTTAAACAGAACAGAGAATCTCTAATATTGTTTGAGAAAAGTAAAACAGCCTTAGATTTTGACTTTCAACTAAAAAAATACATAAATAGTTTAGATTGTCTCTATACCTCGAAATATACGAAAACAAAAAACGACATTTTTAATTAACCGGCTATCAATTAAGTTAATGCGCTCGCTACAATTGAAGCACTCTCGATGTAGCTTTTTCTATTACGAAGATAATATTCTGAGTTATTAACACGGCCATTAAATTTCACTTTTATATCTTTATACAGTACAATGATAAAGTTTTTTACTCATTATTGTTGAGGTGTTAAGATTTTTTTACCCCTTCGTGGCGTAATTGGACAGCGTCTGACTGTAATCGTCGGCTGTGGGTTCGATTCCCACTTGGTGAAATATTCATAATTCAATGATGAGGCGAAGCGTGACACTGAAAAAAAAACAATTATAAACTTGTTAAAGACTGTTTTTTTCAATTTTCCTAAGTGTGGAATAACACTTTAAAAATGTTAAAAAGTATAAAGTTGTTGTCAAACGTTACGTTGACTAATATTTAATTATTTTTTGGACCAGAAAAGATTATTTCTTAATTTTACCTTTTACGCTTTTTTTAAGATATCACATAATATATTTACTTACCCTTTCAAAAACCCTTTTTTTATTTTTTCTTTTACCCTACATGGCTAGGTAGGCAGAGAAAGCTGGTTGACATGACCCTTCGTTTCTAGACAACGCGTGGTGATGGCGGAACTCAACGCCGCGCTACTAAGGCAGAGAAATGATAATAATTTAAGCACAGTCATTCATGCTACACTATTAAGCATTCCTTCGAATTAAATACGAAATCACAACCATTTTCCTTAGTTACTTATCTTACTCAAATGTCAAATGAATACGTTCGTAAAAGAAACTAAATTTAAAACTATTTTATATAAAGAGAAATTTCTTTTAAAATAATTGTTTTGAATATTTTTACTCTACAACAACAATATGATGTTACATACTTATATACGAGTGGATATAACCTATAACATAAAATAATAACAATTCTAGAAATGTATTTTTTATCTCGCCCTTAACCTGAAAAAAATGACAATTAAAATATTATATTAAACATTGGAACTAGTAATGTTTCTTGCAGCCTACTTGTCTCTGCATCTGCCGCGCCAAGGCTAGCGGGTGAGTGACTTTAGTGTGGACGCACATTGTCAACTTAACTTGGAATTATTATAGAGTTAAATTAAATTAAATTAAATTAAATAGCTTCACGCTATATCCCGCACACAGCAGGGTAGGCAGAGGGAACCTAGTGTTAAGACACTCCGTTCCCCACTTTCAGCCGAATTCGGAGGCTTGCGTGTTAAGTGGCGGAACTTAACGCCGCGCTTTACCTCGACACCAGAGCGAAGAAAATGGAAATGTTATTTCCACTCCTCGAGTGGGAATCGAACCCACAACCAGTCGTTTACAGTCACACTCTTGTGCCACTGGGCCACGACTGGCCAGTTAAATATTATAACGTTTTAAATTTCTTACCACGGGAAAACTTAATAAATGCTCCTTTAAATTTTAATTAATTTCTTTGCTTCAAATAAATATTTTTTAAAAATGGTTTTTTTATTGTTAATATTTATACATTCAATACCTTAAGGTTGCTTAATAAATCCCTATAGTAAGAAAATTATATGTTTGAGAATAACAGCTAAATGACATAGTAGATACTATTACTAGAAGTTCATATGTCTAAAATCTCTTGATTCTAATGAAAATTTTTCTTCGTTCCGGACCCTTCGTTCTCTACTCTATGCCCATTTTAATAGTATTAATTAGTTTACGCTTAAGTGGACAGCAAGCCACAATGTCTTAGTCTACACGCGAAAATGGTGAAATAATATCTTAAAAAATCTAATAGCTAAATTATATAACTATTGCATTGAGACCTTCTTGGCGCAGCGGGTCACCGTCAGACTGTATACGCGATAGATAATATAAAGCGTCACGTTGACTTCCTTGATCTTGAATTCGGGCAAAAGTGAAGAGCAGAGTGTCTTAACACTATTGCAGAAAACAAAAAGCTGCTTACAATTGTAATTGTTTTAATAAATGTTATTTTAATATTTGTAAAGTTTTACCAGTCGTGGCTCAGTGGCACAAGCGTGTAACTGTAAACAACTGGTTGTGGGTTCGATTCCCACTCGAGGAGTGGAAATATTTAATATTTCCATTTTCTTCGCTCTGGTGCCGAGGTAAAGCGCGGCGTTAAGTTCCGCCACTTAACACGCAATGCCTCCAAATACGGCGAGTGTCTTAACACTAGGTTCCCTCTGCCTACCCTGCTGTGTGCGGGATACAGCGTGCAGATAAAAAAAAAGAAAGAAAAAAAGTAAAGTTTTCCAAAAAAAAAAATCAAGTCAATGCACGTCCACTCTTATGTTTCAACTATACACCACAGTACAACGCAAACAAAAGTAAAAGTAGCCTCATTATCATACCGGCCGCTGTTTAATCGCATCTTACTTATATTACGAATCGTACATATGTATATATGTACATAAGTCGATTTGTACGTTATATGTATTATTTTTTTTAAAAAAATGTATTTTTAACTAGTGATGAGTCACTACTGCTCTCTTCTTTCGATCCATTTTAGACTCTATGTGTTGAGTGATAAAACTCAACGCCGCATAATATTCCCGAGTTCCGAAATATGCCACGATGGAATCTTTTTTTCATTTTATTTTTTTATAGAATATTTTTATCAAAAAGTAAGAAATAACTTTTTTATTTTTAAGTGGTAGCCTCGTTGGTGCGCATAATACGAATTGCCTTAACTTTAGCCTTTGCTTCGTGTAAAATTGTACAATATTTTATGCCTAACACATATTATGCCAATGTTTATTTGAAATATTGATTGCATTATTGTAAAAAATATTGGTTTAAAGCGCGTCTTTTAATTATCATTATATTAGTACGGAGAAAAATATTGGCTTTTTACTAAAATTATAGAAGTCCCTGCGAAATATGAAATTGGGCGAGTTTGTATAGATATAAAGTGAAAAGGAATTATTTTTTGTATAAATCCATCAGAAACATTTCCATAGACAGTAGTAGTTAAATAAAATACTTAAACATGTTTTTTTACTATGATTTTTTTAAATAATCTGTACGTAACCTTAATTAAAAATGAAATTTAAAATCAGATTAAACTTTAATAATAATTATTGACGAAAATAATTTTTAATTTTAAACAAGCAACTTTCGAAGGCTAATTGTATTATTCATCATGTAGGTACAAGTACATGTATCATAAATAAATTAATATTCATTTTTATCTGTCTGTGTAGAAATTTATTGTCAGGAAATGCGATGGCAACAAAAAATATTCCATGAATGACAGATAATTCATCCAGAATATATCGAAGCCATCTAAAAGCTAATGCCATCTCTATTAAAAGCTAGTGTTGTGACATGATATATTAACACCAAGCTAAAGTGTACTTGGAATAGCTTTTTTTTATGTCAAAACATAGTTTTAAGTAAGTATGTTAGGTAGAATACAATATAAGTCCCTCCGTCAACTCTACTATGCATTGCCTTCTTTTTATTTTACATAAGAGAACAGACTGTGTCTGTTTTTTTATGCATAAAAGAGCGGACCTCCTGATAGTAAGCTTACACCCATGGACGTACAAAATTAGAAGAGTTTTGGATACGTTGCTCGTCTTGAGGGTGAAGGGGTGGAGGGAGAAGGATGAGGGGGAATAAGGAATAAGGAAAGGGAGAGATGACTTACATGGCATCGCACGTTCGTTTTTCACATGGTGACGAGTAAGTCGTAGAATAAGAGAATAAGTCTCCTACCACCAAGTAACTGGGCTACCCGCCTTTTACGGGATGATACCTGGCAGCGGAGGAAAACCCGTCCTTTAGGTTAAACGTGTCACAACTCATTCTTTAACAGAGCACGTTATCTCAAAATTAATATTTTTTTCTTACAGTTTATAGGAATTATAGGAACCCCCATATTATAGGAACAACCTAGGGTCCAAAAACTTTTTACTTTGTTCTGCATCTCGTATTGAAGACATTGCACTAATAGTGGCGAAGCTCACCGGAGCTGTTAAGGCTGTCATGACGCAGTAGACCAGCATTTGGCTTTAAACGCGATGGTCGGGTTCGATCTTCACTATTATTTTTATTTCCCAGTTCTTAATTTCTACCTATTTTCTTATTATTTCGATCGATTTATTAAAAAAAACCGTTTCAGCCTAGTTTAGAGTGAAACTCACTAAATACTATGAGTGACTTTTCTTACCAACTTTACCGACTTTTCTTACGGTGATGTCAATTGATCGATGAAGGAATAACTTAACAACCTATATACGCTATGTGGTTATAAATAATGTATTATTATAAAAAGCTTTATCAACATTCCTGAACGCATCTCCGCCTTGAAACAGACCTTGGGATTTCCGACCGACTCGCACAATATGTGCAAGAAATTTAAAAAAAAGACTACGTATCTTTTATATTTTTTAAAGCTTAAATAAAAATAAAGAATATAATTGTAATTTAAGCTTTTATAGATATCGTTCGTTTTATAGATATCGTACGTTTCCTCTGCCTTCCCTCTGCCTACCCTGCTGTGTGCGGGATACAGCGTGAAGCTAAAAAAAAAAAAAATAGATATACATATTTTACAATTTGACGTCATTGTATATCCGTAAAGTTAGAATTTGTTTATCATCAATGTATTTTCTTTAAATTCTTTGATTTTTGCTAATAAGATTCTTTCGCACATTAGTCCAAAAGGATTTAAAAATCAATAATAGCTATAAATATCTAAGTAAGTATATGTTAAATGTCAGCTTTATTCGTAAGATGTGACATTTTTTAGAAATGACTGAGAATTTATTTTAATTTTTTTATCGTATGCTGATCACGTAGTAATTTTGGTCCATACCATTCAAAGAGAAATGCTCAGTTTTTTCGTCCATTCCATTTCATCCATCAAATTCAGGCACTGATTTAGATTTCATAAACATTATCAAGAATGTTATTTGAACACAGAGCTATAGGGAGCAGTGACATACAAACATTTCACAATAATAATGTATACAATAACAATAAAAGATGTCAAAATATTTTTCTACACACACTTACGTACTTCGCGTCATAAAAAAATAAAACAAAAAAATATCATTTCGAAGAATTTACATGAAAATCCATATATGACCTTAAATATTATTCAAAAAATTTACCAAAGTATTATTTTCATCTCACACTAAATAAAAAATAATAATAACAATTCCCATCAACCTACTTGTATATACATTCTTTGAGACATTCATAAAGCACATCGAAATACTAGTTCTACCACTTGAAAAATGCGGAATTGAAAAATATATGACCAAAGCATTCATCTTTTTGCAAATTTTACACCCACGTGCTGGAAAAAGTACCGCAACTAACTTACTAACTAACTAAAACTCTTTAACGGTACCCCATTTTCCTCTTACCCTGCTATTAGTAACAGTATAGCAGAAATAATATGGAATAGTCTATTTATAGTTGAAACCAATTGAGGCTTTGAATAAAAATGAGCGGCACATGAGAGGCATGACAATCGATCTCAAATAGACCGCAAAGTTCAATGCACAACACTCATATATGATAAGATGGATAAATTAAGAAGGTTAGACGTAATTCTAAGGTTTATAACAAGAAAATGCATATTCCTTTAGTCGGGTTATATAGCGAAGCAAGAGTGGTAGTGACGTTCACATTCACCTGCGCCTGCGACGATTCCTCAGTCCTACTTCGTGAACCAAACGCGACGCATATTTTGAACGGTTTTTTTTAAATATATTAAAAATAGTGCGTGTTGCCAGTTATACTATAAATAATGTAAGTTTTTTTTTCGTTTATTAAATTTATTTCCTAGACTTATGCCTGCATTTATTCAGATAGATTTTTAATTAATATTATATTCTTGAATTTAATTTTAATTTGATATATAAAGAACGGAGTGTCTTGACACTACGCTCTCTCTTAATACTATGCGGGAAAAAGCGTAAAATTCTTTTTGTATTTCTATTCTAGATGTTATAGAAGTTTCTACTAGAAGTATAGTTTTTTATAATATATAAATCGCGACATATAATTATTATGTCACACATTATGAACATATAGTGAAAGTTGTCTAATGTTGTGTGATAAATTATGTATATGTAATAATAGATGATTATTATTATACAACTAATACGATTAATATACATTATTAGATTCTTATATTAATTTGATAATTTAGAACTTTTTTATATAAAAAAAAATTACATTAAATAATTTTCATTGTATCTATACTAGATATATCTGTACTAGACATAAATAAATTGATAATGCTATTAAAAATAATAATCGATAGAAAAGTTAAATTTTTAATCCTAAATTTTTCATAAAATTGTCTAATTTTTATTTTTTTTTATATAGTCAATTATTCTTCTAATGAATAAAATAAATCCTTCTGATTATTAATATAAAAAAGATATATTAAAAAAAAGGAATATACATTTCGACTAATCAACCTATTGACACCTAGTACAATGATATATTTTAAGATATTGTAGAAATTCAAAATACGCCAAATCTTAAGATTTACCAGCAATGGTAAAATCACGAACTGTCCTTTAATCGCTCAATGAAATGTTACGAGTACGGTTTAAGAGTATGGTAAATAGAAATAGTTCGGCGTTTAGTATTTTACCATTACCATTAATTACCAATATCATACCATTGACATGGTAAATATTAAAAACTATTTATAACTCTAAATAAAGTTTCAATAAATAACATATATATATAAAATAAACGAACATTTTACTGTACTAAAATATTTTGTACAGGTACACAATTGTTTTTTTTTTCATAAAATAAATTAATAGCAGCAAGTATTTTAAAAATACGGAGTGGAACGACAATAATTTAATTATGTTTATTTCTCCACTCTGCTGAACAAGACAAACAATGAGTTCCACCATTCAACACGTAATTTGGGCAGAAAGTGGAGAATGGATTTTTTTTGACACTAGGCTCTCTCTGACTAACCTGCAATGCGGTAAAACGCGTGACGCTACAAAAAATATCAATTTAGACTACTAAAGTCAAATGGACGCCTATTGTTATCTGACCATTTCCGTTAATGAGTAAAAAGTTTTTTTTAAGCACCATAATTAAAGAAGCAACTGAATATATTTTCAAAATAGTAAAATAATGTAATTAATAAAGTATTCATATAGTAATGACCATATTTTTTTGTATTATAATATATATATATTTTTCAATATAAAGAAGTTATTCGTATTTGATTTATTTCACAGATTTATTTCTATGTACAATTTACTAAAAAATTAAAAATTTTGAAAATACCCACGACGGTTTAACTGTTATTGAAAAAGGATAAAATAACTAGAAATCCCCCGCCTAAAAGAATATATGTAACGAGATGATGGGGACGACTTCGTCGGAGCTGCCATTACTTTAAGTTTGCTAACTTCTCCTAGGTTTTCATGCTGTTAAAACAGGTTTAGGAAAAAATTAAAATATTAATATGAATTTACAGTTTTGATAACTGGTATTCCTTTTAAAAACTTTAAGAACGAAATCTATACTGTTAGCTACTATATTTAAAATAGAGGTTGCAACTGGCAGCCCCCGACGAAGTTGTCCCCATCATCTCGTTACATATATTCTTTTAGGCGGGGGATTTCTAGTTATTTTATCCTTTTTCAATAACAGTTAAACCGTCGTGGGTATTTTCAAAATTTTTAATTTTGTTTTTTATTTTAAACTTTTTAAAGTGAATAGATATAAATTATATATTATTACATAATTTCGAAATACTTTATATGAATCTTCATGCAAATCCAAAAAAAATTATGAGCCCAATGCTTTCTGGTTATCAAATGCCTATTGCAGCGCCTGGCAGATTGTCACCGCAACATTTTTAGGAAACTTAAGTTTAACCAAATCAGTGAAAATCGCAAAACCCACTAGTAGTTTTGATTTGGAACAAATTAATTTATACTGGAGCGCCCCGTGGTAGTTTGTGATATGGCATATAAAAACACGCAACAATTAAACCTGAACCTATCACAGAAAACCGCATTTAAATAGGTTTCACACAAAAATACAAGCAAATGCTTACTACAGCGCCCCCTGGTGAGGTGTCACCACGACACATATATGAGAACACGCGCTAATTGAGCCTGATCCTATCGTTGAAAACTGCATCAAATTCAGACTCGTAGTTTTAACTTTGCACCATCAAATGTTTAATGAAGCGCCCCCTGGTGAGTTCTTAACGTAAAAAAAACTAAAAACATACACCAAGTAAAGGTAAATCTAATACTGAAAACTCTGTCCAATCGGACTAGTAGTTGTGGTTTTACATTAAATATTACAAACAAATGTTTACTGCAGCGCCCCCTGGTGAGTTAACACGATAAAGCATATCCAAGAACATGCACTAATTAAACTTGAGCTTATCACTGAAACTGCATCCAAATCGAATTCGTCATTTTAGCTTTGCACAAACAATATTTTACTGCAGCGCCCCCTGGTGACTTGTCACCGTAATATAAATTTAAAAACATGTACTAAACAAAGCGGAATCTAATACTGAAAACTCTTTCCAATCGTACTAGTCGTTTTTGTTATACACAAAAAATGGAAGCAGCTACTTACTGCAGCGCCCCCTAGAGAGTTGACACATACTTGAAAATATGCACTAAGTAAACATACATGACATATATATGAAAATATGCACTAAGTAAACTTGAATCTATCATTGAAAACTGCATTCAAATCGGACTCGTAGTTTTAGTTTTGCACAAACAAATGTACTTACTGCAGCGCCCCCTGGTGAGTGATCACCGTAACACATATATGAAAAGATGCACCAATTAAACCTGAACCTATCGTTGAAAGTTTCATCTAAATCGGACTAGTAGTTTTTACTCTACATAAACAAATGTTTACTGCAGCGCCCTCTGGTGAATTTTCACCGTAACGTAAAAACAAAAATTTTAAAATATGTACGAAGTAAAGCTTAATCTAGTTCTGAAAACTCTAGCCAATCGGATAAGTAATTTCGGTTTTAGACAAATAAATATAAGAAAAATTTTGGTTTTACACAAAAAAACTCAAACAAATGCTTATTATAGCGCCCCCTGATGAGTGGTCACCATAACACATATATGGAAAGACGCACCAATTAAGCCTGAACCCATCCTTGAAAGTTTCATCTAAATTCGACTAGTAGTTTTTGCTCTGCATAAACAAATGTTTAGTGCAGCGCCCCCTGGTGAGTTTTCCCCGTAACAAAAAAAGAAAAATCTTAAAATATGCACCAAGCAAAGATAAATCTTTTTATGAAAACTCTTTTTAATCGGAGCAGTAGTTTCGGTTTTAGACAAATAAATACAAAAAAAGTACAAACAAATGCTTACTGCAGCGCCCCCTGGTGGTTTGACACGATGAAACATATCCAAGAACATCCACCAATTAAACTTGAATCTACCACTGAAAATCTATTGAAATCAGACTATTATTTTTTGAGATAATTGAAAACATTCGTTTTCACGTAAAATGCTTACTGCAGCGCCCCCTGGTGAGTTAAGGCAATAAGACATACATAAGAACATACGCCAATTGAACTTTAACCTATCATAGAAAACCGTATCAAAATCGGACTTATAGTTTTGGAAATAATTGACATAGTAATTTGCACAAACACACAAACAAACAAACAAACAAACAAACAAACAAACAAACAAACAAACAACCTCTCACCCCAAACACATATACAGTCGCCGTTCCGTCGCGGGTAAAAAGGAACATAGACTGACCATCTGCAATTTCACAACGCCTGTGTATTTCTCACAATCATAAAAATACGCTTTACCCATAATTATTCATTATACTTTTTATTGATAAAATAACCAGTTAATATGCAGTGTCTTGGTTTCAGGCGGAAAAAGCAGAGTGTCTTGACACTTGATTTCTCTGACTTTATCCAAAAAAATCATATTGTATAAAACTACATATATATCTAGTTCTAAGAATACAAATAGTTTTCTTTACCTTCACGATAACTTTCCTCACTTAACGAAATGTAAATGAAAGAAGTAATAAAACTATATATACTTATAAACATTTTTAAAGTGTTATTCCACACTTAGAAAAAATTAAAAAGACATTTAGAAAACGTATAAAAATTTGAACGCAGCGGGATTCGAACCCGCTCCTCCCGTATATATACTTTCTACTTCTTTTAGAAACGCCACTTAGTGGTGGAATCCTACTTCAGAATCCTCCTTTTATGTACCAAAATATGTATACAGCTTTTGTATAAAAGCTCTTCATATTTTTAAACATCTCACTTGAACTTGTCAATGTCAATAAAGTGGACTTTGCAAGGTTGTTGGAAATACAGCAGTTTTTATAAATATATTAAAAAGTTACTATATTTTATATTATTTTTTTATGTTCGTCTGGTAGGATAGTAATAAGTAGACCTGTATAAAGTGTAGGTTTGATTCCTTGAAAATAACCTTACAGTAAAAGGTAAAGTTTACCGAGCTTCACGCTGTATCCCGCACACAGCAGGGTAGGCAGAGAGAACCTAGTATTAAGACATTCCATTCTCCACTTTTCGCCGAATTCGGAGGCATTACGTGTTAAGTGGTGGAACTTAACGCCGTGCTTTACCTCGACACCAGAGCGAAGAAAATGGAAATATTAAATATTTCCAATCCTCGAGCGCGAATCGAAACCACAACCAGTCGTTTACAGCCACACGTTTGTGCCACTGCGCCATGACTGGCGTTATAATTATACATAGAATAATATGAAATAAGCTCTAATATTCAATCCATTCGTTAGTTAAGGCGTCTTGATAAGAAAAAACGCAACGTAGAGTTCTAACCTAAACCTGCAATGTCCCGAATTCAAACCGATAGTGGAGTAATTTAGAAAACGTATAAAAATTTGAACGCAGTGGGATTCGAACCCGCGCCTTCTGAATACCGTCCAGGCGCTCTCACCACTGAGCCATGCGTTCTACCACCAGCTGCGCCAAAATTCTTATACGCTTTATTACAACCTATTTTTGTTGTTAGCATAAATTTTTATACGTTTTCTAAATGTATTTTTCAATTTTACTAAGTGTGGAATAACACTTTAAAAATGTTTCAAGCAATAGTGGAGTGTTTTGACACTATGTTCTCTCTATCCACTACTATCCGAAAAAAATCAATAAGCTACATACATAACAGAAAACATAATCAATCACCAATGTTAACATTTGTTGTTTGTTTGAAGTGGCCAGTCGTGGCACAGTGGCAGAAACTGTAACTGTAAAGCGACTGGTTGTCGGTTCGATTCCCACTCGAGGGGAAGAAATATTTAATATTTCCATTTTCTTACCTCTGGTGTCGAGGCAAAACGCGGCGTTAATTTACGCCACTTAACACGCAATGCCTCCGAATTCGGCGGAAAGTGGGGAGCGGAGTGTCTTAACACTAGGTTCCCTCTGCCTACCTTGCTGTGTGCGGGATACAACGAGAAGCTAAAAAAATAAATATGTTAAGATTTTTAGATTAAAATAAAGCTTTATAAGAGATAATATGCTGATATCTAATTTTATACCTCAATCTAGCCCAGATAAAGCTCGGAATGCATACTTATGCGATACTTGACCTTTCTGTAAGACATTGAATATCGTAACTTAAGGTCTATTTTGCCCTATCTCTATTAATTACTTTGGTATTTATGTAAGCTGATCCAGTTTAGGTATTTATTGTCAATTTAAACTAAGCGAGTACATTTGTTTTAACTATTTGAATGGTAATCGATATTTGAAAGAATGATTATAATCTTTAATAGATTATTAGAGGCAGGTCTGACTGTGGCCAGTCGTGGCCCAGTGGCACAAGCGTGTGACTGTAATTGACTGGGTGTGGGTTCAATTCCCACGCGAGGAGTGGAAATTATATTTCCATTTTCTTCGCTCTGGTGTCAAGGTAAAGCGCGGCGTTAAGTTCCGCCACTTAACACGCAAGCCTCCGAATTCGGCGGAAAGTGGGGAACGTGGGGGAGTGTCTTAACACGGGATACAGGGTGAAGCTAAAAAAAAAGGTCTGAGTGTAAACGCGACGGTAGTGGGTTCGATTCTCATGGGAGGGAAGTATTATATTTAATTTTCATTTCTTCGCTCTGGTATTTAAGAAATAGCGCGGCGTTAAGTTAGGCCACTCAACATACAGTGACTTGATTTCGACCAGAAATCGGAGGGCAGAGTGACTTGACACTTGATTTTCTCTTACCTTACATTGAGAAAAAAACGTGAAATATGTCGCTTCGTACAAAAGCGTCAAACATGTAATATTTATATCACAAATTTTATGTGTTTTACGCATAAAAGAAAAGTGAAAATTTTGCCCTTTTATTTTAATGATATATGGATTATTTTATTTTAATGATTCCATCTACAGCTTGGAAAACATTTGAACTCAAGTTATCTCCATTAGATAACTATAACTGAACTTAATTTTAACTATTACTAAATGAAACTTAAACTTTTTGTTATATAACTTATCTAAGTCACTCGGGCCATTTGTTACTTAGCGCCATCATAAAGAAACCCTTTAATTTTGATCTCTCATTTGCCATTTTTAATACAAATTTAGAATTTCCGTTACGTGAAACTTTTGGTATACGCATAGTTAACACAAAACAAGCAACCCAACAGTTTGAAACTAAAATAAACTCTGTTTGAGAACGCCTCTGTAAATCGATTAGTAGTTGCCGTATTCTGTAACCTATTTTTAAGGGTATTAAACACCATCGTGGCTTAGTAGGAAAAAGTGTGGCTGTAGGTGTAGACTCTATAGGTGTAAATGTAGACTGTAGGTGCGATTCGATTCCCTCTCAGAAAGTTGTATAATATATACTTAATAAATATTGAGTACTTGATTTAGGCTACGCTTTAGGCTTTATGACGCAAGGCTACCTAATTATTTTTAAAATTTTCCGTAAAGCGCTGAAATGGAGGGTCAAAATTTATATGAAAAATATAAATCGCTTAACATGAGTGCAGTTCGTCGAAAATATGATACAGCTATAATTACATAGTTAAAACGGGCGAAGCCGCAAGCGAGTTGCTAGTATGTATGTAAGAGTCTTTCTTTCAATTATTAATGGGTGACGTGACTCATAACGTATAGCTGAAAGTACTGGACTAAAAGTAAAAAAACGGGGCTTTCATTTTTTTAATCGAACTATGGAAGCTGAAAGCAAAATTTTGAAATTTGAGCTTTTAAAATTTGTTCAAGACCATCGTGGCCAGTGTGACAGCGTCGAGTGTTAATGTGGTTGCATGTGTGCTCAGAGAAATGTAATATTTACATTATTTTCACTTCAACGCTTTGATGCAGAGGCAAACAGCAGTGTGAGATCGGTGGAAATGAGGAATGGAGTATTTAACACTAGGTGCCTTCTGATTATCCTGCTATGCAGGAAGTATGAATAAAAAAAATAGATAGAGAGAGGAGCTCGGACATTACATGCGAACCTTAATGTACGTTTTAAAAGGGCTCCTACGCCAATATGCAATTGAAAGACCCTCTGAGCACAACGCAATGGGGACTAGAAAGATGAATCCATAGATTTTTTTCTCAGAGCAAAGTCATAAAGTCCAAGCAAACGAAAAAACACTTTCTACTTTATCTATGAGAATAACACTCAAAAAGGTCATTCATACATTACGACTTGAAAGCTTCCATTAATTTCCAATACTATAATTTATTAAAGCACATATAATATTTTATTATTATACTAAAACAATTTAATTGCGAAGTAACATCTTAAATATTCAGAGAACTTAGTTATTATATTTTATTTAATGATTATTATAGATGTTGTGTGGTAAAACATTAGTAAATAGCAATTATTACCTAACTCGTTGCACAATTGCTTGTACTAACGTGCAACACTTCCTTGTGAACACTTTTTCTTTGGTAGAAATGGATTGTTATATGATATTTGTCTTATAACTGCCTAATATGTATGTATGTACGTACGTACGTAAAGAGAAAGAGGCACAAAGTGTGACTGTAAACGACTGGTTCTGGGTTCGATCCCCACTCGAGGAGTGGAAATATTTATTATTTCCATTTTCTTTGCTCTGGTCTCGGGGCAAAGCGCGGCTTTAAGTTCATCCACTAAACACGCAATGCCTTCCAATTCGGTGAAAAGTATGGAACGGAGTGTCTTTTCACTAGGTTCCCTCTGCCTACCCTGCTGTGTGCGGGATAAAGCGTGAAGCTAATAAATAAAAAAATGTAGAATATCAAACAAATCGCCAAATATGTAAGCCAGCTCTCGCTTTTTCCACCCATCCTTCTGCACAAAGCAAAGCATCTGCAACTCCTCTAATATTATAGATGGCTATTGGCGAAGATAATCAATTATCATCAGGTGATGTTTCTGCTCTTTTGCCTCCAATAAAAATATCGCTTCTAAGTGACGACATACAAAGCAGAGTTGAAACTTCTGGCGGAGGCTGACAGTAAGCGTGTTCCTTAGACATTGTAAAAAGGATTAAGAGAGGATTTTTCAAAATTCCTATTCACTTTATAAGAAATAATCATCTTCAGCTTCACACTTTTTCCGGTATACTAGAGCGTAGTGTTAAGATACTCCGTCCTCCACTTTTCACCTAAGTCCAAAAACATTGGCTGTTGAGACACTACGCTACGATGTCCTCATACAATATATATTTTCCAGTGGCGAAGGGCCCATACAAGCCGATTCTGACCGGCTTCCCTTTTATAATTACATCACTATACTAGGGCTAATTTCTTTAAATTACCACTTTTAGACCGTATAAAGAACCAAACTTGAAAATGTATTTAGCCAACTTTAATTTATCGAAACGCCTAAGTACTTTTGTAGGAAAACAAGCCGACGCGAGACCGGCATACTTCGTCATTATATCTCCATACTAAAATCTCCATAGTGCGCAGTTGTCCCTTTCATTTCCTTGCAAAATAGACCTATATCTATTTCGTTCTAACTTACCGAATTTTACCTCAAATATGCCGGGTCTGTTTGCGGCTTTTTGCAGTTGACGTGTTTCGAAGCTACTGTGTCGGCGAGAGAGAGAATGATCAAATCTGTGCGTGCGAGCGAGAGCGTAGCAAGTGGCGCGTGATTCGCTAAACTCATGTCAAATAATACGAAAACAAAGTGTTTATTGAACGTCTATTGGTTAATTTTGAATGGTTTTGGTAACTCAAAACAAAAAAGCATAATGGCTGACGTGTTTGTTTAATCCGTGCGTGTGTGAATGAAAAAAAGAGTTTTTAAATAGTTTATTTAAGTGTTTAGTGTTTCCAAGTTAATTTTTAGCTTGTGATTATTTGTGAATCGGATTGCTCAGAGGTATGATGGCACTCTTACACATAGAATGCTGTTTAACTGATTATTTACTAACCGAAGAAACTTCATTTTGCAAATTGATTTACGAAAACAAAAAGCATGTCGTAAGCCTAGGTCGGGCTCTTCCAGATATGACTATCGATTACGAGAGACGAGATGGGTTTTTCAAACATTTCCACAAATCGTTTTATGACAAATATATGTGGATGACTGGCAGTTGTAAATTAAACAAAATGTTTTGCTTTCCTTGTCTGCTATTTTCAAATTCGAGTTCTGTTTGGAGTCAAACGGGTTTCACAGATATTAATAACTTAGCTAGCTCTGCTAAAAAGCACGTTCAGACCGAAAAACATATTCGTAGTTGCTTGTTACTTCATGATTTCGGTAATAGTCGCATCGAAAACTTTTTTTCAAATTCGTTTGAAGTTCACAACCGGAAAGTCGACCGCAATCGCGAATTAATGAAAAGGTTTATTGACACCGTTGTTTTGTTAGGAAAACTTATCATATTTGAAAGACACTGTTTAAGAACACATCAGTGCTTTCATATATGGTAGAGGTGGGGCCTTTCGTCTTCAATCATGAAAGATAAATGCATGCAGATGCACGCAGGCTATTTGGTGAGTTATTTTTTTAATTATCAAATTATATTTTTTGTGTTGTAGTTGGAAGAAGTCGGTTACAAACATACATACAAACTTACATACACATGAAACTAAAGAAAAGCACTGCAAAAATTACGGCGATCGAATAGAACCCGCGACCTTTGTGTAAACGTTACATCTCAAGGCGGCGGGAAAAGGCCAACTTGATTTCCCACGAACATGTTTTTTTTTGTTACGGCTTCCCTTCTCTAAGAATCCACCCCTCGCCACTGATAGTAGGTATATGCTTATAAAATAAATTTTATATAAATACGTAACTTTTCTGTTAATGACTGACTGAAAGACAACGCAAAGCTAAACCTGCTGGGCGTAGACAGCTAACGTTTAAAATATAGCCCTGGGCATTGTAAAGGAGTATTAAGAGATTTCTCGAAATTTCTATACATTTCATAACGAATAATCATTTTCTCATTTCAAGGAATTCGAAGTCGAGACTCGTTATCTAAAACTTATCTTTTTCCTTCTAAGTAAATATTGTACAATTTTCATATTCAAAGATATCTATAGTGTCTCTGTTGGAATGGGCTTATATCCACATAATGGCAGTGGGTTCGATCCTAGTTTGAAAAGAAAAGCAGCTTCACGCTTTTAGCATAATGGGCTAGTCAAAGGGGACCTAGTCCCTAGTCCTAGGACCTAGGACCTAGTCACAGGGAACATAGGACCTAGTCACAGGGAACCTAGAGTCAAGACATGAACTCGAAGGATCAGAAATCGAGACATTGCGTGCTGAGTAGCGGAACTCAACAACGCGCTTTGTCTTGTCACCAAAATTCATTCTGAATCCAGAACCACCACGTAAACAGTCAAACGCTATCACTACACCACGATACTGTTAGATATTTTTGATACATATCAATGGCACGTCCAAGGCATTAGAAATTTATTTTAATTTTAGTTTTATTAACATATTCACATACCTTGGCCTCAGTACAAAAATGTAGACAGACGGCAATGCAATCATACATATTAAAGGTCAAACAAATTATCTAATTACTAATTCGATACACACAAATTTGCCTAACAGTTATATGCAAATGCATAATGCAATTCAACTAGAGGCATACATTTCTTGTATATTCATTAAATATATGTAATATATAAGAGCTTCACGCTGTATCCCGCACATTGCAGTGTAGGCAGAGGTAATCTAGTGTTAAGACACTCCGTTCCGCATTTTCCACCGAATTTTGAAATAGAAGTATCAATTATTTCCACTCCTCGAGTAGGAATCGAACCTATAACCATTCGCAGTTACAATCACATTTCGTGGCTCTCCGCCACGACTGACCTCTAATATATAACAAATATACAATTGTATTTTTTTCGCACAGTAGATAGTCAGAGAGAAATAGTGTCATAACACTTCGTTCTCTATACTACGTGTTGAGTGCAACTTACAGGAAACGAAATTGGGAATCGAACCCACAACCAATTGCGTTAAGAGTCAGGCACTGTCCTACTCCCCCAAAAGGACCTTAAATTCACTCTCTTTCATAATGATAAATGAACGTAAATTTGAATAATGGAAAAAATATATAACAACAGTACACGAAATAGGATCTCAAATGATATATTTTTTTCAGCATATTTTAATCTAAAATATGTATATTGTAGAACGTTTCACGAAAAACAATCTAATACAAAATGTCAGGATTCTCTTACATCTTTTCCTTTTACTTAAGAATCTTGGCAATGTACAATTATTTTAATATAAAAATCGTCTACGCTTTTAGGCGTAAGATTGCTATACGAGTGCTTTGTAGAATACATTTTTATATACATACTAGCGGCCCGCTCACGGCTTCGCTGCGTGAACTACCTAACTGCTTCGTTATATTGCAACCCTCGGGGGTGGGTTTATGAAAAATAAAATAGCCTATGTTTAAGCTTAGATTATCAACTATATTTATGCCAAACTTCATTATAATCGGTCAAGCGGTTTAGATTTTTTCTATAAACTTTCATCTCCTATTTCAACCCTTTAGCAGTTGATTTTTGAAAAAATAAGTAACCTATATTAGACCCAGTACCTTTTACTACTTCCATTCTAAATTTCATCTAAATCGGATGGGTAGATTAGTCGTGAAAGCGTGACAGACAAACACACAGACTTTCACATTTATAATATAAGTATGGACTAGCGGCCCGCTCATGGCTTCGCCGCGTGAACTACGTAACTGCTTCGTTATATAGCAACCCTCGAGGTGGGTTTATGAAAAATAAAGTAGCCTATGTTTAAGCTTAGATTATCAACTATATTTATGCCAATATTCAAGCGGTTTAGATTTTTCATATAAACTTTCATCCCCTATTTCCACCCTTTAGCAGTTGATTTTTGAAAAAATAAGTAGCCTATGTTAAGACCAGTAACTTTTACTACTTCCATTCTAAATTTCATCCAAATCGGATGGGTAGATTAGTCGTGAAAGTATGACAGACAAACACACAAACTTTCGCATTTATAATATAAGTATGGATATAATACAAATTACGTATTTACATCAAATTTACTGGCTGTTAAAGGTTGGAAGTGAAAAGCTGAAGATTGAGTTAAGTGACGATGAAGTAATATATTACTAAGGTTTACGATTAAATTTATTTTATATTTAATTTACAAAACGTGGCGCAGTGGCACAAACATGTGACTGTAAACGACTGGTTGTGGGTTCGATTCCTACTCGAGGAGTGAAAACATTTAATATTTTCATTTTCTTCGCTCTGGTGTCTTGTGTTTCGCTCTTGGGTAAAGCGCGGCGTTACGTTCCGCCACTTAACACGCAATGCCTCCAAATTCGGCGGAAAGTGGGGAACGGAGTGTCTTAATACTAGGTTCCCTCTGCCTACCCTGCTATGTGCGGGATACAGCGTGAAGCTTAAAAAATATAAGTTAACAAAAGTCGGCGTCGAGTTTTGCTATTCAACATACAACGTTATGATTTCTGGCGGAAAATGCAGAACGGAGTGTTTCGACACTAAGTCTAATCTAAGGCTAGAATAGAAATGCCCTGCTATACGGTTGAAACGTGAAGGTGTAAAAAAATAATATAGATGTTATAGAGGCTAGACATTCCGTTTACTGCTTTTCGCTGGGATTTACGACACCTTGCTTTAAGTGGCGTAATAATAAAATAGTCCAAAAATAGCACTTAATCGCTATTTTTATATTGTTTTATTCACCAACTGTCATTAAATACCGGTAAATTATTGTTCAATCCAGACGTGACAAAATATGACTGTAAACGCGACTGGTTGTAAGTTCGATTCCCACTCAAGGAATTCAATTATTTAATATTTTTCGTTCTAGTGTCGAGATAAAGCGCGGCATTGAGTTCCGCCACTTGACACATAATGCCTCCAGAGTTCCGGGGAAAATGGGGAACAGAGTGTTTTAACATTAGGTTTCCTCTGCCTACACTGCTGTATACGGGATATAAAAAAAAACTCCAGTTCCTTTACTGTTGTACCCAGAACATATAGTGATTGGTCACTAAAAAAAAAAGTACTTAAGGACGTAACACCAAATATACATATTCAACAAGCGTTCGGGCATAAAGTAATAAAATGAAACGAACCTTGATCCAAAACTAATTTTGCAATGTTACATGACAAATGGATACACATAATTCTCTAGTATTGAATAACTTGAAGTAGAACGCTATAGTTCAATGATTACTAAATTCGCGGAATCTCGTATTATATAACTAATCACCTAACACCTTCGCTCTGGGTTACGCGTTTATTATAAATATTTTTTTTTTTTATAGCTTCACGCTGTATCCCGCACACAGCAGGGTAGGCAGAGGAACCTAGTGTTAAGACACTCCGCCGAATACGGAGGAATTGCGTGTTAAGTGGCGAAACTTAACACCGCGCTTTGCCTCGACACCAACGAAGAAAATGAAAATATTAAATATTCAGTAGGAATCAAACCAACAACCAGTCGTTTACAGTCACACTCTTGTGCCACTGCACCACGACTATTCCCCGTTATATATGTAATAAGAATGAAACCATTTGGAAAAAAGACTGGATGCTGTTTCGTATATCTATCGAAATTACAGCTATTATATGGCGGAGTTCAACGCCGCACCATGTTTTAAGTAACAAAACAGAAAAAACCCGTACTATGTTAGGATTACGGATGGACTTTAGTTGTAGTAGATATCGTAACTAAGTCATGTTGACAATCGACCCGTTGATGCCCAACGTACATGGTGTATTTAGCAAATTATTTGTCACTTTATATAAAAGTGTACCTCAAATACATATTAAGTAAGCGTGTATTATATATTTTAGTAAAATACATATTGGTTTTCTACATTAAATTCATATTCTAATATGTTCGTATAATTTCTGTAAAAAGCGGTTCAAAAGGTTTTTCTTTACGTATCAATATAATTAAAAATATACAAGTATAAAAGAATAGACAAATAATTTATAAAAACATATATTGAATATTTTTAATTAACATTTGACAAACAAAAACTAAGTACTAAAACTCGATACATGTTTTAATTTTTTATTCCAATCAATTAATTGGTTGTGTTCACAATTCATATAAATGAAAAGGTAACTTTGATTATAGCGCGACGTTAATCTAAGTCATTCAACGTGCAATGTCGGAATCACGCGGAAAGAGAGAACCGAAAGAGCATAGTGACGAAACACTCCGTTCTGAGGAGGGAAGTGTTTTGACACTCGGTCCTTCCTTTCCTTCCTTTACCTACTACTATTACTACTATAGCTTCACGCTGCATCCCGCACACAGCAGGGTAGGCAGTGGGAACCTAGTGTTAAGACACTCCGTTTCTCACCTTCCGCCGAATTCGGAGGCATTGCGTGTTAAATGACGGAACTTAACGCCGCGCTTTGCCTCGACACCAGAGCGAAGAAAATGGAAATATTTAATATTTTCACCCCTCGAGTGGTAATCGAACTCACGATCAGTCGCTTTACAGGTATACTCTGTGCCTCTACGCCACGACTGGCCCCTGGCCCCATGGCTGAATTTGAAAATTCTTATACCAAAAATACCAAAAATAGATAGTGGAACATCTTTTAGGTACCTAAGAGTACATGTGACGTGACAAGAAGAATGTAACAATACTAAACAATTTTTAAACACCGTTTGCCGTTTGTTTGAAACCTGAAACACAAATTGCGGCGTTGAGTTCCGCCACTCCACTTGCAATATCTCAAAATTGAACAGAGTGCCTTGTCACCATATCTACTCCTACTACCATACTATACGGAAAAACATATGAAGTTGAAAAATAATATAAAATATATTCATGCACAAGAAACCCAAGAGAGAAAATATTCACGACATGTGGTCTTATAGCTAGGTGCTATAAATCAAGCAGAGAAAATAACTGTTTTCTTCATATATATATTTATTATTTATTAATTCCATTGTGACAGCCCCAATGTATCTATGTTTATTTATAGTTACTAGCAACTATTTTACGCATAAAATATTCGTTACCATGACAACGTAAATGTTACTTGCCATGTTACTTGCCACGTGTGGCCAGTCGTGGCCCAGTGGCACAAGCGTGTGACTGTAAACGACTGGTTGTGGGTTCGATTCCCACTCGAGGAGTGGAAATTATATTTCCATTGTCTTCGCTCTGGTATCGAGGTAAAGCGCGGCGTTAAGTTCCGCCACTTAACACGCAAGCCTCCGAATTCGCCGGAAAGTGGGGAACGGAGTGTCTTAACACTAGGGTACCTCTGCCTACCCTCCTGTGTGCGGGATACAGCGTGAAGCGAACCCACAACCAATCGTCACACGCTGGTGCCACTGGGCCACGACTGGCCACACAAAAATAATAATATTACAAACATTTTTCTACTTAACTTAAACAAACCACAGACAGTTATGGGTGGTCTAACACCAAATTACTTTACTTAAGTGACAATTACACAATAAAACGTCAGACATAAACATGACTCGCTTCTAAATTCACAAATCAATTAGAAAAGCAAATTGCATACAAACGACTATTGTTAACACTTTTCGAAACTAACACTTTATGCTAAATTCATTAGTTCAAAGTTATATAATGTGTTTCATAATGTGTAAACTGGGAACATGCGCATTGTAAGTACGTGTGTGAAATAATGGTAATATTTGTTTAGAGGGTCTACGTTAAGACTGCAAATGAGAATATTCTTAAAGTTATAATATTTTAGTTATATAGTTGATGGGGTCAGTTCGTGGCGAAAGGCACAAAGTATGACTGTTAAGTGACTGGTTGTGGGTTCGATTCTCACTCGAGGAGTGGAAATATATAATATTTCCATTTTCTTCGCTCTGGTGCCGACGCGGTGTTAAGTTCCGCCACTAAACACGCAATACCTCCAAAATTTGAGAGAAAAAGGGAAAAGGAAGTGTCTTAACACTTTGTTCCCTCTGCCTACCCTGCAGAGTGCGGTACAGCGTGAAGCTGAAAAAAATAAAAGCAAAAAATATAATTGATTGTTGCTCAGTTATTTTTAACTAAATAGACGTACGTACTAAATGAACGGTATATATCTAAATATACGCGATACTTATAGCACAATTCTTTTGATTTCGCAACATTTCAAACATTTCGGGTTTTCTGAAATATATTTTCCAAGAATATACGCGATCAATCCAATTTAAATTAATTTTAAAATGTCTAAAAACCACGAACACATTTCATAAAAGGGGAAATTATGCCTTCTATAGTACTAAAAAAAAGTTAAAGATTTTGTATGTTTTAATCCGACATTAAATGAAAATCGACAAACAAAACTACAGTTCTCATCTTTGTATACATTCTCGTTCATTCTACCAATTATACCATAACGTCAAATCAAATATAATTAATTATTACAATTTTACATTTATTATTAAATAATTATCTAACTAACTTCCACTTCCGTTCACCACTTCACTTAGTAATTTGCAGCAATTTATTCAAACAAAGCGGAACAAGCATCTCTACATGTAATACAACGAGTATTTCTTATGATTTCTAATTAAAATTAAAACGTCTAAAAAAGCAGTTATAATTGTTCACATAATCCATACTTATATTATAAATGCGAAAGTCTGTGTGTTTGTCTGTCACGCTTTCACGGATAATTTACCAGTCCGATTTGGATGAAATTTAGAATGAAAATAGTAAATGTTTCTGGGTCTAACATAAGCTAATTATTTTTTCAAAAATCAACCTCTAAAAGGTTGAAATAGGGGATGAAAGTTTATATGAAAAATCTAAACCGCTTGACCGATTGTAATGAATTTCGGCATAATTATAGTTAATAATCTAAGCTTAAACATACTTTATTTTTTAAAAGTCCACCCCCAAAGTTGCAATAGAATGAAACAGATCACGCTTGTGGCCAGTGGCACAAGCGTGTGACTGTAAACGACTGGTTGTGGGTGCGATTCCCACTCGAGGAGAGTTAATCCATACTTATATTATAAATGCGAAAGTCTGTGTGTTTGTCTGTCACGCTTTCACGGCTAATCTACCGGTCCGATTTAGATGAAGTTTAGAATGAACATAGTAAAAGTGACTGAGTCAAACATAGCCTACTTATTTTTTCAAAAATCAACCTCTAAACGATTGAAATAGGGGATGAAAGTTTATATGCAAAATTTAAACCGTTTGACCAATTGTAATGAATTTAGGCATAAATATAATTGACAATCTAAGCTTAAACATAGGCTACTTTATTTTTTAAAACTACGCCCCTGAGTGTTAGTTACAATATAACGAAATAGTTCACGCGGCGAAGCCGCGAGCGGGCCGCTAATATTTAATATTTCCATTTTCTTCGCTCGGGTGTCGAGGTAAAGCGCGGCGTTAAGTTCCGCCACTTAACACGGAATGCCTCCGAATTCGGCGGAAAGCAGGGAACGGAGTATCTTAATACTAGATTCCCTCTGCTGTGTGCGGGATACAACGTGAAGCTAAAAAAAAAAGTTCACGCGGCAACGCCGCGAGCAGGCCGCTAGTACTTGATATAACCGCATTAACAATGCATTCAATTAATTACTCAACTAGTGTGAAAGTTAATATGGTTTTTGTGTTCGCGAGAGAGCGTGTCGCTGTTCGTATATGTATTCATATATCGTTTTAAAAACATTAATTTCAATAATTTATTCGAATTGTTTGCTTATTTGTGTTGTTTGTTGTTTTTGCGATGATTGTTTAGTTTTCTTTCCTGTTTAAAGAAATGGGAAGAAAGATAAAAGAATAATGTAAAATTGACGACTACGTTTGAATTTTTTTTTTGTTTTTAGTTAAATACTAGGGGCCCAAACGCGCTTCACCGCGTGAATTACAATAACTGTTTCGTTGTATTGCAATCGTCAGGGGTGGATTTTTAAAAAATAAAGTAGCCTATGTTTAAGCCTAGATAGAAGCCTATTAGATATATTTTTAAATTTCATCTAAATCATATTGGTAGATTAGCTGTGAAAGCAACACAGACAAACAGACTTTTGCATTTATAATATAAATTTGGATATTCAAACCTAAGACAAGCTCGGCGTTGAGTTCCACTATTCGCGTATTAAGAGCATAGTTTCATTTTCCAGTGGGAAGAGTAGAACGGAGTGTCTTTGCTCTAGGCTTTCTCTGAATTGCGCTGCAAATTTACAAATTATGTAAATAATATATTAATGCGTGAAGGAAAACATTAAGTTTCCCACCTTTAAATGTGGGAAACGGAGTGTTTTAACACTAGGTTCCTTCTGCCTACCCTGCTGTGTGTGGGATACAGCGGGAAGGTAAAAAAAGTCTTTCATATAATAATATATTGTCAAAGTATTGAATATAGCCTAGAATATTAGTGACTTTTGTTTACTTTGAACTGGCCTTCTATCAAGATTCAAGTTACTTATGACAGTCTATCGGGTATATGACTTATTCAAACTCAGATATATTACTTACCTAAATAAACAAAAACTAAAATAGGAGGCTAGTCGCGGCGCAGTGGCACAAAATTGTGGGTTCGATTCCCACTTGAGAAGTGTAAATATTTAATATTTCCATTTACTTCACTCTGGTATCAGATGCAAAGCACGGCGTTAAGTTCTGCCACTTAACACGCAATACTTGCGTATTCGGTGGGAAGAGGGGAACAAAGTGTCTTAACACACTGTATCCCGCACACAGCAGGGTAGGCAGAGGGAACCTAGTATTAAGATACTCCCACTTTCCGCCGAATTCGGAGGCATTGCGTGTCAAGTAGCGGAACTTAACGCCGCGCTTTACCTCGATGCCAGAGCGAAGAAAATGGAAATATTAAATATTTCCACCCCTCGAGTGGGAATCGAACCCACAATTCCTCCCTATTTAAAAAAACGATTAATGCAAGCTTTTATAAAAAAAAACCGAAGCTAATTTAATTTAATATCAAACAAGCTATATAATGTAATATATATATTTTGTAATATTTTCCTTCTAAGTTGTTTCTTTGCCTTTACCTTAATGAATATGAATTTCCACATAAATTACTTTATAAGCCCTCTAAGAACGATTTAGTGTCGACTGTAAATTATTTTACAGCTTTCACTAAACTAATTTAGTTCATTTTATATGTTGTAAAGATACAATGTTAGTTTCACCTTTGAACTTTCGTACTAAGAAATTTTATTGACAAATCAACTTCAATTTCTCTCTTCGCCCACATTGTGGCATTAGGTGTTTTTAAGACTTATTATTATTATTTTTTTTAGCTTCACGCTGTATCCCGCACACAACAGGGTAGACAGAGGGAACCTAGTGTTAAGACACTCCGATCCCCATTTTCCGCAGAATTCGGAGGCATTGCGTGTTAAGTGATGGAATTTAACGCCACGCTTTGCCTTAGCTACCAGAGGGAAAAAGTGAAAAATATGATCATTCCTCCAAGTAGAAATCAAACTTATAACCATCGCGTTTCAGTCAGACTTTTTTCTAGCCAAGAAAACTGAACAAATAAGTTTGAAGATTTTATTTTTAGAAAAGTAAGGTAGGCAGAATGAACCTGGTTTTAAGGTACTGCGATATCCACTTTCCGTCTGAATTAAGATATTGTTAAGTACTGAGGCTTGAAGAATAGTGGACAAATGAACGTACTTTAAATATTATTACCCCACGTGTAAGAATCGAACCCACAACCAATTGCATTTAAAGTCAGATGTTGTCCCACTTCGCCACGACGGCGTCAATATGTTTTTGGTTTTACATATATGACTACTAGCGGCCCGCTCGCGACTTAGCCGCGTGACTATCGCTAAATCGTGATATGTCCCTTTGCGATGATTTTTTAAAAAATAAAGTAGCTTATGCTTAACTCAGTGTTGTCAACTATCTTTGTGCCAAAACTCATTACAATCGGTCAAGCGGTTTAGATTTGTCATACAAAATTTCATCCCCTAGTTTACAGGTTCATATTTGAAAAAAAATGTACCCTATGTTTAAACCTGGATCTTAAGCTATATTCATTTCGAATTTCATTCAAATCGGACCGGTAGATTAGCCGTGAAATCGTGACAGACAAACAGACAGATATTCGCATTTATAATATAAATATGGTTTCAATAGTTGTCTATTCAATAAATCCATGTAATAAAATATGAGTTTTCAATGATGTGAGTAACTAAAACAACAACGTTCATAACAAAAAATCAAAACAAGACAAAAAATGACCTTCTCGGTCTAGAACTAGATTTGTTTCTACTACGTCTTATTGTCAATATTATAGATTGATTTATTTTGTGATTGCCTTGCACTTGAATAGTTACTTAAATAAATATAATTGATGGTACAGTGGTACAGTGGGACGCCATACGACTGCAAACGCGATGGTTCTGGGTTCGATTTACACTCAGTTAAATATATATTTAAACTATCTTTATTTCACAAAGCTGGATGTTGAAGTCCACCACTCGGGAAATCGGGCAGAAAACGAGAAAGAAGTATCTTCTTTTTTTTAGCTCCACGCTGTATCCCGCACACAGCAGGGTAGGTAGAAGAAATTTAGACACTCGTGACGCAAGACGCTTAACGCCCCGCTTTGCCTCGATACCAGAGCGAAGAAAATGGAAATATTAAATATTTCCACTTTTCGAGTGGGAATCGAATCCACAACCAGTCGTTTATATTCACACGCATGTGTCCTGACTGGCCCCTATGATTCATCACACACCACATCATATGATGTCAAAAATAAACGAAAATAGGTACATATGTACCCAAGATTTCTTATTTAAATCATATTCTCTATTTTTATCCTTAAGTGGACAAAATAAAATCTTTGTGAACTTTCTCTATAGGTAACAAAAAGTAACTTATTATGTCATTATTTTTGATTACGTGTTGCGTAGTAAATGCGGAACAAAATTGCCCAACGGGTTTTTAAAAGCCTAAGGGGGAATAAAATTGACTAAGGATCTTATAAATAAATTGTCTAAAAATTAAAATATATTTATACTAATATAATTACAAAATTTACTTAAGCTTTTGCGGCGTTAAGTTCCACCACTTAACACGCAATGCCTCCGAATTCAGCGGAAAGCGGGGAACGGAGTGTCTTAACCCTAGTTTCTCTCTGCCTAACTTGCTGTGTGCGAGATATAGCGTAAAGCTAAAAAAACTTAAGCTTTCAAAGTCTCAAACATACCATTTAAATATTTTTAACATTTTAAAGCGTTATTCACACACTTAGGAACCTAAATAAAAGATTTTTAGATAACGTAAAAAAAAATTGAACATTCACTGCGTTACGTGCGTTTTCAAACCCGGCACGTTCAAGTTTAAAAAATATTTAAAAAAATAAGATTTAATATTTTTACCCGCGACGGAACGGCGACTGTATATGTGTTTGGGGTGAGAGGTTGTTTGTTTGTTTGTTTGTTTGTTTGTTTGTTTGTTTGTTTGTTTGTGTGTTTGTGCAAATTACTATGTCAATTATTTCCAAAACTATAAGTCCGATTTTGATATGGTTTTCTATAATAGGTTTAGGTTCAATTGGCGTATGTTCCTAGATATGTCTTATTGCCTTAACTCACCAGGGGGCGCTGCAGTAAGCATTTTACGTGAAAACGAATGTTTTCAATTATCTCAAAAAATAATAGTCTGATTTCGATAGATTTTCAGTGATAGATTCAGGTTTAATTGGTGGATGTTCTTGGATATGTTTTATCGTGTCAAACCACCAGGGGGCGCTGCAGTAAGCATTTGTTTGTACTTTTTTTGTATTTATTTGTCTAAAACCGAAACTACTGCTCCGATTGAAAAGAGTTTTCATAAAAAGATTCATCTTTGCTAGATGCATATTTTAAGATTTTTCTTTTTTTGTTACGGGGAAAACTCACCAGGGGGCGCAGCAGTAAACATTTGTTTATGCAAATCAAAAACTACTAGTCCAATTTAGATGAAACTTTCAAGGATAGGTTTAGGCTTAATTGGTGCGTCTTGTAATATATGTGTTATGGTGACCACTCATCAGGGGGCGCTGTAGTAAGCATTTGTTTGAGTTTTTTCGTATAAAACCAAAATTTTTCTTGTATTTATTTGTCTAAAACCGAAATTACTGTTTCGATTGGATAGAGTTTTCAGAACTGGATTCAGCTTTGCTTAATGCATATTTTTAGATTTTTGTTTTTTTGTTACGGTGAAAATTCACCAGGGGGCGCTGCAGTAAACATTTGTTTATGCAGAGTAAAAACTACTAGTCCGATTTAGATAAAACTTTCAACGATAGATTCAGGTTTAATTGGTGCATCTTTTCATATATGTGTTACGGTGACCACTCACCAGGGGGCGCTGCAGTAAGTACATTTGTTTGTGCAAAACTAAAACTACGAGTCCGATTTGAATGCAGTTTTCAATGATAGATTCAAGTTTACTTAGTGCATATTTTCATATATGTATCATGTATGTTTACTTAGTGCATATTTTTATGTATGTATCAACTCCCTAGGGGGCGCTGCAGTAAGTAGCTGCTTCTATTTTTTGTGTAAAACCAAAACGACTAGTACGATTGGAAAGAGTTTTCAGTTTTAGATTCCGCTTTGCTTAGAGCATGTTTTTAAATTTATATAACGGTGACAAGTCACCAGGGGGCGCTGCAGTAAAATATTGTTTGTGCAAAGCTAAAATGGCGAATTCGATTTGGATGCAGTTTCAGTGATAAGCTCAAGTTTAATTAGTGCATGTTCTTTGATATGTTTTATCTTGTTAACTCACCAGGGGGCGCTGCAGTAACATTTGTTTGTAATATTTAAAACAAAACCTCAACTACTAGTCCGATTGGGCAGAGTTTTTAGTATTAGATTTACCTTTACTTGGTGTAAGTTTTTAGGTTCTTTTTTACGTTAAGAACTCACCAGGGGGCGCTGCATTAAACATTTAATTATGCAAAGTTAAAACTATAAATCCGATTTGGATGCAGTTATCAAAAATAGGATCAGGCTTAATTAGCGCGTGTTCTCGTATATGTATCACGGTGACACCTCAGCAGGGGGCGCTGCAGTAAGCATTTGCTTGTTTTTTGTGTGAAACCTATTTAGATGCAGTTTTCTGTGATAGGTTCAGGTTTAATTGCTGCATGTTTTTATATGCCATATCACCAACTACCACGGGGCCCTACATCAAAACTACTAGTGGGTTTTGTGATTTTCACTGATTTGGTTAGACTTAAATTTCCTGAAAATGTTACGGTGATAATCTGCCAGGCGTTGCAATAAGTATTTGATAACCAGAAAGCATTGGGTTTATATTTTTTTTTGGATTTGCATGAAGATTAATGTAAAGTATTTCGAAATTATGTAATAACATATAATGTGTATCTATTCACTTTAAAAAGTTTAAAATAAAAAACAAAATTAAAAATTTTGAAAAAACCCACGACGGTTTAATTGTAATTGAAAAAGGATAAAATAACTAGAAATCCCCCGCCTAAAAGAATATATGTAACGAGATGATGGGGACAACTTCGTCGGGGGCTGCCAATTGCAACCTCTATTTTAAATATAGTTGCTAACGGTATAGATTTCGTTCTAAAAGTTTTTAAAAGGAGTACCAGTTATCAATTAATTGTAAATTCATATTAATATTTTAATTTTTTCCCATATTAATATTTTAATTGTAAGTAATGGCAGCTCCGACGAAGTCGTCCCCATCATCTCGTTACATATATTCTTTTAGGCGGGGGATTTCTAGTTATTTTATCCTTTTTCAATTACAATTAAACCGTCGTGGGTTTTTTCAAAATTTTTAATTTTAATATTTTTTCCATTGAAAAAACTAACTATCCGCACCTTCCTAATAAAAACTATTAAAAAATCAGCAAATTACCAACAAATGACAACCACTTAATACCTACTTTGCAGAAGGAAACATACTTCCTTAACCGCTTAAGGCGTGAACAGACGATCCGGTCCAGACCATTACGTAGCCAATAATTGTGACTTTCTCTCGATTCTTGCAATTCTTGCACATTGCAAAATATATTTTTTTCCCGAGGACCATCACTTATGCAACCCGCGTGAGAATTTATATGAATGTTTCAATAAAAACGCATTTTGCAAAGTAAATGTAAGATGCTATCCGATGACAATTGTATAGAAGAATTCTCAAGATGTTAATCGTTTAACCTTAGGCGGGCAATTTTTATTGCAATCTTCGTTGTTTCTTTATGGTATTTTATATATGTTTTACTTTGTTATTATTATTTATGGGATAAGAATGTGGTTAAGATCATCGTTTGACATTTGTTTTATGGTTAATATGTCACGGAAATGTTTTATATGTTTGCAATGGGATTCTATTAGTATTTATTCCATGTTTATAATAAGTCTTAGTGAATAAGCAGAAATATATGCATATATATATTTTTTTTTATGGAATAAAGGAGGCAAACGAGCTGAAGGTCCACCTGGTGTTAAGTGGTTACCTTCGTTGCCAGCCTCGGGAATGTAGGATAGAAGGAGGGAGGAAGGATGGGAATGGTGGGAATAGGGAGAGAGCAATATATAAGATAATTCGAAATTTCCTTATTTTATTTACAGTAGAAGCTGCCGAACCCATTCTATATAAAAAGGGACTTAAATTTAATATTTAAAAAAAATAATTTATGCTATTGTATTAATATTTAATAATTAAAAAGTAGTGCAAGTCCTTTCACCCTATATTAACTTTGAAATAACCACGAGGTATTGTGTGTAATATTTATTCAATGAAAAATCTTAATTAGGATATTATGATTTTTAAAAGCATAGCTTGAACATAACAACGATCTTAAAAGTTCAAATTACTATACGCCTCCTAAAAACGTAATATTTCGATATCCGACGACAAGTGAAGGACGGAGTGTTTTGACACTAGGTTCCCTCTGACAAGCCTGCTATGCGGAAGGCTGTATGTATAAATTATAACTGCTACATAACATATGAGTAACAAGTAACATGTTCTTATGGATATAATCACGTAATTAACTATGTCATCATAATATATTAAAGCCCTCATTAGCTTTAACAAACAATTTATGTTTAAGTTCAAGTATATACGTATGTTTTACATGCATCGTGTATAATAATGCTTTGTGAGAATATAATTTTTAATCTGTTTATATTAATATTTGAGACATAAGAATTCATAAATATTAATAATAAACACAAAGTGTAAAAGCGAAGAGTTGTGGGTTCGATTTCTACTCGAGAAATGAAAATATTTAATATTTCCATTTTCGCTCTGGTACCGAGGCAAAACGCGGCGTTAAGTTCCGCCACATAACAAGCAAAGCTTTCTAATTTAGTGGAAAGTGGGGATCTTGAGTTGAGTGTCTTAATAATAAGTTCCCTCTGCCTACCCTGATGTGTGGGATACAGCGTAAAGCTAAAAAAAATTATGAAAGTCGATCGTAGTGCAGCTTTTAGTAGTAACTTCAAAATAGTGGTTTGTGACAGTCACTCTGTTCTATCTGACTACCCCATTAAGTATAAAATGTGAAACTAAAAAAAATATATATAAAATATTGCGCATTCTCTCTCTTTCTCCATATAAACTTTAGTATTATTAGTGCATATTTTATACTTCTTCTTCCGCATAATTTTCGTAACAAAAGGTCAAAACTTTCGTTTTTCCCTTATATATTAATATATAAATATTTTAATTAATTAATCACACATATTGCTTATCGTCATTATTAATAATTGTTTTAAAAAACCAAAATTAATGTAACTTTAATATATTAAAGAACATAAACAAAATGGAGTATTTAAAGTATACAGTACAAAGTAGGTCAACGAGAAATAAAAATACTATTTTTAACCCTCACAAAAGTTGCTCATTACTTGCGTTTTATTAAAAATTAATTACAACCACTTACTATATGAAAACAAGTGTTTTAAAAAAGGGAAAGATTTTTTAAAATCTTTTTTAGCTTTATGCTTCTTCATACCTTTTAACATTTTAAGAACTTAGTGTTAAGAGACCGTTCACCACTCATTTTTTGTTTTTTATAAGCTTCACCCTGTTTCCCCCACACAGCAGGGCAGAGGGAACCTAGTGCTAAGACACTCCGTTCCCCACTTTCCTCCGAATTCCCCGCATTGCGTGTTAAGTGGCGGAACTTAACGCCGCGCTTTACCTCGACACCAGAGCGAAGAAAATGGAAATATTAAATATTTCCACTCCTCGACTGGGAACGAACCCACAACCATTCGTTTACAGTCCCCAACCACTTACTATCCAAAATTGAGATGTCTTGAGTGGCGGAACTCAACGCTTCCCTTTATCTTAGAACGGAGAAATGAAAATAATATAAATATAATCACTCCGCCGAGTACAGATCGAACCCATAACCTGGTCGTAAAAAAACGTCTTTACTAACGCTGCTCCACTGCGTCCTTCCTGTGGCCTGCTTTTCTTTATGTTGTTGTTTCGTTCAATTTCCCTTCCATTATTTTTTTGGCTGCCATGTCTTCGCTTTTTTTACTATGAATGATTGATGACTATACTAACAACGAAACAAGGCTGCTAAGAGCAACTATTAGTTCTTTTTGTGAACATAAATCGTCAAGATGGATGGACTTCTAAACAGCCTTAATATATACATATCGCCCAGTGATTTCATTGACGGCAGCATTCTTTTTTTTTAGCTTCACGCTGTATCCCGCACACAGCAGGGTAGGCAGAGGGAACCTAGTATTAAGATACTCCGTTCCCCACTTTCCGCCGAATTCGGAGGCATTGCGTGTTAAGTGGCGGAACTTAACGCCGCGCTTTACCTCGACACCAGAGCGAAGAAAATGGAAATATTAAATATTTCGACACCTCGAGTGGGAATCGAACCTACAACCAGTCCTTTACAGTCACACGCTTGTGCCTCTGGGCCACGACTGGCCACAATGAAAAGAATAGCAGAATAACTTGAAGCGAGAATCCTTTGTCCTTAGTTGTTATTTTTTATATATGTAGGTAAATATTATATATGATTTTGTCTATATATTTATAAATTAAGGCCAATCATTTCATTTCGCCACTCTAAAAAGACAAAGCACGGCGTCGATTTCCGCCACTTACCTCAAATATAATGTCTGAATTTTAATCAGCCAATGGAGAAGAGAGTGTCTTGACACTAGGTTCTATCTGATTACTTCGGTATAATGGAAAAAGCGTGAAGTTTCGAAATAACAACACGTATTTAAAAAAATATCTTTTCCAGTACGTAAATAAATAACATTTTAAAAAATGTTATGTATTTATTATATACTTGTATGTGAAATTTTAAAATAAATTTGTTCCCTGCGAAGTCTGATAAATTATAATTTGTTTTGATTGATTGACGCAAAGAGTTATCATTTTGGTAACAGCATTTCCAATTCAGAGAACCTTACAATTTTATAAAACAACTGTATAAATAAATACATTATAATCATGAGATTATATCAAAAATGAAGAAGTCGTGGCCCAGTGGCACAATCGTGTGACTGTAAACGACTGGTTGTGGGTTCGATTCCCACTCGAGGAGTGGAAATTATATTTCCATTTTCTTCGCTCAGGTGTCGAGGTAAAGCGCGGCGTTAAGTTCCGTCACTTAACTTGACACTAGGTTCCCTCTGCCTACCCTGTTGTGTGCGGGATACAGCGTGAAGCTAAAAAAAAAAAAAAAATAATAATAATTTGAAATTTCACTTACCGTATACTCTATGGCTCAATTCCTATTCAGAATATATAATGTTATTTATTTTTATTTCTCCCCTCTGCTAAGATCAACCATATTATTGATTTACACCACTTAAAATGCAATATTATTTATTCACGTAAAAAGCGGAGAACGGAAAGTCTTAACACACGAGGCTTTCTCTATATGAGACAAGGTTGCCAGTGCTTTAAATTAAAATAAATCCAATACACCTTACGAGAATCAAACCCACAACCTTCAGGGGTACATATACTGTTTTATGACAACCTTAACATATAACAAACTAAAATTAATTAACGTATATATATACGCTAAATTATGAATCAACGTTTCATAATCTCCTGATTGTGCTATTTTATCTGTCCTTAATTGCTGGCTCGTAGTAATTGTACTTGATTAGGGGAGGGAGATATTAACGAATAGAATCACGTTTTTCTTCACAATTAGACCAATTTTTGAAGAGCCATATTAAATGTAAGAAGAAATGTTGCTATATAAAGAATTAATTATTAAGCTGTAGATTAGATTTCTAGCGTTGCCTCGCTTGGTAAACTACTATAGTTGATGCCGTTCTCTACTTTTATTAAGACATTGCACGTTAAGTGGCGGCATTGAACGCCGCGCTTTGCCTCGATACCAGAGCGGAGTAAATGGAAATATTTAATACTTCCACTCCTCGAGTGGAAATCGAACCCACAATCAGTCGTTTGCGCCACGACTGGCCCCAATAAATGAAGATAATTTAAATAAAATAATTCTGGTACCTTGGTATCAGAAGGCAGTAAGACGTTGAACTCCACTCGCTATTCAACCACTAATATCTCGATTTCAGACAAAAATTGACACTAGATTCTCTCTGACTATCTTCTTGTGTGAAAAAAAAACGTAAAGCTGCTTTTAAAATCTCTTGAAGGAGATTTCAACCCATTGCAAATCTTTAACTTTGAAATTAAAATCTTTAACCGTAATTTCTAAAAGTTAAGCAATTATATTAAACGTCGGTACATAAGAATATAGCATGAGAACCTTTTGACTCCTAAACAAACATTTAACATTGAACTATTTAAATATATAATATTATTTTCATTGCAGATAAACCACAAAATGTCAGTCGAACGGTGTCGGTCCTCTCTCATAGGTGAGTACTTTTGACCTTCGTTATTTAGAATATGTACGAGTATTTAACACTAGTATTAGATTAGTATTAATTATTATTTTGCCAAAAAAATGCTTATATGCTATTTAATTCGATATTTTATTTTAAATATGGACCATTCTGGCCAGTCGTGGCCCAGTGGCACAAACAACTGGTTGTGGGTTCGATTCCCAGTCGAGGAGTGGAAATATTTAATATTTCCATTTTCTTCGCTCTGGTGCCGAGGCAAAGCGCGGCGTTAAGTTCCGCCACTTAACACGCAAAGCCTCCGAATTCGGCGGAAAGTGGGGAACGGAGTGTCTTAACACTAGGTTCCCTCTGCCTACCCTGCTGTATGCGGGATACAGCGTGAAGCTAAAAAAAAATATAGACCATATTTTATGGATTATTGACCTATTTATTGAGTATAATTTACTCTGTCATACAATGTCACACAGAATTGATTAATCACTATAGAGGTTGATTGATTGATTGAATTTCGAGACAATAACATTACCTATATATTTCTCCGCTTAATGTTCATATTTCAAATTGTGTACAAGAAGCGGAACTCAACGCCGCAGCTTTATATTATAGTAAAGCGGTTAACTGGTGTCATGAATTTTCTGAGATAAAATTATAATAGTAAACACAAGCGAAAAATAAAAGAATTTTATATAAAAAAAGATACGGAAATGATTAAGTTTTTAACCATTTTATATAACGATATCAAAATACGCTTTCATCGTAAAGAGTTTAATTAAATTGACATTTTCTTTGTGATTAAACGTCCACAATAACGATCCAATTTTTGGTTAAATTTAAAATAATTATTCTTTGTTTTTTATGATATTAATTAAATTAAATTAAATAGCTTCTAGCTGTATCCCGCACACAGCAGGGTAGGCAGAGGGAACCTAGTGTTGAGACACTCCGTTCCCCACTTTCCGCCGAATTCGGAGGCTTGCGTGTTAAGTGGCGGAACTTAACGCCGCGCTTTACCTCGACACCAGAGCGAAGAAAATGGAAATATAATTTCCACTCCTCGAGTGGGAATCGAACCCACAACCAGTCGTTTACAGTCACACTCTTGTGCCACTGGGCCACGACTGGTCACTTATGATATTAATTTAAGAGATAAAAACGATTTCCTTGAAAGGAATAAAGAACAAGCAAATAATTTCGTTTCAAAATTGTTTCTACGAATGCCTTTCCTTTTCTAAGTATACGTAGATCAGAAGTCGTTACTGGACGAAGGTTTTTGAAGTGAAAACTTCTTTAGGCGCGTTGAGTGATTTGGTAGAGGGTAATTCCTCGGTTCGCGTCACCGACATGCGACATGATAATAGTATATCTATAGCTATGGAGAGCCAGACTATCGCAAGCGCAGTAGCCTGTGTACACGTATACACTAATACATCGACTATTTCTGACTGTATTATGTGCGCGTAAGATAATTGTATATTAATTATTTTTTCAAGCACTTTGTATTTATATTTTGTTCATGATTTGTTTAACCCATCATATGTAACTAATAAACAAAACATAAAAAAAATCATATAATTTTTGCATATAGTTTTAATTACACTCAACTTAATAGTTCCGTTTTCACTTCTATCAGCAGTCCCACGATTGCTACTGTTTATATTTATTTTTGTCTGTATCTATATTAATGACTCTTTATCTATTAGATAGAGGGTTGCTTGGTCAGGATTTGGATGTTCACTCAGAAGAATGATTATGATATACATTTTTATCATATTTTCAAACTCTGTTAAGACAAACCTCAATGTTAGGTTTCGTTTTTAAATAGTATATTCAATACTGACGGAAAGTGGAGAGCGAAGTGTTAATATACTCTCTAGAGACGCTCTAGGCACGTAGAGACAGTTGGCAGTTTGGCACGCCTGGCAGAAGCGCTTTGCTAAAACAACTGAACGTTGTGTGTTCAGTTATCATAAAATGGTAAACATAATGAACAAATATTAACGAAAGCCCAATTAATATGTATTTTACTTCTCGTTATACGTACATTATTCATTTAAACAATATAGGTATAATGATAATAAACACTTACTACGTCGCGTCGTTTGATTTTACAGAATGCTGACGATTTTTAAATTTCCCATGAAATTTGAAATTTTCTATGTGTGACCTCCTACATGCACGTCTTTAACAATAATTCTTCTTTTCCCCGCATAGCAGAGTAAACAAAGAGTGTCACTTAGTGTCAGACACTCTGCTCTCCACTTTCAGCCCCAATTCGAAATATTTACACTATCAAATTATATATAAACCTATATGCAATTAAACAGGCTCCTGTAGGAGCACATAGGCTCCTTTTTATCTTCTAAGATATGTTAAACGTAAAAAACACATAATTAAAATAAAATAATAAATTCCAAGTCATATTAAATCATGGGGCCAGTCGTGGCGTAGTGGAACAAGCGTGTGACTGTAAAGCGACTGGTTGTGGGTTCAATTCCCACTCGAGGAGTGGAAATATTAATTATTTCTATTTCCTTCGCTCTGGTGTCCTATAAAATCGGGGGAAAGTGGAGAACGAAGTATCTTAATACTAGGTTCCCTCTGCCTACCCTGCTGTGTGCGGGATACAGCGTGAAGCTAAAAAAAAAAATATTAAATCATAGTAACTTTATTCCGACATAGGTTGAAGGTGACACTTTGCGTCATATGTACGCTACATATTAATTGAGTTCTCAGCCCACATAGGCATAGGCAATCTGCTAATGAAAGCCTCGTGTAATAACATCGTAATCGTAATTTGCTATTTCCACTTAATGACTTAGTAAAAATCTGATTATTAACGGCTTTTTCGCTTGGGTTTTGATTTTATGGGAATTAAGTGTTAAAAGTGGCTTTGACACTTTGACATAAAATATAAAAAATAACCTAGCGTTAGGCTTTTCCTTACTATAGATGCTTCACATAGCAGGGGAGTCAGAGAGAATTTAGTGTGAAGACACTTCGTTCTCTACTTTGTAGCTGAATATTCAGTAACAGAGCTCACCACCGCCATTTTTCTTGTCACCAGAAGAGAAGTAAAAATAATTTAATTATAATCGTTATTATTAAATTGAATTGCAGGGGCCAGTCGTGGCCCAGTGGCACAAGCGTGTGACTGTAAACGACTGGTTGTGGGTTCGATTCCCACTCGAGGAGTGGAAATTATATTTCCATTTTCTTCGCTCTGGTGTCGAGGTAAAGCGCGGTGTTAAGTTACGCCACTTAACACGCAAGCCTCCTAATTCTGCGGAAAGTGGGGAACGGAGTGTCTTAACACTAGGTTCCCTCTGTCTACCCTGCTGTGTGCGGGACACAGCGTGAAACTAAAAAAAAAAAAGAATTGCACTAAAGTAACGATAATAAAAGCTATTCAAAGTCAAAGTCCAATAGACGAAAATTTGAGAATCAAGAGTTCCAAAGTAAACTAAACTGTTTAGATAAATAATTAAATATGAAAAATGATAAAAAAATATATATATATCTTACGTGGCTATTGCATAATTTTATATCTATACAACAAAAACATACTTACACATTATCCTGAATAGCAGGATAGACAGACAGACGGTTGTGACATTCCTTTCTCGACTTTCAACTAAAATTTGATCTATTGTACGTTAACTGACGGAACTCAACGCCGCACTTTGCCTTAATTTAAATATTTAATTATAAATTTCAGAATATTAAATATTGAATTTAAAAGTTAGAAATATGTTATATTCAATACAAGAAACATCTTACCATATAAAACAATACAACTACAAATAACTTAAGTGATAACTCTTGTACTTAGCTATCCGTCTAGCCGTTTCTATCAACCCACACAAGCAGACAGACAAAATAAACAATAAAAATAACAATATATAACGGTAAAGTGACAAATGATACTCTTTATACACTTTTAATATAGTATATTTAGATTTTAATATTCGTCTGAAGACTAAGCCATTTATTAATATACTATAGCAGCCCACTTGCAGCTTTGCGTCATGCACTACACAACTATAGCTGTTCCGTTATTTTACTATCCTTAATGGTGAATTGTTGAATAATAAAGTAACCTATGTTTAACCCTGGGTTATCAACTATATTTATGCCAAAATTCATTACAATCAGTTTAGATCTTTCATACAACATTTTATATAAATACTAATTTTATTAATATTTCATACAAATAAAAATACCCCTATTAACTACTATTTCTAATTACTAACTTTTTAAGGGTTGATTTTTGACCAAAAAAGTAGGCGATGTTTGACCTTATATTGTCAACTATCTTCATTCTAAATTTCATCTAAATGCGACCTATAGGTACGCTTTCAAAGCGTAACAGACAGACAGATTTTTGCATTTATAACATCTACATATACATATATACAACTCTTTAGTCACCAACTGACAGACAACGAAATCCTGAAACTGGTGGTGGAAAGTTCCTTAAACAGTATAGATGAGCAATGGAAAAGTGTACCGGAAGTAGATTATCTCCGCTACACTCCTATACGGGAAAACTTCAGTTCAGAGACCTAAGAACCCGGTTTCCAAGAGACACAGGTTCGAATCCCGCTGTGTTCAATATTTTATATGTTTTTAAAAATATCTTGGAACGGAGTGTCTTAACTAGGTTCCCTAGGCTAAAAAAAAATATCTTTTTCTATTTCTTATGTATATGAATAAAACTTTACTTACAAAATGTTAAAATCTCAAAAAAAATTAAAATAAAACAAATACAGTGCCTCAGCTTTTGTTAAAATCTCCATCAAATGTTGAAGAAGTACCAAGAAAATTGCTTCATAAACTTACCAAGACAATAACCTAAAAGGGGTTCATTCGCGAAATTGTACATTTTTCGGGCATTTTCGCTTTATAATTGGTTTTCCGTCACAACCAATTTTCTAAATGGACACTTCTGGTAATAACACTATAGAGTCATGTCGTGCTTTGTTCCACTTTGAGCCGCGTCATTTCATTCCACTGAATAGCTAGGGGTTGGAAATTAAAGCGTTTTTTTTGTTGTTCATTTAAATAACTGTTATATTAAATATGGATTTCTATAATTGTAAATATTTAATAACTTTCTTAACTTCACGCTGTATCCCGCACACAGCAGAGTAGGCAGAGGGTAACCTAGTGTCAAGACACTCCGTTCCCCACTTATCGCCGAATTCGGAGGCTTTGCGTGTTAAGTGGCGGACCTTAACACCGCGCTATACCTCTGATATCAGAACGAAGGAAATGGAAATATTAAATATTTCCACTCCTCGAGTGGGAATCGAACCCACAACCAGTCGTTTACAGTTACAGCGCCACGACTGGCCACATATAGTTCTTATAATTATTTATAATACGTTGGTACAACTTATATTATTTTATATCTTATGGCACGTCCATTACAACTTAGTCCATCTAGATGTAACAATTTCTAACTGAAAACACGATGGTTGCGGGTTCAATTGTTCGACAGAAAAAAAGGCCATTATTGTAAGGAAAATATATGAAATTTAATATAAAATGATGTCAACAGACAAAAAAAACAATAACGTAATACTACTTGTCCTATAGTGACAAGCAAAATAATTTAATCTTCAATTCACTTACATAATTACTTCCTTGTAAACTTAATTGAACATATTTGTAATGGACATACTAACAGAATGGTCCCTTGTGTAAGTAACTGCTTTTATTGCCTTCGTGCGCTATCATATTAGCTGTAGTGGCATAGATTATGATGTACATTTTGTTGTTTTGTAATAATAAATAGAAAGAAGATGAAATTTAATATAGACAAATCGCGGCGCAGGAGCGCATAGTGTGAATGAAAACACGACTGGTTGTAGGTTCTATTCCCACTTGAGGAGTGGAAACATATAATATTTCCATTTTCTTCTCTCTGGTGTCGAGGCAAAGCGCAGTATTAAGTTCCGCCACTTAACACGTAATGCCTACTCTCCTATGTGCGGGATACAGCATGACTGTAAAAAACATATGAAGATAATTGTTAAACAATTGACAAATTAAATACATACCTATATTAGAAACTTTTGTGGTTCAGTAGGACATTACTTGACTGTAAATGTGATGCTTGTGGGTTCGATCGAATTTCTGGAAATTATTTTCATTTCTCTGCCCCGCTAAATAAAAGCGCTGCTTTGCTTTTTGCCAGTCAATTCATATAATAAATAAGCTTATTTTGGCTTACAAGCTTAATAAATACAACAATCACATTTTTAGAAAACATATAAAAAATTGTACGCATTGAAAATAGAATCCAAGGCTCTTCGAACTCTTCCAACTGCAATTCCATGATCTACTACTGGCACTGTCAAGACTCATATTATGCTTAATATAAATTATTATCTTGCTAGCAAGAGTTTCCTAAATGCGGGTTATTTTTATACGTTTCCTAAGTGTATGCATTTTATTTAACATTTTACAAATGCCAAAAATACAAGAATAATTAAAAAATGACTGAGAGAATTAAGTATCTTATATGCCACTTCTAGCATTCTTTGTTCTATGATAAAGAATCAAACCTACAAAGTTATCAATAGATTACACGAAGTAATCAAGCTAATGTAAAACTTTGACATTTTGGAAAGGAAAAAGAAATCCTTCTAAGGAACAGCTTAATGGAATTGTTTTATATATTTCATACTTTTATAGATGTTTTTTGAAGCTCCTCGTGGTGCAGGGGCACGAAGTGCGACTGTAAGCGCGTCTGGTTGTGGGTTCTATTCCCACTCGAGTGTGGAAATTTAGAGTTGAACATTTCCATTCTCTTCGCTCTGGTGTCGAGGTAAAGTGCGGTATTAAGTTCCAGCACTTAACAATCAATGCCTTCGGGATTCGGCGGAAAATGGGGAATGCCTCGACTGTTGTATGCAATATGCAGGATACGGTGTAAAGCTTAAAAAAAGTTATAATGTATTTTAAATTCATAATCTTTGACAACTTACTATCTAAACACTCCGCTCTCCACTTTCCTCAATATGGCGTATCTTGTCATGCCGGAACAAAAAAATGAAAATAATTTGAATATAATTACTCAGAACACTGAAAATCGAATTCATAACTAACCGGTTAAACTATCAATATAAAATGTATAATAAAACAAAAGTAAACGAAAAGCCCATCTGCTCTCTGAAACATAAGAAAATACTGTAATTTGAACAGAACAAAGTTATCAAGAAATAAGAGAAACAAACAATATCTTTTGCTATAACATTTAACAAACTTTGTTCGCAATAATAGATAGAAGAAAACTTCAAAACAATAATTGTTACTTTTCCCATTACGAGTTATAAGTAACGATACGCTGTACAAGTGTTGTTACACTTTTATTTTCTTTATAAAATATAATAAAAAGTTTTTTTTTACATTTTTAAAGTGTTATTCTACACTTTGGAAAATTGAAAAAAAATATCTTTAGAAAACGTATAAAAATTTGAACGCAGCAGGATTCGAATCCGCGCCTCCTAAATACCGTTCAGACGCTCTCATTACTGAGCATACGTTTTCTAATTGTCTTTTTGAATAAAAAGTCGTCTTTGAATTTTTTCCCGTTTACTAACTGACTAACTGAGCAACTAAGTAACCTATACTCAGAGAAAACTTAACCCGATACACCGTTCTTAACTCACCGAAATCGAGATAGAAACATTGCATGTTAAGTGGAGGAACTTAACACAGCGAGATAAAAATAGTTTAAAGTAGTTTAAGTAAAAAATAGTTTAAGGTGCCAGAACATAGAGATAATAATAGTTTAAATATAAAATTCAAGCGAATCTGAATGAAGATCGAACCCCCAATCCATCGCGTTTATAGTTACACGTTGTATCACTGCGCCTCGATGGCCTACCTCTCTATATATTTTACATTTTTTTTTATCTTGACGCTGTATCCCGCACACAGCAGGGTAGGCAGAGGGAACCTACTGTTAAGACACTCCGTTCCCCATTTCCCGCCGAATTCGGAGGCATTACGTGTTAAGTGGCGGAACTTAACGCCGCGCTTTACCTTGACACCAGAGCGAAGAAAAAAGAAATATTAAATATTTTCACTCCTCGAGTGGAAATTGAACCCACAACCAGTCGCTTTATAGGCACACTTTGTGCCACTGCGCCACGACTGGCCCCAATCTTTTTCATACTCTCTCTTCCTTTGTAAAATAAGGGCGCATTTATAAACAATTAAGTTGCACAAAGATGGCATTGTTTTTTTTTTGTATTTTTACACTAAAGCCATACCATTTAAGACCTATCAAACATTACTAGTCATTGCATTCAAACACATAAAGATAAAGATAGCATCTTTTCCAAGGAACAAAGATCAAATTTCATGTTCAATTACATGTTAATATAATAAAAATATCGTGAAAATTGTAAATACTAAAAGCGAAATACTCTAGCGATTCCCATTCGTCCTACCGTATCTAATTGTGAGCCTACGAAATGTATTGTCATTGCAAAAGCACACACAATGGTTGTGGGAAGCTTTACCTTGGTGAGAGAATGCCTCATTAATTACTATATGTTTTAAGTAACTTAGATCTTAGCATCGCATTGTTTTGAATAGCTAATTTTAACTAAATATAATTAGGTGGATTCACGCATTTTCCTGCATAGCACGCGTTCTTCACGTTCGACGCGAGATATTGCGTGTTAAGTGACGGAATTCTACGCTACTTTTTATCTTAGGTATAATAAAATAAGAGAGGAGAAAAAAAAAATCACTGTCATTTCACCAAGTGGGTTTCGAACCCACAACTACGTCACGACTGCCTTATCCAACCCTCGATTGTGTTAATGTTTAAAAATAATTAAGGCAGACACTAGGATGTAAATGATCATTTAAAAAAAAAGGTTCAAATAAAAACATTTAGTTAAATTAATATTTCAATTTCGGTACATTCTATACAAGAGAATATTTACTACCGTACATATCCGTAGAAAAGGTATTCCAGAGATTTAAAGGGATCCAATAATTTGTGAGGCCAGCCTTTGTTATATATAATCAATGGCACTATGTTCCATACACATACTTAACATGAATAGAATGAATGATAATGAATAAATCTCAATTTAAGCAAAAATTATTAGGAAAAAATAGTAGTCATTTAAAGAAAACGTATAAAAATTTGAACGCAGCGGGATTCGAACCCGCGCCTCCTGAATACCGTTCAGGCGCTCTCATCGAACGCATTGCTCAGTGGTGAGAGCGAAATAGTAGTGCTTAACTCTCTTTCATAACTATTTGACGTTCAAAAAATGAAGCTTGTAACTTCTTATTTTGAATAAAATTATTTGACTTTGACTTTGACTTTAAGGTCTCAGCTCAAAAAATAATAAATAAGAACTATGGCCACTGGCCCCTATTAATAAATGACAAATAAAAAAAATTACAATTGATATTTACGAATATTTCTTCGACTTAAATCTAAATGTTTCAAGAATTGAAATATTTTTTTATACCATAATTCAGTAGAAGTTGGCGGTGCGTAATTTAATTTCAAACTTTTGAAATAATATGATTGAAAGCTTTCCAGCGCTCAATCCTTCTTTCTGAATAAGAAGCCTTAGACATAATACGACAGGCTGATTATATTATGCATGTAAATTCAATTATTTTCATAATTTCTTTCAGAAAAGTGATCTCTTTCATATGGGAAAATATTTGTTCAACTTTATAAATGTAATGTTGATTAAATTATTAATTTTTCAAAGTAACAAACATTTATTAACAAGTGGATATACTCGTAGACACATAAAGTGCCGCGTTTTTTCTAATTCCGTGTATTCATGCTTTTTCCCGCATCGACGAGCAGGAGAATCTAGTGTCAAGATACTCCTTTCTCTACCTTTCGCCCGAAATCGAGAGATTGCGTTTTAAGTGCTCGAACTCCAGCCCACAACTATCGCGTTAACAGTCAGACGCTGTCCCACTGTGCCACAGCGGCCTCTATAACTATATATTTTGTTTATTTACTTAATGTAAAATTATTAGCTTCACGTATTATTTTTATATAATATCTATGTAATGATACTAAACACTTTTAATTCTTTAGTCCTAGACTAAAAATACTCGTATTTCTTGAAATTGCGAAATTAAAAAAGATTTTTTTTTCTCTAAGCTTCATTAATAAATTATATGCGCTGTATTCCGCATACAGCAGGGTAGGCAGAGAGAACCTAGTGTTAAGACACTCCGTTCTCCACTTTCCGCCGAATTCGGAGGATTGCGTGTTAAGTGGCGGAACATAACGCCGTGCTTTGCCTCGATACCAGAGCGAAGAAAATGGAAATATGAAATATTTCCACTCCTCGAGTGGGAATCGAACCCACAACCAGTCGTTTTCAATCACACGCTTGTGCCTGCCCCTAATATATATACATTTACTATAAATTTATTTTAATACTAAAATACCTTTTGAAATCTGATTTCTTTGAAAACTTGCAGATTACAATATTAATAACAATTTCTAGTTTATTAAACTGACAAAAACATTCTCTCATTCATAAATTAGATGTCAAGATTGAATATGCAATTAAGTGTACTCAGTGAATTTGTTCAGAATGTTATTATATTGTACAAAGTTATTATCTATTAACTATTATAGTTATTTTATAATTATAATGTCTCTAAATCTATACTAATGTAATAAAGGTAAAGTTTTAAGCTTTGTTTGTAACGAATAATACTTTCGCAATTAGAAATCTACACTACTCAGGAATGCTATAGTATAGGCTATATTTTATTATGATTGAACAGAGAGTTCAGAGAATCCTAAAAGGAGTCGAATAGAGGATAAAAGTGGCAGATAACTCGAGCGAAACCGCGAGCCGGTCGCTAGTGTAAACTAAAGATGTATGGAAATATTAGACAGAAGTAAGAGCTTCATATCTATTTTATTTCATATATCTAGTAGTAAATAATACATACATGTACCTATGTGTAGGTAGACAGGTCACGCTTTTTCATGCATAGCAAGGAAGGCAGACGGAATCAATGCCATATCTCCTTTAGCAGGAATTCGAGTAGTACCGTTGCTGTGACAATCTTCCCAAAGCGGGGATTTCAAAATAATTTTATCTTTAGTTTCCCCTAATAGGAATCGAACTCACAGTAACCGCTTACAGTAAAACACTGTCCCACAGATTTACAAAATTAAGTCATTATTAAATTCTTTCCTTACTTCTGTTTTGCTTGTAAATACAAAAATAAAAGGCAAAGCATTCCAAAGACAATGTCACATATATTTTTATAAATTTTCTCCTCAGAAATATCGAGATTGTCGCACCGTTTTATAAATTCGCTCAATATCGACACGCTCGGTTCGGTCCGTCTGCATCGCTTAACAGTATTAACCGTCATAACGTGGTCGCTTCAAGAATGGAAAGAAAATAAAATTTTACACCCGCAAAGTGTTCGTCTGGATAGATCCCGTTTTATACTAGAATAAGGTGTAAAACGTAGGTTATAACTTTTATTATTTGCTTAATAAAAGTTATTTTTTAATAAATGTTATAGTTAAATCTTTGTGTCTAGTACGTTGATCTATAAAAGTGGTTTTAGGTTCATATTTAGTTAATTTTTATAAAAAACTACTGAATATAAGAATTAAATTGTACATAGAGTAATATGTTACTAGACTCTTGTGCCGTTAATACATTTTAGTAAATTACGAACTTAAGACGAAAAATTTAATTTTTCTTGCAAAAAATAAGAAAAGGCATTTTTTACAATAAAACATTTTTGGATATTATATTTATGCCAAAACTTATTACAATCGGTTAAGCGGATTACTTTTAAAAAATGACCTCTTTAGCCCTGGGATGCTTAATTTCGAATTCTTTCCTTACTTCTATTTAAGCTTGTTAATACAAATATATAAGACAAAGCACTGCAAAGCATATTTCAAAGACAATGTCACATATATTTTTATACATTTTTTCCTCAGAAATATCGAGATTGTCGCACCGCTTTATAAATTCGCTCAATATCGACACGCTCGGTTCGGTCCGTCTGCATCGCTTAAGAGTATTAACCGTCATAACGTGGTCGCTTGAAGAATGAAAAGAAAATAAAATTTTACACCCGCAAAGTGTTCGTCTGGATAGATCCCGTTTTATACTAGAATAAGGTGTAAAACGTAGGTATCTTTATACGTATCGTAATATCTTTTATTGTGTGCTTAATAAAAGTTAGTTTTTAATAAATGTTATAGTTAAATCTTTGTGTCTAGTACGTTGATCTATAAAAGTGGTTTTAGGTTCATATTTAGTTAATTTTTATAAAAAACTATTGAATATAAGAATTAAATTGTACATAGAGTAATATGTTACTAGACTCTTGTGCCGTTAACATTTTAGTAAATTACGAACTTAAGACGAAAAATTGAATTTGTCATGCAAAAAATGAGGAGGCATTTTTACAACAAAACATTTTGAGTTATGATATTTATGCCAAAATTTATTACAATCGGTTAAGCGGATTACTTTTTAAAAAATGACCTCTTTAGCCCTGGGATGCTTAATTTCGAATTCTTTCCTTACTTCTATTTAAGCTTGTTAATACAAATATATAAGACAAAGCACTGCAAAGCATATTTCAAAGACAATGTCACATATATTTTTATAAATTTTCTCTTCAGAAATATCGAGATTGTCGCACGTTTTATAAATTCGCTCAATATCGACACGCTCGGTTCGGTCCGTCTGCATCGCTTAACAGTATTAACCGTCATAACGTGGTCGCTTGAAGAATGAAAAGAAAATAAAATTTTACACCCGCAAAGTGTTCGTCTGGATAGATCCCGTTTTATACTAGAATAAGGTGTAAAACGTAGGTATCTTTATACGTATCGTAATATCTTTTATTGTGTGCTTAATAAAAGTTAGTTTTTAATAAATGTTATAGTTAAATCTTTGTGTCTAGTACGTTGATCTATAAAAGTGGTTTTAGGTTCATATTTAGTTAATTTTTATAAAAAACTATTGAATATAAGAATTAAATTGTACATAGAGTAATATGTTACTAGACTCTTGTGCCGTTAACATTTTAGTAAATTACGAACTTAAGACGAAAAATTGAATTTGTCATGCAAAAAATGAGGAGGCATTTTTACAACAAAACATTTTGAGTTATGATATTTATGCCAAAATTTATTACAATCGGTTAAGCGGATTACTTTTTAAAAAATGACCTCTTTAGCCCTGGGATGCTTAATTTCGAATTCTTTCCTTACTTCTATTTAAGCTTGTTAATACAAAAATAAAAGGCAAAGCAATTCCAAGCAATACCAAAGACAATATCACATATATTTTTATAAATTTTCTCCTCAGATATATAGAGATTGTCGCACCGTTTTATACATTCGCTCAATATCGACACGCTCGGTTCGGTCCGTCTGCATCGCTTAACAGTATTAACCGTCATAACGTGGTCGCTTGAAGAATGAAAAGAAAATAAAATTTTACACCCGCAAAGTGTTCGTCTGGATAGATCCCGTTTTATACTAGAATAAGGTGTAAAACGTAGGTTATATCTTTTATTGTGTGCTTAATAAAAGTTAGTTTTTAATAAATGTTATAGTTAAATCTTTGTGTCTAGTACGTTGATCTATAGAAGTGGTTTTAGGTTCATATTTAGTTAATTATTATAAAAAACTATTGAATATAAGAATTAAATTGTACATAGAGTAATATGTTACTAGACTCTTGTGCCGTTAATATATTTTAGTAAATTACGAACTTAGGACGAAAAATTTAATTTTTCTCGCAAAAAATAAGAAAAGGCATTTTTTACAATAAAACATTTTTGGATATTATATTTATGCCAAAACTTATTACAATCGGTTAAGCGGATTACTTTTTAAAAAATGACCTCTTTAGCCCTGGGATGCTTAATTTCGAATTCTTTCCTTACTTCTATTTAAGCTTGTTAATACAAATATATAAGACAAAGCACTGCAAAGCATATTTCAAAGACAATGTCACATATATTTTTATACATTTTTTCCTCAGAAATATCGAGATTGTCGCACCGCTTTATAAATTCGCTCAATATCGACACGCTCGGTTCGGTCCGTCTGCATCGCTTAAGAGTATTAACCGTCATAACGTGGTCGCTTGAAGAATGAAAAGAAAATAAAATTTTACACCCGCAAAGTGTTCGTCTGGATAGATCCCGTTTTATACTTGAGTAAGGTGTAAAACGTAGGTTATATCTTTTATTGTGTGCTTAATAAAAGTTAGTTTTTAATAAATTTTGTATTATAGTGGTTTTAGATTCATATTCTTAGTTTTATTAAAAAAGTATAATTTTTTTTCTGAATATAAAAACCAAATTGTGCAGAGAGTAATTTGTTAGTTGGTTATTGTAATAATAAGTAATACTTAACTTAACAAAAATGCAAAATGAAAAAAAAACATTTTTTTTGAAAAAATACAATATTTGTAAAAAAAATGGCTTAGAAACACATAAAATTAGTGAAATACATATCACACACTATGCGTTTGACATACGTTTTTGTATTTAGTGATATAAACGTTGATAAAACTTCGACCATAGGTTTACAAATTATTTTCAGTATATTGTAATTATTGTGTATAAATGTCTGTCTGTTTGTCTGTCACGCTTTCACTGTTAATCAACTAGTTCGATTTCGATCAAATTTAGAATGAAAGTAGTAAAGATTACTGGGTTAAACATAGACTAATTTATTTTTCAAAAATCCACCCCCAAGGGTTACAGTATAACGAAACAGCGCGCCTCGTTAGCGGCTTCGCCGCGTTATCTGAATAGCTGTTTCGTTATACTGTAACCCTTGGGGGTGGATTTTTGAAAAATGAATTAGCCTATGTTTAATTCAGATAACGCGGCGAAGCCCCTAGCGGAGGGCTAATATCCATATAAGATGAAAAAAAATGTGTAGGTACATACAGACAGACGTAGAAATTAAGTCCACAACCTTTAAAAATTATCAACTGTACTATAAGATCATCTAAATATTAACTTACTTAGCTTAAGCTCTTTTACGAGAATTTTCAAATGAAAATTGGATTTATTTAGCAAAATATATTTTTAGATTCTTATTAAAAACGATGAAAGGATCAAAGTCTCGATTAATTAACGATTATCCTTGCTTTGTAATTGAACGTTTTGTACCTATAATGTTATTTTTGGGTTTTATATTACATTGTCGATGTCGATTTTTTTCATAAATTTTTGTTCTCTATTCTAAATTTATCTCGTTTCAGCCTTTCAGAATAATAATGATCGTTTTTAGGACCATAGTCTATTTTTTATATTCTTAACTTATTTATGTATTATGCCGAAGGAGTAATATCGGATTTGGTGAACATCACTAGATAAATGTGAAAGATTTGACATACAATTTTCAGTAAAATAACAAAGAAATACTTATTTTAAATATTTACTATTATGTTATTACAAAAATAATAACCTCAGAAGTGTCTAAATAACTCGATCCACTAGTGACAAGTCACTACTCTTCGGAATCCAACACTTGTCAAAAATATTCACATGTTGGATGGCAAAACAAACATTTACCGAAATGATATAAGATACAGTGGCCAGTCATGGACCTGTGGCACAAGCGTGTGACTGTAAACGACTGGTTGTGGGTTTGATTCCCACTCAAGGAGTGGAAATATTTAATATTTCCATTTTCTTCGCTCTGATGTCGAGGTAAAGCGCGGCGTTAAGTTCCGCCACTTAACACGCAAAGACTTCGAATTCGGCGGAAAGTGGGGAACGGAGTGTCTTAAACACTAGGTTCCCTCTGCCTACCCTGCTGTGTGAAGAGTGAAGCTAAAAAAAATAAATAAATATAAGATACAAACAAAATCGTGATGTTTTTTCAGGTAACTCCCAGCTGCACTTATGAATTCGTTGTTCGTTTTTATAATTATGATTTTTACGTTTCACTGACGTTCCATTCTGAAAGAAGACAAAGAATTGACTAATAATATTGTTTCCGCTTGTTCGTAGTGTATGTCATAAGAGGTAGCGTTTGTGGAAATGTTTACATAGTACCTACATGAGTAGGTAAATATAATTAGTAAATACTTTGTCTTCAATACAACAGTAAACAGAAATCCGAGATTGTTAAACATATCGTCGACGGAAAACGTATTTGCTGTAAGTAGAAAATATCAAAATTTGGTTTTATATATCATTTGAATCAGAAAAAAAACTGCGTCGAATGATCTAGGTAGTATTTTGCTGGGATTAAAAAAAAAATACTTACGCGTTCTCAATTTTGAAAAAATATTCATTCAATTTGTTGTAACTACCCAAAAATCCGATGTTTTGCTATTTTTTTTAACTTACAGCAATTGTGATGACGTTAAGAATCCATTATGACTTACGCAGTCTGGCCTTATTACCTACCCAATACTTAGAGCTTATTTATGTCAATTTCATTTCAAAATCTTACATAAGTCTTTAAGATAATCCTTATTTAGTGTTATTTATCGTTTACAGTATTTCAATTCCCTTCAAAAGAATCAGAATCCTCTCTCGCCATACAAATGCAGTACTTACTTACGACATTTTTACATTCCATAAATTGAAAACAAATTGCTGTAAGTAATGAAAAGTCTACTTCCACTTATTTAGAAACATGTAGATATTTTCAGTACATTAGCAATGTTAAAGTTTATTCACGTACCAAAAATCATGTCTTTATTGCTTGTATTAACAGAGCTATGATTTTTTTTTCAAATTTAAAAAAGTTTTTCGGCTTTATTTCAAACTGTACTTTTTCTACTTACAGCAAATACGTTTTCTGTCGTCGATATTTTTACTAGTTACATTTTCAAAAATTTCTTAATGTCAAATTATCTACAAGGAATTTTATTGAAGTAAGAACGTCAGAAAAATCAAGATATAATTCTACCCATTTTTTTTTTTATGGAATAAAGGAGGCAAACGAGCAGAAGGCCCACCTGGTGTTAAGTCGTACCTTCGCCCATAGACATCCACAACATTAGAGTTGTAGATGCGTTGCCAGCCTTATGGATGTAGGACTGAAGGAGAGAGGAAGGATGGGAATGTTGGGGATAGGGAAAGCTGGCTTACATGCCATCGAACCGGAACACATTTTCAGATATTTGGCGGTTCGTCTTTGACATGATAGTGGTCGCGAGCCAGTCGGAGAACGAATCTCCTACCACCAAGCTACTGGGTTACCCGCCCTTTACGGGACGCTACCCAGCGGCGGAGGGGAATTGTATTCTTAACCCGTCCCCCCACGGGTAATAATTTATTGTGACATAGACACGTCGGACAGGGATGATGAGAGTTGCTTTGTTCTTGATAGTGGTGACATTAGACCGTCAAAATTATAACAGAACGAATGTAATAAAATTTGAAAAAAAACATTACTTTAATAACTAATACATGAAAACCTCTTTGGTCGTCTTTTCTCGAAAATTATGCGGGCTGATGAGTTTGAAATTTCATATACTTAGATTAGATTAGATTAGATAGCTTCACGCTATATCCCGCACACAGCAGGGTAGGCAGAGGGAACCTAGTGTTAAGACACTCCGTTCCCCACTTTCCGCCGAATTCGGAGGCATTGCGTGTTAAGTGGCGGAACTTAACGCCGCGCTTTACCTCGACACCAGAGCGAAGAAAAGTACACTTAAAGTATACTTAAAGTACATAAGTAGTAAGTACGTGGAAAAGAAAAGTATAAAACCTGTTTTAATGTATATAATAAAAATATATTAAAATAATCACATAAATATTACATATCTTACTATATATTTGACATATACTATTATAGGAACTAACTAGTAAATAATAGAAGACGAAGAATATAATAAATACGGGCTGAATGAAAAAATATTTTATTTTAAACAGTTCATAACTTAGACCAAAACTCGTCGAGAAGATTTGTTATCGCACCGATACGTTTTCTCTCACGACGTTTTCGTTCTCACGGAACAATGGCCACGCCGTACCTAAGTACTTATTGACAATAATATTACCTCTTGAAATAGGTGTTACAATATTTTTAAAATAAATATTTATACTCTACTAATATTTGATATTATCTATAAGTGGGGAACGGATATTATCTATAAGTGTCTTAGCACTAGGTTCCCTCTGCCTACCCTGCTGTGTGCTTTTGCATGCTGTATGGGATACAGCGTGAAGGTAAAAAAAACAAAATGTTGACTTAACTAAGTATGGATGTATGCCATACACAGCAAGATAGGCAGAGGGAACCTTATGTTAAAATACTTCGTTCCTCATTTTCCGCCCAATTCTGGAGGCGTTAGGTGTCAAGTGGCGGAACTCAACACCATGCTTTGCCTCGACACCAGAACGAAGAAAATGACATAATATGTATTTCAATTCCTCGAGTGTGCTTCTGCACCACGACTGGCACACTATCATAAGAAGAGTGTAAATTAAAATTGCCTTCCAATTTCTTATTTATAATTTTTATTATATATTATTCGTATGCTGAAGTTTTAAGCAAGTATCCAAAAAAGTTATGATATTTTTATTGTTAATTCAAGATGAATTCTCTAGTATTGATTAATGTAGTGTCAGTCATTGTCACGTTATATGGTAGTTACTATACGGTAAAATACTAAGAAAATTGATATGCTTATATAATTCGCCTTAGTCCACTAGGGGAGTAAGATTATATTAGACTTAAGGCTATGAGAGGGTAGAAAACCAATAGCAAATGTATAAATACTTTATAGATCAATAAACGTGTTCTGTTAGGTGTTTTAAAGAACATTATAAATAAGACACTCCGTTTTCCACTTTCCGCCAAATTTTGGAGGCACTAGACACTAGAGGCACGTGTTAAATGGCGGAACTTAACGCCAATTTTGCCTCGACACCAGAGCTAAGAAAATAGAAATATTAATAGAATCCACAACCAGTCGCGTTTATACTTCGTGGCTCTGGGACATGACTGGCGTCTCCTTTCAATTTAACTTCCTATATATTGCTATACAGTCCATTTGCTCTCATATTCTGCTTTCGAAATCCGAACATCGCTTCGAGAGGTCCAACCCCAGATACGAACGTTAGACATGTTGAGAAATAAGTATCTTCTGCCATGGTTTCTATAACGACGTCGTAATTGCGGCCATAGTGGCGTAGTGGGACAGCGTCTGACTGTAAATTCGATTAGTTGTAAGTTCGATTCCCATTCAGAGCAATGGACGGAGAAAGGACGGACTTAAACTTGCTTGAAACAATTTCCGAGATATATGAAGAAAGAAAGCGCTGCTTGTTAAAATTAATTACCCTTTTTTACTTAATTATCGAGTAACTTAATATTTAAACAAAAAAAATATCAAACAATCTGAAAGTATTGTTATCACACTAACTCTTATCTCACGATTCACGAATGCGCTTTCACATGTGGCTGGCAGGTATATAATATCGTGACTTCTGACGCTTTATTGTCATATATTCTTTAGAAATTATCGTCTAAATAATTAGATTTAAAAAAAAAAGATGTAATTAAGATTAATTATTATAAGGAGAAAATTTATAACAGATAATTTTATATGTGATATTAGATAATAGTTGCGGGTAATGGCTTTGGAAATGAGGTTTTTATAAATTTCTTTTTTTCAAACTTTTCAGTTATTTTTCTTAGCTTTGTGTTTGCAACTAAGATCTTCTTGCTGTAATACAGGTATATTTTTACTAAACGATTGAATGGAAAGCCTTCGTAGCTCAGTGAGACAGTGTCTGATGTGTACTTCGGTTAGGAATTCAATCTCCAATTCTAAATTTGTTGTGATTTTGCAAAGAACATTTTGACTTTATGATAAACCCATGTGAAGTTCGCTTATGTAACGAAAATGGAGAGTCGAGTCAGTAGTTCTTTGCCTACACAAATACATGCAGAGTATTCGTGAAACTAAAACAATTACCATTATAAGCTAAAACCACCAGTTTAGACTTAAAAACACCTACAAATATAACTTTAAAAAATAAATAATCCATCCATGTACATATATGTACATACCTAAAATAGAATTCACATTATAAGCTAAAACCACCAGTTTAGACTCAAAAAAAACTAAAAACACCACAGAAATTAGCTTAAATATAAAAAAATAAACATACAATAATAAAAAACGAGCCCAATCATTATACCTTAACGTATACCCCATATATACATATACATACACAGCTAAGCACTGTCACTTGGTAGTACAATAAAATCGTGCGATACAAATGAAAACGCGATACTAAAGGACCCACGTCAACGTCCTAAGCGGGCTGACACATGACCCGCATCACACAAATTGACCGGTCTCCTGCAATATGGTTGACAATATTCTTACAAATGAGTAGAAATATATAGGTTTTTTATTAAGAAAACAATATTTGAATATAAAGTAGCTTTATTTTTTTTTGCAAGGTAGTTAGGGTGAAATTAGTGTTAAGACACTCCGTTCTCCACTCAGCGCCTGAATTTGTGGAGTACGAAACTAGATACAATTTTAATACAATTATACAATTTTAATTTAAAATTCCTACTGTATTTTTTCTTTGTAATAATATCGTCATAATTTTGCAAGTTGTTTGACGTTTTTTTAGTGGCTGTATTTTCCTCAAAAATGCATTGAAATAAAAACCAAGCATTTTAAAACCTAAACTTTCTAGTTTTGAGATCTTAAAATGGAATGAATTCACCCGTGGGGGGACGGGTTAAGAATACAATTCCCCCCCGCCGCTGGGTAGCGTCCCGTAAAAGGCGGGTAACCCAGTAGTTTGGTGGTAGGAGATTCGTTCTCCGACTGGCTCGCGACCACTATCATGTCAAAGACGAACCGCCAAATATCTTATGATGTGTTCCGGTTCGATGGCATGTAAGCCAGCTCTCCCTATTCCCACCATTCCTATCCTTCCTCCCTCCTTCTGTCCTACATTCCCAAGGCTGGCAACGCTTATAACTTTAACTTTTAATAACTTTAATGTTGTGTATGTCTATGGGCGAAGGTAACCACTTAACACCAGGTGAGCCTTCAGCTCGTTTGCCTCCTTCATTCCATAAAAAAAAAAAAAAAAAAAAGCGACGTGTTTCACTGAATCCTGATGAATATACCGAGAGAGAGTAAAAATCGAAATTTTTTCAGATCATTTTTTTGCTCTAAAAAGTTGGAACTTTTTTTCAACTTAAGCACCGTCGGATAACTTGATTATCTAGCTTCAACTTGCTGTTGTTCAAAATTCGAAACATATACTTCTCGCTGAAATATCGAACTCTGACTGGAAAAAAATCTTTTTGTCTTTAACCATTAATATCTCAGTAGCCGTTGAGCGCACAAGAAACATAAGGAGTATTTTGAAATCTTCAATAAATTCTCATAAAAATATGGAAATTATTTTATTATAATACCTCGCCTAATAAATAATAATAATAAACAATTTATTGAAAATTCTTAATGGTATGTGCAATGGCAGCCTTATCACGGCAAGTGATCTCTTACAGGCAACCACTAACTAATAGACTACTTGCCCAGTGGGAAATAAACCCACAACCATCGTGAATATAGTCATATACTTTCACACTGTGTCATCAGCATAATGATAACTTCAAATTGTTATATTTATTTTTAGTATAAATATTCAAGCGAAAAGTTCTAACCATTCATTTGCATAACTAATAAAATTGAAAAGCCCTATTATTTTAATAGCCTGACAAGAAACAAGGACAGGATTTAATTTTAAATGCCTATATAAATGTTATCGTAAAAGGAATCGAGTCTGCACCTCTAGAAAACCGTCCAAGTTGCGGGTTCGATTCCTTCTGCGTTTCTACGTGTTTTTCTTTGTTTAATATATGAATAACACTTATTTTTTTTAATAGTAATAGATGTGAACTCCAAACCTGCACTAGACAAAGCCTTGTGACTATCATTGGGCAGTGGGATTGCGACAGACTGTAACTGAAACTGATTGTGGGTTCTTTGATACCCACTCAAAGAGAATACTTATATTTAAGTTATTACAATTTTCTCCGCTATGAACAAAACGCGGCGTTGAGCTCCGCAACTTAACAGACAAACCGCGGTTTCCGACGGAAAATGGAAAACGGAGTTTCTTAACACTAGTTTCTCTCTCTCTCTTACTCTTCTATTCGAAAAAAGCGTAAAGTTGAATAACATTAAACAACTTTCTCACTAAGCCACGACGACGGTTGCAAATTAAATAATATATACGTAATTCTTAAGAAGTCCAATTCAGGTTAGACCTAATACGGGCATAGTATTTATATCTGGAAACATGCGAGCGTTTGCGACACATCCACTTCGAATCCCGTTTCTTTGCATAACTATAAGCATCCTATGTATGAGTGTGAATTACTTAATCATTTGTAAAGTATTAGAGCTGGAGTATAGGTTCGATTTTCGTCTAATATGAATATTGTTTTTTTCAATAACAGAGAACATAGTGTCAATACATTCCTTCCTCCAGCCCAAATTTAGACATTGCATTTTAAGTTGCGGAATTGAATGCAGCTTTTTGTTTGAGGTACTAGAGTGAAGGAATGAAACTCATAACTATCGTGTTTACAGTCAAATGTTGTCACACTACGCCACGATGGTCTGTAATCAAAAAAAAACTTTAATTTAAATAATCATGTTCTCTTTCTATTACCTCCTCTTTGTACTATTCAGGCTTTCAGTTACCACTTTCATATATAAATATTGATATTGTCGTCAACTTGCATTGACTTTAATGCAGTTTCAATGTAACTAAAAGTTACATTAAAAAATCTGCTATTAACTGAATCGTAGATAAAAATTAAGTCTAGTCGGGTATCTTTATCGGGAATCCAATATTCTGTTGTATGTTAATTTATTTAATGTATATAGAAATTCTTCACAAAACGAAACTTTAATGCAAACAAATTATATGTTTCTATTAATATAATACCTTTATTATGTTTACTGCTTCCTACCTACTTCTCCAATTAACACGTAGAAGTATATTTATTTAGCTTTTCCTGCATAACGAGGTAACCAGAAAGAATCAAATCTCAAAATACTGCATTATCCACTTTCCGCTTGACTTTAAGACATTGCGCGTTGTGTGGCTGAACTCAACACCTGGCTTTGTCTAACCAGCGCAAAGAAATGAATATAATGAATAATCAGAAAGAAAAAATGAAAATGGCTTAAATATAATCATTACCCTGATTGGAAATCAAACCCACCAACTACGCGTTTAGAATCAAATGCTGTCGCCCTCCTCTATTTTAAGTATTTCTTTCTTTACACATACATATATCTGACTAGGTTACTAAACGCCTGTATGCTAAATCGATTGGGGTCAATCTCAGTGGGAACCGAATCCACAACCAATAGTGTTTAAAGTAACACGCTGTTTCACTGCGCAATGATGGCCCGTAAAACCTATGTCTTTTACTAGCTGTGCCCGCGACTTCATCCGCGCAGAATATACGAAAGCTATATCTGTAAAATTAAAGGAGTCTTTTGCCTTTTTACTTAATATTTAAAATAAATCACACAATATCTTTATAAATATCCTATGACTTTTTTTTAAGTAAAGTTTCATTAAAATCCATTCGTTAGCTTTTACGTAAAAGAGTAACAAACATCCAAACAAACTTTCGCATTGACAATATTAAACGTATTATATAAACAAATGATAAAACATTTTAGAACAAATCGGGAAATAAATGTTAGTTCTATCTATTTTTGCAATAAAGCCGCAGAAACCACTGCCCCCATAAAACGCCCATAACAGGTCCATGCGTGTAATCCGCTTACGCAAAGTGGCATCGTTTGATCGCCGGCAATTTGCTTTCTCGACCTTTCACGAAACGTTTAGTAAAATAAATAAATGATCATTTATTTTATATTGAGAATATTAATAGGAAATGAGGGGAATTATGAATTTTAACCCTTTTGTCTAAAAACTCAGTCTTAAAGCTTTAAACACCTGTTAAGTAAGTTTACGAAAGAGTTATAAAGAACTTTAATAATAAATGTACATATAATAATAATGTATTGTATTATAATAACACTAGCGACCGCTTGTGGCTTCACCTGCGTAACAATACAATTTTTCATACAAATTTCCATCCCCTACTTCAAGCTGTTAGGAACTTTAGGGGTTAGGGGGCTTTGATTTTTCTAAAAAAGTAACCTGTGTTTGACACTGAGTCGTCAATTATTTTCGTTCTGAATTATATTCAAATTGAGTCAGTAAATTTTGCATTTATATCGTTAGCAATGACAGGTAATTATACCTGTTATTATTATAATTATAGTAATTCATAAAAATTAGCTTCATACTTTTTCACACACAGAAAGAACCTAGAGTCAACACACCCACTTCTCCACTTTCCGTCCGAAATTATGTGTTAAGTGGTGAAACTCTATATAAGTACAATAAGTGCAGATTGAGTAACAGAAAGTTATAAAAATATACTTAAAATCTTTAAAAAGTTCAAAAGTTTTTACGAAACTGGTTATTCATCACATTTTAAGGGCTAAGTAAAGGCAGTAAGATAACATCTGACTATAAACGATTGTGGGTTCGATTTCCACTCGCAGGATTGTATTTTAATTATTTCCTTTTCTCCACTACAGTAAGAGAAAGCGCGACATTGATTTCCGCCACTTAACACGTAATGTCTCGATCTCGGGTAGAATGAGGAGGGCGGAGTGTTTAGACACCAGGTTCTCTCTGACCTACAACGCGGAAAAGGAGAAACAACTTCTTTTATACAGAAATATCAATATATACATATTTTTTCAGCTTCACGCTGTGTCGCGCATACAGCAGGTTAGACAGAGGGAACCTAGTGTTATGATACTCCGTTCCCCACTTTCCGCCGAATTCGGGGCATTGCGTGTTTAGTGGCGGAACTTAACGCCGCGCTTTGCCTCGACACCAGAGCGAAGAAAATGGAAATATTAAATATTTCCACCTCTCGAGTGGGAATCGAACCCACAACCAGTCGTTTACGGTCACACGCTTGTGCCACTGCGCCACGACTGGCCCCATATCTATATTATAAATTTAAATACTCTTTTAAGTATATTTTAAGCCCATAATTACTTTTCAACAGTCATACGTCAAAATAACACCTTAATGGACTCTATGAAAGTTTTGCATACATTTAAACAAATATTCTGCTATTTATTTTAAAGTCAAAGCTTAGAAAATTAAACCTCATTTCCTAGCTCGTATATTACTTCAGAATAACGTTTTGAAATGAAATAGGAATGTGAATTAAATGCTATACAGCAAGTGTTGTGTTAACTCCTATTCAAACGCATGTAGCGAACTAATATTGGTATTCATAGTTGAAAAGTTAATAATTCATTATTGTCTTAATACAAAATTTAATTTACGCTCTGGTGTCGAGGTAAAGCGCGGCGTTAAGTTCCGCCACTTAACACGCAAGCCTCTGAATTCGGCGGAAAGTGGGAAACGGAGTATCTTAATACTAGGTTCCCTCTATCTACCCTGCTGTGTGCGGGACACAGCGGGAAGCTAAAAAAAAAACGAAAGGAAATATTTCTATTTAATTTTTTTTCAAAGCATAGCAGAATGGGAATTTGTGTTAAGACACTAGGTTCTTTACGTTCCGTCCGAAACCGTAATATATAACAAAATCATTTAAAATTGTTAAAAAATATTTTTATTTGTGGCGCTTTATGATTAAATTACTAAATGTTGATAACTATATTTTTAGAATTATCCTAAAAACACAGTCAGGGAGATTTATAATATGAAAATACCTCTTTATTTTATCCACTTTCGGCCCGAATTCGAAACATTGCTTGTTAAGTGACAGAACTAAATGCCGCTTTTTGTCTATTTTGACAGAGAGAAAGAAAGATTAGGGCGGAGAAATAAAAATAAATATAATTTAATCATTCCCCCGAGTAGGAATAGAATCCATAACTAACCGTTTTTATAGTCAGACGCTATCCAATTGCGCCACGATGTCTTCATCCTAACAAAAATCTCAAATATTTTTGTAATTTTTCTAAAAATCTATATTATAAAAAAACATAAAAAGCCAGTCGTGGCCCAGTGTGGCCAGTCGTGGCCTAGTGGCACAAGCGTGTGACTGTAAACGACTGGTTGTGGGTTCGATTCCCACTCGAAGAGTGGAAATATTTAATATTTCCATTTTCTTCGCTCTGGTGTCGAGTTAAAAGCGCGGCGTTAAGTTCCGCCACTTAACACGAAATGCCTCCGAATTCGGCGGAAAGTTGGGAACGGAGTATCTTAATACTAGGTTCCCTCTGCCTACCCTGCTGTGTGCGGGATACAGCGTGAAGCTAAAAATAAAACTTACTTAAGCCATTTCATTATTTTTTACCCCAAAACAAGTGAATTCATAGAAAACACTCACAAATGATGATGAATCATCTCAATTGGGTACATGCGAGCTACCCGTCAATGTCACTTGCATAACTCGGAAGAACTTTCACCTGCGCGTAACGTGTTATGAAGTATGAACGTAAGCCAATTTAGTGCCTGTACTTGTACTTACGAGTACATATGCGTGTATGAATATATAGATATTGCTCTTAATTTTTTTTTTGGGCCAGTCGTGGCGAAAGGGCAAAGTGTTCGATTCCCACCCAAGGAGTGGAAATATTTGGTATTTCCATTTCTTCTCTCTGGTGTATAAGCAAAGCGCGGTGTTAAGTTCCGCCACTTAACACGCAATGCCTTCTAAATTCGGCGGAAAGTGGAACGGTGAACGGAGTGTCTTAATACTAGGCTCCTTCTGCCTATCCTGCTGTGTGCGGGTTATAGCGTAAAGCTATAAAAAAAGAGAAAATATTTTTTAGACATTAAATTCAGATTCTTAAACTTGAAAAAACTTTTCTTTGCTAAAAACAGTAATTTATAGACACTGTACTCCATTTTGCGTCGAAATCCCAAGACAGTTGAACAAGACAGACTTTGAATGGCGGAGCTCCACGCCGCGTTTTGTTTTGTTTATTTAAGCGAGATAAAATAATCAGATTTAGATATTTCCATCGAGTGGGAATCGAACCCACAATCCCACTGCGCTTAGATGATGTCATAAATAATTAAATAACACAATTTACAATAAAACAAGTAATTAATAAAAACGGAAGAATAGAAACCTACATTTAAATTCATAATTAACAAAAAATCTTATTTATAAATCGCAGGATGTTTCTTTAATTAAATAAATTAAATTAATTTAAAACAATATAAATCAATCACAATATCACTTTTCTGTAAATATATTTTAATTAAATAATAAATGTATATTTATAGTATAATTATATTTAATCTGAGATACGTATTTATCAACTTCCTTTATAGTAATTAATATTGTATATAACTTTCACATAACTTTGTAGCTTTTTTTATTACGAACGATAAGATTTTTTAAGCAGAATGAACCTAGTGTCTAGACACTCTCAGCACAGTTTACTTTCAGACTGAATTCGAGACATTGTGTGTTGAGTGGCAGAACTCGACGTCGTACTTGTCATCAGAATGGAGAAAATAAAAAATAATTGAATATTATAATTTTAATAATCATCGAGTGGAAATCGAACCTACGAACATTGTGTAGGTAAATAATCAGACAGTGTCACACTGATCCATGATGGCGATATAATATCTTATTTTCTATAATCTTAATTACTAATTGCTGCGTTGAAAATATAATAACTATATATTAACATATAATGAATATAATCAATATGTAGTTAAATGAAACTCGCTAAATGACAGGCAAAACGTATTCAAAGCAAATACTTTAGCGCGTAGAAAGCTGAAGTGTCACATGAAAAGTGTAGAAAACTATACTTCCTTGTAGTGATAAAGCGCGATATTGAATTATACTTTTGTAAAGTATCGAGAGTAGATTCCAAATTTAATGTTTTATGACTGACTGTAAACTTTGATTCAATGGTTGGATTCACAATCGGAGACATAACAATATTTTAATTTTCTTTTTATTGTTCTCCTTTGATAAAAAACTTACTCAACACGCAATGTGTTGGTTTTAGACGGAAAGTGAGAAACGGAATGTCATGACGCTAGATAATTTCAGACTATCCTAGGACGTCATCCTGTTTATAATTTTCAGTGTCTCAAAAACATGAATTTGAAAATCTAAAGAACAACTTTGAAATTTAATAAGAAATCTGATAGTAGTAATATAATAAAAACAAAGTTTTTACCCGTGGGGGGACGGGTTAAGAATACAATTCCCCTCCGCCGCTGGGTAGCGTCCCGTAAAAGGCGGGTAACCCAGTAGCTTGGTGGTAGGAGATTCGCTCTCCGACTGGCTCGCGACCACTATCATGTCAAAGACGAACCGCCAAATATCTGAAGATGTGTTCCGGTTCGATGGCATGTAAGCCAGCTTTCCCTATCCCCAACATTCCCATCCTTCCTCTCTCCTTCTGTCCTACATCCCTAAGGCTGGTAACGCATCTACAACTCTAATGTTGTGGATGTCTATGGGCAAAGGTACGACTTAACACCAGGTGGGCCTTCTGCTCGTTTGCCTCCTTTATTCCATAAAAAAAAAAAAAAAAAGTGAAGAATATAGACAACTTTATTTTTGTGTAGAAAAAGAGGAGTTCCTCTTTTAGATAGTTATCTAGATTATCTTTATTAAGATATTCCTCACGCTACAATAATAAAAAACAAGGAAACCATTCACCAATCTGATTATATCAATGGCTTTCCAGCCGAATGACTAATTATTTATTGTATGTGCACATACATATGTATACCTACCTACCTTCTGTTTTAGAATTTCCTTATGCAAAATCACGACTTGCCAAATTAAATATTGCGTGTCGGTACATAATTTTAAACGAAGTGTGAATATGTATACGTTAAATGAATTTGTGATAATTTATACTTGATGATTGCTTTCCGCTACGTTGAACTTTTGCTGGTAAATTGATTTTAGTATTCAATTAGCGTACTGGTTACATTATTTTGATTGAAAATCAGATCAGTTTATGTTTAAGCTCGTTTTATTTGGTTAAATATATTGTTTTTATTAACGATCGGTTGTACATGTTGTATTTTTTGTATAATAGTAATAACTACTACTATACATAATACAGAATAAAACGCACGATAGTAAAAATATAAGAAGTAAGAACTAGACATAGCACCAAAATGCTAAGTAAATGGTGTATTAACTTTATAGCTTCTCCTACATAGCAGGATAGTCAGAGAAACCTAGTGTTAAGACATTCCGCCGTTCATTTTCCGCCCAAATTCGAGAGTGGCGGGTCTCAATGCCACAGCTTGTCACGAAAGCGGAGAAATCAAAAAATAAAAAATTAAATAGCTTCACGCTATATCCCGCACACAGCAGGGTAGGCAGAGGGAACCTAGTGTTAAGACACTCCGTTCCCCACTTTCCGCCGAATTCGGAGGCTTGCGTGTTAAGTGGCGGAACTTAACGCCGCGCTTTACCTCGACACCAGAGCGAAGAAAATGGAAATATAATTTCCACTCCTCGAGTGGGAATCGAACCCACAACCAGTCGTTTTACAGTCACACTCTTGTGCCACTGGGCCACGACTGGCCACAAGACTTAAATAAATAATTAAATAAGAGTTATTCCTCTATGTGGAAATCGAACCCACAACCAATTTCGTTTACAATCAAACACTGTCCCACTGCTCCACTATAACCTGAAATTGATATATTAATTAACATGTTTTTCTTCTTTTCCAGTTCTTCTCGCCAGTTTCATGCTAGCATCATGCGCACAAATAGAAGACCCGTGCAAAACAAAATCTCGCATAGTGGGCGATGATAAGTACTGCGACAAATACTGGGAGTGCGACGGCGGTCAGTCTGTGCAGTATGACTGTCCTAATGGACTCGTCTTCGCTGGGAAGCATCGAGGAGTGACTGAGGGATGCGACTACCCCTGGAGATCGAACTACTGTGAATACCCTAAGGTTCAAATAAGTGAGTATTTTTATTTCTTTTAGTATTAATATATCGCATAGAAAAACGCCAGCCGTGGCGCAGTGGCATAAACGACTGGTTGTGGGTTCGATTCCCACACACGGTTTAATGGTGCCTTAACTCAACGCCGCATTAAATAAATTAAAAAGTGAACGTGCCTATGCGTGTATTTACGTGTTAGTATGTATTATGCTGTTGAACGACATACAATTTTTAGAAAATTAAACGATAAATAACATACAGTAAGTCGTAAAAGTAAGCTAGTACAGTATGTAAATACTGTTGTTGTATGTTTATATGTTGTATGTTGTATGTTTATATGTTCGTCATGCCATCCTAAGTTCCTTATAAACATTGATCACGACCATTATCATCAATTTTACATATTGCATCAATATTGTTTTAATATCCTAATAAAAACCTTCTTTTTAATTTTCTTTCACAAATTTATTATAAATATCATTGAAAAACTCTCAAAAGGAAACTGCAAAACTGAATTCATAGTTATATAACAAAACAAATTACTTAGAATATCTTCATATTTTACAAAAACTTTAAATCAGGTAAATATGTACTACTAGTAATTATGGCTTTATGGCTTTTAGGCTAAAGTCTACCACTAGGGGGCAGTCGTGGCGCAGTGGCACAAACGTGTGACTATAAACGACTGGTTGTGGGTTCGATTCCGACTCGAGGAGTGGAAATATTTAATATTTCCATTTCCTTCGCTCTGGTAACAGGGGCAAAGCGCGGCGTTAAGTTCCGCCACTTAACACGCAATTCCTCCGAATTGGGCGGAAAGTGGGGAACGGAGTGTCTTAACACTATGTTCCCTCTGCTGTTTGCAAAAATGTACTAGAAGTGCATATGACTTTCTAAACTTATTCTCTAGGTATTATATATTCTCTTATTATTACTTCTTTTTCCTTCTACCAGATCCACCAATCGGCACAGAGCATTGCGACTGGTTGTACGGCATCTTCGGACACGAAACCTCTTGCACGCGCTACTGGACTTGCTGGAACGGAACTGCAACTGAACAACTTTGTATCGGAGGTCTTCTATACAATGAAAACGCTCATTCCTGCGACTGGCCCGAAAATGTTGATGGCTGTCAGAAACATCGTAAGTTATTTTTGTAGTTAAAGGGGTTTCCGCATAGCAAGAATATGAGAATGTAGTGTCTTGACACTCCGCTTTTTACTTTCCACCCTAAATCGAGATACTGCTTGTTAAGTGACGGAACTAAACGCCGCGCCTTGTCTTGGGTGTACCATTGTTTCGATGTTCGATGTTTTACAATTTTAATTTATTTTGAAAAATTGACATCACATAAAATAATGGAGGATGGATGGAGGTAGGAGGAATTTTAGATGGCAAATACTACTTAAATCGATATTGCTTAGTTGTTTAGAAAATTTAGAAGTTACCTACACTTAAAATGATAAAACCTAGGCATGATTTTTTGTTCTAACAATAAATAAACTCGATATGCAATTTAAATAGATGCATGTCGCTTAGTGTAGCTGATAAAGGAATTTAAAAGATACTTTTTAGAAGTATGAGAGTAGTCCAATTTAGTTGGCGGTTCGATATGTCATAGTTTTCCCTATATCTACTGAAAAATCTATATAATTTACCTGATTTTACTGATAAATTTTAGTATCAATAAAATAAAGTTAAAATAATATTAATTTTAATAAAAAGAACAATAATAATTTAATTTCCCACATTTCTTGACTTATTATAATAAATAAGTCGCGTAATTTCATAGAATTCGCTTTGACATCTGTTAGTAAACAGACGTAGCTTCCAAGGCATACTAAGTTGTGTACCTCGCGCAAACAATTCTCAGAATGGACCCCAGGAATTTCGCCGCGTGGACTGCCTAATTGTTTCGTTATATTGCAACAGGGGTGGATTTTTGAAAAATAAAGTAGTCTATGTTTAACCTTGGATTATCAACTATATCTATTCCAAAATTCATTACAATCGGTCAAGCGGTTTACATTTTTCATATAAACTTTCATCCCCTATTTCAACCCTTTAGAGGTTGATTTTTGAAAAAATAAGTAGGCTATGTTAGATAAACGTTTGTTTACAATTTTCATTCTAAATTTCATCCATATCGGACCGGTAGATTAGCCGTGAAAGCGTGACAGACAAACACACAGACTTTCGCATTTATAATATAAGTATGGATTATATTAAAAAGCCTTTGTGAAAAAAAAATAATAAATTTCGGCAATTTATTTTTATTTGTGTTAAAATAAAAATAATGTTTTTAGTCAAATATTGTTAGTAATATTAAGGAACAGTATTGCGGTTTTAATGAAACACTAATTTGGCAAAAAGTATTTTCATGTGTTCACTCTGGGGACATATAGTATAAGGCGCAACGTTGATTAACGCGAATTGCACGAAATATTTCGCTTTTTAAGTGCAGAACGAAGTGTCTTGACACTACTATCGTACATTCTCTGTGACTACTGAAAAATGCTTAAGAATAATAAAAACTCAAAATACTACTTTACAGACGTTATTTTATTTATTTATATAGGAGGTTAGGGGTAAATAAAAAGTCAATTCGGTTTTAAACTATTATTATATTAAACCGAAAACCAAGATCACTATAAAAGACTGCTCATTGTAGTTAATATATAACAGATAATCAAACAATAAAATTGGCGGCAAAGCCGATAGGGGGGAGTCAAATCACTTACTATTTTTAAAAGATTAATTTTTGCCTATAATACTCAATTGACAAACTATAATCAATTGATATTCCAACAATTTACATGATATAGTACCCGGCAATAAATAATGCACATCGATGCTTAGAATCAAACAGTCGGTCAGTTTCGGTTTCGTAGAGCGCTGTCTTTGTCACTCAGTTGATATGTGACGTTTCTCATTGTTATTATTTTAAGCGACCGAGACAACGCTATACGAAGTCGAAGCTAACTGACTGTTTCATTCTAAGCAACGATGTGCTTTATTTATTGCCGGGTTCTATACATACCTTAAAAAATAACATAACTTATACTTTTAATACCCACTTAAAATACATCCATGTTTCCAAACTTATTTTTGATCATTTACCAAAATATGAAATGTAACAGTGTGATCGATGTCGACCTTTATCACAATTTTTATCGTATAACGGTACACCAATATATTAACGTTTACAATACCCCAGAGGCATCAAAATAAATTCCCTGACAACATTCCTTGATTGATCCATTATAGTAATGGTATAGAAGGACCGTCTTATTACTATGTATTATCGCATTCCCCTCTTTACATGATCGATCTTTTGACATTTGGAAAACTTTCACTGTAATTAGGTACTCAAAGATTGAAGTACAGTGATTTATTATGTAAGGTTAATGTCGATTTATAAACAAAAGCGTAAGTTAATGATGTATTATGAGTTTAAAGTTTGACAAATTATCTGTTTTTGTATTTGTTATTTTATTTTCTTATGCTTTGAGGTTGTCACTGCGTAGTGGCTTAACACCTGAGTGTAAAATTATTGGTTGTAGGTTCCTAGCTCAGGTAAATAATTAGGTATATTTGATTCACTTTCTTTAGGTTAAGCGCGGTGTTAAGTTCCGCCAGTCAATGTCAAATATCTAGAATTCTTCTGGAATAATTTAAAAAAAAAGTGTTTCATTTGCCAATACAAAGTAAAATGTAGAAAGCTTGTTATCCTGATCTTCTCAGCAGGTTTTACCCATTAAATTATACTTTTATCTAATCCGAACACAAGTATACATTTTCGGTAAATAAAAAGCTTTATTGGAATTTTAAAAAATAATACACAAAAATACAGTACGATAATGGCTACATTAGTTAAAAACTGTGTTGTAGTCATTAACGCCCTCCTCCTAGAAGGACTGAACAAAATTCCGAAGATATATTTGATATAAACTTAAAAACTTCTATAACTTAAAATAATGCTACATTTAGAAAATATATAAGCATTGCGAAATTTTCTCACAATACAAGTTAAACTAATAAAAATCTTATAAAGAACAGGTAAACTATACAAAAACTATTCACAAAGTACAGGCAATAAGGTTACCTTAGCTTTAAATAAAAAGTCAGTTCACGTCCCATAATCTTGGAAGGATCTTGGAACATACAGATTCAATTACTGATTCAATGGATGGATCAACAATACTTATTGTTGGACGTCTCGGAATTTCTCACAAGATTTGTATGGAAGTCATATATATATATGAATGTATATTTTCTGAAGTCCGAATCCTTTATCCGATTTTATATAATAAAACCTTCAATGCTATAATATCTGGTTATTTTATCGACGATTTTTTTATGTTGTGGCCAGTCGTGGCCCAGTGGCACAAGCGTGTGACTGTAAACGACTGGTTGTGGGTTCGATTACCACTCGAGGAGTGTAAATATTTAATGTTTCCATTTTCTTTGCTCTGGTGTCGAGGTAAAGCGCGGTGTTAAGTTCCGCCACTTAACACGCAATGCCTCCGAATTCGGCGGAAAGTGGGGAACGGAGTATCTTAATACTAGGTTGCCTCTGCGTACCCTGCTGTTTGCGGGATACAGCGTGAAGCTGAAAAAAAAGAAATATGAAATGGTGCGATTAATTGTGGGTTCTATATTGACTCAGAGAAGTTTAAATTGTACTCATTTTCAAAAATATTTACATATATATAAATTACAATACAAATGATTAGACATCGAGTATAAAATACACTTAATAAGGCTAGTGTCGCCTATGTAAGCTTATAGCATAAAAATACATGAATAAATAAACACAACATATAATATAGATTTATTACTTAGAATATACACAAAATAGTTTATTTGTTGGAGGTAGTCGATAAAAAAAATCTTAAATTGTACTTATATTTAAATTATATTAATTTCTCCGCTAGATAAATCGCGGCGGAAGCTACGCCTCGATAACGACAAACAAAAACAAAACTTTATAAAAGAGCTATTTGAAGATTCCTAACCTTGTAATTTTGACACTTCAAAAGAAATGTTTAAAGTTTCTTAAAGCTGAAAATTGTCTATACTGAAATTTTATTGAGGATAATAATATTTTCAGAAATTCCTTACTTCAGTTTCAGCCTACCGGCCTAATATAACATTACGAATGTTCACTTGTCTCATGTATCATGCAAAATTAGTCAACAATTATGTGCAAAAGTTCTAACCGGTACGAAATCATAAAAAGTTTTTATCATCGTATTTAGTATAGCTTTACTACGGCCAATAATTTGATATAGGAAAGAGAGGTTATACGTTTCAAAATGATTTTTTTTCATATTTAAAAATCCTTAAAAAAAGTATTAAAATATATATTTTTTTATTTTCCAGCTCTTTGCAACGAAGACCCTAACGGCAACGTGCCTCTAGGCAAGTCCTGCAACAGATACTGGCAGTGCCAAGGTGGATATCCTCGTCTTCAGCGATGCCCAGCTATGTTGGTGTTCGACAGACGCTCACTGAGATGCGTGGTGCCTCCTACAGAGGAGTGTGACGTGCCAACCACCACACCAGCGCCTATTGATGCTGAAGAAGAACTGAGACAGGTTTAATATTGGAATTAATTTCTTTTTATTAATTTACTTACATGTGTTGAATGTTGACAGTTGGCTGACTTTATTTCAGTTTCTCTTAACTAACCCTAATAAAAGAATAAAAATGACCTCTTCTACCTGGTGTAAATCCCGGTCTAGCCAAAGTCTGTCTGTCTGTCTTTTGACTTAAACTTAACTACCCCACTTTGCACGATCTACGATTCTCATTTTCAATGGTTAGTCCATTTACTCATGCCCATGTCCCTACGACATCCAGACTTCGCTTCTTTGGATTTTTAATGTAGCGACGTCATCATCATAAAATATGAGCGTTTTCACTTTAAGCTTCACTATATTTCCTATAAGCACGATAGAAGAAAATCTAGGATCATAAAAGTCCCTTGTCCACCTTCCGATATTCGAAACAACGCGTCTTGAGTGGCGTAACTTAACACCCTGACGTGCCTTTGCTTTTCAGAAAAAAAATAATAGTAGTGATCGAACCCATTATCACCCTTGTACTACGTTATGCTGTCTCAAAAAGGTCCATAAAGGGAATCAAAATTCTCTTAAATAATAAAAAACCTGTTATATTTAATAAAAAAAACGTTATAATATAATAATAGCCTATAATAAGCTCGGAGTTATAGAGCTTATAGATCCCTATTAAAGTTACTGAAGCAATTTCACTTGTATGCGAGTATTGTAACCTATTGTGTAATATTTATTGTCAAGCTTGCTACAGAATAATAGTACTTAAAGTAAAAAATACATATTTTTATGTAAGGAAAATGTCAAAATTATATTAAGATACTAAAAAAGTATTTTAATTTTATGTAAACAACAAATTTTCAACCTTAATAATTAAGCTACAGCTACAGGTGCCCCGCTAAGTCAAAATTCTGTATTTCCATAATAATATAAAGTAAATTTTAAAACATCGGACAAATCGCGATAGTTGTGATTCGATTCCCACTCAAGGGTATGATTAAATTGAAATTATTTTTATTTCTTTGCTCTGTTAGCTCTCCTAAGACAAGGGTCGGAGTTGAGTTCCGGCACTCTACACTAACTCAAAACGAAGTGTCTTTAGTTTATACTCTCTCTAACTACATTTATATTTAGTTTATATTTTTTTTTAGCTTCACGCTGTATCCCGCACACAGCAGGGTAGGCAGAGGGAACCTAGTGTTAAGACACTCCGTTCCCCACTTTCCGCCGAAATCGGAGGCTTGCGTGCTAAGTGGCGGAACTTAACGCCGCGCTTTACCTCGACACCAGAGCGAAGAAAATGGAAATATAATTTCCACTCCTCGAGTGGAAATCGAAACCCACAAACAGTCGTTTAAAGTCACACGCTTGTGCCACTGGCCCACGACTGGCCACATTTCTTTTTTGTTTATGCTAAAACATTCTGAAACTAGGATGCTAGTCGCTTAGCAAATCCATTCTGTTACTTATGTTAAAAACTTAAAGCTATGCAAAATGCAAATACCCCATTATGCTTTTACTAAGATCCACTTATTCTATTTAACATGCGGCTTGGACGGTTCAAGATGTAAATTTTAATGTATTCTATAGTTTTATTTTCAATACCGGTTTAGCTAACCATTGTATCAAATAATATAATTGTATTTTATTTATTATTTTTGAAAATAACTACTGTTGATTTTCTGGCCGGCTCTTCTCAGAGCTGCCGAGTGATAGCTTATGTATGTAATCGTCGAATGTACGATTCAAAATTGCTCACAAAAGTCTATTTGAATAAAGATATTTTGAATTTGAAAAAAACAGTTTCGCGCTTTTTCAGGGTAGTTAGAGAGAAGCTAGTTTCAAGACACTCCGTTCACTATGTGCCCGGATTCGAGTTATTGCTTATTGAAAAATGAAAGAAACGAAATATAAAAATTCCTCATAAAGACGATCGAACACTTTTTGTTATTTCAGCGGAGATCATTTTCCGCTCTTACACTTAAGTTGAAGCGAGGCGTAAATTTCCATGATTCAATATGCAGTATCTCGATTTCGATTTCGATCGGCGAGAATTAAAGAACGGAGTGTCTTAACACTAAGTTCTCTCTAACTACTCTTCTATACAAGAAAAAAGTAAAGCAATAAAAAATAATAATAGAAATCCCAAACATCGCCATCCTTCCATTTAAATAACAAAGTATTGATTTCAAAAACCATTAGTGGAAAGATACTACACCTGGACCGAATCCTAAATTCGTTCGGTCGATTGAATCTTCGATAACTAGTCGCCTTCTGTTATAACAGGACAATTTACATAAAACGGATAAACAAATGGTTAATCCCTTTATATTGTATCGAAATTTAACTTATGGCCAGTCGTGGCACAGTGGCAGAAAGTGTGACTGTAAAGCGACTGGTTGTGGGTTCGATTCCTACTCGAGGAGTGGAAATATTTAATATTTCCATTTTCTTCGCTCTGGTGTCGAGGCAAAGCGCGGCGTTAAGTTCCGCCATTTAACACGCAATCATAATTTTAAATACTTTTAAATATAGTCGTATCACGAGTGGAAATCGAACCCACAACCCTCACGTATTTTTTTTATGGAATAAAGGAGGCAAACGAATAAAAGGGCCACCTGGTGTTAAGTGGTTACCTTCGGCCATAGACATCCACAACATTAGTTATAGATGCTTTACCAACCTCTGGGATGTAGGACATATGATGGGAATAGGGAGAGCTGGCTTACATGCCATCGAACCGGAACACATCATCAAATGTTTGGCGGTTCGTCTTTGACACGATAGTGGTCGCGAGCCAGTCGGAGAACGAAGCTCCTACCACCAAGCTTCTGGGTCACCCGCTTTTTACGGGACGCTACCCAGTGGCGGAGGGGAGTTGTATTCTTAACCCGTCCCCCCACGGGATATAGTCAGATGTTGTCACATGGCACCACGATGGCTCCATTATATATAAACACATTTATTTATATGATATTTTACTTACAGAGTCCCCCACATCAATCAAAGAGGCCTTCCAACAACGATTACCAAGAAAATCAAGGACAAAGCCGCCAGAGGAATAGAAACTAGAATAACTTAAGTAATACATATATTATGTATCTATATTAAAGTACTTCATGGGCATAATATAAGATTACCAAATGTTCAAACAGTGGTTATTATATCTATCTTTATATCTTTCTATCTATAAAAAGTAGATATGGTTTGTTTCTTATCTATGTATTTTTTATGTTTTTTTAAACCCTGATTAGACTATTATTATTTTAGAAATCGATATCTAATCGATTTTTTTACAATAAGCACTGTTTAAATTGACGTAAGCAAAAATATTTATAATGTATTATTAGAATTGCTTGAAGATATGTATGAATGAAGGTGATATGTTGTTAAACTTTAAATTTCCAGAAAATTAAGGTCAAAAGCTCAAAACAGATGGTAAACTACTTAAACTGTGAATATAATTCAAATTGCGAAGTAAATAATTGTTAATACAAAGTATCTTTTTTATAATTTCTTACTAAAAAAAAACTTTAAAATGACTAGCTTTTTCGGAAAACTTAATTCATAGTTTTATTAAAGAAACTTTTTTAAAAAACATCAAAAATATATATTTTTTACGTTCATAAAACATTTTTTTAGGCATAGTAATAGTAAAATCCAAATAAGGCACATCACCTTTGTTCATACATCTTCAATAGTAATTATTAGTATCGCTGTAAAAATGTTCTATCAAAGAAATACTCATATCAGCCGTTAATTTAAGTAAAAATATCATTTTCATTGGTTTAGTCAAGTTTAGTATAAGTTTATATTGTTCTAACTTGTAAGGTAATATTAAACATAATTTACAAATATTGTTTTTTTATTTATTTATTAATGAATATAAAAAAAGTAGGGAACGGAGTGTCTTAACACTAGGTTCCCTCTGCCTACCCTGATGTGTGCGGGATACAGCGTGAACCACTCACCTCCTCCAGACTTTGTCCCTCCCAAAGGGCGTTTACCGACAGGCCACGAGCTCCAGTGGTCAACTTCGTAGTCACTCAATCGCCTGCGCAGCCAGGTTGGCCGTTGTAAAGATCTTCTTGCCAAATGAGGATACATACCCGAAAGTGACACATGTTGTGACTGCGGTGCCAACCCAAAAACCATGGCACACCTACTCGCCTGCCCCAATTGTCTGTCCACTTGTTCAATTGACGACCTGATTGAGGGAACGGAGCAAGCAGTTGATGTGGCCAAACACTGGCAAAATATCATCTAATCTGGTTCATTGACACGAAGAAGAAGAAGCGTGAAGCTAAAAAAAAATGAATAAAAAAAACTAACTGAAAATTTTACCCAATAAAAAAACCTACCCCTAAACCCTGATAATAAACTGTTGCACTTTCTTTTTTCACTAAGGATTTAAAATTTGACGTCTAACTTAACAATTATGTGAACCAGAACTGACTCTTTCGTCGTATGTAATAATAAAGGCTAAAATTATTTTAAAAGTAACAAGAATTATTTATTTATTATAAAAAAAAACGAAATGGTACGCCTGACTTTAAACATTATAGTTAGTTCTTACCATCGATAATATTTAAATTCAATTAAATTATTATTTCATTATGATTTTTATTTAGCAACGTCATAATTTTCTCCTCCTACAGTCACAGAGGACCTAGTGTCAAGATACTACGTTCTCTACTTTTACCAGAAATCGTGACATTGCATAAGTGGATAAATTTTGTTTTAGGTACTAGAGCGGAAAAATTAATATAATTCAAATGTAATCATCCCCCGAATGGTATCGAGCCAACAACCAATTGCATTTACAATCAAACACGATGACCTCAAGATATTTTAACATCGATTTTAAATTAACGAATATTTTCTTTTTTTTTTTCTTCACGCTGTATCCCGCACACAGCAGGGTAGGCAGAGGGAACCTAGTGTTAAGACACACCACTGTCCACCTTCCGCCGAATTCGGAAGCTTTGTGTGTTAAGTGGAGGAACTTAGCGCTTTGCCTCGACACCAGAGCGAAGAAAATGGAAATATTAAATATTTCCACTCCTCGAGTGGGAATCGAACCCACAACCAGTCGTTTACAGTCACACCTTCGTGCCACTACGCCACGACTCCAAGTATTTTTATATATTTTCTTATATGTATTCTCAAATCTTATCTGTATTCTCAAACAGAACTTAACACACATTATTACACGCATTGTATAAAAGTAACGAATTGCAAGTTCCATCAGTAATAGGGTGAGTCACATAAGGGTAGAATTCCACCTTTTATTCTCTTTTTATTCAGTCAAAGTCCATTAAGTTTGGGATCGGGTGAAACGGTCGGCTTTATATGGCACGAAGGTATGGAGAAAATGCTATTAGCTTATATTATCTTTTTTAGTCTAGGGGTTAAAGTTTTTAAAATTTTGAAGCTACGAAGTGGCAAAGAGATAAGGATTTAGTGATTAATAATAAAATAGTATACATTTTTCCTATAAATATGACAGATTCACGCTTTTTACCGCCCAGCATAGTAAGATGATTTTTAAACTGTATTTTTTTTTGCTTCACGCTATATCCCGCACACAGCAGGGTAAGCAGAGGGAACCAAGTGTTAAGACACTCCATTCCCTACTTTCCGCCGAATTTGGAAGCATTGCGTGTTAAGTGGCGCGTGACGTGACGCCGCGTTTTGCCTCTGATACCAGAGCGAAGGAAATGGAAATATTAAATACTTCCACTCCTCGAGCGGGAATCGAACCAGTCGTTTTCAGTCACACGCTTGTGCCACTGCGCCACGACTGGCAAACTGTTACTATTCTATTTGTATTATACTTAGATTTTTTTGTTTATTTTATTAAAAATGTAATATTTAACTTACATTTTTAATAAAATATTAAATATGTAACTAAATGTAAAATATAAAAAACTTAAAAAAAAGCATTAATGAGTGTAACAAATACCTATGCAATTAAGAAATAATATCCAATATTATATTAAGATTGAAATTTCAAAATTGAGTTCCGCAATATCCTGCATTCGGATGGAACGTGCCGAACGTAGTGTCTTGCCTTTACACTTACACTAGCCTGCCTACTTACATTAACTAAGAATAAAATAAAATTCTTATACAACGTGTTTGAATTTATAATAAAATGTTTTATGAATTTTATTGCTTGTAAAAGTTATAATTATGTTATTATCTATAGGAGTGATAAGAAATGAATTAAAATTATTGACACAACAATCACACTACACTTATACTCGTAAATAAGTGTCTCTACATACTTATCTAAGCCTCTTATACAGTAAAATTTATGTTGTAAAATTACTTTTTAGAAATAAAAACCAAAATTGACTTCAATTTTATAAATATCATTCTATTCATTATCATTTTAACACTATTTTATTGTTTTCTAATGTTTTTTTTTCTAAAGCTTATAAGCTAACAGCATGTTAAAGATACAGATAATTCAAATATATATAGAGCAATCAGAAGAACCAAATAATGAACGTTACTGGATCTTTTTTCAACTTATAATCAAAAATAGTGTAACTGTTTTACTAATCAATCAATCCCTCACGTATTCCATACAACGTGACATTGGCAAAGTGATAAGTACTAAACTTGAGGGATGCGAAGCGCCATAACTGAAAGAACGACCAAAAAAAAAGAGCTGAACTAAAAAAGAACTAAGAACAAAGTAAAACAAAAGTGGTTTTCTCTAATTACCTTGTCTACTAACCCGTATAAAATATAAAGGATATTTATAAATACGTAAGCATTGGTATGTATGTATTGTTGATGTATATTGAATAAAAAAAAACATTTTCTTGAGATGTGAAATATATTTCAACACCACTTTAAAGCATTAATTGTACAGGAATATAAATACATAAAATTTACATTGAAAGACACAAATGTCTGGGGAACAATGGGAAAAATGGGGAACGGAGTGTCTTAACACTAGGTTCCCTCTCCCTACCCTGCTGTGTGCGGGATACAGCGTGAAGCTAAAAAAAAGACACAAATGCTATAAAAATAGTTCACACGACGAATAAACAATATAATAAAAAAAAAAAAGGTCTTAAATTGATATAAACAAAGATAACAAATAAATATACTTAAATAATCGTATCGAAACTGTTAGAATAGTTAGAATTAAATATCAGTCGACAAGACGGTAGAAAGAAAAAATTGATATTTCCATTTTCTTCGCTCTGGTGTCGAGGTAAAGCGCGGCGTTAAGTTCCGCGACTTAACACGCAACGCCTCCGAATTCGGCGGAAAGTGGGGAACGGAGTATCTTAATACTAGGTTCCCTCTGCCTACCCTGCTGTGTGCGGGATACAGCGTGAAGCTAAAAAAAAAACAAAATGTATTATTTTTTTTAGGAGCAAGGAATTTTATTTTGTGGAAGTAATAATGCTGTAGTAGAGAACAAGGCCGGTTCATCCTCTTTTTTACGACCACATTCTAGTCTATCTTAAAATTATCAGCTCCACAAACTCACGTTTTTTCAGTCAAAGAACTTAATGTCAAAACCCTTCGTTCTACACTTTAGGCCTAATTTTGAAACTATGTCCCACTGCGCCACGATGACCTTACTACTTTAGTTTAGTTAAATTAAAACCTTACATAATAAATTATAAGAAATAGGTCAAATCCAAATTTTCCTAAAATATACTTATTGTTATTGAGCTTTAAGCAAAAAACAAAGCTTTTTAATTTTCTATTAATAAAGTTAATCGCATTACTAACCTTTCATGTCTCTAAGTAATAATACGAGTACACTCAATTTAGATTAACCAGCTAATGGAATTACCAAATTTAGAAATAAATAAACTAATAAAGCTGATTAAATTTTCTTCAATAATAATATAAGCCAGCGGTTCCCAACCTTTTGTCATCTCGCGGCACACTTACAAGTTTGGTATGTTTTGACAGCGCCCTACCTAAGCTAAGCAAAAAAGAAACAGTCGAAAGAAATAGATACATTACAATACAATAGCCTTTATTCACTGACCACAGTAACTCGTTAATCACAAATACTTTTGTTTTTATAAATGACATAGAATATAAATAAAAATTTGCATACATTAAGAAGTGATATTGTTTCCGGCAACCAGTTAATTTTTAATCAGGTTGTACTTTTACATAGGCCTCCCCCGTTGTCTTCCAAAGTTCTCTGTTCCAAGTTAATCTTCTCCAGCCTTTTGGAAAATCATCCACCCATCTTTTTACTTGACGCCCTTTTTGTCTTTTTCCATATCTGGGATACCATTCCATTATGTCTCTCGTCCATTTTTCTCTGTTTGTTCTCATAATATGACCTGGCCAATTCCATTTATTTTTTTTTATTTTTTGTAACATCGCTAACCATAGTTTTTTTTCTTAGAAAGAAATAGATTCCTATACCCAAATAGGATCAAAAATTAAAACATCCCCCATATGAAATTGGGTTTTATTTATTTAAATGAGAAAATAACAATTATGACATAAAAATAATAAAGTACGATTTTACTTTCTAAGGCGCACTAGGGCGCCGCAGCGCACAGGTTGGGAACCTCTGATACAAGCAATATACGTAATGAATATAAACTAAATCGAGTTGAATAAAAAATGTTTTTAACTTATTATTGTAAAGGCCAAATTGGGACAATAGTGACATAGTAATAGTCTCAAGGCCACAATCCGAATTTTAGAAGAAAATGGAGAACGGAGTGTCCCAATACGCTGTATCCTTTGCGGGGTAGTCAGATAGAACGGAGCGCCAAACGAGACGGTCCCTGCATACTTCTTCCGCCTCGTCCACTTTCATCTCACCTCTTCATACACGTCCTTCGGGGGGTCCTCATACTTTTTACGTGACCTTCCTTCAGTATCGACGATACTGTTTTTGAAGGTCAACCGAGATCTCCCCTGATCTTAAGCATATCTGTTTTTTTAATTTACCTAGCATTTTAATAAGCTTTTATACTGCAGCCAATAATGTGTCACATCGTTATTCTACATAGAAGTACGTTAAAAAGGTAGCTTCATGTCGTTTCTCTGTATAGCAAGGTAGCCAGAGAGAACCTAAGGTCAAGACATTCTGTTCACCAATTTAAACTTAAGAAAAAACAAACCTTTTTAACAATAATCATAGTTCTTTGAACTTTTAGTAATTTGTATTTACATTTTCTTACTTACTTTTAAGTAATGTCTCAACTTAAAAGTGCCATGAACATATAAAATTTTCATCTTTGGGCAAAATATATGAGATACTAGCGGCCCGCTCGCGGCTTTGCCGCGTTAACTACATAAGTGTTCTATTATATTGCAGCCCTCGGGGGTGGATTTTTTAAAAATAAAGTTATCTATGTTTAACCTTGTATTATCAACTACGAATATATTTATTCAAAAAATCAATACAATCGGTCAAGCGGTTTAGATTTTTCATATAAACTTTCATCGCCTATTTCAACCCTTTGTGGGTTCATTTTTGAAAAAATAAGTAGCCTATGTTTGACTCTGGCTTTGTTAATACTTTTATTCTTAATTTCATCCAAATCGGACCGGTAGATTAACCGTGAAAGCGTGACAGACAAACAGACAGACTTTCGCATTTATAATATAAGTGTGGATTATTATAAAACATTCTATATTAGTACCTTAATGTCTGTACTACTTGACGTGTTTAACTTGCTAGGCACGAAGCAAGGCTAATTAGTTCACACCGTTACTAACACAAACAGGAGCTTTGTGGTTTATAAAAGTTAGTTGAATTAGTTAATTATGTTAAATTCATATTTCTAAATTGAATTGGACGATATTGTAGTGCTTAATGTAACTATGATCGTAAAATACGTATACTGGAATATTTTTTAAAGCATTCAAGATAATTTTTCTTCCATTTTTTGTACGAAGTCAAAAATTTGATATCGCGCCTCGTTTGCCAAAGTAGAGAAATGAAAATAATAGAATATAATTATTCCACCTAGGGATAATCGAACCCACAACAAACGGCATTTATTGCTATTCAGTCTCACTATATCACGATGGCCCCTCGTTATTGTTTTTTATACAAAAAAAAAGTACAATGGACAATGCACAAAGAAGTAATGTGTATCAATGTTATTAGATCATTGTATGAGGTATCAGTTAATTATTATATGCATATACATTACAATTAATAATATTATATCGTTATTTGTACGAAATTATGCCTACAAAATACTTATAAAATACTGAGCTAACTTTGAAAACATTTTCATTTTTAAATTATTCGAAAAACTTACTGAAAACTTAAGTAGTACACGTCTATGAATTAGAAAAGTTTCAGCTCACGTAGAATTATAATTTTCTTAAAACAATATTACAATATTCATATTTAAAGTTATGTAATTTTACACATATGATATGGGGCAAGTCGTGGCGCAGTGGCACAAAGTGTGACTGGTTGTGGGTTCGATTCTTCGAAATGTTTAATACTTCCATTTTCTTCGCTCTCAGGCAAAGCGGGCATTAATTTCCACCACTTAACACGCAATATCTTCGAATTCGGCAGAAAGTGTCTTAACACTAGGTTCCCTCTGCCTACCCTGCTGAGTGCAGGATACAGCGTGAAGCTATAAAAAATATATTTGAAAGCTCTTTCACTCAGTCATTTCTAAAAATATTTTTATTAATATTATTATAATTATTTATAACTCTTAAACACAACCGACCGATTAGGTATATATTTAATTCCAATCCGTACATTTCATCAAAGAGGAACGCTTTATTGTAAAGCTTGCACAAACTTTCGAAGCTCCACCGCTAACGGTTAAAGTTTCGCATCTTACAATACGCAAACAGAAAAGATTAATGGGCATTTTAATGGACGTTTACGCTGAAATCATATTTTATGAAGATAGAAACTTTTCTTTGTTAGGAAGGTACTTATGAAGTATGTTACTTGAAAAGTTAGTTTATATACTGTGAAGCCTATCGTTTTATTGATAAAAAGGTGGTAGATCGATTATTGTGTATGGAAGTTATAGATTTAGATCTCGTATAAGAGAATTTGTTTTTTTTTTTAGCTTCACGCTGTATCCCGCACACTGCAGGGTAGGCAGAGGGAACCCAGTATTAAGATACTCCGTTCCCCACTTTCCGCAGAATTCGGAGGCATTGCGTGTTAAGTGGCGGAACTTAACGCCGCGCTTTACCTCGGCACCAGAGGGAAGAAAATGGAAATAATAAATATTTCCACTCCTCGAGTGGAAATCGAACCCACAACCAGTCGCTTACAGTCACTCGCTTGTGCCACTGGGCCACGACTGGCCTATATAGTAGACAATGTTTTATAGTAGACAATATTTATTAAAAATAAGGAATACAAAACTGAGGGTCAGATAATCAAGTTTTTACTGTATATGTACTTTGCATTTAACTCCGTTCGTACTAAGCACAAATAAGCGCGAAAGCAAATCTTATCATAAAGACAGATAACTATTATCGTTATCTGTATTAATATATTATATTACAATAAAACATTGCCATATTATATTTATATATTTGCATGAAATATAAAATTACGATATATAGAAGGAGGTATGTAGCAACCGATTTATCTGAAATATAAATTATTTTAAGCGGATTAATCGCGTATATGCATTTAAAAGACGCTATACACATACATGCTCTACGCATAACCATGAAGCTTATATGTATTATATTATACCAAAATAGTGCAGTCGTGAGGCAGTGAGTCAAAGTGTTAGGTAAACGCGACTGGTAGCGGGTTCGATTACCACTCGAAGAATTGAAATACTTAATGTTTCATTTTCTTCGCTCTGGTGTCGAGACAAAACGTGACGTTGAGTTACCGCCACTTAACACGCAATGCCTCTGGAGGCATTTCCGCCGAACTCTGGAGTTCGGTTTCCTTCGCCTATATACAGCGTGGAGCTAAAAGAAAAATATCAAATTAACCGGAATTAATCCGGTTCAAAAAATAAATATTTCAAATGAATAAACATCATGAAAACTCAATATCTCGCTATTTTTTATCATCTTACCCTCGCAACATATCAATTTCTTCTAACCTATACGCCCTGCAATTTGAAAATGACCGTAAAAAATAGAAACGGAGCGGCCATGACCTCTATTATATCGGTTATGACTTCCACGTCCTAAAATATGCCGATGTACACTTACATAAGTTTCCTTCAAAATATTAACGCTTCCTTGTATATAAATATTGTTACTATTATAACTAGAGTTAATGATAGTAATAATATTCATTATTTTTTAGTAAAAGTATCTTAGTTCTTAATCTTGATTATATCTTAACTAGTATGCAGCAGAACAATTATTCAGGAATAGCTAACCAAAGGTGTACCTTTTGTGGTTCTATAGAATACGTGTCCATAGGGATTTTAACAATTTGGGCCGATAAAAATTAAAATATTTATAACCATTGGTCCAGCGAAACATAAAACTATTGTAATCGCGTCTACAACTGCTTGCTATTTTTTATATTCTTATTATTATTTGATTTATGGCATTTAAGCCTAAGATACATACATAATTAATGCCTTATATAATTTTCATTGTATTGTATTCAATAAACATATTACAAAGAGCAACTGCTAAAACGCAACGATAAGCAGTAAGAGATTCTACTAATAAGTGGAAAACGAAATAAAATAAGAAATGACACTTCAAAACGTTAATATAATTTAATTCTCATAATAATAATTATTTTTTATTAATTGAAAATTTGCATTTTAAAATATGGTATTTATTTTGATGATCTACATAAAAGTAATGTTAATTTTAAATTATAGAGAGAGAGTTTTAATATAAAAATACAAGTTTTCTCCGCACAGCTAGGTCAGAGAGAACCAGTATCAAATTTCATTTTGTATCCAATTCTTTTATATTCGTGATAATTCACAACATTGCGTGTACTGTGGTGGAATTCAATGCCACAGAGCGGCAATGGGGAGTAATGTAACTAAGTTATATAAATAATCAGTCTCCCGAGTGGTAATCGAACCCACAAGTACCCACAAGAACCCAGGCCACGATGGCCTCAACTACATAGTAACCTTTATACTATGTAGATTTTTTTTTATTGAAGAATGGGGGGCAAACGAGCGGAAGGACTACCTGATGGTAAGTAGTTACCTTCGCCCATGGACATCCACAACATTAGAAAGGTTGTGGATGCGTTGCCGACCTTAAGGGGGGAGGAAAGGAGGGAAAAGGATGAGGATGGTGGGAATAGGAAGAGCTGGCTTATATGCCATCAAACCGGAACACATGATAGTGGTCGCGAGCCAGTCGGAGAACGAATCTCCTACCACCAAGCAACTGGGCTACCCGCCTTTTACGGGACGCTGCCCAGCGACGGAGGGGAATTGTATTCTAACCCGTCCCCCCACGGTAGTTTCCTAATAGCAAGATATGGCTATATAAAGCAAGATATATTAAGTATTCTAACACTATTTTTCATATACTCGTTTACTAGTTACAATTAAATAAATAACGGGGTCGAGATAAATAAATTTAAATGTACATAATAATTATTGATTGAAATGTCTGCTAAAATTATCCAATATTTATATTTAAAAATGTAATACTAGTTTTCTAGGACACAAACGAGCGATAATCCAAGACATAAAAGTGATCTAATTATTTATTTTTATTTTTATATTATAAAGCCATTGGGGTCCAGCAATTTATATAAAGGCTTGGGTGAATTTAAAAATGTATCTTATTTTAAGAAAATGTCTATTGTTCAACCATACATACAAATGTGTTAATAAAATAAATAATATTGTACCGCACTATTCTAGTTATAACCAGTTGTATCGTTTAGTATTCAGTCATATTACAAACCTCGCTCATAGGCAACGGTGTGATTCATTCTGCCAGTACTTATTTTAACTTGTGAAATTTACAATATACTTCTTCTGTTTTTTGGTAATCGTATTAAGTATTTATTAATAGTAATATTTGTTTATCGTAAACATTTTATTTATATATTTAAATTTCTCAACGACCTTTCAAATTTTGACTAAATCAGCAATCTAATGTCAATTTACAAATGACTTATGTCAAAATATTTTTCAGGTAGCGATATCTTCCAACTTTATTAACATTTAATATGTAACTAATTGTTGCTACACATAATATTAAGTGAAACGTAAATACGATGACATTATAAAATACTATACACGTTCCGCGTCAAATTCGTAGATTGTTTACATTTAGATAAGCATTTCTTGTTGTTTCTACTTTGTTATAACATTCTACTTTATCATGTATAGGTGGAGACGTCTTATTAGTACTATAAAACAAAGCTGTGTTAAAGATCAAATAATAAATACAAGACGTAGTTTGAGTTCAAATATGAGTGACAAATTCAAGTTACCTGCTCGTTATGGTGCCGGCGAAAAAAGTGTTTGGTAAGTTATTGATAATTATTTAAAAGAAAACTGTTACTGGATTCATGCCAACCCATTTGTTTTGTTACGTAACTTCATATAAACTTTAGGTATAACTAGAACAACATTGATAATGATATCAATATAAATAGGAATAATATGTAAATGTAGTTATAAAAAGCTAAGTCAAAACAATTAAAAATGTTATCTTTATGTAACATGTTTCACAAATCAAACAGTACATATACTTTATATTCACATTAAACTTAAAATAATATGTGAAATGCCATATAAATGCAAATTAGTTTAACATTGTCAGAATACCAAATAATCGTGTTCTAAATTAAGAATGCCATTAATTTAGACTTCTTACTATTTAAATTTTAGTTTAAATTACTTCTTTAAAATTACAAAAGCTAATAAAATTTATCTAAAGTATTTTTAGAAGTACATAGTAATATTGTCACAATAAAATTATATTCTAGGGTAGAATATATTCAGCTTGCCGCTGACTACAAGCCAGCTGTCAATCTTGGACAAGGATTCCCAGATTACCATGCACCAGATCATGTTCGGAAAGCACTCTCTGACATTGCCGTTGGGGATAATCCTTTACTCAATCAATATACTAGAGGCTTTGTAAGTATAAAATGACTTATATTGTGTTAAAATTATGTATTAATAAAACTTAAAATACTTTTGATATTTTACTGTAAATACAATTTTTGGACATTCATTTCCCACTGTTGGGAATAATATTTAAATTACTTATCACCTTCGTAGTCTTGAGAGACAAACAGCTGTACTGAATTTTGCCACTTAACATACAATCACATCTTGAAACTGACTAGAAAGTGTACAAAGATACCTAATACTAGTTTTCCTAGCTTTCCCTTACTGAATGTGGAGAGTTAAAAAAATACAGGGAGATTCATCTATAATTGTTTGTCTGTTAACACTGTTGATTGTGCCTTTGATTTGAACTTTTTGATTTGAAATAATTATATTAACCAAAACTTAATAAATATTTAATATATATATTTGGGGCCAGTCGTGGCACAGTGGCACAAGCGTGTTCTGTAAACAACTGGTTGTGGGTTCTATTCCCACTCGAGGAGGGGAAATTTGTAATATTTCTATTTCCTTCGCTTTGATATCCGAGGGAAACCACGCTGTACAGTTCCGCCACTTAACATGCAATGCCTCCGAATTCGGCGGAAAGTGGGGAATGGATTGTCTTAACACTAGGTTCCCTCTGCCTACCCTGCTGTAAGCGGGATACATTGTGAAGCTAAAAAAAATATATAAATATTAAAATATATACAGAAATAAAACCATTTTCGTTTTCTCACTCTAGTATCTAAGACAAAGTGCTGAGTTAGACAAATTATTGCATAACATCTTGATTTTGGACACAAAGCAGAGAATGGAATGTCTTACCACAAGCTTCTCTCTGATTACTTTACTATGAGTAAAAAAGTGTGAAGATTGAAAATATATTTTTAGTATAAATACTACATAAAATATATAGAAAAATGATATTTAGTTATATCTAATTATTTTAAATTGTCATCAGGGTCATCCTCGACTGGTACAAAACTTAGCAAAGGTGTACTCCCCATTGATTGGTAGAGAATTAGATCCATTTAATGAAATATTGGTGACTAGTGGAGCTTATGAAGCGTTGTTTTCTGCTATTTTAGGTGAGTAAATGAATTATTTAAATCAAAACAAAATACACTTTTTGCACATTTGCATACAATGCACAAATAAATCACATAAAAAAAATCTAATTAAAAACATTGATAACTACTTATTTTTCCTTTATAATGGTTATTGCACGTAATTCCTAATTATCAATCTTGTCTTGCCCAATAAAATACTTTATTATGACCCTATGGTGTAGTAAGCTAGTTCTTAAATGTTATTAATTGTGGGTACGATTTTGATTATCTTATATTATGTAAATTTTATATGAATTATCAAAAATACTGTAAAAATATACTCAGGCCAGTGGTTACGCAGGGGCACAAAGTTTGACTGTAAACACAACTAATTGAGGGTTCGATTCCCACTCAAGGGATGGAAATACTCGTATTTAATATTTCCTTTTAATTCGCGTACCGTTTGCATATTAAGCAAAGCGAGCACATCTTAATTAATGCCTATAGGAACAACATTTTAAACGATCATTCCTCATCAAAATAGAATTTTTAATAAGCTAGCATTTAATAATGATCTGTTCAGCCGTTTTTAACTGACGCGCGCACAAAGAATGGAGATTCACTAGTAAAGCGCTACGCTCGCTTCGCTCAATCCAAAATCATATTTCTGATATTTCAGTAATATATTTTTTGATTTTAAAATATCCTTAAAAGATACTAAATACTCTTGTACTGATGTAAGCAAATGATTGAAATGATGAAAAAAGCATATATTTATGTTTATGATGAGTTTTCCTGCATAGAAAGATAGGCCGAGAGAACCTAGTGTCGAGACACTCTGTTCTAATCGTGGAACTTAACGCCGCGTTTTGTCTTACTCAGCGAAGAATTGAGAATAATTAAATTGTATCATTCCCTCGAATGGAAATCGAACCCATAATCACCGCGTTTACCATCTTATACTTTCTAAATGACAATGGCATAAAATACATTTTGTTACTATAAATACTACAATAGTGTTTTAATATACCTTTAACATTTTTTTTATTATTATTTTTTTAAGCTTCACGCTGTATCCCGCACACAGCAGGGTAGGCAGAGGGATCCTAATGTTAAGACACTCCGTTCCCCACTTTCCGCCGAATTTGGAGGCTTGCGTGTTAAGTCTACTTAACGCCACGCTTTACATCGACACCAGAGCGAAGAAAATGGAAATATAATTTCCACTCCTCGAGTGAAAATCGAACCCACAACCAGTCGTTTACAGTCACACACTTGTGCCACTGCGCCACGACTGGCAACACTTTTATAAAATAATTCTCCATAACCTTTTTTAGGTATTTACTATATATAATAAGATAAAGCCCGTAAGCGATATTTTACTATCGTCTACTAAAATTCTTTTAAAAGGGACTTCCGCGGTAAGCCGGAAGAATGGCATCCCTAGTACGATAACCTTTTGGTCATAAATTCCAAATATCTATGCGGGTCACTGGGGGGTTACTGACGTACTTATTTCTTATTTTTATATATAACTAGCAGCCTGCGTTATTGTAGTTATTTTCTTATATTACAACCTTCGAGGTTAAATTTTTAAAAAATAAAGTAGCCTATGTTTTAACTTGGATTATCAACTATATTTATGCCAAAATTAATTACAATCGGTCAAGCGCTTTAGATTTTTCATATAAACTTTCATCCCCTATTTCAACCCTTTGGAGGTTAATTTTGAAAAAAATAAGTAGCCTATGTTAGACGCAGTAACTTTTACTACTTTCATTCTAAATTTCATCCAAATCGAACCAGTAGATTAGCCGTGAAAGCGTGACAGACAAACACACAGACTTTCGCATTTATAAGTATGGATGTTGCATTAATAAATCGATTATCGGTAAAAGTATATTATAATTACTGTATAAATACACTGCTTTCATATATTGTATTGGTGTACTTAATAAGAAATTGACAAAAATTTTATCCGTGGGGGGACGAGTTAGAATACAATTCCCCTCCGTCTCTGGGCAGCGTCCCATAAAAGGCGGGTAACCCAGAAGCTTGGTGGTAGGAGATTCGTTTTCCGACTGGCTCGCGAACTGCCAAACATCTGGTGATGTGTTCCGGTTCGATGGCATGTAAGCCAGCTCTCTTTGCCTACTCCCACCATCCTTATCCTTCTTCCCTCCTTTCCTCCACCCCCCTTAAGGTTGGCAACGCATCCATAACCTTTCTAATGTTATGGATGTCCATGGGCGAAGGTAACTACTTACCATCAGGTAGTCCTTCAGCTCGTATGCCCCCCTTTCTTCAGTAAAAAAAAAATTTTCGAAGCTAAGGCCGTCGTGGCACAGTTGAACGTTGACTATAAAAGCGATGGATGTTGGTTCGATTCCCATAAGGGGAATGATTATATTTATATGATATTCTTTTCCTCTTTGGTACCTAAGGCAAAGCGCGGTGTTAATGTCCGCCACTCAACACATAATGCCTTGATTTCAGATAGAAAGAGCTTTTTTCGGAAGAAAGCGTTAAGTTGTAAAATAATTGAAGTGTGGTTTGTTATTGCGATGATGTTATGTAAAATACGGGGTTGAATTTTGCCAGTTTATAATATTTTCATAATAAGTACCAATAGAACCTTTACTTGTGAATTTACGTACTTTTTGTTTTTTCATTTTTTCTCCTGTTTAAATATCAAAGGGATGTGAATTCAAATACTGCACTCGAGACTTTTAAACGCAATTTAATCCTTTTAAAAGTTTTTAATATTGTTTACATTAAGTGTGTAAATAAAACTTTCAAAATATTATTCGAATTCGGCAGAAAGTGGGGAACTAAGTATCTTAATACTAGGTTCCCTCTGCCTACCCTGTTGTGTGCGGGATACAGCGTGAAGCTGAAAAAAAATAATATTATATAACTTTTAAGTGTTGTTATTCCAGGCCACGTGGACGAAGGGGATGAAGTTATTGTGATAGAACCATTCTTTGATTGTTACGACTTTATGATCAGATCAGCGGGCGGAGTGCCTAAGTTCATTGCTTTAGCACCTGTAAGTATTACTTATTTGAATAACTACTTCTTACCGCATAACAGAATGTAGGTACCTAGTATCAAGTCATTCAATTTTCCAAGATGGTGGTTGATCTTAATGCTGCGCTTTCTTTTGTTCACCAAAACGAAAAATTAAAATAAATATTATATTATAATAGTTAGGTCGTGGCGCAGTGGGACAGCGTCTGACTGTAAAGCGATGGTTCAATATAATTGCTGGCGGCTTCTTGAATATATAAATTCTTTGTATTTTCATACTTTTATCTTATCAATCGAATTATTCGCTTACTATAATAGTATAAACGAGCTATACCGTAAGGAGAGCCGCAAGCAACCGTCCCAAGCTGTGTTTATTTTACCAACAATTTTTCTAAATAACTTAAGTACTATTATATTAATTGAAAGCTTACAACATTTTCTATTAAATTGTATAAAATACAATATATTATATATACATAAATGTTGAAAACCTTCTAATAATGTAGAGAATTTTGTAGGTTTCAAGTATTATGAACGAAATTATTACAGGTATATTTCCGAAGCCGGATACATTTTGACCTTAACCAAAAGATCTGAGATCATTGGTGTCGCGAACATATATTTTAACTAGATGGGCCCACGACTTCTTCCGTGCAGAATTTACGAAAGCAGTTATAACTGCAAAATCAAAGCCTTTTCATATTTTGGACAATCCAAAAAATATCTAGTGGCCAGTCGTGGCACAGAGGCAGAAAGTGTGACTGTAAAGCGACTGGTTGTGGGTTCGATTCCCACTCGAGGAGTGGAAATATTTATTATTTCCATTTTCTTCGCTCTGGTGTCGAGGCAAAGCGCGTTAAGTTCCGCCACTTAACACGAAATGTCTCCGAATTTGGCGGAACGTGGGGAACCGAGTGTTTTAACACTAGGTTCCCCATCACCAGGGATACGGCGTAAAGCTAAAAAAAAAATATCTTTATAAATTATAGCCTATGTTTTATTCTGGTGTATGAGCTATATTATTGTAAAGTGTCATTAAAATCTATTCAGTAGTTTTTACGTGAAAGAGTAACAAACACGCTTACAAACTTTGACGTTTATAATGTTAATAGGATAACAGTATGACATATAATTTACTTTCCCACAGAAATCATCAAAATCACAAATGACATCAGCTGACTGGGTTTTAGATGAAAAGGAGCTTGCATCTCTATTCTCTGATCGTACTAAAATGCTCATATTGAACACTCCGCACAACCCACTAGGAAAGGTTTTTAGTGCGCAAGAATTGGAAGTTATTGCCAATTTGTGTAAAAAACACAATGTTATTTGTTTATCCGATGAAGTCTATGAGTGGATGGTGTATGAACCGAACAAGCATATACGTATTGGTAAGTTGATTCAGTTATAAAAGATATTTGAAAATCGTATAAAAATTTGAACGGAGCGGGATTCGAACCCGCGCCTCTTGGCAACCGTCCAAGGACTCTGGCCGTTAAGCCATGCATTCAACTACCAGCTGCGTCGAAATTCTTATACGCTTATTGCTACTTATTTATGTTGTTAGCATCTCTGTAAAGAGATTTTTATAATTTTTTTCATTTTTACCCGCGACGGAACGGCGACTGTATATGTGTTTGGGGTGAGAGGTTGTTTGTTTGTTTGTTTGTTTGTTTGTTTGTTTGTTTGTGTGTTTGTGCAAATTACTATGTCAATTATTTCCAAAACTATAAGTCCGATTTTGATACGGTTTTCTATGATAGGTTAAGGTTCAATTGGCGTATGTTTTTAGATATGTCTTATTGCCTTAACTCACCAGGGGGCGCTGCAGTAAGCATTTTACGTGAAAACAAATGTTTTCAATTATCTCAAAAAATAGTAGTCTGATTTCGATAGATTTTCAGTGATAGATTCAGATTTAATTGGTGGATGTTCTTAGATATGTTTAATCGTGTCAGACCACCAGGGGGCGCTGCAGTAAGCATTTGTTTGTACTTTTTTTGTATTTATTTATCTAAAACCGAAACTACTGATCCGATTGAAAAGAGTTTTCGGAAAAAGATTCAGCTTTGCTTGATGCATATTTTAAGATTTTTCTTTTTTGTTACGGGGAAAACTCACTAGGGGGCGCTGCAGTAAACATTTGTTTATGCAAATCAAAAACTACTAGTCCAATTTAGATGTAATCTTCAAGGGTAGGTTCAAGCTTGATTGGTGCGTCTTTTCATATATATGTTATGGTGACCACTCATCAGGGGGCGCTGTAGTAAGCATTTGCTTGTATTTTTTTGTGTGAAACCAAAATTTTTCTTGTATTTATTTGTCTAAAACCGAAATTACTTATCCGATTGGCTAGAGTTTTCAGAATTAGATTCAACTTTGCTTGCTGCATATTTTAAGATTTTTGTTTTTTTGTTACGATGAAAATTCACCAGGGGGCGCTGCAGTAAACATTTGTTTATGCAGAGCAAAAACTACTAGTCCGATTTAGATGAAACTTTCAACGATAGATTCAGGTTTAATTGATGCTTCTTTTCATATATACGTTACGGTGACCACTCACCGGGGGCGCTGCAATAAGTACATTTGTTTGTGTAAAACTAAAACTACGAGTACGATTTGAATTCAGTATTCAATGATAGATTCAAGTTTACTTAGTGCATATATTCATATATGTGTCATGTATGTTTACTTAGAGCATATTTTCATGTATGTGTCAACTCTCTAGGGGGCGCTGCAGTAAGTAGCTGCTTCTATTTTTTTGTGTAAAACCAAAACGACTAGTACGATTGTCAAGAGTTTTCAGTATTAGATTCCGCTTTACTTAGAGCATGTTTTTAAATTTATATTACGGTGACAAGTCACCATATTGTTTGTGCAAAGATAAAATGACGAATTTGATTTGGATGCAGTTTCAATGATAAGCTCAAGTTTAATTAGTGCATGTTCTTGGATATGTTTTATCGTGTTAACTCACCAGAGGGCGCTGCAGTAAACATTTGTTTGTAATATTTAATGCAAAACCACAACTACTAGTCCGATTGGGCAGAGTTTTTAGTATTAGAGTTGCCTTTACTTGGTGTAAGTTTTTAGGTTTTTTTCACGTCAAGAACTCACCAGGGGGCGCTGCATTAAACATTTAATTATGCAAAGTTAAAACTATTAATTAGCGTGTTCTCGTATATGTGTCATGGTGACACATCACCAGGGGGCGCTGCAATAAGCATTTGATAACCAGAAAGCATTGGGTTTATAATTTCTTTTGGGTTTGCATGAACATTAATATAAAGTATTTCGATATTATGTAATAATATATAATGTGTATCTATTCACTTTAAAAAGTTTAAAATAAAAAGCAAAATTAAAAATTTTGAAAAAACCCACGACGGTTTAATTGTAATTGTAAAAGGATAAAATAACTATAAATCCCCCGCCTAAAAGAATATATGTAACGAGATGATAGAGACGACTTCGTCGGGGGCTGCCAGTTGCAACCTCTATTTTAAATATAGTAGCTAACAGTATAGATTTCGTTTTAAAGTCTTTAAAATACCAGTTATCAAAACTGTAAATTCATATTAATATTTAATTTTTTTGCCAAACCTGTTTTAACAGCAAGAAAACCTATGAGAAGGTTTGTGCAAACTTAAAGTAATTGTTTACATTTATATTTTCATTTTTTCGCTCTGGTACCTAAGACAAAGCACGTTGAGTTCCGCTCAACACGTATAATGTCGATTTCGGGCGGAAACTAGAGGATGGAGTGTCTTAACACTAAATTCTCTTTGACCTTGCTATACCTACATTAAAAAGCACTAAGCATTTTTTTTATAAATATAATATAATATAAATTTCTCTATTTCTAGCGACTCTACCCGGAATGTGGGAGAGAACGATCACTGTGGGCTCAGCGGGTAAGACCTTTTCGGTAACAGGCTGGAAGACAGGATGGGCGTACGCACCTGCGTCTTTAATGAAGAATTTGCAAGTTGTGCATCAGAATTGCGTTTACACTTGCTGCACTCCTATTCAGGTGGGGTTCTGTTCTTTTTATATAGATTTCAATTTGGTTTAGTGATCGTGTGATAGAATTTTTTTTTTTTTTTTTTTTTAGTTTTAGTATGTTTAGTATATAAAGCTAACTAACGCTTTTTCCCGTATAGCGGAGTAGCCAGAGACGACTTAGTGTCAAGACACTTCGTCTTCCCCTTTCGCCTGAAATCAAGACTTGACGTCCCGTTTTGATATAACTATTTTTTTTTACTTACTTAGCTTCACGCTGTTTCCCGCACATAGCAGGGTAGGCAGAGGGAACCTTGTGTTAAGTCACTCCGTTCCCCACTTTCCGCCGAATTCGGAGGCTTTGCGTGTTAAGTGGTGGAACTTAACGCCGCGCTTTGCCTCGGATACCAGAGCGAAGGAAAAAGAAATATTAAATAATAATATTTCCACTCCTCGAGTGGGAATCGAACCCACAACCAGTTGTTTATAGTCACACGTTCGTGCCACTGTGCCACGACTGGTCTTGATATAACTTAATATATAAATACTTATATTATTTCCAATTTTCTGCGCTAGTATCAGAGAAAGCGCAGCATTGAATTCCGCCACTCAACACGCTCGAATTAGCTCGATTTTGGGTGAAAAGTGGAGTGTTTTGACACTAAGTTCTCTCTGAATATCCTGTTATTTCAGTAAAGCGTTAAGCTGCTATATCTATATATCTTTTTCAAACAAACATTTTTCCAACTCGCTTAGGAAAGTTAAAATATATTAATTTTTTTTTTTTTTTAAGCTTCACGCTGTATCCCGCACACCGCAGGGTAGGCAGAGGGAACCTAGTGTTAAGACACTCCGTTCCCCACTTTCCGCCGAATTCGGAGGCTTGCGTGTTAAGTGGCGGAACCTAACGCCGCGCTTTACCTCTACACCAGAGCGAAGAAAATGGAAATATAATTTCCACTCCTCGAGTGGGAATCGAACCCACAACCAGTCGTTTACAGTCACACGCTTGTGCCACTGGGCCACGACTGGCCACGAATATTACAAATTTTTAATTTCATGTTTACAATAAAAAAGTTATTGCTAATTATAAAGCAGTTAAATAATTAGCGAGTGGCATATTAACTTTTAACAAACCGTGTAATGTGACGTAATTTTGTTATTGCTTTACAAATTATGGACGGTCAGTGGCATGTTTGCTAAAGTTTAAATGAAAAAAATACGACCTTAATTTTAAAAGGTTTTTTAAATATTTTTAAGTATTTTTTTAGATTTCTAGTTTATTTGATTATACCATACCATACCTTATTTGATTTTCTTACAACTTTACGCCTTTTCCCGCGTAGAGAGAAGTTAATGTGAAAACACTCCGGTTTGTCAATGCTATACTAGGTATAGCATTGACGAACAGAAAAACGCGTCACTAAATATTCCTTTCTTCAAATTACAGGAAGCAGTGGCTCGCTCGTTTGAAATAGAACTAGCTAGATATAACACGCCCGATTGTTATTTCGTCTCTTTGGCCAGAGAGTTAATAAGCAAAAGAGACTTCTTAGTGAAAACGTTGAGGGATAACGGGTTCAATCCCACTGTTCCCGACGGTGGATATTTTATTGTAGCCGATTGGACTAAACTTGGTAAGTTTATTAAGAAAAAAAACATTTCTCTTAAACAATTTTTTTTTGGGCCCACTTTTTTTCCTCCGTTCTTCACTGTACTTTCTTAGAGTGTTGAGGTAAAACTCAGTGCCACGTAATTCTTGGGTATTACAGCGAAGTAATGAAAATAATTTAAATACAATTAATTCTCTGAGTGGGAATTAAACCCAGCTCTCCCTATTCCCACCATTCCCATCCTTCCTCCCTCCTTCTGTCCTACATTCCCAAGGCTGGCAACGCATCCATAACTTGAATGTTGTGGATGTCTATGGGCGAAGGTAACCACTTAACACCAGGTGGGCCTTCAGCTCGTTTGCCTCCTTTATTCCATAAAAAAAAAATACTATCGCGTAGACATTCAAACCGTTATTACATGGCCTTTATTTGCACTCTAACTTTATTAAACAGCTACTTGTACCCGCGACTTTGCTTGCATGGAATTGACCTAGAATTTGTAATTCTAAAATAAAAGTGCCTAAGCTACTCTCTTATTACAATCATTCTGCCAGTGAAAATCCCATCCAAATCATTCCAGCTATTCCAAAAACTAGCTAGCACAAACAGACGAAAATTATAAAAAAACGTTATTCCGGTATATATACCATGTATAGACACAAATTTTATATATTTTTATAAATTCTTTAACAAAAAAGGCTACAGATAATATATTTTTTTTTTGCAGAAAACAAAATAGATCTGTCATCGGAACCAGATAAGTACAAGGATTACAGATTCACAAAGAAATTTGCAAAAGAGGCCGGCATATTAACTATACCGCCTACAGCGTTCTACTCCGAAAGTCACAAACATCTTGGCGAAAATTTTGCTAGGTTCTGTTTTATTAAAGTAAGTTAAATTATTTTATTTTGAATTTTATCTTACCACCAACATGTCATTCAGTTAGTTATTTTTTAGCTTCACGCTGTATCCCGCAGACAACAGGGTAGGCAGAGGGAACCTAGTGTTAAGACACTCCGTTCCCCACTTTCCGCTGAATTCGGAGGCATTGCAGTGTTAAGTGGCGGAACTTAACGCCGCGCTTTGCCTGGACACCAGAGGGAAAGAAATGGAAATATTAAAAACTTCCACTCCTCGAGTGGGAATCGAACTGACAACCAGTCGCGTTTACTGTTACACTGTCGTGCCCACAGGCCACGACTGGCTTTTTAATTTTAATTAATTAAACTATTGCTATCCATACCTATATTATAAATGCGAAAGTCTGTGTGTTTGTCTGTCACGCTTTCACGGCTAATCTACCGGTCCGATTTGGATGAAATTTAGAATGAAAGTAGTAAAAGTGACTGGGTCTAACATAGGCTACTTATTTTTTCAAAAATCATCCGCTAAAGGGTTGAAATAGGGGATGAAAGTTTATATGAAAAATCTAAACCGCTTGACCGATTATAATGAATTTTGGCATAAATATAGTTGATAATCTAAGCTTAAACATAGGCTACTTTATTTTTCTTAAACCCACCCTCGAGGGTTACAATTAGACATGTGTAAGTAATGCGAGTGATGTATTACATGTAATATCACTCGACCGCGTACTGTAACAGCACACATCACGCGGGCCGAACTAAACATCACATATTACTTCTAAACATCACATTACACTGCTCGGACCGCTGTCGGCCGAGCGTCGTGCATCGTGCGCTGTGTGAAGAGGACGACATGACGTGCGTCTCGTGTCGTGAGGCGACACTTCGCGATCGAGGGTGGCTTAATGTTTATTTAGAACTGTATTATTATAAACATAAGGTTTATATTTGTGCATGCACATTTCTTAGAGTGCGAAGCAAGAAAGCGCTCAGTTAAATGATAACAATTAGTTTATTTATTTGCGGAATGCTACAATTAATAAATTCATATATATTTTTTTGCAAAATCATGAGATAGCTACAAATACTCGCGGTATAATTTATGTTGTTGCGACTATTACCGTACTGTGAAACCTGTAGTACGGTACCTATATAAAATTCAGAATTGGTATCAAAAGTAATTATTATTTTTTTATAATATTGTGGGACCTACATTACCTACCACACGCAGCGTTCATACATAACATGAAGCATATGACCGTCGCGAGCCGAAGGCGCGCGGTTACTAAAGCGTAGGAGCATATACGCCGATGGCACCCCCCGCGGTGACGGTGCGCCCCTCACCTCTTGTACAATTCGTAAGAAATAATCATTGTTCTTACATACTCACTTGCTATTGGTAGAAAAGCCAATGTTTTGATTTGTACATAATTTTACTAAAGATTTTTATTTTTAATATAGCCCTTCCGATTGGTAAATCAGTAATTAAATTATAACTTACATTATAATCCAATTTCATTGGTTATAATGTGAAAGTTTTTATTGGAGACGAATTTCTGTAAATATTGTTTATTGGTTATTTATAATTGTCATTTTTATATGTATACCAGTGTAATTTTCAAATAAAATCATTCCACCTGAAGCATCAACAAGTGTATTACTATACCTCCAAGAAACCTCCGAAATAGTTAGGGACGTAATAATCCCCTACAATATAAAAGTAAAACACTGTTTTACTGTTAAGATAGCTAATTTTAATATAAATATCAATACCGCAGGAGTGATAGTAATGTATGGCATTACGTGCAATTGCGTGTTATGTTTGAAATAATGGTAAAACCATACGACATTTCGAAAAATCAAGAGTTAGCTACTATTCAATCAACTTTAGTTCATTGTACAAATAGCGGTGCAATGGGCATGCCGTATTACTTATTACATTTCATATTACATGTCATCAGTATCTCAGTAATATCACATCACGCGCTGCCATGTGTGATATTAGTGTAATGCCATTACTTGACATTACGCGTGATGTTTAAAGTAATGCTAAAATGTAATATCACGCGGCACGAAACGTAATGCCATATCACATCACTTCATGGCGCACTGTTTTGCGCATGTCTAGTTACAATATAACGAAGCAGTCATGTAGTTCAAGCGGCGAAGCCGCGAGCGGGCCGCTAGTAATATATAAAAGTTCGTAAGATACATATTTTTTTTATTATTTTTATTTAATATTTGGTGCATTTTTCTTTGCAGAAAGACGAAAATTTGGCTTTAACTGAAAAACTACTTAAGGAATGGAATGCTAAGAAGAATTGAACATAAAATATTATAATTAATATGTATATAAATAATTTTTTATCTTCTTTTTTTATAATCTTTTAAATTGAATAAAGATTAAAATGTTACTCATAATTCAGTTGTATGAGATCGTAGATTCAAATCCTTATCTGGGGGACGTTTTAAATAAACTTTTTTTTCCATATGACTTTGAAAAATGTAAGCAAGTTTGTATGTATGTAAAATAAAAGTAACAAAAACTTGTTAAAAATAAGATTTTTGTTATTTTCAGCAAGTTCTGTCATATGATATCTATATATAGATATCTCCATCTTGGATGTTCCGCCATGTTGGGTTTAAAATGACGTAACATATATACGAAATGTTAGATATATGTATATTTTTAAAAATTGAGTTGTTAAAAGCTTTTAAAAATAAAAATTTGTATGTATATTTTTGATAAGGTTAAAAAATTTATGTTGTTGGCTGGTTTCCAATTTTTTTTCTAATTCTTTAAGAAAATACTAAAATATTGTTTTTTTATATTTAAATAAAATTTTGTATATTGTTACGTAGTTATCTTTAATTTCCCAAAAAATCTTTTTAAGTCGTGATAAGTTCAGAAATTTTCAATTTAAATGAACCATGAAAAATCTACACAGAGACGTAGATTAATATTTAATTGACATCAGTACATATTTACTGTCACTTTTTTATTTTTGTGGAAAGTAAATTCATTATTCTATCCAACGGTACTATACTGATGTTAATATATAGAATTAAATTCTGTTAATGCTCATATAGTTGTGAAGTTATTGTAAAAATATATATCTTTTACAGCTTCCCGCATACAGACATAAAAGACCTAGTGTCGAGACACTCCGTCCTTCACTTTCTTCTCTGAAATACTGGCTTGTTCCTAGCTTAAGGAAGGGGATGCGTTTACCGCAAATACTTTATGTATTTTTTTATTCTGTGCTACTTGTGTGTTGAAAACAAAAAAAATATTATTAATAGATTTGAAAATAGCAATGGGGAACGGATTTTCTTAAGACTAGGTTCCTACTGCTCTGGTGTACGCGAGATACAACGTGACGATAAAAAAAGGGCAACTCTCTCCTTTTCTTCTACACAGAATTGCCTTCCGAGCCGGTGATAGCTTCCGGTAGGACTGACAATACTGACCTTTCATGTTAAATACTATTTGAAAAAATAATCTTATATATATATTATAAATGTGAAAGTTTGTACGGATGTGTGTGAGTTTGTTACTCTTTCACGCAAAAACTACTGAATGGATTTTCATGAAACTTTGCAGTAATGTAGGTTTAATATCAGAATAACATAATAAATTAAAATTTATAGGGATTTTTAACCGACATACAAAAGGAGGTTCTTATGTGTGTTCCCCGATTACTCGAAGATGGGTGGACCGATTTTCAAAATATTTTTTTTGTTCGAGAGGGTATATTTCACAATTGGTCCCATGGTAAGGAGATCAGGATCTGATGATGGAATCTTGGAGAAATCGAGGGCAACCCTCAAATTTGAAAGGCATAGATGCAGTTTTTTCGTATAATAACGCAATTGGGAGATCTGTATCTGACTATCATCTCATTTTATAAACCGACTGCAAGAAAGGAGGAGGTTCTTAATACGTATGTTCCTCAGATTACTCGAAGATGGGTAAACCGGATCGAAACTCAATAAAGATGTTTCTTGGTTCACGCGGACGAAGTCGCGGGTAACGGCTAGTATGTAATAAAGCTAAAAATAAAAACACACAAATTTTTAAGGAAATATTACTATAATTTTCGTAATAAAATCATCGTAAATTGTAAAAATCGTAAATTCCAAAATAAAATCATAGAAGAGCATTAAAGGTTTACTTTTAAGATGTGAAGTCTCCCCGCAGCCATCTTTTAGCATCTCTCGTGTCGTTGCCATAAGTTTTTCCAAACCTATTATATAGAAAAAATATCATATTAATGATTTAAACATTATTGTTTTATTTGAAATAAATTGAAACTGAAAATTGAGTTAAAATTGTCATTAAAAGTTTAGACAATTTCATATTGAATTATTTAAACTATTAAATATATTTATTACATGAACCATGAAATGAAAGTTACCTTACTTTTTTGTAAGTATTGTATTACAAAAAAATATCAAAATGTTTTATAATCAGAATAACAAAAATTTATGACATAAGTTTTAAGGTTCCTGACAATTTTTTGCGCCAGTCCACTGCGCCACGCAGTGGCACAAACGTGTGACAGTAAACGACTGGTTGTGGGTTCAATTCCCACTCGAGGAGTGGAAATATTTATTATTTCCATTTTCTTCTGTCTGGTATTGAGGCAAAGCGCGGCGTTGAGTTCCGCCACTTAACACGCAATGCCTCCGAATTCGGCGGAAAGTGGGGAACGGAGTGTCTTAACACTAGGTTCCCTCTGCCTATCCTGCTGTGTGCGGGGTACAGCGTGAAGCCATAAAAGATATAAAAAATATATATACGCACTTTAAAATAACATTAATGTATAGAATTTATTAATGTGTCTTTATTTTAATTTGAAAGACATGCATACACATTGCTGCAACGTATTAGGTACTATATTATAGTCGGACAAGCAAAGATAATTTATTTTAAAGACAGCTCTTTGTTTTTCGACAAAAATCGAACCAGAAACAGAGCGGAAAAAAAAAAAAAAAAACTGAATCATTCTTCTAATTAAGATCTAAACCACAACCATTGTCTTTATGGCATCGTGGTCCAGAGTCGAAAAATATGACTGGTAAATATGACGCGACTGGTTGTAGGTTCCATTCCGACTAGAAAAATGTTAATATATAATATTACATTTTCCTTGCTCTGGTGTCGAGGCAAACCACGGGGTGACGACGCCGCGAGTGAGCCTGCGATGTCTCACGTTGGTGGAGAGGGTTTCCGCTGGGTTTTAGTGGGTAGTATCGGGCTCATTGGTGAATCCCACTGTATCATCCGTTCACAGGGCAGTTCTGCCTGTCTTGCGTACAGATGGTCTGAGTAAACTCATTTCCCAGCGACGAAAACAAACAAGCACGGCGTTGAGTTCCGCTACTTAACACGCAATACCTCCAGGAATGGTTAACGGAGTGTCTTAACAGTAGGTTCCCTCTGCCTACCCTGCCATGTGTGAAAAAATACAATAAATATAACAAAGTATACCAACCGGAAGGTATTCCCGGGCACGTGTCCCGCGTAGTTGGGCAACATGCCCACGTGCTTGTGATAGATCTCCGTGGGATTGATGGACAGCGGGGGATCGGGTCTGGAAGGGATTTAATTAAATAATACCTTGTTTCTAATATTTTTGTAGATAATCTAATAACACAGGTATCTAAATCTGTCACTTAAAAAACATTGTTATACATTTTGCTAAGTTGTTTTTCATATTTTAAATATATGAATTTACAATTTAAAAAATCAAATGTGTCTTTAATAAAAGGAATATATAAAACGCATATATGAATGTGTACAAAAAAGTGTCAATATACATTCAATTCATAACAATTGATCTATTACGTATATTATTTATCGTAAATATTTCGGTATATAAACAATGTATATGACATTTAGAAGACGTCAAATACATTTATTATATTCAAAAATCACAAATCTCATTAACATAAAAGGAATAAAATAAAACACAAATAAGTAAAACATATATAAGTATTTATGTATACAAATGTACATAACATTTTCAAATCATCTTAACCATGTACGGGCCTTCCAAATGGTACCCAATCTTTGCATAATAATTCCTCGTCCCCACTCCAGAGATAACTGCAATTTTATCAGACCGATGTTCTTCCTTTGCTATTCTCTCAGCTTCCTCCATTAGAAGCATTCCGAAACCTTGATGTTGAAATTTAGTTGGATCTCTGGCGTTAACCTGTAATATGTAGATGAGTATGTAATACAGAAAATATAAAAATAAAGAAAAAAAGCTAAATTATGATGATATTATGATATTTTAAAATTTTCGGTTATAATACTTAACTCATATATTAGTAGAAAAGCAAATAATAAATGAACTATAGGATTCTAAGAAACTATTTCGAATTAAAAACAAATAAGTAGTTTACATTTTTTTTTATTAAAAATATAACTGTCCTTAAACTTGAGATTGTCGTAGCGCAGTAAGACGGCGTCTGACTGTAAAGGCGACTGGTTGTGAGTTCTATTCCTACTCATAAGAATGATTTTATGTATATTTAAATTTCCTCGCTCTGGTTAACACAAAGCGCGGCGTTAAGTTCCACTACTTAACACGCAATGCTTCTAGAATTCAGAGAAAATGTGGAACGGAGTGTCTTAACACTAAGTTTCCTCTGCCTACCCTGCTATGTCTGGGATACAGAGAGAAGCTAAAGAAAAAAGAAAAAGAAAACTACCCACCGGCACAACAGACCCATAGACATGCAACTCTCTAACAATACTACACTGTTTAAAGTTAGACTTGGGTCCCGGCTTCAATTCCGGCCTGTAGGTGTCTTTGGCACACTTCCTCAATCTTAGAAGACCTACTAATATATCTTGATCCGGATCTTCGTATGAGAGGAAGGTCTCCCAACCACCATTTGCTACGTAATCACGTCTTATTAATTCCACCTGTAAAAAGAGTATTTTATTTAAAAAGTATTTATATGATTTTTTTTTTAATTTACGCTTTTCCAGCATAGCAGGAGAGTCAAAAGGAACTCCATTCTGTTGAATGGCAGAATTCAAAGTTGAACTATCCTGCCAAATTAAGGAAATAATTTCTACAATTATCATTTCTTCGAGCAGGGATCGAACCTTAATCACAATTACGATAGTAGGTTCACACAGATAGTCACATTGGGCCACAATGGCTTCAATGGAAAATATTTATGTATAAGATCGTTGTTGTTCCCACGAGACAAGCTAAAACATAACCAGCTAATCATCGGTTTATACTCCTCTTATGAATACATATATATTTCTCTCATATATGCACACAGGGTAGTCAACTAAAACTTAGTGTCGGAACACTCCGCTATGCTCTCCACTTTCTGCCTGAAATCTCCACAGTGACACGATAGCCTCAAGGCCTGACTTCACATAATTTGAAAAATTTTGTTTTGACATTTTAAAGTGGTGGCCAGTCGTGGCCCAGTGGCACAAGAGTGTGACTGTAAACGACTGGTTGTGGGTTCGATTCCCCCTCGAGGAGTGGAAATTATGTTTCCATTTTCTTCGCTCTGGTGTCGAGGTAAAGTGCGGCGTTAAGTTCCGAAACTTAACACGCAAGCCTCCGAATTCGGCGGAAAGTGGGGAACAGAGTGTCTTAGCACTAGGTTCCCTCTCCCTACCCTGCTATGTGCGGGATACAGTATGAAGCTATATATACATTTTAAAGTGCTATTCATACATTACACGCAACCAATAATAGAACGCGTGAGTTAACAGTCAGAGCGCTTGGACGGCTTCCAAGAGGCACGGGTTCGAAGCCCGCTGCGTTTCAAAGTTTTATCTGCTTTAGAAAAAAATTTGTAGCATACTGCTTCATCTCATTCGCAACAATACATTACATTATTGTGCGCCTGTTATCATAAAAAACAGGTCATTAAAATGAAGAAGCGTTTCTCCACAATTAAATTATTATCATTTCTCGCACGGGATGTTATAGTATATTCTCTCTGACTTTAAAAAGATAAAACAATTACTCGAAATTGATAGGTATTAATGGTTATTAATACCTATCAATCATGCATAAAAAACCTTTTAATCTCGTTTTGATATGTAAATCTTCTCACTCAATTACAATTTTTTAAAATCAACAATCTCACCTCATAAGGCCTAACTTTATTATGTATCTCCTGTATGCCGACCTCCCTGCTCCTCACGTCTCTACAATCAGTGCCTAGATCGGCCATACGAGCTAACGCCAGCTCTCTGAGATTACCGTGCTCCACACCAGATGACACTAACGGCATTGGTATGTCGCGTTGCACTCTGGAATACAGAAGAAATTATTATTATACTAGCGGCCCGTATTATATTGCAACCATCGGGGGCGCATTTTTAAATTATAAAGTAGCCTATGTTTAAGCCTCGATGATCAACTATATATATGCCAAAAGTCATTACAATTGGTCAAGCGGTTTAGATTTTTCATATAAACTTTCATCCCCTATTTCAACCCTTTAGAAAAAATAAGCAGCCTATGTTAAACCCAGTCAGTTTTAAAACTTTCATTCTAAATTTCATCCAAATCGGACCGGTAGATTAGCCGTGAAAGCGTGACAGACAAGACACAGCATTTATAAGTATGGATCTATGACCGTTTCTACATACAATATCGTAACTATATTTATTTTAGCTTCACGCTGTATCCCGCACACAGCAGGGCAGGCAGAGGGAAACAAGCGCTAAAACCCATTTTTTTCAATTTCCCGACGAATTCTCAAGGCATTGCGTGTTAAGTGCCGAAGCTTAACATCGCGCTGTCCAACCAGAGCGAACAAAATGAAATATTGAATATTTTAATGCCTTGCGATTCCCAATCGAACTCACAACCAGTCGCGTTTACCATCGAACCTTGCGCCTCTGTACCATGAGGGGATGTACGATGACTCCTCATGTAATTTTTACACATTTTCTATAATGTTTTTCATACCCAAAGTCGTTATTCATCAAAATAAGAATAACACTATAAAAATATAAAATATTAAAAAATAACAATTAAATAAACTTCCTCACCTATAAACCCTAGTCCATGGAGGCACCAAAGCCAATATCTTCGCAATCAGATCTACTAAAGTGGAAGGTGGGTAACTCCTATACCTTCCAGTCTTCCACAGTTCATACAATCCAGTACCTCTTATAACAAGTGTGGGATATATCTTAAGACCATCAGCTCTGAACGCTGGATTCTCAAAGAACTCCATAAATTGTTCGACGTCACGTTCAAAATCCACATTTGGTAAGTCTGGCATCATGTGTGCTACAATCTGTAATAGTGGGAGAATAAACAATTTAAATATCATAACACATAAATAGGATATGTGGCCAGTCGTGGCCCAGTGGCACAAGCGTGTGACTGTAAACGACTGCTTGTAGGTTCGATTCCCACTCGAGGAGTGGAAATTATATTTCCATTTTCTTCGCTATGGTCTCGAGGTAAAGCGCCGCGTTAATTTCCGCCACTTAACACGCAATGCCTCCGAATTCAGCGGAAAGTGGGGAACGGAGTGTCTTAACACTAAGTTCCCTCTGCCTACCCTGCTGTGTGCGGGATACAGCGTGAACTATATAAAAAAAACTAAAACTGATGCTAAGGATTTGGTTCTACTGACTGGAATGATCATAATTGCAATTTTTAAATTTGCTCATAAGACAAAATGAGGCATTGTCTTCACACTAGGTACCCTATATGCACCTGAAAAAAAGACAATAACAAAATTTCAATAAATATTACCTTATAACCAGCATCTTTGGCGAGGCTGAAATTCTCACACACAGCTTTAACTGTGTGACCTCTGTTTGTGTCTCTCGCTATATCTTCATACACAGACTGTACACCTATTTCCAACCTACAAGAAACAAAATATAACATAAAATATTTCACTAAAACTCAATACTATGTATATTTTTTAGCTTTGCACTTTTCAGAGAAGACTGTTCACCAGAGCAGAAAAATGAAAATTATTAAATTGTAAAAGACATTTAGAAAGCATATAAAACTTTGATCGCAGCGGGATTTGAACCCATTCCTCCTGAATACTGTTCAGGCGCTCTCACCACTGAGAACCTGGCACTGGCTTCGAATTCCGCTGCGTTCAAATTTTTATATGTTTTCTAAATGTGTTTTTCAATTTTCCTAAGTGTGGAACAATACTTTAAAAATGTTAAAAGTTATTAAATTGTAATTCATCCAATAGGAATCAAACCCACAACTATTGCATAAACAGATGCAATATTTTTTTTTTATTTTGGTGACAATTATGATTATTAAGGCAATAAATATATTTTTGCTTGTAAAGCTTTATTTAAATACTGACTATATGTCTGTCTTAAAACATGTTTTTAATAATGTAATATTTAACTCACCTTGTGCAACCATAATTGAGCATGTCACTCATGTGCCTTTGCAAGCAATAATCTGGTCGAGTCTCTATTGTAATACCAATACATTTTGTTTTTGCTTTTTCTGAATATTTCACTGCTTCAGCTACATTGCTTGATGTATGACCTGACAGAGCATCATGGAGGTTTCTAAAAAATAGTTAATTATTCAAAATAATTAAATTTTAGGCTCTTATATTAAACTTTAAATATCTTACTAAAGTTTATCATCATTTGGATAATTTACAAATACTTAAAGTAAATGCAACTTACCTTATAAAATAATCTCTATAATCCTCTGGTAAACTCATAAATGTACCTCCCATCACAATAAATTCCACTTTGTCTACACTATGACCGAGCTGCTTTAGTTGTTCCACTCTATGACGAGTTTGAAGATATGGGTTATAACGCGCTCTTATAGCCCTCATAGATGTGGGTTCATATCCAGTGTAACTTTGAGTGGAATACTCAAAATCAGAATCAGGACCGCCAGGGCAGTATACGCATATGTTACCAGTGAAATTAATATGAGGACAACGATGAGGTTTGCACATTACAGCGACTACAGCTATACCGGAAGCTGTACGAATAGGCTTAGCTTTCAACTTGGGCAGAAGAATTTTCTTCGCATCAGCTGGCACTGCTGCTATGATATCCACAAGCCTTGGAGACGTCCCTAACCCATACTTAGATGCAATTCTAGTTTTCATCTTGTTTAGGTTAACATCTTTGCCTTGGCGGTGAGCTATCAACAACTCTTGTATGATCTCAGATATCACGATCACCATTTTCTCTTCTTTTGAAAGATTCGGCATAATCTTTTTCTTTGCCATTTTGGGTTATTTTACCGTATACGACTTATATTATTTAAGAAACGCGTTTTTAGAATATTTGCAACCTGACAAATGACAACATAATAACGTCATACGTGACGTATTATTAGTAACTCTGACAGCTGTCACAGATATGAAACGTTCGATAATTTGTATATATTGTTGTAACAACAATAAAAAATATTATAGAAAGATAAGAATATCTCTATTTTTAAGAAAACACTATCATTCACTTACTTCACTACATTTACTGGTGCCCACTCAGTACTTTGTCTTCGCCTGTAGTTAGATGAAAAGTCGCAGAGAGCAGAGTTTGTCAGCTTCTTCGAAGAATCGCCGAAACGTTGGAATCCGTAAGGTACATGTCCCGCAAATCCTAAAATACATACATTTAATCATATTAATTTCTCAATGAAAATTTTAAAATATGTCAAACGTGGATCAGTAGCAGTAGTATTCAAAATAAACCCTCGCCTATGTATCCTCAAATACATGCCTTTTTTGCATTTTGAATATTTAATAATCACTTAGGTTCACTTCATTTCCCCTTATTTCAATAAATATAACAATATTACGTAAAACCTATAGCCCTTCAATGACTTCGCTTTAAAATAATAGGTACAATTGGGATATACATGCTTACTAATCGAATCAGCGGGATTGTATCCGTAAATTTGATTTTGAACAAAAGATTGATGAATTCTTCCATACGACATTACTATTAGAGCATAAGAAATTAGTATTTAAGTTTTTTTAAATAATTTTAAGAAATCGAAATATGTCACTTCAAAAATATTATAAATGTCATTTTCACGTCAATAAATCATTTTTGGTACGATTTAAAAAATCGTTTAAGTGTTACCTGTCTATATGTATTATTATATAATTTGTTGTAAAAATATATATTTTTTTGTAATCAAAAATATGTTTTTTTCAAATGCCATCATACCTTTTTTGATATATTTATTAGGATCGCTGTTCTCCATAAAATATGGGCTAACGGAGTGAGATGGAGGTGATAACTTCGCTTCATCCATAGGAACGTCTCGTAATATTCCGGCGCACTCTGGCCTCACTATCACCAACGGCAGTTTAAATTCTGCTGTAGCTGACTGTAGAAAAAAAGCGTGCATTTTTCAAAAAATATAGCACATATCTCTTAAAATATGAATTTTCATACTTTGAATTCCTCTTTCTTCCTCACATTCTTCAACATCCAGTCTTCGTCTTTCGTTCTTCATAATAATAATTTCGTATTATATTGACACTCACGAATCTATCAGTAAGGTCCCAAGGTTGTCCTTTCCCAGCTTGCAAGTCTACTACTCTTTCTAGTTGATTTCTCGCAGCTCTTTGATTTAACTGTGATTTCTGGAATTCCGACAGGGCTTCCGTCGCGGACACCGTATAGCGCTGTCCGAAATGAGCGCTCAGGCGTGGCAAGAAACCTAACACATGGACTATGGCTTAATATGCGTATTGCAAATACACGTATCACGTTATTAGATCACGAAATTGAGACGTTTCAAGTAATTTTAGTATTTAGTATTTAGGATTATTATGTTATAGACATTTTGCATGACAGACTTTGCTCCTTACGAAATATGATGGCAACAATATTTCATGTAGATGACGTATTCGACTTTCCGTTATTGTTAAAAAAAACTAATACGACACATTTTTAAAAATCAAACTATTACAGTCCCTAAACTCAAAATACTTTTACAAAAAAAAACCTTTAAAACCCGGATCAGAATCTCGAAAACATCAAGATTAATACATATTTATCTATTTATACCAACTAAACAGTGGAAATAAATTCATACAATGTATTATTTATTGGCAACTAAAAACGAGGTAAAACGGTTGGAATCGCTAGACGCTGTGAATATTTCATGAGTTCAATTCCACGAAACATATATTGATAGTAAGTAATAATTGTAACCATTGATATACACCGTTACATTCTATCTGATAGTGTCCAGGCGTAAGTGGAACGGATAGGACATGGTACCGTTTGCCTTAGTTCTGAGATACGACTCGGTTCATGTACAAATTGTAGTACAGATGATAAACGTGCTGATAGGTACTGGTTAAGACGCTGGACGCTGTACTGGTGGAAGATTTCAGAAAGCTGATAATGTGACTTACGGTGTAGATGGCTAAAAATTCTTGCTGTTTTCGTTTTGATATGGTATAGATATTTGAGTTTTTATCTTAAATTTATAAGTATTTAGTACTATTTATAGTTGTTTATAGAAATCTTTTTAAGTATCTCTTTGGATATGTATACAAATATAATGATATATTTTGGACGTAGAAGGTAGGTATCTACTACTATTGCCCAAATGAGATGTTTTCAGTTGAAATGAACTCTTAAAACGTTCGTCAACCAACCGCTTGACAAGAAGCTATAGTAAAAAAAACTTTTCACTGTCTGTATTTAAAAAAATAAAAATTAAATGTATCTATGATTGATTTTAAAATATTTTACGAAGAAACCCCCATTTTAAATGGTTGTCTTTTCTATCTTCAATTAAAATAATCTTTAAATTAAAAATATTTGAACATAAAAGTACCACCAGATCGGAAGGCAGTTCAGTTATTCTTTTCAAATACAAAAATAATAACTTTTAATACATAATGTGGTAACCACACTGCCTGTCATTCAAATAATGCACATAATAAAAACTCAAAAAAATCTTCAACCACAACATTACATAAAAGCCAAGTAAACATTTATTCGCAGGCGCTAATATGAAAATGGCAACAGGAAGGCAAATAAATAAGATTATATAGATAGATAGATAGATATATAGATATAGACTAACGACAGTATTGCTGTACACCTTGCATAACAAATTGAATGTAACAGTGTGATCGATGAGGTTTCCATTAAGCTACCGAGTTGCATATCTGTTTTATGTAATGTAAGTAAAGTTGGTATTTGTTTTATTTTGATGTTAGCTCATCTTTATGATGCTTCGAGGTTTAAATGGTTTATTTTCTCTTCGGAAGATAAGATGAGTGATGAAATCTAATATCGCGCTCTATCCAGAATCTTTTGTTTTTTTCTACTAGGTTTCGTTTTTTTTGTTGTTTGCAAGGACTTATGATGTTTACCATACTGTATTAACTAACGAACTTACCTGAAATAGGTAACGTTTATAGAAATAGGCGCGAAAGTTGTAAAAGCGAAGTCTCTTGCTCTTGATATCTAATACACTAGTTATTTGCTATTTAATTTTTCTTTAACATTAAGACAATATGACTAATTCCTATAAATTTCATAAAGAGTCTAAGACAAAGGCCTCTGACTGATTAGAGCTGCAATGTAATGAATTTTCATCTTACTTGTGACGGCAAAGAGTAACCTATCTTCGTACAGTTTATTTAATATTTTTTTAAAAATTTTGTTGTAAGAAATATCTAATACTAAGCGTAGAAAGAACTGTAGTGAGTTAGTCATAAAGTTACCTATAAACAATTACGTACACTCAAGCCATAAAGTAACGCGTGTGAAATATTTTGGAACGAGCTTATTAGGTTAATAATGTTGAAATTCAAAATTCTAAAAGAGCCAAAATTTAAAGAATTTGGGTAAATTTATTAAACTTCTTATAAGTTAAAGAGATATAAAATTAATTTTATATATGTTATTGTATTAACATTAAAAGTTACATCCTAATTCATACCTGGTGTAAATATTTTTTTTATATTAAAAGTGGCGTTAATCGCCAGGATGGTTCCAAATTTTATAGGAATAATTTAGTTGTAACTTTAATATTAACAAGTTATACAGCAAATGATATAATAACTTGGTTTCAATAATTTAAGTGGCGAGGTGCTCTCTTAGGGTTTATAGAGTCATTAAGAATAAGAAAAAATATTGCCATTTCTAAAAACAAAAAATACTTAAACTAAAGGTACGGACTATATGACCATAGTGTATTACCAAAAACAGTAAAAAATACTGAACTCAAGTAATCTTAAAAAAATCCCTAAAATTAAAAACAGCGTAATCAACTAGTGATATACCTACTAGCGTCTCTAAACAACCCTAAATATAAAATATCAACCAGTATACTCTTATATTTAAGGAATTTGAATTTCATGTAACATGCAGTTCATAAATCATTTTAATATAACATTTTAATGCACTTTTTATCGGCCATTACGTGATTACGATCTGGATGTTATAATCTCAGGAAAACGATGCATTCTGACCGGTCCAGCGCTGTGAGTCAGCTAGCTAGTGACTGATTCATCGTGTCTTATTGCACTTTCGTGTTTAGGTTGAACTTTATAGGATTTTCTCTAAGAGTTCCTATATTTAATAATAGCGCTGACATAATATATTATAAAAAAAGCTACTACTCGCATACCAGGGTAGTGAGAGAGGACCTAGTGCCAGGACACTCCGTTCTCCATACAAGAAGGCATAAAAGAGAACATGAAAATGTAGGTATAACGAAATCTTGTATAGAACAAAGAATGAATATGAAGGAAAATACATTGCAAAATATTTATTTAAAATTTAAAACACTTTATGATGTTGAAAACGAATGGATGACTATATTGTATTCTGACTAATAACAAAATTATAGGTACTTTAAAATTTTGGCAAAATATTAAGAATTGGGTGATTTCCCGCTAGTTAGTTTATACCTAACTACTTTACCTTATAAGATTTTTTAAAGAACCAAGTAATTTAATATTTTGAGTAATATTACATATTGCAAGTAGAAGCAGATCACGTTTTAATGAAAAAAATAATAAGATCGTCGTGGTGTAGTGGGACAGCGTCTGATTGCAATCGGGTTTGGTCGTGGATTCGATTTCCCCTGGTGGAACAGGAGTCGACAGATGAGAATGAGGAGTCCACCATTTTACGCACAATGTCCGGAATTTGGGCTCAAAATGGAGTACTGAGTGTCTTGGCACTAAGTTTCCCTATTAAAGGGAAATTGAAAACAACTACTTAAATGACCATTTTTATGTCATATCCACGTATTAGGTATAGCTTTATTTATGATCGTACTATTCTAGAAATTTATATTGTCTTGGTATTTATATCAAAAAGTCATACAGTAGCAAAAAGAGCAGACGTGCACAAAATTTACAAACTATGTTACCACGATCTTTGGCGAATATAAAACGAACAAAAAAGTAGAAGTGATGACTGTGATGACTATAACTATAATAAATCAGCTTCCCGCTTTTTACCCATATAGTAGGGTAGTCAGGGAGAACCTAATAAAATGAGAAGATACTCAATTGTCCACAGTGCATATTAAGTGGGGAACTCAGCACCGCGCTTCATGTTAGGTACAAGGTCGGAAAAATTATAATAATTATAATATAATCAGCCCCCTAGAGAGAATCTAATGCACAACTAATACAACGTTTACATTGAGTGAAAATGCTATAGCTGTGGGTTTGATTCCTCTTCGGGGGAATGATTATATGCATATATTTAAGGGACTTTATATAATTTCTTCGCTTCGTTAAGACTAAACGCGACGTTGACTTGAGCCATTCATTACACATTCTCCCGAATTCGTGGACTGTATTTACATTAGGCTTTTTCTGCCTACCCTGGGAATAGGGAAATATACGCAAAAACGCATAATTTATATAAAAAAACATACGAATAATCCAAAAAAGGAAATCAATACCACAACCATTGCGTGTACCACCACACGTTTCTAACTACGCCTATTTACATTGTAATGACTAATAAATATCCTTTCTAAATTTAGTAAAATTTCCATTAAAGCACAAAACTTTTGGTCCAATAGCTTTTAGTACTGACTGAGCGTGATTAAGTTAATGACGCATTTGTTTAGGTACTCGTTGACTTTGCGGTTAGGGACCTGTAACGATTATGACACTATTTAACTGTATACCCAATTTATTATTGAGTCATTGAAATTCTCTTGTTCTTATGTTAAGACTATTAACTTGTCTAGATCATTTAAAGTGGTTTTTACATAGATAATCTACGTCATTTTCGATTTCCTAATGTCAATATTCGAACTTAATTCAAAAACTGCAACTTCAGATTGTTGGATTGGTTAGTTTATTCACAACCAATCGAAAGACTGCATTCAGATTTAACCTTTACTCAAAAAATGATTTATTTAAAAAAAAAAAAAATTGCTAGATCATAGTGCATAGGAAAAATTATTATATTAATTCGGTTGGAGTATATTTCAAAAATCATGGTCATGTTTAAAATACAGGGTTGGATTTCGTCCATAGAACATGTAACTTCTAACGAAACTTATACCAAGAATATATTTATTGGTCATATTATCAAAAAAATCGTTTATTCGTGTGCGCTTAAACCGCAATAGTAAAATAAATTGTTCACTCCGACCATTTTACGTCGAATATAAAACTAAGGTCCACCGTCAGTTAAGCATATCCCAAAAACACTACGATCACGCTAATAATACGCTTTTTTTATTTACGGTTTTCGTGTCCGTGTGTTTGTATTTAACCCTTACAAAGGGGAGTAGCCCTTACAATAACACTTATGAATAATTAAAAAAATGCTTAGGGAATGATATTTGTATGAATGATTCACTTTATTTTTCCTTTCTTTCATTACATATAGAATTAAAGGTTTGAACCTTTATCATTCCTACCTAGTATTAACCTAGTATCATTCCGCTTTTCACGTTTTATGTTTTTGGAACAGAGACAATAAAATAATTTAAATGTAATTATTGCCCTGATAGATAATCGAACCCACTACTATCGTATTTTAAGTTAAACTATCAGTCAATGTGACCCACTAGGCCACGACGACATATTCTTCCTATAAGCAAATTTACTTAAAATATGACTTATACATACATAAATACAAAAGATATTTTACTATCAAAACAAAAAATTCAGGTCACATCATACGATTACGTAACACAATGTTCACTCAACTTTATCTCTGTACTTATATAGATCTCCAGATGCTTGAACATCGTATCGCAATTGTGAAATACGCTAGTCACCTTTGCATGCACGAGTACAGTACATACTGGAATTCCCTAAATATTACTGAGTAATAACTTAGTAAGTATATTTCGATGCCACGCGGATTTGCTTGTGTCAGACTACCCGTGACGCTTCACGGTTCAACTCTTTAATAAGCAAAGTTCATATTTTAGAGATTATAAGTGTTCCTTAAGAATCGTATTGCCTCTGAGTGTGAGAGAGTGTGAACAAAATTTGTTATGTTAGAAGATACAAATATACACTTAAACTGTAGTATTACATGTGTATTTAATTATATCTATAGTATTTAGAAATACTTAGAAAACTTAATCAACGATGGATGCGCAAATAATATCTATATATATTTTTAAAATGCATGTCAAATAATTCAATTAGTTTTCTTAATCCTATTAATTATAGGACAACTACAAACAAAAAGACTTCGTGGTTGTATGTACGATATCCATTTGGTGAAACGTTATTTCCATTTTCTCGCTAAAGTATGATCACAATGAGGCGTTCAATATATTCTCTCTCATTCTCTCTGTCGACCCTGTTTTGCGGGATTAAGCGTGAAACTGTTTTTATTTATCACATAATAGAACACCAGTCATAGCTTTTAGGCTCAAAGTGTAATTGTAAATGCGATTGGTTGTGGATTCGATTCCCACTCAAGGACAGGAAATATTTTATATGTCCATTTTCTTTGCTCTCGTGTCGAGGCAAAGCGCGGCGTTAAGATACGCCACTTAACACGCAATACCTCTAAATTTCGTCGAAAAATAGGGAACAGAGTGTCTTAACACTAGCTTCCCCCTACCTACCCTGCTGTCTGCGGGATACAGCGTGAAGCTAAAAAAATATATATTAGAAATATCAATATAGGTCCACATTACCTTCATATCCTGGTATCATAGGATGCTTGTACACGGGGTCGCCATTGCGGAACCTCGCGTTCACGATGTCCACATCAGTTTGCGGCGGACGATATATCTGATAAGGGAACACTCTGATAGCAATCTGACTTCAACATGTCGGCGTTTACGAAAGTTATTTTTGTATTTTTATATACAATGTATGTGTATGTCTTTCTCTTAGTTTGTGTATGTACAGGTATTTTCATGTATTTGTTGCCTCAAACAAACTTATTTTTAAGGAAAGATATTTATTGCCGTAATTTATGTTCATTATATACGAGATAAAGTGGCAGATGGGAAAAAAGTACAACATCATTAGGTAGTTTATTTTTACTATGCTGTAATAATCGATTAAAATTGTAATACTTATATTAATATAAAAATCATACGAATTTTTTTTCTAAAAATACATATGTAAAACTAAAAAAAGACAAAAAAATATTATCTGAAAATATTGTCTCATTGTGCCCTTATACATTCACTAGAACTTACGACTTATTTGGCTATTTTACAAGTTAAGGAAGAATCAAAGAACGCATGAAAGACAAGTTTGTTTTTGACTTCATAACTGAACATGTTCTTTCTTTCGTTTGTATATTAAAAATCAACAAAAATAAGAAACAACCTATTAAATAATGATATTTCTGCATAATATACATATTGATATTTCTGCCATAATGGCGCAGTGGGACGTGTAAATGTAAACACAATTGGTTGTAGATTCGATTTCCATTCAGTGATTGCACACGACACAAAGTGCGGTGTAGAGTACCAACACTCAAAAATTGGAATGTCTTGATTCTAAGTTCTTTCTGACTACCTGACTGCTAGTGACAGGAAAAAACATGACAGCTTAACGTTATCAAAAAGTAATAAATTAAAGCTTCACCTGAAAATCATCAGTAGTCTTATCTGACAACACCAAACGCTCAGAGTGGTTGATGCTGGGATCCAAAAGTATCTTGTGAGTCGTCGATCCATAAGTATCGCCTATACGAAACTTGTATTCGGGACAGTGACCTGTGTAACTTAACAGGAAAAACAAACATAAATTAACATAGTACTTAATTTATAAGCTAATTAAAATTATATGTTCAAATAAAGCATAGCAAAATAAGCATAGGTAATCTAGTGTTATCATTCTTCAATTTCCTTAACGGAATATGGCATTTTTTCACTCCAGAAGGAATAAATAAAAGTAAAACCTTTCCACTCGTCCCACACTTACGAGCATCGAACCTACTATCATCGTGTCTACAATCAGACGCATTACGCCTCATAATTTATTCTAATATATTATAATTAATCACACATTATAATAATAAATTACATTAATAAATATACAAATTGACAGGAAGTGGCCGATGACGCTACATCCTACTAGCTCCACTTTAAATTAATATTCATTTTGCAAGATGAATAAAGCGTGTCCCAATCACTTTAATTGGTTATAACTTTTCTTCGTGGCCCTCGCATCGTAGTAGGCAAGTCTTTGAATGTAATCATGGGTTTGATTTCCGTTCGGGGTAATGATAACGATAATGATTTTCATTCCTCCGCTCTTACCACTACCTACCTACTAGTAAGAAAGTAGAATGGAGTGTTTTAACACTAGGTTCTCATTGAGTATCCTGTTATGCAGAATAACGTTCAGCTACGAGTTAATTTTTTGAATAGTTAAAAGGATCTTTTCTTATATTAAACTAATTTTTATTAAAATTTCCTATAATGTTTTTGAAAGATGACAAAAACAACCTGAAAGTTAAGTTTAAAGTATTGGTATATATATTATTTTAGTAATTTAAAAAGAATATTGAACAGAGAATCGTACTTATGAATTTCAATATATTTTTATTTTAAGCTTCCCGCTTTATCCCTAGAGGGGTAGTCAGAGGGAAGAAAACTCCGAACGCTACGGTCCCTGAATACTTCTTCCACCTCGTCCACTGCCATCAACCTTTTAATACATGCGCTCCTCACTTTGGGGGTCGTTATGCTTTTTATTATTTTCGCAAAGGTTAACCAAGACTACCTTCTCTTACCGCTAGCATACGAATATACCTTTCAACATTTAATATTTTTTTACAAAAAAAACAACTTCTTTTTTGAATACGTAAATTGAACACAAAGTTTAGTGTAGTTTTCCTTTAACAAATTAGCACTAAATGTGACCTTTTAAGGATTATGATAATTAAAATGCACTAAAAACAGATCTCCTTAATCTATGCATGTCCATGCATGCATTATAATTAATAGCAAATGATGAAACAAAAGTGAAATCATTTTTCGCAATACGCCCATGACGAAGGACATTCGTTATAGTATTAGCGACATGTGCAACATCTCCATGACCATATATCACTGTTATCCTTTTATTTATAACTTTGTCTCGATTCTTAATTGCCCAAGCGTTTAACATTGAAACAGGATTAAAGATTGCGATGCTTGTTTCTTGACGTATAATAAGTATGTTTATAAATAATGGGTTAATGTAATTATGTGATGGATATTTTTTTTGTAATTTCATGTTTTTCCCTCATAATTAAGTAGACAAAGTAAGCCTAGTGTAAAGATACTTTGTTCTCCATTTTTTTATCTTCACGCTGTATCCTGCACACAGCAGACACTTCGTTCCCCATTTTCCGCCGAATTTCCGTAGGAAAGTTCCATTTGCCGCCTTCATTATAGCTTTTTCGCTTTACACGAAAGAACCTAATTTTAAGACACTTCGCTTTCCACGTTTTGTCCCAAACCGAGTTATTGCCTATTGACTGGCGGAATTCAACGCCGCGCTGTATCTATATACCAGAAAGGAGGATGAAAATAATTGTAATATAACGATTCCCCGAATGGGAATCATACTCACAGTCAATCATGTTTACAGTCAAACGCTGGTCCACTGCGCTACAATGGGCCACCATTCAACTAATATAGCAAGACATATAAGTACTTACCCAGGAATATAATGAGGCTGAGCAATACTGACTAAATCCAACGCCATGATTTTGCTTTTAATGCTCTGTATATGATATTTTCACTTTAACTCATAATTTTAATGACTATATTAAGCCATAGCACACTTGTCTGTATATTATACTGTCAGTAATGTCATTTATGATTTATTTTATTTTCATATTACTATTTAGTGGCTGTTTCCGGCCTTTTTGTAATAAAAACACTTACTTACTTTTACTTATGCTGGCAATATTTAATTTAATGTATTCGTTTATTTATAAAATATATATTAAGTAAACCGTTTATATAAAAAAATATTATTAATGCTTTTAAACTTATTTCAACATAATAAATGGTTTAGTAGATTTTTTTGAATATTATTTTCTGTTTTTATACAAATCCTAGGTAGATTTGGAAATTTAGAATAATAATTTACGAAGATTTAGAATAATATAAACATGATTCAAAAAACCTAAGATTAAAAATAGCTCAACCACGATGATAAATTAAATATGGACATAGTCTTTTCCACTATGGACCTATTAAACTATATATATTACAAATTACTCATAATTATTATTTTCACTCGTCGGGGGATGGATTAAGGTTACAATTCAAATTTGCTCCTGGCTAGCAAAAAGCGGATAACCCTGTGACTTCGTGGTAGAAGGTACGACTGGCTCACGACCACTATCATGACAAAAACGACCCGCCAAATATCTGATGATGTTCCGGTTCGATGACATGTAGCCAGCTCTCCCCCCTTCACCGTCAAGGCGGGCAACGCATCCATAGCTCCTTTAAAGTTGTTGTTGTCCATTAACGAATCAAACTAGCGGAAGGACCACGTGAAGGTATCACGTGTTCCGTCCGCTCTTTTGCCTCCATTAAGCAATTAAACTAAAAAACATTAATTAAACTATTTTAGATATACATACAATAACTATCTTGGTAAAAAATAAATACCTCATTATAATATTAATACAGAATATTGAATTTGAACCCATTACCATCGCTTCCACATTGATAGTCAGTATATATTATCTCGGTAATGCTGTTTTAATTTCTTTCCATTCCTAAAAATATATCTTTAGTTAGCCATCTGTACGTTTTTTTATTTATATCAATTAAATTATAAATTACCACAAAATTAACTTAAAACCTGTTTAAACAGTGAAAACTTGTACGAAGACATTTTGCTTTCGTTCATTCCGAGATTTACTTATCGTTCACGTCACTGCGCGGGCGTTCCGTTCCGTTCGTTATTACATTCACCCGCCATATTGGTTTGAACTGCGGAGTCGAGCGGTCGTATCGATGGCGCGCTAAAGTGACAGACAGTTAACGATGTAAATTAAAACTTTTTGAACTCAAACATAGTTTGTTATTCATCATAAAACCGTACTAAATGTGAAGTGGAAATAATAAAAAAAGTTTATACAATTAAATCACAGTCAAATTATTAGAGATTGGAACTTCGGCCAGTTGAAATGCAAGCATTCCATCGAGAATGTTGAACTTTAGTTTTTTTGTTCGGTGCCGCTTTTCAATACTTTTCGAGTTATTTTTTTAAGCCTATGTAACCTGCCTGCTGGAACTGATTTGTACTTCGCGTGCAGTGCTATTGTTGTGTTGTAAATGGTGTCTTCAATGTTAGCATTTCTCTGACGCGGATTACCGAAACATTCAAGGTTGGTAAAATTTTTCTTATCAAATGTTTCAAAACATGCTTAGATTTTAACAATTTTTTTTGTAATGATAATATGTTAATAAATTATAAGTTTAAATTATGTGATTACAAGACTTTATTCACACAATTTTGTGTAATGGTGAATTAAGTGTTTTACCACTTAGGAAATGTATTTATGAATAATATATATTAGTGTTTGTATATATAGATTTGTTTATTATTGATTAGATTGAGGTATATATAGTAAATTGACTAGAATAAGAATATAATCAGTATTTCTAACAACAAATGAAAACAATATTAACCTTTATTAAAAATGGAAGTCCTTTTATTAAGAGATGTTGAACATGTATAGATTGATGAAATAATGTAATGTTTTTTACGATTACAATTAAAAGTCCAAAGCTTTCCTCTACGTAAAGACAAACTCGAAAAAGAACGAGAACGAATCCTTTTAATATTCGTACGCTTGCAATTTGAAAACTGTTGTATTTCAATTGTATTACTTCTGAATTTACTTCGAGAATATCGTATAAAGTTTGTAGTCTTATCATGAATTGAATTAATATAAACGAATAGTAAAACTTCTTTAAGAAATAACTTTTTGGTTACATGCATATTGAAGATCTTGCATTTTCCTTTAAACGTCATTGGAAAATTTCTATATAATCTAGAAAATGCAATATTTAATATCTTATCTAAATATGTCTTAAACGCGATTATCAGCAAGAATACCTAAACAACAATATTATCATAACAGTAGCGTGTATGTTAATGTACATTTTTTTATTGCATGCAATACAAAAAGGTTTTCTTTATAAAGAAACAGTAAAGTTAAGGAAACTTATTTGTAAAATGAAGTATAATATTAGATGCATTTAAAACTTACACCTATATACACATACGTGATAAAAAAACTTTCGCTCCATTAATCTACTAGACTAATTTTCGTAGAAATAATTATGCTCTTTCGTTCGTATAATTTTAAAGTTTATAAAGAGAAGAAGTACATTATGATGTCTTTTGTTTTTACGATTTTTAAACACTTGAAATGACCTATCTATAACCACAGATACTGTAAACTGAATGAAATACGTGTTTTCTAAAATAAATTTTCGAATACCAAAAATATACGCAATTAATCTAGTTAAAAGTACAGAAATCCATATTTTAAGAAATAAAGATATTTATTTTCATAATATTACAAAAAAATATTAATTTAAAAAATAAAATATTATAAATAAATTAATAAATTGGGGCCAATCGTGGCGCAGTGGCATGAACGTGTGACTGTAAATAACTGGTTGTGGTTTCGATTTCCACTCGAGGAGTAGAAATATTTAATATTTCCATTTTCTTTGCTCCGCCACTTAACACGCAATGCCTCCGAATTCGGCGGAAAGTGGGGAACGGAGTGTCTTAACACTAGGTTCCCTCTGCCTACCTTGCTGTGTGCGGGAAACAGCCTGAAGCTAAAAAAAGAAAAAATAATAATACACACTACACAATGTCTTTTACTTACACTTTTATAATAACTGTAGGTACTTGACGCATCAGCGTGGCTAATGTTATTAAACATATAGAAAGGATACCTTTAATCTCGTCAAACCTATTAACTTCAACACTTCTGTTATCAATATTTATTTGTAACTTGAATAACTAGTTGTAATATATTAATAATAACTCTGATGAGTTATTACGAGTTATATGAATAATAGCTTGCTCAAGAGTTATTAGAAGAATAATTTGTAATTTTAGTTTTAAGGTCATTTCTATTAATAATATAATACTGAATATACCTTACTTTCAAAATTCTTCTACGGCTTACATAGATAAAGATAACAGATAAATATAAACGGGGAAGAAACTTCTTAACATGGTTTTACCATGCGGATACTCATAAAGAAGAGCTCGCGGTGGTACCTAGGACTTACTTGGTTGCAATTCAAGGTCCCTTTAAAATTACGAATGAACGCTCGCCTCCACTGTTCGAGCACCTTTTATTTAGCTTCACATTTTATCCTTACCGTGATAGTCAGAAAAAACAGCTCCAAACGATCCCTATACACTTCTTTCGCCCAGTCCTCTGTCATCAACCTCATACACACACTCCGGTAGATCCTCATGCTTTCTACATGACCTTCCTCCAGTATCATCAATGCTGTAGATTTTCCTAGTTACCTAGCTCCATTTCATCACAAAAAAATGTTCACTCAGTTACACAATATCTTATTTAACATCCTGTGCTGTCTTAACAGTGTCCAGGAAGATGCATGTCCGCTATGATTAACGCGTAAGTAGCGGATTCAAATTACAAGCCATATATAATTTATGGTACGTTAGAAATGAATACGTTATGGTGCTATAACGCGTTAGTCTTTTATAGCTACATAACCATAGACGCTGATGGGGCCGTTAAGAGATATGTTATTTGCGAAGGCAGTAAGTTCGAATACTACTAATAGGATTGTTTATATTTCAAATTATCTAGAATTTCCTACAACTTTAACTAGATGAAGTGCGGCGTTAGGTTTCGCCATTTAATAAGTTCCCGTTTTCTCATTTTTTTCCATATAGCAGCGATGTCAGAGGGAACTAAATGTCAATACACTCCATTCTCCACTTAGCTCCTGAAATCGAGACATTGCATGTACAGTGGCAGGGCTGAACTCTTCGATATGTCTTAAGTACGCTCTGGTGAGCGAAGCATTAAAAATAATTTAAATATAATACATATTTCGAGTGAGAATCGAACCCACAACCAAACGTTTACAGTCAGTGGCCACTTTTCATAAGTAATTCCTTTATTTGGTCGTTAAGTGGAGATTAGTATGATCGATCATTAGAATGTCAGCGGCATGATGCGGGAGATGCGTGTAGATAAAAAAATAATACCATTGTTTTGCATAGATAAGATGCGTGCAAGGTTGTAAGTTAAAACGAGGTTACGGCTTATATTATATAAAAGTACTATATGGCTTCACCTGACTATTCGCTCTTTTCTGCTTATTTTATTGGTATTTTTTATTTACTATTTTAATATATGATTAAATTTAAAATAACGCGTCAAAAGTATCAAAAAAAATCGCTTTAATAAAGTATATTTCAGACTTTTACCACATTATCTTATCTGTGTAGATGACATATTGTTTTTTTTAAATTCGAATAACAAATATACATAAACCTCTTTACATCTATCAAACCAAAAAAAACATAAAAATATGAATAGAAATTTAAAAAGAAAACGATGACATTATTTAAAAATACACATACACATATATATAAATTATGCTCAAATCTCGAAAAGCAACGGTCAACCGATTTACATACAAACATACATATGTAACGCTATAACAATCACTTGTTCTGTCTTTCCGAAACTGTCTTTTGATTTATATTCGGCCGGTCAGTATTGGCCGGTGTGAACCGGTTAGGAAGACTCGTATAGTGAAAAAAAGCCCCGTGGCCGTTGAATTTCGAGGCCGTAACCCCAATTGGGAGTCGCAGGTTCTTTTTGTAGTACACTTTCTCCGGTGCGTGACGCGCTAACGTTGGTGCGCAGGTGCTTGCCAGATTTAATACTGCGAAAGATAATAACTACTTGCGAATTGATGAAAGTTTTAATGAATTTGGTGATTGTTGTTTATTCTAGACTTCTAGTGTATATGGTGAATATGAGTATATGTTTTTTATGTAAAGCAGGGTGGTGAACCTAGTGTTAAGACACTCTGTTCTCCACTTTTCGTCTGAAATCGACGTAGTACGTGTTAAGTAGTGGAACATGTATGAATTGTTAAATGTACTCTAATAGTACTTTGTTGAAGACGTTTATTATGACAGTGCGTGGTGATACAATATTGTGTAAGTTAAAAAATCTTATTGAAGCTGCAGTTTTACCATTCCGCTTACCTTTCCTTTTTTAATGTTAGGTAAATTCAAAATATAATGATATTATTATTTCTATGGATAAGCGATATATCTTTTTCACCACCTATACAAAATTAATACAAAGTAAATATAACAATTCTTTACATGAAAAAAATATCCAAAGTTGTTTCATGATGACTCAGGACCAAATCTAGACAAATATTTTTTTTTGGTCACCTTCAAAATCTTTAAAATATAAATACCTATATATTTTTTTACTTAGCACATTATCTTCTAAACACTGCATCATTGTCTAACTCTATACGTGCTAACTGTCGCAAATTACTTTATTCATGAATTCATTGAAGTCATTCTGACACAGATTTCGTGGAAAAATATGATCTTTAAGTGAGATTAATTTCCCCGCTCTGATCAAAGTGCGGCGTTGAGAGCCGCCTCCTAACACACAATGTTTAAAATTTAACGAAAAGCGCAAAACGGGGCGTGATAATACTAGGTTTTTTTTAAGTTTCACGCTATACCCAGCACACAGCAGGGGGAAACTAGTGTCATGACACTCCACTGCCCATTTTCCGTTAAATTCTGGAGGCATTGCGTGTTAAGTTGCGGAACTTAACCAAGTTGCTAACCAACCAATTTGCCAAGCTGAAAAAATACCACGCCGCTAACACTAGTCTCTCTCTATATAACCTACTATGCAGCATAACGTGAAACTGAAAGAAAAAATGAATACAAACTAACACAAGTTATAAATTAACGCTCATAAGTTTTTTTGCTATACTAACACCATTTCTATGTACAATATTCTCTTGTATTGATCAAATGTATTGCGGCCGCATTAATAATAAACGGACGTAGTCATAATTAAGTCTTCAGACTCCATAATTAGGCGTCCGAGACCAAGAAGATAAGGTAAAAGTGGGTTTGAAATTTTCGAAAAGCAATATGAATTTTAACTCGTTGGTTTCACTGAACTAACCGAGTGGCTTTTTACGTTTTGGGTATACCACGCGCACTCTAACTTGAAAGGTTGGAAGATAGTACAAAAGGCATCGCAGAAACAATTTTTAGGGGGTGATTGGTAGTAAGAAACAATTAACGAGACGGGCGATATAAAAATACTAATGATTTCATTACGCATGGCGTGTTGTGTTTCAGTCACTCGTCATCTCTCATTGGCTGGTTGACTGTACCTACGCAAAATTTCGGAAAGCATATATATGACTGTTCAAGATAAAATACGCGTACAATAACGTGTTGAAAAATATACAAGTTAAATTGCACGCGCCTTGCAAAGAGTATTAAGATAATGATCAACAATCATTGAAAATGATGGCCAGAAATCGTAAAAAGTTGTTAGTCGAGTATAACACAGAAAGTATGAATTCGGAGGAAATTGAATTCGAAATTTAATACGAAAAAGCCGTCGTAGAATATTTGAATCCTTTACCATTGTATATAAGATGGTATGTATATAAAACCGTAAAACAAACATTGCCTTTTGTCATTGAATATTTATAATAAATCTGGATTTTTTAACATTTTTAAAGTGTTATTCCGCACGTAGGAAAATTGAAAAAGACATTTCAAGAAAACGTATAAAAATTTAAACGCAGCGGGATTCGAACCCGCGCCTCTTGGACGGAGCATTATCAGGAGGCGTTTTTTTGTTTCCTTAGGTACCTGGGTACCTAATGAAACAATAAAATAAACCTGTTCGGACATCTAAGTTATACAGGTACTAGTGATCTGTCACCGTCTCGGGTTTATAACCGAGTACCCGAAATTAATTACTTTGCAAATGTAGTTTTTAAGTTAAGTTTTAAATATATATTTTGGCTCCATTTTGGACTTAAGAAATACATGAAGAAATGCCAGATTTAGGCATGAAAACAGTAATAGAAATATCTATTCAAATTCAAAATATATTTTTTTGCGAGCCCTTTTGAATTGTCGAATAAACTGAAAGCTACCCTGGCTCAGAAAAGAGTTCTGCTGAGAAGAGCCAGCACGATTCTCAACAGTTGTTCTTATCAAATGCAAAGTTACAATTTTATGATTTAATATAATAGCAATTACCTAGCACTAAACTTAAATCATATTACTTCTCCACATCCTATATTTTAAATACGTATATATAACGATTTTTCCGTCTGTTCTAATTTACCCCTATATACTCGTATATAGTTAAGTCGAAACAAAATGATTTATTACAAAGTTAGGTAATGCAAAGATTCCATGTGACTATCAACAATAGCTCAAAACATTTTTATTTAGTGACGCAATTGCTTAAGATGACGTCCCACTAAGTTCGACTCAAAAGAATAATTGAAGACGATTCATCAATCTATACAAATAAATAAAATTGGAGTGTCTCTATGTAAAATACTTAAAAATTACATTTATAGCGTGTCTTGGTAATATCAGAATAACTAAAGCATATATACTAAATAACAATTTTTATTTATTTGTCTGTCTGTCTGTTTGTTTCGCCTAATCTCTGAAACGGCTGGATCGATTTTAATGGGACTTTCACTGGCAGATATCTGATATAACAATGAGTAACTTTGATTAATTTTATTTTAGAATTATATATTTGTTTGTTAAACTCCACGTGGACAAAGTCGCGGGCATAGCTAGTATATAATAACAACAATGTCAGATATTGATTTAGATACATTCCGGTGTAACATTATTTCAAGAGCATATACCTAAGTTTTTTTTTAATATGACTCACCTCTATTAGTATGTAGATTTTTCTTCTTCGCGCACGTTATTTTTCATGCGTGAAAATATTCGTTGTATTTCAACGTTATGTTTGTGCTTTGTACAGCGGTTGTGATAGAAAGTGTTGAGATAAATTTATTTTAGGTTTATCTTTAAAAGATGTTTGTTTTTTTTTGTATATGTTATACATATATAGAGGTCATCGCGTCGTGGTACAGTGTGGCAGCGTCTGCCTGTATACGCGGTAGTTGTGGGCTCTGTTCCTACTTGAGGGAATGATTATATTATTTTAATTTCTCTGCCCTGGTAATATAAAAGTTGCGTTGAGTTTATTCACGTGATTAAACAAATTTTGGCGAAGGTGAAAAAGGAAATGTCTTGACACACAAATAAAACCTATTTAGTTTTCTGTTCCTATTCTCTATTCGTTGCTATAAGGAAAAAATGCTAAAATATATAAGTAATATAACAAAAAATAAAAATGTAATAGATATATTATAATTGTTAATAAAGCTCCGTAATATTTTTAAACTTAAATTCATATGCATGATGTGCATATAAGCATAAAATATAACTCTTTAAGAATATACTAAGTAGATACACTGTATAGTGAACTTAGTAGATATAACACTTAATTGCAAAAAATATAAATTTTATTACTTAGAATAATATTTTGATACATTAAATATTTAATTTTATATTACGTATTTAATTTAATGTGCGCCGCTAAATAACAAATATTATTATATTAATAATTGAAGTTAAACTTTGGACCCGTTTTTTACGAAAATTACGCGGACAGAGAAGTATGAAATTTGGCATATCTAAACTTTATATAGAGATAGTGCAAATAGCCATTTTTTATTATAATGCTTTAAAATACTTAAAAAAAAATAAAATAAATTATACACATTTTATGTGTGACTGGAAATGATATAGGTACCCGTTGCTAGAGCAAAGCATGTTTTACGCGTGAAGAGGCTTTTAATTACCTTAGTTATTGATTACTTCAACACTTTAAAATATCGTATTTTTTTAAGTTAAGTGATATATTGAGTTCCACTACTTATCAAATCGCAAAGCCCCCAAAATTCGAACGAAGTGTCGTAACACTAGATTCCTTCGGCTTTTTCGGGCTCATAGGCCTCCCTCATAGACTGGAAATCAATATAAATTAATAACTGTTGTTAATGTTACTTGCGGGGGAACGGGTTAAGAATACAATCCCTGCAGCTGTGGGTAGCGCCCCCTAAAAAGCGTGTAACCCAGTGGATTGGTGGTAGGACATTCGTTCTGCAACTGGTTTGCGACCACTTTCATCTCAAAGACAAACCGCCTAACATCTGATGATGTGCTCTGGTTCGATGACATGTAAGCCAGCTCTCCCTATTCCCACCATCCTCATCCTTCTTCCCTCCTTCCCTCCTTCATCCTCAAACTGGCAATGCATCTACTACTCCTCTGATGTTGTGGATGTCCATGGGCGAAGGTAACCACTCACCATAAAGTGAGCCTTCTGCTGGTTTGCCTCCTTTATTGAATAAAAAATAATAATCATAGTCTGTAAAACGAATACAGGAAGGAATCTGTGGTTTTGTTTTGTTTTCGAAGACGTCTCCAATCTTATCATTTTTTTGGTTATCTACACCGGAAACTATAAAAACGTGCTATGTTCTTGGCTACTTATCACCTTGTAAAGATTAGAACGTATAAAAAAAAGAAAGCTTAGCAGGTTCATATTGTGGCTATTGATTGTAGTTGATTGTTTACTTTAGCTCATAAGTTTAAAGTAATTGCAGTATGTTTGGTATAGATAATAGTTTTTTTCATTGATGCAAATTCACGTTTTATTTTTATTCAAAAAACCTATTTATATTTTTGTAAGACAAAACCTTTAAGGCTAAAGGCTAGGTTTTATGTAAAGGAAGGAGTGTCCTAACATTATGTTCTCTTATATATCGTTATGCTAGAAAATACGTAAAGCTATTAAAAAAATATAAACTTAAAAACATAAACATACTACTAATTATAATAGTAGATTTTTTATTTTTAACCATCTTTTAACTCTATAATTTATTTACAATGAATCTAATAATGATTCATTTTAATTAAAAAAGCCCAATTAGTTGCTATTTTTTATACTAAACCCCATATATACCCCCTTTTTTTAGCTTCACGCTGTATCCCGCACACTGCAGGGTAGGCAGAGGGAACCTAGTATTAAGACACTCCGTTCCCTACTTTCCGCCGAATTCGGAGGCTTGCCTGTTAAGTGGCGGAACTTAACGCCGCGCTTTACCTCAACACCAGAGCGAAGAAAATGGAAATATAATTTCCACTCCTCGAGTGGGAATCGAACCCACAACCAGTCGTTTACAGTCACACGCTTGTGCCACTGGGCCACGACTGGCCACAACATATACCCCATGATAATAAAAAAGGCAATTGCGTACTTTCCTATTTAATTCATCTTTGTTTAATTCTTAAGAACAGATAACAGTTAAATACTACTTAAACAACAGCAATAGTAAACTATTAAAAAAATGCTTTCCCATTAACTCGACGAAGTCATCTGTCACACGTTCTAATGAGCGTCACTTTATTAACGCATCCTGCGGTGCATTTAGTTTTCATTTGTAATGTAGAACAATAATGCGGTTTTGGATTACAAACGGAAATATTTTATTCATGGACGCGGTTCTATTACTTGGTGCATTGGTTCAAACTGTGCCGTTAATTATTGTTTATATAATAGTTTTATTATATCGTGATGCAGTTTGGAAGGGGCTGTAAATAAATAATAAAAAAGTAGCTTCACGCTTTTTTTAACCTATGAAGACACTCCATTCATTCCGTTGAAACTCAACGCTACGCTTTATTTTAGGTACTAGAGGAGAGAAACGAAAAATATTTATATTGAATTTTTCCCCCGAGCGGAATAGAACTCACGACCACAACGTTTTCAAGGTGTTAAGTTTTGCCTCTATCTATCTACAAATTTAGATGGAAAGCGAAAACCAGAGTGTCATAACACTCGATTCTCAATTCGTCCTCTGCCAAGTGTGTGCATAGTAAATATATTAAGACAAATCATTTCTCTAACAAATGCAGTCTGACCACTTAGTTATTTTTTTATCTCGACAAGAAAACGTTAATAAGCATGTATCATTATTTTGTTGTAAACCGCCATGTTTATTACTAGCAATAATTTTATTTGAAGATAATTGCATTTTATAATTACCCGTACTTATTCATTCGTCTTGTTTTAGAATTCTAAATGTAACTTCTGGCTGGGAGTTGTTATTCTTTTATAGCTTCACGCTATAAAATTCCTTTCAGCGATAACCCATAATATAATACTGTCATAAAAAATATATTAGCGATTAAAATGAAGCTAATTTTAAAATATTGAATAGTTTAGTTATATAATTTTATTTGAAATATGTTTATGTTAGTTTCGTTTGTACTTTACGCTTTTTCCCGCACAACCGGTAGAAGAAACTAGTGTTAAGACACTCCATTCTCTGCTTCCCTCCTGAATGGAAGTGTTACGTGCTTAGTGACGGACCCCAGTGTAGCCCTTTTTATTGTCAGAGCGGAGAAATGATAAAGTCAAAGTTTAATAATTTTATTCAAAATAAGAAGTTACATGCTTCATTTTTTGAAAGTCAAACAATTTACCACCGGTTCACTAAAGTTAATGCCCCAGACCTGAGAAGAACCGGCGCAAGAAACTCAGCGGGACGATTTTTTAAATCTTTTTTTAAAGTCAAGCATTTACAGATATTATATAATTATATATTGACAATGATACCTTTGAAATAGCCTGAATAAATTAAAATATTCTATCGATTCTGCGACCAGTAGTCAACAAGCAATCGCGTTTAAAATCAGTTTTCCCAATCTATCACTATACCCTATATTATGAAAATGTATTTTACATGTCTATTTATAACCTCTAACAATCATTTCATTTATTTAAAATTAAGTAAGTGACTTAAAGAATTTCTAAAGAACACAAGCGTAAATATTTTTAAAATCATGCAGACCTTTTTTTTCATTTATGTCGCCTTTTATTTGGCGACCCTCCGTCTAAGGGTAGTTGACAAACTGCTGGGTTTACCCGACGACAAAAATTTTATACCCATATTAGGTATATATACATTCTTTGAAAATATTTTTTTTCCTTCACGCTTTCATACTAACAATGCCTTGAATACATTTTACCATGTCATTAGACAAGTGGAATTTCCGAATGCAAAGAACATTTGTATTGCTTTAATATTATGAACAGAATGTATGGATGTTTATTTAAACAGCTGATATTTTGTGTGACGTATATATTTGTACGTATGTAAACAGTTAAAACAAGGTGAAAATGACGTCTTGCTGAATATTATTTATAGCTTATTGTTATTTGTATGCCCTTCTTATAATTTGTATAGTTATTTTATAGAAGGTAATCCTGTAATTTTTATAGAGGTTTTAATTTTTAGGTATATTTTTTTTAAAATAAATAAGGGGATTTAATTAACTCAAGAGGCTATTTTGGCGCATTGGCACAGCGGCTTACTCTAAACGCAATTGGTTGTGGGTTTGATTTTCGTTACGTGTGTCTTAAGTCGAAGAGTATCGTTGAATTCCGCTATTCAATGTCTTAGTTTCAGATAGATAGTGAAAAAACGAAGTGTTTTGTCGCTATATTTTTTTAACCATCCTAAGGAAATATGTGCAAAGAACATAAATCCTTTTAAAATTCTTGTAATAATCAAATTTTAATACTGAGCAAATCAGTATTTTTAATGAATAGAGCTCATTTTCATCAAATGAACTCGTAACCTTCTCCATATTACAGTTCAACATTCTCAAACTACACTATAGGTGTTAAATATATAAACATACATTTAGCCTTCCATAAATCATAATGACACGTACATGACCGCAACCATATTTATCTACGAATGGGCCCATTAAAATAACAAATTCTTCGATTTGTAGATCTATATCGGCTACATTGTATTAAGTAATGTTTTTTCTTGTATAGAGAGATGCAAGGCCGAACATAGTAACGCTAACAAAGCGTTTGTATTTTTGATATTATACTACTTTTACTAAATACTTTCAACATTTTACTTTAGTGTCGATGGTATTAAATTTTGATAGCATTGTTTTGTAACTACAAAGAATATTATATGTATATTTTTTTATTATGTACTTAAATAATAAAAATGTATGAGTTTAATAATATAGAAATAACATGAAGAGGCTGTAGTGTCTCATTGAGACAGAGTCTGATTGTTAACTTGATTAGTTGTAGGTTCAATTTAATATCGGGGAAAAGATTATATTTAAATTATAAACATTTTTCTGCTCTACTTAGAGAACGGAGTGTTTGTAGGTATATTAGGTTCTTTCGGACTATGTAATGCTAGAGGAGCCTACCGTTGAAAAAAATGAATAATTGAGAGATATAGGTACTAATTGTAAGCTACAATTTATTAAAATAAGACTTAATACAGTAAACATCAAACCGTCATGGCGCAATTAGACAGCGTCTAACTGTAAACGCAATGGTAGTTGGTTCGAATCCCATTCGGGGGAATGATTATATATTTTTTTAATTTCTCCCCTCTAGGACGTAAAACAAACAATTCCAATGTTTTCGGACGGCAAGTAGAGAACGAAGTTACGATACTACAGGTTCTCTCTGACTACCCTGCTATGTGGGCAAAAAGTGTGAAGGTGCACTTAAAACTTTTACCCCATAAAAAATACATAAGAAACAAACAAAGCAAAGTGTCTCAACACATGTAACCCGATTTGGGTCATACAGAAAACCTTCCTATCACGGTCCAATCGATCACGATCACGATAGTTGCGAAAGAGATAAATCTATTCCACATTAGTTCACGAAATAGATTTGCCTTGAAATTAGCTTTACTGGTCCCTTTAAGGCAAATAATTTAAAGTATACAATAGATATTGTATGAATATGTCACGACATTTCGACCTTTTAAATTTGTTTGGTATTGTTATGTAGTTCCTTGGTGTTTATATTTTTTGAAATGGACTCTTGACACTAGAGATTTTTGGATTTTTTCTATTTTTAGTATGATTTCATTTGGTTTTATTTCGAATTTATGTAATATGAACATATGAAAGATAATAAAGGTGTTGTGGGTTCACTTTCCATTTCAAGGAATGATCATATTTTTTTTTTATTTCTCCGCTGTTGGAACAAGTCTATCTGCGTACATGGACATGGTCTCGAATTTGAATAGACAGTGGAGAGTCTTGACATTAAGTTTTCTCTGACTACCCGGCTATACGGGACAAAGAATGAGGTGGAATAAAAAAAAATTACACTCTTTTCTGAACTTTTCTCTGTGTTTACTAGTCTATTAATTTTAGCTTAACATAGCCATAACTAATCATATGTTATGAAAATAACCAATATATTTAATTAAGTTATTCTTATTAGTTACACAACTATTGAAAGTTTGATGGATGAGTTATAGCATACTAGGTCTAACATAAATTGGACACTATTTCTCTATGAATATGTAAATTAATATTAAACAAACAAAATATTATGCTTTCTAAAATCTATGTCTAAAACTAGAAGAGAAAAATATAAGGTTTTTTTTTTTTCTTTTTTTTTTAGCTTCACGCTGTATCCCGCATACAGACACTCCGTTCCCCAATTTCCGCCAAATTCGGAGAAATTGCGTGTTCAGTGGCAGAACTTAACGCCGCGCTTGGCCTTGACACCAGGCGAGGAAATTTGAAAATATTAAATATTTCCACTCCTCGAGTGGGAATCGAACCCACAACCAGTCGTTTACACGCTTGTGCCAGTGCGTCATGACTGGCCAATAAGGTTTTCTATACTAAAATAATGAAAAAAAAAGGAATAAAGTTCACACAAAGTTGTCAGGTTGGTAACAAAATCGTAGCATTACTCTGAAACCTGTTCACCCGGTAAATGTAGCCGACTCCTTTATTGGCTTTGGCGTAAGCCGAAATAAATAATAAGTATATAATAGTCCTTGGCCCGCCCACGTCGTAACTAGAGCACTAATCTAATTTGTATTGTCTGGTTGTTGGTACTTTCAGTAAATATAATGTTTTAATAAGAGAATGTATATAAATTATGCATTTTTGGGAGCATAGTAGTCTTTGAAGCCATTATGACGCAGTGGGCTGATTGTAAACGCGGTAATTGTGGATTCGATTTTTACTCAGGGAAAATAATGTTTTAACTACACTTACCAACTTAACCTATTGTACAGTGTAGAGTTGAGAATAATATAAGATTAACTTTTGGCGAAGTTTCGTAACAGAATGTCATTTTAAGGATGTATTAATAAAAAAATGAAAATACATTTTAAAAATTCCAATTCCAATTTTTCTAAAATCTATGTGGTTGTTTATACCAAAAATAAACACGATTATTCCGGTTAAATAGTTTTATTGCAAAATGTGTAAAAATAGTTAATTATATACATCATTATAAAATAGTCCATTCTTTATATGCAAATTTGATTCCTGAATTAGCAGATTAACATACACATGTCAATGCTTTAAACACTTGTCGATTATAACCTGTTTCGTATATAGAAGTGGCTGATAAACATCCTTTAACAGTAACAATTTTTAAACTTCAACATTATGAGTTAATTTCCCACGATAGACATATTACAAATTGTAATCGCAACATGACTAGTCGTCTAAGATATCTGCAAACAATGCTCTATAACCGTCTCGTCAATGCCATACATACTTTCAAAGTTAACTTTTTCTAATCTATATTTATACATATAATAAAAATGTAACTGATTGTTGCCTGTATGTGGAAGATACATAAAAAAAAATCATTGGGGACGTTTAGCAATGTAATAGAACCTAAAACAATGACCTTTCAATGTCTTTCCTGTTTGTCTTTTGTATTGTTTGTCTGTGCGTTTGTGCAAGCTAATTTCTGAAACGGCTCAACTGATTTAAATGCAGTTTTAGCTAATGTATATTGGTCAACTCTCCTTAACATTTAGAATTTATCAGTTCATAAATAAAAAAGGTACTACTATTTAAATTAAACAATATACATTAAGCAAAATTCGTGGTTTAAGTGAAGATGCGGGCAGATGAATAAGCGAAATAGCAATAGTCGTATAGTTTAGTTAAGCGAAGCCGCGAGCGGGTCGCTAGTCTATTAAAGACTAAACGTTTCAAGTTATGGAATATCTTGAGACGAAAAGTGGCTTTTGTTACCAAACAAGGCATTACCTTATGCGACCAACGACCTCTGCTCAGTGTTCTAACGTAGAGGTAACATAACAATCAAGTCAAATATTTGGTTAATTGTCCACGTGACGATTATACGTTGGTTTACGTCAGTATTACAAAATATATTGTGTGATGTAATATATTTATTTAGCTTCATGCTGTATCCCACACACAGGAGGGTAGGCAGAGGGAACCTAGTGTTAAGACACTCCGTTCCCCACTTTCCGCCGAATTCGGAGGCTTGCTTGTTACGTGGCGGAACTTAACGCCGCGCTTTACCTCGACACCAGAGCAAAGAAAATGGAAATATAATTTCCACTCCTCGAGTGGGAATCGAACCCACTACCAGTCGTTTAAAGTCACACGCTTGTGCCACTGCGCCACGACTGGCCACAGTGATGTAATTATTTACTGTTTACCCAACTTTATGATATGTTTTTACTTAATTTCAACTAAATTTGGTATTATAATTGTATTGCGCCATCTCAAATGAAACTATTACATTGACTTCGCTATCTTTTTATGAACACTTATAAATATTAAAGTTCCAGTTGCATGGGCAAAAACAGGTGCTCTTTATATCTATCTGGATTAATTGCTGGTCCGGTTTTGATGTGAATTATTCATCTCGGCGCCTATCTAGAGCTTACGTGGAAATTGTAAAAACTAGACCTGTAATTAAATGGTCATAGAGTTCGTTATACGATTGTGGAACTAGAAGTACCAACGTAACAATAAATGTTCGATATTTTTTTTAATTATATTTTATCAAGAAACAAAGAATAATCATATTAATTAAATATATTAAAAATTAATAGTATAACAGTAAATTTAATAGAGTTAACAGTAAAATTGACAGTGACGTGTGGCAATTTTTATTGCTGACCGTAACACCGCTTACCAAACGGGTATAACGTGTGACCCGTTTCTACAGATATGGATATCCGGTTGGCTTATAAGTAAGGATAATGGGTGCATAGCTAGCCGAATAGGAAAGCTTTACTTGCCAACTCTACATTATGAGAATAGAAATTTGTAGAGTCTAGAATCTGGATGGTTAGAAAAGATCAAATGAATTGCTGAATAAACTATTCTATTATATTTTAAAATGATAAAATGTGCTTATATATACATACATATTAGTAGTATAAAATTGATTTTTTAAATAAAATTTCTACTGTTCACTTTGACCCCAAATGAAAATTGTGTTTACCATACTAACCAAATTATGGGCTTTATTTATTTAACGTAAACCTGAATTTGGTAGGAAAGGGTGAAAAATAAATACTTTTTCGTGATTTGATGAAAACTACCTCTTTATATATAACTCTAAAATATATTATTTATATTTTTTAATAGTAGAATTACTTGCTTCACTGGTGTTAAATAACCCATAAGGTGTAACGTTTGACAGGCAAAAAGTATCATTACAAGTTCTCACACATTCGTGTTCGAATCAGCTAATTATGCGTGACGGTTAGGTGATTTCTTCAAACTGTGGAAGAAAATTGAAATTTATAAAATATAGAAATGTTCTTTTTCTGTATCACAACGGCAAAGTAGTCAGCAGAGGAAACCTAGTGTCAAGGCTCTCCGTTCTCCCATTTTCTGGCATTTGCCTGTCGAGTGACGAAATTCAACGTTACGTTTTTGTCTTTAACAGAAACAATATTTTACATATAATCATACCACCGAGTGGATATCAAACCCACAACCAATTGCGTTTACAAATATTTACTACAATAATGTTGTACAACATAATATCCATACTTATATTATAAATGCGAAAGTCTGTGTGTTTGTCTGTCACGCTTTCACGGCTAATCTACCGGTACGATTTGGATGAAATTTAGAATGAAAGTAGAAAAAGTTACTGGGTCTAACATAGGCTACTTATTTTTTCAAAAATCCACATCTAAAGGGTTGAAATAGGGGATGAAAGTTTATATGAAAAATCTAAACCGCTTGACCGATTGTAATGAATTTTGGTATAAATATAGTTGATAATCCAAGCTTAAACATAGGCTACTTTATTTTTAAAAATCCACCCCCGAGGGTTGCAATATTACGATATAGTTCACGCGGCGAAGCCGCGGGCGGGTCGCTAGTTTCAATATAGACTTAAAAATTATATTATAATAGTGTTGTATAATTATTAAATTAAATAATACAAAAAATAAAAACATACTATATGCTTAAAAAGGAATCCTGCAGTTTCCGTAATAACAAGGTCTGCTAGTTTTTCGACTATTTCTTTAGTACAAATCGTAGTCTCATGTCGAGAATCTGTACAAAAAGGTCTAAAAACTTACGGAATGTTACAAACAACAGGTAGACCGACGAGATCCAAACTGGTTTCAATCAGACACTTTTTCTTTTGTGCCACTAGTAATTATAATATTCAATTTATACAAGAATTGTATTTAAAAAAAGCTTGTAATGTATATAATAGAATATTTTTTATTGCACGTACGAGTATATATTGTTTTTCATTTTTTTATTATTTTCTTTTTATGTTTTAAAAAAACTAAACTTTAGTTTTATACTTGCTATACCCGCTCGTGAATTTAATAAAACTGTTATCTTGTAGCTATTTTCTCAAACAAAATTTAACTTGCGTTTTTTTATGAACCATTTGATGAGATGGATACTAAATGGAAGGGAAAGCGACGAAAATACAACCAACAGTCAAAACATTATACACAAATACACAGATAAACAAATTAAATTAAAAATAATTGTTTAGGTTCTAGAAAATTGATAAATGCTCATAATAATTTTTTCTCATATGTCTTTCATATACAGACACATCAGTCACATTTTTACTATATATGCAGAATATAATAAAAATACAAAAATAAACAAGGAAGTGTTCTTGAAACGGCAATAAATGGTTAATCTCAGTATAAAAAAATAATAAACCAAAAGCTTAATCCGTTACGTATCAACCCATGAATTCATTTTACGCTGTATTTAAAATAAGATAAATTTTCAAGTTGACGGTATAAAGGAGTCGTGACCGGCCCATTTAAGTAGTCAAGGTGGTCAAACAATGGGTACCTAAATTTTATAATAAACAACATATGACACGATCAAGGATATGATTGACCTTAAAGCAAATAATATAGTAATTAAATATGACGCTATAGAAAGATAGATGTGAAGAGTAATTGAGGTATTTTTATGTAAATTAGTTATACAAAGTTAGATTTAATGTAACTATTGATGAGAATGATGACGAATCAATGCTTTAAATAACCATGATGAAAAAATTTAACATGATTAAGTTACTATAAATAGATTTTACTAGCCTTCAATAAACTGGACAGTCAGAGAGAATAGGCTTAATAGCGAAATTTAACGCCGTTTTGTCTTTAAATACCAGAGCGCATAGATGAAATGATATATAATTATTCCTCCGTGTGGGAATTGAACCCATTACCATGTTGTTGGCATTTAGACAGTTAATCTTATTGATTGAGATGAAAAAAACACACACATAATTTAGTTACTATAAATAAATTTTACTTAACTTTGAAAATAGTCTGTCTATACAATGTAACATTTTCTATTTAAACCTTAAATAGCCAGCTTGTACCTTTCTTATCGCAACAACCATACATCAGTGACAAGGATCGTATATGTCAGCCTTTGCAATTTTTTCATCTTAGAAAAGATCCTTATCTTAGACCACACAAGGAGCCACAATTGCTTTGTAAATAGTACCTGACAATGTTTTACTATAAAAAAAAACGATGCGATGAAAGAAAATCGATGAGGCTGTCTTGGTGCGGTGGGACAGCGTTAAGTTTAAGCGCGATGTTTATGGGTTCAATTCCGGGGGTGGTAAAAACTAAATTACTTTTTTTTCCTCTGCTCTGGCAGATGACAATAGAGCGTGGCGTTTAGTTGCGCCAGTCAGTGTTGATCAAAATGCAATTGCAATTAACAATTAAATATTTACAATTCATTATTAGCTTATGGAAAAATCAAATAAAAATCACAATTAACTGAAACCTAATAACACTACAAAGAATTTATTGTTAATTGTGATTTCGCAAGCAAATGATCAATTGTTAATATTTAATTGTTAATTGCAATTAAGTTTTGCCCAACACTAGCTCCTGAAATCTTCAATTTGGACAAAAAGCGAAGAACAGAGTGTAATGACTCTAGGTTTCCTCTGCTATTCGTGATAAAACGTGAAACTAAAAAAACGATGTTACTAAACGACCGTGCGTGTATTAAAAAGTTATTACCGAATGCGCATATATTTAAGAGTGCGTTTTATTGTGAGTGCAATGCAACTACGGAATGTTGTCTTAATACGTAACGACTTGACCAATGACATGTATTGAAAACAAAAAATGTACGGTTTCGTAATAAAAAATAATATGTTTGACACACAGAGTCCGTCATGTCGCAATGGCACAGCGTGGGTTAAAAGGGGTGGTTGTGGGTTAGATTTCCAGTCGAGAAGATGATTATTTAAAATTTTCATTTCTTCGCTTTAGTACAAAAGTCAAAGCACGGCGTTTAGTTCCGCTACTTAACACGCAGTGTCCCGATTTTCAGACGGAAAGTGGAGGGCGGAGTGTCTTGACACTAGGTCTAATTGTTGGACACTATTAAATTTTTTTTGTATGACAATTTAAAACGGAGTGTCTTAACATTATTTCTCTGGAAAAAGCGTGAAACTAAAAAAAATATTATGCATTTTTGTGAAGCTGAACACAAATCAGTGTGAAATTAATTTCAATTGGTCTATTCAGAATTCGAGCTTTCGGTAAACAAGATATAGTCGTATTAGACCTGAAACCAACCAGTTTATTGAAGGCTATTAAAGATTATAGCCGAAAATTAGATATCGCGGAAGCGTGTGAATTTTTTGTCTCACTCTTAATCTCAATGGTGGTCGTTGAACTCATGATATAGTATTTGAAATTATAGTAACCTTACCTATAGGAAATTTAATGTAATGATATTGCTTATTACTTCTATATTTACGTACTACTTAAGTGGTCTAAAAATACGTATTATTCTTTGGTTAGAAACTTATTTAGAAAAACTGACTAAGAAATTTCGGTTTATTGAAATTCAGTTATTATAAGCGTCAAAGTATACTCTTTGCGTCATCCCTATTTTCTTGACGTCATTACGTATTGCTATAACTTTTATAAGATACTTTAAAAAATATATTATTTAAATACGTATTTTTTAAAATATCAAAAGTAAGTAACTTTTTATTTTTTAACACATTTTTTTTTTTTGTTTTTATATTTTCTTATATTATACAGTCTTTCTTGATAAAATCTTTAACTGTATAATACGTTACTAAATGACTGACAGACAGAGCATAGCCTACACTTGCAGGATCCTTGAGGACTGTAGGAAAGCACTAGAGATAGGATTTCTTATAGTGACCAGAAGAATTGAGATTTTGTCTTTTACAGTTCACGTAAACGAAGTTGCGCTCTACAAGGCTTAAATATATAAATAGATATAATTATAAAAATAAATTGGCACATAATAGTCGTTTAGTCTTCTTTTAATGCAGATATGCACTAATTACTACACACGTGCATTTAATAGTTTACCTTAAAGATTATGCAGGTCTTATCAACAGTGACGTGGCTCTATTTTTAGAAACGATTGCTGACTTCATTTGGATTCTTAAGATTTTTTGTAATAATATGTTGTTTTTTAAAAAAATCCTTGGTTTTTGTAAAAAAGAAGAAGACCTTAACAATAATATTTAACTTTGCTTATTTGCTTAAATGTTTTGCAGCTTCCCGCTTTTTCCCACATAAGGGGCTAGTCAGGGAAAGGTTTTCTTTGACTACCGCCTCCTCAGTGTCAAGACACTCCGTCCGCCGCCTTTCTACCCGAAAAATAGACATATTAAGTACCAGAGTGAGAGAAATGAGAATATAAATATCCTCCCGTGTGGGAATCGAACCCACGACCATCACGTTAACCGTCTTAATGGGTTGATAATTAACGTTTTAATGGGACAATATAAACCGTTAGCAAAATTCATTGGTACATTTGCGTGTTTCAGCGTTGTTAATTGACGATTGTGCGACTTGCGTGTCGTTCCGTCTGATTGATTGCGGTTTTTAAATGAGATGAGATAAAGCTGTACCTATAGCTTCATTCTTAGTATTTGTTACGGCACAAAACAAAATTTTGTAACTTTTTCGGGCTAACCTCTAAAAGTAGTTAAAGATTTTGTGTAGATTTGTCTTAGACAATCTATTTTTTTTTTTTTAACTTCACGCTGTAACCCGCACACAGCAGCATAGGCAGAGGGAACCTAGTGTTAAAACACTCCGTTCCCCACTCCTTATTTTGGAGGAAAAATAGAGATAATGCATGTAGAGTGGCGGAGACAATCTAAAAATCTTATCTATATATTGTAAAAATTTAACTCTATGAAAGATAATGAAAAAAACATGGTTTAAATCGGTTAAAAAATAAAAAAGTTCCAACAATTAAAATTTTGTTCGGCAAGATTACTATGGAGTAACTGTTTTATTAAATTGATTGAAATTTAACTTTACGCAGGTGAAGCCGGGAGCGGGTCGCTAGTTAGTAATGAAGGTTATATATAATTATTAAATTGTAGGTTCCAATTAGGTAGGTGATTTTATAGGTTCCAATTAGGTATTTTAGTTCATGGCGTACGCTTCGTTAACTAACTTTAAAACTGTATTTTAAATGTTACCACGGTGATTATTTTGTAATTTTGCTACAAAAAAAAACGAAAAAACACAAAATCTTCGTTTTCTTCTTCTTCCTGGCACTATCCCGGCTTTAGTCAGGGTCTGCCTTCCTGCTTAAGCTCCTCCACTTTGCACGGTCTTTGGCATCCTCGGTGGTAAGTCCATTGGCTCTCATATCCTCAGAAAAAAGTAAAAATATCCTTAACTAATACAAAGCGCGGAATAGAAGCGTCTCGATTTCAGGCGGAAAGCGGAGGATGGAGTGTCTTGACACCAGGCTCTCTCTGACTATACGCAAAAAGCGTGAAGCTGGTTTTTTTGCTTATAAAAATCTTTCACTGCATATTTGGGTTTAGGTATTTTTATTGACATAGCATCCGTGCGAAAGAAGAACAAGTAGCTTGTTCTTGACAGAACAAACTTTATAAGACATTTGAAAGTAGATGTAAATTAACATCCTGTTCACGTAATCGAAAATCATTGAAACATGTCAGACAGTCGGTCAATGTGTTATACGCATACAGTGCAACTAGGGTTGCCATCCGTACTTTATAATAGAGTATTATATAGCTCGTTCATTATAAAAATGAACGCCCTTCCACTGTTTTTTTTTTGTTTTAATGTGTAAAGACATGTGAATATTAAAATACTTCAGTTGTGTTACGATTACTATAAACTCAGGACTCGTACGCACATTAATGAGTTAACTGATCGAACGATCATATCAATATATTATTTTTTATATATTTTTTGGCTGTTAGTTTAATGAGTGACCAATGATTCGAATGACATGAGGTCGTCGTCATTTGATGGCTTCATCACAAGTCAGGATTCCAAGCTAACGTTCATATACCTCGGCCTCCCCCAAAACCTGGTGAAGCTGTCAAGGCCGCTCTGGCCAACAGCATATTACACAGTCGAAAAAAATGTGTTTAGAGTATAGAAGAAAGGCGTTCAGTTTTAGAGTAGACGATACCTTTATTATTTCGATTACCAATTAATTCGATTCGATTCGATTATTAATAATAATCAATTTACCTTAAATACAATAAAAGGTGGCAACCCTGGGTGCAACGTTTCCTGTGCGTTCGCGTGTCAGTTCGTCTTTCCTGAAAGAAAAGTGGGATATTATCATATTTAAACACACGATAAATCTAGTAATAGTCAGTCACGCCTGTAACTGTTGTTGAGTTGGTTTATTTACTTATACATAATGAGTTCTATTTCGACTTTAGAAATTAAAGTTGAAAATAAGCCAGTTGTATAGATGGATGTCGTTTTTTTGTGTCAAGTAAGGACTTATATGTATAATTTACTGTTAGTTTAGAATAATCACCTACATATGATAATTTTTAAGGATTTTGACGCTATTTTGACTCAGTGAATAGCGTGTGACTGCTACGGCGATATTGTGGCTTTGATAGCCATCGTTATACTTAATTTCATATCCCCGCTCTGGTACTTAAGACAAAATATAGTGTTCCGCCAGACTAATCGTAGTGTCTCGATTTGGGTTGGAATGGAGAACGGAGTGTCTTTACACTAAGTCCTCTGACTACCCTGCGATAAGGGTGAAGGCGTGAAGCTGCTTTTTTCTTATAGTTACTTAAGAATAATCTTTAACTTAGGATAATTGCACACATTTATGTATATTAGAAAAATAGAGTTTGTTAAGTTTTTGTCTTGATTTCTTTACAAACAATTAGTAAAGTAGAGATTTATCATTTTCTTCTCCATTGGCGTAGCTCAATGCCGCTGTTTGTTGCGCCTTACAAATGGTCACTTAAGTCACTAATTTACTTTATGTCAATATTAATTTGACCATTTAAAGAGTAATCGCATGCAATAAACAATATACAGTATAATGCTTGTAGAGTTCGTTTACCATTGTCAGTTGAAATCATAACTAGCTTGCCTCTAACTAATTACAGTTGTTGCAACTGCGTATTTTCTCACATGCTTTGTTACGCACCCTTTTCTTTGTTAATTGAAGGACCCCGATTATAATGTTTACTCATTCTTATTAATCAATTTCACTTGTACTCATTTTTTAGCTTTATCCCGCACATAGCAGGATAGGCAGAGGGAACCTAGTGTTACGACACTCCGTTCCCCACTTTCCGACGAATTCGCAGGCATGGCGTGTTAAGTGGCGGAAGTTAACGCCGCGCTTTTGCCTCTGATACCAGAGCGAAGGAAATGGAAATATTAAATACTTCCACTCCTCGAGAGGAAATCGAACCCACAACCAGTCGTTTACAATCACACGTTCGTGCCACTGTGCCACGACTGGCCCCATATTTTAGTTAACGTTTTTACCTCATTTGCCCGCCCCGGTTCAAAAGTACGTCGTTGAGTTCCGCTAACTAGACACGCAAAGTCTGGTATTCAGACGGAAAGTGGAGAACGGAGTGTCATGTCACTATTCACGATTCGTTTCTGTTCATATACAAGAAAAAGCGTCAAGGTATTATAAAAAAAATATAAGTCGCTGAAGGAATAATAAAAATAACACCAGCTTTTATTATGGCGATGCTTAAGTTAGGGTAAAACTTGGTAATACGCCCCACTTTTTTTTAACCTTCAATAAAACCCAAATAATTATAGATTTAATTATTTCTTTTATTCCTGGACGTTAATTGGTTCGTTAACAATAATTTTACAAAACCTTAATGTAATAGGAACGATGGTTAAAGATCTATTTCAATTTTTTTGCAGACATGGAGTGGGGCGTTTTATCAGGTACATGTTACCTAATACGCCTCGTTTTGTATTATAAAATGCCCCATGCAATTTAAAATGTCCTCATATATGTCCATACCTAAATTTTATCCAAAACGTAAAAAAACACAATATATCAATAGTTTAATAACTTACAAACATAACACAAAGGTAAGGCAAGACTTAAAAGTCCTTAAAAACTCTAAATAAAAAAAAAAACATTTTCATTTGTAAGTAATTAATTAAAAGAAAAGTTGTAACAATAAAAAACATCAGTCTTCTAAATTAATGATCAACATAATAGTCTTTTCAAGTAACTTTGACATAAACCAAATTAAAATCATCATAAAATAGTTGAATAGAATAAAATCAAATCTTGCTGCTTTTAACAGCTTCTCTCTCAGCTTTCTGCCCATAGTTGTTACACAAACGTGGTACCCTGAACGTGTCAAACTTGAATCCAGTCTTTAGAAGACTTTGTTATGTAGTAATTTTCTGTACATTCAACGCTTTTATTTATGTCCATATCCGAACAGTTTTAAGGTGCTTCTCAAAGATGGAACTTTGAAGTGCTTTGAAGCTTCATTCTCTCCCATTTTTTTACTTCATACAGATCGCATTGCCTCCAAGAAGCTCGAAGAGTCTTGCGTTTATATTTAAGAGACATACTCTGTAATTAAAATACAATATAAATTGGCATCTATGTAATTTCGGTACGGGGGCATTTTGAAAAACATGCGGTGGGGCGTATTGCAAATTTTGCTTTTTAAAACGCCCTATCAACAAAAAAGCCTCAATTTCAAAGTTATCACGTTTAACGAACATTTATAATAAAGTGTATTTATGTGTATTTTCAACAGTTAATATCAATTTAACTTAAATTTAATGAGTATTAAAATATAAAAAAATGTTTGCAACTTACCACAAATTGTAACTTCACTGAAACACTAAATTTATTAATATTTTTTAAGGGAGCGTAATAAACCACACGTGCACATTAGCTATGTTGTTTATCAACTTATGGCTACTCTCCGTGCAATACGTGTATCATCTAGCTTTCTTAATGTGCCTGCTATGGCTGTGGGGCGTTTTGTCAACTGGGGCGTTTTACCTAGTTTTAAGTTATATAAACTTACTGAGAAAAAAATATATGATATTTAAATCCTTGCAGTAAAATTCTACGACCGACACTTAAAAATTCAATTTCAATAAAATTTTGCATGCACGCCAGTAGAAATATCTATGCCTGTGAAAGTAATTTCAAATTTATAGGCACTATGTGGTATTATAATAAAACTTATATAACTTTTTTTGTTTATACAGAATCTATAATAAAATTTCACAAATACCTAGATGTACCACTTTAACAATTTAACATTAAGGAAAATAGTTTATTCTGTCTAAAAGTACTAAGTAATTATTTCTGACTATATTTATTACAAAACTTTCAATTTTTCGACCATTACAATAGATATTCTACATATAAATCAAAGTACAGGCAAGATAGTAAATGCATACATTATCGCTATCGCTCATCTATCAACTGTTAATGGATTCGATCCGTCTATCAGAATGTCGATCGGCTTATCTAAATTGCTAAGTCCTTGATGCATTTCAACACTTTCAACGCCGTTTTCGAACGCGATCTATGTAACTCCATTGTAGGCGTTTGTACTGTCGTCACCATACAAAACAACGGAATTTCTTTATGCATTAAGAAACTGACTTCAGTAATAAATCAACTGGTAATTCATACATTTCGAGATTAGACAGCCGTTACGAATACAAGTTTGAACAAAACATTCGTTAATAATTCATCATTACTCAAAACCGGTCGCTTTCTTTAAACCTCATTCACTAAAGAATAATTCATTGTTTCAGGGTAATCGAGCCATTGGAAATTCTGATTGCAGTTTATTTGACTAAGAGAGTACTTTGGTAGAAAAACCACTGTTTGGATAAAGCACGCCATCGGAAGAAGTGTTTGGGCTAAGACTGAGCGACTGACACTTGTGTGATGTGCCGGCAACACCACAGTGAAGTGCAGTTGGAGGTTACTTGATCATACAGTGTCTTGCCTGATTGAGAGAAGATGAAGTTCTCAACGGGCTCGAGTTCGAGCAGTCTCGCCAGCGACTCGCTATCGAGGAAGTCTACTCTTTGCATTTACACTGAAGTAGATGCCCCCATGCCACCGCCTTGCGAAAGAGTAAGTGTTGACTTTATATGATAATTTGTAATTAATACGATCCCTAGAATTGAAGTGGCATAACTCAAAAAAATAATTTTATTGTAAATTACAATAGAATTTGAGAATAGGTTTTTATGATTGCTTTTAGCAAATTCAAAATTGCGAAAATTTTAAGTTAGGTCAGTTTAATACTAGGGCACATCCATACATATATGTAAGTACACAATGGATTTCACTGCAAGATATTCATATCATCTGTATGATACGAATACGGTTCTTCCTTGTTGGACCAAGTAATTTCACTGATAAGTTTCAACTGATAATACAACTGCTTGTAATCTAGCGCAGAAAGAGTTAAATAACTAACAAACATACAAAAATATTTTTTATGTCATATTTTGTGACAAAGTAAATAGTGATAGGTAACTTAATTATCAATTTCTTATTAACTAAGCTGGAAATATTATTTTTTCCCACTAAAAATATCTATTAATTACGCGTCTACCACGTATATATTTGTATACACTATTTCTATATTACCTGACATCGGAAGCGGAACTCATAACCAAAAAAAAATTATATATAATATATAATAACAACGACATTCGCCCAACTATCAGAACTTAAATGCAATTGACACGAATGTAAAGTTTTATATCCTGCTATACTTGTCCTAATGTAGAGCACGCAACGAGAACTGGCCACTTGATTATATAATGCATAATAGAGGTGGGTGCACAGTTTTAATTGTTAAAGGTGTTATATGCAAATGTAATCAGCTTATGAATTTTAATGTTAGGCGTGTATTGTGATTATGCTGGTTATTTTTTTCTTATGATCTTTGGGCAGTTTAATTTTGGTTTGGGTGTAGTAGAATTGTTATAAAAATATGTATTTCGGCCTAGTTTTGATTTTTTACGTTTAGGCAGTAAAAAAAATGTTATTAAGTCTAGATTTAAAGTTTAAAGTGGATGAAATCTGCAGATGTAAAAAAATATACATTTTTATAGCATATTGCGTAGAGCAAGTTAAAGTAAATAAATATTTAGTACATTTTTGTCTTTTATATTAGGCAAAAATTTTTCAACCCAAATATTCCATAAAATCTATATAATATTGATACTTACTGCAACCAAGCTAGATTCGAACCTGCCATCATGACGTACAATAACCAACTCCCCTAATATGACAATATAACATTTTACAATAAAAAATCGTGTGGCCCAGTGGCACAAGCGTGTGACTGTAAACGACTGGTTGTAGGTTCGATTCCCACTCGAGGAGTGGAACATATATTTCCAGTTTCTTCGCTCTGATGTCGAGGTAAAGCGCGGCGTTAAGTTCCGCCACTTAACACGCCAGCCTCCGAATTCGGCGGAAAGTGGGGAACGGAGTGTCTTAACACTAGGTTCCCTCTGCCTACCCTGCTGTGTGCGGGATACAGCGTGAAGCTAAAAAACAATAAAAAATAACACAACGTTATGCAAGCTACAATACCTTTCAATTTAATATGATAATAACAATATTATATTAACTGAAACAATGCAAAAACATTGTGCGTGTCCGGGTTTGGAGAGTTCAGGCATTCGAGAGAAAGTTACATGTCATCTGCCAGTTGGGTTCCACTTGAATTGCAACACCTTTAATATTATGTCAAAAATATATGTACATGAATACTGTTATCGCTTAAATTGTAAGTTGTTTTTTTTAAATGTTCAACTAAAATTAGAGAAAATGAAAATTAATGCGAGAAAGGAGTGTCTTGACACTAGGTTTTCTTTGATTACTTTGCTATATGGGGAAAATTTTAAAGTCGAAATTAAAATATGTATTGTTTTTAATTGAACAATTATTTGTACCTACTTAAATACGAAAATACTTAATATGATTTATGTGATAGTATGATAGTGCTAATATATCTATGTATCTTCAAAATAAATTCAAATAAAATAATTTAAATTTTATAAATAACAATCATCATATCATGTCACATTGTGGCTCAGTAGGACACTGCCTGATTATAAACACAAGGGTTGTGAGTTCGATTCTTACTACTTGAAATGATTAAGTTTTGAATGATTTTCATTTCTCCACTTTGTTCACAAGACAAAGCGCGACGTTGATTTCCACCACAAGATACAATATTCCGAATTCAAAGGCAAAGCGGAGAACGGAGTGTCTTAACACTAAATTCTCTCTACCTATTCCACTATACTGTATAAAGATAAGTACAAAATACATTTCAAACAAACATAAACTAGCCAACAAACAAATCACTAATGTCCATATCACAAGTCTTTGTTTACAAATATTACCTACATACATATATCTGTCTACGTACTAGCCAGTATTAAGAATTCACACGACATTACATTTGACGTTCTTATAACGCATCATGACTAATGTATGTATGTACTGAACATAATAAACAGTAAAGTAGACATCACGTTTTTTACTCGCCTATCGACTAGAAAGACTTGGAGACAGTGCGCTTAGTCATCTTTTTTATTGTTGTTAATAGTATACTCGTATGTATATAGTTATAATTATTTCTAAACGTGTGGACTTAATATTTGAGGAATTTAATATTTTTTTTGTATTTTTTATTCATTTTTGAAGTCGTCGTGGTGCAGTGGGACAGTGTCTTATTATAAACGCGATGGCTGCGAGTTCGATTCACACTCGTATAAATTGTTTCGTCGATTTTATTTAAATTGTTTTCCGTTCTCCGCTTTGGTATCAAAGACAAAGCGCCGTTGAACTCCATCATTCAATACACAATGTATCGGTTTTGGGTGGAAGTGAAGAACAGAGTGTCAGGACACTAGGTTCTTTTCTATATTCTCTGCGGAATATAGCGTGAAGCTGCAAAAAAATAATATGAATTATGTTTTCTTGTCCTTGTGCTTAGTGATAAATCACTCCACTTTAAGCAGATTGAGATAATATTATATTTTTTTCAGTTGTATTTGAATCAACAACCATCACGGTCACAGAACCTTGCCTCATCTACTTTACAATACCGTCATAAATATAACAAAAGATTACAAACTATATAATGAATTGCACATGATTGCGATATTTTAAAAGCCTTAATGGATGCTGCATCTCGTTAGCCTGTAACATCTTGTTATTGTTACATTCCACGATTGCCAATGCCGCAAGAATATAAGATTTAATAAGTCTAAATAAGGCAACTTCACACTTTTATCCACTTTAACTGAACAGAATAGACAGACTGTCAGACAGAACCTAGTGTCAAGACACTCCGTTCTTGATTTTTCACCCGAATACGTTTTAAGTGGCGAAACTTAATCCGGTGCTTTGTTTAATGAAGCGAAAAAAAAAATAATAACAATTATTATTGTACCATAAAAATCATTTGTTCAAGTGGGAATCGAACCCACTACCATCGCGTTTATAATTAGACGCTGTCCATAACAACATAAGAAGTATTTAAGTATTTAACATGCCGCAAGCCAAGGTCGGTATTGTCTCGACTATCACACGTGACGATCTAACGCTCTTGCACTTTCACGAATATAACATTATAGTTTTATTGATTTTGACATTGCCATCTAAATGCAAATTTCGCCTCATTAACCTAGAATTTGTTGGTTTTGTTTGGAATCGTTTGTTAGGAGATTGTTTCTTTATATTTTTTCGAGGTTGATTATATGTTAAGTATAAAATATTAGATGTTTGTCTGTTATTTTTTCGGCTTAACGCTTTTTACCATATAGGTAGGATGCTCAGAGAGAAGATACTCCTAGTGTTAAGATACTCCGTTCTCCATTTTCTACCTAAATATGAAATATTGCGTGTGGACTGCGACTTCAACTAGAGAGGAGAAATGAATATAATTCAGTTGATGATAATGGAATTATCAGATGCCTTCGAGTAGAAATCGACCTCACTACCTTCGCGCAATGGATAATGGAAATGTTTAGAATCTTTTTACAATTACTCGCTAGTTAATAACAAGTTAAACTTTTTTTTAAATATAAAACTACTTTTTTATTACAAAGAATACTACTGCAGCAAGTGAATCCAGGGCTTGTACCTAGTAGTAAAATCATAATCATTTCTATAAATAATAATCGACACTTAGTGAATCATTAGTCGTGCATAATATTATAATTTATGTATATTTTTGCACACTTAGTTCTAAACGTTCTAATGTTTAATTTGCAAACACTTTCTTCGAGTGTGGGTAGATAAACAATTATGTTATCTCAATTTGTCTATTGTTTGTCCATTGGGTGAAATTGCAAATTAATAAATGAAAGTTTCTTTATTTCTTATTCTTAGTACATGTTTTTTAAATGTTTTTTAAGAAATATAATTTTAAATGACTGTAATATTATTTTTTTTGTTTTGGTGTCAATATATATATATATTTTTTTTTCGACGGAGCCAGCCGTGGCGCAGTGGCACGAACGTGAGACTATAAACGACTGGTTGTAGGTTCGATGCCCACTCGAGGAGTGAAAATATTTAGTATTTCCACTTTCCTTCGCTCTGGTATCAGAGGCAAAGCGCGGCGTTAAGTTCCGCCACTTAACACGCAATGCCTCCGAATTCGGCGGAAAGTGAGGAACGGAGTGTCTTAACACAAGGTTCCCTCTGCCTACCCTGCTTTTAACTATTTTTATTTAAATTTAAACTGTTCATTCACGTTTTTTCACGTCCCAAATTTTGTCTTTTTCATAGAATTGTATCATATTTTTTGTGTTAAACATTTTATTATATTATTTATATATAAAATTATACCTAGTAGTTAAATCGGTCAATGCGTAAACAGCAAATGTTATATTGAACGTCTCAAATATTTTCTGTGAGAACATTTCCCACCATACTTAAACAAAATAGACAATTGTTTAGTCGAGTCGCTTTCGTCACGATCTCATATGTTCATTTCGCTTATTTATCAAAGTGTAAGCTCCTTTTATTGTGTACTCTAGCTGTGCTCGCGGCTTCGTCCGTGTAGTTCAACGAATAACACAAAAAGTAGCCTAAATTACGCCCAATCACATCAGCTATCTGCCAAGAAAATCCTATCAAAATCGGTCGAGCCATTCCAGAGATTAGGCAGAACGAACAGACAAAGAAAAATTGTAAAAAATGTTGTTTTGGCATACGTCCGTGTATACATGCATGTATTAAAAAGCAGTTATTTTCATATTACATGCAGACACTCCAATTTTATTTATTAGTATAGATTTGACACCATAACGCTTTTTGGTTGAAACGTTAAGGTAAATTTAATATAAAATTCGGATTTAGCTCTTAGCTACAATAGTGTAGTTATCGATCTATTGAATATGTTATCAGTATTTCTGATAACACCTTTCAAAATTTTATCAGGTCGATAATAACACTTAAAGCGCATTATCAATATGTTTTCAACAGTTTCATAATAATGTTAAATCTTTTATGTAGAACAGTTAAGAAATAAATGTAATATATATGTATTTACAATTTACCAGCTGACTCGTCTAACGTTGTTCTGTCTGAGCTATGAATAATTAATATGTAAATAAATAAAAATAATTATTATTATTTGAGATTTTTCTAAGCAAAAATAAGTAGCCTATGTTTGACACCGGGTTTTTTACTACTTTCATTCTAAATTTCATCCAAATCGGACCTGTAGATTAGCCGTGAAAGCATGACAGACAAACAGACAACCTTTCGCATTTATAATATAAGTATGGATAATGGTATTGTCGTTAAAGTTTTAGCGTGACCAAAGGTATTCATTTTTATATTATATCTATATGTATAGATATAATTATTTTAAAAAATCATGCTCCTAATTTAATAAGCATCTCAACTGTAACGACACGTTCTACAATCCGCGTGATCGTCCTTGATCTGCGCGTGCGGCGATGCACGATTCTTTTCGAAGCGTGCCTTGTCAAGTGTTACATCAGAAAATGCATCTCAGTCGTTCTTTGGAAATTTGTACAAGAATGTTTGAGCATATGTATGTAACTATTATTTTTGTTATTGTTTTACAATTCCCATGCTTTTCGTAGTAAAGCGAGACGATTTAACTTAGTTTCTTTGTTGTAGAGAAATTTTGTATAGTGGTGAAATTTGATTCGCTTTGTAAGGTTTATGTAAATGAAAATTACTTAACTGGAAATAACAATGATTTTTGTGTATTGTATAAAGTATAGCTTAAGGAAGTAAGCACCACGTTTTTATAGCCAATGAAAGGTAAATCATACTATTTTTCTAGTATAGGAATAAAATTATTGACTTGATTGAGATTTAATGTTATTGTTTTTAAAAACGTGGTGAATATTAATAATTATGGATTCTTGTATTTTTCTCCGAAACACACAATTGGTTTAATAAATTTCTACTTATCCAACCAGTATCTACTGGATACAAGTGAATCTAAAAAAGCTACTAAGACCTAATCTGAATATTTTTAAAAACTTCAAACGTTTAACTTATACAAGCCCTTTAGAGTTACAATAGTAATATCTCGTTAAGTTATCAACACTTTCATCGTTAACCCTGCTTGTCACCCGTAGCCATTACTGTTCATCGTTCATATGCCTCTTATCTGTCCTATACCTTAGAACTTTATCATCTTTCATCGCTTCTAGCTTTCATAATTTTAAACTTTCTTCTCTACTTAACTAAGTAAAGTGTTTCTTAAGAGATAGTTGTGGGTTCATATTAGATCCATATTGGAAAAAGTATATCAGTGAAATTATTAACAAAAAAAAATATTTTCTTAATATTATTTCCAAAAAATAATATTATTTGATAGTACTGTATACTTAAGACGCGCTTACATTTAAAATTTGACTCAAAATCAATGGGAGTACCAAAAAACTTAATACTGAATTATCTTATTTCTGTCTTTAACCTTTCCCTACTATAATAAATTATATAAAAACATTTGATATATAGTTCTGCTATCAACAGAATACACGATATAGTGAAGCTACAAGATATAAAAGTTACAAGAGTTATTTACGTTGCACTTGATACAATAAATTAGAATAAAACACCTACACACATGAATTATCAAGCTCTATGCTCATAAATCTTTGTCGCGTGTCCTCTTAAATAATCTACAGAGAAAAGGAACCCTTTTCGTCACAAATTCTTTTTAATTATAGAAGGATTTTTGTCAGGTACTTCGAAACTAAATATACAGTCTTGAATATTATTCTTTTTCTTTTAGCTCCACGCTGTATCCCGCACACAGCAGGTTAGGCAGAGGGAACCTAGTGTTAAGACACTCTGTCCCCACTTTCCGCCAAATTCGGAGGCATTGCGTGTTAAGTGGCGGAGCTTAACGCCGCGCTTTGCCTCGACACCAGAGTGAAGAAAATGGAAATATAAATTTCCACTCCTTGAGTGGGACTCGAACCCACAACCAGTCGTTTACAGTCACACTCTTGTGCCACTGCGTCACGAATGGCCCAAAATAATAATCAATTTTAATTGCTATTTCAGGTTAGATAGCCATAATTAGTATTTGAAAATCTAGGAAAACTTAAGACAGGCTATGTCTAACTGACTGACTGATTTTGAATGTACCTAGATATGAAATCTCCAAAATAAGAATATTAAATATACATTATCTTTTAATTAAATTTGGAAGTGCGTGCTGATAAGAATAAATCACTTTATCACTAAAGTCCTTATATCGTTAAGCTTTATCGATTTTTGCTAAAAATGTTGCCTGGATATGTTGTAAAAGGCATTCAATGTAATTATTAAAGGAGATGTTTATATATTTCCACTAGGAACCCGTACCGTACCGGACAACAGCTTAACACTAGATTTCCTTTGCCCACTCTGCTGTGTGTGGGATACAGCGTGAAGCTAAAAAAAAAACAAAAAAGTTCAGTTTAAATCTCAGTTTAATCAGCTGAGGCGTTTAAATCAAGTCCTCCTCCGGCTAATTGTATATTTCTTTTGAACTAACATATTTTCCTCAAACGTCTAAATATTCACAATTATCTTGTAAATTATTATAATTGCTATAATTGAAGATTTAAATACTTCTTAAGAACAATTAGCAACACATCCATTGATACATTCTTCTTTACAAATATACTCGTAGATAAACTTAACACTGTTCTCTTATCTTTGTTTTGTTGCCCGCATTGTTGTATTAATATGTTCCTTTTGTCTGCGGGTGTTTTCTTCGGTACAAACGGGTTTTAACGTATTTTTATTATTATATTAACGCTTTTAAAACCTTAAATGTGTAAAATACATATGTTGATTAAGAAAAAACTAAAGAAACTTTAAGATTTTTTTAGCTTCACACTGTATTCCGCACACAGCAGGATAGGCAGGGTAGGCTGAGAGGGAACCTAGTGTTAAGATACTCCGTTCCCCACTTTCCACCGAATTCGGAGGCGTTGCTTGTTAAGTAGCGGAATTTACCCCCGCGCCTTGCCTCGACACCAGGGCGAACAAAATGGAAATAATGAATATTTCCACTCCTGAAGTGGGAATCGAACCCACAACCAGTCGCTTGATGCACACTTTGTGTCTCTGGCCCACGAAGATACTTATAAATAAAGTAAAATATTAGGGACATAATAATAGCATATAGCGCTTTTTCCTTATTTTTTAAAAAATAATAGGTTCTATAATTTCTCGGAGGATAGAACGATTTGAATTATTTTCGCTTCTTTACTTATATAAGACAAAGCGCGAAGTTAATTTACGCCACTCAACACGCAATGTTACAAATTTGGTAAGAAAGCGGAAAACGGAGTCTCTTGACACTAATTTTTTAGTTCTCTTTATATACACATATAGGAAAAAAACGTTAACCGGTGTGTAACTAATATAACTGAAAAAAAAAACAAACATCTAATATAATAATAGAGATTAGACGCGATATCCAAGTTTCTTATTTCACCACAGTTTCACGCAAATTTGCATATGCTCTGGTACGTGTGGCCCAATACTATTGCACGTCGAAACGTCCGTATAATTTTCCGCTCGGAAAGGTAACTGAGGCTCGCTCGAAACTCGTTCTACAGGAAAGATATGTTTTGGTCCTTCAAGCCGGATTTTAATAGAATTTGTTTAATAATTAATTAAATAAAATTAAGGCGTTTGGGCATATGTCCCATTATGATGATTGTAGGTTACAATCAGGCATTTAAGAAATATATTTAAAATGTCATCGTTTAAATTAGATTGAAGTAAATTTTGTATAAATAATTAAATACAATTCTTACTTACTACGTATATTTGTTATGTTATTTCGATAAACATTAGTTTAATTTCAGTAACTATCTAAAAAAATTGGTTAATTAAGATTACATTATTTTAAAAATTTGTATATTTAATGTCTTCGTTACTATCTAAATTGGTTTTTTTTTTTTTGTATTTTTTTTTTTTTTATGGAATAAAGGAGGCAAACGAGCTGAAGGCCCACCTGGTGTTAAGTGGTTACCTTCGCCCATAGACATCCACAACATTAGAGTTATGGATGCGTTGCCAGCCTCGGGGATGTAGGACAGAAGGAGAGAGGAAGGATGGGAATGGTGGGAATAGGGAGAGCTGGCTTACATGCCATCGAACCGGAACACATCATAAGATATTTAGCGGTTCGTCTTTGACATGATAGTGGTCGCGAGCCAGTCGGAGAACGAATCTCCTACCACCAAACTACTGGGTTACCCGCCTTTTACGGGACGCTACCCAGCGGCGGGGGGGAATTGTATTCTTAACCCGTCCCCCCACGGGATAAAAATCTGTCTAAATTGGAATATCTGCTTAGGACATTAAAATAACCGCTTTTTCATATATTTTTCGTGTATATCTGGTACATACCTGGTACATACCTATATCAATATATTTTACAGTTTAGGTCAAATAACCTAAAATTAAAATTGTAACTTTTTGTTAAATTCCACACGAATGAACAGACTTCTAACTTTTCGTTAAATTCCTGAATGAAGTTATAGTATCTTTCTCACACATTTTATTATATCGAATGTACGTGACTCTATCTAATATTATGTTAATATAAGGCTTAACCCCGTTAATTGACACACTGGCAGTTAACCTATAACGGTAAACTAAGGTCACTAGATTAAGACAATGTCTCTTTTACACATTTCTCTAAATTTGTATGTATTTTTTCTGCAAAATAGCGTTTCTAAGTATGCAAATGTTTGACCTACTGTCTGCTTGCTACTGGTGCAGTTTTGTAATGAACTTACAATAAATGAATAGATAAAACTATTTCGTTTCAGTTCAAAAGGTTTCTATACCGTAGTGGCTTACTTTTAAATTCTTGACACTAATGTTTTAAACGAACGTTTCGAGGTTATTTTAAATACATTTTTGAACGACTTACTTAATTTTCTTCACTTTAAATTTGTTTGTATAGAAAACGTTCACAGGTTTGGTTTTTGAAAAGAGATTGTATAACAAACTTGGACATGATTAGAAAGGGGCGAGTGAAACTAAAGATTAATGAAGTATTTGACAAAGATCAGTTTTGACAGTTAGTTGATGTAAGCCTTTGACTCGACCCGTCATTTCTACTTATCCTTGGCCGGCATGCGTTTATAAACTCATGCGATGATAATGTCAAATTATGTTGAGGCTAATTGATGCCTTCGTGTTGAGACGTTGACTATTGGGTATGTTTACTTTTCGTAGGTATGTAAAAATAAAATTTAATGTATTAAATAAGTAGAGGACTGTAAACTATTGAATTCTCAAAAGTAGAATAAGTATATCATATTTTTATTTATCTGCTATGATGCGTAAGACAAGGCGCTGTCTTAAGTTCCGCCACTTAACACGCAATGACACGATTTCGAGCAATAAAGTAAGAATGGACTATCTTGACACTAGGTTCTTTCTGACTGCTATACAGGGAAAAGTATGATACAGCAACCAAAAAAAATATAAAAGAAGTATATAGATAGCTTATATATAAGTTTCTTATTTTATAATTTCACAAATAAGTGACATTTTCGTAAACTATGTTTATTTATAGTATTACATACAGAATCAACTAAATGTCGCGACGTTGTTGGCATTAAAACAAGTTAAAATTGAAATCTATTCTGTGCCTGTCTTATCGTTTCCTTAAACAAATTGATCGATTTTAATTAAATGATTATGCTTACTTTTAAGTTATAAATAAACAGACATTTATCGGATTTGTGGCATACTAAAAATAACGTGCTTAATTTTGTATTGATAATTTTAAAGTTTCTGTGCTTTTCTTGCTCTAGAAACCTGAAAAAAATATCATAAAAGCTATAAGAGAGTGTCTTCTACCCTCTTATATCATAGATTGATTATGACATTGGATTTAATTTAAAGGTTTAAAATAAATCTACAACAATTAAGTAAAATGTAGCATTAATAGTTCATGGATTTTCATAAACATGATTTTCTCACCATATATTTATAAGCATAAATAAAATAATATATTATATTATAATATAACATGGGTTATACCGAGATTCTGCATTACAAACGTTGAACTTTTCATACAAATGTCAATGTATAAAGGTCTTCAGTAAATAATTTGTTTAACAGTAATCCACTTAAGCAATAAAGTGGAAACCATAAGAAATTATAATCCTTGATTTGTGCTAGGGTTTCGTGGTATTAAGATAAGAGGATAAGTTCGGTTGTGGTTATTAACATTCACGGGATATTGCATGTAATATATTATAGTATTAAATATTAGCTTTGACCTTATCTATCAATACTTCCATACTTATGTTGTAAATGCATAAGTATATATGTCTGTCTGTGACGCTTTCACAGTTAATCTACTGGCCTGATTTGGATGGAATTCGAAATAAAAATAGTAAAGGATCCAGGGTCAAACATAGGCTATTTTTTATCAAAAATCAACCTCTAAATAAACGGTGGAAAGGGTACGAAAGTTAAAATTCAGTTGAAACTTTGTATGTAATGTAATTTAAATGACAGACAATGCATGATAAGTTGTGTGGGGCCAGTTGTGGCGTAGAGGCACAAAGTGTAACTGTAAAGCGACTGGTTGTGGGTTCGATTCCCACTCGAGGAGTAGAAATTTATTATTTCCGTTTTCTACGCTCTGGTGTCGAAAAACACGAAATGCCTCAAATTCAGATGAAAGTCAATAATGGAGTGTCTTCACACAAGTAAATAACACAGTATCATCACAAAAAATGAATAATAAAGAAATATTGCTTGTAGATTGTATCTTATGGGGATTAACATTTGCACGGACTAAGAAGGCAATGTCTGTTAAGTACGTATGACTGATTGACAAATGACATGATAATCGATTTGTCTTTAGCCTACTTGCCATTGTATAAATTTATTTGCATAATTTTAATATGACAAATGTTTTTTTTATGTTATCCTAAAATACTATACAGATTACGACTTAAAAATGTCTCTATAAAATTAAGAAATAAATACGTTTATATTTTTATTTGTTGTCAAATATGATCTCTTTGGTTGTGGGTTCCATTTCGATACTGTGTGAATTTAATATTGAAATGAGAATATTTACATTATCCTCATTTCTCCTCTATGGTATATAAAAGAAAGCGTTGCGTTTCCCTTAATGTATATTTCTTTTTTTTTAGCTTCACCTGTATCCCGCACACAGCAGGGTAGACAGAGGGAACCTAGTGTGAAGACACTCCGTTCCCCACTTTCCGCCAAATTCGGAGGCATTGCGTGTTAAGTGGCGGAACTTGACGCCGCGCCTTACCGCGACACCAGCGCGATGGAAATGGAAGTATTAAATATTTCCACTCCTCGAGTGGGAATCGAATACCCACAACCAGTCGTGTTTACAGTCACACTTATGTTCCCACGACTGGCACATATTAATTAATACGCAATAATGTCTCAAATCCGGGCGGAAAGTGGAGAAAGGATTGTTTTGACGCTAGATTCTCTCTACTAGGTATAGGCGAAAAAGCATAAAGCTCAAAATGTTTCTTTTTTTTTAATTTTAATTTAAATTATCGTCTAGTAAACAGTAGACTAAAGAACTCTATTCTCTGCTCCACATTCTCTTCTCAATTCAAGAATATATAATATTCCTGTTTGTAATCCACCAAGCTGCACTAAGATATCAGATTTTTTCATTATATCGCAATAGCTCAATGCGTGACGCCGTCAGATATAATCCACATGTAATTTCCTGTAAGTGTACTATTTCTTAACTACTGTGTTTCACTTATCAATCATCTGAGTAGCGTTCTACGTTTTCAATATTGTTTATGCTTAAGTATTTTTTAAAATCAAGCTAATATTTTTAAAATATGTCGTTAATTTTCATACCAATTTCGTTTTTGGGGTGTTAAGAGAAAGAAAAGTTGGTTTTGAGTCACCTCACACTCTTTCAAGTTAAAAGTGAAATCCTACACGGTCCTTTAACTAACAAGTCCAAATAAATAACATAAGTACTAATATAAATTTAACCCTGATTAGAATTTTAATAAACAGCAATCAGAAATATAAGCATGAAATAAATCAAATACAAAATATCGTAGAATTTATTTAGTTGACCAAATATGATTGAGGATTTGAAAGAGGCCAAAATGGGAGAATAAGTATCTTGATACTCGGCTTTCTCTTATTACACTTCTGCTATGTGGCAAAAAGCATGAAGCTAAAAAGAAATGGAATAACCACGAATATTTGTCTATTTATTATTTGATATATTATAAATGCGAAAGTCTGTGTGTTTGTCTGTCACGCTTTCACGGCTTTACCGGTCCGATTTGGATGAAACTTAGAATAAGAAACTTTACTACTTTAGTATATAACCATGGGTCTAACATAGGCTACTTATTTTTTCAAAAATTAACCGCTAAAGGGTTGAAATAGGGGTTGAAAGTTTATATGAAAAAACTAAACCACTTGACCGATTGTAATGAACTTTGGTGTGTATATAGTTGATAATCGAAGGTTAAACACAGGCTACTTTATTTTTCAAAAATCCGCCCCTGAGGGTTGCAAACACAACGAAACAATCAGGCAGTCCACGCGGCGAAGCCGCAAGCGGGCCGCTAGTAATGATATATATATATCTGAATATAAGAATAGTTTTATCCATTTCCTCGCATATTTTAGACGCCTCCGATCTCTAATTTCCGCCCACATATTACGTATTTGGCGGCAGAATCCAATTAACAAACGCCGTTACAGTAGTTTTTATACGACAAAGACTATATTTTTATGAGCAAAATCAGCATATAAATAACAAGAAAGTTAACTGTCTATTAATCTATATTGTGACGTGATCCTTAATATTAACGACGTGATGTAATATGATGGAACGAAAATATATCATATTATGTATTAATTGATGTAAAAATAAGATCGTAAATATGAAAACAGAAGCTATAAAATTAATAGCTCCTTTGGTTTTGCAAAATAATCTGCATATAGGCTTCTAGTTTCGTCGTGGTTCAACAGAAAACAATGGTTTATTTCATAAATTTTAATTGAAATATGGCTCGTTATGCCATATATGTTAATATATCGTTATGTCGTTGTTACGCAGTGGACGGTGTTTGAATGTGAACGCAATGGTTGTGGGTTTTGTCCCTCGGGTCGAGTAGGTATATTTAAATAATATTAATTTCCTGCTGCGGTAGGGCAAAGAGTTAAATATCGTTACTCAAACCCTGTCTCTCAAATTCGGTCGGAAAAGTGCCGTAACACTAGGCCTTGTCGTTGCATACCCTGCTACGTGGAAGTATGAAGCTAAATTATAATTATATATATTCAAGCGAGACCCCCTTTTAAGCGAGAATTATGTTAATCAATACAATTCCACGATTTAAAAGTGTACGTTACTCATAACTTAGCAACAATTGATTTTCTTACACCCGCCGACGTTAACGTTTCGTTTTCCATAACACGCAAAAACCTAACCCTCCAATGATTATACGTTCCGTTGAACGGTTTGATGAGCGCGTGCCTACGTGACCTTTCCTTTTTACTATGCTTTGGATTTTATTAACATTCCTATCATCTATCATCTAGCCAACGGTAGTTAATTACACCTTAGGTATATCTAATATTTGCAACGCTAGGAACCTGTTGTCTGCCATAATTCTTGTAAATCATTGGCTAGCTCTGTATTTGGGGTGCTAGCGGCTTTAATTTTTAGAAACTTAATTATTTTGCCTATAATTGTAATGGCTTTTGCGTATAATGGCTTATGATTGGGTGTTTATAAATGATTATCATATAAATTATCAACATATAATATATAATATTAAATTATGCATAAGACAATTGTTGTACAGATATTTTAAACACTCTTTTATGTTATGAAGTCTTAAATACATAACAGTTTCACATTGTTAATCACACAATCTCGACTTTTTGTTGAATCTTCTACCTCAGTACTAGCTTACGTTCACTCACCGACCCACTACACCGACAAGTTAGCACCCATTCTCTACTAACCATTCTCACTACTTAAATTAAGGCCAAGATATTATGTAAATCTAATAATAAACACATTACCGAGTGCCATCTCGAACGGAATCATTATAAACATATTAAGATTGGACTATAATAGCACCTGCAGCGCAAAGCTGATTTATATACAAAACACAATGCAAGCCTAAGACGGTGAAACTCGATTTAAATAGCATAATATCTAACCTTAGCTCTTTGTAACGTAACAATCGGTACTATACTCCACTCTGCATTACATAAAGCGAGGGGAAAGTAATTGTAATATTAAAAATTGTATTAAAGGATTATGTAGACGCGGTCGGTGTATTGGTGGGACACTTTCTATTGTAAGTTAGTTGTTTGTGGGTTGACAGTATTTTGCGGAAAATATTATATTTTTTTGTTGAAAAGGTAAAATATATATATATAAGGACTTTATAAATTAAATGTTTAATCAATATAATTATGCGTCGTTAGATGTCTTTATATTGATATGTCAAATGAACTATTATTTGAATCGGGGGAACGCAAACCGCGGTCCGCTAAGTTTTATATGCAGCCCGCCAAACTGTTATTCATGTTACAGATATTACCCTATTACTTTTTATATATTATTAAAAATGTGGACTTGAATTCTTCAACATTTTAAAAATTGGATAGGCCCATTGCCTAAAAACTTACTCACCCCTTCTCTAATATATTCATAAAAGGGGCAAGAACCGATGAACATAACTTATAAAATAAAATTACAATTTTTTACATTCATCTTTATAATATTGTTACATAAAAATAATGTGTTATTATACTCAAATTAGATAGTAAGAAGCAGTTGGTCTATTAAATTTTAAATAACAAAACGCATCCTGCTGAGAGATCTAATGTCATCTTTTGTACTGTAACATTTTATGATAAAATGAAAGGTTTAAAATTACCTTTAAATTTTATACGTTAAAATATATTCAAATGGTTTTTATTTGCCAGTCAGTCTATTATAAGTCATAAGGACAAAGTTTAACTGTTTAGATGGTACACTGTAAGATGATCGTATTGCTCCCCCGCTTTAACCTACTTATATTGAGTGACAGGAAGTATTTTTTATTCACATATCTCTTGGGGCCAGTCGTGGCCCAGTAGCACAAGCGTGTGACTGTAAACGACTGGTTGTGGGTTCGATTCCCACTCGAGGAGTGGAAATATTTAATATTTGCTTCGCTCTGGTGTGGAGGCAAAGCGCGGCGTTAAGTTCCGCCACTTAACGCGCAATGCCTCTGAATTCGGCGGAAAGTGTAGAACGGAGTGTGTTAACACTAGGTTCCCTCTGCCTACCCTGCTGTGTGCCGGGATACAGCGTGAAGCTAACAAAAAACATATTTCTAACTTTTATTGTTTAGCCAAACATTAAAATTATAATATATTTAAGACATTTTTATGAGGTGTTACTGAAATATGTACTTATATGGCGTTTGATTATGCACACTATGAAATTTTGGTCATTCTGAATTAAAATGGAACAATTCTCTCATTTTGACGTTGTTTGTTCGGTTTAGATCTTTGATTATGGCCGCATCGAATGAGCACTTATCAATTCGCCAATATCATATTATATGGATAACATATGAAGAAAATATATTGTAAAAAAAATAAAGCTACGCTATTTTAAATTATAAATTAAAGACAAATCTAGCAACCATAGCAATCTTCACCTATAACGTTTGTTTATTTGCCAAACCAAAATCAATATTCATATTGTCGCAAAAATAAATACAATTAAAAATAAACATAATTATTAATTAACGAAGACTAAAAGATTTCTTTAAAGGAATGCCATTTTAATATCAATAGTCATATGAATTCATTAAAAGCTAATTAAAACCAGATTTTGCAGACGACATTTTCACGGTTGAGATTCCGGCTTCATTCGTCAATTATGATACAAGGCAATAAATATTCGATACATTAAAAATATGTATATCATTTAAAGGAGTGGACTTGTATGTTTAAATAAATAATGATATCAACACTTTCTTTGATACGATTAATTACGCACTTGAATTTTTATAGTACAAATGAGGCCGATATCGACTTTCCACGATCAAGATTCGTGAGTTGTCTATATAAATCTCTCCGTCATACATTCGTCAATTGAACGAGAAAGTTGATTTTATTAGTAATCATTATCGAGTTGAAATCGATTGCGGTTGAACTCTTAAGGAATGATTGTAATGAGACGAATGACTGATTAATATAATAATTTGAAGAAAAATTTATGGTAAACCTGTTTTGTATGAAAAAGTCGTTGTTTTTTTATATGCATGATATATGCTGATTTAGATTTTATTATAAACTTTTATAAATTAGTAAAAACACTTCCTATTTAAAGGTCCTGTATAAGCTTTTTATTTTACTTTAAAATTAGATATTTCACTAGTTCTTCACGTTTTTCCTATAGAGGAGTGCAATCAGAGAGAACCTAGTGTCAAGACACTCCTCAAGTTTTTTACTTTCCATGTTGAGTGGTGAAACTCTATACTGCGCTTTGAATTAAAAAAATGTAGGTTAAAATAATTATTATACACTGTTATCTTAATTTCGAAATAAGAGAGGGTCATAAAGTTCATAAATATTAAAACATTTTAGTTTCTTTTGCGTTTATAATTTCGCCTTATCAGAATGATTTTCGAAGCTAGTCTTAATAAGCTCTTCAAATAGATATTTTATTTTAGGCTTCCATCGGACTAGTGTTAATTAAGATAAAAACCGGTTCCAGCTTTCATTATGCATTAGCGATTATTTTCCAATGTCATTGCTATATAACAGTGTATAATTTGAAGTTTAATATTAAATGTATTTAAAATAACTTTAGTATTTGGTGTGATTTTTAATTTTATAGGATTTATAGAAGTTAGTGATGAATCACTCTGTGATCGTCTTTTTTGTAAATCACGTGACGTCACGTAACATATCAAAATTACCTTTTTAAATTAAGATGTTGTCTTCAATTTAACTTTTTACAATTTTTGCTATATACTAGTAGTGCCTAGAAGTATGAACCTGTAACCATCACAGATAGCTAAGTATTTATTTGCATGTGTCGAATCCATATACGTGTGTGTATTCAAAAATGTGGGTCAATAGAGTAATATTTTAGAACCGAATAAGGTTTTAATATGCAAATGCTTGACACCTCATAAAAGTTCATTACGATCTCATTCAGTACCGTGTCAGACACGGGCCCTTTCCTACTTTCTTCTATGACCCACTAACGTCTGACCTTTGAAGTGCAACGACGGATTTTGACATCTACTTATTATGATTCTAAGTTAATAATATATAGATTTTTTTTGTAATTTGTTTACCTTTTTTTTATATTTTCTATTTTTTCAAGTAATTAGGACTTTGATAGTGTTATAAAATTTTTTGAGACTGACATTAACTATTATTTTTTCTTACATTTCGTCCAATTTCTGTATATGATTTAGATAATGAAAATATATAGTGCTGGGCAAACTAGTTACCTTACGTTTAATATATTTTGAAAATTTGCTACCTAATTTTATGTTCTCTCAACGTCGTCTAGCTTTTTGCGTCTCGCCACTCTTTGTTTCTCTTTGACTCTTTGAAACTGAACAATTCATATTATGAATGATCACAATATTTATTTTTATTTTGGTGTAAATTGATTATTAAAATAAGATGGCAACGTCTTTGCCTAATACGTAGTAAGACTATTTTGGTCATAATTCATATTTTCGCGGCGTTAAGTTCCGCCACTTAACTACGCAATGCCTCCGAACTCGGCGGAAAGTGGGGAACGGAGTGTCTTAACACTAGGTTCCCTCTGTCTACCCTGCTGTGTGCGGGATACAGCGTGAAGCTATTTCATTTATAAGTTAGAAAAACATTAATAAACCTTTTTATGGTTCTACTTGCCATAATTTGATATTATTATCGATATTTTTTCTAAACTTTTCCTTACACCTAATACAAAAAATCGGATGTTAAATTTGAATCACGTATCCGCTATACTCGGCCTTGTTCAATTTTCCTTTTACCGATCAAAGATACGACGAATAATACACATAAGTCACTGTTTCACCTTTAGTATGGCAACAAAGAGGGCTCAGACCGGCTCGCCTTGGAATTGTACCCGATATAGCTTTATTTAATTGCTTATTATAACGTATTTTTGTTCGCGGTTTCTCTTTTACTTTGATTTTTTTAATGTAATGTTTAGACATTGCATTTATTGACAACTTTGAGAATGTGTGTTAGATGGCGGAACCTATCGTCTTGTTTTGTTTTACCAAGCAGCGAAGCGGGGAGATGAAAATATTTTAAGTATAATTGTGAATATCCAGTTTGAAGTGCCTCTAATGGGGACCGAACCCACAACTATACTATCGTAGGGGTGGGTGTTTTTCACGATGATTTGTCACACTTTATATATAATATTTAAAGAATTTAAATTTAGAATTAGGCCTTTGACTTTAACATTTTCCAATTCTCTATCAGTTCAATATTTTTCTTTGCATTTTTGCATTATACCAAGTAGATACCCAGAGCTCAGAATGAAGAGCAGATTATTGTTCACTTTGCACTTGTTTAAGAAACACTGCAATCTATGTGGCGGATCCGAAAAACATTTCCTCTATCCATAAAAAAAACACTTTCTATAGCTAGATAGACAAATACGATTTCTGTACTGATCTATGTATGTATATGTAATAGTAGCGGCTCTTCTAAGCTACAAGATGACATAATTGATGCCTTTTCCATATTCATTAGTGAAGATCAATCAAATAAATCGATATCGATATTTTAAATACTTAGGAATATTTAAATTTTTTATATAAATATTAAATTCAGTTCGTATATATTGCACTATTGACGGTAACCTGCTTTAAAAAGCAGCTATTCGCTACCTAGTGTCCTAGTGTCTAAACACTCCGTTTTCCACTTACCGTCTGATATCCTTTAATCTTAAGTAGACTTTTTCGTATATCATTTTATATTCTTACCAAACATACGAGTACCTATAGATAATTATGTCACCTGAGAATATTATAATAATAGCGAAAGCGTGGGTATTAAGACATCTCGTCCCTTTAATATTTAACTTTACTGCAGTTAAAGTCACATCACGTTATACGACGCTTGGTATGTATTAGCTTATGATTTCTTCTTTTAGACATCAAAAGTGAAGCGTAAAATTCTCGTTGCCTTGGTAACGTGTATGTCACTTTATATAAAAATGTATTTAAAGTGTAATATTGATTATTATACAACTAGAAATAATTTAAAAAATGCAGATAGAGGCGACCTATGAGGGATTTCTGACATGATTTGGTGATGTGAACAGTAAATACATATAGTAATATGTATAGTAATACAACGTCATACAAAATATAAATGCTACATACATTATAATGTTTCTATTCAAAATTTCATACTTCTCCGTCGGCATAATTTACCTTCAAAATGATTGAAAGAATTTCTTTGATGTGTATATTAGTGGTAATTGATTAATATTATTATTACTGATATATTATTTATAACCTAATTTGCGATTTCTCTAATACGAATTTTAAGCTTAACAACAACAATATATACCATTTAAATTGCCTAAAGGCTAAATAATATAGCGTCAAACTCACTGAACTAGCAAATAAAATTACCACGAACAATCGTAATAACTAGAATCATAGGCTGTTGCTTGACTCAATTAACTTCTGCTTTAATTACGATCTCATTACGGGTTGGCGTAGATGATAATTAAACATTATGTTTTTGTAAAAAAAATACTTATGTATAAATAATATTACATATATTCATTATAAATAAGTATTATATGGTACATATACTTCTCCTTGCTCTGGCAAGATAAAGTGCGGCGTTGAGTTCCGCCTTCAAAACGTGTCTCGAAGTCGAATGGAAAGCGGAGTGATATGACACTAGGCTGTCTGTCAGTCCTTATATGAAAGATAAAGCGTGAAACTGAGACTATTAATTTTAGCTAAGTTTCTTACAGTTTATGAGATTTTGAAAAAAAAAGATTTTGACTCCGTTCTCCGTCTTATTTGTTGTTAACGTAGCTTTTAAAACTATAGCTTTTTAAGCTTTTAAAGCTATACTTATTAAAAGCTTTATTATATGTCGTCTTTATCCATAACAAAACACAATCCGATCATATGACCAAAATCATTGCCAAATAATATCGACTACTATTAGCGGTCACGGGCACACATTCATTACCTTCATCTTACCTTCGACAACTCCATATTTTACATAGTAATGTGACTTAACTTCCTATACGTATTTATTATATTAAAATTCTTCAATATTACGACTCGACCTTGTTACTCAGAATAAAGAGCGAAATATCGCAAAAACATTACCGATTTTAAGAAACTCTGATGTCAAGGAATACTATAGTTCAATGTCGACTTATACTTAGCAGTCACGCGCTTTGCCCATCATAGCGGGGTAGTCATATCCGACCAACTGTCAAGACACTGTCTTCTACTTTCCGTTGAGACATTGCGTGTTGAGTGGCGGATCTCAACGCCGCGTTCCATCTTCGATACTAGAACGAAGCATTAAAAATTTAAATTTAATCTTTCCTTCGAGTGGGGATCGAACCTATAACGATTTTTTTACAGTCAGACGCAGTCCCACTGCACCACAACGGCCTCGACCTGTACTTAATAAGAAATATTTGTAAGGAAAGTTAGGTACAAACGTATACAAGACATAGATTTTATCCGCCTCTCCTCGTGTTAGATGTACGGACGCATTCTTACGTTAGAAGAAAGCCTCACTCAACCTTGAAGCTTTCGCAACTCCCAACCGGTTCGTATAAGGAACATAAAAAGGGGCGCACGCGCATGCTTCTCCTAAATGCCACTACTATATATGCGTTCTGTGGAATATGGTATAACCTACATACTTACTATGCTAGATTTTGTTTAATACTAGCTTCTCTATTGCGCCTTGCCTGTGTAAATGAAAGTTTAAGTTTATTTAATAAAATAGTTTAATAAACGAAATTAAATTAAATTATTTTAATATGAATACATGAACGGACAGACAAACAGAAGAAAAAAAACATCATTGTTTTGGTTCTATTAGTAAATTGATAAATACCACCTCATTTTCCTCATATACTATCTGTATTTGGAGACAGCGATCAGTTACATTTTTATAGAAAAGAAGATTTTACCTTTTTGTACACAACAATGTATTATTAAATTAGTAAATAAATAAAAAAATATATGAAACTTTTATAAATATAATATGATTTTCCTTAACTTGCTACCCGGAAAATGTGTAACTTTGAAATATAAAGTATAATATTTATACAAAAAATCTTGTTAATAATTTCAATTAATAATACCGTATATTCTAAAATAACCTGTAGTAGCTCAATACGCGATGAAGCGTAAATATCTTATTTTACTTCATTTTGTAATCTGTTCCATAATTTCGACACTTTACCAACAGCCCGGCTAGCTCAGTCGGTAGAGCATGAGACTCTTAATCTCAGGGTCGTGGGTTCGAGCCCCACGTTGGGCGATTGTTTTTTTTTGTTTCATTTTCTTATTTTTAATTTTTTAAATAATAGTTTTAATGAATAAATATGTATCGTGATTTTAAATAAAGTAAATTTAGCAAATTTAAAGATTTTTTAATACATTTTATATGTATCTGGTCATCGTAACAGAGTGATATCGTCTGACTTGTGAACGCGATTAGTTGTGGATTCGATTTTCACTCGACGGAATGATTATATTTCAATTGTTTGCTTTAGTATATAAGTCATAGCGCGGCGTTGAGTTCCGCCACTTAACACACCATGTCTCGATTTCGGGCAGAAAGTTTTGACACTAGGTTCTCTCTTACTACCTGTTATTCGGGAAAAAGCGTGAAGATGCTTTTCTATACTTATAAAACATTTATATGCAGACATTTCAATAAACATTATAACATTCATCAATACAAGACAGTTATGGGCTATTACTTAACCTATACCTGTGAAAGTTGGGAGTGGTCGTAATCAAGTATAAATGAAACTACCGGCCACCCATGTCGATTGGAAATATGTATACTTAATGACGTCACTCCACTTGTCTCGGACAGAGAGGTTTGTCACTCGTTTTACGCATATTTTTTATGGTAAAACCAATAAAAAGTTAACCTTTGGAAGTAATAAAATAATATGTTGTTAATAAAATCAATGTTGAGAAAGCGGGTTGAAATGCTCAAGCAGTGCATACTTTTTGGCTTACGATATATAACTATTACCTATAAAAAATGCAGTCTTACGTCGTTCCCCATAACAGTGTAGTCAGAGTCTAGCCAAATGTCAAAAAACTGGGTTCTCTACTTTCCGACCGAATTGCATTACGATACATTGAGTATTAAGTGGCGGAACTTAACGCCGCGCTTTGTCTTAGATAGAGGAGCGTCAAACTAATTAATATGTAATCATTCTCGCAAATGGGAATCGTACTCAAAATAATTGCGTTCACAGTTAGACGCTGACCAACTCCATTGTGACAGCCTCTATATACTGCAATATACTTACATATTTTTGTACTTTATCTTTATATTTTGTCTTCGTGTTAAAATAAAATTAGCCTAACTTACTCCTTATTGCATCAGCTATCGGATAGTGAAAGTCCCATTAAAATCAGTCCAGCCGTTCCAGAGATAATATAAATGTATTTTTATGCTAGGTGTACCTATATGATGATATCGTGACACGTTTAACAACTGATGGACTAATATTTGCATCTTCGACTTTTACTTATTTTAAACAATTTTGTTTCTTTAGTCTGTTACGGTCCGATACCGCCCCGGGCACCAGCGCCCCTAGTTAGGCCTAGTTCGGACAGAACGAAGCAAAGTCCCCCACTTAAACGGTGTCGCAAGTCGAGGTTCGAGTCCCAACTGAGACGCCCTTGCCATACCGTCGTCGTCATTTGATGGCTTCCTCACAAGCGAGGATTCCCAGCCAAGGTCAGAGCTCATATAGCTCGGCCTCCCCCAAAGCCCGGTGAAGTTGTCGAGGCCGCTCTGGCCAACAGCATACACATTCGAAAAAAAAAAAATCTTTAGTCTGTTGTCAAAGACAAAGAGTTCCGCCATGCAATACGCAATACTAAATTAGATAGAGATTTTAGTTCAGACTGTTTTTTTAATATTATTTTTACTTATCTTTAAACGGTCTTACTTAAACTTTAAATATAAAAGCATTTTTATTTAAATGTTTTGACATTTGTTATTACACAATGACCTAAATTGTCTGATTTGCTTTTAGTACAGATAATTTATAATCAGAAATAAAATTAGAGGTTATCATGGCGCAGCGTGACAGGGTCGGACTTTAAACGCAAAGATAGTGAGTTCTATTTCCGCCCAGTAAAATTATTATTTTTAAATTACTATTATTTCTCCGTTCTGGTACTTAAGATAAAGCGAGGCGTTTAGTTCTGATACTGAAAACGCAATGTCTCCATTCCGGAAATGAAAAACCGAGAGTCTTTACTCTATATTCTCTCCTACTATGTTGCTATATCTAAAAAAGCGTGAACTGACAAAAGAAGAAATGAAATCTTAAAAATATTGCCAATGTAGAAGTTCATTTTAAAATGACCTATAGTTAACATTTAACAGTTAAATCTATTTGTAATTCGGTATTATGAAAATTATGTTTTAAGTAAAATTAATAATATAAATATTACACTCAATACAATGTGTTTGAGATACATCCATACTTATATATTATAAATGCGAATGTCTGTGTGTTTGTCTATCACGCTTTCACAGCTAATCTACTGGTCCGATTTGGATGAAATTTAGAATGAAAGTAGTAAAAGTGACTGGGTCTAACATAGCTTTTAAAAAAACAGCTTCTAAAGGGTTGAAATAGGGGATGAAAGTTTATACGAAAAATTTACACCGCTTGACCGATTGTAACGAATTTTGGCATATATATAGCCAATAATCCAAGGTTGCAAGTAATCTACTTTATTTTTCAAAAATCCACCACCAAGGGTTGCAATATACCGAAACAGCCACGTAGATCACGCGGTGAAGCCGCGAGCGGACCGCTAGTTTGCATATAAAGCTTAGTGAAACCTATACATGTTGCTAAAGCAACGCATTTTTTACGTATTAACGGGGTCACTATTTATAATCATTGTCTTAATTTAGTCAGCATTCACCCTCACATATTTACCACGTTTTAAAACAATCTGACAAGTTATGTAGTAAATCTGGCATTAGTATGTAGGGCTTCATAATGTCACCGATTTAACACGTGCTTCGGGGCGTGACATAGAATAATATTAATCTGATTGTGTTCAAGAGATTTGTGTACATTTTTATTTATATATTAATTTTTAAATAACTTTTGCTTATTATTAATTAATTAATTTTAGAGAAGTATGTAGGCTTGAACACTATAAGCGTACTAAACTATTTCAAAATTGCGTATGTAGTATATTAAACTAAAGATTGTACAGCTTATTGATAATATAATGGCAACTAAGTTGCTAAGTGCAAAGCTAATCCACTTCACTCTTCTGCTAACTACCTCCTTTAAAGATTGTTTAAATAAGCAAAACCGTTCAGCGTCCACTGTAATTGCATAGATTGCAAGTTCGAATCTTACTCCAAAAAGTGATCATTTTCAATTACTTTTATTTCATCTCTGTGGAATAACGCAGTATTAAGTACCATAGTCTATACTCAATGACTTAATTTCAGGCGGAAAGCGGAATGTCTTGACTCTCTGAAGATAACTTTGCCTATCCTACTATAAAGGATATAACGTGAAGCTAAAAAAATAAACCTAAGTGATTTGTCACTCTATAAATAAACCACTTCCGTAACAAAAGACTATAATAAAACTACAATCACGTGCTCTGCGGTATGAATACGATATACGATAGTGGTAACCGAGAACGGGCCGGTATCCTCTCTGAAGGTTCTTCTTACTTGTGTACCTTGCGACCTGTCGAGCGGAAATATTATATATTGTGTGGGGGCTTACTGGGCCAGAACGTGTGTGCTTTCCTTGAAAAATAACAGGTGTAATTTAAGGTCTTTTTAAGCTTTATAGCCTATATTTCTAGCTAGGTTAAGAGATTGTGTAGATATATATGAATTAAGTTATTATAACGGTTTATAAAGTAATTTTGATAAAATAATTATTAATTTTTCATTTTTGTTGATGATTGGACTCTAAATATAGCGAAGTTTTTTTATTTAATAAGTTAAAATGAAACACTTAATATAAATAGTGTTTCATAGACTTTTTTCGTTAAAAAATTCAAGATTGAAAGATGTTACGATTGTTGTCAAGTATTTTGTCTTATAAATGGATGTTTTAGCTTTTCCCATTTACATAAGAATTGCGGTAAATCCTCAATTAGTGCAACCTTTTATACCTCGAGCACCCCACATCACTAATTTTTTGCTTTCTCCGCCCAGTAGTTTCGGTTACGAGTTGTCTGTCAATCACTCTATCACGCAAGCGTTTTATATTAATATAAATTAGTATTTCTTTATATCAAAATATACTAGCGGATCAAAATATACATTTTTGGTGTGTAATGAAAATAAAATAATTTAATAGTATTTTTTTTTTTTTTAATTAGGCCTTCATAGCGTTGTGGGTCAACATCTGTATGAAAACACGATTGTTTGTGGATTCGATTCCCTGTAGTGGAAATGGTTAAATTTACATTATTTTCATTTCCCCGCTCCTATACCTAAGACATAACGCGGTGTTCAATTTTACAACTAAACACGCAATATCGAGAATTCAGGCGGAAACTGGAGAACAGAGTGTCTTGACACTAAGTTCTCTTTACTTTCCGAGAAAAAACGTAAAGCTGTTTTTTTAATATTCAAATAACATATAATATTAATCAACATAAAGAACCCTAAATGTGTCCGACACGCAACGCACGATGTAGCGACGCCCGATGAATATTCAAGCCGTAGATAAGAAAAGAAAGTTCCGCAGCAATAAACCAGCTGTGCACTATTAGCTATTGTAACATAATTTATTCTAGGAAAAAGCAAAACATAAGTATTTCGAATTCCTAACAGCCGTTTGGTATGCAACTTCATGAAGTAATTACAAGTAGTAATATATATTGTTATTTGTAGTAGTTCATGTTTTGTTTTTAATTTTGACTTGTATGTATATGATACGGAGTGTCTTAACACTAGGTTCCCTCTGCCTACCCTGCTGGGATACAGCGTGAAGCTAAAAAAAAATCTATATGATATATTCGTTTTTTTAAGCTTCACGTTTCTCCCTACATAGTAGGTTAGGGTAGAGAATCTAGTGTGAAGACACTCCGTTCCATTTTTTATTAGAATTCGAGATATTGTGTTCTTAGTGCCGGACTTCAGAGCTGTGCGCTGTTTTGTTTACCAGAGCGGAGAAATGCAAATAATTATTATTCCTGAGTGGAAATCCGACCCACGATTATCGCGTATACAGTCAGACGCTGTCTTATTGCGACACAATGGCCTTGTTTTAGTTTTTATTTTGAAAACACAATAATTAACTCTAAATTCTTCATTTTTTGGAACTACTGGATAGATTAGAATTAAGCTTCTATATTATATACATTTAAATTCTGAGCTAGACTTATACTATAAAAATCTCGAACATCCAATGAAGACCCCTAAGAGTCAATCTCAATTATAAAAAATAAAATCTCAGCAAAAGTATTCAACTTCTCAAATATAATTATTTTGGAAAAAGTCATTAATATCTACATAAACGAAGTTGAAGGCAGCTTCTGGTTATAAATAAAAAAATAATGCATAAATAAATATAGTAAAAGTTGCAATTTAATAACCATATTGGAACACAACCGATTTTTATATATTTTTTTTTACATTTTACAACGCTTAATTAAAGAAAAGCTCCATAAAAATCCAAAACGAGGTAACATGCAATCATTTTTATATTTTTTTAATTGACAGTACATAGGCAGTAAAGGCTACGGAGTAAACCAGTTAGCCTTATATGCTAAGCCAGTATTTATGTGCACCAATTCATTGAGGATTGTTTTGACCAATTAATTGGAAGCTGTCGTGGCGCAGTGAGATAAGTTCTGATTATAAACTAGATGGTTATGAGTTCTATACAAAATTGGGGGAGTGATTATGTTTCTGCTTTGGAACCTACGACAAAATGCAACCTTAAGTTACGTATCTCCTGACTCTAAATGCGATAATTGAGAGGACGATTCCCAATTGGAGGAGGAATGGTGGAATCCATACTTATATTATAAATGCGAAAGTCTGTGTGTTTGTCTGTCACGCTTTCACGGCTAATCTACCGGTCAGATTTGAATGAAATTTAGAATGAAAATAGTAAATAACTGTGGGTCTAACATAGGCTACTTATTTTTTCAAAAATTAACCGCTAAAGGGTTGAAATAGGGGATGAAAGTTTACATGAAAAAACTAAACCGATTGACCGATTGTAAACAATTTTGGAATAAATATAGTTGATAATCGAAGGTCAAAGATAGGCTACTTTATTTTTCAAAAATTCTTCCCCGAGGGTTGGAACATAACGAAATAATTAGGCACTCCACGAGGTGAAGCCGCGAGCGGGCCGCTAGTTGGAATATAATCATACCCAAGGTATGATGATGTTGTCCTATTATCCCTCATCAGGGACATAGGGCTCGTAGAAGGGAATGATTATATATTATTTTCATATCTCCGCTCTGGTAACTAAGAAAAGTGCTGCGTTGAGTTCCACCACTCAACACAAAACGTCTCGGAGTTCTGACGGAAAGCGGAGAACAGAGTAACTTAACAATAGGTTCTCTTTACGTTAAGCTGCGATTCATATATACATACTTTAAAAAAATTATAACCCTATTTTATAGGGAAAGTTCATCTTCATCTCGCAATTATATAGAAGCAGTGGCACACCTAATATGGTGTTACTACTTTCATTTTTATGACTTTTCCCAACGTGGGCGGGTGTTAACATGCGAACAAAAGCTTTTGATAAGAGAAAATTTAATCGATACATCTGTATATATTTACATATTTATAGAGCTTATAGAGATATTAGCGTATATGTTACAACCAAAGTAATAAATTTAGGTATTATGTGTATGTACAGTTAGATTAATTCTATCTAAATAATATAGCAGGTTGACGTGATAGCGTAGCTTATCAATTAGTCACATAAAAAATAGGCATTATTAAAAATGACTGATTATTCCGTACATAGTATATTGATTTATGGCGCTTAATATAACGTGTGGGGACAGGAATATCTTAACACTAGGTTCCCTCTGCCTACCCTACTGTGTGCGGGATACACCGTGAAGCTAAAAAAAAAAAAAAAAAAAGTTGTGTACGGATATTTTATTTACGTATCATCTACAAAATGAACTATTGACTTTAGATATAAATCGAACCCATAGCTTCTGACTTAGCAGAAAGAGTTCTAAGGGACAAAATTATTAACACACTTCGCCGCGAGTTCTGCAACTTTTATCACCTATTTGTACTACTCTTAGGGGCTCTCTGAACTTTCAGTTCAACCACAATAAACTCACTCCTGAAAAGTGAAGCTTTCTAATTGTGAAAGAATTATCGTGATCTATTCAGTATTTCCGAAGATTACCCCTTACAAACAAAGTTTACCTAGCAAAAGTTCTATAAATAATTGATTATTTAATAAAAACCAACTTCATTAATGCCTCTACCCGTTGTTATTATATTCAATATGTTATATAATATTTGTTTATAAACGTTTCTATGCGATTTGGAAACTGCATAATAAGTAAACACAATCCACCTTAGCTGTCAAAACAAGTTGTGTATCACAATAATATCAATAAGCGAGTACAAAGGTCGTTTCACATTTGTTTATAACTGCGAAAGTGTTTACATATTGTTTCAGTGACTTAGTGATTGTTATGTATAGAGTTCAAGCAAAAGTTGTGAAAATTTACATAATTGTTTTTGTGTAAGGTTAGTTTTTATGTATTTTTTGTTATATATTATGTTAAATATATGAAAAAAATTAGAAACCTGTTTGTCTGTCTGTGGTTTTAAATTAAATGAAGAACTTAAGATTATATTGACACGTTTTTAATGGCTTTACCTGAATCCTTATAGGTTTTTGAGACGCTATTTTGATCCATTTCTTGCAATTAAATAACCTTGAAAATTTGCATACATGTACGGATTTGTTGATACAATGTTTTCATAGCTAATCTGATTTTTTTTTGGATAACGAATAAATAATTAGTGAAAGAAATATTTTTTTTTTTAAATTACAATATTATTCTAAAAATTATCTTTTATAGACTTAAGACATAAATCTATAGACAAAAATCACAACTTCACTGATTAATAGTAATCAGTAGTTAATTGTAGAGTGGTACATTATTTTGCAATTATTTTTTTTGTCGAACGTCTTTAAATGAACAAAATGAAATGTAATGATTCAATATCTTAAATTTATGAAATTTCTACTAAGTATATAATTACTTTGATAAATTGCTATTCATAGTATGACATATTTTATTAATACCCACTGATTAAACAAATGACGTATGTCGGATTAAAAAATCTTTTGATTACGAAAAAAAATATATTCTAATAAACATTCATTAATTGTATTAATTAACAAATATAACATATAAAATGGTGCGTTTTGATTGTGTTTTTTGTTGGAATCTTATATCTACGAAAATTCGACAGCATGTAAGATTTTTTCCATACTTAATTAATTAATCGACTTTGCAGTCTTTTATAAATTATATATACCACTAGCGGCCCGCTCGCGGCTTCCAAGTGAACTACATAACTGTTTCGTTGTATTGCAACTCTCGAGGATGATTTTTTAAAAAATAAAGTTGCCTATGTTTAATCTTGGATTATTAATATATATTCATGCCAAAATTCATTACAATCGGTCAAGCGGTTTAGATTTTTCATATGAACTTTCATCCCCTATTTCAACCCATTAATTTGTTGATTGATTTTTGAAAAAATAAGTAGCCTATGTTAGACCCAGTAACTTTTAACACTTTCAATTTAAATTTCATCCAAATTGGATCGATGTGAAAGGGAGACAGACAAACAGACAGACTTTCGCGTTTATAACATAAGTATGGATTACTTTAAATTACTTTAATTTGATTCATCCCTCCAAGTAGATATCAAAATGACAGTCAATCGCGTTTATAATCATATTGCTGTTCCACTGCGTCATAGGACAAAGCTCAACAAACAAAGACAAAGCTAGGCCATTCAACCCGCAGTGTCTCGATTTGTGGCGAAAAATGGAGTGCGGAGTGTCTTGACTCTAGATTCTCTCTGACTATGAAGCTGTATGGTAAAAAAAGAGAATTTAATTTTAAATTTGAATCGAATCAAGATTCCATATATATAAGAAATGAGCAATTACCTAATTGGCAAAGTCTTATAGTAGTAGGATAAAGGAGGAAAATGGAGAGCGGAGTGTCTTAGCTTTCCAGAAAAAAGCGTGAAATTGTAAAATCTAAAATTTGTTAAAAAAAAAGTAAACATCCATACATATAAAAAGTAATATAAACATTTTATTACCGTATAAATACTTAATGAACAACTTTTGCAATTTTATTTTATCTTCGTTTATAAATATAAAATCATTAACAAAAATAATAAAAAAATATATTAATATGATCAAACTAGAAAGCTAGTTTGAAATTTCTATTTACAGAACACTATGTTGCTAATCTATATGAACTTGTTTTAAAAGCCAAATAATGTTAGACTCTTTATAGCCATTATACAAACTCATTGAACGTAGTTCAGAAACTCTTTGAAGTGTGAACTCTTATGGTCTCTCTGCCTAACTCGCTATATTGTAAAAGGCGACATAAAACAACACATTAATTTATTTGAATGTATATTTAATATGGTGTTAAATTAAATAATTAATTATTAATTTATTGATTTAAATAACAGGCCGTTGTGGCTCAGTGGTACAGCGTTTGACTCTAAACACGATGATTGTTGAGTTCAATTCTCACTCGGAGATGTTATAGACTACTTTTATTTCTCTATATTTCTAGTATGAAAGACAAAGCGCGGCGTTTAGTTCCACCACTTAACACGAAATGTCTTGATTTAGGGTGAAAAGTGGGGAACGGAGTGTCTTAACACTAGGTTAGCTTTAACTATCCCGCTACGCGTGAAAAAGCGTGAAGCTGCAAAAATAAACGAAATGCTTATTCCGCTTTCGATAACAGTTTCCTGATACCGTTGACCTCCTTATCGAATTCGTTGCGGACTTTGTCGATCAAGACGTCAATGCAAATCGCTTTACCATCTATACTATAATATAAATAATAGCACTTTGCTTATGTATTTTTGAAAGAAATATATTTATATTGATTTTCGTAATAAAAATTTCGTAAAATAATATTTTTTTAGACTTTTGACATTACTTTTAAACATTTTTAAAATGTTATTCCACACTAGGGAAAACTGAAAAAGACTAGAAAACGTATAAAAATTTGAAGGCAAAATGCATATTTAAAAGTATTTAATAAATAGCATTCTCTCTTGAGATTGTTCGTAGAATAATCTTTGGGTAGCAGAAATTTGTAAAAATCTCTCTACAGAGATACTAACAACAAAAAAAGTTGTAATAAAGCGTATAAGAATTTCGATGCAGCTGGTAGTAGAACGCATGGCTCAGCGCTGAGAGCGCCCGGATCTTTGACATTTTTAAACGTTTCACACATTTAGAAAATCGAAAAATATATATTTAGAAAACGTATAAAAATTTGAACGCAGTTTAGTGTTTTTAATTTTTTTTTTTTGTTTATTTTCATTTTTATTCTATTTATGTTGTTTGTGTCGTTATCAAATATATTGCTATTAATAATTACTCAGTAACTACTGCGATGATGACTTCATAGCGTAATTAATTGTAAAGTTCAAATGTTATGGATTTAAATCCTAGCCATTGGAAGTATTATTGTATTTAATAAATAGAAACAAGTAATTAATTTATTTCAATAATTTATACAATTAATCTCCTAATAAATGAATTAATTAATAATTAATTTATTGATTTGAATAATCTATATAATTAATATTTTAGTAAATTAATTAGTTAATTAATGAATATTTTGTTTCCTGATCAGACAGTATGCGACATTAGGTTTTGTTAGCTATTGGTATGTTTATAAATCATTAAATCGAGAAAGAAAATGGAATAACTTTTTTAAATATGAAATAGGACTTTAAGATAAAATAAAAAAATACAATACAATTTAGGTGCTTTGTATTATAAAGTTATATTTAACGTCACTTTAAATGATGTTTAAAGTTCGTTAAATGGTTATTTTTATAAAATCGTGCAGCTCTCGATCTTGATGATCTTGATGATTGATCGATCATTTAGGCTGTAAAAAAACTACATAATTTAAATGTCGTTCGATATTCCTGATCGACAAGCATATTAAAATAAAACTTCTGAGCTTAATTTTCAATTTGGTTAAAGACTACTTTTAGACATAAAACAATAACAAAGCAATCATTAGAATAATATTTTATATTTCAGAATACAATCTGTTAAACGTTTCCCCTGTTTGATTAATATACGTTTTCAATAAAATTAATATTACGATTTTCTCATTACAGATGGACAGTAGCTCAGAAGCGATGGAGCTGAGACGAGAGCTGGACGCTGTGAAGAGTGCATTGCAACAACAATCAGAATCCGTGTTAAAACAACGTCACCAGCTCGTGGAAGCTAGTCAGGCACTCGCGGCGCGTGACAAGGACGCCGCTCAGGAACGACGCCTCAGACAAGACCAACTCGCTATAGTTTTACGCTCACTAGTCCTCCTAGAATCCAGATTGAGTAGAGAACAGAAACAAATAAACGTATCTCTCTTACAAAAGGATAAAATCATTAGATCACAGCAGGAGGAAATCGTTAAGTTGAAAGCTCGCAAGTCGTATTGCAGCAATTGCCAACAACTCCTCGGCTTCACAAGTGAGCAGACAAACATCGAAACCGATCCAGAGTTTCAGAGTTTAGAAAGCACAGATTCTAGATTTCAAAACAGTTTCGTGAGAAGCTGTAGCTACCGTGAAAGAAAAACGCCACCGGCTTTTCAAAAGAACACTAGGTTAAGTAAAAGTTTCCAATTGCCTAAAAACGATATAGTTTATGGAAACTCGAGTTCAAGTGAAGAAGGCAACACAGTCAGTGTTGGCAGTAAAGGAACGTTTATTAAAAACAAACAAGCCTTCAGTCGGAGAGATGTTTTTAGAAGATCTAGAAAATATTCTGGTAGAAAGAACAACGGTAAGAACAACGATCATATACAAAAAAATGTATATAATAACCACGTCAATAGCAGTAGTACAGAAGAGTGCATCAGCATGAACTATCTGGTTAATAGTGACGATGCTGATATAACAGCGAGTCAAATAGCAAATGACATAAGGAGAGCATCTTTAAAAATAGATCAGCTGATTGATGAAGCAGCTAAAGAGAAAAATGAAAATACTCAAAGTGACTCAGATAAAACATATTCAACGAAAATGGAAAGACTCCATGGAATAAAACGGCAGGCGTCCGATGAAATCAAAGCGAACAGGCAAATATTTTTAAATAAAGTTCTAAGTGATGAAGGAGAAGAAAAGCCTTGGTATTGCAATGTAAGCGATCCTGAGCAAGAAATGGATAGTCTAGACCAAAGAGTTTCTCTTAAAAATACTAAATCAAAATCCACCGATAATCTTTTAATGGAAGGTTTGAGTAGCGGAATCCTCAATGCTGAAGTTATATCAGCGAAAAATGAAGTTCTTTGTAACAGCATGTTGAAAAACAATATTAATAATAACTTTAAAAGTAATTTACAAGAAAAATCTGATATCTTAGATTGCAATAAAAATACTCCAGCAGATGCCAGTGAGAATTGGTACGCGAGTACAAGCGACGCTGACGACACTCCACCTAATGAAATATATAAAAATAATCCTGTCTTGGAATGTGTAAATCAAATTTTGCTACAAAATTCCTTAGATGACAGTAGCAACGATAACTCTAAATCGAGTGAAACGCCGAGTCCAAGTCCTAAAGCTGCTACAAAGCGAGTGCAGTTCTCGACGCTTAATAGTATCTCATATGACGATAAGATAAGGGCTAGTCCTGGTTCTAACCATACATTGCCAAGGGCAGATAAAAGAGCCAACAAAATCGTCAAATTTAGTCTGGAAACAGCGTCAGAACACAGTTACGAAGTGCCAAATACGGCGCAGGGCTTCCAATATGAGATACAGAGTATTTATAGCAATGAATATGAACCGATCATTACTAAAAATACCGAGTCCAGGCCAGCGCCTCTTCCACGCCCATCACCGGTCGCAGACAAATCAAACACCGTACCTAAAATAAAAGGTTCTATTGTCAAAAACCTAGCTGCGAACATTGAAAGTCGCAATCAAATGAACCTGGACCTTAAAGACAACAACAACTTGGGTTCAATGAAGATTTTTAATAAGAAAAAGGTGCCACGAACTCCTCCAGCACTGCCGCCTAAACCAAAGAACTTGTCAGCTAAATGGAAAGCTGAGAACTCTGTCAAACAAGCGATGGAGCCTTTAGACTCTGACGCCGTTGCGGCTAACCAACGGGTTGCAGATGTTAAGATGAGAGCCGTGGGACAAATGGCCACTATGAAAACCGTGGAACCGGACTACTGCTCCATTTCAGAGATAAATGTTCCAGTAGTCAGTAATGGCAAGAGGGAATTGCTACTCACGCAGCCCACAGTCGAAATTCACAATGAACAGTATCCAGTCCACACAAACCAGAGAGACAGCGTGGCTAAAGTGGTCTCCTTACCCAGAATACAGAATAAAATAAGCGACAAAGATATACCGAAATTGCCGCATGTGACTGAAATTATCATACCTGATGAGGATGATAAACCTACTGAAGAACACAGATCGTTCAACCAATCTAAGAACTACTTAGCAAATTTTAATATTCACGCTCTCCAAGCTAAAATAGATCCGCGTGCCTCGATTCAGATGGGTAACACGGTGTCTTCTATTCTCTCAGAGATAAACAAAGGTTCTAAGACAGCTGGCAAGCAGATTAACTTGACAGATCTTGATAATCAATTTAACCATGCACCAAAACCCACAGAGCCCCGCAAACCTGAATATTTCGATGACATAGACAAGTTTGATTTGTCACAAGATTTCGAAGAGTTTAAAATAGACGATGAACTCGGTAGTATCGTTGCGGAGGAATATCGTATCAGCTCTGGAAGTAGCGACGATTCTGCATCCGACGTTATAACAGAACACCCTCCTGTACCTGAAAATGATAAAAATAATGAAACCGAAGAAAAAATTGAGCCATTTCACCAGAACGAGAGTGTAAATAAGAGCAAAAATGCGAAGCTTTCAAACAAACCTGATCTCCTATCGAATATTGAAAACGTTGAGACTGAATCTGTCAGGAATTCAGATATTGAGTCCAGCAACTCATCAGGCAGCAACAGCGGTTCTTATAATACAGTTAAATGTGAACCACGAATGATTTTAAATAAATCTGAAGCCAATTTCAACAAAAACAAAGGATCTTTCGATTTCTTTCTAGAAACTTCTGGGCTTAGTTCCAAGTCTATATTTTCTCCTTCCAAAAATTACTTAGGACTTAGACCGCCTAGTGCTAATCATAAGAATGTATTGAAGCCTAAAGATATAAAGATGAGAGTGAAGAATCCCTTAACAACGAACAAAATCAACGAAAAACCTATGACGACTGCTATCAAATATTTTGAGCCTTATGTGTAACATATAATGTATTTGTTATAAATAAACTTTTTTTTTAATTTTATTTATTGTAAAAAATGAACTTGCCTGCATAATATTACTTTATTTATGTTAATATGTTCTGTACATATTTTAATTATACTTAGTTATTTTACAAATATATAATATTAAATGATATAATTGTTTTATTTTATTCATTTGGGTTTAAATTAAAAAGTTATAATAATAACTGCAATAATAAATAGAAAGGAATGTATTGACACTAAGTTAACCAAAAAAAATCTATATTAAAAGTGATTTTTAGAAAAAAGAAAGAGAATTTATTATAAAGTCTTATAAATTTATTAATATTAAAAATAACAAAACAATAAATAATTAAAACCTAATTAACATAACATAATAACTTAAAACTAAAACGAATTCATTGTTTCCGTTATTCCTGATAATAAACGTCCATACTTATTTAACAGGAAATACGCAGGACTTGCTAATTTATCAATTAAGTTCGTATAATAATCATTTCCATCAGAACTTAACACTGGTAACAGGTTCAATTTCAACTACAGAATTCTCTAGATAGGTATCAATTACTCTGTAATATAATAAATGCAATTAAGTGCAGTTCTTCTCCAACGGAATATAAGGGAGTGTCTTGTCAGAAGAGTGAAGTTCTTTAGTTATGGCGTTTTGAACGTGCAAATTAAACACTTATCCCTTTGCCATTTTTACGTTCTATGGTGAATACACGTCGGAGAGAATAATTAGACACTATTTTCTTACAGTGAAGAAGCATTAACACCATCACGATTCCTTCTTGAATTTCTTCTCTAGATATTCTATAGTATTAACTTTGAAATTCTTTACAATGTTTTTCAATTTCCACTTTTTAATAGTTGTAATCTTCTTATTTGAGTTTTCCACGTTTACTTCATCTTCATTATGACATACTAAGGTTTCTTCACTAATATTAAAATTCAACATTTCTGTAGACGACATTCTCGATAAAGATATATTAGAGAACGAATCGCACCTTTTCTTAGCTCTTACTTTCGGTTTTAATGTCCTTAAAAATTCTTCAGAGGAAAACGTTGTAGTAGGAACGTCTACTACAGCTGGAGCACAAGTATTCAAGTTTTCATCTTCCAAATCCACTGGCTTTCCCCATTTACGATCCAAAGTACGGAAAGCGTAAGACAAATGTAAATGCAATTCCATTTTTATTTATTTTTCAAAAAAAACGGATGTTTTAACACTATATTCTCTCTGCTATATTAAAAGCAGAATATCAGTGAAGCTATAAACTGAGGTTCGATTGAACTGATAAGAACGAAATACAATGAGTTAATGATATCTAATGCAGATTTACTAGAGTATTTAAATCAATATGTTACCCCCACCCTTAATTAAGAAAGGGTTAAGTTAATTAAATAATCGATCATTATGATAAAGTAATTATTTAGCTAGTAGTAATTATTTAGTAGTTACGTAAGTATAAAACAGTAGCGATCGTTGGGTAATTTTGATAATTACTCATTAAATCGAATCATTAATTTAATTGTTATTAACATTTTCAATTTATTGTAGTAATTTCGAGTGGGATTCGAACCCACAACCAGTCGTTTACAATCAGACGCTTGTGCCACTGGGCTACGACTGGCCACTAAACTGTCATATGAAGATTCTTTTTATCAATGCCAAAAAAACCACATTTCTCTATCTTGCCTGCTTCTTTAAGAAATATTTTCTTTTTTCCTGGACTTCGACGGTTTCTTTCAGTTTTCGATGCTTTTCTTCCCATAAAATATTTTTATATTCAAGTAACTTATTTATGTTTTGCGATTATCTTTGTGTTCGTCTCGGGTCGTATTTCTTTGGTCATCCAATTTTTTTTTAATGTTTCTAAGGGCAGTTAATACTTCCTCCATAATATTTGTTTTATTATATTTTTAATCCACTGCCACCTAGTGGTCAGTAACAGAAGCTTTAAAAAGTTTTAATTGTTGAACTTTTAGTAAATCAGGGCCGAAATAATTATTATTTTGTATAAAATATTAATAATGTGACGCTTTATCCTGCATAGCAGGGCAGTCTGAGACGACCTAGTGTCAGGTCACTCCGTTCTCCATTGAAATCGAGACTATGCGTGTTGAGTGGCGTCCAGAGCAAGAAAATTAAATTTAATCATTCTCGCAAGTGGGAATCGATCTTTACAATCAGACCCTGTATCACTTCGCCACAATGGTCTTAAATATATAATAAGATTTAATAATATAAAATTATTGGGGCTAACTGTGGTCCAGAGGCACAAAATGTGACTGTAAAGCGACTGGTTGAGGCTTCAATTCCCACTTGAGAAAATTTTCTGGCGCCGAAGCGAAGCGCGGCGGTAAATTCCGCCATCTAACACACAATGCTTCCAGAATTCAGCGGAAAATTGGTAATGGAGTTTCTTAACACTACATTCTCTCTGTCTACACTGCTGTATGCAGGATACTGCACAATGCTAAATTAAAAGATAAACATATCAATGTTCAGATCAACAAAATCATTTGAAATTAGAAAAAAAACAACAAATAATACAAAATACATACTTTTTATTCATGAAATTTATTTTAATCTCAGTAGAAATCAATATTATAACTAACTAAACTCCTCATTTCTTTTTCTTCTTCCCTGTTCCTTTATTTGCATCCTTTTTTAAATCTTTTTTGTTCACCTGAAAATTAAACAGTTTTTAGAAGGCTATTATTAAGTTTTAAATTTTAAAGAGGCCATTTGTTAGTTTAAGTGGTTTTGCATATGATGACATAGCCATACATAAAGTATACATAAAGTATTGACCATCAAAAGATTTAATAAAAAGTCATAGTCCATAATTCATTTAAAACTAGTTTAATTCAGTCAACTATTTTATAGAATTATTTCTGAAACTAAACTTTTATTTAAAAACTTTGTATATATTACTTTACTACACAAACCTAAGATTGTTATTTAGTCAACAGGAAGCTAACCAGTTTTCTTTCTAGTTTTAAGCATACTCTTTCATATATTCTCCATACAAAATCATTAGCAAAGTGACTAGTGCTCAAGTTGCACATTCCGTGCACGTGCCATAATTATTAAACTCAGCATTTTATTTAAATTACATTATAACAATAATTGATAATACCTTTCCATAACTGCTCAATAAATGTCCAACATCATTTTTAGCATTTTCCCGTTTTTTCTTTTTAATGCCAGTGGTTAAAACAGTTTTAGCTATCATTGATTGCTTTTCTTCTATTTTTTTTAATTTTTCTTCTTTTCGCTTTTGCATTAGTTCCTTATAATTTATATATGGTCTTCTAGGTGGCTTTGCACCTGAAATAATAACATAATGAAGCTTTATAACAGTATTACTAAAAATTATAATTGTGGGTTAATTACTACTTAGAAAATGACATGATGACAATGATACTAATATAATATTAATTTTCTCGTTATGTTAAAATAAAAACCTCAAATTTGGGCAGGAGCCCATAAAAAACAGAACAGTGTGTCGACACTAGCTACTCTATCTACTTTCCCTCCTGCAGTGAGGTCGCGGTATATTCGTGAGTAAAACTATTTTTTAATTAGTTAAAACAAAAATAATGCTAATTTTAACATATATTAAACGTAGGTGATTTATAATAGTTTGTAACAACTAACCTAAACTAACAGCTAAGGCAATTTTTGCTTCTTTCTTCTTTGTTGGATCAAATCCTGACATGCCGAATTTGACAATTTCATGCCTAATTTTTTTTAAGTCTGTGTCCTTTTTAGAATTATCCATTTGTTTACTTTCTATTTTATCTTCAACCTGTTTCTTTTTTGGTTTGTGCGCTTCAAATTTTACAACTTTAAAATTGCTTTCAGCATTTTTTAGAGCAAGTGCTGCTTTTGTTAATATTAAAGACATAGTTATGTATTTGCCTCAGAGAAATTGCCTTTATTACTTTAATAAAGGCAATTTAAATTTATATTTTGTAAAACAACTTATCAAAATATCAACTATGAAAACGTGAACCGTGATATTATGTTATGACATTTCATAGCGCGATCCAATTATCCACAGAGGCGATATACATCAAGTAGTCTGTGGTTAATACCTAGATAAAAACAACACGATTTTACAAAAACTGAAATGTCAAATAAATAACTGAAACGGCTGTTTTTGACTATTATTATATTTAGTTAATACAAATTACACAAAAGATCAATTGACAAAAGTTGACCTAATTCAATTATAAACAAAGTAAATATTAATCATACATAGACAATTTTTGATTAAAGGTGACACTTTATTTGAAGGTGACATTTATATGTTTGTATGTCACCTGTCAAAATAAAAATGAATTTGGCGCACCTGAATGCTAAAATTAGAATGGTTTTTGTTTATTTTCCGCTGTGATATTTGTTATTATGGATGTGCTGCGTCTAAACTAAAAATAATGTAACCGATATTGAATATGTATATATAGAAAAGCAGGTAGTGAAGCTAATATTTTAAGCTTTCCTACGTAAGAGATCGACGCTGGCGTTTATACATTCCGTACTTTTAAAATCGTCTTGTTAGATAATAGGAGCAAAACGACTCATATTTTTAAACTTAGATATTATAAGATACTTTAAGTACCTCGCGAAAAGCAATAAATAAAAATGAAAAATAAATTAAGAAAGAACTATACAGCAATTAAGGCCGGCGATCTTTTATTGACGGAGCAACCTTTTGCATTTATATTATCTTCGAAAGAAAAAGGCATAAGATGTGATAATTGCTTAAAGAGGTAAGTGATATAATAATAATCTTCTTAGTCTATAAAGTCTTTCATTTAATAATCAATTAAATCAAACAAAGTTCATTTAATAATCTTTCCTAAACAAATTATATCATTTTACTATATTCAGAAAAAATATGTATTTTATTTTTTATTTCCTATTTACAGATGTAAAGTTCTAAAGTGTTCTGTGTGTCAGTTTGTACATTACTGTGGCAAAACATGTCAGAGAGATGCATGGAGTGATCATAAAGCAAGTATTTAATGTTTTATTTTATCAATAATTTAAGAACATACATCGATTTCTACTGTCTTAACACTACACTATCTCTGTGCCTTTTAATACAAGGACTAAGAAAACATTAAAAATATCTAGTTTTTGCTCAGATTTTAGGTATTAAGTAAGAGAATGTTTTTTAAATAAAAAATATTAATTTAAATTTATTACCAAAATTTAAATGTAGTCTTGTTTATGAAAAATAGTACCCTCATATAGAATTTCAATCACTTAATATACATTTTAAAGAACCCAGAAGTATGTCAATTAATTAATATTGTAACTGTGATTGACATATAAACTTTATGGCTCATTGCCATTATATACAAAGTCTTGCAGAGTAAATTGTGACATTATATTACTGTATCAATGAATATCGGCCTATTATTAAATTTTTGGCATTAATTCAATTAAGTATCATCATATAGCAGTGGGTGTTTTATAGTGTTTCAGCCAAAATTTATACATATTATATGTGAAAATGATTAAAATATAGCAATAGAAGTATTTAGTTGTAATAATTATTACATAGTATGTACATAATAATAACTATTAAATAGTAATTTGAGCCAAAATCTTCTATGAGTCATTATTTACAAATTTCTTGATGTGAAATGAATAAGAATTCAGGTATAAAAGAATAAATGGAACTAAGTCTCTTTTAAAAAATCATTTCAAGTAAAATAATGCACCTAATAGACACTGTCACCCCAATATCAATAATTGATTCTAATTCATTGTGGCCAGTCGTGGCCCAGTGGCACAAGAGTGTGACTGTAAACGACTGGTTGTGGGTTCGATTCCCACTCGAGGAGTGGAAATTATATTTCCATTTTTCTTCGCTCTGGTGTCGAGGTAAAGCTCGGCGTTAAGTTCCGCTACTTAACACGAAAGCCTCCGAATTCGGCGGAAAGTGGGGAACGGAGTGTCTTAACACTAGGTTCCCTCTGCCTACCCTGTTGTGTGCGGGATATAGCGTGAAGCTATTTAATTTTTTTTTTTTTTAATTTTGATTCTAATTCAAAAACTGCAACATTAGAAAGATCTATATGATTGTCAATAACCAAATGAAGGATTTCATACACAACCTTTAATTAAAAAAATAGATTGCTAGATCAATGTAAGGGAGCAGTTTATGTATTAGGATCGATTAGAATGATATTGGGCGTATATCAGGAAAACCTTCGCGACGCGGAAATATTTTCCCGAGAAATATTGGCCGCGCAAACAATATAGTTACTATATTAATACCGTGTAGATTATAATTTTGTCATATTTTTTACTAATTTTTTCAGGTTTATGCTTTTTCCCGCATAGCGTAGTAGTTAAAACGAACCTAGTTTCGATTCCATCTCATAATAATAATAATGTTTAAATTATATTAATTCATGCTCTTAGAGAACAAAGTGTGACGAGTGAATTTCGGGCGTAGTGACTTGACACTAGGTTTTCCTCAAGTATATGCTATTTATTTTGTATTTTTATTAAAGCACATTTTCTATGATTTTCAGTGGGAGTGTGCTAATTTAAAAAGGGTATCTCCAAAAATAATACCCGATGCGGCCCGAATGCTAGCCAAAATAATAAATCGAATACAACGAAGCGATGGTGCCAGTTACAAAGCATTTTATTCTGCAACTTCTTTTAGAATGTGGAAAGATTTGATGTCGCGTAAGTTTAAAAAAAAGGAAAAAATACATCTAATGAGTTTTTATTTAAAATATATATCTTTTATAATATATTTATTTTTAATATTATTTTTTTCACTTTTATTATTTAAAATCTTTTTTTGTGTTTACTAGTCTAAAATATTTGTATGTCATATTATTTAAAACGCATAATATTGTAAAGTTACTTTTAATATTATTGTTTTATCTATACATGCAACAGATAAATTATAACAATTACTTTATTTGAATACATTACACAGATAATGCATTGCAATATTTACTAAAAAAATATTAAAATAAACACAATTATATGTTGTTTCATAACTATTTAATTTCTTCTCTCCTTAATTAACTCACTAATAATTTATTTTTAGATTATTCCGATTTAAAAGCGGATAAAAAGAGAATGGATCATTTCACTTCATTATGTGTTGTGTTGTATGAATTCTTAAAAGATCTCTCGTTACCCAATACAGTTGAACTAATGGGTATATATGGAAGGGTAAGTAGTGTAATAATGAACTAACAAATTATATTATTTAGAACTGTTTTGAGGCTATCATAGTGCAGGGATTTATCGTGATTTCCGCCTCGGGGGTTTTATTGTATTTAAATTATTTCTATTTCTCCATTCTGATAAAAGAGCATGGCGTTGGGTTTCCCCACTGACAGTGGAGATCAGAGTATTTTGACAATTGACTATGTGAATAAAGGTGTGAAGCTAAAAAGTCATTACTTTAAATTTCAGCATTATAAATTTTTCAATAAATAAATAAGAAAAAGTAGCCAGTTTGGGACTAGTCGCGGCGCAGTGGCACAAGCGTGTGACTGCAAACGACTGGTTGTGGGTTCGATTCCCGCTCGAGGTGTGGTAATATTTAATATTTCCATTTTCTAAAGTACATTCATGCGTGTTTTTCTATAGCACAGACTCAACACAGCACTATGTTGCAGATTGATTTGAAAATAATTTAACCATTATCTTCCATGGGAATTGAGCCAACAACTGCCGTTTAAAGTCAGAAGAGATCCTACTGAGCTACAATGGATACAGTTGTATATTTATTAAAAAACAGCTTAATATACAATCATAATCCTGAGTGGAAATCGAACTCACAACTGTGTACAGTCAAATGTTTTCACACTCATTTAAAAATAAACTAAAACTATATAATAATAAGAAAAAAGTGCTTGTTAAACATTTTTTAAAGTGCTATTCCACACTTAGGAAAATTGAAAATGGCATTTAGAAAACGTATAAAAATTTCAACGCAGAAAAAAGAAAAAATAGCCGTCATGGCGCAGTGGGACAGCGCCTACCTGTAAACGCAATGATTATGGGTTCGATTCTCTCTCAGGGAAATGATATTTAAATTGAAAAAGACATTTAAAGAAAACGTATAAAAATTTTTGAGCAATGCTCAGTGGTGAGAGCGCCTGAACGGTATTCAGGAGGCGCGGGTTCGAATCCCGCTGCGTTCAAATTTTTATACGTTTTCTTTAAATGTCTTTTTCAATTTTCCTAAGTGTGGAATAGCACTTTAAAAATGTTTAAAATGATATTTAAATTTTCATTTCTTCGCTCTGGTACCAAAGACAGAACGCGAGTTCGGCCACTTAACACGTAATATCTTTATTTAGGGGGGAAAGTGAAAGACGGAGTGTTTTGACACTAAGTCCTCTATGCGAGAAAAAGTTAATTGAAAATTGATTGATTGTTCGTATAATAATCTTTGGGTACCAGAAATTTGTAAAGTTTATAAATCTCTTTACAGAGATGCTAACAACAAAAATAAGTTGTAATAAAGCGTATAAGAATTTCGACGCAACTGGTAGTAGAACGCATGGCTCAGTGGTGAGAGCGCCTGGACGGTATTCAGGAGGCGGGGGTTCGAATCCCGCTGGGTTCAAATTTTTATACATTTTCTTTAAAAGTCTTTTTCAATTTTCCTAAGTATGGAATAACACTTTAAAAATGTTTAAAAGTATGAAAATTAATTATTAATTAATATTATTGACTTATTATTAATTATTTTATTTTTCTTACAGATGATAATAAACAGTTTCACAATATTAGACATGGACATGAATTCCATAGGTTCAGGCATTTATATAGGTGCTTCGGTTGTAGACCACAGTTGTGAGCCCAACGCTGTGGCCACTTTTGACGGGAAAACTATTAATATAAGAGCTATAAAGGATATGCCTTATTTGGATTGGAAACAGGTGATTATTATTTAATTTGTTTTTTATTTATAATTACTTTGAGGCTGCAGTGTTACAGAAATTGGTTATGGGTTCGATTCAAATAAAATATTATATTTAAGTTATTTTTATCTCTTTTCTTTAGTAAGGTAAAGTTTAATGTTATTGTATTAACTTACTTTCAAATTAGTCCAGAGAGTGGAGTGTCTTGATACTAGGTTCTCTCGGATATAATAATCTGTGATGATTTGAACCTGAAAAAGTACTTTGAATTGTTAATGTTGTTGCATACCAATACGGAAACATATAATATTATTTTGTTTTACTGAGCAGAGAAATTAAAATAATTCAAAAATATCTCACTTGTTGGTATCAAACCCAAAGCCATCTTAAGAACAGTCAGTCACATTATCCACTGTCCCGTAATCCTATTAAAATATTTTTTTCTTTTATGTTATATTAAATATTCTGTTTATTTTTATTTACAATTTCAGATTAGAATATCTTACATAGATTTAATGAAGACACCATACGAGAGACAAATGGAGTTGCTAGAGAACTACTATTTCCTGTGCCAGTGTGACAGGTGCTTGGGTAAATGCTTTAGATGTGAATACTAATTCGTGTATTAACATAAACATAGTGGAAATCATATTTAAAAAATGTATTAAAAATTGAATGCAGTTGGATTTGAACCCGCGCCTCTTGGAAACCGTCCAAGCGCTCTGGTCGCTAAGCTATATCGATCGCGTTAAAGTTGAATTGTTGAATGAAATTTTTAAATTTTTTTGCTACCTTAAGATTATTTCTGCTGTTCGTATCTCACGATCGAATGAATCTCACTGTGTTCAAAGTTTTGATGTTTTTAAAAAAAATGTTTATTTAAGTATATAGTGACATGTCCCCATTACAGAGAGAGAGACTCGGAGAGAGCCTAGTGTCAAGTCACTCCGTTACCACGAAATCGAGATATTGTGAGTTGATTGGCGGAGCTAAACGCCGCGTTTTGTCTTAGATATGAACATATAAATCATTTTCATTTAATTAATCATTTTCTTGAGTGGTAATCGAACCGACAACCATCGTTATTACAGTCAGACACTGTCATATTGAGCCAGATGGTCTCAGCCAAAGTTTACATTGAAATTATTTACATTTTTTTATTCTGATTACGCACTGTGTTGATTCGAGACGTGACATGCAGACAGGAGTGTCTTGACACTAGGTTCACTATGCGGGGAAATAAGAATTTAAAAATCGATTTCGGACGTAATTTAATTATTTTTTTCAAATATATACAATAAAATTAACTGAATTACCTATTAAAATATAGTTATTATAACTTATTTTGGTATATTATTAGTAGAATGCAAATAAATAAAATATAATAAGACTTGATAAACATCTTAATGAATATCTTCCTTTTGCATTTAAAATATTACATATTTAAATTAAATAGCTTCACGCTATATCCCGCACACAGCAGGGTAGACAGAGGGAATATTACATATTTATAAGATGTAAAGAAATAGAAATTAATGCAATAGTTATTTATGGATTCAACTGCTACTCGGGGTAATTAAATTTAAAATATTTTCAATTTCCTTCTTTGGTATAACCATCATGGCGTTGAGTACTGCCATCTTATGAATTCGGGCGGAAAGTGGAATATTTTGGCACTAGGTTCTCACTGATTGCTTTTAATATTAGACGCGGGTTCGAATCCTTCAACATTTAAACTTTAATGTGTAATCTAGTTTTTTAATACATTTTCATTAATGTATTTTTTTTTTCAGATGATAATCATTTAAAATATGAACATGCAGCGAAATGTCTCAACACCAAATGTGATAACCCTATAAATATAACTTGGAAAGAAAATTTAATATTAGTTAAGAAACCAGAGCGTAAAGTTGAAGAAACTAACGGAGATCAAAATGGTGGTATTTGTGAACAAAATGGCGGTATTTGTGAACAAAATGGCGGTATTTCTGAACAAAATGGCGGTATTTGTGAGGAAAATGGCGGTATTTGTGAACAAAATGGCGATATAAACGATATAATTACATGCAACGAATGCGGGACCAAATATCCTGAGGAAAACGTTGAGAATTTTAAGAAAAGTATGGAATTTAGTGAACTGCATTTGGCCAATATGAAGGAATCTTCTGTGGCTTGTATCCTTTTTATAATTTATACTAATGTTATAAATGTGAAAGTCTATCTGTTTGTCTGTTATGCTTTCACAATTAAATCGGGCTGATTTGGATGGAATTTGGAATGAAAATAGTTAAGATCAAATAGGCTAGTTTTTAATTTTAAAAGTAAACTTCTAAAGCATAATTGCATAATTGCGTAGGCAAAGCTGAGAACTGGTTGCTAATATTTTATATAACTTGCAATGTATGTATGTTTATTCAGGTGGTATCTTGCAACTCATTAAAACATACAAAACTGATAAGAGTTAAAATTTTATATATACGTTTTTATTTAGATCACAATGCATGGCTAGTTATTTTTTATGCACTCAATACAATTTGAAAAAGCTTAGATTTAAGAAAAAATAATCATTTTAATTCTATCCATAATTAATTGATTGTAAGTGTATATAAATGAATTATTATAAAACTTAGATATTATCACATCTATTTGCTATTTTGTAAAAAAAATCTTATTAAATAACATCATTGGTTTTCACGCTTTCTACACCTTTTTTAATGAAACTATTTTAATCAGATCAATGACAGTCAATCACTCGGACAGTGTGATTCTTTCTACCTGTGAACACGGTTTTCATTTGTAAATTTTAATTTTGATATTATTTAACACCAATGACATACATTTAGGCAACTTCCAGTAAATAAATAAAAATATATAAAAGAAGATTTTTTGACACCTACGCAAAAAAAATGCATAACTTGATAATGAAAAATAGAGCTATAAATATTGTTGATTGTGGCCAGTCGTGGCCCAGTGGCACAAGCGTGTGACTGTACACGACTGGTTGTGGGTTCGATTCCCATTTTCTTCGCTCTGGTGTCGAGGTAAAGCGCGGCGTTAAGTTCCGCCACTTAACACGCAAGGCTCCGAATCGGCGGAAAGTGGGGAACGGAAAGTTTTAACACTAGATTCCCTCTGCCTACCCTGCTGTGTGCGGGATACAGCGTGAAGCTAAACAAACAAAGAAAGCTATAAATAATTTCTATCTACAAACAAATCCAGATGTAGACATCTGTAAATTCTGTCTAGAAAAACAAGAGGGTGTCCTGCATCCCCTCAACGTACTATACGCTCAGACTTTAGACAATGCCTTTGATGCGCTCATACAGGTGCAGTTGTGGGAACAAGCTTGTATGTATGCGGAGAAACTGCTGCCGTGCTTCAGGTGAGATGAATCGTGGTTGAATTATGAATTATGGTTGAACTGTGAATTGGGGTTGAACTGTGAATTGTGGTTGAACTGTGTACTGTGGTTGAAATATGTATCGTGGTTGAACTCTGGTTGAATTTCACCTAAAATCAGAGTCTGAAATAAAAATAACTTAAATATAATCATTCCACCGATAGAGAAGAGAATCTACGACCAGTCGCATTTACATACAAACGCTGTCCCACAGCGCCATAGTGGCTTTATATATTTTTTATAGCTTCACGCTGTATCCCGCACACAGCAGGGTAGGCAGAGGGAACCTAGTGCTAAGACACTCCGTTCCCCACTTTCCGCCAAATTGCAAAGCCGCCAAAGGCATTGCGTGTTAAGTGGCGGAATTTAACACCAGAGCAAAGAAAATGGAAATATTAAATATTTCACTCCTCGAGATATTAATACTCCTCGAGTGGGAATCGAACCCACAACCAGTCATTTTAAGTCACACGTCTGTGCCACTGCGCCACGACTGGCCCCTATACTGGCTTTATAATATAAGTATTTTTAATTGTTTCAGATTCTACTACGGCAACTATCACCCACTAGTTGGTCTTCTACACATGAAGTATGGAAAAATATTGCTATACAAAATGGACTTACCGAATGCATTATACCAATTTAAATGCGCTGAAAAAATAATTAAAATAACTCACGGAGAGAAGCATACTTTGTACAAGGACCATTTACTACCAGCTATCGATCAAGCGATTATAGAATCTACTTAAGGAAAAACACTGGTTTACAGGGGTGAGCAACCTGTGGCCCGTTTTATAATTTTTAGTTTATTTAATATTGAAGATATTCTCTGTAATATATTTGGTTGAAATCAAATTAATATGATTTGTTTGAATATGCAATATGATTGCAAGGTACATATTGGTTCTCTATTTTTTTTTTATAAATTTGGATATAATGCATTTTTTCAACTGTGTTTTTTTGTAATTTAATGTTTATAGCATAAATACAACTTTAAATAAGAAAATGAGATTTTGGTCCATTAATAATTTCTAAATTACGATAGGCTATTGCTTAAGAAGGTTGCTCACTCTTGCTTTAAGGGATATCCATATTCGTTAATGTTGAAATGGTTTAAATTACTTTGAAAGGTAATATTGCTTCTGTGCGTATAATTAAAGACTTGCATGGATTAAGATATATGGCGAAATTAGAATTTACAGTAAATTGAGTAGTTTTGCATCAGAATTTAGAATATTAAATGAACATGACAAATTAATGTTAAATATTTTTATGGGGAATGATTAATATAACTCATAATTTTCCGTATTTAGTACTTTATTAATGTAAGAATGATTATTACTTTTCCTTTTTCTTAATTTTTGATTTGTATATTTTATATAATAGCGAAACAAGTTAATTTTAAAATGAATAATAACTTAAATGCAATTTAATTTACATGTAGGTATATTTACAACTGTGGAAATCCAAGAATGTCTTATCACTTTCATCCATGCATGTCTACAAATGACTTTTATAGTACGTACTATGTACATATTAAGAGAAATCAATATTGCTTATCGTCATCGTCATATTATTTTTATAGACGTATATATATTTTTTTTAACCTTTATTCTTTTTCCTATATAGTAGGGAGTAGTCAGAGAGAACTGAGTCAAGAAACTCTGTTTGCCACTTTCTGCCTCTCTCCACTCTCTGCCTAATGAGGCTGATTGCATGTTTGTGGTGGAACTCAACACTGCACTTTGTCCTGGGGACCAGTTAGCTAAAGCTATTAATTTTAATATCTTTAATTATTTAAAATGGAGAGTGAAGTGTCTTAACTCTAGATTCCCTCAGCGTACACTGCTATATGGGACAAATGCGAAGCTAAAAGTTTACATTAACTCATATTATACTGTAGACCACTTTAAAATATTATGTACTTATGTTTTTTCTATAACTTTTCATACTCAGTTTAAATTAATTTAACATTAACAATTGTGGAGTAACCTTACACAACAAAAAGAAATGATATTGCCTTATTAAATTACATACATACATAAAAATAGTTTCATCAAAATAGGAGTTAATATTATTTATATAAATCAGTCTTTTAGTCGTTCTTAAAAAGGAAAAGCTGTAATTTGTAGAAACAGTTTTAAGAATATATTCAGTAGATTTGTTCAAACTTGTATAGTTGATTGGAATTGTCAATTACTTTTGTCATCAAGCAATAAGGCTGTGTGTGCAATAAAATCAAATAAATAAAAATTTATTCTCCATATGTTTGTTTTATTTGTCTGTTACTTTAATTTAAGGGGCTTGGCATTTTTAATACTAATAATTAATGGTAAGGGAAAAATTTGGGACAGACCAAAAATGGCCAAAAATATTGTCTGATTGTAAGTTTACATGTTTATTAGTTAAAAGTTATATAAAGTATCGTCTGTAAGTCACTTCTCTTCGTCTGTAAGTCTTGTAAGTGGCTTCAAAATCTGTATGTCTGTCTTTATTCGTTTCTCATTCTCTTAGCGGGTGCTTCTGCCTCCGCTTCAAGGACCTTAATGCGTATCCCACACACTTCAGCTCCGTGTAATGTTTTAATTGCCTCATCAGCTGATTCGCTGACTGAGTAGCGAGCATAACCTACAGTTTTGCTGGGCAAAGTGTATACATTGATAAGATTGCCAAAACGGCAGAAAATGTCTCTTAATACAACAAGTGGGGGAGGCTGTGGCTTGCAAACTAAGAAACAACGCTTAGCCACCGGGCTATCAATGTCTGCTAAAGGCTGAGGTGGTGGCAACCTAACACTACAATAATTCAAATCATTACTGCTCGGTATATTATCATCTGATGCACCTGCTGTGGCCATTTTGATTAATCTAGAGGCTTCTGCTATAGCCTCGGCTAATTGTGCTAAGTCAGGTGATGAAGAGTTAGCTGTTGATGAGATAGCATTTCTTAAATTACTAACAGCAGAAGTTATACTAGGCAAGTCTTTTTCCTCTTGTTGATTGTTTGCATTTGTCGGTCTTACAAAAATTTTACAACCAGGTGGGTATTCAAATTCGTTTAATTTTTCCACTGCATAAGCAGCTGATACAGGATTAGAGTATTGCACGGTTCCCTTACCAAAATTTCTCATTAAATCAACAAAGTAACGACACTGTACCATTCCTGGGACTATGTTAAATAAGGACTCTACATGCATTTGTGTTAAAAAGGGACTGCACCTAAATGAAATTCTGGTAAAACCCCTCGGGCTAACATTCATCATAGACATAAGAAAGTTCTTTTGATTGGTTGACGATACAGCTAAGTTATTTATGTTAGCTTCAAAGGTAGTCTCTGTTCTCTTGTTACAACCTTTAGGCATAGCAAATATTGCTCTATATTTTCTTTCACAATTTTCAAAAGCAATCGCTGCTTCTGAAAATTTTCTAAACTTAATATATGCAAACCCTTTAGATTCTCCACTATGCCTGTCTCTTTGTATTAATATATCATCTATAAAGCCGAACTGTTTAAAGGCTTGCTCTAATACATCCTCATTCACATCCTTAGGAACATGTAAAAACAAACGTCTATACTTATCGTTACCATAATCATCCGATACAATATCTGAGCGATTTGCAGCTACCATGATTTTTAGAGGGCGACTATTACCAATTGATTTAGAATTTAATGCCTCTAATGCATTAGCAGCTTCTGATGTTTTGGAAAATTTTATATACGCAACACCTTTAGCTTCTCCTGTTTTATGGTTGCGAGGTATATGAATATCCTCTACTGTGCCATAATTTGAAAATATTTCTTTCAATTGCTCTTCTGTTACCTCTTTATCACGAACAACAAACAATCTTGAATATATGGGTGTATCGTCGCGCTCTTTATCGTCGTTTCGGGAATATTTGCGCCTATACTCCATTTTAATAATCGGTTTTAATATGATATATTAATAATATAGAAATTGTCTATATAGTTTATTCTAAAATATATAACCCCGTATTTCCGTCTGTGTTATTCAATTACAAATTAGAAATATACGTAATACTACGTAAAACTAAATTGAAAATTAATATCTTACTTCAATAATTAGTATATACCTATATATACATTTTATATAAGTAGGTATTTTTTTAAGAAAACTAATTAGAGAGTAAAACGTAAACAGTAAATATAGTGGTCACTAGACAATTGCACTTTTAAAATGGCTGTTAATACAGACTAACTATTAAAGTAATTAACTAAAAGATGTGTTAACAATTTATTATCTGTTTTAATAAGATTATTTTTTGCAAATTGCATCGCATCATTGTATGTTATATTATAAAAATATCATTATTGATTTATTTTTATAACGATGAATAAATATTTACACAATATATAATTGTACTGTACTGTGTTGTAGATAGCTTTGATTATTAATATGGTCATATCAAAGTTTATAATTTACCTATAAATTTACCAAAAATGAACAATAATTTGTTAAATATTACTTTGTTACGTTTTGTATATTGCCAAAATTTAAATGTGCATGTTTTTAGCGTCTGCAGTGAGCCAAATTATTAAATAATTTAAATTCATTTTAAAATTCGGAAAAATAATGTTTTTTCCTTATAAATGACCCTTTAAATGTTAAGATAATAAATTATATATTATAACAATATAAATAAAGAACATTTCTACTTATTTTCATAACATTTATAGAATAACAGATAAAATATATTATGTGAGCCTTTTTGCGCGAAACCGTTCGATTTAAAAAAGAACGTTATAATTTTTGTGGCAACACTGTGTTTATTTATGCCAAAGACTAAAAGTGGTCCGTATTTTACGTAAAATTTAACTTATTCCACGCGTTGTTTTGTGTAAATTGATTTGTTTAACTAAATATACGATAAAACAGTTACTGTGAAACAATATTAGTTGGTGTAAACTATGAAGATAAACTATTATGGTTGTTGATAATAGGATCGCTATGGGGCATGTCAGATGGAGATGCGTTCAAATGATTGTTAGTAGTCGAGGGGTACAGTAGTCTTCTTGCTGCACATCAGATCGCTAATAAACATTAAGTTCGCCGGTGTGTTACATTGAATATTGAACTTTAGTATGATCGGCTAATAATCTACCCTGTTTTTAAAAAATATTCTAGTCCGTTCTTCCATTAAAGTACCCTCCAAGAATATTTTTAGTGAAAAAGACTTTAAAAATGTTTACTAAATCTTATGAGAATAGGCTGCTAGAGCAATGCAGTCCCACAGGAAAGAAATATATCCAGTACAGGCCAGAATACTCTGACAGGTTCATTCCA